>JAPDNY010000005.1:126797254-128163949 GCA_029375565.1 Gekko gecko
TGTCTGGTCATGCATTTTTGATCCGCAAGGGAGTCGTTCCTATGGCAGATCAAAAGATCCGTCTGAACACACCCTTAGAACATTTCTTCCTGAAATGTTGGTTTTCTATTTCGAGGGAGGTTTTTTTTGTTTTTTTTTAACATGGGTCACTATTAAAATAAATTAAAATAAAATAAAATATTGCCCATCTGCAGTCTAAGACTGCCAGTATGGTGTAGTAGTTAGTGTGCTGGCCTAGGGTTTGTGAGACACAGGTTCAAACTCCTACTCTGCAACGGAAGCTTTCTGGGTGATACACTCTCAGTCTAATCTACCTCACAGGGATGTTGTGAGGATAAAATGGAGGAGAGGAGCTGCTTGTGTCCTCATTGGAGAGAAAGGCAGGGTATTAAAATAAAGTAGGTCAACAGTCTTTTTCTATGGTGCTTAAAAGACAACAGTCAGCAATCAATGGTCAGCCACAGAGAAGAATTTCTGTAGGCAAAAACAGAGAAGGCTATCAAAGGATAGCCACCTCTCTGAAGGTGAGGGCACCCAATTGGGTTGCTGCCTCTGGGCTGGGAAGTACTTGGAGATTTGGGGGGGGGGTGAAGCCTGGGGAAGGTGGGGTTTGGGGATGGGTGGGACCTCATTGGTATATAATGCCATTGAATCCACCCTCCAAAGCAGCCACTTCCTCCAGGGGAACTGCTCTCTGTCTCTTGGGGATCAGTTGTCACCTTTGCATGGCACTGAAGCCAGAACAAAGGGGCTGCTGGGAGCCCTAGAGATCTTTTGCAAATCACAACACCACTCCATCAGCACGGATTGCACAGATTACTCTCTGCACTCTTTTAGTTTACACATAAATAGCCAGCCCTTTCCTTGAAAGCTGACTCCTGGCTGAAAATCTTTGCACACAGACACACACAATGATGCTGATAATGGATTTATAAGAATTATTTCCTAAACGCTTCTCAGAACAGCAGGTCAGTTAACCCCTTGAACTGTGAGACTATTCACTGGCTGTGTGATCGTTTTTTGTACTGTAAAATGTTCCATGGCAGATTACTAAAACCCATATCCAACCATCAGTTTTTCCCAGAGCATCTTGTTGTAAAAACACTTTCCATTGCAGCTAGTAGATTTGCCCAATAAATCCTGTTAACTAAATTAATAACAAAATACAAACACTGGCTTTTAAATAGACATATAGGCAGAATGCACTAAAATTGCAAGCCCAAAGAATCTCAGCAGACTTTACGTGCCTCAGATGGGTTGTGTTAACAGAGGAACTGTATTAACAGAAGAACTATAACTCCTGCCATTGAGGATCCACAGAGGAGGGTCTCAGTGAGAACCGGAGAAGCAGAAGTAGGAAAGCAATCCAGCCACCTAAAAACCATGTAATTCCTTTTGTCTTCCCTAGCACTGAGGACTGCCATTTCTATAAAAAGAAGTCACACTATAGTCAACAACAGTGGGAAATGGTAGATTTGATTTTATCCCTCTTTTGAATGTGTCCATGGATGACTTTTCTGCACCCCTATTCTTTAAAATATATTTTTTCCTATACTATGTGATTTTCACATTGCCAATGGGGGCATGAAGCCAGCAATTAAACCTCTGGCCACCCCAGGTTACAATCCTTGCAACGATCAAAACAGTGAGGAGGAAAATGGGCACTGTCTTACGTAACAGACTGCCTAGTCAAATGTATTGAGTCGTGCTTGACTTTAAAATTGTCCAAGTACTTTTAAAGTCACAGTTCCAGGAGAATAATGTAGATCTTATCAACTCCTCTATTAAATCAATGGATTTGTGGGCTCTGTTTGCAGAGATTGTTTCTGATCTCTGTTGCACTTCTTTCCTATTTGCTGTAAATCAGAAAAGAAGGTGCACTGGAAATGACAGTTTAGCTAATGGTAAACCAAATTTATTTTCACATCTCAGGTAGAACTTGTAGGATTTGTCCAAAATACTTCTAGAGTATGATCCCACCACAGAGAAGCACGTTTAAAAATACTGTTGTTTTCAACAGGAGAGAGTAAAGTGCATACTTAACTGGCTCAAGAAGCAGATCAGAAATGATAACAGAACGCATTAGAATGTAAAGATACGGGGCAATGACTAGTCTACATCCCGCTCATTCTATTCTGTGACTTGTGGATAAAAAGTTACAGAGGGCAATAAATGCCGACAAAGGTGGAGAACTCCGTGAAAGGAGTGAGTGACAGCATATTAAACAATAAATAAAGAGCAAAGGGCAGCAGGCCACATAATAGGATTGCAAATGTCATGCTTAAGAGCAGGCATGCTGTAATTATCCTGGACTGCAAAAAACTATTGCCATTCATAATTGCATAGTGCAGAAGGTCCCAAGGTGATAACATGATGGGGTCAACAGTATATCAGATTAGAAAGCAACTTGAACAAAACAATGAAAAGAAGCAGAATGATGTTTAACCAAGAACAACATTCACCCAATCAGCGCAGGCCTGTTACAGTAAAAGGGAAGTATAAAGTGTGCTATGATGAAGGTAGAAGAAGAAATGATGTTTCTGTAACTGCATCACATCTGTAGTTCCTGTATAGCTGTAAGGTAACTCAAGCTCCACTGTACTTATGTGCTGTTTCTCTATAATGAGTTCCCTTATCAATCGGCACATGCTATGAACTCTACTCCAATGAGATATTTAAACACCTGCCATTGAGAATACAAGTAGATTTGCTCAAATTGCAAGGTACAAGATTTCAATAGCACAAGATGTATTTTGTTTGGGCAAGTGAGATTTTGATAGCTACCATTAGCAAGTCTAGGAACTTGGATTGCTTTACCTTCCTCTGTACTTTTTCTTGAAGCTTTTCAGCTCAAATTTACCTCATCACAAAGAAGTACTGATGTATTTGCTTTTGACCATCATTCTGACTTAAGTTTCTGGACTTTTTAAAAACCTTCATGCATGTGTATTCGATTTTGCCACAACTTTCTGTTTCTTCCACTTGTTTGTGCAATTTTGAGCAGGGGATAGGGATCACAGCCTCCAGGTGGGACCTGGGGATCCCCCGAGTTAGAGCTCATCCCCAGACCACAAAGATAAAATGCCTTGGAAAAAAATCGATGCTTTCGAGCGTGGACCCTAAGGCATTGTACGCCACAGAGGTCCCTGTCCTCCCCAGGCTTCATCCCTAAACCTTTAAGAGTTTACCGACCTCGATCTGGCAACCCTGCCCCCATCCCCTGTCAGTGGCTGGGGGGGCAGTCCTGGCAACCCGGGGGGGGCAGCTAAGCCATGAACTATGCAAACTTCATGAATTGGGGGTAGTGATGCCAGGTCTGATTGTACTGGTGGAGGGGGTGGGAGGGAGCTGTCCAGGAGTATGGGAGGTGGTGGTCACATCGTCAGTATGATAATGTCACATGGAAGTGACATCATCATGCCAGGGACATTATGCATTGACACTCTAACATTTTGGCCAAAACATTATGGTTACCATTGAATTTTTGGTCAAAATGCTAGAGCGTTGATGAGCCGCATCCCCGGCGTAAAGACGTCACTTCCATATGACGTCATTGCACCATGTCAACATGCGTTGGGCCTCTTCGGGGGTGGGGTTCCCCCCACTGGCCAGATGTCCGGCAGCAGATCAGAGCCCTGAAGATCAGGGGATCCCTTGACCAAACTGGGGGTCTGGCAATCCTAACTGAGTGGAAGGAGTTGTTTTTGCAGTGAAGCCATAAACCATGCATACTATTCTCATGTGCCTTGAAACTTCATGCATGGGCAGGCCTATAGCCAGGATTTTTGAGTTTGGGGGACCTTTAAATAAGTCGGGGGCACCCCTGCACATACCCCTGAAGGCAGCCTCCTCTGGGGCGGGGGTATCTGCTGCAGATTCACAGGAGCCAGAAGAGATTCCACCCCCCCCCAGTTTCCTGCAAGTAGCAACCCCAGGCAGGAGTCCAGCAGTCTGGCCAGATCAGGGAGCTCTGGCCGAGGGTACTGACTAAAATGCTGGAAGAGGTGACCCCTCATGGAAAAAAAAGGATGGGAAAGAGAGAGGTGAAGCCTAGCCTAGGAGACAAAGAGATAGCCAGACAGCCGAGAGAAGAGCCAGGGAGGCACACAAGAGACTCCCACAAGGGGCCTGGGCTGGGGCATTAGCAAGTGAGTGGAGAGCTGAGCAGGAGAAGAGGGCACCAGGCAGATGGATCCAGTGGGAGAAGGAGGTGACCTCAGGTGAAAGGGAGGCATCCAGAGCGGCCAAGAAAGACACAGAGAGGACAAAGGTGGAGGGGCGCAGTGGAGAAGGGAGGAGGGTGGGACAGCAAAAAAGACTGGCAGGTGGGGAAAGGAGCCCTGACAGGACTTTCAAAACAGACTCATTTGCTGGCACTGCCTCTGGCAGCCAAAGGTGAGTTGGAGCATGACAGGCAGAGCAGAGAGAAGGAGGGGGGAAATGTGCTTCTGTTCTTCCCAAGAAGCCTGCCTTCCTTGGAAGCACTTCTCATCAGAGGGAAGGGCTGGGCTCAGTGCCTTCCTCTTCCTACCGCCAGTCTGCCCTCCCTCTGGCCTGCTGTGGCAGCAGCACCTGGTTGGTCTTGGCAGAACGAGGCCCCCCAGCATCTCATACCACTCCTGCAGGGATATGCACACTTGGGGAAGGGTCCTCTGGGTGGCCCAGAGAGTTTTGGGGGCTTGACAAGAAGCTGGGGGGGTCTCAAGAGGCTCCATTGTAGCTATGGGCTTGTGCATGCATCAGTGTAGGTGTGCATGAAAAAAAATGGTACAGCATAGGGCAGTCAACAACTGACTGAACAATCTGTTAAGATAACTCACTGCCTTTGGACCAACAGAGCAATGCAGTGCAGAATGATAGCCTGGCAACCTCCTTCAGCAATAAAATGCCCTGACTGTGGATGAGCAGCAGATCTGGCTGGGTCAGGTTGGCTTTCCGGTATCACCTGAAGGCCAACAGGGGGAGTGCTCAGATACCTAACAGTTTGGCTGATGTCCTATTGGCCACTCATAATCTGGCAGTTGACTTCTTGATGGACTGTTCATCTGTTTATCAACCTACTGACTGGCTGCTTTAATGTATTCTTTCCTAACAGTACAGTACAGCAAAGTCAGGTTTTCATGCTGCATGTTTTCACACAGCCCAGTGGAATTCTATTTACTTCCCCCTATCCTTATTGTGCCACTGCTCCATTCAGCAGGCAATTTAATTCATCTAACCCAACGCAAACCTACTTGTTGACCTACTAGTCATTGTGATAAGTTAGGATGATACATACTGAGGGTTCTGGAGGGGCACAGCCAGAAAACTGACTGTGCCATAGTGACAAAAATGAGGTGTTTATTCTTGATGCCACAGGATCCCCCTTCACAGGGGACCTCTGTTTTGGACCCCTGTACACTTGCACATTTTAGCATGGGCCTAGCAATGAAAAAAATGGAGTCTGGATTAAACTGTTGTCAAAATAACAGTCAGTCATACTGAGGGCATGCAAAGAATGTGAAGCAGTTCCTCCATTAATCATGCCAAAACCTATCTTCTGGGAGTCAGCTGAACAGCCTTTCCCCCAAGTACCCTCCCTAATAATCTGGCCTTAACAAAGCTTCCCCCCCCTACTCCATCAAGTAAAGTACTCAGCCATCTACTTGCCTATCTAAACTCTTAATCTCTGTAAAGGAACTCTTCTCCTTGATACCTTTACCTGTAATACAAAAGAAGAAAAACTCTCCTCTATAATGAGGACATGTACTTGCACATGAAAGCTTATACCTTGAATAAAACTTTGGTGGTAAAGGTGCTTTTTTTTTGGTGCTTCAGACCAACATGACCCTTCATGTTTCTTACATTTCCAACATTTATTAGACATACTTTCATTTATAATAGCAATTTTTTTAGGCGTCATATACCATCTGTACATCATTTTATAACAATTCTCTTTAACATTTACACAAGTTGAAATTTTCATTGACTTTTTCCACAAGTATTCCCAAGATGTCATTAATATCTCATTATTAACATTTACAGCCCATTTTATCATTTGCTCTTTTACAGTTTCATCCTCAGTGTACCATTTCAATAAAACCTTGTACAGTTTAGAAATCATTTTTTTCCTTTCTCAAGCCATACAGTTTCAATTTCAATATTCTTTTCTCTAAAACCATATTCTTTTTTATCGGTCTTAAATAAATCATAAATCTGTCTATACTTCAACCAATCATATTCAAATTCAACATCAAATCTATCTTTTAACACAAAATTTTTCCCTTCAGATTTTAAAAGATTTTTATAAGGTAGCCAATCTAGCCCTTGATTTCTTGAATATGGATTAATCACTTCAGCTGGTACAATCCAAAGTGGTCTTTCTTCTGAGAAGAATTTTCTGTATCTCATCCATGTCTCGAACAGTGATTGTCTTACAAAGTGGTGTTTAAAAAATTTATCCATTTTTACTTTTCCATACCATAAATATGCATGCCATCCAAATTTGTTATCATGCCCTTCCAGGGCCAATAACTTCTTATTCTCCAGATTAATCCACTGTTCCAACCATGTTAAACAGACGGCATCATAATATAGTCTTAGATTTGGTAGTTGTAGGCCTCCTCTCTCTCTTGCGTCACATAAAATTTTCATTTTAATCCTTGGCTTTCTTCCTGCCCATACGAATTTGGATAATTCTTTCTGCCACGAATCCAGTACTTTCCTTTGTTTTAGTATTGGAATAGTCTGAAATAGAAACATCAAACGCGGCAAGATATTCATTTTTACAGTCGCGATTCTTCCCATCAATGATAAATTCAAAGTGTCCCATTTCTTCATATCTTGCTGAATCTTGTGCCACACCTTTTCATAATTGTTTTTAAACAAATCAATATTTTTCATGGTTAATTCAATTCCAAGATATTTAGTCTTTGTAACTACTTCACATTGAATTTTCTCTTGAAGTTCTGTTTGTCTTTGTTTCGTCATATTTTTGCACATCACTTTGGTTTTACTTTTATTAACATAAAATCCCGCAACTGAACCAAATTCTTCAATTTTTTCCATCAATTGTGGTATTTTCTCAATTGGGTCTTGGATCATAAACATTACATCATCTGCAAATGCCCTGTATTTATAGACAAAACCTTTCACTGTAAGTCCTTCAATACTGTTATCTTTTCTTATCGCTGTCAATAATATTTCCAATATCCAAATAAACAACAGCGGGGATAACGGGCAGCCTTGACGTGTTCCCTTTTGGACTTGGAAGAAGTCCGTCTTTTCTTTATTTATATTCAAAGCCGCTTTTTGTTCTGAATATATTGCCACAATCATGTTTAAAAAGGACTGTCCAATGTCCATTTTTTCAATAACTTGCAGCATGAACTCCCAATTTAAATTGTCAAAAGCTTTTTCCGCATCTAGGAAGAGGAATCCAACTTCTTTTTCAGGATGCTTGTCATAATATTCAATTGCATCTATCACCACTCTTAAATTGTCTCTGATTTGTCTATTTGGTAAAAATCCAGCTTGTTCTTCCGCTATTGTATCTTTCAGATATTTTTTCAGTCTCTCTGAAATTATTTTTGCAAATAATTTGTAATCGTTATTTAATAGCGATATTGGCCTATAATTCTTTACTTGAGTCAAATCCAAACCTTCTTTAGGTATCAATGAAATGTTTGCTTCTTTCCATGAATCTGGGATCCGTTTGGTCTTTCTTATCTCATTCGACAGAAGTACTAAAATAGGGGTTAGCTCCTCTTTAAATTTCTTATAAAACTTTGCTGTAAAGCCATCTGGTCCTGGAGCTTTGCCCAACTTTGCATCTTCTATCGCCATTGTCACTTCTTCTTTCGTTACTAAACCATTTAATAATTCCTTAATTTGTTTTCCCAGCTCTGGAACTTCAATCGTCTCCAAATATTTCTTGATTCTCTGTTGGTCAATTCCTTTCTTTTTGAATAATTTGGCGTAATATTTTAAAAAAGCCCTTTTTATACCATTCAAGCTCATAACATCCTTTCCATCTTCAGTAATCTTAGATATAAAATTCCTTTCTTTTCTATTTTTCAATTGCCATGCTAAAAACTTTCCTGGTTTGTTTGCACCCTCAAATGCTTTTTGCTGTAATTTCTTCAAATTCCAATATAATTCTCTGTTTAGTAGAACGTTCAGCTGATCTTGCAGAAAGTGGATCTCTTTAATAATCTTCTTCTTCCCTGGTCTTTTCTTTAATTCCTTTTCTTTTTGTCGAATTTTTTCATGAAGGTCTTTCTGTTGTTGGATCTTTTGCTTTTTGTCCTTGGAGTTCAGAGAGATAAGCATACCTCTCATTACTGCTTTGTAAGCATCCCATACAACTTGTATATCCGTACCTTTATTCAAATTCAGTTCAAAAAAACTTTTCGTTTCCTTTTTTAAGATCTCATTAATTTGTTTTTGATCCAATAAATCTTCATTAATTCTCCAATATAACTGTTTAGGTTTTGCTTTAGATATCCAAAGTAGGGGATTATGATCAGAGTTAGTTTTCGGTAAAATTTGTATTTTATAAGTTTTTTGCGCCATCTCCTCTGACATCCAAATCATGTCAATTCGAGAAAAGGAATTATGTCTATTCGAATAAAACGTGTAGTCCTTAGTCTTAGGGTTCCACTTCCTCCAAACGTCTTCCAATTTCTCTTGCTTCATCAATTGAAAGAAATTTTTTGGTAACTTTCCAACTGTCTCTCCACTTGCTTTGGACTTTCTATCCAATGTGTTATTCACTGTACCATTAAAGTCTCCAGCAAGAACAATTTGGTCATAATTTAAACAATCCAACTCTTTAGTCAAGTCATTAAAGAAAGTCTCTTTTGCACCATTGGGTGCATATATATTTATAAGCAATGTCTTTTTTCTGTTCATCAGTATTTCCACGCCAACATACCTTCCTTCTTTATCCGAGAAAATTTGTTTAGGATCCAATTCTTTTGAAATATAAATCACTGTTCCTTTTTTCTTATTAGTTGCTGAGGAATGAAATTCTTCTCCCAATTTTTTATTAGTCAAATATTTGTTGTCTTGTTTTCTAATATGTGTTTCTTGTAAACAAATTATATTACATTTTTGTTTCTCCAGCCAATGATTCACTAATCTTCTTTTGCTTGGTGAATTTAGTCCATTTACGTTCCAAGATAAAAATTTGTAATCCATAGTGGTGTTGAGTTAAATATCTTTAAAATCATCCAGATTACTCTCTTTAAATCTGTATAAATCTCCTTCAGATTTAAGAGTAGATCTCACCGAGTTGTACATAAATGTAAGTCCATATGGAATCTCCCATCTGAACCTAATGTTCATTTCTTTTAGTCTGTCTGTCAATTTCTTGAATTTCTTTCTATCTTGTAGAATCGGTCTCGGAATTTCTCTCAAAATTATTATTTTCTTTCCATTAATTTCCAACGGTTGTGTAAATTGTTTCTTGAAAACGTCTTCCTTCATCTTTGTTGTCACAAATTGAACAATCACATCTCTGGGTAATTGCTTTCTTTTGGCATAAGCTGAATTTACTCTATAAATCAAGTCAAAGTCTGCATCCAAATCTCCCTCATCTTCCCCTACATAAGTTGTCAATGTCTTAATTACTAGAGCCCGTAGATCCTGATCTTCCTCCTCTTCTATCCCTCTCAATCTCAAATGATTCTGAGTAGCCCTATATTCCATCATGGTCTCCAGTCTTGTATTTTCTAACAGGGTTTTTTTAACCTTTTGTTCCATATCTTCAGATTTTGTCACCAGACTTTTGACTTCCTTTTTGAGTTCTTCTGTATCTTTTTTTATCCCTGACACTTCTGTAAGTACCAGTTCTTTCAGTTCTTCCATATTTTTTTTCTGTACTTGGACTTGCACTTGTTCTATTTGCTCCAATTGAATTTGCAGCTGTTGTTGTAGTTGCTGTTGCAGCTGTGATTCTATTTGTTTTCCAAGATTCTGCACCACTTCGGTCATCCGTTTTTCCATCGCTTCCATAGCTGCTTGCCACTCTTTTTTTTCCTTTGCAGTCATTCTTGGGCTAGGTGATGAAGCAGCTCTGGGTCTTGACCTCAAATCCGTCTTGGAGACAACTTCAATGCTAGTCAGTCTTTGTATTAGCAGTCTTCAAGCCAAATCGCCACCTTTAAAACTTGTTTAAACGCTTTTTCGGCTTGAAAATAACTTTTTAAAATTTAGTCCTCCCCAAAATGTCGGGCGCAATTTCTCTATGATTTTCTGGCTAGAGTAGGCTCCTTCCAAACTTCCTGTTCATCTGTCCGTCTCTGTAATCCAACTTCCGGTAAGGGTGGTGTCACACAATAAAATGTCCATCCGTTTCGAGCACAACAGCCTCTAAAACCTCCACTCTAGCCCACTTCCTGTATCATAGAGTCACAGTTAGTTTCGTTTCTGCTACGTAAAGTTTAGACTTGACTGACCACAGGAATGCAAAACAAAGTCACTTTTCAGCCTTTTTCTCTAAAGGAAAGCTTTCGTTTTACTTTTAATTCAAGCGGAATAGTTCCTTAAAGGTTTCAACGCTTATCCGTACGTTTCAATTTCACAATCTTCTTTAAACCGGTAAGCTCTTATTCATTTGTTACCTTGCTTGTAATCTCGGGTTTCGCGGTGCTTCTTCTGTAAACGATGTTAATCTTGATAATCTTGATGATAAAGAGATCGGTAGATGGCGAATTTATGCTGAATTCTCAGCCCGGCTGGCATCTGTAGAGTTGATTTGCAACTGCCCTCTTCACGGAAGGAGATCAAAGTGTAAACAAGCTTCCTCCGAAGCTTATCCACACCGATCTCAACTCCCCCTCAGGCTTGGCTGCTTGCTTGCCACTCCCCCGCCTGGAGAGTGCTGCGCTGGGCCAGATAAAGCCCAGACTGTCATCAGATGCCGCAGTACACTCTGCACAACTCGCAAAGTGTGTCAATTCGCCATTTTACTCCGACCGGAAGCCAATGAGGTGTTTATTCTTGATGCCACAGGATCCCCCTTCACAGGGGACCTCTGTTTTGGACCCCTGTACACTTGCACATTTTAGCATGGGCCTAGCAATGAAAAAAATGGAGTCTGGATTAAACTGTTGTCAAAATAACAGTCAGTCATACTGAGGGCATGCAAAGAATGTGAAGCAGTTCCTCCATTAATCATGCCAAAACCTATCTTCTGGGAGTCAGCTGAACAGCCTTTCCCCCAAGTACCCTCCCTAATAATCTGGCCTTAACAAAGCTTTCCCCCCTACTCCATCAAGTAAAGTACTCAGCCATCTACTTGCCTATCTAAACTCTTAATCTCTGTAAAGGAACTCTTCTCCTTGATACCTTTACCTGTAATACAAAAGAAGAAAAACTCTCCTCTATAATGAGGACATGTACTTGCACATGAAAGCTTATACCTTGAATAAAACTTTGGTGGTAAAGGTGCTTTTTTTTTGGTGCTTCAGACCAACATGACTATCCTACTTCAATCCCCTCCACAATGTACACCCCCCTTCAAATTAGTCCATCCAGAGATGGACTTTTCATCACTCTCACCTTCAAGTGCCGATATCTTTTCTCCTTTTCAGTCTTAGCAGACATGTATAAAAGGTCCATCCAATTCATAGCAAGTTTTGGATTCCACTCTGCTACTCCAACTGTACAGTTGGCTTCTCTACTTTTCCACCCCATTCTGTTGCACTTCTCCAGAGCTACCCAGCTGTCCTCAGGAAGCAGGTACAAAAGATCAAACTGTGCATAAATAACAACAAATATTCAACAGTCAATGAGTATGATAATTTGAACACATATAAACAGTGTACACAAGCGGCGAGATGAGTTTTTCGAAGAGGAATTATAAACATTGATTTCTGGAATTTTCACTGAGGAAATTTGACTTGGACTATTTCTGAAGGCTGTTTGTGTATTTGGACCATGTATTTTTGAGTTTCTGACTATCATATTGTATTTTTGATAAACTACACTATTTATATAGGTTCAGGTTATCATACTCATTGACTGTTGAATATTTTTTGTTATTTATGCACAGTTTGATCTTTTGTATAACTTACTCCCTTCCGTGCTTTGCTGGTTGGGTCCTCAGGAAGGAGGCTTGTATGTCTTTGATTCTCCCCTTTTATTTTCTCCTTTAGTAGCAGGTAGTTTGCTAGGGGAAGAGTTTAAACTGTGTTTGTACTTCACATATGCATCCATTTCCTTTCTGTAGTGCCTCTTTTTTATTTACCTGACTTAGCTTGATTCTCTTTCTGTGAACTTAATACTTTTTTTTGTTTTTTTGTTTAAGAAGCTTATTTTGCTTCATTTGTTTTGAGTTTTGGTCTGTATCTCAACCTCCATTTACACATGTTACGTTCTTGGCAATTAATATCCCCCAAAACATGTGTTTTCTCTTTGCTAGCAGAATGACTCTTTTGCTAGTTATAGGGCTGCACATGTATGAGTGATTTGGGTAGCACCCTAACAATCAGGGCTGCAGGCAGCTGGGACACCAAAAACAAGCCCATATTGCAAGCTTGTGGTATGTGAAGTGCTGTATTAAACTCACGTACAAGCTGATGGTGTCTGATACCTAGGCTAGCCAGTCCCCTTCATGGGGGCAAGGGAAATGGGGGGGGGGACAGCAGATCTATGGCATGAAATCACTTCTAGAGAAAACTTGGAAGTGACATCACACCTCTATTGGAATTGCTGGAATCTCTATGGAAAGCTGCCACAGGAGCTGCTCAACTTGGACCTGGTCAGTGACATGACAAGAGGCACAGGGCAAGACTGTCCATCTTCACTGCTATTGACCAAGGTCCAAGTCAAGTAGGCCCTGCAGACCTGACAATGCCTGAGCCTCAGCTTGGCTTGTTCTTGTTTGCCAATGGTCCTCCAGGGCAGTGACCCAGCAGGAATTGTCCCAGCAAGTTAAAAGGCCAATCCATGCTGATTGGAGTACAGTACTAATCTTTGTTTAGAGCAGGGTCCCCAGCCATTTTGAGGCTGTGGGCACCTTTGGAATTCTGGCACAGCATGATGGGCGCAGCCACAAAATGGCTGCTGCTGCTTATCTTCAGTCACACTGTGAAGACTCTTGTGCTGTGGTGGTAGCTGCTGACAAAGCAACATTTTTGAAAATCTGCACAGCCAATCATATCTCCAGTGTCCAATCAGAAGCTGTACTGGACAAAAGTCCCACCTGACCCTGCCCACTTTCTGAAAACACTTTGTGGTGTTTTCAGAAAGGTGTTAGTGGGTACCTTGGTGCCCACAACTGGAATACACTAGTCAAATCAACATATCATGCAGAAGAAATGTGATATTCTGAAATGAGGGACAACACTTCAAAATAAATGGGAAGCAAGTGGTAGAAATCTGGCTATACTACTCTAAACAGGCATTTGTAGTACATTCAGTTCCATACAGTTAAATCCTTACTATAGGATCATGGAATGGATTGCTACAATCTATACATGTCTCTTCTGGGGGAATAAATAAACCAGCCTACAGTTTCAATGCAAAACCTATTTAAATAATTAGGCTATAACAAGGTTCTGATGGGTACATCTAGCTATGCTGACAAGCAAATTAATTGTCTGTCTCTGGTCTGGTCTTTGGAAAGCTTGATTAATAACAGTGGCATTTAAAGACTCAAGACATACCACTTGATATTGTTCTTGTGATCTCATCAGAATTCAGGAGCACTCCAATTATTGTCACCCAAACAAAATATGAAAAAATCATGAACTAAGACAGGTGATGACTTGTCAGACAGATTTCAATGAGACCACATCTTTCTGAAAGAACTTTTCCTCAGATTCTGCTGGGCTGCAATAGCATTAGGATTTACTGAGCCCCTTCAATATAATGGGACTTTGCAGATACGCATAGGCCAAGGAACAGAATCAAGAGAACTGATGGAAAGCTTAGAATAATAAGCAAGCTCTTGTAAGCCAGCTTGGTGTGAGATGGCTACTAGTAAATAATTTAAGACACTAGAGTCTGTGCTGCTTAACACTGTTCAATTATGTCTCCTTATTAGAAGCAGTTGTTTGGAATCCTCTCCACATGACATCAGAAGTGGAGCCAGGGGTAAAGGTGACTGTTAAATTAATGTTTGTGTTTTAGTGTGTTACTAAAAAAAAAAAAAAGCAGAGAGAGAGGAAGAGACACACTGCAAAATGTCAGTGAGACAGCACACAAAGACCCTAATATATGTGCTGACCTTTCTTCTCAGACATGGATTTGTATCCTGATAATGCAGCCCAGACTCTCTTAAATAATGTAATGTTTTTCTTGGAAACTAGAAGCACTTTGTCAAGGCTATAGGAAAGCTAACAAACTAGGCCAAAACAACAATACAAACCAGAGAAATAAAACACCCAAGTTGTGCTTTTCATACTGTTGAGGCAGACTACATTTTCAATCCTGCTTTGCACTGGCTTAAGGACGCCAAGTTTCAAGGTGGTTGGAGAAGAATGAGCCTATGCACATCTTCTCACACTTCACATCCATCTTCTTTGAAGTAAAACTGGTACAGCAGGAAAAGAAAGATGGGAGAAATGATGGTGCAAATTGGTGGTTGTAATCCCCTCCTGCTGCTTCAGGATTTTTAATGATATATACTTCACCTCCATGGATATGGGAGAACAAGTTTGAATCCCAACACTGCCATGGAAACTTGCTTGGTAACCAAGCAGCAGGCACTCTCTCTCAGCCTAACCTATCCCACAGGGTAGTTATGAGGATAAATGGGGGGAGAGATCTAGGCTTGCCATCCCACTGATGAGGGTGGGGTTTCCCCCACTTTTGGAGCCCCCATCAGTTGCCAGCCAGCTGGCCGGTGGGGGAGCCCCACCCTCAAAGAGCCCAGTCGCACCCAATGTGCCTGGAGTGATGATGTCACCCGAAGGTGACATCAACATGCCGGGCATGTTGCATGAGGGATGCTCTAGCATTTGGCTAAAACCTCTACAGTGACCACAGAATTTTTGGCCAAATGCTAGCGCATCTCCTGCACGATGTGCCCGGCACACTTCTAGGTGATGTCATCATGGCACACACACTTTGTGCGTGGACCAGAAGCTCCAAGAACCCAGGCTGCTCCATCACCTATTCTTTCACCTTTCCAGGGTAGATTCAGAAGTTCATGCCCTGGGTGGATTTGTGTATGTGTCTGTGGTGTGCAGAAAGGGGCCCCTGGGCATTGTCTGTCCAGGACCCGCCAAAACTTAGAACCAGTACTGCTACTAGTTCATGTAATATCAGCTTTTTCCAAAGAAATGTTGCTAGCCGGAAAAGCAGATTAATTTCAACTGTATTCTTTTGTAATGGCAATTTTAAGAATGTAACTAACAACATCCCCAAAATGCCTTATTCATTCCACCATTAACTGGTCTGAAAGTCTTCAGGTGAGTTCAATAGAAAACATTTCATTGCCTTGAATTATCCAGATGCTGTTGAAACAGACCCTCTTGGGGCTTCCACATATAACAAGATGTTTGTTCTCATGTCTCATTTGAATTCTGCACCACTGAAAAAATTGATATCTATC
This sequence comes from Gekko gecko, assembly GCA_029375565.1. Taxonomy (NCBI): domain Eukaryota; kingdom Metazoa; phylum Chordata; class Lepidosauria; order Squamata; family Gekkonidae; genus Gekko; species Gekko gecko. The sequence continues at coordinate 126,812,799 of JAPDNY010000005.1, forward strand.
TCATCACCATTATGCCCAGTTTGTTAAGTTTCATTTAATTCCATCCCCCTTCTCATCTATTGTGATGTTTAACTATTTGATAGCCAAACAGTTTGCTACTATTGATTTATAACATTCTGCCAATACTAATTTTGTGAAAACTCCTTCATTTTCCCAGTAGTGTAGCCGAGTTTGTCATTTATTAATGTGGCTTAGAATTAAAACACAAAGATGACACAAATGTAATACAAAGGAACTGAAACTGGAAAAAACAGCCCATTCTAAAAGAATATTCTCAGTATAAACAAGAGCCGCCCTGAGCCTGCTTCGGTGGGGAGGGCATGGTATAAATCAAATGAAAAATAAATAAATAAATAAATAAATAAATAAATAAATGTCAGGATATTTATGAAAAGATTGCCTTTTTTAATGTAAATAGCAACTTCATCTGTGCCTCAGCTGAATCCGAGCTGTGGTGGAAGTAGATTCACCATGCAATCCTAAAAAGAGTTAGGCCTTTCTAAATCCATTGACTTCAGTTACCTGGTTAATGTTTCCTCTCCCTCCTAGGTATCCTAGGGGATACTTTTGACACACGGGGAGAAATGTAGTGACATCTGAATGGTACCCCTATATCTACAGTGCTGGTATGCTGCCTCTTACTGGAAAAATATAGGAGGAAAGGGTTCAACATGAATTAAACCCAAGTAAATGCATATAGATCTGCAATCCTATGCATGTATACATGGAAAGCTCAATTAAAACTCCTTCTGAGTCAATGTATATGTGACTGATTGATGCAACAATTGCCAGCACCAGGATGGAACACACTAGTTCTGGGAGAAGTTGGATAGGTGCATAAAACCTGTTAAATGATTCTGTTTCTTGACTTAGCTTCAGGCCGCAGTTTGAAGACTGGCGGTGCAATCTTAAGAAGTTACTCCAATCTAAGGCAATTCATTTCAATGGGATTGCACTGTAAATCATTGAATCACAGAGTTGGAAGGATCCATTTTGTTGTTCAGTCGCACAGTCGAGTCTGACTCTTCGGGACCCCATGGACCAGATCACGCCAGGCCCTCCTGTCTTCTGCTGTCCTAGATCCCTTCCAGTCTGGCTTTCGCCCGGGTCATGGGATTGAGACGGCATTGGTCTCCCTGACTGATGATCTCCGAAGGCATCTGGATCAAGGTGGTGTGGCGGCATTGCTGCTGTTAGATCTGTCGGCCGCATTTGATACAGTTGACCATCAGCTGTTGGCCCACCGCCTCGCCGATGTGGGGATTCAGGGGCTTGCCTTGCAATGGGTTGCCTCTTTCCTACAAGGTCGAGGACGAAGGGTGGCGATCGGGGATCAGTGGTCCCGGAGACACCCTCTTGAGTGTGGGGTGCCTCAGGGGGCTGTGCTGTCCCCAATGCTATTTAACATCTATATGCACCCCCTTGCCCCGATAGTCCGGAGCTATGGGCTTAGGTGTCATCAATATGCAGATGACACCCAGCTCTATCTGATGCTGGGTGGCCGGTCAGACTCTAGTCCCGATGACCTGCATCAGGCATTGCAAGCTGTGGCTGGTTGGCTCAGACTGAGCCGACTGAAACTAAACCTGGCAAAGACGGAGGTCCTGGGCCTGTGTCGGGTCGGTTCAGGGTTGGGCCTCCCTCTCCCGACCTTCGATGGGGTACTGCTGGTGCCAGCATCGAGAGTTAGGAGTTTGGGGGTGCTCCTGAACTCCTCATTAACGATGGAGGCCCAGGTGGCAGCCACTGTCAAGTCAGCCTTTTACCATCTTTGGCTGGCGCGACAGTTGGTCCCCTTCCTTGACCGCAATGACCTGGCCACAGTGATCCATGCGATGGTCACCTCGAGGTTAGACTACTGCAACGCTCTCTACATGGGGCTGCCTTTGTTGCAAATCCAGAGGCTGCAGCTAGTGCAGAAAGCGGCGGCCAGGCTGTTGATGGGCCTCACTAGGCAGGACCACATCCAGCCTGCGCTGAAGGCTCTGCACTGGCTGCCGATAGTGTACTGGATTCGCTTCAAAGTGCTGGTTCTTACCTATAAAGCCCTATATGGCCAGGGTCCAGCTTACCTAAGGGACCGCCTTTCCCCATATGTTCCCCCAAGAGCACTACGGTCTGGGGCACATAATCTCCTGGTGGTTCCAGGCCCCAAGAATGTTAAATTGGCCACGACCAGGGCCAGGGCTTTTTCTGCGGTGGCTCCTACCTGGTGGAATGAGCTCCTGGGGGAGATGCAGGCCCTGCAGGACCATATGCAGTTCCGCAGGGCCTGTAAGACGGAGGTCTTCCACCAGGCTTTCAAGTAGGAGCCGCCACTCCCTGCTGCCCCACCATTACGATGCCAACTTAGGTGGTGCAGTGAGATGGCCCTGGTAAGAAGAAGACCAGAAGAGCCGGCAATACAGCGGGAACATCGTCAGAACAACATTTGGAACTGGGCTGGCGGTGTAGGCCAGAAGATCTCTTGACCCCATCTGGGTACCTAATGTGAGCACCAATATTTTAACTGTGGATGGAATTTTATTTTGGTTTTAATTGTTTGTTTGGCATATGCCTCTTGTTAGCCACCCTGAGCCTACGGGGAGGGCGGGATATAAATACGAAAAATAAATAAATAAATAAATGAAATAAATAAGTTTGCTCAATTTCATGTTCGTTGCATCGATGACACTGTTTAACCATCTCATCCTTTGCCATCCCCTTCTTCTTTGACCTTCAATCTTTCCCAGCATCAGGGTCTTCTCCAGTGAGTGCTCCCTTCTCATTTGGTGGCCAAAGTATTTAAGCTTCAACTTCAGGATCTGGCCTTCCAGGGAACAGTCCGGGTTGATTTCTTTTAGGATTGAATGATTTTATCTCCTTGCAGTCCAAGGGACTCTCAAGAGTCTTCTCCAGCACCATAGTTCAAAATAATCTATTCTTCAGCGTTCGGCCTTCCTTATAGTCCAACTCTCGCAGCCATACATTGCTACGGGGAATACCATTGCTTTGACCATGCGGACTTTTGTTGGCAAGGTGATGTCTCTGCTTTTTATCATGCTGTTTAGGTTTGCCATCGCTTTCCTCCCAAGGAGCAGGCGTCTTTCTATCCATGTACTGTTGGAGCCTAGCTTGTAGAATCTTTAGCATGACCTTGCTAGTGTGTGAAATGAGTGCAATTGTGCAATAGTTTGAACATTCCTTGGCATTGCCCTCCTTTGGGACTGGAATGTATACTGACCTTTTCCAATCCTGTGGCCACTGTTGTGTTTTCCAAATTAGTTGGCAAATTGAGTGCAGCACTTTAACAGCATCTTCTTTTCAGACTTTGAATAGCTCAGCTGGGATACCATCACCTCCACTAGCTTTGTTGTTAGTAATGCTTTCTAAGGCCCATTTAACTTCGCATTCCAGGATGTCTGGCTCAAGGTCAGTGATTATACCATCGTGGTTGTCAGGGACATCGAGGTCCTTCTTGTATAGTTCTTCTGTGTATTCTTCCCATCTTTTCCTAATCTCTTCTGCTTCTGTTAGGTCCCTACCATTTTTGTCCTTTATCATGGCCAGCTTTGCATGGAATGTTCCCTTGATTTCTCCAATTTTCTTGAAGAGATCTCTAGTCCTTCCCATTCTATTGTTTTCTTCTATTACTTTGCATTGTTCATTCAGGAAAGCCTCCTTATCTCTCCTTGCTATTCTCTGGAAATCTGCATTCAATTGGGTAAATCTTTCCTTTTCACCTTTGCCTTTTGCTTTCCTTCTTTCCTTTGCTATTTGTAAAGCCTCATCAGACAGCCACTTTGCTTTCTTGCATTTCTTTTTCTTTGGGATGGCGGTGATTGCTGCCTCCTGTACAATGTCACGAACCTCCGTCCATAGTTCTTCAGGCACTCTGTCTATCAAATCTAGTCCCTTAAACCTATTCTTCACCTCTACTGTATATTCATCGGGGATGCGATCTAGGTCAAATCTGAATGGCCTAGTGGTTTTCCCAACTTTCTTCAGTTTAAGTCTGAATTTTGCAATGAGTAGCTCATGATCTAAGCCACAGTCAGCTCCAGGTCTTGTTTTTACTGACTGGATAGAGCTTCTCCATCTCTGACTGCAAATTATATAGTCAATCTGATTTTGGTATTGCCCATCTGGTGATGTCCATGTGTAGAGTCACCTCCTAGGTTGTTGGAAAAGGGTGTTCGCTATGACCAGCGTGTTCTCTTGACAAAACTCTGTTAGCCTTTGCCCTGCTTCATTTTGTTCTCCAAACTTACCTGTTATTCCGGTTACCTTTTGATTTCCTACTTTAGCATTCTAGTCCCCTATGATGAGAAGGACATCATTTTTTGGTGTTAGTTCTATGAGCTGTTGTAGGTCTTCATAGAACTGGTCCACTTCAGTCTCTTCTGCAGCAGTGGTTGGGGCATAGACTTGGATTACTGTGATGTTGAATGGTTTGCCTTGGATTTGGACTGAGATCATTCTGTCATTTTTGAGATTGTATCCCAATACTGCCTTTCTCATTCTCTTGTTGACTATAAAGACCACACCATTTTTTCTAAGGGATTTGATCCATACAGGACATCTAGTCCAATCCCCTGCTCAAGGCAGGATTAGCCTAGATCAGGGGTGACTAAACGTGCTTAATATAAGAGTCACATAGAATAAACTTCAGATGTTTGAGAGCCAAAAGACATGAACAAATATTACACATGTTTTTATTGGAAAATATGTAAATTTGCCTTTTAGTAACATTAAATGAGACTGCCAAAAATAAAAACAAAAGGGGTAAAACAGATATTGATAATGATATTTATTTGTTTGCTGATATTTATTTGTCTGAGAGAGAAAGAGAGAGGGCGGTGGAAAGAAAGAATGAAAGAAGTGGAAAGAGAGATAGAAACAAAGAAAGCAAATAGATGGGGGAAGGGAGGGAGGGAGAAAAAAGAGAAAGAAAGGTGGAAAGCAAGCAAATAGATGGGGAGGGAGGAAGGGGGAGACAGAGAGAGAAACAAAGAAAGCAAATAGATGGGGAGGGAGGGGGGAAAGAAGGAAGAGAGAGAGAAAGAAACAAAGAAATAGAAGGGGGAGGGAGGATGGAAGGGAGGGAGAAAGAGAAAGGTGGAAAGAATGAAAGACATGGAAAGAAAAGAGAGAGAGAAAAAAACAGAAAAAAAGAAAGCAAATAGATGAAGAAGGGAGAAGGAGGAAGGAAGGGAGAGAGAGAAGCAGAAACAAAGCAAATAGATGGAGGGGGAGGAAGGAGGGAAGACAAAGAAAGGGAAAGAAGGAAGGGGGAAAGAGAAAGTTAAAAAGGAAGAAAAGGGTGGAAAAAAGCAAATGGGGGAGGAAGGAAGGGGAAGAGAGAGAAATGGAAAGAAAGCAAATAAACAGGAAGGAGGGAGGAAGAAAGGGAAAGATGCCGCCAACTGAAGTTAAATACATCTAAGACAGAGGTCCTGTACCTAAGTTATGGGGGACTGAGTCAGGGAATCAGGCTCCCAGCCTTTGATGGGGCTCCACTGGTGCCAATGTTGAGGGTGAAGAGCCTGAGGGTGTTCCTGGATGCCTCCCTTTCCATGGAGGCCAAAGTCACTGCCCCTGCCAAGTCTGCCTTTTTTCATCTGAGGCAGATCAGGCAGTTGGCCGCATGTCTCACCCCCCGGGACTTAGCTACAGTGACCCATGCAGTGGTCACTTCCAGACTGAACTGTTGTAACTTTCTCTACATGGGGCTATCCTTGTTCCCGCTCTGGAAGTTACAGCTAGTGCAGAATGCAGCAGAATGGGTGTTGACAGTGACGCCTCTGCGGGCTCACATCCACCCAGTGCTGTGTGAACTGCACTGGCTGCCTATCAAACTCCGTTTCAAGGTGCTGGTACTTACCTTTAAAGCCCTATATGGCCAGGGGCCAGCATACCTTCAAGATTGCCTCTCCCCATATGAGCACTGGAAGACACTGAGGTCCACAAATCAAAATCTTCTAGCAGTCCCTGGCCCCAGGGACGTCTGACTAGCCTCAACCAGGGTCAGGGCTTTCTTGGCCCTGGCCCCCACCTGGTGGAATGAACTTCCATATGAGATCAGGGCTCTGCAGGATCTATTACAGTTCCACAGGGCCTGCAAAACGGAGCTCTTCCACTGGGCCTTTAGGTGAGGTGGCGGATGCCTCTCTTCTCTCCTAGCTATTCCCCCTCCAGTAGACTGGATCCCAATAGATATCAGGGTACTGCTGAATTCTTAAATAATCTGATTAACATCAGAACTAACTCGTTTGCACAGTATCTTATGGTCTTATGGTTTTATTGTTTTAAGTTGTCATTTTAATGGTTGTTTTATAATATTACATTAAGATTGTTGTAAACTGCCCTGAGCTTGCCCGTGGGGAGGGCAGTATAAAAATAAATAAATAAATAAATAAATAAATAAATAAATAAATAAATAAATAAATGTGTTCTCCAAACCCCGCCTCCGTGCCAGCCAGCTTGGAAAAGGGATATAAATAAACAAATGCCTTCTCCAAGCCAGGTAGGGGGTGCTTTGAGAATGCATTTAAAGTTAAAGTTGTTTTCTTTCTCTGCCCACCCCCCCAGCCTACCCAGGGATGGGAACACTGGCTAGGGAAGGGAAGACTGGTTGGGGAGGTATACTTCCTCTTAGTTTCCCCAGCCACCCTGCTGGGAGCCACACAATATGTGTGAAAGAGCAAGATGCAGTTCCTGAGCATCCCTGACAAGTGTTTGTCCAGGTGCTGCTTAAAGACTGCCAGTGAGGGGGAGCTCACCACCTCCCTAGGCAGCTGATTCCACTGTTGCACAACTCTTACTGTAAAAAAGTTTTCCCTAATATCCAGCCAGTACCTTCCTGCCCTTAATTTAAACCCATTATTATGAGTCCTATCCTCTGCTGCCAACAGGAACAGCTCCCTGCCCTCCTCTAAGTGACAGAACTTCAAATACTTAAAGAGAGCAATCATGTCCCCGCTCAATCTCCTCTTCTCCAGACTAAACTTTCCTAAGTCCCTCAGCCTTTCCTCATAGGGCTTGGTCTTCAGGCCCCCAATTAGTCTTGTCGCTCTCATAAGAACATAAGAGAAGCCAATGTTGAATCAGGCCAATGGCCCATCTAGTCCAACACTCTGTCACACAGCGGCCAAAATATACCAGGTGCCATCAGGAGGTCCAGCAGAAGCCCTCCCACTGCTGCCCCCTCCAGCACCAAGAATGGAGTGCATCACCTGCCCCATACTGAGAGTTCCCATCTATACCTTGTGGCTAATAGCCATTGATGGACCTCTGCTCCATATGTTTATCTAATTCGCTCTTGAAACTGTCCATGCTTGTAGCTGCCACCACCTCCTGTGGCAGTGAATTCCATATGTTAATCACTCTTTGGGTGAAGAAGTATTTCCTTTTATCTGTTCTAACCCGACTGCTCAGCAATTTCATGGAGTGCCCACAAGTTCTTGTATTGTGAGAAAGGGAGAAAAGCACTTCTCTCTCAACCTGCTCAATCCCTTTCAAAATCTTATAAACCTCAATCATATCACCCTTCAGCCGTCGTTTCTCCAAGCTAAAGAGCCCCAAGCGTTTTAACCTTTCTTCATAGGGAAGGTGTTCCAACCCTTTTATCATTCTAGTTGCCCTTCTCTGTACTTTTTCCAATGCTATAATATCCTTTTTGAGATGTGGCGACCAGAACTGTACACAGTATTCCAAATGAGGTCGCACCAATGATTTATACAGGGGCATTATGATACTGGCTGATTTGTTTTCAATTCCCTTCCTAATAACCCCCAGCATAGCGTTGGCCTTCTTTATTGCAGCTACGCACTGTCTAGACATTTTCATTGAGTTGTCTACTACGACTCCAAGATCTCTCTCTTGGTCTGTCTCTGCCAGTTCAGACCCCATCAACATGTATTTCTATTTAGGATTTTTGGCTCCAATGTGCATCACTTTGCACTTCACCACATTGAACCCCATTTGCCACGTTGACGCCCACTCACCCATCCTCGACAAATCCCTTTGGACTGCCTCACAATCTTCCCTGGTTTTCACCACCCTGAACAACTTCGTGTCATCTGCAAATTTAGCCACTTCACTGCTTACTCCCAATTCCAAATCATTAATAAACAAGTTAAAAAGCATCGGACCGAGTACTGATCCCTGTGGTACCCCACTGCTTACCACCCTGCACTGAGAAAGTTTCCCATTTATACTCACTCTCTGTTCCTATTTATAAGCCAGTTTTTGATCACAAGAGGACTTGTCCTTTTATCCCATGACTATTGAGCTTACTTAGGAGCCTTTGATGAGGAACTGTATCAAAAGCTTTCCGGAAGTCAAGGTAAATAATATCTATTGGGTCCCCCTTGTCCACATGTCTGTTCACTCCCTCAAAAAACACTAACAGGTTTGTGAGACAAGATCTTCCCTTACAGAACCCATGCTGAGTCTGTCTCAATAGTTTTTGTTCATCAATGTGTCTACTAATTCTTTCCTTAATAACAGTTTCCACCAACTTACCCGGTATCGATGTCAGACCGACTGGCCTGTAATTTCCCGGATCTCCCCTGGAGCCCTTTTTAAAGATGGGAGTGACATTAGCTACCTTCCAGTCCTCAGGAATGGAGGCAGATTTTAAAGAGAGATTACATATTTTTGTCAGGAGATCCACAAGTTCACATTTGAGTTATTTCAGAACTCTCGGATGAATGCCATCTGGGCCTGGGGATTTATTAGTTTTTAAATTGTCCATCAGTCGTAGGACTTCCTCTCTTGTCACCTCAATCTGATTCAGGTCTTTCAAACCCCCTTCCGAAATTGGTGCTTCTGGAGTGGGCAAGCACTTCTCCTCTTCCACAGTGAAGACATAGGCAAAAAATGCATTCAACTTCTCAGCCATTTCCCTATCATCCTTCACTACTCCTTTTACCCCTTGGTCATCCAAGGGCCCCACTGCCTCCCTGGCTGGCTTCTTACTTCTAATGTATTTGAAGAAAGTTTTATTGTTGGCCTTTATGTTTTTTGTGATATGCTCCTCATTTTCCCTTTTTGCTTGCCTGATCACAGACTTTCATTTTATTTGCCATAGCCTGTGTTCCCTTTTATCAACCTCACTGAGACTAGATTTCCACCGCTTAAAGAAATCCTTCTTACCTTTTACAGCTTCCATTACTTTATTTGTTAACCATGCAGGCTTTTTTCTATACCTATTTGTGCCTCTCCTAACCTGTGGTATATATTTTTTCTGAGCATCTAGGATTGTCTTTTTAAATAGTCTCCAAGCTTCCCCAATGATTTTGACCTTCTCCACTCTTCCTTTCAATTTCTTCCTCACATGTCCCCTCATACCAGAGAAGTTATCCCTTTTAAAGTGAAAAGTGGTTGTGTCAGTCTTTTTGGGCAACTCCCTATCTGTACAAATGTTAGACTCAATGACATTATGGTCACTGTTCCCAAGAGGTGCAATCACTTTTACATCTCTCACCAGGTCTTGGGTGTTACTTAGGACCAAATCCAGGATCGCCTCTCCCCTGGTAGGATCTGTGACCATCTGTTCCATAGCACAGTCATTGAGAGTGTCTAAAAACTCAATCTCTTTTTCCCGACTAGAACTCATATTGACCCAATCAATGTGTGGGTAGTTAAAGTCGCCTATTACGACACAGTTATTCTGTCTAGCCGGTATCTTTAATTCATTCATCATTTTATAATCCTCCTCTATCATTTGATCTGGTGGGCGATAAACTCCCACTGTTAAGCCTCCTTTTGGACCCACTATTTCAACCCATAGCATTTCCAGAAGCGAATCCAATGTTCTTACCCTTTCAATCTTTCTGGACTGTATACCCTTTCTGACATACAGAGCCACCCCACCTCCAACCCTTCCCCCTATCCTTCCGATATAATTTATAACCAAGAATCACTGTATTCCACTGATTTTCCTCATCCCACCAAGTTTCTGAAATACCCACAATGTCTGTATCCCCCCCAACACCAAGCATTCCAACTCCCCGATTTTACCTCAGAGACTTCTAGCATTTGTGTATAAACACTTATAGTTTCCCATGTTTGTTAAGCCCACAGCCTTCCTCTTGCTGCCTCGAGACCTTGCCAGGCAGTTCCTATCATTAGCCACAGTCTCAGTGGACAATTGTAATCCATTTCCTTGTACAAAAGTAATAGCTACCCCTTCATCTCTTTGAGATGAGTCATCCCGAACCAGAGACTTTTCATCTCTTGTCAGCTTTCCCCCATTATTCAGTTTAAAAACTGCTCTGCCACCTTTTTGATTTTGAGCGCCAGCAGCCTGGTTCCTTCTCGGGACAAGTGGAGACCGTCCCTTTTGTACAGCTCTCTCTTGTCCCAAAAAGCATCCCAGTGCCTAACAAACTTGAACCCTTCCCCCCTACACCATCGTCTCATCCACGCATTGAGACTCCTGATCTGTGCCTGTCTCTCCAGCCCTGCGTGTGGAACAGGTAGCACTTCTGAGAAGGCTACCTTGGAGGTCCTGGCCTTGAGTTTCCTGCCCAGCAGCCTAAATTTCTCCTCCAGGACCTCACGACTGCATTTCCCCACATCGTTGGTGCCGACATGCACCACGACCACTGGCTCCTCCCCAGCACTATCTACCAGCCTATCTAAAACACGCGTAATGTCCGCTACCTTCTTACCAGGCAGGCAAGTCACCATACGGTCAGTACGCGGGTTCGCCACCCAGCTGTCTACCTGCCTAAGGACCGAATCACCAACTACCAAAAGCCCCCCTCCCACTCTTCCCAGGGACGGTTCCTTGATACAAAAGGATACCCGTTCACCAGCTGAAGAGGTCCCTTCTGAGGGCACATTCCCCTTATCCTCAGCATGGTGCCCCGTTTCCCCTTGACCCTCATGCTCCCTGGCAGCAGCCAGGCTGCCAGATCCAGAGTGGGACATATCTAACAAGTCCCCGAGAGTCTTCTCCGTGCACCTAACTGACTGTCTCTGCTTCTCCAGGTCAGCCACCTTGGCCTCAAGGGAGCAAACTCGCTCCCTGCTCCTTGCACTGAGCACACACCCAAGACTTCTGACCAGTGGGCAGATAGTCATACATGTGACACTCCATGCAAAACACTGGATAGCCCCCAACCCCCTGCTGGCATTCTGGCTTCATAATTGTTTTTAAACAAATACTTTTATATAATCTCCCTTTTAAAACACTTTGTATTTATATGGTTACTGTTGTAGAAGTCTACTTACCTTACTGGGAACCCAAGGAGCCAAGGTCCTGGCTTTCTGGCTCTTCCTGGGCTTCTTACAGAGCCCCTAGGCTGAGAGTCCCTAGGCTGAGAGTCCTCTGTACCCACTCCATTCTGTCCACATCCTTTTTGAAGTGAGGCCTCCTGAACTGCACACAATACTCCAGGTGCATCCTGACAAATGTAGTGTACAGTAGGACTATCACATCTTGCAATTTGGATGTTATGCCTCTGTTGATACACCCCAAGACTGTATTAGCCTTTTTTGTCAATACATCACACTTGCTGCTCATATTTAACTTACGGTCCACTGTATTCCAAGATCTTGCTCCCACACACACCGCTACCCAATAGCGTATCCCCCATCAAGTATGCGTGTTCCTAATTTTTGTTACCCAGATGTAGAATTCGGCACTTATCCTTGTTCAGTTGCATCTTGTTCACATCCACCCACTTTTGTAGTGTGTTCAGATCTTGTTGAATTCTATATCTTCTGGTGTGTTTGCTGCTTCTCCCGATTTGATGTCATTTGCAAATTTAATGAATAGCCCCTCCACACCCTCATCCAGTTCATTTATGAAAATATTGAAAAGTACGAAGCCCAGAACTCAGCCCTGTGGCACCGCACTGGACACCTCCGTCCATTCAGATGAAATGCCATTGACGACTACTCTTTGACTGCAGTTCTCCAATCAGTTCCCTATCCACCTAACTATCCTAGAGTCCAGTCCACAGTCTTCTAGTTTATCCATCATAGCGAACTCTGGCAAAAGCTTTACTGAAATCCAGGTAAACATCATCAACAGCATTCCCTCTATCCAGTAAGCTCATCACTCAATTAAAGAAGGAAATGGGGTTGGTCTAGCAGGATCTGTTGGGGACAAATCTGTACTGACTTTCCCGGATCACTAAGTTGTCCTTTAGATGCTCACAGATTTATCCCTTTAAAATTTGTTCCAGTATCTTCCCTGGGACAGAGGTCAGCGTGACTAGCCTGTAGTTTCCTGGATCATCCCTTCTCCCTTTTTTGAAAATTGGGATAACATCTGCCCTCCTCCAGTGTTGTAACATGTTTCCCATCCTCCAAGAGGTCTGGAAGATGATGGACAAAGGCTCTGCAGGCTCCCTAGAAAGTTCTTTGAGCACTCTTGGGTGCATACCATCTTGCCTGGGGGATTTGTACTATTAAATGCAGCCAGGTGCTTCTTAACTACCTCTCTATCCATGTCAACCAGCAGCCCAGGTGCTGTGTGTAATATACTGGGTTCAAGACACTTTGGTAGTGAATCAACTCATAGTTTATTCAGTTAGAGAAAACTGAGACAATGAAGCAGGACTGGAGGCCTGCTTAAATCCCCGTTGCAAACCACACCCAAACACCCACCCACACCCATGATAGGATTATTTACAGTGTTCCCAAATCCCATAGGTCATTCCTCGGATCCTGACTACCTGATAGGTCCCTTCTAGGATCCAGACTGGATATTGTCTCGGAATGCGAAGCTTTGCTTCTTCGCATGACCACGTGCTAACCCAACCACGTGTGCGGTCCTCAGTTGGTATACAGCACCCCTCCCCCCCATGGTTCAGACCTTCCCTAGCATACAAAGTCTTTTAGGTATGCAGGCTTCTTTCGTTCCCAGGTCAAACGGCGTAGTTTGGTAGCCGGGGCTGCTTGCTCTGGTAAGGGCATGGGCAGCATGGCTGGGGTCTCTGGGAGCCCTGCTGGGCTTGGTGTGCTGTCAGCTTCTTGAACACAGGCTGGCTCCATGGAACTTCCTGTGTCTGCTTCGGGGGATGCGCTTGTCTGCTGTGGTGCTTGGCTGGATGCCGTGGCCTTGCTCACGTTGCTGGCATCAGGGCTGGTGTCTTTGTCCTTGCAATCATCCGGCCTCTTGGGTCCACCAGAATAAGTCGGGGGTGTAATTGATCAATGTGATGTCTCAGCAGCTGTCTATCTTCTGCAGAGATCTTGTATGACAGAGGGCCCATGACTCTGACTACCCTGGCCGGAATCCAGGCAGGACCTTGGGCATAGTTCCAGGCATACTCAGGGTCCCCTGGGAAGAACCCCCATGGGGCTTCCTGACTTTCTGGGGCTGTGATGTGCTCTGGGGCTCGATCTGGATGGAGACGGTCCAGATGAGTTGTAAGGCAGCATTCCCTCAGGACCTCAGCTGGGCTGCGCTCAGTTGTGGTATGCAGTGTTACTCACTGGCCAAATAGAAAGGCGGCCAGCCTGTAGTCCCAGTCCCCCTGGTCCATCCGATGCAGGGACTCCTTGGTAGTTCGGACCATGCATTCCGCCTGGCCATTGGTTGCAGGGTGAAATGAAGCGGAGTGGATGTGCCTGATCCCATAGTAGCTCACGAAGGCCTGGAATTCCAAGGAGGTGAAGGCCATCCTGTTGTCAATGACTAGGGAGTCTGGGATGCCATGGGTGCTGAAAATCTGCCACATCACACGGACTGGGACCACTTCCAGCCACTAGGCATCCACCAAGATGAAGAAAATCTGCCCTTGGAAGGGCCCCGCAAAGTCCAAGTGCAGTCGAGCCCATGGCTTGTGTGAGGACTCCCATGGCTGCATTGGAGCTCGCAGAAGTTCTGGCCTGATTCTTGGCATGTCTGGCAGCGTTTTACTCAGTCTTCAATTTCCACGTCCATCTGAGGCTACCACACATAGCTCCGGGCCAACGCTTTCATGCGCACAATTCCCAGGTTTGTGTCATGCAATACTGTGAGCACTCACTGGCGCAGTGGGGTGGGTACTACCACCCAGCTTCCCCAGAGTAGGCAGCCCTTGTGGGATGACAACTCATTCCTTCAGGATGAGAATGGTGCAAATTCTGGGCCCACTGGAGTGGTGGGCCATCTCCTCCCCACCCAGTCCAAGACACGGGACAGGAGATGGTCCCGGGCGGTGTGGCAGGACACCTCGGTTACCTGGACTGGGCAGTCAAAGAGTTCCTTGAGGAGGGCCATGTGGTGTGCAGGAGCTGGGTCCGTATCACTGGATGATAGAGGAAGGTGGCTGAGAGTGTCTGTGTGGCCCATTGCTTTACCAGGCCAGTGGACGAGCGCATACTGGTAGCCAGCCAGAAAGATGGACCACCTGAGCACCCAGGGGGACAACATTTGGGGAATCTGATGATCCAGGGCTAGCAGACCCAGGAGTGGCTTGTGGTCCATGACCGTAAAGGTAATCATGAAATTTCCTCACCCTGCCATGATCTCCAAGGCCTCATCAATTTGAGCATAATTGTGCTCAGCCACAGATAAGGTGCAGGAATAATAAGCAATTGGAACCTCCCAGCTGTCAGCGAGTCGGTGCCCCAGGACCGCCCCCACCCCATATGAGGAAGCATCACAAGCCAGAACCACTGGGAGGGACTCATTGAAATGAGCAAGGACTGAACTGGACATTAATAGTTCTTTCACCACCCGGAATGCGGCCGTGTGCCGGGGGCCCAGGCCCATGGAGCGTGTTTGTCGAGGAGGCAGTGCAGGGGCTCCGCTATGGCAGCCTTGTGGGGTAGGAACAAGAGATAGAAATTCAAAAGGCTGAGGAAAGCCTGGAGCTCGGCCTTGGAGGAGGGGATAGACACTTGCACAATGGTGCAAATCTTGTCCAGAGTGGGGTGAATGCCCTGTGCGTTGACTGCAAACCCCAGGAATTCTACCCGTGGCATCCCAAGTGTGCACTTGTCACGCTTCACCTTTAATTCAGCATCATTAAAGCATTGCAGGACAGTCTGCAATCGCATGGAGAAGGTCTCGGTGTTGGGGAGCCACAATTAAAACATCAAAGAAGGGCTGGACCCCGGGGATACCTTTAAGCAAACAGTCCATTAGGTTTTGGAAGATCCCCAGGGCAACACTAACCCCAAACTTTAGCCTCCGAACCCTGAATGCCCCCCTGTGGGTCACAATTGTTTGAGCTTCAGCTGTGTCACTGGTAGTTGCTGATAGGCTTGTGCCAGATCCAGTTTGCCAAAAGGCAAGGACATGGCTAACGATGAGGACCGGATATGCATGATCCTGGAGTGCTTTATTTATAGTGCATTTGTAGTCCACGCATATCCTGACGTCCCCGTTGGGTTTTACCGGAGTTACAATGGGGGTTTCCCAGTGTGTGTGGGACATGGGTTCTAGGACCCCCTGTTCCACCAGGCGATCCAGCTCAATATCTATTTTAGGGCACAAGGCAAACAGGGTGCGCCTGGCCTTCATGCGGATAGGCCATACTGCGGGGTCAAGGTTGAGGGAAACTGGAGGTCCGGTTCCTTCGAATACAGCTGGGAACTCATCACATACCACGTTAAAGTCTTGTGGCCACACATGGTTCACCCTGGTCACCCTGGTCACCCCAAACTCCAAGGGCCCAAACCATGACAGTCCCAGTAAACTGGTGAGCTTGCCTTCCACCACCAGCAAATTTAACCATCCATTCAAGTCCTTGTATTGAACTAAATTTGCCCCACCCCTTGATGGCCACCGGGTTCTTTTGGAAGTCTCATAGGGTGAGAGCAACCGGTTTGTCTAGGAGGAGCCCTCTTGGGGGCAGAGTCTCCTAAGAGTCTCTGCCGAGATAATGGAGAAGGAAGAACCTGTGTCTAGCTCCATCTCGCACAGGGACCCCTCTATTAACACAGTTACATGAATCTTGTTGGGGGCATCCTGGGGCAAATTCAGTATCTGGTGCTGATGGTTGGCTGCATGGTGTGTGTAGTTCTACTGCTTCTTGATGGGCAGTTGTCCATTGCCTGTGGGATCCACGGGAGCGGTAAACACGTGCAAGATGGCTGGCCTTGCCGCAGGTTTGGCAGATCACATCATGGAACTGGCAGGAATGGCATTCATGGTTCTCACCGCAGCTGGCACAGGGCATTTGTGTGCTGACTTTTGTGGGCGCTTGGGTGGTTGTCCTTGCTGGCAGGGCGTGTGTGTTGTGGTGAGCCAGGCGGCAGACTTGGAGTACCTCATCGTCGTCCGAGGTGTCAGAGCTCTGGGCCATGGCAGTCTGATGGGTGGCATGTGTCTGTCGGTTCCGCTGTGCTTTTTCGAAGGCTGTGGCCAACTGGAGGGCCTTGTCCAAGTTGTCGTGGCTGATGAATTTCCTTTGGAGCTTTGGTTCCTGGATGCCCCAGATGAACTGGTTCAACACGGCATCCTCAATGGCTGGGAATTCACAGTTGATTGCAAGCCTGCGAACGTCAGCCATGAAGGTGGTGCCCCGGAGCAGCAGCCATGACCAGAGAAGCGATGCAGGGTGCGGTGAGCTGATCCTCAATGCGTGGTGCAATGCTTGGGGTGGCAACAGTAGCCTCATAATCAGAGTGGTCAGGCGTGCTCATCGGGATCCCATCCTCATCGCCAGTATAATATATTGGGTTCAAGACTCTTTGATAGTGAATCAGCTCATAGTTTATTAGGTTAGAGAAAACTGAGACAATGAAGCAGGACCGGAGGCCTGCTTAAATCCCCATTGCAAACCACACCTAAACACACACCCATACCTGTGCTAGGATTATTTACAGTGTCCCCAAATCCCATAGGTCATTCCTCGGATCCTGACTACCTGATAGGTCCCTTCTAGGATCCGGGCTGGCTATTGTTTCTGGATGCAAAGCTTTGCTTCTTTGCAAGACCATGTGCTAACCCGACCGTGTGTGCAGTGGTCAGTTGGTACACAACACCGTGCCTTGCCTACTACCATCTCTAGATAAGCCTGTTCTCTTCTTCAGGGAAAAAATTGAGGCACAATAGGCATTAAGTCTTTCTGCTTTCCCTCGGTCTTCTGTCAAAATTTCTCCATTTTCAGCCAACAGTGGGCCCATCATCTCTTTTATCTTGTGTTTGCTCCTGACATATCTGAAGATTTTCTTGTTGTAGCGAGCCTCCCTGGACAGCTTTAGCTCACTGTGAGCTTTGGCCTCTCTGTTGGCAGACCTACAGTGCCTAGAAACCTGCAGATACTCTTATTTAGAGGTATGTCCTTGCCTTCATTTCTTGAACATTTTCTTTTTATCCCTTAGCACATCATGGAATTCTCTTTTCATCCACATTGGGTTCTTGGATTACCTACCATATTTCTTTCTTGTTGGAATAGCGATGGCTTGAGCTTGCAAGAGCTCTTGTTTTAAGAGAGCCCACCCTTCACTTGCTCCCTTCCCTTCTAGCGGTCTTTCCCATGGAATGATTCTCATCATGCCCCTGAGTTTATCAAAGTCTGCCTTACTGAAATCTAACATACATGTGCGGCTATGAACTTCCTTGGTCCCCCACAGAAAAAGGAATTCTAGCAGGACATGGTCACTTCCCCCTAAGGTCGCCATCACCTTCACCCCGTCTACTATCTCTTGCCTATTGGTCAGTAGTAAGTTGAGTATGGCTGAGCCCCTTGTAGCTTCCTCCACTGTTTGATGAAGGAAGTCAGACAGGTCAGGAAGTTGCATGACTGTGGATGCTTTGCAGAGTTTATGTCTCAGCACACAGCAGGAAAGTTAAAGTCACCTATAACTACCAGGTCATATAGTTTGAATACCCTGTCAAACTGTTCAAGGAGGCAGCATCCACCTCTTTATCCTCATCAGGAGGTCTGTAGCAGACTCCAACCACAATACTATTTGTCCTTCCTTCCCTTATCCTCACCCAGATACTTTCCACTTGTTTTAAGCCTCCTGTGCATCCTGCCACTGTGGGCTTGAGTGCTGCCACATTCATCATATAAGGCTGCCCTTCAAGACAACTCGGGAGCTCATGCTGGAGCTAAATCATGTTAGCCATCTTTTAACAGACACAGTGGTCTTGCTAGTGCTTTAGGGGCTCACCTTGGGCCTCTGCCAGCACTTCAGGGACTTGCCTTCATTGCTGGAGTAGGTAACCAGCCCTATCTGCTAAGCAAACTGGTCTGATGGACCACTGTTTAGGGGTATGAAACAAATCAATCTTTATCTGTAAGGAGGAAACCATCTTTGTATCTCTTCCATAAAGCATAAAAAATGGGATTGATCTCCAAGTGTAGCATTTCTCAAGCTGCTTTTATAATAACTGTTGCTGTTTTCCCCCATTATTTTAATCATATATGTTGTTTTAAAATGTGTACACAGCTTTGAATGTTCAGAAAAGCAGCTTTTGAACATTTTATATGACTAAATACTTTTAGAAACTCCCTGCAGATACAAAATTAGCATTTCAGAGACAAGAGTTCAAAATATTCCCCTGCCTTAAAAAAAAAGCAATAGAACGATAAACATAAAATTTGTTAAGGTAAAAGCAAATGAAATTAAGAAAATATGTAGAACAATTATTGCAAAATTAAAGACAATAGCCTGTAATCAAACAGAACCGCCTTTGTAGAAACACATAAAAGACAAAAATAGTTATAAAAGAATAAATCAACAGCGCTTAAATTGAATGTATGCGGCCCTGCATAGTCCTGGAATTTATCATTTCAGAATGGAATAAACATGAACCATTTAGGCACAAGTATAATCATATCCTTTCCTAGTTTGCATAAAATAAGTAGTTTTAGTCTGCGCTGCTAGGTGTACTAGAATAACTGTGTAGAATTACACTGCTAGTCATGATAGAAATGGTCTCCAACAGGTGGCTTGTGGGCAGACTGTAGCTCACTGTCTACACTTTACACTTCAGAGTAACACAAGAATCTTGTAGAATACCTAGGAAAAGACTGGGGAGAAATCTGCCTTAGGCCTTTTGTTTGTAAACTTTTATTTTTCAGGATTTTTCTCTGTGTTGCTTTAGCTGATAGTTTTTTTATTACTAATACTCTTCCTAGTACATGCTCTGTTTCTAGGATGGAACAAAACGTGGTAACATATTGGGCTGGGTGGGAGGGGGTAGAGTTCAGGATATTTTTATTTACTCAGAAGTAGCTCTCAGTTGAAAAAAGTCTGGTGACTCCTGCATTATAGCTGAAATATGTAACCTCCTTTTGATAGTAGGGTGTGTAGGTTAATTTCTTTTTTCAATTAGATAAGTTTATAGAAATAGGTAAAGGCTCAAAAGCCAGTCGAATCCGACTCTAGGGTTGCGGTGCTCATCTCCGTTTCAAAGCCGAAGAGCCAACGCTGTCCAAAGATGTTTCTGTGGTCATGTGGCCAGCATGACTAAACACCAAGGTGCACGGAACAGTGTTACCTTCCCACTGAAGTGGTACCTATTTATCTACTTGCAATTTCTTGCTTTCGAACTGCTAGGTCAGAAGGAGCTGGAACTAGAGATGGGAGCTCATTCCATCATGTGGCACTCTTGGGTCTCAAACTGCTGAACTACTGACCTTCCACAGCCTGCAGTTCAGCATCTTAACCACTTGAGCCACCGCAGCTCCTCTTGTAGAAATAAGTAACAAGTTAATGGCCATTTCCAGGTGTATGTCCTTCAAGTCACCCCCAAATAACACATGCAGGGAATCTACAGGAATCTTATAGTCAGTGATCCATTCAGTTTATCTCAACATTAACATTCAAAAGTTCTTCATTTTAGGATATTCCTTCAGAGCCTCTTCTGTACTTCAGTTCTTCATAGAGGACCAATGGCAGCATCATTGTGTATTAGTGGATCACTCATTTAAATAGACAGGCCAAAGTATCCATCTGCCATATGGAAATTTCTCTGTCTCTTCCTAATGATATCCAATATAATAGTGAAGCACACAGTATATATTAGGGGTGTGCATTTGGTAAAACTGAACTGAAACCCCCCCCCCAAATCCCTTTTCATCATTTTTCGGGAATTCAGCATACCTCAGCTGTTGAATGTAGAATGCTGACACCCCCCCCCCCCAAATATTCAGTTTTTGGCTGTTTTCAGCATTACCAAATACAGGCTCGGGGAGGGGGGGTAAATCTTAAAAGGTTGAATTTACCTTCTCTTTTTCACCATTTCTGTCTCTTTCCCACCTTTTGCTCTGCTTTCCAGATGGGAGGGGGAAGAGGGACCTTACATACAGTCAGTCTCTGCAGTGCATTTGCAAATACCATTGAAGCTTGCAAGGCTGTTGTTGCTGCTGGCTTCACTTGAAGCCCAACTACTAGCTTGCTGCTTTCCCAGGGACAGGAGGGGGGAGGAGCACTGGCTAATAGGATTACAGGTAAGGATGGACATACTACTCTTTGGCCAATCACAGAAGTTTGTTCTTTTTTAAAAAAATTCTTCCATGTGTGGTCAGAGAGCATAAAAGCAGGGGTCTCTGGCTGGTTGACTCCACTCCATTCCTGCTGAGCCTGAGAGATCTTGAGTTGGAGATTGTGTGGCTGGCTTCTGCTTCAGCTACTGCTCTGAGCCTAACTTTCTTGCTGCCTGAGAGACTATTGGACTACTTTGGATCAAGATCCTTCCTGCTGGACAACAGAAGACTGAAGGCATCACTGGTTTGACTGATTAGGGCCAGTTTTTTTTTTTTTTTAAACTTTTCTTATTTTGTTGTGGGCTGGTGGGTTGGGGCCTGGGGTTGGTCTCTGGGCCCTAGGGCCTCTTCCTGATTTTTTCCCCTGGTTCTTCTAGTTTGTGGTTTTGCCTATGGCAGTTTAATTTTTTTTTTAACTGTGATTGATATTTCTGGGCTTGCTGGCTTTTTTTGGGGGGGGGGCTGACTAGGCATTCTGTCTGTGGCCTATAAGCACTCTCAGGCCTCTTCCTGGTTGTTCTTGGTTCTTCCAGTTTGTGGTTTTGTTGCCTGTTGCAGTTTAATTTTTGTTAGTTTTTTTTACTGTAATTTGTATTTCTGAGCTTGTTGGTTTGGGGGGGGACTGACTAGGCCTTCTGCTGGGGGCCTGTAGCCACTCTCAGGCCACTTCCTGGTTGTTCTTGGTTCTTCTGGTTCTTCTGGTTTGTGGTTTTGTTGCCTATTGCAATTTAAATTTTTAAAGGTTTTTTTTTTACTGTGATTTATATTTTTGGGCTTGTTGGTCGGGGGGGACTGACTAGGCCTTCTGGTGGGCCCATCAGTCAGGCAAGGTTAGGTGGTTGGAGAACTTAGTTGTAGTTGGCTTTTGTAGTTTGTAGTTGGCTTCTTGCAGTTCGAAGGCATTTCTTGATTTGTTGGGAGGCAGTGGTGGTGGTTGTGTGGGTGTTAGGCTAAGAAGGACTTGGGACTTTTTGGTTTCTTAGAGGAGGTGGGATCACTGTTCTGTGTGTGTGCTTTTGGTTTAGCTGTTGCATTGTTAAATAGGTTTTTAATAAAGCTTTCATGAATTTTTTAACTAATGCTTTTAAAAATCTCAGCATAGGGCTTTAGCTGTTCTAACTTTACTTAGGCCAGAGCTAGGAGGGCTAAAAGAGGCCAGGTTTTGTCTTCAGGTCATTACAGAGTAGTATATAGTTACTTTGCAAAAAGTAGTGTGCTGTTTGCGCTCTGACTGAAATTTGGTGAAGCCAGGTGCTTTTTTTCAGGCAAATTTCCCCCCTTTAGCTTGTGTTTTTCAATTAGGAAGTATCTGCATTTCCACAGGAAATCAGATTGGTTCCAGTAGAATCTAGGTAGTAATAGTTTGATTAAACAAAGACCCTTAAACTTTTAAAAAGGTTTCCAAGCCACATCTCAAGGATAGTCTTTAAACCATAGTCAGGGAGGGTCAGTGTAGGAATTCTCCACTAGTTTTAAAAAACCAAGGAAGAAAGAAAACCCAAATTGTAGCAAAGCTAGGTTAGGCTACACTGAAAGAAACAAAATCCTAGTTTTTGGGTGGGAGGGTTTATAAAAAGGTGTCAGGCTCTTTTAGTGCAGGTTGTAGTGCAGGTAAGTTAGGTGCCTAATGCCCTCCCCACAAGTTAGACTGAGTTTGGCTCGGGTAACATGAATGGCAGGAAGGGAACGCAGACGTGCCCTATGGGCAAGGCTAAGGAGAAGACTAGAGGGATGGAGGGGAGGGGAGGGGGAGGGACTGCTTCACAACCACCTTCCATAGGTGTCAACTTCAGGGGGGCTTGAGGGCTGAGGCTACCTCTGAAATTTTCCAGGGGTGAGTGAGCCCCCCCCCGGGCAACCAGGCTCACAAGCCTTGCCACTACCACCCCATGCCACCCCCAACCCATTTTGAAAGTGGAGGGGTTTTTTCCTCCACTTTCTGAGACTTCAGGTGGGGTGACAGGAAACTCAGGGCTTGCTTCCTGAAAGCTAAGACCCACCCCAGCTCCTAGAAACCCTCAGTTGGGCCTGGTGGAGCTGGGGGCTGCACATGTTTTCAGTGCTTTCAGCTTTCCTGCGCAGAAAGGTAAGGAGCTGTCCTGGGGCTCCAGTGAGGGTGGGGGGATGTTTTCAGGGGCGGGGTGGTGGGCACTAGGGAGAGAGTTCCCAGGCTGGCTGGCTGAGGCCAGCCTTGGGGTGGCTGGGTGCCCAAGCACCTTTCCTGCGGCCTTGTGCCGCTGCTGTTGTATTCCCACTCCCTGCAAAGCTTGCCTTGCAGAGAGCCATGTGAGGAGTTTGGGGGGAGAGGCTGGTATCCTTGGATGATTGCCAGCCTCAGGGAGGCTGGGCACCCTGCACTCTTGTTCTTCTAGTTTTTTTTCCTCTCTCCCTGCAAGGCTTGCTTTGCAGAGCCATGCAGGGAGGTCAGGAGGTGGGGCAAGTAGGGGGGGAGGCTGGCATCCATGGAAGTTTGCCTGCCTTGTGGCAGCTGGACTCTTGGGCACCTTTCCTGCAGCCTCATGCCACTGCTGTTCTCCCACTCCCTGCAAGGTTTGCCTTGCAGAGAGCCATGAGGATGGGGGAGGCCGGCATCCATGGAGGATTGCTGGCCTTGGGACAACTGGGCGCCCTGCGCCCTTGTTCTTCTGTTTCCACACACACACAAGGCTTGCCTTGCAGAGCCATGCATGGAGGTTGGGAGGGGGGGAGGCCAGCATCCATGGAGGATCTCTGGGCGGCTGGGTGCCCGGGCACCTTTCCTGCAGCCTTGTGCCGCTGCTGTTGTTTTCCCGCTCCCGAGTTCGCTACTTAACCAGAGCCCTTTATTTCCTCCAAGAGGAGACTCTTCTGAGTTCTTTGTTGAGCTCCACCCCTTCCCTTGACAGAGAGAGGATATTAGGAAAGCCAGGAATCAGCAGTTTACAATCTCTGAAATCGCACACACAGCCCGTGCAGGGGAGGGGGAGGAGGGCAGGTGAAACCTCAAAGAGTTTACATGCATACATTCAAGACCAACTCTCCCCTGAATTCCTGGATAAATTATGGAGAGGGATTTCTATTTTCTTTCTTTTCATTTCTCCCCTCCCTCCCCCTTTCTTTTCTTCTTTCCTTTCTCTCTTCCCTTCTATTTGCTTTCTTTCCACCTCTGGCCTCCCTCCCTTGTTAAAATGTCCCTAGTTAGGGTTGCCATGTTCCCCCTGTCCACATCTGGGGGATGGGGGGAGGGGTGGCCTAATACAGATTCAAAACTCCTGGAGATTTGGGGATGGAGCCTAGGGAGGACTGGGACCTCAGTGGGGTACAATGCCATAGAGTCCACCCTCCAGAACATCCATTTTCTCCAGAGAAACTAATTTTTATAGTCTGCAAATGAGCTGTAATTCCAGGGGAATCCCCAGGTCCCACTTGGAGGCTGGCACCCCTAGCTCCAGTAATGAAACTGGAAGCTCTGGTTCTTCTGTGTGAGATGGTGGATGCAGACCACTGACATTGGCTTGCATCTGCTGAATCACCCTGCGTCATGTAGGATGCACAACAGCCAGGTGGTGTATTTTACTTAGGTCTATATATCCTTGAATGAGAACAGTTGTTGTTGTTTTCATGGCAGTGGGGGGTGGGCTGCTCTTTTTTCAATCTCCATTTCATTTTTAAATTGTAAGCCCATCTGCATGAACAAGATGGGGGGAGCATGCAGATCAGAGGCCTTTTAAAATTTCCTTTTGATCTGTGTGCAGCTCAGAGAGAACATTGGTAAGGGATGTGCACTCTATGTTCATGCTCTTTGTTTTGCTGTTACTTAAAATGGTGTGGTAGTTTCAAAGGGGCAACCAACTGGGATGTACTAAAAGGAATGACAGAATTGCTCAATGGAAATAATGGGAGAGGCTTGAAGGCCCATTGGAGATAATGGGAGCCAGGAATGCCAATTGACTTGCATGAGCTCTGTTGAAATACACTGCAGCCCAAAAAAAGTTGCAAAGAAAATACAGAATGGTTTTTCCAATAAGGTTTTTGGGCCCAGATAGGCTATTCTAGGACTGTAATGACAGTTCCCAGAGTGGAAAAACAGTCCCTAGCAATAGAATCTGTACTGCATTTTAAGGTGGAGTTTCTAAGCAGTGTGCTAAGAAGGCACCTGTTCCTGGGGTTAACCCAACCCAGGGGCATTGCTAGGGCGGTTCCCAGGCCACCCTAATTTTCTGGGGAGCCCCTCCCTAAATGACACATAGCTCCACCTCCATAGATAGTGACAATGGCCTGTGATGTCACTGGCTCCTCCTATGATGTCATTGGGTCCCAGTTCTTTTAATGACTTAGCAATGCCTCTGGCTCAGCCCCAGCCCCCCTAGGAAATTGCAAAGTCTTCGCCCCTGCCACCTTCTACCACTCCAACCTCTGGCCAGAGTGGTGCAATGAAGAAGCCCCGCTTGGCCCTCTTCATTGAGGCTGCTGCTGGAGTGGAAGAAGAAGAGATGGAGGTGCTCCCCAAGGTGCTGCCAACTCAACCCCTTCCCCGTGGTCAGCCATCTCTTTCTGCCCCCCCAAGACACAGTGTGTCTGACCCAAGCTCCTCACAGAAGGCAGCTCTAAGGGTGCCCATGGCTGCTGGTCAGCATGTATGCTCCTTCACCTCTGAAGTCTGGAAGCACTTCCAGGTAATGGAGGATCCCTGCTTTGCACAGGGCCAGCTGTGTAGGGCCTGGATCAGTTTGGGGAAGGACATCAAGCATCTCTTGACTTCTGGGCTGCAGAACCATCTGAAGAAGCACCACCCCTTCTTTGAGGGGAGAGAGAAGCTGCTGCTGGGATGCCCAAGCGGATGCCACCAGCCAGCCAGGAGGCGGGTCATCCTGCGACCGCCACCAGCACCATCTCTGAGCATTCCAGGGTAGGGATGGGGCAGGAATACCAAACTTCTCTGATGGATATGCTTGGTGACTTTGGCATTAGATAGCCTGGGGGGAGGGGAAGCAGCAGGCTAGCAAGAGGGTCACTCACCTAATTGCTGAAATGCTTGCTTTAGATGGGTGCCCCTTCTCCACAACTGAAGACATTAGTTTCCACAGGCTGCTCCAGGATGCCTGTTATGACCCCAGCAAGTTGCTGCCTTCCACCACCACCACCCTGGACTTACGGTCCCTTGAGAAGGTCCAGGGTACGCTCTCAAGCCCATCCAAAATGCCCCTTTTCAAGCTGAGAACCTTAGGCGTGATGACCAGACAGAGGACTTTTAAACAAATGGCTTATTTATACAGTAATGGGGCAGTGAAAACAAGACAAGGTGCTTCAAAAGGTATAACAGTGTTTAAAAGGCAAAATAAACAGAATCTAACACAGCTACCTATTACTCCTTAACTGTTACTACTTAAGGCCTATAGCCTTCTTACCAGGCCTTGCTACCTATACACTCACTCTGACTAGTGAGGGACCTTCTCCTCTCAGACCACCTTTTCTCCCTCAGTGACTCCATGAGAGGGAAAACCACAGAGAGACAGCAAGATCCGTTTCCTCACAACTCACAGAGTTTATCACAGTCCCCTTCAATTCACTCCTGTGTGAAGAAAGACACAATTTTCCACAGCCCTCTATAGACCAGGCTTAACTTACTCATTCTCCCAAGTGAGGGAACTTTGTCCCAGACCAGTCTCCTCAGAGAAAAAGAACATCAGTTAAACTGAAACCAAGTATATGAACACATCACCTCAGAGATTTCTAGTATCCCCATTGGTTGCGGCACTGTGGGAATTGTAGGCAGCTCGCTTGCTACTACCACACAGGCCTCTCCTGGGCCCTAGGCCTCAGGCTTTTCTCCTAGTCATACAGATCTCCAGAGGCCTACACAGAATCTCTGCACTCTGATTGGCTATAACCCTCTCTAAGCATTATGGGGACTGTAGGCTGTCTGCTTTCCAGACAGGCCCCTCCTAGAGCTTAGGCCTCTAGGCCCTGCCTCCATCCTGCACAGATCATGACAATGCCTATCCCTGGTACACGCCTCCTGCTCATACTACGCTGAGCAGGACCGTGATGCCCTCATTGTACAGGGCTGCCAGGGACCACGTGAAGACACAGCTGTCCCACGCTTCTGGGAGAACTGTGCACTTCATGTTTTTTTTTTAAAGTACCCTAAGGTACACGTTTATTATTTTTCAATATACACTACAGACATACGAACATACACATACCTAACATGCACTACACAACTACACATAACATATTCCAAGAGACTTATTTCTTATTCCTTCTTCAGTTAACTATTCCCCCCCCCCAGTTTTCTATATTGAAACCAGATTTATCCTTTGTGTTCTCAAATCACATCGTTTAATGTCCATTTGCGCTTACATTATACCATTCATAAAATCTCTTCCATGTTTTTTGAAGGGTCCACTCTGTATCGGCTCTCATCTCTAAAGTCAGTTTGTCATTCTCTGCCGTTTCAAAAAGTTTATTCACATACTCATGCCTTGTTGGCATCTCCATTGTTTTCCAGTATTTGCCATACAAAATTCTCACAGCTGTCGACATGTGAACAATCAAATATCTATCTGCTTTATCAAAATCTTTTGGAAATATATTTAACAGCAATATCTCTGGGGTAAATGGAACATTATTTCTTTCATCATCTTATGAACCCATCTCCAAAATCTTTTTGCCTCATCACACAACCACCACATATGATAAAAAGTACCAGTTTTGTTTTTACACTTCCAGCATTTATCTGAGCAATTTACATTTTGTTTAGCTAATCTATCTGGTGTAACATACCATCTATAAAACATCTTATACATATTCTCTTTATATGATACAGCATTAGTCATTTTAATATTTTTCAACCAAACTTATTCCCACTCCTCTAACTCAATATTACGCCCAATGTTTTGAGCCAATACAATCATTTTTTTTCACTATTTCATCTACCATCACATTATCTAGTAAAATCTTATATATTTTCTTTATCACTTTAGAGTCTGTTTTCAAAATAGCCTCTTCCAGCTCAATTGTTTTATTGTTAAATCCAAGTTTGCCGTCTTTTGCATGTATCGATTCTAATTGTGCTTTTTCCCCACCAGGTTAATTGTTCTGGTAGTTTAAGTTTGTCTTTTTTATCTAAAATGTCCTGATATCTTAATAATTCTTCTCCATCGTATACATTTGGTAATGTAAATGCTTCTAATGGTATTATCAGTCTTGATCTTTTAATGTAAACATTTTTGTGTATTGAGTCCCATACCTTCAATAATGCTGCTCTCAGCCAATGCTGCTTAAAGTATTTCTGAGAGCTTGCTTTTTCATACCATAAAAAAACATTCCATCCTAACAGTAAATCATGTCCCTCAATTTTCAACAGCCTTTTGTCTTCCAAAGTAATTCATTCTTTAATCCACACCAGTGCTGCAGCTCTATAATACAGTAACCAATGTGGAACGCCGAATCCTCCTCTCTCTTTTACATCTTGTAACATCGTCAACCTTATTCGTGCTCTCTTCCCTTGCCATATAAATTTCATTGTCAATCTATCCAAATCCTTGAATAGATTCTGGTTTTGGAGTACAGGAATGGTTTGAAACAGAAACATCCATCTAGGTAAGATATTCATTTTTAATGTGGCTATTCTTCCCATCATGGAGAGCTGCAAAGTTTTCAGTTTTTCCAAATCCTGCTTAGTTTTTTGTAGTAGAGCTTTATAGTTATCTTCAATTAAAGTATTGCATTTATTTGTGACTGTAATTCCCAAATACTTTGCTTTATTTGCAATCTGGAATCCGGTACTTTCTTGTAGTTTACTTTTTTGTTTTTGATCTAAATTCTTTACTATTATTTTAGTTTTTTCTGTACTTATTTTAAAGCCTGCTACTTCTCCATACTCTTCAATCTTTTCTTTCAATGCCTCTACTGCTTCTGTCAGATTTTCTAGTATAAATGCTACATCATCTGAAAAGGCTAAGAGTTTAAAATGCTCTTTCTTTATTTGAAGTCCAGTTATTTTACTCTCCCTTCTTATAGCTTCATTCATTATTTCCAGCACCAGTATAAATAAAAGTGGTGATAATGGGCATCCCTGCCTCGTGCCTTTCTGAATCTCAAATTTATTTGACAGCTCCCTATTGACTACAACTCTTGCCTGTTCATTATAAATTGCTTCAATCATAGTAATAAAGCTCTCTCCTGCTTTCAACATCCTGAGCGTCTCCATCATAAAAGTCCGATTAACATTATCAAATGCTTTCTCCGCATCCAAAAAATCTATTGCCATTTGCTTCTCAGGATGTATTTCATAATATTCTAGTACATTCATCAACATTCTCAAATTATTCCTCATTTGTCTTTTAGGTAAAAATCCTGCCTGGTCTTTATTTATTGTCTCCGCTAACACTTTTTTCATTCTTTGCACCAAGATTGATGCAAAAATCTTATAATCGGTGTTTAGAAGAGATATTGGTCTATAGTTTTTCATTTCTTTTTCATCCGAGTTCTGTTTATGAATCAAAGAAATAATTGCTTATTTCCATGTATCTGGAATTACACCCTGATCTCTTGCCATGTTACATATGTCCTTAAAAGTCATCGCGATTTGTTCTTCAAATATATGGTAGAATTCCACTGGAAGTCCATCCGGGCCTGGGGCTTTACCTCTATTTTGTCTTTTCAAGCCTTGTGCTACTTCCACCATTGATATCTGTTGATTTAATATTTGTCTTTGTCCTTCTGTCAGTTTTTGCCATTTATATTTTTCTAAATAATTCTTAATGCCCTCCTTGCTGACATTTACTCTTCCATATAAAATTTTGTAGTATTCCTCCATAGCTTTTTTAATTTCTTCATTTCTATAGATTTGTTTTCCTTCTTTTCTCAATACTTTAATAAATGTCCTTTCTTTCTGTTGATTGATTTTGTAGGCTAACCATCTCGTAGGCTTGTTTGCATTTTCAAACTAGTTTTGTTTTGCAAAGGATAGCTTCTTTGCTAGTTCTTCTTTCAATAGACAGTTCATTTGATGCTGTAACATTTTTAATCTTTTTTCGATTCCATCTTTATTTTCTAAAGACATCATAGTGTTCTCTTGTACTCTTATTTGTTTTTTCAGTTTCTCATATCTTTGTTTACTTTGCCTATTCTTGCTGCTTCTTGTATCAACAGTCCTCTAGAGAACGCTTTCATTGCATCCCATATTACCTGTAATGATGTGTCTTGCTTCTTGTTTTCTTTAAAAAAGACTGTTAATTCTTCCTTCATTTTGATTAAAAATTTCTCGTTTCTTAAAGTCTTTAGATTCATGGTCCACCTGTTTCTCTTCTCTATTGCTTGTAGTTCCATATACACCGGTTTATGGTCTGAATATGTCCCTGCCTGTATTTCTGCTTCTAACAAATCCTTAACCATTAATGTTGAGATCCATATCATATCTATTCTGGACCATGAGTCGTGTCTAGCCGAATAGTATGTAAACTGTCTTGAAGAGTAGTTTCTTATTCTCCAATCATCCATCAAGTTTAATTCCACTAATAAACTTTTTAGACTTTTTGGCATTTCTGTCCTCCTTTTCTTCTTCTTCCCACCTGTCTGTTTGTCTTTATCTTTGTCAACAATTGCATTAAAGTCTCCAAGTAGGCACATATTCTGATAGTCCTGTTTGACTATAAGATTATGTAGTTCTGAATAAAATTTTTCTTGGTCTTGGTTTGGTGCGTAAATATTCACGAGTAGTATTTTTTTTTCTCGATTCTGAATTTCCACCATCAAGATTCTCCCATCATCTGAAGCATATACTTTCTCTGGAAACAGGTGCCCTTTAACCTTTGTTGTCACTCCCCTCTTTTTTTCCTTTTTATCTGAAGCTGCAAAGGTTTTCCCCAATCTTCTATTTTGTAAAAATTTCTCATCCTGCTCGCAAATATGTGTCTCTTGCATGCAAATTACATCCAAATTCTGCTTAAGTAATTGGTGAAATATCCTTTTTCTTTTCTGCGGTCCATTCAATCTGTTGACATTCACCGATAGGATTCTAAGTTTTCCCTTATCCATTATACTTGTCTTTCTGTAGGTATCCTTTCCCTTTTATCTGTTGTTGCATACCAATCGGGGATTGTCTGGTCCTAATCCTTTGGGCTTTAAATCAGCTTCTCATTGTTCCCCATCTTTTCTCTCCTCTTCTTCCTCCTCTTCAATTCCCAATTCCTGACCATGTCTTTTTAGAAACTCTTCTGCTTTAAAAAATTATGTAATCCAGTACTTTTTATTTTGATAAGTAAACACCAATCCTTCTGTCAGCAACCACCGGTATTGGAGATCATTTTCCCTTAGTAAGACTGTTAGTCTGGAATATTCTCTTTTCTTCTCACGTACTCTCCAAGGGATTTCTTTTAAGACTTTTATTTCTCCTGTATCAGTCTTTAACAGTTTCGCGTTGACTTCCATCAGTACTTTGTCCCTTGTCATCCTTTTATAGAAACACACTTGTATTTCTTTTTTTTTAAAACATTTATTTATGCACATTTTCATTAATTACAACAACAATAATAGCAATATACACTCACAGCCCACCATAACACAACAAGACCATCCTCACCCACATCATGACAAAAGACAGCTCAACATCCCACACCACACCAAAGGAAAAAACAAACAAACAGACAATAACATAAATTTCTGGTATATTTCAAAGTCTAGTTTGCGGTCACAATGGGTACTTCACTTTCTTTCCCAGCCACTTATACACCTTTCCCCATCTATTTTGATGTATTATTTCACCCCTTCCTGCGAGTAATAGGTTTAACTTGTCTAGCTCTGCTATTTCCATAATTCTCTCTATTATTTCTTCTTTATTCGGGGTGGAGTCTTTTTTTCCAATATTTAGCAACTGCAATCCTTGCCATCGTAATTATATAAAGTATGATCCTTACATCATCTTTCTTAATTCCTATTGGTAGGATGTTAAGTAGAAAGATTTCTGGCTCGTATTCTAAGTTAACGTTAGTGACTTCTTTTATAATTCTATTAATCATCTTCCAAAAATCTTTAATTTTTTTACATTCCCACCAGATATGCATGTAATTTCCTACACCTTTCCCACATCTCCAACATATATCGGGAGTTCCTTTATAACATTGCGTGATTTTATCCGGGGTCCAGTGCCACCTATAAAACATCTTGTATATGTTTTCTTTATAATTTGTTGCTCTTAAGAGACTCAGGGATTTCCACAATCTGGTCCATTGCTCAAGAGTAATCATATGCCCTATGTCTTGCATCCAATGGACCATATTTGGTTTAATAATTTCTTCTATCATGTCTTCCCCTAACAGAAAGTTATACAGTTTTTGAATCAATTTGTCTGACGAGGAGAGCCAGATTTTATCAAGTTGTGTGGTAGCATTCATAAAGTTTGTTTTTTGATCTTTAATAAACCTAGAGTTTAATTGGATTTTTTCCCAATAGATTAGCTTTTCCATTTTGATTTCTTGTGCCTCTAACGATTTTAATTCATTATTTTTTGTCAGTAGTGTTTCATATGTTAGTTTTTTGTTTTTTTCATACAGGGATGGTAGGATGAATGCTTCTAATGGTGAAACCCATTTCGGTATTTTGGTATAATACCTGGCCTTAATTTCTTTCCATAATTTAATTAATGGGCCTCTAATCACATGGTTTCAAAAAACTTGCTGCTTTTTATCTATATTATACCAAATATGTGCATGCCATCCCATCTGCAGATCATGCCCTTCTAGTTGTAAGAGCCTATCTTCTTCTAATTGTATCCAGTCTTTTATCCAGTCCATTGCCACCGCCTGGTAATATAGATTCCAGTTTGGTAAACTCAATCCGCCATTCTCTTTTTTGTCCATAAGTAGTTTTTTTTATTGATTCTTGTTTTTTTGGCATGCCAAATAAAGGTTCTGACTATACAGTTTAACTCTTCTAAGAATTTTTTATTTGTTAATATCGGCAGACACTGGGCCAGAAAAAGAAAGCACGGGAGAATGTTCATTTTAACCATAGAAATTCTTCCCATAAACGAAATATGTAAATCGTGCCATTTATTGTCTACTCTAATCTCTTCTAATAATTTTATATAGTTATTTTTATATAAGTTTTTATTGTTATTTGTCAATATTATTCCTAAATACTTAATTTTATCTACTACTTGGATATTTGAGATACTTTGTATATTACTTATTTGATCAGGAGGACAATTTTTAGTCAAGATTTTTGTTTTCTTCATGTTGATTCTTAATCCCGCTACTTAGCCATACATTTGGAGATCTTTCCATAAATGTGGTAATGATAATACTGGTTCTTCCAAGATAAATACCAGGTCATCTGCAAACGCTTGCAGCTTATATTGCTCCTTTTTGATTTTAGTGCCCATTATATTCTTATTTTTCCTCATGAGTTCATTTAATGTTTCCAATCCAAAAATGAACAACAAGGGTGACAATGGGCATCCCTGCCTGGTTCCTTTTTGTATCGCTACTTTATTAGTTAGTTCCCCATTAATTATAACTCTTGCATATTGTTCTTTATAGATAGCTTCAATTGAGTTTTAAAATTTTTCCCCACAATTCCAGAGTTTCAATTTCTGCTTTAAATATCCCCAATTTACATTATCGAAGGCTTTTTCTGCGTCCAGAAAGACTAGGGCCAACTGCTTTCCTGGATTTTGTTCATAATACTCTAAAATATTGATTATATTCCTTATATTATTTTTAATTTGTCTTTTCAGAAGAAACCCTGATTGGTCCTTATGTATGATCTCTGCCATGATCTTTTTAAATCTATTTGCTAAAATTGTTGTGAAGATTTTATAATCTACATTTAATAGGGAGATGGGCCTATAGTTTTTAATATCATTTCTTTCTTTGTGTATAAGTGTTATTAACACTTCTTTCCATGTCTGCGGAATTTTGCTTGTAGCCATAACATTATTAACCACATCTTTTAATTAGGGGGATATTTCATTCTCTATTATTTTATATACTTCAGCCATAATTGCATCCGGCCCTGGAGTTTTTTTGAGCTTTTGGTTTTTAATTGCTTCTACCACTTCACACATTGTAATTTTTCCATTCAATAATTTTCTTTGTTGTTCCGAGAATTTACCTGTTTCATATTCCAGTAGAAAGTATTTCATTTTCTGTTCATCCTGCGGTATCTGTTTATATAAGTTTGTATAGAAATTTTCTACTATCATTTTTAATTCCTGTGTTTTAAATTTTATCTCTGGTTTTTCGTCCTTTAAGGCAGTAATTATCTTTTTTTCTCTCTCCTTTTTCAATTGATAAGCTAGCCACCGTGAGGGTTTATTTGCGTTTTCAAAAAAATATGCTTTAGTATATTCAATTTTCCTCGCTATTTCCTGCGTCA
The DNA here is from genome assembly GCA_029375565.1 of Gekko gecko. Lineage (NCBI taxonomy): Eukaryota > Metazoa > Chordata > Lepidosauria > Squamata > Gekkonidae > Gekko > Gekko gecko. The sequence continues at coordinate 126,846,536 of JAPDNY010000005.1, forward strand.
GCCATAAGTTTATTTGGTGTTGTATTAGCTTTATTTTAATCATAATTTCCTTTATATCCTTTACATTCTGGCTCCTCTTTTACATTTCTCTTAATTCAGTAGTTAGTTTTTTAAATTTTTCCCTATTTTGTTTATTTTTCCATGCCTCTTGATTTATAAAAATGCCTCTTATAAACGCTTTTAATGTATCCCATGTATTGTTCAATGTTGTATCCTCTCTTTTATTTAATTCAATAAATTCTTTTACTTCCTGCCTAAGTTTTTTAATAAATTTATTATCCCTCATATGACTCATATTTATTCTCCATCTATTAACTTTATGTGAACCTTGAATTGATAACCACATGGGGTTATGGTCTGCAAAGGTGTTTGCCAATATTTCGACTTCAGAGATCTGTTTTATTATATTAATATTCACCCATACCATATCAATTCTTGACCATGATTTATATCTATTCGAAAAGAAGGTGTAATCTCTCTTCTGGGGATTTCTAGTTCTCCATAAATCTACTAAGTTAAACTCCTCTGCTAATTTTAGGAAATTTCTTGTTAGTGTTGTGCCAGCTTTATATGTTTTTTTAATCTTCTTTCTGTCTTCTTTAGGGTCTAATACAGCATTATAATCTCCAACTATACATAAATTCTCTGGGCTTTCTTTAAGAATAATGTTTCTAAGTTCTGAGAAGAAGCTGTCTTGGTTTTGATTTGGGGCGTATATATTAACAATTAATACATCTGCTCCATTAACCTTTACTTGCACCCCTACTATTCTTCCATCAATGGAACTGAATCTAAGTATTGGATTCAATTTTTCACTTATATAGGTAACTACTCCTCTTTTTTAAATTCTATCTGAGGCAATAAATGCTACTCCCAGTTTTTTACAGGATAGATATTTTTCGTGTTCTTGCTTAATATGCGTTTCTTGAAAACAGGTAATATCGTTTTTAAGTTTAATCGCTTGGTGTAATATTCTTCTTCTCTTTGGGGGGCTGTTTAAACCATTAAGATTAACCGATATTAAGGATACCTTTTTATTTAGCATTTTTTATTGTTTTTTGCCCAGGTAGCTAAATTTCTTAAGCTGTAGTCTAGTTAGAATTTGCGATTCCGTTCTATATTTTAATTGTTGTTTCTTGTGACTTTTTCTTCTGTTCTGTTGCTTGGCCCTCCGTTTGTCTTCCACTTGCTCCTTCAGTTAGCTCTTCCTCTACTTCTTTGCCCCTACTTGTTTCTCTTGCCTCTTCTTCTTCCGAGTCTTCCTCATAATCTGATGCTTTTTGCCACCCAAGATCTTCTCCAAATCTTTCTAAGAAGTTTTCTAGCTTGAATATCGAATCTATCCTCCATCTTTGGGCTTTATATGTAAAAAGAAGTCCTTCCAGTATCAACCATCTATATTGGATTTGGTTTTTTCGCAACAGTTCCACTAGAATGGCATATTTGTGCCGTTTTTCTCTCACCCACCAGGGAATATCCTTTAGAATCTTTATTTCTTCTTCTGCCATTTTCAAATTCTTCTTGTTTGCTTCCTGTAATATTTGATCTCTTATGGATTTCCTTACAAATTTTACATAAACCTCTCTTGGAGTTTTATGTTTTCTGGCATAAGCTGAATTTCTCCTATAAGCGACTTCTATATTGTCCATTATTTCTTTTTCGCTAAGGATATTAAACTGGCAATATTTCGTGATAATTCCTCCTTCAATTTTTTTCCAACTTTTCTGGGATGTTTTGAAACCTTAGTCTCATTTCTGCTTTCTCTACTTCTAGGGCAATAAGAGAATCTTCTATTTTCTCTGTTTTGCTTTTTAACTCTAGCACTTCTTGATCTATATCCTCCACTCTTTCTTCCAGTTGGTTTATAGTTTTCATTAGCTTTTTAATTTCTAGCTTAATTTCTTCTGTATCATTTTTCAGTTGTTTTGCTATCTGGTCTATTTTATTTTGCATTGGTTCTAATTCTTTTTTAATGATTTCTGCATTCTGTTCTGCCACTATTTGTAGAAAAATTTTCATCATGTTTTGGAGCTCAGCTGCTGACACATAAGATTTCAATTGGGACAGCCCCCCTGTTTGACTGGGGGACACAGTGGGTGTTTTTTCCCCAGCTCCTGATGCCATTTTAGGATGTTATGCGTTCTCTTATTCCCTTTAAGTTAACCCTGGGACAATAAGGTCTTAAATATTCATTAAGTATATTACTTATCCACAATCATTAATTCATGTATCACCCTGCACAATTCTATCTTTTATATGTTGCTTAAACCATATGTCTGGCTCTCCTTTTTACTTTACCCTGTTGCCTGTGCGCTCAAGACCTCACCCCCTGTAATCTAGCAACCTTATAATTTTACAACACTTATTTATTATCCACTTCTAATACTGTTACTGTTACTTTCTGTCTTTCTGCCTTCTTTAATGTTCCACAGTATTTTCTTCCCTTGGTTTCTTCCTTTTCTATCTTTTTCTTCGTGTGTCAGTCTGTCTGCTTATTCGCGTAGATGCTTCCGCATTGCCCCACCTCTCTCTTCCCTCTGCCCTTCTCTTCTTGCTCTCTGTCACACCCCCGCCTCTCTAGCACGGTCCCCCATTGCTCCTCGTCACATCGTATCGGTTCCACTCTCCTCCTCCGTCCGGTTTCACCGCGTCACTCCACCGAGTTGGAATCATTGTTTTAAAGAGACAGGAGGTATGTAACAACAGCCTAATTAGTCTCTTTACTAAGCTTTTATCCGTTGCTGTCTTAGAAACACACTTGTATTTCTCTAGGGACTTTCATATGCCTTGCATATGCTGAATTCATTCGAAAGACTTGATCAAATTCTTTTTCCATTTCCTCTTTTCCAATCCCTATATGGTCAGCCAATATTTCTGCCATTTTTTTGAGAGATCTTTTTCTTCCGGGATATTCTGGAATCTCAATACATAAGCCGCTCTTTCCACCTGTAATCATGTTAACTCTTGCTCACATTCCCTTTGTTTCTCTTCTGTCTGTCTCATGTCCTCTTCTACTGCTTTAGTCCTCTTTTCCATTTTCTCGTTGTTTTTCTTCAACTCTGCTATGTTTGAGTTTTCTACCACCTGACTCTGAAATGCTTGCATGTTATTTACAAGTTGTTCAGTTAGTTGTGTCAGCTGTTGCAACATTCCTTCCATTTGTGCTTTAATTGGGTCGACTGCATCTGCAATCATGCTCTGCATTTCCTTTTGTACAGGGCCAGCCAGTTTACTAACTGTCACTCCTGCCCCTGGTGATGTTGACAGAGGTTTTGTGGTCTGGATCATTTTAACATTAACATTCGACATTTTGCTGGTTTTTCTCTGAGCTTTATACAAGTTCCAAGTCAGCTATCTTATTTCCTCTTTTTGTTTACAATTTATTTCAATCCAGCTTCTCTCTCAGACTCAGTTATCTGCTTGTTTTCTTCAGAGAGGCTGCCTTGGCAGTGTGCCCAGTCCTTTGGCTGTATGCCCAGAGCCTTATCTGTCCACTTAGGCCAATTGTTTTTTGTTGTTATTGTTCAAGGTCAGCCTTTCCGGCCATTCCTAACACAGACTCAGTCCAGTTAAAAACGGGGGGGGGGAGTCAAATTTATTTCCTTAATAATCAATAGTCCATAGACATAGCAGGCTTATTAGTCTCTATTGGGTTAAAATTAAATTCCATTGGGTTGTCAAATCTATCTGTGGCTTCACCCCACTGATTTTGTAAGGGCTCTGATTTTGTGTGTAGAGTGAGGACTTATATTCTCTCAAACCCTCAACACTCAGCAACCCTCATTAATCATTAGTCAGATTCTAATCCACAGACATAGCAAGCTTAATTGTCTCCATTAAGTTAAAGTTAAGTTTTATTGGGTTGCCAAATCAGCCCACAACTTCACCCCACCAATTTATAGGGGCTCCAGCCCCCTCCTAATGGAGGAAAAATTTTGAGAATGTAGAGTGGGGATTTATGATCTCTCAAACCCTAAAAAAACTTCAGATCGATCTATCTCCCAGAAGATTACAAAGAGCCCAGTCACTTCAATACAGTTTTTTTACTTGCTCTTCTACTAGAAGGTCTTTAGTAGCTTTAGTAACTTAGCCCCGTTTCCCCTCTACTCTGCCAGAAACCCAGCCAGGTTTTGAAATATTCCTTTCGGTTTTGGCTGTTTGAATAGATTTGGGGATGATTTCAGTTCGTTTAGGGGCTACCAGTATGACAGTCATTACTTCGGGAACACAGAAGAAAAGAGTTTTCTCCACTCACGTTTATGTGCTCCTGCTCCTATTCACTTCCGCTTAATTGTCTCTTGGTTCTCCACGGTAATGAAGACTTTGCCCATTGAAATGCATGTCGCTCCCCCCAGCTTGCTTCAGAGTGAGCCCACGGGTCTCCTAGTGAGTTGCCCTCTTGCTAGGACCTCAGCTTAAGCTCCTTGCCCTCATCGCTCCTACCCCGGAGCGTAGGAGTGGTCTCCGACTTGCCAGAGACCCTCTAATACCGAGGGATCGATCAGTCTGCAGAACCCAACCCCAAGGCATCTTTAACCATGAGGTGGAGAAGGTGGGCCACACAGTAAATGCATGTCAGGCCCAGTTGCCTTGCTGCTGCCTTCATATTGGAGCCACCATCGGTCACTATGTAGCCCACAGTGAGGTCCCTGCCTACCCACACCACTAACTGTGTCTCGATGGTGGCTGAGATGTTTTCTGCCATGTCTGGTGCATCAAGTTTCTTGATGTGCAGCAGAGCCTGGCAACAGTCAGCTCAGCAGCCCTGTCCCTGTCCAAGCGACCGCTAGCGCCTTGCTGCAGCCACGACTCCCTGAGCACTTCATGTTTGACATCTGGACCTCCTGTCAGGTGCATGATTTGTATCTCTCGATGACTGCATACTGGTGACAACGAAGTGACATTTTGTGTGGGGGTGGGGGAACATCTCCGCCGCCATCGAGACACAGTTAGTGGTGTGGGTAGGCAGGGTTCTGCAGAGGATCCCAGTTTGGATGCTGTGACCCGTGAGTTCTGGCATCTCCTTCAGATGCTGACAGGTGTGCCAGTGTACTGCCTGCTTGGCGACATCACCACTCACTGGAACTCCACCTGTGTCAGGCTGGAACACTTGGTGGAGCAGGAAAGAGCCCTGACTGTCCTTATCTCTGAAACCAGAGTCATTTGGGAAGAGAGCCAGCTCATCCAGGAGGACTGGTTGACCATCTCTGAGTCTGTGGAAGTTCTTAAGCCCTTTAAGAGCTACAGAGAAATGCTCTCGTCTGACATGGCAAGTCCGGCTCTGGTCATTTCCATGATCCACATGGCTCGTGAGGGCCTGGCCTCATTTCTGGAGCTAGCTGCAGGACATGCAGACATGCTTCCAGCAGTGTGCACACTGGTGAGAAGGCTGTAAGATGGACTTGAGGACCATTTTCAGACTGTCCTCCAGCAGAACATCTACATGCTGTGTGTGACCCACGCATTAAGGGCAAGATCACTGAGCAGGCAAATGAGTTCACTCAGTGGTGAGATGAGCTCTCCCAGGAGTTGAGTGCAGGTGGGCCAAGAGGGGCATGCTGGCAGGAGCTGAGGAAGAGGGGGGTGCAAGCAGGTCCACTGCTGTTCATCCCCCACCCCCTACTAGGCAGCATCCCCTTCACAGCTCCCATGATGATGACTGTTGAGATAGCAGTCATCAGGTGGATTCTTAGCCCCTCTGGTAGCAGCAGGCATATGAGAAAGGACACAGCGGCTGTGATGGTGAGGGAGTACCTGTCAGAACCCTACAAGTCACAGGCAACCAGTCCACTGAGTTACTGGGCCATGAAGGAGGCAGTCTGGCCAGACCTCTTTGCTGTGGCCCAGAAGCAACTCTCATGTGCCCTCTGATGAGTTTTCAGAGTGAGTGTGTTTTTTCCCATGGGGGTGAACACTGGCTACTCGCATCTCTCATGCCTGTTCCCCTGGTCAGTTGAGCAGTTTGTCTTCCTTAAGGTCAGCTTGTCACTGTTCAGCTTCCCAGTCCTGGACTTTGAGGGTGACTGAAGTGAGCATGCATACTTGTGCCTGCATCCCCTCTTGGTCTCTGCTGGGAAGGTGGGGCGAAATGCTCTTCCCAAACTTAAAACAAGAGGGACTATGGAACATAAGAACATAAGAGAAGCCAATGTTGAATCAGGCCAATGGCCCATCTAGTCCAACACTCTGTCACACAGTGGCCAAAAGTACCAGGTGCCATCAGGAGGTCCAGCAGTGGGGCCAGTAGCAGCCAGGGCCATTAACCATTTTGATTGGCACAGAAATGCCCCATCATTTCCCCTAGTTCCATCCATTCCACCTGCAGCAGAATACCTCTACAGAACCCTGGTAGTTATGCAGTGCCAGGGTGATGCTGAAGGTGGTGAGTTACACTAGCAGCCAGCTACCCCAAACCAAAATTGCATGCTGAAATTAAAATAGCAGCACAAAAACTATTCTCCATCTTGATGGAGATGAACAAGGTAGAGTAGAATAGCTGCCAAACAGCTAGACAAAAACCAGCAGAACCCACATGGTAAATAAGGTATCTAAACTGAAAAAAAAAGATTTCTTTGCAGGGGTGAGGTGGTAAAGGCAGAGCCTGTGATTTTTTTTTTTTGTAAAACTCTCTTTAAAAAGAGAGAATTTTATTCATTTTATAAGAAACGGGAAGGGTAGACAGATGGAGAAAGAAAAAGATGGAGTGAAATTTTTCCTGTTAGTGAGGGTTAGTTTAGGTTAATAACCAATACCAATTTTGGCATCTATCATGGTTAGAAGATCTTCTTTTTAACTATTGCAAAGTCCAAAGTCACTCTGTTAATGCAGTTAGTAAAGTCCATTGGGGTTAGTAATTAAACAGCTCCTTCCAGATGTTACACGAACAGTCCTCAAAGTATCTTCTTTTTAAATCTCTTCCAGTTTTGGATTGAGTCCATTTTAACTTTGAAGTCTTCCGTTCCATCACCACTTTCCCCTGGGCTGCTGTCTTCTTCACTTGTCCCAGTTTTGAATACTGCATCTTCCTCCCTGCTGGCGTGTCTCTTCAGAAGTTTCTGTATTTTGAAGATGAAATCCGTCTTCTTTCTTTTCTCTTTTTCCTTAAACTTCTGGCCTTCAAGCTTCCAGGGCTCCATAAACTCTTCAGATGAAATTAGATCTCCAGTTTGTAGCTTGCTATGCTCAACATCCCCTTCTACTGGCAGAATATTCTCTTTTATAAAAGCGGAATAGGCTTTGGGAGCCTCATCCACCTCTTCTTTTAAATTTATCGCTTCACTGCCAGTTAGGGGTGCCAAGACATTTGTCAAGGTAAATCCGAGATCTTCTTTCTCTTCTTCTTTAACGCCCTGGAAACCTAGAATCAAATTCGATTTCTGTTCGATCTCCATCATCTTTCTAGTTGTTTCCGATATCTGTTTCTGTCGACTGATGAGAACACTATCCATTTTAAACAGAGTTTCGTTGATTTTCTGCAATTGTTCCAGCAGGGGGCACAGCATCTCCTTTTCCTGTTGATTGACAGCAAGCTCTTGGGGGGGCTGTCTGGACCGGAAGTCCCTCCTCTCTTCTCTTCCGGTGTCTGCAGGACTTTTTCCATTATCGACATTTTGTTTTTTTGTTTACTTTTAAAAAGTTCGTGCCGCATCCCCCAGGAAGCTAAGATGATCGCAATCTTCCATGCAACCCCAACGGTACTTTCACCAACACTTTTTTTCTCTCAGCCCCCCTTCGCGCTCCCTTTGTAGATCTTGCTTCTCAAAGGGGGTGGGAATTCCTCCCTCCTCCCAACGCTTATACGCATGCAGGGGGCTCCGATTTACGCTTCAAAATAGATCTTCAACTCACGATTCGATGCTACTTCTTCTTTTTATTTTAAACCATAGCGCTGTCTTCACTCCTGGAAATCGGTGGCGCCGCTAAGTCCCATTACGGGCACACCGCAGCGGGGCCGATTGGGGCGGGGAGAAAGCCTCAATTTCCCGGCTGTCTGCCGGCAAAGAGGCTACTCCCCAAGCGCCCCCGGTTCGGAGCCTTTGCCTAAGGCTCACTAGGGTCTTTCGCACATGCGAAGACCCCCCCTAACTGCGCGTGGGCTAACCGCCTCCGGGAGCGTCCCGAGAAGCGGCCGCCATTCGCGACACCGAAACCAAGGCAGAGCCTGTGATGAAGGGCAGCTGCCACACCTGGGCTAAACCTCCTCCACTGAGGCAGTGATAGTTGGTGTACTGCTGTACTGGTGGACAGACACTACCCCTCCCTCTCACTTTCTGAGGCATTACTGGGCAGGGCTTCTCTGTATTGTTGTGGTGATTATGTGCTGAGGTTGACATCAGTCCTCCTGTTGAGCTGATATTTGCCACAATGGCACTGGCTTCAGCAACCAGGTTGGCACTGGGTTCTGTTGATAGTTAGGTTGGCACTGGCTGCTAGCACAAGAACATTGTACTGGTTCTGCTGCTGGCCTTGCAAACATGCACTCTCATTTTATACTTCAGAGATTCTCAGATTTGACCTTAGTCCTGTTGGGTTTTGGCACTGCCACAGTGGCACTGGCTCTGGTGAGCAATGCACTGGTTCTGCTGCTGGCCTTGCAAACATGCCCCCTCATACCACACCTCCCTTAGTTTCTACTGTAGAAATTCTCTGGGAGACGCTGCTGGGCTGTCTGCCTTTCTCCACTTCCATAGGAAACAATGGAGGATTGGGGGCACCCTCTTTGGATGCCCTTAGAATTGGTCCCTCTGGTCCAATCTTTTCCAAACTTGGGAGTTCTTTTGGGGAGAGGCTCCAGCAGCTACAGTACAAATTTGGTGCCTCTACCTCAAATACCCTCCCCCAGCCCACTGAATAATCCTTAGAAGATTATATCCAATAGGATATAATGGAGCTGAATATATTCGGGAATACTCAATATTTTTGGATACTAATACAATACCAGTATTGGTATTTGGGTATATTCCAGAATACTGAAAAAATTCAGCTTTATTATACCCAAATCTGTAAAAGCCAACCCCGCCCCCCCCCGCCACAGCCCTAGTATATATGTACTATGTAGGTAATACAATTTGACCCCTTAAAACTCGAATCCTGGAACACCGTTCACAGGTGAAAGGGAAAATTATGGAGGCCCCTTTAATGGAACACTGCATTGCTTGCCAACATGATGCAGACTCTTTGAAGTTTTTCACTTTGTGTAGGTTGACCACTAGGAGATTTACCTTGATTAATATACCAAAAAAGTTGTTACAACTTGAGGCACAATGGATATTCAGATTACAGTCCATGGAACCTTCAGTTTTGAATCAACAAAATAACTTGTGTTTTATTTAAATGTGGATACATTTGACTGTCACTTTAAGGGCCTTTGTCTTGTGAATTAATCACACCTGTGGAATGCTGTGGGATGCATTTCACTTAAGAAATTCTTTGAGTATGGCACTGTGAGAATAGTGAGTGTTGTGAAGGTATAGCCCACTTTGAAAATTATTTTATGAATTGAATACGCTGAGCCTGTTTTTTACGTATGTTTTTCTATATGTTCTGGCAGTATTTCCTGGGATGTATGAGTTATTTAAGATGTGTTGTACAATGTTTCTGAATGTTTTTGTATTTTTATAGTGATATCCTTCAAGTTACTGGTTCCAACTTGATAAAGCCATATTGGTGAAACATGGAACATATTGAGGAAGCTGGCAATCCCATAATTCTTCTTTTGGAACTGTTCAAATATTGCTCTTTGGGAACTGTTGGAGTAGATATCTTCTGGAAGCTTGTTTTCCCGCTTTACCCTGTGAAGCATACTGCTCATTAGGAGGGACTGAGCACTTTGAGTGTTTGGGACTTTGTGAACCATATACAGGACTTACATTAAATCATTTATGCCCTGATTAAGAATTGTGTATTGTATGTATAATTTGGTTAGGATCTGGAAATTGTATAAATGGTTTATTTGTCTATAAATGAATGATTTGTTAATTATTATTATTTGTTGTTTTTTGAAATTGGTATTGACACCACACACAGTTAATTTCTTTGTGCTCCTAATGGTATGGCTGCCCAGTCAAACGGATAAAAATAGCAAAAGTGTCTTGGGTGTGCCCTACCCCAGTATCTCGTTACACAGCTGTAAGTCTCATTTGTGATGGCAGAGGTGAATGTTCTGTGACAATCTGAATGAAGAATTCCATGTGTATGCAATTCAATTACTGTCAGAGGGAAGTTTATTCTTAAAATCCTTTGGACTGTGCAATTTCTGCTACTGAATTAGTTTCGCTTCCTATTTCAAAAAATATTTAAGAGTAAGGTTCTTAGGTTTTTTAGCTACAGCAGGCATTATTGACATTTATTACAGAAATCTCATGCTCAGTGTTCCTAGCCTAGGACCCAGGGGAAAATATTAAATGGCATTGCAACCTTTTGTACATAAGTTGCTTCATGTGCTGCTCAGGAACATGAGAAGGCATCCTGACATGGATTGAGAGCCATGTGTCTGTCTACAAAACTATACTCTTCCCCAAAGAAATGTGCTGGGTGAACTTGGTCTGAACACACTCTCAGCCTAACTCATCCCACTGGCTTGTTGTTATTCCTCCTTTAAAACAGTTCACATTGCTTTCTTACTGAGAAATACTGGATCATGAGGGTATGAATACAGTGGAAAGGGGGAGGGAACCCAGTTGCACCCAGGAGAGCCCTGGCATAAGGAGCCCAACAAAACACACACACACTGTAGCAAGGCACACAAAAACTCATACCTTGAACAAAACGTTGTTAATCTTAAAGGTGCTTGGTATTTCTCCCCTGCAGTTGGGGCAGTCCAGCAAAGCAACCTCTCCCTCGTTTCCTCCCTCCCTTCAGGGAGGAGCCTCAGCCAGTGGAAAGAAAGAAAGACTTCCCTTTGTCTCCTGTAGCCTGGCCAGGAAGCAAGCTCTGGCTGTTCCCTTGCTCCCCCTTGGAGGAGGAGGAGCCTCAGCCCATTCTTTGCCAGATTCTCAATTGCACAGGAGGGGCTTGCCATCTCTCTCTCCTGTGTGATTGAGAGAGACCGGTAAAGCAAGCTGTGACATGGCAGCTTGGCAGAGAACTGGAAAAGGAAGTAAGAAACAGCCAGGGCCTTGTGGGCTGGATTAGGGCCCTCTGCGGGCCTGATCTGGCCCCCGGGCCACATGTTTGACACCCTTGATGGAGTCCTTTCAACTGGAGATTCTAGGAATTTAGCCTGGACCTTGTGCATGTAAAGCAGATACTCTGCCACTAGTGTAGTATGAATGGGAATATAAAGATTTTTTTATATAGGTTTTTTTCTCCTTGATTGCTCATATTCATATTTTTTCTTGGTTTTATGGATTTCTCTTTTAAGTAATCTTTTATTAGGATGTTAGAAAGGCCTGTTATATAGAAGGCTTTCCTCTTGTAAGTCTGATATTGTTAGCAGACAACATAATAGGTACAAAGTTCATGATTCTGTAGTTCTTAAGGGCAAAACTTTGCAATGTCTGGGTTAGATAAGATTTTGGTCTCATATCAAGAACAACAAACACTTTTGTTTGGGATATGAAGAATCCTTGCCCATTATCATTTAGGTTAGGTTAAGTAAACACTTAGGTTTTATATAGATTTGATGTAGATATATGTTTCTTTACATCTGACAAATCAGAGGCTTATTATTCAAATGACCACTGTCTTTTGTAACTAATTATACTTTTTGAATATTGTTTTTTTGATGATGTCAGTCCATGTATAAAATATCATGTATTTCTGAATATGTTCAGAATATGTTCAAGAAGAAGAAGATGAAAAAGAAAAAGAAGAAAATAGTCAATTTTTTGATGAGTTTTTTGGTCCAATTGTTTTCCTGTTAATTGAAGCATATCTCCGAAATATGCTGAGAAGAAAGTAGTCAGTTTTGGATGGACTATTTGGTCCAACTGTTTTCCTGTAAATTGAAATAAAACATAGATCTTCCTCCTCATTTGACTTCATTTTTGACATGGAATCAAATATGTACAACACTAGCCCATGCCCTGCCTCAACAAAACGCCATGGCTGTGTCAGGCTGTTCTGGGAAGAGTCAAAGCACCACTTAAGCTTCCCATGGCTGGTGTTCCTTTAAGTTTCATTCTTCTCTTTCTTGCTGGATTAATTACTTCTTGGTCCCTGCCTGCTGGCTGTTTATCTCATGGCACTTGAGAATCAATGGTTAATTGCCAGCATTTTCTGGAGGTGGTGATGTTGTTTTAAGAACTGCTGTCCTACCTTGAAGCAAAGCAACTTTGTAGCATTAAATTTTTTTAAATGATGGACAGTGATTTTGGCTTGTAACTAGGTTTTTTTAAAGCTCTTCTTCCCCAGCTGATAATTAATCATTATTTGAGAGTTCTGCCAGAGAAAAAACTAGCCAGGAGGCAACAGAAAGTAATAAATTAAGCTAAAAACAAAGGCACGTAAGGAAAATGGGAGAGCTGTATTGATTGAGATCTGTTCCTCCCAAGAAGAAATACAATAGGATTTTACCCTTGCAGTCAAGCATTGGCACATTTTAAAGAAGAATATAGCAGTCTCCTGTGCCATAGGGAACCTCTGTGGCAATTCTGCTGCCAGCTCATACTGGAACAACAGTCCTTCAACAACATTATTGTCATGGTTTTCTTCTCTCACCCCATTCCAGAGATGAGAGTTAAAAACCAAGTATTCAGCAACAATTAAACAAACCCCAGGAGAATGTCTATACACTCTCCAGGCTTTACCAGTAGTCACTGCCACCAGGATCTCTCAGAAAAGGTCCCCACCAAAGATCAGGAGCAGAGATCCCAACTCCTGCCTGGTCTATAGGACTTAACAACTTTACCAGCTCTGTATCAGAGCTGCAAGCAATTAATTAGCACAGTGGTAGCCTCATCAACAGAGACAGCTTAGGCACAAGATTTAGTCTTAGAGATCAAGTTGCAACAGAGGAGACAGGTCCAGATAATATTGATTAGATATTATCTTTATTTAGTGCAAAAGCATGCATAAAACACTAGACTAGTAAAAGGTAATAAAACAAGTAATGCCTATAGTATAGTCAGCTCTAACTTCACAATAGAGGTATTCCATAATTACCAGGCTGTTAGAGGTATCAGGTTTTCAGTGTGCAAATAGTCCAAGGTTTCACCAGGGAATCTTGAGAAAGAACCACATGGTGCTGTTGGCAGCTAAGTCCAGCTTTGGCTGCCTAGCAGTAAAAGTCCATGTTAGTAAGCAAGCAACCAGTCCAAAAAGAACTCTTTGTTTCCAGCGAGGAACTAACTGTTCCCATAGGGTTATTACAATTATACCCTCTTCTCCGTCACCACCAGGTATGGCCATTACCCAATAGTGAGAGAGTGGAGAGGTGTGTCCAATCTCTGGTTACCATATGTTGCCCGACAAGGTATATTTTGATTGGCTAGGAGTTGGAAATCCGGTCTGCAGTTCAGGCACTCCAGCTCCAGCCTCTTCACGTGTCCATGTGTCATGTCAGGGAATGCTTTTGATGTGTTAATATACTGGGCATAGCTCTTTCCCATGCTTGGGAAGGTGCCTGCATGTCTCTCTGCCCCAGCAAAGGTGTCAAAGTGTCTTGCATATGGATATAAGGCCTGGCCATTTGGTAGGCCATCTGCTCAGGTGACAAAAATCACACTGAAGTGTCACCAGCTAAGGATGGATATAAGCCATCTGGCCCAGGCAGGGAGAATTCAGAAAGGACCTTTTCTGTACAGTTATAACCCAGTGGTGTGGCATGGTGCTGAGAGTGCTAGACTAGGGTCTTGGATGACCAGGTTCAAGTTCCTGCTTTGCCATGTCAGCTTGCTGTGTGGCTTTCGGCCTTTCACAGTCTCTCAGCCTAACCTACTTTACAGAGTTGTAAGGGGGAGATGGTATGATAAGCCACTCTGGTTTGTCACCCTTTACCAGCTAACCATATTCTCTAGGCTACAGACTAGGGAAGAAATGATAGTCCTTGGACACTCAGAGGAATACAGAGCTGGGTACCATCAGTACATCAATGATCAGTATATGATGATACCGTACCCCAAAACACTGGACAATGTCGTTTAAAGCTTTGACATATATATTAAATAAGATTGGTAAGCGACTTGCCTACATTTCAGCTCCCAGGGAGCTGACCAAACACCTCTTATGGCCACACTCTGATAATGTTACAAAAGAAATGATCAAAATCACTAGACTGCTACCACCCACAAAGTCATCTCATGCTCCAAAAGGTTCAACAGAACTGAATGGCAGAACATATCAAAAGCTGCTGTCAAATCTAACAGAATCCACAGAGACATTTCCCATATCCACCTATATACAGAGATCATCTGGAAGCGCTACTAATACTTTCTCTGTTCCAAAACCAGGCTGGAAACATAATTGAAATGAGCCAGATGTTTCATCCAGGAACACCTGGAATTACTTTGCCACCAGCCACTCAATTACCATATTTACTAGAAGGGAAGAGAATGATGAATCTAAAACAACCCCTATAAAAATGTTATAGTAAGAATAGTAACATATAGTAAAAATAGTAAGAAAATTACTATTGGACATAACTGTAACTTGCATATGAGTGTAAGACAATCCCTTCTTCATGATATACCTGGGAAAAACACAAGTATTGAATTTGAGAAAATGGAATACATGCCCCCAAATGGGAAATTAGGCATGGGTCTGTAACTGGGACCATCCTTGGCAAACATAGACTTGCTGCCACTGTGACTCACTCTTGTTGCCTGCTGTCATCAGTCTCTAAACGTGTGAAAGGGCAGTGCTAGGGGAAAAAAAGATGTTTCTGGACATGTGAAGGCCTCATCCAGTGGAGGCTAATACCTGTTGGGGCTGGTGGAGCAGAGGGCAGGGTTTTCAATGGAAACAGAGCCATAGCCAGCAGCAGGCAGACCAAATTTATTCCATTATTGTCCTCGTTGTTCTACTTCACAATGATACTAAAAACTAAATAAACACTACACTATAGTTCCTTAATGTTTAACTAATCCCCATGCAGGCCCCAATCCAGTGCAGCCTCTCCTTCCTCTAGTGTCTGTGCAGTAGCAGTAGAAAGAGCCAATGCAGCGGAAAAAGAATCCTGCCAAAAGCCCTCCTTCCTACAACCCATTGCTGAACACATAACAGTAAGGTTTATGAGACAAAGAACGAAAGAAATGAGCACTATAAATTTCAATTTGAACTTATTTCCCACTTTGTAAAGTAACACAAAGCAAGAAGGCCTTTGGTCACAGGTAGGAGTCAAAGACTTACCACTGAGTAATATGTAACCAGCCCAAACCACATTAAGGACTGCAGGTATGAGGAAAGAGATTTTCAGGCAGCCCAGCACCTTTGCTTTCAGGAGTTAACATTTTTTAGGAATTCTGGTGATGAAATGATTGAAAGCACATGTAAGGGGCCTTTAAATTTACTACTAACAGGCCAGTTCCATTCATGTATAATCAGAAGTGAGTCCTTCTACATTTAATAGGATTCAATCTTGAGAAAGTAAATTATTGAGTGAGGACTGGGGCTGTCAACTCCAGGTTGGAAAATTCCTGGAGATTTCTGGGTGAAGCCAGGCGAAGTTTGGAGAGAAGAGGAACCTCAGTGGGATATAATGCCGTAGAATCCATCCTCCAGATATGCCTGCCAGCCTCCACATGGGGCCTGGAGTTCTCCCAGACAGCTACAGAGATTAGTTCCCCTTGAGGAAATAGCAGCTTTGGAAGGTGAACTTTATGGACTGAAGGTTTGGTTTCTCTGAAGATGTAAAGTGATGTGAAGGGAAGCTCCAGCTTTCTGTTCAAAACAACTGAATTACTGAAGAAAATACCTTCCATCACCCTTCTTAAAGCCAGGGGAAAGGCTGAAAGCCTTTTTTCTATTTCTCTCACAATAAGAGGGTTTTTTTGCTGTAGCAACAAGTCATTGTGAGACATATACTTGGTGAATCCTCCTGTCCAGGCCTTCCTTTCTTACTAACAGAAAATGGCTGCATCTTTCTCCTTTGAAGGGGGAGGGTAAAATGCCCTGAATGTAGGGATGCCAGCCCCCAGGTGTGAACTGGGACTCCCCAGAATTACAACTCATCTCCAGACTACAGAGATAAGTTCTCTTGGGGGGGGATGATGCTTTGGAGGGCGGACTCTATGGCATTGTACCCTACTAAAGTCCCTGTCCTCCCAAATTTCCAGGAGTTTCCCAACCTGGATCTTGCAAACCCACCCCACCCCCAAATGAAATGGCAACCCTACTTGAATGAAATAGTCATTTGTAAAAAGACACACACACGGATTCGTTCTTTGAATAGGCCTACTTCTGAAGGAGGCCTGGTTGTGATTTTAAAGAGGCAGTATGCTAGTTCATTTGAGTCTCAGTAGCTACACCCCCCCCAAAAAAAAACCACCCAACCCCTCTTCATTTGAAATAGTTCCTAATTGGTCAGTTTTTTCTTCCCCTCCCTTCCCCCTGGGAAAGAAGAAAGACTGACAGGTCTGGTCCACAGCGTTAGCAGGCAGACCCTTCCTCTTGGTTAGGGGTAATTTATGCTTAGAGAGAAATATTCCCCTTTTCTTAACATCACCCCAAAATCAAATATGCTGGGCACTGCTTGGCCTAAGAATGAGATCAAAATCAATCTGGTACAAACAGAATGGATACTGGCCAAGTAAGGGCCTGGGAAAGTATCTTGGCAAGTGAATTATAAAAGGTGACCAGTGGGCAATCCTCTTCCCCATTCCAAAAGAAATGCATACTTTAAAACAATGGGTCTCCCAAGGAAACCTCACCTCACCTGGGACTAACCACATCCATACTCGGTCATGCTTTCCTTTGCCTAGTTATCCTAAATTTTTCAATACTTAACAATCCTCAACAATTGAGCAATACTTAACCATTGAGAGTCATCAAGAAATGCTCACAACATGTCAGACCCCAGCAACTTTTGATTGTCCCTGGAAAGAGCAATAAAGCTATTGTTTTGGGGCAATCATAGGGTGGTCATGTAAGCATAGCCCCAGGAAACATTTTCCCTATAAATATAAGTGCTCTGCTTCATTTCTCTGTGTTCTCAGCACTAAACAGCACATCCCCACTTGCATGTGGGTTTACTCCTCTTATCCATGAAATGCTAGCTAGGTTCCCAGACTTCTCTGCAGACCTGTTCACCTAGATTGATAAATATTCCGTCTCCCAAAATCTATCTCCCCCCGCTCCTCCCTATTTTTCATCATAGCTCGTCTTGTATGTGTGTTTTAGTGTGTGGGTACATTTGCTTTGCCCTTTTCTTTATTTGCCAATAAATCCTTACAGGCAGTTGAACATCTGCCTGGTTTATTTGAGAGTTCTCCAAGGAAAAATCCTGGTATACATTGGTGGAGATCCCAAGCTACCCACTCTTGCTTGTCTCCTTTAAGCTAATTTCCTCCATTAATTAATAGACAGCCAGTTTGGGTAACAATAGAGTCATATAGATCCTCTGACCTATCAGGGACTCAGGGGTATAACCATAATGAGGGAACTATAAAAATACATAAACACAGTGTATTTTTATGTATTATTGGAATATTATTTATAATCCCTTATGTACAAGTATTATGTTTTTATCTGTAATTCTAACAACTGTGGGTGATGGCTTTGGCATATTTTACTCTGTGTTTTATACTGGTTTAATACCACGATAAATGAACAAATGAATGAAATGAATGAATAATGATGGATTTCCTGGTATGGATAAGCCTGGTTTGAAGGGAAAGAAGATGGGAGGAGGACTGATATCTAGTACTGGTGAGGTCGGTAAGGAAGGAGACAGGCAGGACATAGTCTGAGCTGATGGAGTAGCATCTTATTTGCTCATTGGCTGCCCATTTGTTTCAAGTCACAATTCCAAGGGCTGATTCTTACTCTTAAAGCTCTAAATGGTTGCTCTCTGTGCCTGTCTTCAGAGATGAGGCCGGTAGGAACCAGAGACAGGGCTTTTTCAGTAAAGGTGCATCACCTATGGAATAACTCTCCTCCACCTGAGGCCTACACTACTCTGTTTTAGGTAGCAGTCCTATTTCTTTTACCCAGTCTTTTAAATAAGAGATGGGCCTTATAATACCATTTTATAGTGTACTCAGTGATTTATGTTTTTATGCTTTGACCGGCTTTTTTTAAATGGTGGAGTTTAATGAACAAATTTACATGTTTTAAGTTTTTACTACATTTTATTTTGTAAGTTGTTTTGAGCAGGTTCCCTGGAGAGCAGCATAAAACTTTTCTGAATAAATGAATAACTAGAATAATGGATAATTTCTTGGCCTTTTGGCTAAGATCAAGTGTGTGATCAAGTGTGAATAATGGATCACTCTCTACTGCTCATCTGCATCTTGCATAAGTTGTTTTGCACACTTAATTAGATTTGGCAGGGCTGTGTAGAAGTGGTTTTGGGTTGTCCCTTATCCCTCTGGAAACAAGGAAGAAAAATGGCAGTTTCCACCTGAGAATACAAAGAGCCAACTGTCAATTAAATGTCTCTCTGGCACCAAACGGAATGTGCAAGTTCCTTAAAAGGCTGAGAGCAGAACAGAAACTTATATTAACAAGATGATGCACCACGGAAAATGTCGAAGCCAAACTGGGTAATGTTACCTAATGGGCAGAGGGCAAGAAATTCCCATAAGAAAAGTCCCATCCCAGCAACTTCCTCCAGCTGAAGAATTAGTCTTCATGTCTGTTTGGTTTTTTCCCCCAAAGAAGACACAAATCTATTTTCCTCCAAAATCAAATTATTTCTAAAATAAACAATGATCTAATTTAAGAACAGTTATACATTATTCCAATGCAAAAACTTGGCAAACAAGTTCAGCAAAAAGCAAGTCAGTTTACAAAAGGGAACCAATGCATGTTGTTGTTGTTGTTGTTCAGTCGCACAGTCGAGCCCGACTCTTCGCAACCCCATGGACCAGATTATGTCAGGCCCTCCTGTCTTCCGCTGTCCGCTGAAGTTTGCTCAATTTCATGTTCGTTGCATCGATGACAATGTCTAACCATCTCATCCTTTGCTGTCCCCTTCTTCTTTGACCTTCAATCTTTCCCAGCATCAGGGTCTTCTCCAGTGAGTGCTCCCTTCTCATTTGGTGGCCAAAGTATTTGAACTTCAGCTTCAGGATCTGGCCTTCCAGGGAACAGTCCGGGTTGATTTCTTTTAGGATTGAATGATTTGATCTCCTTGCAGTCCAAGGGACTCTCAAGAGTCTTCTCTAGCACCATAGTTCAAAAGAATCTATTATTTGGGGCTTCGCCTTCCTTATAGTCCAACTCTCGCAGCCATACATTGCTACGGGGAATACCATTGCTTTGACCATGCGGACTTTTGTTGGCAGGGTGATGTCTCTGCTTTTTATCATGCTGTTTAGGTTTGCCATCGCTTTCCTCCCAAGGAGCAGGCGTCTTTTAATTTCATGGCTGCAGTCACCATCTGCAGTGATCTGGGATCCCAGGAACGTGAAGTCTGTCACTACTTCTATGACTTCCCCTTCTATTTGCCAACGAGTGATGGGGCCAGATGCCATGATCTTAGTTTTTTTGATGTGGAGCTTCAAGCCCACTTTTGCGCTCTCCTCTTTCACCCTGAGCAAGAGGCTCTTGAGGTCCTCTTCACTTTCTGCCATCAGAGTGGTATCGTCTGCATATCTGAGGTTATTGATCTTTTCCCCAGCAATCTTCACTCCAGCTTGTGATTCATCCAGGCCAGCATTTCGCATGATGTACTCTGCATATAAATTAAATAAGCACGGTGACAATATACATCCTTGTTGTACTCCTTTTCCTATGCTAAACCAATCAGTTGTTCCATATCCGGTTCTGTTGCTTCTTGACCCTTATACAGGTTTCTCAGGAGACATGTGAAGTGGTCTGGTACTCCCATCTCTTTAAGAACCTGCCATAGTTTATTGTGATCCACACAATCAAAGGCTTTAGCATAGTCAATGAAGCAGAAGTAGATATTTTTCTGGTACTCTCTTGCTTTCTCCATAATCCAGTGAATGTTGGCAATTTGATCTCTAGTTCCTCTACCTCTTTGAAACCCAGCTTGTACTTCTGGCAGTTCTCTATCCACATACTGTTGGAGCCTAGCTTGTAGAATCTTGAGCATGACCTTGCTAGCGTGTGAAATGAGTGCAATTGTGCGATAGTTTGAACATTCCTTGGCATTGCCCTTCTTTGGGATTGGAATGTAAACTGACCTTTTCCAATCCTGTGGCCACTGTTGTGTTTTCCAAATTTGTTGGCAAATTGAGTGCAGCACTTTAACAGCATCTTCTTTTAAGACGTTGAATAACTCAGCTGGGATACCATCACCTCCACTAGCTTTGTTGTTAGTAATGCTTTCTAAGGCCCATTTAACTTCGCATTCCAGGATGTCTGGCTCAAGGTCAGTGATTATACCATCGTGGTTGTCAGGGACATCGAGGTCCTTCTTGTATAGTTCTTCTGTGTATTCTTGCCATCTTTTCCTAATCTCTTCTGCTTCTGTTAGGTCCCTACCGTTTTGTCCTTTATCATGGCCAGCTTTGTATGGAACGTTCCCTTGATTTCTCCAATTTTCTTGAAGAGATCTCTACTCCTTCCCAATCTATTGTTTTCCTCTATTACTTTGCATTGTTCATTCAGGAAAGCCTCCTTATCTCTCCTTGCTGTTCTCTGGAAATCTGCATTCAGTTGGGCAAATCTTTCCTTTTCACCATTGCCTTTAGCTTTCCTTCTTTCCTCTGCTATGTGTAAAGCCTCATCAGACAGCCACTTTGCTTTCTTGCATTTCTTTTTCTTTGGGATGGCAGTGATTGCTGCCTCCTTTATAATGTCACGGACCTCTGTCCATAGTTCTTCAGGCACT
This sequence comes from Gekko gecko, assembly GCA_029375565.1. NCBI lineage: Eukaryota > Metazoa > Chordata > Lepidosauria > Squamata > Gekkonidae > Gekko > Gekko gecko. The sequence continues at coordinate 126,867,435 of JAPDNY010000005.1, forward strand.
CTGTCTATCAAATCTAGTCCCTTAAACCTATTCTTCACCTCTACTGTATATTCATCGGGGATGCGATCTAGGTCAAATCTGAATGGCCTAGTGGTTTTCCTAACTTTCTTCAATTTAAGTCTGAATTTTGCAATGAGTAGCTCATGATCTGAGCCACAGTCAGCTCCAGGTCTTGTTTTTACTGACTGGATAGAGCTTCTCCATCTTTGACTGCAAATTATATAGTCAATCTGATTTCGGTGTTGCCCATCTGGTAATGTCCATGTGTAGAGATGCCTCTTAGGTTGTTGGAAAAGGGTGTTCGCTATGACCAGCGTGTTCTCTTGACAAAACTCTGTTAGCCTTTGCCCTGCTTCACTTTGTTCTCCAAGGCCAAACTTGTCTGTTATTCTGGTTACCTTTTGATTTCCTATTTTAGCATTCCAGTCCCCTATGATGATGAGGACATCATTTTTTTGTGTTAGTTCTATGAGCTGTTGTAGGTCTTCATAGAACTGGTCCACTTCAGCCTCTTCTGCAGCAGTGGTTGGGGCATAGACTTGGATTACTGTGATGTTGAATGGTTTGCCTTGGATTTGGACCGAGATCATCCTGTCATTTTTGAGATTGTATCCCAATACTGCCTTTCTCACTCTCTCTTTTTTTTTTTTATCAAAACCCTCCTAAAAAGGAGAGGAATTTATTCTTTTTATAAATAGAAAAAGGTAGGGTATATAGAGGGATAAAGAAAAGAGCGGAGTGAGTATTCTGTTAATAAAGGTTAGTTTAAATCAATATAGATACAGTTTTTGGCAATCTCCGTGATTTGAGAGTCTTCTTTTCATCTAACAAAAATTCAAAATAACTCTGTTAATGAGGTTAGTAATGTCCTTTGGGGTTAATTATTAGTCATCTCCTTTTTGACGCTTCCCGAACAGTTATTTCTTAGGTTGTCTTCCTTTGGTATCCCTCAAGTTATAGGATGGGCCACCTTTGGTTTTCACTTCTCCCGCTCCGGCACCTCCCTCCTCTGGGCCGCTGTCATCTTCACTACTCAAATCTGTCCACGTTGCGAGTGCTGCCTCTTCCTCTGGACTGGCGTGTCTCTTCAGAAATTCCTGCGCCTTGAAGATGGAGTCAATCTTCTCTCTTTTATCCTTGTACTTGAACAAAAGGCCTTCAGGATAGGTCCATCTGTATATGACCTGTCTTCTTTGTAGAAAAGTGGTCAATCCTTTATAAGCTTTCCTTTTCATCCGGATTTCATAAGGCACATCTTTCAATATTCTGATGGTCTGCTCCCCAATTTTCAAGGGCACCGCTGCAACTGCACGCAAGATTTGATCTCTGGTACTCTGCTTGACAAACTTGACAACCACTTCTGCTGGCAGATTATTTTTTTTTGTAAATGTGGAGTAGGCCCTATAGACCTTATCCATTTCTTCTTTTAACTCACGCTGATCTCTGCCAGTTACGGGTGCCAAGGCATTCGCAAGTATAGATCTGAGATCTTCCTTCTCTTCTTCTTTAATGCCCTGAAATCGAAGAGTCAGATTCGATTTTTCCATTTGCAACATCAAAATTCTTTTTTCTTGCACATCCTGATGCTTTTCTAACTTGTTGACCCTTTTCTTCACTTTTCCGATGTCTTCCGACGAGACCAAACATTTCTGTGCGATCTCCTCCATCTTCTTTGACGTCTCTGTTAGTTGCCTCTGTTGACTGTTGAGAACACCTTCCATATTAGTTAAGGTTTCGCTGATTTTCTGTATTTGGACCAGCAGAGGGTGCAGTAGCTCGCTTGTCTGTTGACTGACAGTCGGCTCTGGAGGGGGATTACCCGGACCGGAAGTCCCGCCTCCCTTCTTCTCCGTTTTCAAAGGGACCTTCTTCATGGCAGACATTTCTTGTATTTGTTTACTTTATAAAAGTTCGTGACGCGTCGCTCAGGAGTCCCGCTAACTCATTCGCTTCAATGGCACCCCAAAGGTAATTTCACCAACCCTTCTTCCCTTTCGTCCCCCTTAGCTTTCTTATACAAGTCCCGCTTCTCAGTGGGGGGGGATTCCCCCTCCTCCCAGCCGCTTATTCGCTTACGGGGGAAGGGCTCGGGTTTCACTTCAAATTCAGACCTCCAACTCACGGTTCCTGCCGTTTCTTCTTTTGCTTTAATTCATCGCTGTTCCTCACTCCTGTTGGAAATCGGTGGCGTTGCTAAGTCCCATTACGGGCACACCGCAGCAGGGCCGATTGGGGCGGGGAGAAAGCCTCAATTTCCCGGCTAACTGCCGGCAAAGAGGCTACTACCCAAGCGCCCCCGGTTTGGAGCCTTTGCCTAAGGCTCACTAGGGTCTTGCAAACCTGCAAAGACCCCCCAAACTGCGTGTGGGCTAACCACCTCCGGGAGCTTCCCGAAAGGTGGCCGCCATTCGCAACGCCGGAAACCGAAACCTTCTCACTCTCTTGTTGACTATAAAAGCCACACCATTTTTTCTACGGGATTCCTGGCCACAGTAGTAGATATAATGGTCTTCTGAGTTAAATTCGCCCATTCCTGTCCACTTTAGTTCACTGATTCCCAAGATGTCGATGTTCATTCTTGCCATCTCATTTTTGACCACGTCAAGCTTACCTTGATTCATAGATCTTACATTCCAGGTTCCTATGCAGTATTGTTCTTTGCAGCATCGGACTTTCCTTTCACTGTCAGACACATCCACAACTGAGCATCCTTTCGGCTTTGGCCCAGCCACTTCACTCTTTCTAGGGTTACTTGTACTTGCCCTCTGCTCTTCCCCAGTAGCATATTGGACACCTTCCGACCTGAGGGGCTCATCTTCCGGCGTCATATCTTTTAGCCTTTTGTTACTGTCCATGGGGTTTTCTTGGCAAAGATACTGGAGTGGGTTGCCATTTCCTTCTCCAGGGGACCACGCTTGGTCTGAGTTCTCTGCTGTGGCCTGTCCGTCCTTGACAATCAATGCATACACACACCTTTAACAGGAAGGCACATTGGCAATATACACTGTTTGATTGGCTTCAGATTATTTATTTATTTATTTATTTGGATTTGTATCCCGCCCTCCCTGAAGGCTCAGATATCACAGTTACAATCCTACACATATTTGCTTGGAAGTAACCTTTGCTGGATTTATTTCGGAGTATGCACTCTAATTGTAAGCAGTTCTAAACATTAAGTTTAGCCATCCATACAGTGAAAATGTAGTACACAGCTTCTTTAAAATAGTTCACTTGCATAAAGAAACTGAAAGGCACAGAGGTAATATATAGTCTTATTAAAACCTTCAGAGACTAAAAAAACAAACATTTAGCTTGTCCAACATAGAAAAACAACAATATATGGAGCTCAATTCCCTTTCTGCTCAATCTTATCCCTTAGTCAAACCAGTCAGGAAGTTGGGATGGAACATAAGTGCCCGTGCACTGGCACAATGCAGTTAATCTCAGCATACTGCTGGCACTGTGATATACTGTGCCAGTGCAAGATGCTTGAGATGTACAACATGACATTGTAGCTTTACCTTGCAAGGCTTTTTGAGATCAAGGGAATGAAAAAGAGGTATATGCTGCAGTCAGTCAACCTGCTTCAAGTCAATACATGGTCATATCATGATACAAGAAAACGTCGCTTGTCCATCCTTTAGCACAGGGGTGGCCAAACTGCGGCTTGCGAGTTGCATGTGGCTCTTGGAGCCCTCGTCTGCGGCTTGCAAAGCTTTCCTCTCCCCCTGCCTGTGTTCCCTGGCTTTCAAAGAGCTCTTTGAACCTCTTGAGTTGTGTGGGTAGGCAGCCAGGGCAGCTAAACCCCGCCCCCAGCAGCCCCCAGAGAGTGCCCAAACCACGTGTGGCCCGAGCATTCAGAAGCCAGTGGTGGGGACTGTTTTTTTGGGTGGGGGGGTGGCTGAGTGTGCCCGGACTGCGTGCAGCCCAGGCACTCAGGAGCCAGTGGTGGGGACTGTTTTGGGGGTGGTGGCTGAGAGCACCCGGACCATGTGTGGCCCAGGAGCTCAGGAGCTGCTGGTGGTGACTGTTTTCTTGGGGTAGAGGGTGGCTGAGAATGACCAGACCACATGTCACCTGGGCACTCAGGAGCTGGCAGCGGGGACTGTTTTCAAGGGGTGCAGAGGTGGCTGAGAATGCCCGGACCATGGGCAGCCCAGGCACTCTGAAGCCAGCAGCAGGGACTGCTGTGGAGAGGTGGGGGATGGCCAAGAGTGTCTGGACTGCATGCAGCCTGGGTGCTGAGGAGCTGGCAGCGGGGACTGTTTTTTGGGGGTGGGGGTGGCAGAGAGCAACCAGACAGCTTGCGGCTGGGGCACTCAGGAACCACACTGGGGATTGTTCTTGAGGGGTGGGAAGGTGGCCGAGAGCACCCAGAGCGTGTGCAGCCTGGGTGCTTAGGAGCCGACGACGGGGACTGTTTTGGGGGTGGCTGTTGTGTACTGAGTTTGACCACGTGAAAGGTCAGGTCCGCACATGGTCAGGTGAAGAGCCCTAGCTTCGCTTCAAGAGACAATAGCCAGAGCGGATTCTAGCTGCTCCTATCATACGAACATAAGAACATAAAAACATAAGAGAAGCCAATGTTGAATCAGGCCAATGGCCCATCTAGTCCAACACTCTGTCACACAGCGGCCAAAATATACCAGGTGCCATCAGGAGGTCCAGCAGTGGGGCCAGGACACTAGAAGCCTTCCCACTGCTGCCCCTCCAGCACCAAGAATAGAGTGCATCACCTGCCCCAGACTGAGAGTTCCCATCTATACCCTGTGGCTAATAGCCACTGATGGACTTCTGCTCCATATGTTTATCTAATTCCCTCTTGAAACTGTCCATGCTTGCAGCTGCCACCACCTCCTGTGGCAGTGAATTCCATCTGTTAATCACTCTTTGGGTGAAGAAGTATTTCCTTTTATCTGTTCTAACCCGACTGCTCAGCAATTTCATGGAGTGCCCACGAGTTCTTGTATTGTGAGAAAGGGAGAAAAGTACTTCTTTCTCAACCTGCTCAATCCCATTCATAATCTTATAAACCTCAATCATGTCACCCCTCAGCCGTCGTTTCTCCAAGCTAAAGAGCCCCAAGCATTTTAAACTTTCTTCATAGGGAAAGTGTTCCAACCCTTTTATCATTCTAGTTGCCCTTCTCTGCACCTTTTCCAATGCTATAATATCCTTTTTGAGATGTGGTGACCAGAACTGTACACAGTATTCCAAATGAGGTCGCACCAATGATTTATACAGAGGCATGATGATACTGGCTGATTTGTTTTCAATTCCCTTCCTAATAATCCCCAGCATAGCGTTGGCCTTCTTTATTGCAGCTACACACTGTCTAGACATTTTCATCGAGTTATCCACTACGACTCCAAGATCTCTCTCTTGGTCCGTCTCTGCCAGTTCAGACCCATCAAACGTGTATTTAAATTTAGGATTTTTGGCTCCAATGTGCATCACTTTGCACTTGGCCACATTAAACCCCATTTACCACGTTGACGCCCACTCACCCATCCTCAACAGATCCCTTTGGAGTGCCTCACACTCCTCCCTGGTTTTCATCACCTGGAACAACTTCGTGTTATCTGCAGATTTAGCCACTTCACTGCTTACTCCCAATTCCAAATCATTAATAAACAAGTTTAAAAGCATCGGACCGAGTACTGATCCCTGTGGTACCCCACTGCTTACCACCCTCCACTGAGAAAGTCTCCCATTTATACTCACTCTCTGTTTTCTATTTATAAGCCAGTTTTTGATCCACAAGAGGACTTGTCCTTTTATCCCGTGATTTTGGAGCTTGCTTAGGAGCCTTTGATGAGGAACTTCATCAAAAGCTTTCTGGAAGTCAAGGTAAATAATATCTATTGGGTCCCCCTTGTCCACATGTCTGTTCACTCCCTCAAAAAACACTAACAGGTTAGTGAGACAAGATCTTCCCTTACAGAACCCATGCTGAGTCTGCCTCAATAGTTTTTGTTCATCAATGTGCCTACTAATTCTTTCCTTAATAACAGTTTCCACCAACTTACCCGGTATTGATGTCAGACTGACTGGCCTGTAATTTCCCGGATCTCCCCTGGAGCCCTTTTTAAAGATGGGAGTGACATTAGCTACCTTCCAGTCCTCAGGAATGGAGGCAGATTTTAAAGAGAGATTACATATTTTTGTCAGGAGATCCACAAGTTCACATTTGAGTTCTTTCAGAACTCTCGGATGAATGCCATCCGGGCCTGGGGATTTATTAGTTTTTAAATTGTCCATCAGTCAGAGGACTTCGTCTCTTGTCACCGCAATCTGATTCAGGTCTTTCAAACCCACTCCTGAAATTGGTGCTTCTGGAGTGGGCAAACACTTCTCTTCCACAGTGAAGACAGAGACAAAAAATGCATTCAGCTTCTCAGCCATTTCCCTATCATCCTTCACTACTCCTTTTACCCCTTGGTCATCCAAGGGCCCCACTGCTTCCCTGGCTGGCTTCCTACTTCTAATGTACTTGAAGAAAGTTTTATTGTTGGTCTTTATGTTTTTTGCGATATGCTCCTCATATTCCCTTTTTGCTTGCCTGATCACAGACTTGCATTTTATTTGCCATAGTCTGTGTTCCCTTTTATCAACCGCACTAAGACTAGCTTTCCACCGCTTAAAGGAATCCTTCTTGCGTTTTACAGCTTCCATTACTATTTGTTAACCATGCAGGCTTTTTTCTATACCTATTTGTACCTTTCCTAACCTGCGGTATATATTTTTTCTGAGCTTCTAGGATTGTCTTTTTAAATAGTCTCCAAGCTTCCCCAATGGTTTTGAACTTCTCCACTCTTCCTTTCAATTTCTTCCTCACATGTCCCCTCATACCAGAGAAGTTACCCCTTTTAAAGTGAAAAGTGGTTGCGTCAGTCTTTTTGGGCAACTCCCTATCTGTACAAATGTTAAACTCAATGACATTATGGTCAGTGTTCCCAAGCCGTGCAATCACTTTTACATCTCTCACCAAGTCTTGGGTGTTACTTAGGACCAAATCCAGGATCGCCTCTCCCCTGGTAGGATCTGTGACCATCTGTTCCACAGCACAGTCATTGAGAGTGTCTAAAAACTCAATCTCTTTTTCCCGACTAGAACTCATATTGACCCAATCAATGTGTGGGTAGTTAAAGTTGCCTATTACAACACAGTTATTTTGTCTACCCGCTATCTTTAATTCATTCACCATTTTATAATCCTCCTCTATCATTTGGTCTGGTGGGCGATAACAAACTCCCACTGTTAAGCTTCCTTTTGGACCCACTATTTCAACCCATAGCATTTCCAGAAGCGAATCCAATTCTCTTACCCTCTCAGTCTTACTGGACGGTATACCCTCTCTGACATACAGAGCCACCCCACCTCCAACCCTTCCCCCCCTATCCTTCCGATATAATTTATAACCAGGAATCACCGTATCCCACTGATTTTCCTCATCCCACCAAGTTTCTGAAATACCCACAATGTCTATTTCCCCCTCCCCAACACCAAGCATTCCAACTCCCCGATTTTACCTCGGAGACTTCTAGCATTTGTGTATAAACACTTATAGGTTCCCATGTTTGTTAAGCCCACAGCCTTCCTCTTGCTGCCTCGAGACCTTGCCAGGCAGTTCCTATCATTAGCCACAGTCTCAGTGGACAATTGTAATCCATTTCCTTGTACAAAAGTAATAGCTACCCCTTCATCTCTTTGAGATGAGCCATCCCGAACCAGAGACTTTTCATCTCCTGTCGGCTTTCCCCCATTATTCAGTTTAAAAACTGCCCTGACACCTTTTTGATTTTGAGAGCCAGCAGCCTGGTTCCTTCTTGGGACAAGTGGAGACCGTCCCTTTTGTACAGCTCCCTCTTGTCCCAAAAAGCATCCCAGTGCCTAACAAACTTGAACCCTTCCCCCCTACACCACCGTCTCATCCACGCATTGAGACTCCTGATCTGTGCCTGTCTCTCCGGCCCTGCACGTGGAGCAGGTAGCACTTCTGAGAAGGCTACCTTGGAGGTCCTGGCCTTGAGTTTCCTGCCCAGCAGCCTAAATTTCTCCTCCAGGACCTCACGACTGCATTTCCCCACATCGTTGGTGCCGACGTGCACCACGACCACTGGCTCCTCGGCAGCACTATCTACCAGCCTATCTAAAACACGCGTAATGTCCGCTACCTTCTTACCAGGCAGGCAAGTCACCATACGGTCAGTACGCGGGTTCACCACCCAGCTGTCTACCTGCCTAAGGACCAAATCACCAACTACCAAAAGCCCCCCTCCCACTCTTCCCAGGGACGGTTCCTTGATACGAAAGGATACCCGTTCACCAGCTGAAGAGGTCCCTTCTGAGGGCACATTCCCCTTATCCTCAGCATGGTGCCCCATTTCCCCTTGACCCTCATGCTCCCTGGCAGCAGCCGGGCTGCCAGATCCAGAGTGGGACATATCTAACAAGTCCCCGAGAGTCTTCTCCGTGCACCTGACTGTCTCTGCTTCTCCAGGTCAGCCACCTTGGCCTCAAGGGAGCAAACTCGCTCCCTGCTCCTTGCACTGAGCACACACCCAAGACTTCTGACCAGTGGGCAGATAGTCATACATGTGACACTCCATGCAAAACACTGGATAGCCCCCAACCCCCTGCTGGCATTCTGGCTTCATAATTGTTTTTAAACCAATACTTTTCTATAACCCCCCTTTTAAAACACTTTGTATTTATATGGCTCCTGTTGTAGAAGTCTACTTACCTTACTGGGAACCCAAGTAGCCAAGGTCCTGGCTTTCTGGCTCTTCCTGGGCTTCTTACAGAGCCCCTAGGCGAAGAGCCACAGGCCAAGAGCCTCACCCTTGCTCACCTATCAGAGGGCTAGGATCCGAGAAAGGACCTACAGAACTCTTACCACTGTAAATAATCCTGTCACGGGTGTGGGGCGTGTGTTCGGGTGTGGTTTGCCTTAGGGATATAAGCCGGCCTGCGAGCTGGCACTCTCTCTCTTGTTCTTCACTTCCAATAAAGTATGAGCTGATACCACTACCGATGCATTCTGCTCAGTACTTTACAGTGGCCCAGACCACCCAGACCGTGTGCGGCCCAGGCATTCAGGAGCCAGCGGCAGGGACTGTTTTTTGGGGGTGGGGGTGGCTGAGAGCGCCTGGACCATGTACGGCCTGGGTCCTCAGGAGCCAGTAGCAGGGACGGTTTTTTGGGGGTGGGGGTGGCCAAGCGCACCTGGACTGTGTGTGGCCCAAGTGCTCAGGAGCTGGTGGTGGGGACTGTTTTTTTGGGGTGGGGGGTGGCTGAGGGCACCTGGACTGTGTGTGGCCTGTGCGTTCAGGAGCTTGCTGTGGCCTCCTTCAAACCCATCTGATCAAAGGGATCTGCATGGAAGAAAAGGCCTTTTTTTGCCATGAAATAAGGTGATGAAATCCTGTCTGCAAGTATGCTCAATTTTGATTAGGCTGCTTTGCTCTTTATAAGTAACTGTTGCTTATCATTTGACTTAGAGGTGATGAGTGCAGTTTAAAAGTGCAAGAAATTGGTTTGGGAGACTAGTCATGCAAGGAGGTACAAAAATCTTTTTTCTCATTTGGGAGGAGGGTATCGTTGCAAAGGTTAATGCTGCACAGGCAGGGCCGTGCTTAAGATGTTGCAGAGTTCTTCCATTTCCAATGAAATATAGATTCCTCTGGTACATGCCCTGCCTGCTCTAGAGACGCAGGGGATTTCTAGAGCAATTTTCCTCTTTCTCTCTCTTCCTGTCCCTCCCGTCTCTCTCTCTCGTTCTCTCTGTCCCTCTTTACTTGTCTTTCTCTGTCTTTCTTAGCCTATCAAGATCAGTATTGTTTTGGGGGGTTTCACACTCATACCTTGAATGAAACTTTGTTGGTCTTAAAAGGGCCACTGGACTCAAACTTTGTGAGACAGACAGACTGCATTGTTTTCTCCTTCTGCCTTCTTGTGGTGTGAAATATTTGGACTTGATGGTAAAATTCAGACCTTTTTGTGTGGATTTAAGTGACCAATTGACTTTCTGTGGCTGGGGCCATGTGGTTGGAGTCTCTAGATGAGGCTGAATGAGGGCAACATGACAATGTTTTCAGCGAGTCTTTTGTATAAGTATCTATCAGTGTCATCTTAAGCAGGTCTAGTCATTGGGGCTTATTCCCAGGAAAGTGTCCTTAGGATGGCAGGATAAAGGGGGTGCCTCTGGGGAGAGTGAAGGGGGTGAGAAAGCTCAGAAGACCTCCTTTCTCTTCAAGAACAGATGCTGTGAAAGTGTAGGTAAGCAAAGAAAAACATGCCTGCTCAGGACATTTTAGTGCCTGTAGGAAGGGGAAGGTACAATCTGTCTTCCAGCATTTGGACAGTTATGCAGACAGGCAGGGGCCCAGCACAGTCTGTGCATGGGTGATGTGCATGTGACTCCTGGGTATCTTAAGTCTATTTGAAAATTGGTGGTTTGAAGGGAGCAGGAAGAGAAATGACGGTGTGTTCTTTAAGCCTGTTTTTATTGTACAAAGTATTGTAACACACTGTGCAATAGCTTTCAATTTCTGCTTCCTCCTGGGAAATCTTGGAGTCCCTTGAAAGCTTAGGAAGGGTTCCTTAGTGAGAAGAATAGCAGGCAGAGTGCCATGGAAGACGGCTTGTCCATGCTGGCTGAGGCACCTATGCCATTTCACAAAATATTGCAATATATCCCAGGAATATCTGTTTTTACCATTTTTGCTTTTCTGTTTTACCACCCAGGGACTTTAGGGGTGCAGCCAGGAGACTTTGGGGGTGGTGCCTCACAAAAATATGACATAACTTTGCGATGTCATGTCCTGTGATGTCACCTCTAGGTCAAAGGTCAGGTGATGTCTCTTCCTCAGCCTCACCCCTTCTGATGATGTCACATCCTGTACCAAAACCCAGCCCTTCCTATGATGTCACTTTCAGGCCACTCCTCCAAACCCACCTCTTCCTCCAAAGTCACCTTGCAGCTCTCGAGCATCTGACATTTAGTCTGTGGCTCTTCTGTGAAGCAAGTTTGGCCACCCCTGCTTTAGCACTACTAACTACCTCACCCACAAATTAAGTATTTTGGAACTCTCAGTGTAATCCTAAACAGAGTAATACCCTTCTGAGTCTATTGAAGTTAGTGTGCTCAGAAGGGCTGTAACTCCGCTTAGGATGCTTTTAGCTTAGTTTAGTACTACCTGAGTCAATGTGTCTCTAGTGAAATGCTGTGTGAATTTTAGTACTTTAATTATCACTTGGGAACTTCCTCCACTACAGTTATGTGCATTACCACTGTTTGCATGTGTGATGGATTGCAATTTTAAAAGCTCAGAAGTGCTACATACAAACAGGTGAAGGATTGCAAGGATTAATTCTTCACAGAAACAGAGAGCCTTGAGTGATAAGCTGCTCCAAGCAATCTGATTGGTTAGTATCAGCTGAACAGAGAAAGACTTCTGAACTGGATGCTGAGGAGAATGCAGTCTGATTTCTGCCCTAGCTGAGAAGAGTCAAGTACTGACAGTTCTGGGATTCAGCCCTGACTGAGAGCAGTTTAACACAGACACAGTGTGACTGAGAGCAGTTTAACACAGTGCAAAGTGATGCACATTGAAGCCAAAAATCCTAACTATAAATACACATTGATGGGGTCTGAACTGGCAGAGACTGACCAAGAGGAGAGATCTTGGAGTCGTAGATAGCTCAATGAAAATGTCTAAGTGTGCAACGGCAATAAAAAATGCCAACACTATGCTGGGGATTATTTGGAAGGGAATTGAAAACAAATCAGCCAGTATCAAAATGCCCCTGTATAAATCAATGGTGCCACCTCATTTGGAGTACTGTGTACAGTTCTGGTCACCACACCTCAAAAAGGATATTATAGCATTGGAAAAAGTGCAGAAAAGGGCAACTAGAATGATAATAGGCTTGGAACACTTTCCCTAGGAAGAAAGATTAAAACGCTTGGGGCTCTTTAGCTTGGAGAAATGACAGCTGAGGGGTGATATGATCGAGGTTTATAAGATTATGCATGGGATAGAGCAGGTTGAGAAAGAAGTACTTTTCTCCCTTTCTCACAATACAAGAACTTGTGGGCAGTCAATGAAGTTGCTGAGCAGTTGGGTTAGAACAGATAAAAGGAAGTACTTCTTCACCCAAAGAGTGAGTAACACATGGAATTCACTGCCACAGGAGGTGGTGGCAGCTACAAGCATGGATAGCTTGAAGAGGGAATTAGATAAGCATATGGAGCAGAAGTCCATCAGTGGCTATTAGCCACAAGGTATAGATAGGAACTCTCAGGTTGGGGCACGTGATGCTCTGTATTCTTGGTGCTTGGGGGGGTCAACAGTGGGAGGGCTTCTAGTGTCCTGGCCCCACTGGTGGACCTCCTGATTGCGCCTGGTATTTTTGACCACTGTGTGACAGAGTGTTGGACTAGATCGGCCATTGGCTGATCCAACATTGGCTTCTCCTATGTTCTTATGTTAGACAGGAGAACTGGGAGAAAGTTGGCAAGGTCGAGTGGGTAGATAGAGTCCCACATTTGGGCCAAAGAAAGGGGATAGATCGTCTAGTGAGAGGAGAATTTCCCTACCCAGTCAAACAGGGAGATAGCTCTGAAGAGTGCAGAGATCCCTGGTGTGGTGTGGTTAGAAACTGCCTTTAGAAACCTTAAGAGTCAGTTAAAAACTTAAGACAAATACTGGTGACTCAAGAGTAGGGGGTTGGGTACTGGAAAGAATGTACCAGCCTTCTGGACACCAAAAGAGTCAGTGATTACTCAAAGAAAATGTACTAGAGCAGTGATGGCAAACCTTTTAGAGATCGAGTGCCCAAACGGCAATCCAAATCCCACTTATTTATTGCAAAGTGCCAACACGGCAATTTAACCTGAATACTGAGGTTTTAGTTTAGAAAAAAACAATTCATTAACATCTTTTGTCTTAAAAGAAAAGCACAATAACAGAGCTTTCAATGATACAAACAGCTTTTTATTGAAAGGTAAAAGTTTGCATTTGTCATGAAGTTTGCATTTGACGTCATACACACAAACTCCTTCCAGTTAGTACAGGACAGGACCCTTCTTATTTACCTGGTCTGTCTTTCTCAACATGATCTTACACATTTTCACAGCTAAAGTGACAGCCCTCTTCCCCCTTCCATGGGAAAGAGACAGAAAAACAGCACACTCAGTGGAATCTGCCACTTCTAGATTGATTTGAAGTAAATTAAATTTTGATCCTGCAAATCTTGACCGATGAACAAAGAAAGCACTTCAACTTGAGCACTTCAACCAGGCGACCCACCCCCAAAGCATATCAAGGCTGCACGGAATGAGAGACCATGGAGTGGAATGACAGCCCCTGGGGGTAGCAGGAGTGTTCTGGAACTGGAATGAGAGGCCCCAGAGTGGAATGACAGCCCCTGAGTGTAGCGGAACACCCCCAGGGGCTGTCATTCCACTCCGTGGTCTCTCATCCCAGTCCCTGAACACTCCTGCTCCACCCTCGGGTCATCATTTATTTATTTATTTGGATTTGTATCCCGCCCTCCCCGAAGGCTCAGGGCAGCTAACAGCAAGGCACGCATGCCAACTTTAAAACAAGTTCAACAGTATAAAACCAGAAAACATATAAATAACATCCAGGTAATAAAACAAGATGGGGCAGATTATAGCCCCCAGCAAACATTAGCCCCCAGTAGCCAAACAGCAGCCAAACAGTAGCTCATCACCCCCTCTCCTGCCAGGGTCGCCCCACACTCAATGATGATGATAGTGCGATGGCAGATGGCCATCATTCCACTCCATGGTCTCTCATTCCAGTCCCAGAACACTCCTGCTACAGCCTGGGGCTGTCATTCCACTCTGTGGTCTCTCATCCCAGTCCCTGAACATTCCTGCTCCATCCTGGGGCTGTCATTCCACTCTGGGACCTGTCATTCCAGTTCTTGAACACCCTGGGGCTGTCATTCCACTCCGTGGTCTCTCATTACATTCCCAGAGTAGTGTATTTGGGCCCAGAGACCCTAATGGAAAATCCATTTTGCATTTTTATTGCAACTCTACTTGTACTGTAATGTATTTCAATGAAGCCCATGCAAGTCAATTGGCATTCCTGTCTCCCATTATTTCCAGTGGGCCTTCAAGTGTTTCCCATTGTTTCCAATGAGCAATCCTGTCCTTCCTTTTAGTATATCCCATACATCCGCCCTCCTACACGGCTCCTCCAAATGGCATTTTAGTTATTCCCATGAGTGCAAAAAGCCAGAGCAAATTTATAGTCTGACTAAAGGCGCAATCCTATGCTCTCATACTTGAAAGCAAGTTCAGTTGTCTCAGTGGTGCTTAATTTTGAATAAGTATGCACAAGATCGGGTACTGCTTTTGAAGCGGCTATTCATTTCTGCCTCGTCCCTCCGCCCCAGCTCATCGCTGGAGAGTTGGGAGCTCTGAAGTTCAGGGACAGTCTTTCATCATGAGGGAGTGCCCTATGTGTGATTCCCTGGAAGCTCTCAGGAAGCTACAATTAGGGGGGAGGGGTGCTGCGCCTTATCTCCACAGGGCGGGAGCTCTGGCTCACCTTGAGCCACCTCACCACAGCACTGGCTGCCACCCCCTCCTGCAGCACCAGCTCCAAAACAGTCTCCATGTCCAACTCCTTGAACAGCCCTTCTAATCACAGCCTCTGAGCAGGCACATAAGACTTGCCACCCAAAGCAGCAGGGCTGCCCCAAAAGGAAGCGAAGGGGGTGGGTACTAAAGTTTTTCGAACTCTGGGTTACAGCACAGGACACTGGAGGGCACTGAGAGAGACCAGGCAGAGAGCCAAAGAGGGAGGAGGGGGAGGAGGAATAGCGCACCTCCCCAAAGAAGGTGAGTTTGGAAACTGAAGTGGTGCACTCATGCAGATGCAACTTTTGGCAATGAGCCTGAGTGGGCATCCCTGGGAATGCTCAGCCTCACTCCTTTGGGGCAGAAGGGGCGTGGATTGGAGCGCGTATTTGCAAAGGAAGGGGAGTTGCCATGCTTTCCTGGGCTAAGGGGGCAGGGGCAGGCTGTGGGGATTCCTTGCTGAGCAGCTCCTGGGCTTTGAGTAGGCAGGGATTGAGGGTTGGTGTCAGGCTGTGAGTAAGGTGGAGCCTGCGGGGAAAATGATTTCCCTCTTCTCCCTCCCCCATGTCAACAAGCGGGGTGCCTGCACCAGGGGTTTGCACATCTTTTCCTCTCATGTGTGATATTTGCTTTCCAACCATGGCCCAGGGTTTGGCCTAGGGCTGGCTGGTGCAGCAGCTGCAGCAGCACAATAAGCAGGCTCGGCCGCCTCCTCGCCCGTGCCCACAGAGAGGGCTCTGAGTGCCACCTCTGGCACCCGTGCCATAGGTTCAACACCAGGGTACTAGAGTGTTTGGGAAAACACTGGAACAAAAGCCTCTCAACATAAAGATTTTAAGTAACTGTAAATAGCTTAAGAAATTCTCATTAGCCTGAAACATAAGAACTAAAGTCTGTGCATGTACTGATTTTACCTCAGAGTAATCTATACTGGGTTTCCTCAGAACTTTCAACCCCTGAGTTCACCTGACCTTTTCCCTCTATGTTGAATAAAAGATTTTGTTAATTTTGAATTTCAAAATGCCTCAAATGCCATTTTCAGTGGTTTAAGTTAAAGGGCGATCCTGACCCTTTTCTTAGATTCCTGGGCTGAGCCAACAGCCAAAATAGTGTACTGTGACAGAGTGGGACAGCCAGAGGTCTTCAGCAAATAAGAAAACACATTATTAGGACAGCTCAGTCAGTAAAGGGAAAGAGAAACGGAGGGAAAATCTTGCCTTTGAGGGAGGGAAGTGGAAGGGGGCGTTATAGCATATGATATTTTCTGGGTTTATCTGTCACTATTATCTGTTGAGTGGGAGGAATAAAACATACTTTGGATAGTAGGCACCTGTTCATAGGTGAACAGAAACAATTCAGGGAGATTGAAATGCAATTATAAATTTAGCTTCCTGTACAGCCCCCTCAATCAATTTTAAAAACTTGAGGCAAACTCATGTAGAACTGTGCTTCTTTTTAACTTATTTGCACAACAGCAGCAGGGGAGACTCAACAGCTCTTTAAATGGTCTGTCTGAAATCTGTAAGAAGGTACTCAGTTGTCTGTTTTCTCAAATGGATTTTAGTAGTCATAATGATTACAATTTCCACTCAAGTGGCTTATTTTGGGGGTGGGTAGGATGGAGATTTTACTGGCTGATGGACTGTAAAGTTTTAAAAAATGAAGTGCTAGAAAAAACTGTCCCTTTAAAAAAAGACAGCATCACTAACTCAATTATTTATCCAACATAGGTTGAGGAAGTTGCTAAGGCGCCCACAGACCTAAGTGAAAGCCTAGCTTTTTGCTGAGTCTGTGCAATCTGATGTGTACTTCATTTATGGGTACTTCATATGCCTCTGGTCTTTGAGAACATGTTATTGTTCCACCAATCGGCTTGCAAGAAGTCTCCAAGGTAGACCAGTGGTACAGGGAAATGAAAATTCCAATTCCAATATTTCTTCAGGTTGAAAAAGGCATCCCACAATTTGCTTATATAAGCAGACTGTAGCAATTCCTATTTCTAAGAAGAAACAAGCCACAAAAATGTATGAAGTGACAATAGCTGTACGTTTCTTATCATGTAAAGTGCTGTGGGTGGCTGTCCAAATGGGTAAAATATCTCCTTTGAATAGGCACACTGGAGAGGCTGCACAGAAAATTTCTAAATAAATTATTTTGATGTAACATCCCGCACATCCAGCAAACTGAAAATGTTGTATTTTTGCTTGATTTCCATTTCCCTGTCCTCTTATGATGCACTGTGTCCCAACAGATTTATAAAAAAACATCATACCAGAATAAATAAGTCTGATAAAAACTCTTACCTATCACTAATCACAGTGACAAAGGCCAATAATGCAACAGGACTTATGATACATCCCCAAATGCCATAACAGATTATCCAGATTGTTAGCAAGCACTTTTACTTGCCCTGGTTTGCCTGCAGAGCTGTAGTATGATTTACATGTGATATACTTTTTCAATAAGAGGGATCTTGGTTTTCCAGAGGCATTTACGCAATGTACATTTATAGTCATGCATTAATTCCACTCTTGACACATTTGCTGCAGAGAAAAACAAGAGCAGAAGTCTCCCGCAGCAATCATTACATGTATTGTACTACATAGCACAAAAAGCAAGACCTGATCCTGCCTCCAGTCCAGGAGCCTCAAGCCGGCTAAACTACAAAACTGGCTCAATCCAGTCTCTTCACTTCACTGAAAATACCCATTCTTGCTTGCTTCTTCTGCTACATCTCTCCCTGTATTTGACTCTTACACCTGATTGTGGAAGTGCAAGGCTTTTTTTGCCCAAGAAATTCTATTTCCTACATCTATTTATTATTTTATTTATTTATACTTTCGGCTTATATACCGCCCTAACCCCGGAGGGTCTCTGGGCGGTTTACATAGCGGTTCTAACCAACCAATTTTAACCTAACTAGGGCCACATAGTCTACAGGGTGGTGACTGCCTACCAGCACCCCGGGCTAGTTGTCATCTGGCTTTCTTCCGCAGCTTCAGATATTGGCATCCTGGTGCCCTTCTGGAGCCAATCTTCCAGGCAGCTTCCTCCGGCAGGTCTCATCCTGGTGCGTGGCTCTGTGTTGGCTGCAGTTCCAGCTACTGTCCACAGGTGGCTCCGCCGCACTGCGCCGCATGTCACCATGCTCTCCAGGCCTCCACTTCTCTGGGCTCCGCCTCCAACATTGCTCGGGTCGCCAGGAACTACTCAATGCCATCACCGCCGCTGCCGCCTCCGCCGAAACCTCCACGTCACAAGGAGGAGGGGGTGCCCCCTGCCACCTAGGGCAGATACCCACTTTTATCTACTTGCATTTATGATGCTTTCGAACCGCTGGGTAGACAGGAGCTGGGACATGGGCCGGGAGCTCACCCCAGCTGCGGTGGGTTTCGAATAGCTGTAATGGCTGTTTGTTGATGTTACTTTTGCAGGTGTTCTTACTGCCTGCGCTACCGCTCCCTTAACTAACTATACGGAAATGTCATAAGAAATGAGGTTTATTTGGAATGTTCAAAAAATCCCCAGCATTGCATCATAAATACTTTACATGTGCATGTTCTTATACTACTTTGTCATGGTTGTCTCCTCTCTCCTAACCCATTTTCCTAAAGCACCAAGGAAAAAAAATTCAACTAAAAGAAAAATACCCACAAAACATACAAAATTAGGTTGTCTCTTGTTTAGGGATGAGCTATCCACATTCAACAACTTCTTTTAAAAACTGACATTTCCTGAAGGTACACACCTTTGCAGGTAAGAACTTTTTTGCAGCATTCCTACCACATTGATACTGAAGTAGAGAGGGAGGCCGATGTTAATTATACAATTCTGATATTAATTGTAACAATTCTATATGCTACATAAGGATTCCAACAAATGTAGCATTAACATTCCAGCTTTACATTAATATTATACAGTACCACCTCCCTCAACTTTTAAAGCAAAATGTTCTGTTTTATCTAATAAGTTTAAACATTTACTTGCTCCTATTAGCATTATTAATGACTAATACTCTTTATGAAATAGCAAACTGGAATTACTAGATCTATAATGTTAAAATAAATATATAAAATTATGTTGTAATCATTTCATAGGAAATCCATTTTGAAGATGGTTCCATGGACACTCAGAGCCAATCACAGATGGGAGACAGGCGGGCCACTTGACCAAGGGTCACAAAACTCATGGTGTGGTATGGAGTTCTCCCAGAATTACAATTGCTCTCCAGAATACAGAGATCAGTTCTGATATGTATGACACGTAGGCAGTTCTTAACAAGAATGATTCAGCTTTAACAGTGATTCAGCAACTCAGAACAGCTCAGAACAGACAATGAACACATAGAGCAACAGGCTCTTATTTAAACTGTGCGGGCTAACATAGCCATGCCCATAATCAGGTTAACAACCAATCGTGATTCAGAGATAACATCCAATCCCTTTGCTTCCCTGCAGCACAATCCTTGTTCTCTGATTGGCCTGCTACACAGAGTAGCCAATCAGGCATTGCCATTTAGGATACTGCATGTTAATGGGGATGTAATCCAAGCTCAGGACATAACAAGTTCCCCTGGAAGAAATGGCAGCTTCAGAGAGCAGATGGAATGGCATTGCATCCCAGCTGAGCTCTATCCATTTCCCGCATTCCACCCTTCCCTAGTACCGTTTCCATATTGCCATGAATTCAGAGTACAGCTCTGAGAGTTGGCAGGCCTAATTTGTTCCAGGACTCAAGCTCAAAGGAGGCCCCACATTTAGATAATTCTTAACTTTTTGGCATTTGATAAGTTTCACAACTTTCTCTCTCTTTCTGTGCCTTATTTTTTTTTATGTGTCATCATTTGTTTAAAATTATTTTGACTAGAGGCTTCAAAAGCTGGAAGTAGCTGTGAAACTCCAAAGGTAGAATACCAAAGATACCAATGAAATACAAGAACTTTTTTCTTACAATGTTGCATCTATATTTTTTAGCTCTGGAGTTTCCATGGAAAGTTGCCTCAAAATAGATTTCCTGCAAGATGACCATAGCATAATTTCATTTATCTAAATGTTGTAGTTGACATACAGAACAACAAACAGAAGTGCTAAGTCTCATTATTAGGTTTACATGAAGCCATGTATGGAAGTTACAGTAGATTTTAGGTAACCAGAAGAATTTAAATATTTTTTTTCAAACAAAGAAATATTACCAGAAAAATAGAACTTGCCATAGTTCTTCCAGAGTTACTTTCTCTGAAGAAGATAAATATACCTATGCAATGCAGCAGAAATGCTACGATAGAGAAAGCAGAAATGCTATGATAGAGAAACTTGCCATAGTTCTTCCAGAGTTATTTTCTCTGAAGAAGATAAATATACCTATGCAATGCAGCAGAAATGCTACAATAGAGAAAGCACTTCTTTTTTCAGTTAAAGATGTACAGCAACAACAAGAACTCCTATTTTAGTTCACCTGAGTGCATTTATAATTAATTATGGATCAATATAATCTGGTGAGTTTTCTGCTTGAGAAAAATGATCAACTACATTAATTCACAGATAATGAAGAGTTTTAAAACAACTTATACAGCTAATGGCAGTTTCTGGGATCAGCAGGAAGCTTGTAGTGCAGAATATTCTTCTTGCTAGCCATATATCTACCATATTTTTTGCTCCACAAGACGCACTTTTCCTCCCCAAAAAAGTGGTGGGGGGGAAGTGTGTGCGTCTTATGGATACTGGGGGTGGGGGGTGGGGATGGAGTGCTGGCTTTCCTGAGCAAGCTGGCACTGGAGGGCAGGAGCTCAGGAGCCAAGCCCCACCCCCAGCCGGCGTCCCCTGAGTCTTTCAGGCAGCCGCATGTCAATTTCAGCTCCATTATATCCTATGGGCCATTGAAGTCAATGGTGAAAACATAGGGTATATTCTGGGGGCTGGAGGGGATGGGGTTTGAGGGAGAGGCTCCAAACTCACCAGGTAGCTGATAGAGCCTCTCCCCAAGATACCCACCAAGTTTCAAGAACATTCCCTCCAGCCCCCAGAATATACCCTATGTTTTCACCATTGACTTCAATGGCCCATAGGATATAATGGGGCCAAATTTGACTGCTGTTCACTTTACATGGTTCAAATGTTATACTGTTATAGTTTATTAAATATTTTATTACACTATTTGGTTCAGAATATTTTTTTTCCTGTTTTCCTCCTCTAAAAACTAGATGCGTCTTATGGTCAGGTGCGTCTTATGGAGCGAAAAATACAGTAATTCCATCTAAGGGTTACACATGCTATATGAAACCTTGATCCTTTGAAAAACTGTTA
Source organism: Gekko gecko (assembly GCA_029375565.1). Taxonomy (NCBI): domain Eukaryota; kingdom Metazoa; phylum Chordata; class Lepidosauria; order Squamata; family Gekkonidae; genus Gekko; species Gekko gecko. The sequence continues at coordinate 126,888,360 of JAPDNY010000005.1, forward strand.
TCACACATTTATTCTCATGGAGGGTGGGCACCCTTCCCATCAGTGCCTGGGAATTATCCCGGGGAAAGGATGTTCACAAGGAGTAAACTTATGGCATGATAATCACCAGGTGAACTAGTCATGTAGCTTTGCTTTAAGCCACACAGAGAATAATTGATATACATTTGTTCCCTGACATGGATGGCCCAGGCTAACCCAATCTTGCCAGATCATGTAAGCTAAAGAGGGTCAGCCCTGGTTAGTTCTTGGATGGGAGATCACTAAGGAAGGCCTGGGTTGCTATGCAGAAGCAAGCAATGGCAAACCACCTCTGATTGTTTCTTGCTTTGAAAATCATAAGCTGGCTGTGACATGATGGTACTTTCCACCACCGCCATGACCATTTATTTATTTAGGGATTTATATACCCCATCTTTCTCCCAACAATGTCAGGACCCAAAGTGGGTAACAACAGCAAATAGTATACGAAAATGTATTAAAATCATTATGTCACATCATTACCCATGTAAGTCCACTACCCACACACTTAGAGTCTTCAAGCTACCCAAGTAAGCTCTCTTAAACAGCTCCCATTTACAGCCTCACTGTCAGATCCTAAGGGTAGGTGCCTGGCTCTTTCCTTCTGGGACGCTGTTAAACAGCAACAAGGGACCAACAGAAAAGGCCTCAACCCAAGCCAGACTGTGTTGTGAAGAGACAGAGGGGACTGCTAGGAGATCCTGTTGTGAGGAGTGCAAGTGCCTTACAGGTACATTTAGTACACATACTGGAAACATGTTGGTCATAAATAGATTGTCTTCTAAAAGCCAAGTCTATACAACTTTCCCATCTGACACCAGCTCTTGGGTACATGGATAGTCCAGGATTATAAAACTCCCCTGAGAAGTCTGTTCTCGTTAATGAGGAGCTGGCAAAGGATGGCCTCTATATGCAAACAAGAAAAGTGCAAAATTATAGAAAAGCTGTTCTTTTTTGGCCTGCAGTTCTCTTTCACGAGGAAATTTACAGACAGACCTATAATAAGAAATTACATAGGCAACCCATGCTTAACTGTTATATATGGATGTTACCATTACCAAATATTTAAAAATATATACACTGTGTTCTTCTCCCAGCATTCATGCTGTTTAATATTTAAAACAACACTATTTAATGACCCTAAGAACAGGGGCAAATTACCATTCATAATGAATGTGCATAGCAACAGATGCTTCTTTCAAAACCCTCATGAGTAAAACTTGAATGGGATGAACCGATGGGAGATTCATACAGGCTCACTGGCCACTGAAGTACTCATAGTGCCACATTCTCACTTTCTGACTTTAAGTACTAATTTATCAGTCCATGGGGCAAGGAAGTAAAAAACATATAATAACCTAGACTACAGTTGTGTTGTCCTGTACACATCTAGCAGCTCACACCACAAGGAGACCGAGGAATGAGTGAAAGAACTGGTTCCTTTGTTTTTAAGGTCCAGTGTTGTTAGCAGCCATGGGGGCCCAACCAGGATAAGTATCGAGATGGAACAAAGGCACGGCCCATGTCATGACAGCAAGCATGACCACGGCAACTCCAATTATATTGACACCCAGACCAGCTTTGACCTAAAATGAGAGAGAAAAAAACTGTTTACAAGACAAATTTTTCAAAGCAATTTTTCAAGGCTAAAGATATGCTTAAGAAGCTGGTATTGTTTAGTTGCTAAGCATATGATCTTTGAGCTGGGAATATCCTATGGTGGTTTAAGGCTGGTTATGGTCAGGGCCAGATTAAGACATGAGGACCTAAACCATGCCAAGTTCAAGTGGCCCCATACCATTGCAAAAAGTGCATTAGTAAAATTTAGTGTTTTCTTTTATTTAGAGGTAGAAAATCCCAGAAATTTTGAAGCTGTGGGGAAAAAATGTTTTCCCCCAGAAACCTACCCAGACATTTTGGTAAAAGTAGAAATATAGGCAATACTTACTTTCCTACCAATCCTAATCTTCTTTTACTGATTTAATAACAGAAAATATATTGTTTACAACTTATTTAGCATTTAAGATTGTACTACTTGGCATATTCATTGAATGTAAAAGTATAAATATCTTTGCTTTTTATAAGAGAAATTGGAAGCATCCCCTATGGAATACCCTTTGACAAGGGGTTGCAAACATTTGCACTCTATACTACTATAGTACACATATCTTTATTTTTTACCATCTGAGAGGGAGAAAAAAAATAAAGCTGAAGACAAATCATGTATTATTTGGTCAGAAAGTCTCTCATAGAATCACAGGAGGTAGGATTATCAAGATGTTTGGATATTATGATAACTTTTTATCTCTGAAAAGTGCTCAGACCTTTTTCATGTTCTATATTTGCTATCAGTGAAATGCTTTAGAATAAAGTTTGAATCCAGTAGCACCTTTTAGACCAACAAAGTTAAAGATGCCACTAGACTCAAACTTTGTTTTATTGCTTCAGATCAACACAGCTACCCACCTGAGTGAAATACTTTGTAAAACAAGACTTTTATCACTCAAAAAGAAAATAGGAGGGGTTTTTTTTCAGTGCTTCCCAAACTTTCCTAGTTTTTCCATTGGAAAAATTAAAGATTTTTTTTTCATCCTATACATTTTGAGTATTTAAAAACTTGCCTTAAGAAGCATTTTACCTATTCTGAAAGAGAAAATATTTAATGGGTGAAATAGGGGTAACATGTTGTTTTAAGAATTATTGAAATAGTGTATGTGAAATATTTTGAGCACTTAGGAGAAACACTATATAAATATATCATTATTGCATAAGAGAAAATATTGAAAGAAATTTATGTCAACTATGCATGAGTGGCTGAATACTTACCATGTCAATAACGTTCAAGTGCCCATAGGAAAACACGATGGCGTTGGGTGGATTTGCTACAGGCAGCAGAAATGCAAATGATGTGCAGAGGGTTGAGGGGATCAAAATATAAAGGGGGTTCACAAAAATGGCTTCAGCCTGTTAAACACCATGAGAGAACTGGTTTCAACAATTAATTGCTCATTTTCATTACAAGAAGTTTAGATCTGATGCAATAAGGGATTAATACACAAGGGAGAGCTGACACCAATATAGCATCATTATAACTGAGTCAAAAAGCATAAGCATGACCATTCTCATGTATGAATCATTCATAGTGTTTAAATGTGCCATGGCCAAAGGTCTCTCATTTTCCATCCCTATGTATAAAGTTGTATCCTATCTTACTGGGCTGAAAGGCAACTGCCCTGCAGGATTCTACACAGGATTATAGCGGTGCTATAGTCTGCAGTACCTCACTGTGCTTTAGTGGTCCAATGTGGTCTTTCAAGTCTGGAACACTAACCACTACACAACACTTCATAGTGCAGCAGCTGTTGAGCAGTAGCAAGCAGCTGGGCCTCCATGAGTTATGCAAGTTGCATGGTGTCATGTTGTCCAGTGGCTGCTGTCAAGCCTGACATGCTCTCTCCCCCTACATTTTACTGACAGAAACAAATGCTTGAAGGCTGGAAATACTGCTGTGGTTGACAAACAATGGACACTGAGAGAATTCCTTTCATATAGTTACAGGTGCTGCTTCTATTATGAGTGAGGGTTGAGCCAATGTATTTTCAGCTGTCATTGATGATGGATGGCAGTTGGCTAGGTACTTCCCTACTGGTCCAAATCTTCCACAGCTAACAATATTTTCTGATGAAGATGTTTTTGGCTGACAAAATCAAAGTATAAATCAATCATAATAAATCTATTTAATTCTTGACATGGCCAAATTTGTGGATAGTTGGATCCATGAACAAACAAGAGTTTCTACAAAAACTCTATAATTAAAAACATTGTTGTTGTTGTTAGCCATTCAGCCATGTTCGAATCACCAAAATATTTTGATCTTATCAGCCAAAAACATCTTCATCAGAAAACATTCTTAGCTGAGGAAGATCCAGACCAGATCAGGGACTGTCTTCATAGGGTCTCCATAGGGTATAATGATCCTCCCCAGTTGTGGGCGGAGGGGGGCGGCAGGCTCCCATCATTGAAGAGAAGGCAAATTGCTTTCTCTTCAATGAAGGGAGTGTGCTGCTACTGCAAGGCGACTCCAGAGAGGGAGATTTAAACTTTAAACTCCCACAGTCTTTGAAGTCACTCCGCAGAGGTGGCACACTCCTTTCAGATGTTTCTGCCTAACAGCAGGGCCAGTGCTGGCCCCACTGTCATGCAGAAGCTTCTGCTGGGTTCCCTCCCCCCTTTACCTTCGCCCTGCTTGGAGGTGAGGTGATGGGAAAGGAGGGGGGAAGGAATGGATTCTGGGTGCTTCTGTCTGTCAGAGGGGCTGGCATGCTGGCCCCTCTGTCAGGCAGAAGAAGCCCTGGATTCTCTTTCTCTCCCCCCTTCCCTTCACCCCGCTTGGAGGTGAGGCAAAGGGAAAGGAGGGGGGGAGGACTTTACTTGTTACTCCCGGAACACTGTTCCTGCCCATTCCTGCTTGAAATGACCCCTGACTATAGCAATATACAGAGTGTCAAACTGAAAACAAACATTCCAACATTCCTTGTGTCTCCACAAAAGGATGGCACTAGATACCTACTTTTTAAAACAAAAGCTGGGAATTCAGAGAACCAGCTTGAAATATCATTGCAGCAATATGTTTATATATTGATATTTTAATGCCTTTTAAAAAATGGTGGGGGCATAGGACAGAGTGTGGTTTGACAATGATGACAGTCCAATCACTGAAAAGTGGGCTGGAGGTTCCATGGAAGTGGGCAGGACAAAGAAAACCAACAAGATATTACCACAATGAAAAGGGGGATTCAAAATCAGCTTCCAGAAAAAAATCTGAGTAAAAGTGGTCTCAAAAGAACTGGGAAAAGCCCAGGGGAAAAAACACCCAAAAGAAGTGAAAACAAAAATGTGTGCAGAAATCAGGGGATAAACCAAAGCACCGTTTGTCCAGAATTGATGAAAAAACAAATATGTAAAAGCCATTTGTTATTTTCTATAGAGCCTCAGCTATACACAAGACCACACCTTTTTACTCTAAAACTAATCAACCACACATAGCTGCCATCCTCTAATTCCTGCTCATATTTACTAATTCAGATCCCCATTCCAGATCCCCATTCCAGTCCTGAAACCCTTTGGCAACTCAGCGAAGAACAAAATTAATTGGAATTAGGGTAGTTTTCTGCCCCAGGTTCTTTTCTGTTTACAGAAAGAAAACTACGTTGGAACTGGCAGTACTTCAGGGACTTTTTTTTTTGTTAACTTGCAGGTTATAATAACCTAACAGGAATCTACTTCTGTGTGCATTCAAACCCCCCCCCCCCAATGAAACCAAGGTGGAATTTCCCCCATCTTCTGTGTGCTTTTTGCTAAAAGAAACTGCAACTGGGGTTGTTATTTTCACCAATTTCTGTATAAGCCATGTTTTGAAAGACTTGCAAAACCCAAACTTGCACTATTATTTATCCATCTTGAACTGACCACTTCAAAAACAAACCAGATATAGAAAAGTAACTCACCAAAGGGGATAGGATTGGCAGAAATATGGTGATAGTGGCAGGATTGCTGGCCACTTCAGTCACTGAGGTGACAATCAAAGATGAAATGAGAATAATCAGCCAGACAGGCAGTGTTCCCAAAGGGCTTAATTTGCTTGCTATCCAGGCTGAGAGTTGGGAAACCTGAGAAAAGGAACATTTGCATAGTTAACCTAGTTATCTGTAAAGAGGACTAGGGTTTTTCCCCCACATGTGCCATTAAGAAAAGCTGACCATCCCTCACACAGGCACTGGGAGGGGGCAATGTTTTCTTGCTTAAAGACAGCCGGCCAACCTAAAACAAGTTCTCACCCACAATGATAAACTACTTAGCAGTAACATGGACTCTGATGGTACCAAGGCCTGCAACAAACCAATATGCCAACTTTGCACTCATATAGATCCTAGCAACACCATCAGTGGACCCAGCAACATCAGTCAGAACATCTGTTATCCTAAGTGGTTGTGAGGGTCTCCTGAGTTTGTTGGGGAATTAGGCAGGAAACCCAAACAATGCAAGATGGGGTAATCAAGTGGGATCTGCACCTATGTTTACAGAGATTTTCCCCACAGTAGAACTCTCAAAATGAACCAAGCCATGATTAATGAAATGGTTTTTATTAAAGAAGAATAAAGAATAAAATCAAAAACTTATTAATTGAAGAGCACTCTATAAACACATATGCAGGTTCAGAAAATAGAGACAATGAAGGAAATTTATTTTACATGGGGCTATATTTTCCTATCCAAAGAATCAGAACCAGAGATCTGAGGGAAAGAGATTAGCAAAACAAGCCAGGTGTATCCAGCTCCATGCTGTGAGTGTACGTTAAAACATACATACACAACTATGAGGACAGATGAGAGACACTACTGAGCAGAATGTGGCTGGTTACACTCTTTTGAGGCATGACATAGTGGCTCCTAGAATAATACTGTGATGGTGTGAATGAAATAATGTTGTTTGAGCAAGGAAGCTTCATAACATTCCCAGGAATTGCAAGTGCAATATAACATTCATGTGAAATGTATATTGTATTTTTGGTGAACTCTAATTGCCAGGAAAAGACAACTATCACACAAAGGATTATGCAATTAAAATGGCTTTTACTAGGTATTTACTTAAGATGGCCAGGTAGGGAAAGGTCAGGCAAGCTAGGGAGTTGGTTAGATTTACTGCACTTTCTGAGAAAATCAATCTTTGACGCTGATGGATTTAAAGAGGGAAGAGAACTGCCAAAAACCAGACCTTTGCATCTTTAGGATCAGTTTTTCAGACAAGCCTCTGATCAATATTTCATGGCACACATTCCATGTGACTGTAGGACCTATTTTGATCCTATTTACAAACCACAGAAGAGACTTGAATGAGTGACACTGTGAGATCCTAAGAGAGGGAAGGTTGCTTGTATCACCTGTTTATAAGTACCAAGCTCGTCCTTCCAAGAAAGTAGGGAGTCAAGGCCTAACACATCTCAGGTTCACACATCTGCTCATCCTCTAATGTGATTTATGACATCACATGTCAGCAATCTCCTTCCACCCTCTAAATTGGACAAACAGGCCAGTCCCTTTGACAAATAATTAATGGACATAAGTCTGATATTAGAAACCACAACATTAAAAAACCAATGGGGGGACATTTTAACCTGCTAGGACATTCAGTTGCTGACCTAAGAGCAGCAGTTTTCTTACAAAGGAGTTTCAAAGGGAGATTAGAAATAGAGACAGCTGAATTGCAACTGATAACGAAGCTCAAGACAATGCATCCAGCTGGACTTAATCAAAACCTAAGTTTCTTGTCTCATTACCAGTGCTGATTTCTCCATGCCTATTAGCTAGAATCATAGAGTTGGAAAGGACCTCCAGAGTCATCTAGTCCAACCCCCGTCAAAATGCAGGAAATACACAAATACCTCCCCCTCTGCACCCCCAGTGACTGCTGTTCCATGCCCAGAAGATGACAAAAACATTCCAAGATCTCCAGCCAAACTGGCCTGGAGAAAAATTGCTTCCTGACCGCAAAGTGGTGATCAGTATTTCCCTGGGTGTGAACATAAGAACATAAAAGAAGCCAATGTTGGATCAGGCCAATGGCCCATCCAGTCCAACACTCTGTCACACAGCGGCCAAAAATACCAGGTGCCATCAGGAGGTCCACGAGTGGGGCCAGGACACTAGAAGCCCTCCCACTTTTGACCCCCTCCCCAAGCACCAAGAATACAGAGCATCACTTGCCCCAGAATCCCTATCTATACCTTGTGGCTAATAGCCACTGATGGACCTCTGCTCCATATCCTTATTCTAATAGCCAAAAAGTGCGGATACCTATTCCCTCCAACAGGGGCCTCACTCTCCCCCAACAGCTTTTCCTGCATAGTCAGTAGACTTCCTGGGTTTGTAGAAAAATCCCAGAAGTGAAGAAATCCCTTCAGGGCCGGTTGAATTCCCCAAAAGCCTTTTGAAATGGCCTCTGCAGGGACCTGACTCCAGGCAGCAATGGTGAGAGATTAGAACGTTGGGGGGGGGGAGAGGAGAGGCTTCTAACTGGCTCTGTCGGTGGAAGGGGTGGGGGAAGGGCCCTTTCTTTCCAGGCCTCTTTCAGCCTTGGAGGGAGGGAGGGAGGGAGGGAGCCTTGGGGCCAGGCCTCACAAAAGTTGCCAGGGCCAGGCTGGGGGATTTCTAGAGATTTTGTGGTGGACTCTAAGGAGGAGGGCTGGGTTTGGGAAGGGAGAGGCCTCAGCTGGGTATAATGCCACAGTTTCCACCCTCCAAAGCAGCTATTTTCTGCAGGGAGACAGACCTCTGCTGTCTAGAGTCCAGTTGTAATTCTGGGGGTCTCCAGGGCACATTTGCAGGTTGGCCACTCTAGGCCTGGCAGCATTCTAGGCTTGCCAGGTCCCCCCGATTTGCATGACTCACCTAGCCTCGGCTGCTTGCTACCATTCATCAGCAGCCACCCTATGAAAGCCAGTGAGGTGCAGCAGTTAGAGCTTCAAAGTAGGATCTGCAAGGCCCAGGTTCAGATCCCCATCTTGCAGTGGAAGGTGACTGTGTGATTTTGGACCGGTCACATATTTCAGCCTAATCAACCTCACAGGGTTGTTGTGCAGAAAAAAGGAGGAGGGAATAATGAAAGCTACTTTGGCCCTCACTGTGGAGAAAGACTGTAATTTTCCTAGGTAGAGGCTGGGGGTAAAGATGGAAAACAGGAGACAGAGAGGCAGATAAAGGTAGGTTGGCTGTTGGTTGGGAAGGAAATAGGGTTGCCAACTCCAGGTTGGGAAATCCCTGGACATTTGAGGGGTGAAGCCTGGAGAGGGTGGGATTTAAGGAGGGGAGGAACTTTGGACTGGTGTAATGCCATAGACTCCACCCTCCAGCCATTTCCTCCATGAGAACCACCATTGCCAACCTCTGGGTGAGGACTGGAGATCACCCAGAATTACAGCTGTTGTCCAGGAGACAGAAATCAGTTCCCCTGGATAAAATGGCTGTTTTGGAGGGTTGAGTCTATGGCATCATACCCTGCTTGCCTCCCCAAGCCTCACTGTCCTAAGGCTCCACCCCCAAATCTCCAGGAAATTCCCAACCTGGAGCTGGCAACCCTAAGGTGAACTGATCTCTGTAGCTGGGAGATCCATTGTGATTCCCAGAGTGCTGCCACTGCTGCTGTGGGGGGGAGAGAAAGCAGGTGGGTGGCTGAGAGCACTGCCACCACTGCTACTGCTGCTCTGCGGAGTGGGGGAAGAAGCAGGCAGGAAGCTGGGAGAGAGGCTGGGGGCAGAAAGCAGCCAGGAGGCTGGGGGCAGAAAGAAAGAATGATGGGGTGGGGGGCAGAAAGAGAAAGAGTGATGAAGTGGGGAGGCAGAAAAACAAAGAGAAAGATGACAGATCAGAAAGAGAGAGGAAATCACATGCATGGAGCAGAAATAGAGTAAGAAAAGGGGAGCAGAGGGGAGAAATAGTGTGAGAGAGGTAGGGGGTGGGCAGAGGAAGCAAAGGTGTGACGAATGAGATAACCATCCCGCAAGTTTCTTGCGGGTCTCCACTTGTATTTATCTAATTTCCTCTTGAAGCTGTAGCTGCCACCACCTCCTGTGGCAGTGAATTCCAAGTGTTAATCACTCTTTGGGTGAAGTAGTACTTCCTTTTATCCGTTCTAACCCGACTGCTCAGCAATTTCATTGAGTGTCCACGAGTTCTTGTATTGTGAGAAAGGGAGAAAACTAACTCTTTCTTGAACTGCTCCTCAGCCGTCGTTTCTCCAAGCTAAAGAGCCCCAAGCGCCTCAACCTTTCCTCACAGGGAAAGTTCTCCAACCCTTTTATCATTCTAGTTGCCCTTTTCTGCACTTTTTCCAAAGCTATAATATCTGTTTTGAGGTGTGGTGACTAGAACTGTACACAGTATTCCAAATGAGGTCACACCATTGATTTATATAGGGGCATTATGCTATTGGCTGATCTGTTTTCAGTACCCTTCCTAATAATCCCCAGCATAGCATTGACCTTTTTTTATTGCAGTTGCACACTGTCTAGACATTTTCAGTGAGTTATCTACTACGACTCCCAGATCTTTTTCTTGGTCAGTCTCTGCCAGTTTGGACCCCATCAATGTGTATTTATAGTTAGGATTTTTGGCTCCAATGTGCATCACCTTGCACTTGGCCACATTGAACCCCATTTGCCATGTTGATGCCCACTTGCCCATCCTCGACAGATCCCTTTGGAGTGCCTCACAATCCTCCCTGGTTTTCACCACCCTGAACAACTTCATATCATCTGCAAATTTAGCTACTTCACTGCTTACTCCCAACTCCAAATCATTAATGAAAAGTTAAAAAGCATCAGACTGAGTACTGATCCGTGCGGTCCCCCACTGCTTACCACCTTCCACTGAGGAAATTGCCCATTTATACTCACTCTCTGTTTCCTATTAATTAGCCAGTTTTTGATCCACAAAAGAACTTGTCCTTTTATCCCGTGATTTTGGAGCTTGCTTAGGAGCCTTTGATGAGGAACTTCATCAAAAGCTTTCTGGAAGTCAAGGTAAATAATATCTATTGGGTCCCCTTGTCCACATGTTTGTTCACCCCCTCAAAGAACACTAACAGGTTACTGAGACAAGATCTTCCCTTACAGAACCCATGCTGAATCTGCCTCAATAGTTTTTATTCATCAATGTGCCTACTAATTCTTTCCTTAATAACAGTTTCCACCAACTTACCCGGTATTGATGTCAGACTGACTGGCCTGTAATTTCCCGGATCTCCCCTGGAGCCCTTTTTAAAGATGGGAGTGACATTAGCTACCTTCCAGTCCTCAGGAATGGAGGCAGACTTTAATGAAAAATTACATATTTTTGTAAGGAGATCCACACGTTCACATTTGAGTTCTTTCAGAAGTCTCGGATATATGCCATCCGGGCCTGGTGATTCATCAGTTTTTAAGTTATCTATCAGTCGTAGGGCTTCCTCTCTCGTCATCTCAATCTGACTCAGGTCTTTCAACACCCCCCTAGAAATCAGCAGTTCTGGAGTGGGCAAGAACTTCTCATCCTCCACAGTGAAGACAGAGGCAAAAACTGCATTCAACTTCTCAGCCATTTCCCTCTCATCCTTCAGTACTCTTTTTACCCCTCAGTCATCCAAGGGCCCCACTGCCTCCCTGGCTGGTTTCCTGCCTCTAATGTATTTGAAGAAAGTTTTATTGTTGGTCTTTATATTTTTTGCAATATGCTCCTCATATTCTCTTTTTGCCTGCCTGATCACAGACTTGCATTTTGTTTGCCACAGCCTGTGTTCCTTTTTATCAGCCTCGCTGAGACTAGCTTTCCACTGCTTAAAGGAATCCTCCTTACCTTTTACAGCTTCCATTACTTTGTTAACCATGCAGGCTTTTTTCTATACCTATTTGTGCCTCTCCTAACCTGTGGTATATATTTTTTCTGAGCTTCTAGGATTGTAGTTTTAAATAGTTTCCAAGCTTCCCCAATGGTTTTGACCCTTTCTACTTTTCCTTTCAGTTTCCTCCTCATATGTCCCCTCATATCAGAGAAGTTACCCCTTTTAAAGTCAAAAGTGGTTGTGTCAGTCTTTTTCACCAGTTCCCTATTTATGCAAATGTTGAACTCAATAACATTATGGTCACTGTTCCCAAGAGGTGCAATCACTTTTACATCTCTCACTAGATCTTGGGCATTACTTACCAAATCCAGGATCGCCTCTCCCCTGGTAGATTCCATTACCATCTGCTCCATAGCACAGTCATTGAGAGTGTCTAGAAACTCAGGCTGATTTCCCACTACAGCTTCCTCGGTGTTGCGCCGCTGTTTGCCCCAACACTATCACACCTGAAGCCGCGGGGCTGCATTTTGACCTGCAGCTTTGCCCGATTTTCCCCGCAGTTTCGTGATCTTGTTTTTTGAGGATCACAAAACTGCAGGGGAAATCGGGCAAAGCCACGGGTCAAATGCAGCCCCGCAGCTTCGGGTGTGAAATTGACTAATAGTATGGGGCAAACGGCGGTGCAACACCGAGGCAACTGTAGTGGGAAATCAGCCTCAATCTCTTTTTCCCGACTAGAACACATATGGACCCAATCAATGCGTGGATAGTTTAAATCACCTATCATGACACAGTTTTTTGTCTAGCCGCTATCTTTAATTCATTCATCATTTTATAATCCTCTTCTATCTTTTGATCTGGTGGGCAATAACAAACTCCCAGTGTTAAGTTTCCTTTTGGGCCCACTATTTCAACCCATAGCATTTCCAGAAGTGAATCCAATTCTCTTACCCTCTCAATCTTACTGGACCCTCTCTGACATACAGAGCCACCCCACTTCCAACCCTTACCCCCCATCCTTCCGATATAATATATAGCCAGGAATCACCATATCCCACTGATTTTCCTCATCCCACCAAGTTTCTGATATACCCACAATGTCTATTTTTTCTCCTAACACCAAGCACTCCAACTCCCCCATTTTACCTCAAACACTTCTAGCATTTGTATAGAAACACCTATAATTTCCCATACATGTTAAGCCCACAACCTTCCTCTTGCTGCCTCAAGACCCTGTCAGGCAGTCCATATCATTAGCCACAATCTCAGAGGACAATTCCAATCCACCTCCCTGTAGAAAAGCAACAGCTACCCTGTCATCTCTCTGAGATGAGCCATCCCAAACCAGAGACTTTTTATCTCCTGTCAGCTTTCCCCCAAGAAAGGGCCATGAGAACTAAGCACTGAGGCAACCTTCATGCCCTCCCTCTCATGATCTACCTAAGTTCATGAATCAGCATTGCTATCAGATGGCCATCTAGCCTCTGTTTGAAAACCTCCAAAGAAGCAGGCCTGTTCCACTGAGGAACCACTCTAACTGTCAAGAAGTTCTTCCTAATGTTTAGCCAAAACATTTCAACCTGTTGGTTCTGGTCCGATCTTCTGGGGCAACAGAAAACAACTCTGTATCATCCTCTGAGAGCCAGTTTGGTGTAGTGGCTAAGTGCGTGGACTCTAATCTGGGAGAACCGGGTTTGATTCCCCACTCCTCCACTTGCACCCGGCTGGATGACCTTGGGCAAGCCGTAGTTCTGATAAGTGCTGTTCTTGAAAAAGAACAGTTTCTGTCAAGAGCTCTCTCAGCCCCACCTACCTCACAGGGTGTCTGTTGTAGGGAGGGGAAGGGAAAGGAGTTTGTAAGCCACTCTGAGACACCTTTGGGTATTGAAGGGCGGGGTATAAATCCAATATCTTCTTCTCTTCTTCTATATGACAGCCCTTCAAGTACTTGAAGATGGTTATCATATCACCTCTCCATCATCTCCTCTCCAGGCTAAACATACCCAGCTCCTTCAACCTTTCCTCATAGGACTTGGTCTACAGACCCCTCACCATCTCCATTGTCCTCCTCTGGACACATTCTAATTTGTCTATACCCTTCTTAAATTGTGGTGTCCAAAACTGAACACAGTATTCTAGGTGAGGTCTAACCAGAGCTGAGTAAAGCGATACCATCACTTCATGTGATCTAGACACTATACTTCTATTGATAGAACCCAAAATCACATTGGCCTTTTTAGCTACTGCATCACACTGCTGACTCATGTTCAGTGTATGGTCTACTAAAACTCCTAGGTCCTTTTTGCACATACTACTGCCAAGACAAGTCTCCCCCATCCTATAATTATGTGTTTTCCTACCTATATGCAGCTTTACATTTATCCCCATTGAAATTCATTTTATTTGTTTTAGCCCAGTTTTCCAGTCTCTCTGCATATCAAACCTAATCCAATCACACCTGTTATTATCATTTGCCTGCTAATGTCATTTGGCATCTGAAATTACTCCACTTTCCAATAAATAGGACAGACTGACTCACGTTCTAGCTGTATCTGAAGGAGTGAGTGGTGACTCACGGAAGCTCATACCCTGCAACAAATTTTGTTAGTCTTTAAGGTGCTACTGGACTCTTGCTTTTTTCTACTGATACAATTTACAGTTATGTATGGTAATAATTTTTTGTGTGTATAGTCTTATCTCACATTCAGGGTCATTGTCCTTTCAAGTAAATATGGGTATGAAATGCTTATGTTTGTAAGGACTGCACTATCAGAGTATTTTGACATTCATAGCAGATCAGTATGGAAGTAAAGATGTTCTTTGTGAATCTACATGTTTTCCATTGCCCATAAAACGTATCCATGCACAGTCAACACTTGATAAAGTTTGAGAGACTCTCAGAGTTGAAAATCAGTTCCTAGACACTTTAGCCACAATGGTTAAGAGATACTTTGCATCACAACTGCTCTGATAGTGTTGTGGTGTTCTTGGATCTACTTCAGCTCTCTTTTAGACAGATCCTTTGCAGCATTCTTTTTCTTTTGAATATGCCGTTGAGTAGAAAGGGGTTTCTGTCATTGTTTGTACAATCCTCAGATTGCACCTTACAGTAAATCTCCACTGAGAAATGCAATGTCTGTAAATGGAACAGAACTTCCTCACCTCTCCCCCTGCAGCCCAAAATACTGATCTTAGGGGACAGGAGGCCCTCAGCAATACCATGTGGAAGGAATCAGAGTTCTGTAGCAGGATGGGGAAATTGGTGAAATTCAGTCCCCCTTTGTTAGTGATCCATTTCTATGACTTTTACTATTCTACAATAAAGAATAATGAGACTTTAAGAAGCCATTCCAACCATGCTTTTAAATCAGCAGGACTTACTTCAACAGTGCCAACAGTATCAACAGTTTTCCAACAATTTACAGTCCAACGGTGTCAATGGTTTTACAAAGAGTCCAGCTTCAACTTCATTTCAATGGAAAACTTCCATCAGATAAAAAGCTTTCAAGCCTATTGAAGGGCTAGTCCCAGATAGTATACTGCATAGCAACATAGAAAATGTTCTGTTCATCTGCAAAATAGGATTCAAACACATAATGGTTGCTGGTAATCATTTCTGATGAAGTTTTCCATCGAAACGAAGTTGAAGCTGGACTTTTTGTAAAATTGTTGATACTGTTGGACTGTAAATTGTTGAAAAACTGTTGACACTATTAGACTGTAAACTGTTGGTCTATAATATCAGATGTTTTATAAATCCTTATTCTAATTGCCAAAATGTGCGGATACCTATTCCCACCAACAGGGGACTCACTCTTCCCCAACAGCTTTTCCTGCATAGTCAGTAGACTTCCTGGGTTTGTAGAAAAATCCAAAAAGTGAAAAAATCCCTTCAGGAATGGTTGAATTCCCCCAAAAAACTTTTGAAACGGCCTCTGCAGGGACCTAACTCCAGGCATCAACAGTGAGAGATTAGAATGTTCGGGGGGGGGGCTTCTAACTGGCTCTGTCAATAATAGGGTGGGGGGAGGGCCCTTTCCAGGCCTATTCTGGCCTGGGAGGGAGGGAGGGAGGGAAGGGAGGGAGCCTTGGGGCCAGGCCTCACAAGAGTTGCCAGTGCCAGGCTGGGGGATTTCTAGAGATTTTGTGGTGGACTCTAAGGAGGGCTGGTTTGGGGAAGGGAGAGGCCTCAGCTGGGTATAATGCCACAGAGTCCACCCTCCAAAGCATCCATTTTCTGCAGGGAGACAGACCTCTGCTGTCTAGAGTTCAGTTGTAATTCTGGGGGGTCTCCAGGGCCCATTTGGAGGTTGGCCACTCTAGGCCTGGCAGTAGTCTAGGGTTGCCAGGTCCCCCCTGATTTGCATGACTCACCTAGCCTTGGCTGCTTGCTACCATTCATCAGCAGCCACCCTATGAAAGCCAGTGAGGTGCAGCAGTTAGAGCTTCAAAGTAGGGTCTGCAAGACCCAGGTTCAGATCCCTATCTTGCAGTGGAAGGTGACTGTGCGATTTTGGACCAGTCACATATTTCAGCTTAACCAACCTCACAGGGTTGCAGATAAAAAGGAGGAGGGGATAGTGAAAGCTGCTTTGGCTCTCACTGTGGAGAAAGACTGTAATATTCCTAGGTAGAGGCTGGGGGGTGGAGATGGAAAGCAGAAGACAGAGAGGCAGATAAAAGTAGGTTGGCTGTTGGTTGGGAAGGAAATAGGGTTGCCAACTCCAGGTTGGGAAATCCCTGGACATTTGAGGGGTGAAGCCTGGAGAGGGTGGAATTTGAGGAGGGGAGGAACTTTGGACTGGTGTAATGCCATAGACTCCACCTAGCCATTTCCTCCACGAGAACCACTATTGCTAGCCTCTGGGTGAGGATGGAGATCACCCAGAATTACAACTGTTGTCCAGGCAACAGAGATCAGTTCCCCTGGATAAAATGGCTGTTTTGGAGGGTTGAGTCTATGGCATCATACCCTGTTGAGGCTGCTTGCCTCCCCAAGCCTCACTGTCCCAAGGCTCCACCCCCAAATCTCCAGGAATTTCCCAACCTGGAGCTGGCAGTCCTAAGGTGAATTGATCTCTGTAGCTGGGAGATCTGTTGTGATTCCCAGAGTGCTGCCACTGCTGCTGTGTGTGGGGGGGGGGAGGAAGCAGGTGGGTGGCTGAGAGCACTGCCACCACTGTTGCTGCTGCTCTCTGGAGTGGGGGAGGAAGCAGGCAGGAGGCTGGGAGAGTGATGGAGGCAGAAAGAAAGAATGATAGGGTGGGGGGCAGAAAGAGAGAGAAAGAGTGATGAAGTGGGGAGGCAGAAAAACAAAGAGAAAGATGACAGATCAGAAAGAGAGAGGAAGTCACATGCATAGAGCAGAAATAGAGTAAGAAAAGGGGGCAGAGGGGAGAAATAGTGTGAGAGAGGTAGGGGGTGGGCAGAGGAAGCAAAGGTGTGATGAATGAGATAACCATCCTGCAAGTTTCTTGTGGGTCTCCACGTGTATTTCTATTTGCACGCTTGATATATTTACTATTCTAATATATACTTTTTGCATATGATAGCAACTTCCTCAGTTTGTGTGTTTTTTGATTCACAGATTTAAACCAACAGGTCTGGCACTATCATGGGTATTTTGACCTTTTAAACACAAGAAGATAATGACTATTAGTTAATAAGAGTGGTGAGTAACATGGAAAATCCAACTGTTTACTCCTTGTAACCACTAACTTAACCCAATACTGATTTATACTGATTTATCTAACATCGATAGCATTGGGGTGTTTAGAAAAACAGAAGTGTAAACTAACACAACAGTGGCAAACTCTTAAATGTATGTGTGTAGGCCAAAAGTATGGATCTTGCTAAGAAACTGGTCGCTGGGTTCTCCTTTGGCTCTACTACTGTGTGCTAATGTCATCCAAGTTTTGCCCCAGGCGTGGCAGAGGCTACCATGTTTATAAAGACTGTGGAGCAGAAACATTCCTCCGCCACACTTGCTGCCTCCAGCATACAGCATCCATTGGTACAGGAAGTTTGGTTTGGGTTGGTATATTATGAAGCAACAGTGAATTCTGACCAACTTGCACATGTGACAATATCAACAATCAAAATGTTGCTTAGAGCTGGAAGGTTCAACATGAGTTTGATTACCAGATCATATGACACAGCAGAAAAAAATCTATTGTTTCCATTTTAGTTAAACAT
The DNA here is from genome assembly GCA_029375565.1 of Gekko gecko. Classification (NCBI taxonomy): domain Eukaryota; kingdom Metazoa; phylum Chordata; class Lepidosauria; order Squamata; family Gekkonidae; genus Gekko; species Gekko gecko. The sequence continues at coordinate 126,905,946 of JAPDNY010000005.1, forward strand.
CATCTAAAATACTGTTGCAGGATACATAGAAGACCTTTTATTTAATAGACCATGGACTGTATTTTGGTCATTGCAGAAGAGATTCATTATGACTTCATGCTACAAACCCAAATACTGTTATTTACTAAGTAAGTGTAGTGGTACTTATTTCTGAATAAATATGCTTAGTATTGCACTGCATATCTTTGAGCACCACTCTTCCGTGCATGAAGACTCCTAATACAGCTAGTATTGGAAAACACGATTGTACTTGAACCGCCTATTGTCTCATAACTATTTCAGAACAATCATTCTGTTCACTATATTGCTTAACTTCCGTTCTACTAAATGTAATGAATGCAGTTAACTTGAAAATACTTCAAACTGTGTATTCATGATCTGTGGTTTTATGCTGGGCTGGGGCTTTTTTAATGATGAAGTTCAATATCATATAACATTTTATTTTTAAATTATTTTTATTTTGTAAGCTGCCATGGGCAAGTTCCTGGAGAGGTGGCATAAAAATGTTTCAAATAAATAAATAAATAAATGAATAAATAAATAAATAAACCTTTCCTCCAAATGTTTCTTGCAGCTAGTTACTTCTTATTAATATTATTATTGATTTAGTATATTGTTAAAAAACAAAAACATTACCTCACAGCCATCTGCCAGTGCAAACCCTCCACCAACAAGAACGGCAATTTCCCAAGGCATGCATGCCTGAAATTCTTTCCAAGTAATCAGTGGAGTGTAATCAAAAGGAACTACAGAGGGGGAGAACAAAATTAAGATCTAAAAGAAAAAAGATCTATTACATTACCTTTCCATTACTCTTTCTTATTTTTAAACACATAATATCCAGGTTTATAGTAATCTTTCAAGTGTTGCTCACTATGAACAATTTAACATATTTGGCAAAGTTCTACAACCCATGCTCAAACAGTGTGAGTGCCTAGATGGCTTACAGATAGTCTTGGATAGTGGGTAGTATCTCACTAAGTACTGGGGACATCCAGGGTCAAATCCCTGTTCAGCCATGAACCTCATTGAGCAACCTCATGCCATTCACTGGAAGTGATTATAAGCAGATCTCCTTGGAAGTTAAGTCACATTTTATTCAATGGGGCTTGCTACCAGGAAGCTTTTCTTAGGATTGTAGCCACACTAGCTTATCTCACAGAATTCTTGTGAAAATAAAATAGAGATTCATGCTTCCCACAGCTCCTTGGCAAAGGGGCAGGATAAGAATGTATTTACTTAGCAATTCATGGGAGGAAGCTTCAGGCTGGAGTCAGCCTCCCTCACAACACACTAATTGAACATTAATGCTGAGATTGCTGATGGGTTCCCTATTCATTTGAATAGGAGTCAGATCACATGTATGGCAATCAGTGCTTCCACAGAACCTCCCTTCCTTATGCATGCTTATAATAGCTCCATGTCTGTACTGTAGTGAATACAGAGCTCTGAATTAGACGAATGCTAATGTATTATTCTAGCAGCCTAGCCATGAATAGTTTATGGCACACACATTCAAACATGAACACATTGAACAAAATTGATGTAAGAATGGAGGGGGGGATCTTAACATCCTGGAGTGCCCGATCTCTTAGTGATTTCATGTGAACTTATTTGCCATTGCCAAGGAAGTATACTCAACTGCTTTTACTGTTTGAAGTTTTAGATAATGTTTTTGCTGGAACAACAAAGAAGAGGAGGCCAATGAGTAATGCAGCTGTTGAATCTGTAGCAAATCCTGGGTATCTGAGGAGAGATTTGAATAATATTTTGTCAACAATGTCACTGCAACAGGAAAATGAATTATTCTCAGATTCTTCAGTCAGTTTAGAGAGCTATTTCATGGTGATGAGAACCAGGTCTAATTATTTCAAGGCAGTATTGGTTATACTATGTAGGTTGTCACTTGCAGAAATGAGAAATCAGCCGTTTAGCTGGATTTGTTTATCACAGGAGGAGCTCTGTATCAGTCTAAAGGAGGACAGAGGCTTTTATTAATGGTTTCCAAGACTTACAGGAAAAATGTTTTGCTGAGCTCCATCTCCTGACCTGAAAACCTCTCACACAACACCTTCCCTACTTGCTTGGAAAAGCAACATAGGACCCTTCACCATGGAAGAATAGAATGATGGATATTCTCAGACACTCTATATTTGCATGTGCAATATATACATTGAGTCAGGATGAGGGCCCGCAGCTCCAGAAAGTATATTTTTCTGCCTTGTTTTGAAAACCACACTATTATAGAATTTTTGTGACATTATGGCTATTGTTGGCCATCTCTCTCTATTTTGCTGGGAAAAGAGAAAACCTCCTGGTTGGACTGTGGTCCTTTAAGGCAGGAGTCCCCAGTGTTGGTTAGCCTATGCATACTTTGGGAATTTTCAGAATGGGGAGTGCGTGCCACCACAAAATGGCTGACACTGGGACTTGGGCCAGGCACAAAATGTGGGGTATCCTAGCCAAGTATCCCTGTATGACGGAGGCAGCTGTTTTTGAAATGTGCTTTCTGCAGACACAAAGGTGATACCTCTTCAATTCTTCTGAAGCACCTCCTGCTTCAATGAGGTAGAGAAAACCAGGAGTGGCTATCTGCTTCTGAGGAGAGATGATTTTGGGAAGAAGTAAATAGGCACTAGGAAACCCAGTGTTGGGTGTTATTGTAGCCCAGGTACCATGTTAGGGATCATTGCTCCAGCAGTAAAGCAAATAGAAGCTTCCTGTATATTTTATTATACTAGGAATAAGTACAGTTGTGGAAATAAATACAAAATCTAGAAAGGGGCTCAGGGGGGTTGACCTTGGGCACTCAGCATCAATTTGCTCTGGCAACCTCAGCAGGGTATAATGACACAGAGTCCACCATTTTCTCCAGGGGAACTGACCTCTGCCATCTGAAGAGCAGTTGTAATTCTGAGTGATCTCCAGCCCTCACCTGGAGATTGGCAACAATGATACCCCAGGAGGAAATGGCTGGTTTGGAGGGTGGAGTCTATGGTATTATACCTGTCTGAGGTCCCACTTCTCCACAAATCCCACCCTCTCCAGGCTTCACCCTTCAAAAATCTCCATGAATTTCCGAACCTGGAGGTGGCAATCCCATATCCTTCCCAGCTAACCATCAATGTACCACTATCTGCCCCTCTGACTTCAGCTTTCCATCTCCTCTCTGCAGCCTGGGAAAAGTACAGACTTTCTCCACAGTGGGGACCAAAGCAGCTCACATCATTCTCCTCTCCCCCTTTCAATCTGCACAACAATCCTGTGAGGTAGGTTAGGCTATAAGTCTGTGAATGGTCTGAAATCACCTTCCACAGGAAGAACCTGGGTCTGGCAGACCCTGCTCTGAAGCACTAACTGCTACGTCACACTGGCTGTCATGGGGGGCCACCTCAGAGTATAATGACACAGAGACCACCATTTTATCCAGAGGAACTGATCTCTGCCATCTGGAGAGCAGTTGTAATTCTGAGTGATCTCTAGCCCTCTGTTGGAGATTGGCAACAATGGTTCCCCAGGAGGAAATGGCTGGTTTGGAGGGTGGGGTCTATGACATTGTACCTGTCTGAGGTCTCACACCTCCTCAAACCCTACCCTTTCCATGCCCCACCCCTCAAATCTCCAGGAATTTCCCAACCTGGAGTTGGCAATCCTATCTCCTTCCCAGCAAACCATCACTGTACTGTTTTCTGCCCCTCTGATTTCAGCTTTCCATCTCCCTCCTCACCTGCAGCCTCTGCTTAGGAAAAGTACAGTCTTTTTCTGCAGTGGAGACTCAAGGAAGAGAAGCAACCTCAGCAGGGTATAATGACACAGAGTCCACTCTGCAAAGGAGTCATTTTCTCCAGGGAAACTGATCTCTGCCTTTTGGAGAGCAGTTGTAATTCTGAGTGATCTCCAGCCCTCACCTGGAAATTGGCAGCAATGGTTCCCCAGGAGGAAATGTCTGGTTTGGAGGGTGGAGGCATTGTACCTGTCTGAGGTTCCACACCTCCCCAAACTCTAGCTTCTGTAGACTCCACCACAAAATCTCCATGTATCTACCAACCTGGAGCTGGAAAACCTAGTCAGGACTGGCCCCAATGAGTTCCCTAGAGAGGCCAAAGTAGGCCTGGAACGGGCCTTCTGTCTTTGCCTTTTTACTGACAGAACCAAGCTTGGTTGCCTAGCAACAGCCACTAAAGGAAAAGTTATCTCCACAGTAACCAAGCAGGCGAAGCGTCTATGTCAGGAGAGACAACCATTTTGGCAATTTATTCTGTCAGGGAAGTGGCCAGGCTGGCAGTGGGCAGGGGAGAGGAGCAGACCCAGCATCCAGCCAATGGCACGCGAGTACTCTTGAGTGGCGGTTGATGGGCCAATGGCTGATGGAGCGCACTGCACAGCCAATGGGAGAGCTGGAAAGTGCTGATACATTGGGCTTATATATATTAGTGTTATGCATTAACTATATTTTATCAAAACATTAATAGAAAAACAAGCAAGGTAAGCCATTACAATGTTTTCAATTAATCTAAATTTTATTTTATCCCTTCAGAGTCATATCTAAACCAACTCAGGACCATCCCTGCTAGATATTCACTGTAGATTCTAAACTGGGGCAGGGGAACACCATGACTGAGTTCAGACTGGCAGTTTAAAGCGCGAGGGAGTCATGGCAAAAAGACCCGGAACACTTTGTTCCCGGGTTTTCTGGTCACACTGCACTGATTGATGCGGAAGCATACCGAGGAGGACGCGCAAGGGAGTATTTGTACTGTTGGCCCGCCCCTGGTGGGGGCGCGGCTGTAAACTGCTTTTTGTAATGTAATCTGATGATATGCGCTTATGTGCTTATGCTCATAAGTGTTCACGCACGTAAAAGCATCCCTACCGGATCAGCTTGTTGGCGTTCACACTTCTGGGAAGTGGGACGAATGCAGGATGAACGAACTCTCCAGGGTTTGCTACCACTTTCACCTGGTATCTTTTAAACTCGGGAGGGAAGCGTTACAAGACGGGTTGAGTACGGCTGGGAAACGCCTGACAGATGTGCCTGTGTGAACTGGCCGTTTAATCCATTTGTGAAACATCTCTAAAACATGCCTATATCGGGCCAAACTGCCAGTTTGAACTTGGCCCATCAGATTCAATAAGTACATTGAGAAACAATGGTTAATTGCTGTTCTTGCCTTGGCTGGTCTGGCACAACACACTTTTCTCCCAGGCACTTGGCCTTAGCTGCAGTTCTTCCTCTGAGTTTCATCACTGCCCAGCAGAATAGACAAGTCTAACTCTGATAAGCCAATGGTTTGACTCAGACCATTTTGACTTCACCTCTCAAAGCTTTGTCTCTCTTGCTTCCCATACACACCAGAAACTCGCCTAGAATCCCTACTTTTTCCCTCCAATCACTGCCAAGCCCTACCTCCCTCTCTCAAGAAGCTACCAGCAACTAGGCAACACTCAGATCAGGTGTCACGTACTGATTAGAGTGGCCTCTGCACCGAAGTGTGTCTGGTGAGACAGGAAATCACTACCTGCCTCAAGGTGACAAGGTACATATACAGGTAAAATTTACTGCATAATAGTCAATATGTTATTAGATCCTATGTAAGCTGGGAAATATTTCAGTGACTGAAGGAAATCATTAAGGTTAAAAAGGACCAGGGCTCTTTTTGGTGAGTCAGTTTGGTGTAGAGGTTAAGCGTGCGGACTCTAATCTGGGAGAACTGGGTTTGATTCCCCACTCCTCCACTTGCACCTGGCTGGATGACCTTGGGCAAACCATAGTTCTGATAAGAGCTGTTCTTGAAAAAAGAGCAGTTTCTGTCAAGAGCTCTCTCAGCCCCACCTACCTCACAGGGTGTTTGCTGTGGGGAGGGGAAGGGAAAGGAGTTTGTAAGCCGCTCTGAGACACCTTTGGGTACTGAAGGGCGGGGTATAAATCCAATCTCTTTTCTTCTTCTTCTTGTTAGCAGGAACTCCTTTGCATATTAGGCGACACACCCCTAATGTAGCCAGTCCTCCAAGAGCTTACAGTAGCCCCTGTAAGAAGAGCTCTGTAAGTTCTTAGTGGATTGGCTACATTAGGGGTGTGTCGTTTAATATGCAAAGGAGTTCCTGCTACAAAAAGAGACCTGACTGGACTATTGTTGCTTTAATTTAATTGCAGCACTTATCCACAATAAGCAGCTCCCCCTTTGGTGTAAATTTGATCAGATTCCCCCATCCAGGTACAACTACAAGAAATCATAGAATCATAGAATGTTAGAGTTGGAAGGGATCTTGCAGGTCATCTAGTCCAACCCCCTGCACTCTGCAAGAGCATAGCCAAAAGATAGCCCTACATACCTACAACATACCCAAAAGATGGTCATCCAGCCTCCACTTAAAAACATCCAGCGAAGGAGCATCCACCACCTCCCGAGGCAGACTGTTCCACTGCTCAACCACTCTTATAGTTAGGAAGTTTCTCCTGATATCTAGCTGGTATCGACTCCCTTGTAATTTCCACCCATTAGATCTAGTCTTGCACTTATCCGGAGCAAGAGAGAATAGACCTGCTCCATCTTTTACATGACAGCTCTTCAAATACTTGAAGACTGCAATCATGTCCCCTCTAAGTCTTCTCTTTCCCAGGCTAAACATGCTCAACTCTTTTAGCCTTTCCTCATAAGACTTGGATACAAACCCTCTCACCATCCTGGTTGCCCTCTTCTGGACACGCTCAAGCTTGTCAACATTCTTCCTAAAGTGTGGTGCCCAAAACTGGACACAGTACTCCAGGTGAGGCTTGAACATAGCAGAATAGAACTGCCACCTCCCGTGATCTGGACACAATGCTTCTTTTAATGCATCCTAAGATTGCATTAGCTTTCTTCACAGCCACATCGCACTGCAGGCTCATGTTGAGCTTGTGATCAACCAGAACACCTAGATCCCTTTCACATGTGCTGCTGTCAAGCCAAGTCCCTCCCATTCTATAGCTGTGCCTTTGATTTCTTGTGCCTAGGCGTAGGACTTTGCACTTACCTCTATTGAATTTCATTTTATTTGCCAGCCTATCTAGATAATTTTTAATCCTGACTCTGTCTTCTTAAGAATTAGCAATCCCACCCAGCCTTGTGTCATCTGCAAATTTGATAAGCATCCCCTCTATGTCTTCCTCCAGGTCATTTATAAAAACATTGAACAACACCGGGCCCAGGACCGAGCCCTGTGGCACTCTATTCGAGACTTCCCTCCACATAGATGCAGAGTCATTTATGAGCACTCGTTGGGTATGATTTTTCAACCAACCATGCTCCATCCAGCCCACACTTAACCAGCTTATCCTCAAGGATATCATGAGATACTTTGTCAAATGCTTTACTGAAATCTAGATGCGCTATATCCACAGCATTGTCAGAGTCAACCATTTTAGTAACACTGTCTAAAAAGGAGATAAGGTTGGTCTGGCATGACTTATTCTTGATAAACCCATGCTGGCTACTACCAGTTAACTCATTCCTTTCAAGGTGCTCACAGACATAGCGTTTGATAATCTGCTCTAGAATTTTTCCAGTTATGTTTGTTGCCTCTGCTGCTATCTCAAGTAAATATTTGCTGCCTCTGCTGCTATCTCAAGTAATTGCTGAAAACTGTAGGACTTAGGCTGTTGTAGTATAAAATAACTGCTGAATATTTTGCAGGAAATGAGTTAATCTGAAATAACCATGAGAAATAGGTCATCTGAGACTGGCCAAATACCTATCTTTTCCAGGTTCTAACAATCACAACTATTGCTATGGCAACTGCACACATTCCAGGAGTAAATGTAAACAGTAGTTTGTTGTTTGCATTGGGTGAAAGTGAAATCAAAAAGGGGCAATATATAAAATATTCTTGAGTAAAATGATTACAGAAGTGAGACAAACAGCTGAACTTCTCTATGAAATCTTCTTAGAAACTGAATAAAAAACATTTCTACTGAAGTCTCGAAGAATTAAAAACCTCATTTGCTATGTATTCTTATGTGTACAGGAGAAATTTTTTAAAAAGTGTAAATAGAGACATACATAGTTTACAAAGATCTAGAGCAGGGGTCCTCAAACTACGGCCCGCGGGCCACTTGCAGCCCACCAAGGACATTTATGCGGCCCGCCGAGTGTTTATGCCCGCCCGCCCCCCGGAGCCTCCTCCTCCTCGAGGAGCGCAGCAGCAGTGCCCCCGCAGCCTCTTTCTTCCTCCAGCAGCCCTGGGCAGCAAAAGCGCCCAGGAGCTGAGGAGGAGGAAGGAGCGAGCAGGCTGGTCGTGGGGGAGGGGGCGAACGCGGCAGTGGGGCGAGCAGGCTGGTGGGGGGAGGGAGCGAACACAGCGGCGGGGCGAGCAGGCTGGTGGGGGGGAGGGAGCGAACACAGCGGCGGGGCGAGCAGGCTGGTGGGGGGGAGGGAGCGAACGCAGCGGCGGGGCGAGCAGGCTGGTGGGGGGAGGGAGCGAACGCAGCGGCGGGGCGAGCAGGCTGGTGGGGGGGAGCCAACGCAGTGGCGGGGCAAGCAGGCTGGTGGGGGGAGGGAGCGAACGCAGCGGCGGGGCGAGCAGGCTGGTGGGGGGAGGGAGCGAACGCAGCGGCGGGGCGAGCAGGCTGGTGGGGGAGGGAGCGAACGCAGCGGCGGGGCGAGCAGGCTGGTGGGGGGAGGGAGCGAACGCAGCGGCGGGGCGAGCAGGCTGGTGGGGGGAGCCAACGCAGCAGCGGGGCAAGCAGGCTGATGGGGGGGAGCCAACGCAGCGGCGGGGCAAGCAGGCTGGTGGGGGGGAGCCAACGCAGCGGCGGGGCGAGCAGGCTGGTGGGGGGGCGAACGCGGCGGCGGGGCGAGCAGGCTGGGGAGGGGGAGGGGCGAACGCAGCGGCCCTCCAACGGTCTGAGGGACAGTGAACTGGCCCCCTGTTTAAAAAGTCTGAGGACCCCTGATCTAGAGCGTAAAAAACAGAGATGGGCTTGTACCTTATTATTGTAAGGAAATTTAGGCTGGCCATATAAGACTCTAAAATGACTGGCTCTGATGCAAAATGATGCATGTTCACATTTAGTTCAAATGAAAATGGATTGGAGAGAACCATGAAAGAAGCATTACAAAGGTTCACACTGTTTTGGTGCCTGAAAACCAAGATCCTGTTTAAAAAATGCCACCAAGCTCATGCCCCTTTGAAAGACATGACAATCTGAAAGCAATTGATTGGCACCTGCTTTTTGAAATAATCAGTATTTATTTCATGAAGACTTGTGTACTGTGGAGTCTTTTTAGTATCCATACTGTGTGGCCACCACATGTGCTTCTCTTATCTGCAAATACATCAGTAGGACTTCTTGGTAAAGGTTCGGTAACATCACAAACCTCCGACATTAACATAGCTTTGAATGTTGCTGTTAGATTGAATGAGCCATTATATTTATGAAAAAGATCTCACATACCACAGGTTGCTAAATAATTTACTGGGATTTAGGCATACTGAGATGAATGCATATGCTGATATACATTTTTAGGCCTGAGAGGCAGAAATTTTTGCATGAAGACAGCATAGCGGTAAAAAGCAATGAGCAATAGACAGACTGTCTGAGTTCTGCTTCCTAGAAACAAATCAGAAAAACTGTTGTCAGGGGTCTTTTTTTGGGGGGGAGCACACCAGAGCACAGCTCCGGGAGCTCAGGAGCCAAGCCCTACCTCCAGCCAGCGTCCGGGGGAGTCTTTCAGGCAGCCGAATGTCCATTTCAGCTCCATTATATCCTATGGGCCATTGAAGTCAATGGTGAAAAAACATAGGGTATATTCTGGGGGCTGGAGGCGAGGCGGTTTGAGGGAGAGGCTCCAAACTCACAGGGTAGCTGATGGAGCCTCTCCCCAAAATACCCACCAAGTTTCTAGAACACTGGATCAGGGGGTCCAATTCTATGGGCCCCCAAACAGGTTGCCCCTATTCCCTCCATTGTTCTCTATAGTGGGGAAAAAGTAACTTAGAGAACAATGGAGGGAATAGGGGCAACCTGTTTGGGGGCCCATAGAATTGGACCCCTGATCCCCTATTCCCTCCATTGTTCTCTATGGTGGGAAAAAAGTAACTTTTTCCCACTATAGAGAACAATGGAGGGAATAGGGACAACCTGTTTGGGGGCCCATAGAATTGGACCCCCTCGTCCAATGTTCTTGAAACTTGGTGGGTATCTTGAGGAGAGGCTCCATCAGCTACCCTATGAGTTTGGAGCCTCTCCCTCAAGGCCCCTCACCTCCAGCCCCCAGAATATACCCTATGTTTTCACCATTGACTTCAATGGCCCATAGGATATAATGGGGCCGAATTGTCGCCGAATTTCATTCATTCCCTCCTTTCCTTCTCTCTTTTTCCTCTTTCCTTCCTTCTTCTCTTCTCTCTTTCTTTCTTTCCTACCTTCTTCTCTTCTCTTTTTTCCTCCTTTCCCTGTTTTCCTCCTTCTTTCCCTCTTTCTTTCTTTCCCTCCCCTTTCCTTCTCTTTGTTTCCCTCTTTCCTTCCTTCTTTCCCTCTCTCTACTCTCTCTCTTTCCTCCTCCTGTGGCCCAACTCTCATGAGAAGGAGTTTAAACTTTAAACCCCTTCTCTCTTAGCTCCCCCACCCAAGCCAGCTGAGAAAGGGAAGGGGAGGCTTTTGAAGATGCCTCCCCCCCCCCTTTTGCTTCCCCTTATGACATCACTTCCGGTGATGTCAGGGGGCGTGGCATATGCTAATAGCCTAATAGCTCATTAGCATACCATATGCTAATGAGCTCCTGCCGCTGTTTTTCTACGAAAAGACCCCTGACTGTAGTGATACCGGGAGAAAATAATCAGAGTGGATTTGTTATCCTGATGAGGTGGCACAGAACATATGGGAAGTGGAACTTGGCAGCCCATAAGCAGAATCTGGCTCACGGAAGGTCACCAGTTTCTATCCCTTGCATCTCTTAATCAGAAGGCTGAGGTAGTAGGTGATGTGGAAAACCTTGATCTAAGTCTCTGGAGAGCCACTGCCAATCAGAATAGACAAGACTGACTTTGATAGGCCAATGGTTTGACTCAGACCACTTCTGCATAAGTGCAAACCTGCACATTGGTATCCTAAAATAATTGAAGTTTGTAAAACTTTCCACACAACTTCTTGCCTCCCCAGGAGCAGATCTGAATTTAGTGCCGTTACTCTGCATTTTCTGTACCTACTTTTTCTGCAATCCCTCCCCCGCCATCTGAATTTGCAGTTTTCCAGTGAGGAATTCCCAATTTCAAATTTTGTTTCCCACTGCCCTTTGGTGTCATCAGTGTTGTGTGTTTACACTTTTATTTTCCAGTAGTGGTACTGATAACACCTGACTATGGGTTGGATACCATGGAAATTTCCCCCAGTGGAAGAAAATACAATTTGCCATTTGATTGCAAGTGCAAAATACCTCTGTAGCATCTACCTGTGAAGATGCTGAAGATGTTGGAGTACTGGCAAACAAAATGAGCAAAGGTTCAGCTTGGACAGACTCACTAGGAGTTATACCCAGCAGTGCCTCTAGCACTGCAGGGGCTTGCACCTCAATCCCTTAGGCAGAGAACTAACCCTCTATGCCAAGTGAAATGGTTTGGAAGGCCCATAGCTACAGTGGGGCATTTCGAGGCCCGCCTCCCACTTCCTGCCAAGGCCCTTCCCAAGGCTAGACTTCCATCCAGCCCCCAGGCCCCCTGACTCTCTGGGTGACCTGGAGGACTCCCAACTCTCTGGGCCACCTGGAGGAATTCCCACAGCCACTTCCTTCCCCAAGCATGGCTTGCTTCCCCGCCACCCCTTCTCCAAGCGTGGCCTGCTTCCCTGTCACCCCTTCCCCAAGTGTGGCCTGCTTCCTCGGCAGCTCCATCTCAAGCTGGTGGTGGAGCAGCGTGAGGCAGTCAGGTGGGTGGGCCAGCAGGCAAGGTGGGGCCAGTGGGCCTGAACCAGTGCCCCTGCCATAACTGGTAACTTTTGGCAGCACTCAGAGGCTGGCAGGGCCAGGGCAGATTTGCAGCATGATCCAGGTTGGGCACCTCAGTGGAGCGCTGAACGCTGGCGAAGGAGAAGATGTGTGCCCAGCTTGTTGGGTTCAGGATTGCAAATGGTCCCCGGACAGACTCGGTAGGGAGGCAGAGTGCGAATGCTGCAAAACTGGCAGGGCCCACCCCAGCATGGACAGCACATGCTAAGGGCAATACCTGCCTTATGAGCATGAGTTTTTTACATTTTAATGTAATTTAATTTTTTTACTTTGTGATATCAGTGCCCTCCAACTTATTTAAATGCTCCCTGAATTACAAAATCCTGGCTATGGGCCTGTGGCGTGGCATTTTGCTGTTCACCACGGAGGCTGGTGGTTGCCTACTCCTGTTCTTTGCAATGGCTGTTTTATTCGGTAACTTAAAAAACAAAAGCACACAAAGAAAAAATATTAGCAACTCATCTACACTATCTGTATAGTGTCTAAAGAAGTATTTTCCAGTACCATTGATGTGGAGTGACTCAGAAGACCAAGGGATAATGCAAACTCCTCAGAACACAAAACACAGTCCCTGGGCATCTCTATACATATTAACTTACTCTGAGAAAAGTGAGGCCCAACCAGGGATGAATCCAGGATCTCTAGTAAACCATAACAGGGCCATCAGAAAAAACAGAATAAGGGTGATGACTTCTGGGTAGCTGCAAAAGAAGCACAGTGTGTGTGTTACCATCACCTTTTATGTTAGCTTGCTTTGGCACTACTGTAATATTCTCTCCTGTGGTTTATCCTTCTGCCTTACGTGATGGGTCCAAGTTTCTGGTATTCCTCTTCAATTACTCGTGCTGAGGCCAGCTCCCTGGTTGTCTTTGTCTTTCCACACTGGAACATTTTCTTGAAACTGAGAGGAAAATGGACAGTGAGAATAATGGTCAATCACAGTAGCCATATGTCTGCTTATGTGCTCCCCCTGATATGCCATCCCATTGCTAGGATCCAGAAAGCTACTCTAGGGCTTTAGCTCATACAATGTGATATGAGCTTTTTTTGAATGGCAGATCCTTCTGTGCACTTTCTCCAAATCATGAATAGCTTTTAGAAATCATCCTCAGTTTCAAAGCTGGCAGTTCATGTTAAAGATTCTTGTTTTGATGAACACAGTTCAAAGTTCCCTTGGATATGCAGAAGGAGCCACAGAGTTCTTTGGATTCAGGCCACAGGCTTTTTTTACAGAAATAATCAACACTTCATAATTCCCATAAGGTATAGCCTTTTTCAGTCTTATATTTTCAGAGCTCCTTCTTCACCTACTGTGCTATCCTCTTCATACACACAGTTGCCATTTTGTGTAAATAAAACGATTTGTGTATTTTCCAGCTTTGATATATATTATCAGAAACCCGTTTGTTGCAAGTATGCATTTCATGTAAAACGTGAAAATACATGCATTGTCATATTGATGTGAAATAGTGACCAAACATAGAATTGCTAAACATAGAGCCATTTAAACCCCTGCTTTCTGATCCCTACAAAAAGCGGTAGGGACAAGAAAGCAGGGTCATGAACCAATATGAACTGTTTTGGTTCTCAAACCAATGTATCAGTTTGTGGCTTAATTTTAATTCAGCCACAAGCCACAAACCAAACTGCAAAAATGCAGTCTGTGCCCATCCCTATTTGCAAATGAGTTATTGATCTAAAAGATTTTGTAAACAGTCAGCCTTCCCACCACGGCTAAAACCAGCATCACACAATACCTGACAAGGCCCTTGCAGGGGATTCCCCTTTGCCAACCTCTAGAGCCCCATGACTTAGCTGATTCATCTCTTTGTGACCATTGCCTACTCACCTACTCTCTCCAAATCAGTACCAGGAGTAAAAAAGAACAGCTACCACTGTTCAAGTTGCCCTCTCCCTCTGGGTGGCAGTGGGAACTGGATCCAGAGGGACAGGGTGATTTAAGAAGGGAATCTCATTGAAAGCATTTTGTGTGATGACCGCTATGTCCAGTACTGCTTTCCAAATATGTTTATGTTTATTCATGGGTAGCATAAAAGAACCAAATCCCTATTTTTTGTAATACATCCTTGTTTGATCCTCCTAAAGGTGATTCTTACTATGGCCAAACAGCAAAGTACCTATATTCAAAGCTATATATTTTCATGACATGAGTTCTTGTAGGGTAAAAGCTTGTATCACTGTTGGAACATTGTGTAACACCGAGGTGTTTCATAATTAATTACAAAACCATACAGCATTTTTGTGAAGGAAACTATTAAGCATGTGGAGGGAAAGCAGCATAGTATAGCCTGATCTCATCAGATCTCAGAAGATAAACAGGGCCAGTGCTTGGAAGGGAGACCACCAAGAAGGACTCTGCAGAGAACAGCAATGGCAAACTACCTCTGCTTCTTACTTGCCTTGAAAACCCTTTGCTGGGTTGCCATAATTTGGCTGCAACCTGATGGCAGAGGTCATTGTGAGTACTAAATCATGTCTATAGGCTGCTTTTCTATTGAATCTGTGTGGTAGCACAAGTACCACATATAATCTGCAGGGAATGTGAGGACTAGTTCCAACGTAGTTGTATAGGATACATTAAACATTTACTTACTTGAAACCTAGGAAAAGCCACTGAAGCCAAACCCATGAAAGCAACAGAATAACAATAGTGATGGGAATGCAGAGAATAAACCAGGATCCAAAATTGATGCACTGGCAATCTGGGTACCGTCTGAATATAAATGAAAATGAGACACAACTTAAAACAGGGTGATTACTCAAGAAAAGACCAAAATAACTTCTTCCTTGAACTTTAATGTCTTCTGAAACTGCCAGGACAAAAAATCCTGTTTTCAGTGATGAATGGTTAACTGGAATCTAACAAAACATTAAATATTAGCATACACTGTTAAATAACAACACACTTTTCCAGGTGTTCCAAATTCTTAATGTGTGAATAACTTCAGTTTTATGGTTGTGGAACTGAAAGACTTCAGAAATGCTTTCCCTTCACTTTTGTCAACATAATACTTGTCTAGAGCTTGTAGTGGGAGCTGCGGTGGCTCAGTGGCTAAGACGCTGAACTGCAGACTAGAAGGTCAGAAGTTTGGCATTTTGAGACCCGAGTGCTACATGACGGAGTGAGCTCCCATCTCTGGTCCCAGCTCCTGCCAACCTAGCAGTTTGAAAGCAAGAAATTGCAAGTAGATAAATAGGTACTGCTTCAGTTGGAAGGTAACAGCATTCTGTGTACCTCAGCATCTAGTCATGCCAGCCACATGACCACAGAGATGTCTTCAGACAGTGCTGGCTCTTCAGCCTGGAAATGGAGATGAGCACTGCCTCCTAGAGTCAGATTTGACTGGCTTTCAAGAAAGGGAAACCTTTACCTTTACTAGAGCTTGCAGTAACAAAAGGAGCCAGACAAACAGGATTTCTCCCCAACAAACACTAATGTTACAATCACCAAGTTTTGGGAACCAGATGAAGGTAGCAAGCTATGTTCCCTCTAAGCTGTGGAGTCTTGTGAGCAAAAATTCTACTTTGTGAGCTACTGGCAATAAAGTTGTGTGCGATTTGGCTACTGCGTAAATTAGTTTGCACTGGAGCCATCCTTCTTGAGCTAAGACAAAAATGTGTGAGCTATAGGCTAAAAAACTGAGAGCTAGCTCACACTTACTCAACTCAGAGGGAACACTGGTTGCAAGTGTGAAGGTCTCCAGAAAGTGCATACTCACCATTGTGAAACTCTCTAAATACGCATTTGGCCATAAGCCAACTGAGACAGGGAAAATATCCTTACACACACACACACACACACACACACCTGCACACCCGCACACACACACACATCATGGTCATGTGATTCATCTTTTGTTGCCTGAATCTATCCAGTGATACCTAGATACTTCACAATTGCTAGACACTCCAAAAATTACACCTCTCTCCCTACTTAAAACTGACTGAGCTTAACTAGCTGAAGAGTCTAAAGTTGGATAGATGCGATTTAATGTAATGAATTTTAAAATATGGCTCCTCCACCCATACTACAAGCACCTCATATTTAGAGTTCTAAAAATTCTCAACATTTTGAAGCCATGAATTTTTTTTCTAAGAAAACACATGCTTTGGGGGAAATTTAGATACATGTAATACTTATTTTCTATCAAGATATATGTAATATTTTGTATCGAGAAAGTAAGTATTTCTATTTCTACTTTCTACCTAAAAGTATTGAGTCTGTCTCATAAACATTGCTGCTATAATGTGAATTTCTGCAAGACCTTACATAAAATAGCTGTTGTCATAAATATGTAGAGTTAGATCAGTTTTGAAGGTTATTAATTCATAGGGTTGCCATAAGTCAAGAGTGAGTGGCTTGATGACACTAAACACACACACACACATCACTGGTCCTCGACATGGAGCCCATAAGCATCATAATGACTATCAATGTGTTTTCTGGTGCCCATTTCTTTCTTCCCCAAAGCAAAGAGCCAGTTCTGACTTTCTTCCACTTCACTGGTGCAGGATGTACATTATAAGTGGCCTTTTGTGTCTTCAGGTGGCATCCATTCAAAGACAGCTAATAACATTTGGCTTACAACCACCAAACATTTTTGTAATCAGCCCAGCTCCTGTGCCGTTCATTTTGTGACACCACCCACTAACCGTTTTAAAAATTTCAAAAGTACCCACAGACTCAACAAGGTTGGGGACCCCTGGGTCTAGGGATGCCAGCCTCCAGGTGGGACCTGAAGATCCCCCATAATTACAGCTCATCTCCAGACTACAGAGATCAGTTTGCTTAGAGAAAATGGATGCTTTGGAAGGTGGACTCTTATGGCATTATACCCCACTGAGGTTCCTGTCCTCCCCAGGTGCCATCTCCAAATCTCTAGGAGTTTCCCAACTTGGATCTGGCAACCATCCCCCACCAGTGGCCAGAGGGTACCTGACAGCCTACCAGGGTCAGAGAAGTAAAACTCACAGGGTGACCTTGGCCAGTTCATTCTCTCAGCCTAATCAAATCTATCTCATAAAGTTGTTATGAGGATAAAACAGAGGTGAAGAAAATGGTATGTGCTGCTTTGAGCTCCTCAAAAGAAAGGGTGGGATAAAAATGGCATAAATAATCAAATCATAAAAATTACATGAAACAAACTGACTGTAGAAAAACATTAGCTAAAGTCATTGCAATTTTGAAATCCTAACACTATTTCCTTATTAGCATTATAGGGTATTGACAAGAAATTAAATTCAGGATCATTACCTGCCTATAACAGTAAAGTAGACCATAAGCATACATTGTCTCATACAATTCTTTCTCACTGTTTGACAAAAGACCTTCTGAGGCAGGGACATGCAGGTGATTCTAGTGGGAACAGACCTTTGGGGAGAAAATGCAGCTTAATGCTTTGACAGAAGTTATGCATGGAGAGTTCTCCCTGAGTGCTGCGATTCCCTCTGCATGACAATAGCCTCAACTCATCATGCTTGAAAAGCCAAAGAGATCAACAGCTTAACAAACAGTGAGATTTTCTATAATGAGAAAAGGGTCCATTCAGAGGAAAATGTTTGTTTGATTTTACTACATTCTCCCTGGGACAAAGGTGCCAGAATTTGATTTGAACATCGAAGTGATATTTATTATGGGGACAGGTTTTTCTTCTTCTTCTCAGAGACACTGTGTGTTAGTTTCAGCCAGAAACAGGGAAAGATAGAAAGGTAGAGAATGAATTTGCTTCTTGTCTGCCATCCCACTCTTTCACCCTTTACCTGACCAGTAAATACTGGACATATCTATATTCTTGGGGCAGGCAACCTTTTTGGAATGAGCTCTGAAAATAACTGTGGGGCTTTCTCTTATCCCTCCATACCCATTGCACTATTTCCTCAGCTGATGCTCCCTCTCTAAATATTGTAATGTTCTTGCTCCAGTGATGAAGCATGCCTAAACCTCTGTTCGCTTTCTGAAAATCAATTGAGTCAGATGTGTGCTCCAGCCTGAGAGAAGACAACCACATACCTTTAAAAGAAACAATCAGAATTAACAAAAAGAAGATTCACGAGATGGCGTTGCTAAATTATCTACAGCAAATTGGAATATAATGTTTACTGGATCACTTATGTCTAGGGGTGTCCAAGTGAAGGGGGAGTGAAACTGACCCGCTTTCTCTCCCCTGAGCTTTCCCAGCTGGCCCACCACTGCAGGCTGACTGGGGAAGTGAAGGTGGGTTGCTAGGGAAGCAAAGAGAGAAGGGGTTTAAAAAGTTGAAACCGCTTTTCTCTCCATTGTACCCTATGGGACCATAGGGTACAATGGAGAGAGCATTCTGCCCCTGATAGATTTGGCATTCATCTGGGGAATCCCTATTCGGGCATACCTGAACAATGCCGAATAGTCATTATTTGGGTTTTTCTTTGGTTCAGCTGAACTGAATGCACATCCCTACTTCTGTCCACATGTTTGTAAATTCTTTCAAAGAACTTCAAAAGTTCACTGTTGGTGAGACAGGATTTCTGTGTACAGAAGCCATGCTAATTCTTCCTCATTAGGATTTGTTCTTCTGTGAGCTTAATCTTTAGCAATTGTTATTACATATATATCTGCAACAAACATTAGCCTAACTGGCCTGTAGTCTCCTGGATTTTCTCTGGATCCTATTTTAAAAATATGTTTTACATTTGCTACTTTCCAATCATTTGGAAAGCAGACCAATCTTAGTGACAAGTGTTGTTTTACATGTGAGAACTCTTGGGCATCTACCACCTAGAGCCAGTGGGTTGTTTTATTTTTAATTTGTCCTTTAGTGCTAGAATGTCCTCAAAGCTTTTTGCCCTTCATTTTTTTTCTTTGAGAACTCATAACAGTGTAGGTAGGGAGGTCTGCTTTCATCAGCAAAACTAAACAGGGAGGAAGAATTAACCCTCCAGATCCTTGGCACTGCTTCTATTAGCATTTCCAAATCACTGGGAGGATCTAATAATGAATTTAATGAGTTGTATCCAGTCACCTTTTCTCCTCATATTACCTAATTTCTCTTCTTACTGCAGCAGCAGTTCCACTTGGCTTTTGTCAGTGCAGGTCCTATGAGCTGAGCATAGCTTTTTGGTGATCAAGAGGGACCCCTTCCACTCTTTTTCAGCAGTGGGAAAGCTGGCTGGATGCAATCCAGTCTGTGCTGACTCACTGGATGCTACATTATTCTTTCCTCTCTTGCCAATATAAGGATATGTTTCAAGGATGTGTTTGTTGCAATCAGGGCCGGTTCGCTCACTAGGTGAACTAGGCGTTCGCCTAAAACGCATTGGCCCTTAGAGGTGCCAAAAAAACCCTGCCCCCACAAAAAGCCCTGCCAAAAAAACCTGCCCCTTCCCTGCCTTGCTGGCACTCAGATGGAAGAGACGGGGGTTTAAACCCCCGCCTCTTCCCTGGCTTGTTGGCGCTCACAAGGAAGAGATGGGGGTTTGAACCCCCGTCCCTTCTCTGGCTTGCCCCCTGCCAAAAGCCCCCGCCTCCGCCAAAACCCCGCCCAAACCCCCCACCCCTTCCCTGGCTTGCCGGCGCTCAGACAGAAGAGACGAGGGTTTAAACCCCCACCCCTTCCCTGGCTTGCCGGTGCTCAGACAGAAGAGATGGAGGGTTAAACCCCACAGCTGCAGGGTGCGCAGGCATGCTGACATTCAGAACCCTAGGAGGACTTGGAAGTCAATTAGGACTACTATAGGATGCAATATTATGTTGAACACACTGCTGGCTTTATCTGACCAACCAAACAGAGATTCCCATCACTGATGGTTCTCTGATTCCTGTACTATAGTAGAGTTGTTAGTGATTTCTTTATTGTTGTGGGAAATTGTAAGAGCTACTCCTTGTCCAAGAAGTTTGGTTTTTTGCAGTTCTATGGAGAGAGGGATGGTTACGGAGACTGTGAATTTCTCAGGTTCATTTCTTGTCCAACTTGGTTTTCCAATACTGCAAAAATTTAAAATGATCCTTCTTTGACCTTAGAGATTTGGACTGTCATATTGATCTGATACTATGGAGGCAGACTGGAAACCCATTCTAACACCTCCTTTTCTTCTCCACCTCCTGTCATGGCTGTGGCAGTGTTATTTGCTTTAATAAGAATCTGTACCAAAGTGATTTATATCCGCAATATCGATAATGGCAAAAACTGGTTTCTCAAGGCATGCCTTTGGATGAAATTATCACTCTGCAATAGGGTTTTTTTTTAAAAAAAAAAATTAGCTTAAGAACATTCTCAAGATTTGGATTTTTTCTCTTTTTAAGAAATGTAGAGTCAAACTGAATCACAGCCAAATGGAACAGAGGGGAATAGCTGTAGCACAGACACTACAGACCTTTATGATATTAATCCCTGATATTCCTTTTTAGATGAACTTCATTCTGGGCATTGTCATTTCCCCTTTATGCTGTTTGGCTCTCAATTTATTGCTCTTTCTACACAACTCACTTATGCTTGAAATGCATCTGTTTTCCATTGCTCACTTCTTTATTAACCTCTTCTGTCTTCTAAAACATTTCTATATGTAATATATTTAAGGTTACCAGTTGCAACCTAGAAAACACATCTGCTTCTGGTCTGCAGGATAAAAAGTGTGGAGTCTGGCTCACTGTTGTAGTTGTGGGGAAGGGGATGGTCAAAAGAATTAAGAATGACATAAATGGTCTTAACAGTGCACTCCTAAACAAGCATTACATCCTTATAAGCCCTTTGACTTCAATGGTACGTAGAAGGGTATAACTCTGGTTAGGATTGGACTGTTAGTCACAGTGACTTCTTTTTTAGTATGCTTAAAGATAGCACATGTTTTCTGTTTTCTGAGTTGCAGTCTGGCAACCCTTAACTATATCTGTAAATTCCTTCAGCCCTCACAAATGGATGTGAGATTCCCAGAGAGTTCCATTTTATTAACCTTGTTTCATGACACTGTTCCTATCCACACAATCATATTTTGTATAGGAGAGCTTGGAGAAATGGGGAAAATTATGACTTTGGGGACTTCTTCTCATACATTATTATTTTGTCATCATCTACAGTACACGAATCTGGTGCCAGGTCATCTAAAGCAATCACCTATTGGCAACTATCCCTGGCAGAGATACCCAGAACAAAATCTGTCTGCCCTCCTCTGATGATTGCTGAACTTGGAACTGGAATGGCTTTCACTGCAGCTGGCACCAGACAAGTCCTCTTATTGTCTCAAAAATGCAGAGAACTTTGCAGGTAGATGAGAAGTCAGCTTCTCATTTTCTACTGGGCTTTCAATAATGTTTTAATGTTCTGATGTTTACTGCCTTGGGGACCATGTTTGGATAGAAAGGTGGTAAGAAATGCTTTAAATAAATAAAATAAAACAAAAGCAGAGACTGGCACTCTGACTGTTTTCTTTCTCTGAAACCTTCCTTACCTGAGTTCTTTGCATGCCGATGGCAAGCATAAATAATGGCTGGTTAGTAAGCCAAGCCAAAAACTGTTGTACCCCTGTCCATGATCTCAATCCTGAGATCACTTCCACTCTGCAATATGCTTCCATATCAGATATATGTTTGGTCCTTATGCTCCTGGCATGTATTGATAGACATTTTTTGTCACCTGAAAAAAATATCAAAGGGAGCATAAAGTCATCCTTCATGTTCAGATGCAGAATATCTCAGATGACCAGATGCAGGAGGACAAACATAATAGGGAGGTATTCCTTTTATGTTCTCCTAGTGACTTCCCAGAAGGCACCTAAACTGGCTGCAAGTGGGAAAAGAACCTAAAGGGACATTGGTCTGATCTGGTACAGGAGTTATTACGACCTCCAATATACCTCCAGTGAAAACAATGTTGTTGCATGCCAGTGTCGCATTTTTTTACTTGTTTGGGATTCTTTTTATGCCACTTCTCAACTGAAAGTTCCTGAGGCAAGTGACCTTGGGGCTTCATTTTCATGATTCGGGAGGTACCACCAAACCTCGGGTCATAGCAAAATGCCATGAATAAACAGGCTGTTATTTGCTCAAGAAAGAAGCACATTTGCTCTGGCAGGGTATTTATTCCTTTGCCTTTTTCCTACAAAAATGCTTGAAATTTTTACCTTGTATTTTCTTATGTGATTGTTTGTATGCTTTTGGTTTTAAAAATGTAACTATGATAAATTCTTGCGTGTAAAATTTAGTTTGTACTTACGCCAACTTTTAACAAACTACAGGTGGCAGACAAACAATATTCCTGGGCCTGGGAGAAAAACATTTCAGCAGATCAAGTTTTTGGGACTCCGAGCAAAAGTGGCAGAATTCTTATTGATACTGTGATTGCTGTCAATTATATCAAGGGTAAAAATTGATGTTGCCTCAGATATAATAGGGACAAAGCCAAGTGATTCTCAACCAACAGCTGCGAGCAAAGTGCCTCACAGCCCAAATATGCTTCCATCACTCATGAGACACTTCTAAAACAGCATAAGAGGTTTCACTAGGGGTGTCACTTGTGAAAAAAATAGTTTTAGCTATGATCTTGGTTTTGTTATTCAGCTATTTTGTTCTGGATAATGCACTCCAGTTATCGTATTACATCTCCATGAATTCATAATTGCAATATGACTTTTAAAAGATCAAGCAGACAGACAGTTGGGCAATAGGCATGGACTCTGGAGGCCTTATTTTAAATCTACTCTCTCCTGGTCTCAAATTTCTTTTTGTGAAATAGAAACAACATCTATCTCTCTAGGTCATTTTAGGAGCTCAAAAGAAGCATTAGTGATTCTGCCATCTCTGTTCTGTCCTCACAAAAGCTGAGAATGTGCAGACTTTGTGGCAGAACAGAGATTTGAATTTAGGACTCCCAGACCCAGATTGTACCCACTGTCATGGTGTGACACACCAAGACAAACAAGATGAAACTGTAAAACACTTTGTCACAGTGATTATGTTTAGTAAACACTGTAGCATTTTTGTTTTGCGGATCATTGTATAATTCATGCTTTTTATGGCCCCTTGATCCTGTTGTTTTTCAAAATTCCTACAGAAAATATTTGCCTAGTGAGGATCCATTCATAGTTTCTGAAGAAGTCCAAAAAGTTTATGCTGCGATAAAAATATTTTCACCTTTGAGGGGTCACACTAGTCCTACTTATTTCCCCTCTTCCCTTTCTTTTTTCTTTAGCAGATGCTCAGCTACCCTCAACTGTCCATGTCTTACGCAATGAGCATGCTCAATCTTCATCAGGCTTTTTTTTTTAAGGATTTATTCTATTAATGTGCTGTCATATTTTTGATGCATATCTGGTTAGTTTCTTGAGGGTACAGAAATTTCAATTTTGCCTGTTTCTATCGAGTTTTTTTTCTTTTCCAAATACTGCCCTTCCTTCAAAGAGATCAGGGTGGCATACATGGTTTGCTCCACCTCAATTCTGTCCTTACTGCAAGGTAAGTTAGACAGAGAGTGATTGGCCCACAGCAAGTGAGCTTCATGGTTAAGTGGGGAGTTGCTTCTGGATCTGCCACTCCAAACCACTATGCCACACTGCCTCTGCGGGCAGAGCCATTTTCTTGCCAATAAACAGTTGGAACAAACCGCACTATCAGAGAGTATATTTTAGGAGTAGAATAAGTAATTTGTTATCTTCACTTACGTATTGAATTGCTCAGCAAATATCAAGTTGGTTGAAGTCCCAGTGATGGTAGTCAGTCCTCCAATAGTAGACGCATATGCAATGCACAGGCACATGACTTTACACATCATGTGGTCCCTCTGGTTTCGGTATTTTCTACCCATTTCACTTGCTGCTGGATTCTGCTTAAAAATGAAATAACCAACATTACTAATTTAGTGGCACAAGCAGAATCTTTGCATTGGCTCATTATGTGACAATCTGAATTCACTGTGGAGAAATCAGAGAACTGCTTCAGCCCCAAGGGCTTCTTCTTCATATCAGGCCCGTAGCCAGGATTTTGCAATTCGGGTGGCCTTTAAATAAGTCAGTGTGCACTGTTGTCACAAAATAAAAAATAATTTTTAAATTAAAAAACCCTCACTTTTGCAGCGTTTGCACTCTGCCTTCCTAAATGGGGAGGCAAGTCGTGCTTGGGGAAGGGGCAGTGGTGGAAAGTCCTCCAGGCAGCCCAGAGAACCAGGAGGCCTGGGGGTTGGATGGAAGTCAGGGGGGCTTGGCAGAAAGTCAGGGGGCCAGGCCCTGAAATGCCCCACTATAGCGACAGGCCTGCTTCCTACTGTCTCTGCCTGTGGCAATTCTAACCACACTTGTTCATGGTAATTATCATGAACATCTACCAGCATGGATGGAAGCTGGCTTTGACCTAGCACCACAAACCATTCTAAATGGAGCTAATGGCAGAATGGTAAATGTCACCTCCAGGACAAATCCTGCACAGACCAGTATCTTGTAAAAACATTCTTGTTCTCAACCAATGTCATGAAAAGTTAGCAGGGGGTGTCTCCCCCCCCCATGGGAACATTTCAGGACTCATCCAAATTTTGAAATAATAAATGATTGTGGGAAGTGACCCAAACTCAGAGGCTAGGGGGAATCTTCTTTAAAATCCTTGGTACAAGAGGCGTTTTAATAATGAGTTTTGACAATCACTAGTTCTGTCTCAAATGCTCCATCACACAGCTCCCTTCCATGTACTTAAATACAACCAGTTCATTCCAAAGAATTAGTAGGGTTAAATACATAACTAATCAATAGATGATTCTTGGGGTAAATTTTTTATATTAACCCCCTCATGTCCATAGATATAATAAAGATTACAATATATAATATCCTCAGGGTAATTCTTTTGTAATTTTTTAAAAATATATGAATACAAATTCAGAAAGAGGATGGGGTAGAATGGGTTGTGGCCTTCACATGAAACAAAAGGGATGCTTCCAAACATCTGAATATAGGTAGGTACTCATATGGAGGTTTCTGATAGGTAAATAGGAATAAAGAGTTTCTGAAAGATAAATAGGCAGATTAAAGAGATGCACATACAGAGAGTGGTGCAGATTTGGCTGGAAAACACTGGGGGATTTACTTTGGCTGTATTATGGTTTCTCAACATACATGTGGCTGTTTATTTGAAAGTATATGACACACTCTCAACCCAAATAAGTAGTGAACAGTCTGCTCTCAGTCTGGTATGCAACTTGACCACCTCAGCTAGCAGGAAGACAAGAAAATGAGGAGTTCCCATTTTAAGACCTCCCTCCCATATTCTCAGACTAACTACAGATGTCTGCGTTGATTGAAGTGATGAACAACATAAAATATATACAGATTTCTGAGAATGTCTTAAGGACTTCACCTGATTTTTGTGTTTCTCCTTCCCTTGCACAGCTAAAACTATGGCACTCGATGGGGAAAGTCATTTAAACCATGATGCACCTGACAGGACTACAGTTATGGAAGGAAGCTAAGGGTTTATAAAACTGTACCCGGTCTCTAGATAAGAATTCATGAGTCATTATTACAAAGCAAAGTCAGGGCTAGATTTGGCACTACAATCCCTGTTAAATGGTGTGCCAGTATGTATGCTGTCAGACTAGAGACAGGATGGACCTGGAGGTCAAAGTGTGAGACAAAGATGCAGAAAGCCAAGTAAGTGTAAGAACTGTAGTTCATGTATGTGTGGTGGCATGTACTGAGAAAAAAGGATCTACCAACTAGAAAACTGGGGATAAGAGGCAGGGCTCAAAGGGAGCACTTGAAACCTTGACATAAGAACATAAGAGAAGCCAATGTTGAATCAGGCCAATGTCCTATCTAGTCCAACACTCTGTCACACAGGGGCCAAAATATACCAGGTGCCATCAGGAGGTCCAGCAGTGGGGCAGGACACTAGAAGCCCTCCCACTGCTGTCCCCCCCAGCACCAAGAATAGAGTCCATCACCTGCCCCAAACTGAGAGTTCCTATCTATACCTTGTGGCTAATAGCCACTGATGGACTTCTGCTCCATATGTTTATCTAATTCCCTCTTGAAACTGTCCATGCTTGTAGCTGCTACCACCTCCTGTGGCAGTGAATTCCATGTGTTAATCACTCTTTGGGTGAAGAAGTACTTCCTTTTATCTGTTCTAACCCGACTGCTCAGCAATTTCATGGAGTGCCCACAAGTTCTTGTA
Source organism: Gekko gecko (assembly GCA_029375565.1). Classification (NCBI taxonomy): domain Eukaryota; kingdom Metazoa; phylum Chordata; class Lepidosauria; order Squamata; family Gekkonidae; genus Gekko; species Gekko gecko. The sequence continues at coordinate 126,932,073 of JAPDNY010000005.1, forward strand.
TTGTGAGAAAGGGAGAAAAGTACTTCTTTCTAAACCTGCTCAATCCTATGCATAATCTTATAAACCTTGATCATGTCACCCCTCAGCTGTCGTTTCTCCAAGCGAAAGAGTCCCAAGCGTTTTAACCTTTCTTCACACAACACTAACCCAATATTCTCAAGATCAATCCATATTACAAAGCCCTTGTCTTGTTTTGGAACAACATGAGGACTTTGTATCATACATGAGGTACGAGATTCGTGGGACCAAAGTAGGCAGGGTAAAGCAGCTTTAGCCTCTCCTGCCTTCTGTTGTGTCTGTAAGCCACCTTGCGAAGCTGCTATTGGTTCCATTGTAAAAAATAAATCATGTTATGTGTGGCTGCACATAAATTTCACAACAGAGCCAAGAGTGGCTACATGGGGTGCTCTGTAGATGTGAAAACAGCTTGGGGGAGAGGCAGGCCCATAGCTACAGTGGGGCCTGTCACGCCCCCTGCCGCACCTGAGCCTTCGGAGGCCGTGGAGGAGCTAAGTGCCAGCAGGGACGAGCTCCTCTCGCAAGAAGCCTCCGCACCTGACGACGTAGCAAGCTCCGAGTGCAGCCCAGCAACAGCCGGGGCAGATCGCTACTAGAGTGACACGCCCCCTGACTTGCCCCCACCAGTGTCTCGCTTATGAGAGTGGGGCCGGCGGGACTTGGCAGCTCGCAGACAGGAAGCACGCATGTGCTCCCGGCATTCGTTTGGCCCAGAGTATTAGCAGGAGCCAGGCCGTGCTCGGAGTGTGCTAATTACCACCTGCTGGGATTGCTATTTATCTCATGCTGGCACGGCATCAAACTCGTGCCAGCAACTAGTCGCATCCGTGAAGCATTGCACTGCACCACTCCGGTTCCTGTTGCCTTGTTTCTGGTTTTGATCTCTCCAGCTCCTTGACCTCGGCTCATCTTGACTTCGCTACTCTGCACCATGCACCCAGGACTCTGGACCCTTGGCTTTCAGATTCTTGACTCACGGCTCTTGTACTCTGACCCTCGACTCTCGGTCTCCCTGACCACGCTTACAGTTGGTAATTTGGACGGCTTCTCAGTTTTCTCGGCTTACTCGGCTTCTGACCCTGAAGTGTCTCTCAACCACCCCACTCGACTCTCTCCTTGGACTTGCCTCTTCGCTCCCGGCTGGTTCTGACCTCAGACTGTGTTTCTCAACCACCCTGCTCATTCCACCCCTTGAACTTGGTTCCTTAGTCTCGGCTGGCTCTGACCTCGGACTCTGCTCTGACCACCCCACGGTTGTCTGGTCCCGCACCCCAGCCTGTGACAGGGACTCTCACCCCCCCCCCCACTTACTGCCAAGGCCCTACAACTTTCCATCCATCTGAGACCCCCCAACTTCCATTTTTAATTTATTGTGCTAATTGCTGGAAAGCCCCATACCACCCTCCAAACCCATGTTGCTCTATTGCTGGCTGCGGCCACTCTCTCTCATCACTGGCAAGCTAGCAAGAAGTCAAGCCCTGTGCCACCTTCCAATCTCATGCCACTGTCTTGCCTCCCCGCTTATCAGCAGCAGTAGCAGCAGCCAAAAGGCGAGTGGGCGGCGGTGGAGGGGACATGCACACACCTGCTCTGGCTCTTCCTGCCCACCATTTACCTGTGGCTGGAAGAGGAGGAGCAGCCTCTGGGATGGGAATGGGGGGAAGAACTGTGGTGGCAGTAGGCAGGCAATGAAGGCAGCCTCCTTGGGTGGGCCTGCCACTCTCCTGCTCTGACAGCCTTGGCTTTCCTGCCAAAAGGATGCCTGGCTGGTTGCAGGGAAGGGCGAGAGTGGGACTGCTCACTTGGGGTGTATGTGCGGGGGTGCCCCCTGGCTTATTTAAAGCCCCCCGGAATAAAAAAAAATCCTGGCTATGAGCCTGTAAAGCTGCTTCTCTCTGTCTGTTTTGGCTGCAAACAGAAAACAGCTATGTACATCTCGTGAGCACAAAGCTCCCATTGTATGTGTGTGCAAAGTCTTGTTGTTGTCCCCCAACAAACTCAAAGACTTTGTAATGTGTAGGTGGAGCCTAAAGTACAAATGATACTGCATACAGGTAATACAATGATGTGAGTTCCTCTAATCAGACTTTGTGCCAAATGTATAGTGTAGTTTGGCCCGAAGTGCAAAAAGACAGTGGTGTGACACTAAGTTGCAGCAGAGTGGTGGTATTTGCATGTTATAAACCTGCATGAGAGAGACATGAATGTGTAACATCCCACAACTCCTGGTTTGTTGTTAATATTTACTTCAGGTGTCTTTCTTTCTAATAAATGTTCTTGTTCAGTTTTCAAAAGTTAACCATCTTGTTTATGCCAATTTATCTCTTTTTCCCTCAATTATCAATCCAGGCTTTGGTGGATTTATACCCAGACCCATAGTCTACCCGTTGAAACTTTTAAATTCCCACTGGGAATTCCCAATTCCCAATCGTGACTGTGAAAATCTTCTTGGATGCATCTGCCCCCGAGAAAACTGTCACAGTGACTTTTTTAGTTTCCTAAGGACTTGATCTGATGATTACATTTAATGCTTCTCCAGTGTTCCAGTTTATTTTATTTCATTTTAGCATGATTTTCTTTGCTATTTTTAATGTTTCATTGTTTAGTATGCTGTCTTGAATGCTTTTTTAAAATGTGGGATACAAACTTCTTGAACAAAGAACCAACAAGAAATAATAATTCTCATTAAGCTCCAAGGAAAACTAAATAGTAAAAGGTTCTCCCTTGTCTTCTATGAGACTATATGGGTCAAACTAGATGTTACATCCATGGGTCTGACCTGTGGAGACCGATGCCATTTTAGAGGCGGTTGGGCCATTTAATTGGTCCCACAATGCAGAAGGAGCAGGCAATTTTGTCCCCACCCCTCTGGCACTTTTTCAAGAGCTGAAAAGTTTCCCTGCAACTGTTTCAGTATTTGAAAAGTGAGTGGGGGGCAAGGTATCCTGGGCCTACTGCACTGCAGGCCCAATCAGGATCTGGCTCTCACAGCATTTTGAATTATTATTATTGTTGTTGTTGTTGTTATTGTTGTTGTTATTATTATTATTATTATTATTACTACTACTATTATTATTACTATTATTATTATTATTATTATTATTTTGCCCCATCTCAACTTGCGATGGGCTCTGGGCGATTTACAACATGACATTAAGCCAGGGGTTTCAAACTCATTTGTTACAAGGGCCAGATCTGACATAAATGGGACTTTGTCGGGCCAGGCCATGTTTGTCATAAAATGTGATGGCAGGTAGCGAAGATATTAACTTTATAAAGGACATCGACAAACACAGTTAAAGAGGTTTTTTTAAAACTTAAAATACAAACATGCTTAAAATAGTAACACTCTTGCCATATTTTATTTAACAGTCTTTGATAACTGACATCTCCCAAACCTTCCTGCCCTGCCCTTAAAAGATGCCTACCTAAATTGGAAAGGCAGGGGGATAGTGGGATTTGGCAATGCAATTTTTTAAATAAAACATCAAGAAAAAGCACAAGGATCACAGCGGAAACGAAAAGTAAAAACTAAAAATATAAAATGCTCTGAGCCTAGGAAAATATTAAATGGCTGGACATTGCAAGCTCCCTCCCCCAGGTCTAAGAGTGGCAGTGGCTCTCCAGTGTAATATCTCCCTTTGGCTGTGGGTTCCCATGTTAAAGTACTCACTCAGGCACCAGTTCTCAGATCCATGCAGCAGAGACAAGCTGGCTCAAGACATCAGCCCTTTATTTGCAAGGAGACAACTTCAACTGGTGTACAAACACTGGAAACTGAAACTCCATTCCATTGAAGTACATTGCAGCTTGAAAAAAGTTGCAAAGGAAATGCGGAATGGATTTTCTATTAAGGTTTCTGGGCCTAGACAGACTACTCGGGACTGGAATGACAGCCCCCAGAGTAGAATTCCATTCTCAGAATGCAGCTGCTACTCCCAGGAACCATCATTCCACTCTGGGGGTTGTCATTCCAGTCCCAGAGTAGTCTATCTGGGCCCAGAGAATTTAAAGGAAAATCCATTCTGCATTTTCTTCGCAACTCATTTTGTGCTTTAGCCCAGAGGAGCTTCCTGCTGGAGAAGAAACCAGAGAAGACAAGGCCCAGCCAGCTGGGAAGTTTGGCACCCCAATCTCCCTTTGAAGGGTGAGGGGATGGAGAAGAGAGCTGTGGGCCTGATTAAAGCCCAGAGTGGGCCGGTTCCAGCCCGCGATCCTTAGGTTTGACATCCCTGCATTAAGCCTTAGGAGCAATGTAAAAACATCAAATATCATAAGATTAATAGTATTAAAACCAATTTTAAACCCATTTAAAATGGCTCAAGTTCACCTCTAAAAGGGTCGTGGTATCCATGGATTGGATAATTGTTTAACTTGTGCCAACCTTACATAGATGCAGGAGATGAAAAAGGATAACAAGAGAGAAGCAAAGCAAGTAACACATGTAAAAGTGAGTGAAAATATCAAGCCGTAACAATCCTTTTAGGTCTATTAGTTTAGTTCAAGTTAACACATTCTGTAACACGCAATATAGTGATGGTGATAGAAGGCTATCAACAGTTGTTTAGTGCCTCCAGGACTAAGCTATATAGCTGATCTGGACCATATATCTTATGGCAAAAGTTCTGACAAGTTGGCTTTCCTTTCATGGTACAGAAACAACCTATATACAAAGGATATCCATATAAAAGTGAAATAAAACATATTAATGTACTGGGTTAATATCCGAGTGTATTGAATGAGATCAGAAGTGTTTCAAAAATGATGTTAAAATACCTTTTCTTTTTCAATCTGGCACACCTTATGAGCAGTATTAGCAGTGCCATTGCAGTATCTGTAAAAAGAAACTTGCTGTAATAAAATCCTCTCTTTTGTTTGAAGAAATTGGTATAATAGAAATGGCAAAATACATATATTTTACCCATTTGCTTGCTTTGCCTTTTCTTTCCAGTCATCTGCTTCGCAATCATTAATATTTTCTGGGGGGAAAAATAGCAACCATTTCTCAATGAGTAGCTCCAATTTAGCCGGTTTGTCCTTGCCAAAGTGAAGATGAGAATGTAAAAGAAAGAAAATAAACATTGATGCATACCATCAAGTTCCAGGGCATGATTGGTGGCTCCATTTGCATAAGTCATTTCTATGGCATCAACTTCAGCTTCAGCATTGATGATCTGCTGAGCCACTGCCTCGACGATGGGCATCACCATAGCAGCAGTAGTGGTGTTGCTAAGCCACATTGACAAGAAGGCACTGCTGATCATGAAACCAAGGGTAAGCCTGAAATCAGAAACACCTCCATGTCACTAGCCATCCCTGCTTAAGTACTTGAAAAACCATAATAATGCACAATAAAAATGTATATTTTTTGCAGCATTGAGCAAAGTTTGCAGCCATTCTCCAGCCTAAGGATCTTTCCTCCAAATTAAGTGGCTGCTATCAATGTGAGAGCCATTTAAGTTGGAGGAAGGCTATCTTGGAACTTGGAAGATGGTTGGATCCACCCCATCCACTGTTACTATGTTGTCTTTTAAAATATTATTTTTGCTGTGTATAAAATGTGTCACATTAAAACATAAGGAGTCATAGCCTCTATCATAACATGTACATTTAGAGCCAGTGGGGTATAGTGGTTAGCATGTCAAACAAGTTTCTGGGAGACACAGGTTTGAATTCCTACTCTGCTGTGATAGCTGGCTGTGGGACCTTGATTCAGTCACACACTCTCAGCCTAACCTACCTCACAGGGCGCTTGTAAGGATAAAATGGAGGTGAGGAGAACCACATAAGTCACTTTGGTTTCCCCTTGGGGACAAAGACAAGGTATAAATAATAGAGTTGTGAGGATAAAATGGAAGACAAGAGTAGGATGTAAGCTGCTTTGGGTCCCCATTGGGGAGAGAGGTGGGGTATAAATGAAGTAAATAACTAAAATTGCTGGTGGCATGTTAGCTTTATGCAGAGGTATAGTTTCCTGGGATAGCCCAGGCAAGCCTGTTTTCATCAGATCTTGGAAGCTAAGCAGGGTCAGACCTGCCTAGTATTTGGAGAGGAGACCACTAAGGAATACTAGGGACCTGACGTAGAGGCAGGCAATGGCAAACCACCTCTGAACATCTCTTGCCTTGAAACCCCCTGGGGTCATCATAAGTCAGCTGTGACTTGACTGCACTTTCCATGACCACCACAGTTTCCTGCAAATTAGGAATGCGCAGTAACATGCAGCAAAGAATCAGCCTGCATGTAGGACTGCAATTTCTTTTCCACTGTCTTTCCATTTGGGTAACCTTGGACACTCCACTGAAATTGTTCTCATATCACAATGTCAGAAACAATGAAAAGTGCTTTCATGGCCTGATCAAGTGTCAGCTTGTGAAATCCCCACCTTGCATACATAATAAATGTCTACAACACAAAAAGTGTACCCTTTCCCCCCCTTAATTTCAGACCAAATGATCTTAGCAGGGATAATTTTTACAAAGATTGCAAAGACCTTTGGAACCCATGAGGATAAAAACCTGTATAAGTGTTAATGATTGCTCAAGTCAGAAAGAGCAGCCTTTTTCAAAGAGGTAAAGAAAATGATCTGAAATTATTTTGGTAGCCCTTTCCCCAGATTGGTTAATGATATCTAAACTATTCAGAAATTAATATGCTTGCTTGTGCTTTCCACAGGAGCAGAAGAATTCTAGATATTATCTGTCTCACTTTTGGTCTACCTGCTATTAAGCAGATTACAGTAATTACTGCAAGAAAGCACTAGAAGAGACCATTTGATCCAGTTTACTTATCTTGATGGTCAAATTAAAGACGGAATATTAGTCTGCATTTGATGGGCAGAACTCCTGTTGGGAGGCATACTCTGGTGTGGAACAGAGATCCTACAGGAGCGCTTATTTACAAATGTATATATTCAATAATTCATTATTTCATGCTTTTCTCTTTAATGGGAACCCAAAGTGGCTTACAGCATCATCCTCTAGTCTTCCATTTTATCCTGACCACAAGAACCTCATGAAGTACATTAAGCTGAGACAGAGTGACTGTCCTCAGGTCATCAGGCAAGCTTTCATAGCAGAGTCTGGGCTTCTTCGCTCCTAGTCTGCTACTCTAACCACTACACCTATTTTCACTTAATTGAACAAGTGCACTCAGTACATCAGCAAAATAGGCATAAAAGTCAAATGGTTTCCGGGAGTGGATACATTTCAAACCCAGGAGCAAACTAAGAGAAAGCCCTGCATTTAGGGCTGGGCCAGACACCATTAGAGGGCAGGGGATTAGGAAGTAGTCAGTTTTTTTTTTAAAAAAAAAAACAAACCCGAAAACAAAAAGCAGCAAAACTATTTGAAGAGAACCTGTATTCTCTTTCAATGAAAGAAAAAGAAAGTGAAGGACAGATTTAAAACAACACTATTGATGTATGGTTTCCAGGTCCCTCCTGGCAACTAGCAGGAATGGGGTGACTTACCAAGAGCAGCTGGGAGTCCCATCTGATGTGCAGCCACGTGTCTACATCATTAACCACATGATCTGGAAGTAATGCTTTGGTATTTGGGTAAAAACTCTATGGTAAATTTGGCTTCTATCATAGAATTTTTGCTCAAATAACAGAGTGCTGCCCCACATGATGGTGTCACTTCCAGGTCCTGTGAGCAGTGATGTAGACACCTCTGACCTGTAACTATGGTGGGACATTTTGGGGCTCCTCCCCCTTAATTACAGGCCCCACCCCACAAGTTTTCATTAAGGAGAACCTTTTTTAAACTTTTTAAAAAGTTTTCTTAAACTCGGATGCACCTGCATTGCAGCATGCCAAGCCCAGGTCCCAGGCCATGACTAGCCGGCTGGTAGTCCTCCCTCCTCCTGCATCACTGCAGCTGTGCCCTGCCCATCCTTTAAAAGGGTTTTCCTAAATCTGGGCACACCTGTGCAGAGCCGAGCCCAGACCCTGACTAGCTGGCCGGCAGTCTTCCCACCTCCTGCGACTCACGAGTAGTACTATTTTTTTCAACTGTGTGCACTTGTAGTGCCCTCAGTAGGGACAGGGGCCTGGGCTGGGAAGGGGCAGATACTCCTGCAGACCCCTCCTTGCCCCACTGCCCACCTGCTTGCTGAACAAACACATTCGCCCTCTCGCTGCCTTGCCACACTCCAGGGAAGAGAAGCTGGTGTGGACGTCGGTCTGTTCCCTGTGGGGCAGCTGAGGGTGGAGGAAGTCGGTGCCGCATCACCACTTTCAGTGGAAATGAAAGTGGTGGGGCATGTCACCCTGGTGGGGCAGAGCTACGTACCTCCTCCGCACCCCAAAAAGCATTTTAAAATACCAGCACCTTGATTCTCCTTCCCTTGCAGGGCAGAGGTGGCCGTCCTTGGCTCCTCCACTGGAGGCACGACTCCTTCCTTCCTCCACTTTTCTCCCGCAGCAGGAGGGTTTGTGCAGGGGAGGGAGAGGGCAGCCCTGCTTTCAGGACTCAAAGGTGAGTAAGTGAGGGATTCCTCTCTTGTTCTTTCATTCCCATGCCTGTTAACTTGCCCAGCATGCTTGCAAACAGGACACAGGGCGGGGGGGGGAGGGAGAGAGCGGGAGGTAATTAGGTTTAGCTGCCCCCTAAAATTTTTTGATGCCCCTGAAGTAAAAAATCCTGGCTACAGGCCTGAGACCTGTTGCATCAGATGGATCTTCCTCTTTTTCTGAGTAAGTTCCCCCCACTGGCCAGCTGATAGGTGGCAGGGTGGTGGGGCCTGGCAGCGGGGAACCCCTGCTTCCACCAGGAGGTCTGACAACCTTATATTGATAGCATAATTGAGAAATTAGTGTTCAAATGTTCATTTTCTACACCAATAGCGTTACATTATCCCGATCAGATTTGTACATTCGTAGCTGATGATTCACATTCTAAAGCAGATTAAAAAAACAAAACAGAGCACAACATAACCCCAGTTTCCCCTCATCTACTCTGCTGACAATGGTTTGAAATTTGTGGTGGCTTCTTTTATAACCAAAGAAAGTGCCAGTGTCTTTGACTCAGGTAAAATCAGTTTACACTCTTAGCAGAGTGAACTCAAAACTTTTATACTGTCTGAAAGATGTACCTTATTTTACTGGGAAAGAATGCCACAACAATAGATATCTCTATTTTAACCAGAAATTATTTATTTACAAGGGAAGATCCAGGGCAAAACTTGCAGAACTCAAATTAAAAACAAAACAAAACACTTATCACAACTTGTATTTGGGCCTAGCTCTCTTCTCAGACCTCATTCCTTGCCATGAATGTTGGAATAGCTACTGCCATAAAGATTGTTATATTGCTGAATCACAGTGCTGTAAAATGGCTGAAAAGCTGCTTGATGTCAATAGCACTGTCATGAAGCACTGCTATCACTATATAATGTAATAGTAAACTGGATGGCTCACGGCAAGCATGAAAGCAGCAAAATGAGGCCACCCATAGAAAAGACAGGGATTTCTATCTACTGAGGGAATTGCCACATGTCAAAAATATGATTTTGTAAATTTAAAAGAATCCTGAACAGCCTTTTGAGGACTGAGCATACCCCAGTACACTGGGAATGCTGAAAACAGTTGATAGTTAAATGGGAGGAGGGAAATACAGGGAAAGGGGAACATAGCCCCTGAGTGCTTAAGCTCTTCAGTGCTTATAAAATCCTGGAAGGGCTAGATATCTGTAGTATGAGGAAACAAATAATTTATGTCCCTCGTCCCTCATAAGTCCCCAGCTTGTTCTGCCATAAAGCTCAGTGCAGAAAAATGCAGTAAGATACAACACATCTCATGATCCCTCAGTTCCCCAGAAGATAATAGGGTATGAATCCTAGATTGGACATAGCTGCAATGCTGCAAGGAAATCTGGGACACCTTGTTGTGTCCTGAGATCAGAGGGCTGAGCTGGCGAAACACTGCCAAGCTTCGCTCTCTGAGAACAATAGGGACTAGGTTCCTGAGCTCGCCAGTAGTGAACCAATGGCAGCATTGGCGGGCGATTCAAACCCGCCAATAGGAATATAGGGCCGTCCCCCCCTAACTGTATATAGTTGGCCTCCGGCCGTTACTGTGTGTTCTTTGTCTTATGTGAAGTACGAATAAACGCGTCTTCTCTTATGTCGTCGTCCGAGTCATGAGGCCTGAAACCCAGTACTTTACAGTGGCGACAAAGGTGGGATTCTAACGCCTTCTGTGACTCCATGAATGACGAAACGGACACCGCCGAGCAACGCATCGCTGACCCCGAGAGCAGCACCGCACCGCTCGCCGAGCATCGCATCGCTGACCCCGAGAGCAGCACCGCACCGCTCGCCCCGGCGCGCGCCGTTCCTGACAGAACCATGGCCGCTTCCCACGTAACACTGGAGCACTTCGACCAGTCGCAGCCAGAAACCTGGGACGCATGAGTCGACCAGCTCATCAGCTACTTGGAGCTCAACGAAATCCGCCACCCCGACCAGAAACGAGCGATCCTCCTGAACGCCTGCGGCACCCAAACCGTCCGCCTCGCCAAGAGCCTCTTGGTGCCCCGCACGGCCTTGGAGAGCTCGTTTGGGGAAATCCTGGACGTCCTAAATGGCTACTTCAGCCCCCGGCCGACCTTCCTGGCCAAGAGGATGGATTTCCAGAGGCGAGTCCAGACCCGAGGGGAATCCATTGCCAACTTCCTAGCCGCGCTAAGGGCGCTAGCCGTGGACTGCGGGTTTCCGAAGGTGGAGGACAACCTGCTGACACAGTTCGTGTGGGGCCTGGCGGACTCCAAGCTGCGGCGCAAGCTGGTGGGACACCGGAAGCTCACCTTGGACGAGGCCCTCGACGCCGCCACTGCCCACGAGGCCGCAGAAGGGGATCGGCCGGTCGCGGCCGCGCAGGTGGTTGGAAGGAGCCCAAGCCCCGGAAACGAAGAGACGGACGAGGTCTGCGCCCTCAAACCCCAACAACGCCGGCCGGCGCCGTTCCAGCAGGCCAACAGGGAGCAAGCCAAGTACTCCGGCAACCGAGCCGTCTGTGCCAGCTGCGGGGAGGGCCACGGTCGGAAATCCTGCAGGTTCCGGGACGCTGTCTGTCACGGGTGCGGAAAGCAGGGACACCTCGCCCGGGTCTGCCGGTCCAAGGGCTCCCGGAATTCGAGATCGTCGGTCCCCCAGTACCGCGCATCGTCCACCGCACACGAGACAACGGAAGAGGTCGCCGAGTTGTACCACCTCACCGACCAACCACTACAGGTACTTCGCCTCCCCAACCCCAACCTTTCCTCTGCCCCGAAGATCCAAGTAACCGTGCGGATCGAGGGGTCCCCTGTTGCATGGAAGTGGACTCGGGATCGGCGGCGTCCATCATTTCCCTGGACACTTTAAAAAGACTTTGCCCACTAGGGGGACCCCCTCTACGTCCATCGCCACTAAGCTTGGTGGACTTTCAAAAGAACCCTGTCCCCATCCGGGGAGTCGGCACTTTCCGAGTGCAGTACCGAGACTTTGAGGGGAAGTTGGACTTGGTGGTGGTAGAGGGAAATCTCGCGAGTCTCCTGGGGCGGGCGTGGTTCGAGGCCCTAGGCATATCGATTGGGGGAGTAAATAAATGTGGGGTGCGGGACTGGGGGGCGGTGTGCAAGGAATTCCCAGAGGTCTTTGACGGGAAACTGGGATGTTACAAAGGGCCCCCGGTGTCGCTCCACTTAGACCCCACCGTGACGCCCATCCGTCGGCGCTTCCGCACCGTGCCCCTGGCCCTCCGCCCTAAAATAGAGACCGAATTAGACCGGCTGGTGGCCCAGGGAGTCTTAGAGCCCGTCCCGAACGCTAGATGGGAGACACCGATAGTGACACCCGTCAAGCCAAACGGGGAGATCCGCATCTGCGCGGATTATAAGTGCACTATTAACCAGGCACTCCAGGCGCACGCATACCCCGTACCAGTGGTCAGCCATGTCCTAGCAACACTGGCAGGGGCGCGCATATTTGGAAAGCTGGATCTCGCACAGGCGTACTCAGCAACTCCCGGTAGATGAGGCCACGGCCGAGGCACAGACCATAGTGACCCACCGGGGAGCTTTCCGGGTGAAGAGGCTGCAGTTCGGGGTCAGTGTGGCCCCAGGGATCTTCCAAAATCTAATGGACGATTTGTTAAAAGGGATCCCTGGAGTGATGCCGTTCTTCGACGACGTCCTCATCGCCGCGACCACCCCGGAAAGCTTCGCCGCCCGCCTCCGAACTGTATTGGAACGCTTCCAAGCCGCGGGGCTGAAAGTGAAGCGGGAAAAGTGCCTCCTCGGGGTGCCGGAAGTAGAGTTCTTGGGATACCGGGTAGACGCTTCAGGCCTGCATCCGGCGAGGGACAAAGTGAAGGCCATCGTGGAGGCCCCCGCCCCGAAGTCCAAGGCCGAGCTCCAGGCGTTCTTAGGCCTCCTGAACTTTTACCATTCCTTTCTCCCACACAAAGCCGCCGTGGCCGAACCCCTACACAGGCTGCTGGATAAGGCGACACCTTGGGCATGGGGAGCGAGGGAGGAGGCGGCGTTTCGGGGGTGAAAGTCCTCTTGATTTCAAACGCAGTACTCGCGCACTTTGATGAAAAGCTCCCGGTCATCCTGGCGTGCGACGCATCACCGTATGGGGTCGGGGCAGTCTTGGCACACAAGCTACCGGATGGGAGGGAGGTCCCGGTGGCTTACTACTCCCGCACGCTGTCCCCCGCGGAGCGGAACTACGCCCAAATCGACAGGGAGGGCTTGGCACTGGTGGCGGGGGTAAAAAAATTCCACAATTTTGTGTACGGGCGGCCCTTCACGCTCGTAACAGATCATAAGCCGCTCCTGGGACTGTTCGCGGCGGACAAACAAACGCCGCAAGTTTTGTCGCCCCGGGTGTTGCGCTGGTCCTTATTTTTAGCGGGTTACCAATACCGACTGGAGCATCGGCCGGGCAAGGCGCTGGGTCATGCCGACGCCTTGAGCCGCCTACCGCTGCCGCAGACAGGGGAAGATCCGGCCCCAGCCCCCGCTGTCTTGCTGATGGAGGAACTGCCAAACCCCCCCTTCAGGCTGCAGATGTGGCCGCCCGCACGTCCCGAGATCCCATTCTCTCCCGGGTCCTAAACTGGGTGGTGAGGGGGTGGCCAGCGGAACAGACAGGGCCAGAGTTCACAGCGTACAAGGCCAGGCGGGAAGAGCTGTCCGCATTGAAAGGGTGTTTACTATGGGGAGACAGGGTGATCATTCCGGGGCCCATGAGACAAGGGGTGCTAGAAACGCTGCACGAGGCCCACCCGGGCATCGTACGAATGAAAGCTCTGGCAAGGAGCTACGTGTGGTGGCCCGGGGTGGACGCAGAAATTGAATCTTGGGTCAGAGGGTGCACACGATGTCAGGAGGTCCGCCCCAATCCACCGAGAGCGCCAACCCAAAGCTGGGAGTCTACCCACAAGCCGTGGTCACGCCTGCACATAGACTTTGCGGGGCCGTTCCAGGGGCTCCAGTTCATGGTAACGGTAGACTCTTATTCAAAATGGGTGGAAATAAGCCCAGTGTCTACCCCCTCTACCAAGGCGGCAATAAGGGCCCTGCGGAAGATATTTGCAACGCACGGGTTACCCGACACAATCGTGTCGGACAACGGGGCAGCATTCACATCTGCGGAGTTTCAAGCGTTCCTCGAAAGGAACCTCATCAGGCACATACGATCCGCGCCTTTCCACCCGGCAACTAATGGACAGGCGGAGAGGACGGTACGCACCGCCAAAGAGGCCCTGAGCCGCATAACGGGGGGGACTGGGAGTTCCGGCTGGCCCGCTTCCTTCTCACATACCGCACCACCCCAAACCCCATCTCCGGACACTGCCCCGCAGAACTATTAATGGGCCGCCGCCCTACCACTTTATTAGACAGACTCCACCCGGACCGAGCCCCCGAGAGAAAGCTGGTCGAGAACAGGGAGGCGCCCCGGAGCTTCCTACCGGGAGACCCTGTCTACTTCCGGAACTACGGAGCGGGGCCGCAGTGGGTGGCAGGGCGCATCCTAAAACCCACCGGGCCAGTGTCATACGAGGTCCTAACCGATGGGGACCGGGTCCTCCGCAAACACATCGACCAGCTACGGAGGCGTCAAGACCCCGATAGAGAGATCGAGTTACCGGGAAATGCCGCCCCTGCCCCATCATCCGATCAACCGCAAGCACCGACAGCGGAGCCAGCGCCAGAGAGTCCACGGAATCCGGAGGGGCCCCGGTAGCAGCTGAGCCGCCGCCGCCGCCGCCGCCACCGTTGGCCCCGGTAGCAGCCGAGTCGCCGCCGCCGCTGCCGCCACCGTTACAGCCGCCACCGTCACCGCCTCGGCGACTTCCAGAGGCCCAAGCTCCGTGTGCGGGCGGAACAACCGATAGGGGCCCCGCCAGTCCGGTACCGGCCCCCCGACGTTCGCTAAGAGAAAGGAGGCCACCAGCATACTTAAAAGACTACGTCACCTGATAGGGGACGAACCATGGGGGAGGGGTGTTGTGTCCTGAGATCAGAGGGCTGAGCTGGCGAAACACTGCCAAGCTTCGCTCTCTGAGAACAATAGGGACTAGGTTCCTGAGCTCGCCAGTAGTGAACCAATGGCAGCATTGGCGGGCGATTCAAACCCGCCAATAGGAATATAGGGCCGTCCCCCTAACTGTATATAGTTGGCCTCCGGCCGTTACTGTGGGTTCTTTGTCTTATGTGAAGTACGAATAAACGCGTCTTCTCTTATGTCGTCGTCCGAGTCATGAGGCCTGAAACCCAGTACTTTACACACCTATTACACACCAGTTCTTACCACTCAGCATATTGCCAAATACCAACCTGAGCAAGTACTCAGGTTGTCTATGGATTTGAGCCAGACCTAGTTCTTACCATAACAGTGAGATCACATTCAGCAGGGCCAACATAGCATTAGCTTAATGCAGAAGTGGGAAAAATGCTGGAAGATCTGTGATTGATTCTTTTTAGCAGTTTGGCAAAAGTACATTTCAGCCTGGGCAGAGGGCATGATGTGGGGTAAGAGTAGGGTTGCCAGGTCTTACCTGGCTGCCGGCGGGGGAGGGGTCCCTCTCCATGCCCTGGATTTTTTTTGGCATGTGTGCAAAGCACACACACCGCAATAACATAATCCAGAAGTGACATCATTGTGCAGGGCACGTTGCGGGGGGGATGCTCTAGCATTTGAGGGAAAACTCTATGGTTTTTCTCAAATGCTAGAATGCCCCCCCACACACAATGTGCCCTGCATGATGACATCACCTCTGGGTGATGTCATTGTGCCAGGCACATTGACGCGGATGGAGCTTTTTGGGTGCGGAGTTCCCCTGCCAGCCAGCTCAGTGGTGGCGGATTGGGACCCCCAAAAGCAGGTAAACCCCCAACCCCATTGGGGGAATGGCAACCCTAGGTAAGAGGGCATTTCAGCCCACACTCCACTGTGTTTTCACTGGTTCAAATAAGTCCCTCAGGATATTGTTATCTCCACAAGAAACAAATACCAACAAAGAGATGGAGCTTATCTTTCCCCCCTTCCAGAGCTAATAACAATGTGGGGAAGGGAGCTTGGCTTCACTGTTTGAAATCATGTGGTGGAAAGAGTAAGACCTTCTCTCCCTCTGTATTCCCAGTCAAAATCAGGTCCTCTTATGGCTGCAATTTATCTTTAAAATCTGCTCATGGATCTGCCAGCATCACAACTGGTTTGGCTCTCAGACCCCCTCATTCTGAACCCAGCACTGCATTTCTAACTGTAACTAAAGACAGGCCCAGATTTAAAAACAAACAAACAACTCATGGTGAAATCAGATTCTGAGACCCTGAACAGGTCTCATAGCTTATATTCAGAAATAATTTCTTTTTTTTTATATTTAATTTTTTTTATTTTACATACAAACAAGATATAAACAGTTCAGAACAAAATACAGGTAACATATTGACTTAGAAAAACAACATATACAAACCTCATAGCACTTCAAGTTTGAAATTGTAATTAAGCATTATTGGGGTAAAAATACTTTAGCAACATGTAACTGTGGGATATAGATCTATCCAATAGGTGTAACACCGTGTAGTAACTATATTGTCTAACTGACATGGATTTTACATATATTGGTATGTAGCAGTATAGAAAAAGATGTAAAAAGGAGTAACAGAAGTATGCATTAATAGCACAACTAAAAATGTAACCCTAAATCCATTTATGATACTGGGACCATTCAGAGGAAATAAATTGCTGCTGAGATAGATATTCTAGGACTGGGTACCACTTTTCAACAAACCTCGATTTTTTTGAAGGAGAAATAATGAATAACTTGTTTGTAACGGCATCCATTAAGTAATGGTTCCATAATTTGCGGAACCAAGCTTCAGTTGTAGGAGTTTTGGTATCCTTCCAAAAAGTTGCAATCGTAGTTTTGGCAGCATCAAGCATTATTTCGATAGTGTGGTGATCAAGTGTGGTGGCCAGATATTTAAAAACAGTGTCTCAGGTGTGATGGGTACTCTTACAGAAGTGACATCTTCAATGATACTGATGATTTTGAGCCAAAATGACTTGACTTTTACACAGGCCCACCAACAGTGAGCAAAGTATCCTGTTTGTTTACACCCTTTCCAGCAATTTGGAGAGATTGTTGGCGATATGTGGGAGAGCTTCTGAGGGGTCGCATACCACCTTGACATTATTTTAAGATTTTGTAACTGTATTGCTACTGACTTGGTGGAAAAGCTAGAAGAATTCCAGAAAGTAGTCCAAGCGTTTTCATCCAATTTTATTGTGCAATCCTTTTGCCAGGCGTGTTGGTATGTAAGTGATCAACTGCACGAATTTTGGATTAGTAGTAAATAGATCTTGGAGATAAATCCTCTGTTTAGAACATCAGAATCACGAATCAAGCATTCAAGAGCTGTTAATGGTTGAGCTAGTACCTCTGTTATTTTCAGAGAGTTAACTAGGTGATTTAATTGTAAGTAAAAAAAAACATGGTAATGTCTTGCCTATCCTGTGCTCAAGTGCCAGTTTGCTTTGCATTCCCTGTTTCATGGTGATATCAACAAAACGAGATAAATTGTTATGTCTACAGTAAATTACTGTATTGCAGTCTGTGCCAGGTAAAAACCAGGGCTGATTCAGGAACGTTGAGTATCTGGATAGTTTAGGTAGCAAATCTTTGGTTTGTGATTTCCAACAGTGAATAGCAGGATAAATTACCGTTATGGAGTCCCTTACGTCAGTCGGGATGTTTCCCGGATACCAAATCAAGTCTGACAAAGAATGTGGAAATAATAATTCCTCGTAAATATCTGCCCAATTAGGTTTGTTTGAGGATCTGAACATTTTAATACTGATGGCCATTGGGATTGCACGATTGTATAAAACTAAGTCAGGAAGGGCAAACCCCCCCAACGATCTAGGTCTCTTCAATACTGAAAAACTTATTCTAGGTTTTTTCTTGTTCCACAAAAATTGGGTTAAAGTAGTTTGCCAGCGTTTAATAATTGCAAGTGGGATGGACAACGGAATTGTCCTAAATAAAAAAATAAATTTTGGTAAGAGAAAAGACTTGATCAGGTTAAATTTCTCGTACCAATTTAAATTCAGTTTATTCCAGTTATTTATAGTGTTGCATATTTCAGTATGCATCTGTTGGTGGTTGATTTTTAACAACTCGGTTTGGTCTAAGGGGATGTGAATACCAAGGTACGTTAGTGCTTTAGACACCCAGTTAAATTTGTATTGATGTTTGATTAAGGCTATCTCTGAATTTGAAATGTTTGAAGGCAATAACTGCGATTTACTATCATTAATTTTCAAGCCTGAGACTAAACTAAAGCTAACTAGGAGGTGATATTAGTCTGTGGTTTAGTGATGTATAAAAGCATATCATCAGTGAACATTGCTTATTTATATTCTTTTGAGCGTATTCGGATACCTGAGATATTTGGATGTTCCCTGATGGCACTGGCTAATGGCTCAATTGCTAAGGCAAATAATAAGGGAGATAAAGGACAGCCTTGCCTAGTACCACGCTGAAGGAGGATCGGATTAGTAAGCTTTCCATTTATTTTGATCCTAGTCGTGGGTGTAGAATAAAGATTTCTAATTGTGTTAATGAATCTTTGGCTAAATCCTATCGTTTCTAAAATTGAAAAAAGGTAACAGAATTCTACCGAATCGAAGGCCTTCTCTATGTCAAGAGATAAAAAAGAGCAGATTTTTTGGATTTATGACAATGGTTTAGAAGGGATAGGGTTTTGATAGCGTTGTCAGCAAGGTCTCTCCCTGGGATGAACCCGACTTGATCAGATTTTACATATTGTGAGATGAAAGTATTGATTCTTCTGGCTAGAGCTGCAGTTAAAATTTTAAAATCTTGATTCAGAAGGGAAATAGGTCGGTAAGATGATGGAATTAAAAGTTCTCTACCTTTTTTTGGTATTACTACTGTTTGTGCTTCTCTCCATGAGGGAGGTAAGTTTCCATGCAATAAAACATCATTGCAAGCTGCCGTCAGGGGACCTGCTAGAGATAAGATAAAGGTTTTATAAAAGTCTGAAGGAAAGCCATCAGGGCCAGGGGATTTGGAGCATCTGAGGGTCTTAATTGTGTCTATTATTTCCTGTTCGGTAAATGGCTCTTCCATTAAGGTTCTGTGATGTGCATCAAGATTAGGTAAATAACCATAGTCTTGCAAGAATTGGTCAATCCGAGTTTGGGAATGGTTAGTGGAAGAATAAAATTTCGTGTAATATTGTTCAAAGACTTCACAGATGGAGTCTGTTTGAGTAAGAATCTTTCCATGTGAGTTTTGAATAGATGAGATCCTGTTAGGGTTTTTACGTACCTTGATTTTGTGAGACAAGAGATTTAAATATCTGGGTGTTCTAAACCAGTATCTTTGTTTTGCAAATACCAATTGTTTCTGAATTTTGGATGTTTCAATTTGTGTTAAGCTTCTCCATGCTATCAAAAGTTGCTTAAAGACCTTCTTGCTGGCAGTTTGTTTATGTTTTAGCTCTAATGCTTTGATTTGTTCCGTGAGATTTAATTCTAATTTTTTTCTCTGTTTCTTTAAGAAAGTAGTTTTGGAAATCAGGATGCCACGAAGGACTGGTTTAAGAGCATCCCAACGGATAGCCGAAGAGACACTGTTTTGCCGATTATCTGTAAAATACTGCTTAATTTCACTTTCTACCTCTGACCGTAAAGAACTGTCAGCCAATAAAGATGTATTGAGTGACCATTGTTTACTTTTTTCTGATTGATCATATGGGGATAATATACATTGCAACCAGGAGTGATCTGACCAGAACGAAGGTTCAATTGATGTTGATATTATTCTTTGTTGCAGTGAAGAGGAAATTAAAATATAATCAATTCTGGTGTAGATCTCATGACGGCCTGAATAATATGCATAATCTTTAACATTTGGGTTTAGGACATGCCAGTTATCAATCAGGTCGTTTTGTTTAAGAACATTGTCTAATCCTGTATATCTGTTACATTTTTTCTGTATGTGTTTTTTGAAATAGGATCTGTCCATTTGCTTGTCTATTATGAGGTTAAAGTCCCCACCTAGAATCACATCCCCAGCAGAAAAAGAGTTCAATTTGTTTATAGTGTCCTTTATAAAGGACAATTGGTTATCGTTGGGGGCATAGAGAGTCGCTATTGTGGTCAGTTTGTTATCCAGAAGACCTTTGACAAATAAAAATCTTCCTTGGGGATCACATATTTTAGAAGTAAACGAAAAAGAAACATTTTTAGATATTAATATTGCCACGCCTCTCGATTTAGACGTTCCTGATGCTGTGTATTGCGATGGGAATTTAGCCGATTTAAAAACCTGAGAATCTTGTTTTTTAAGGTGTGTCTCCTGTAAGAATACCACATCTGCCTGACACTTTGAAATTTGAGAAAGAATACGTTTCCTTTTGACGACATTGCCAAGACCACGTACATTAGATGACACTACTTTCAGTGTATTGGAAGCCATATTATTCAAAATATACTGTAAGACCAGCAAGATAGAAAAATAACAAAACCGCCTAATGTGTTGAATATATTGGGTCTAGAAATCAAAATTTGACTGAATTTCTCCAGGTAGAATGATTCAATGTTTCTGTTTGTGAAAAGTGGTTTACCCAATTAGGAGTTCACTTCTGACAGGTCTCTATAGAAAGTTCAGCACATCTGTTCCTTATTGCTTTCTGAATGGAACCTAAATATATAAAAATAAGAGAGGAAAGTGAGTCTGTGACAAACCGCCAAACCACTTGACAAAAATAAATAATCCCAGTAAAAATGTAAGAGATGCTTATACAGCGTATTAGTATAAAACCTAACTAGCAAAAAAAGATAGACATTAGATGTAAATTTCATGATTAATACACAAGAGAAGTTCTTTATTGTACAAAATAGAGTATTATGGGAACACTGAACAGAGTTTAGCAAAACTAGATTAACCTCAAACCTTAAAATATGAGCTAATAAATAAGCCAAAATATTGACTCCTTTCTTCCTGTATATTGGTCAACACCACAATAATGTTTTTTACTCTAAATGTTTTTAAAACAAAAAAAATTAAGAAATCTGTAACCTCCGTCCCCCAAAAACGAAATAGAAATCCCACACTCCAATGGTGATGAAAGAATGAACTGAAGAATTACTATCAGTGAATTGGAATTAAGATATCAATACCCCTTAAACCAGTTCTTTATGAGCAAGTGTAATAGTAATTAACAATTAATTATATTACAGAGATGAGTAACAAAGAGTGAAAATTATTTGAATAAAAACAGTATAACACTCAAGGATTACCAACTTCTTTTTGTTGCTTTGCTTTCCTTTTCTCTCTTTTTTTTTTGTTAACACCAAACAAACCTAGAAATAGGAAAAAAATAACTACACCCACTAAAATGGGTTCTCAATACTTCTGTAGTCACTCAAGGTACTACAGAAGACCAGGTTTCTAAAACCTAGTATAACTCTTTGAGAACTTAAGATGTGAGTGGAGCAAAAAACAGTCTCCCTCTTCTTGAACCTTCCCTCCTCCTCAAATATGCTATATAAACAAGCTAAGTAACCAACTATATAGTATTTATTAACTTATTTTTAAAGGAATTTTCTAAATTTTCCATTATTTGTTTCTATTTTATTTTTTAATATTTTAAGTATTTTACTTTTTTAATTATTTTTATTATTTTAATATATTTTTATTTTTTATTCATTTTTAAAATTTATTTTTATATATATATTTTTCCCCGTATATATATTATTTTCTTTCTTTTCCCCCACTTTTTAAAAATATATATAACAGAACAACAATACTAAATCTAGAGCAACTTTAACTATAACCTTATAAAACAGAGAGTACATGCAATATTTAAAACAAGAGATACAACCATATAGCATTCAGAAAGCAACTATGAAATCACCGATGACATCTTCTACAGATTTTCTGCACAACACTCATGTGTCCGAACGAATGATCTTGCTTGGTTCTGGTATTGGTGGCGACAATACTTCCCATCTTCTCTTTTGCGACTTCAGTGTGATGTCCATTGGGATCTCCAGGTTTAGCGATTGAAGTAGTGATTTTCCTTCTTCTAATGAAGTGATCTTGTGAACTTTTCCCATGTGGGTGAGCTGCAGAATAAAGGGAGATATCCACTTGTATCTTCGGTTGGCTTCTTGTAGACACGTTATAATGGGTTTTAGCTCCCGCCTTTTCTCTAGAGCCTCAGGTGGCAAATCCTGGTAAATTTCAATCTTTTCTCCGTTATAAGTGATATGTCCATGAGTCCTTGCTGTTTGTAGAATAAGCTGCTTAAATCTTAAATCTAGAACAGACATTAAGATATCTCTTGAGGCTCTGTTTTTTAGCGTTTTTGTTGATCCCAGACGGTAAGCTTTATTTATCACAGGTATCACGTCACCATCTATTTTAAGTTCTTGTGACAGCCATTTTGAGAGGAATGTGGGGAGAGTTCCAGGCTCTTCTACGTTCTCAGCCATCCCCCGAATTTTAATATTATTTTGTCGCATAGCAAGGTCTAATTTTAATGCACGTTCTGAAATCACATCATCAGACTGGTGTATGTCATGTATTGCATTTTGGTTCAGGACACTATTATTTAACGTGGTCTCTGCGATACCTCTCGTTTCTTGAATATTTTTTTGCATTATTTCCAGTTGCTCATAGATTGGTTTAAGCATATTGGATATGCTGTCCAACATCGTTTTCTGATTTTTTACAAAAGCCGCTGCTAAGTCAGCAGTTGTGACTGGGCTGTTTTGCTTTTCCGCACCAGGAGTAGTCGGCGCCATTTTGTCAGCTATTAAGCGACTCTGGCCCAGAGCAGATGATCCGGAGAAAGCTTTTATTTTAGTTTGTACCTTTAATTTGCTAGAAGCGTTGTGATGAGGAGTTTTTGCGCTATCTTTCCCCATACATGGAGTGGATGAGATGTTTCACTTACGGAGTTGGTGTTTAGAAGAGGAGGGAGTGCCCGCGAAGAGATCGTTTTAAGCGGCCATCTTCTCTCAGGCGATGCCACGCCCCCAGAAATAATTTCTTGACAGTCATCCCATATGGCCGACAGAGTTCATATGGTGTTCACATACATAAAATTGTTCCCATACAAACACCACACACACCCTGTGTAAAAATCTTACAGTGCAATCCTGTGCAGAATTACTCCATTCTAAGCCCATCCATTTCTGTTGAACTGAGAGACTTTCTCTTTGATATGGAAGGGTTTAACATATGGTTTTGCAAACAAATGGGTCCTAATGTGAAATGTCAGGTGGGAGGATTGGATTATGTCAGAAAATTATTGTTTGGATGAGGGCTTAGGTAAATGCTATCATCAGCATATGTTCCTTGTCCATGAAAAGGGAGCCAGCCTTGTAGTAAGGCCAAACAGCATTATAAAGCTGAAAGTAGAAAGGAGAGAGGGACAAAGTTGTAGGATGAGTGATAGTGTGTTCTGAGCTGTACAGAATTTTAAAAAACACACTGTTGAGCTTATCTTCCATTCTTAGTAACACATTGTAGTTGGAGACCTGTTTCTGGCCAGGATTCTATATTATAGAACATGTAACAACAACTAAGCCCTGACTTGGATGGCCCAGGCTAGCCCAGTCTCATCAGATCTCTGTAGCTAAGCAGGGTTGGTCCTGGTTAGTATTTGCATGGGAGACCACCAATGAAGTCTAGAGTTGCTGCACAAAGGCAGGCAATGGCACACCCACCTCTGTTTGTTTCTTGCATGGGAAACCCTATGAGGTTGCCACAATTCAGTTGTGATTTGACTGCATTTTCCACCACCACATCCAATGACCAAGCCAGAGAGAAGCAAACTTTTTGACAGGAGTGCTGAAAGATGTTCATGCACCAGCAAACAGAGGGGGAGGGGGATGACGGTGTACTTGAGAGACTTGGAGCCAGATGAGCCATAGTGGCACTACTGGCAGCTCAAGAACTTACCCAGTGTAGGTCTGGGAGGCCACAACGGGTACAAATCATGCCTGATGACTATGCTGCCAGCCCCAGTAGCTGTGTCATCATCTTAGGGTCTCACCTTGGTTGCTTGGGTGGAGAACTGGATCTCCATGCTAAGCAAAATGGTTCAACATGCCCCTGTTTGGCACACGTACCAGAGGCTGCCAGTGCCTACCCCTTATCTAAACCTTCTTCAATTAGAATGGACTACCAGGATGACTATAAAGCTGAAACTGCCAGAGGATGTTGTGATGAACTGACCTCCAAAACCAGGATGCTTAGTGCATCAAAAGCAGAGAGCTGGGAAATTAGGGGTTAAAGCTTCACTGTTAAGCCCAGTTTGATTGACAGGCTGCTGCCAGCGTGCACCCCCTGCTCTCTGATTGGTCAGCGTCAACTGAGGAGAGCTTTCAAAAGTATAGTCAGTCTTGTCAGAGGGAGTCAGTCATTGTTTGGACGTTGACTTGGCAATAGCAAGTCAGGAGGAGTGTATGTGTCAGTCTGAGGGAAACAGACAAATCACTTGAGAAGTGAAGGGACATAACACCTTGCCCTTATTGTGTACCAACACAATTGAGAAAAAGTTCAAAAATCAGAACTGAAAGTCTAAGTGTCAGCCCTAGATGAATTCCATTTATTCAGTCTCTAGAACTGGGGTTTAGGTTTGACAGAAGGGACTGGACAGGAAGTTGGAAACTGCCAGTCTAGCCAAACAAAAAAGGATTATCGCTCTTAGAACAAAGAGGATATTTTTTACCCAGTTGTTCAGAGGGTTCAACTCAGAAGGGACCCCTGGTTAGTGCAAAAAGGGAAATGGTCTTAGACACCTCAAAAGTGAAAAAGGGAAAGTTATAATCCCACAAGGGAATTATTCAAATATAGGAAGAAAGTATTAACTTCCAGGAAACTAAACTAGTTTTATAAAAATTTAATAAGACAGATTGTTACTGGAAGAAATTTTCAAGACCAACAAACCTCTCACAGTTAAGAACCGAGTCTCTAAGAATATAAACTTCAATTATCCTCTGTTGCCTGTTCAAAATATTCTAATTTGTATAATTGACAACATTTATCTCAACTTCTCATCCCCTGCCCTATTCCCGATTCAGCTGAGCCTGTTCAATCAGATCAAATTTCTTTTTTTTTAAACTGTACTTAGTGTCAAGTGCCATTTTCAAAGGGTTTTATAAAAGGGCTCATACTGAGTTACAATAAATCTCTGGCCTGGGCAAAAGCCAAATAACTTCTCTATCACAGGGTGGGACTCGCATAAAGTTATAATTCTATAATAGAAACATGTTACTAAGAGGCTGCTTAACCAGAGTGGGGAACAGTGTTTTGGCAGGAAAATCTGCCTCAGACAGAAGAAGCAGCAGGGGTATGTCATAGAATCATAGAATGTTAGAGTTGGAAGAGACCTTGCAGGTCATCTAGTCCAACCCCCTGCACTCTGCAGGAGCATAGCCGAAAGATAGCCCTACAGCATACCCAAAAAATGGTTGTCCAGCCTCCGCCTAAAAATGTCCAGTGAAGGAGCATCCACCACCTCATAGATGTCATAGATGTTATTAATGTAGTGATGGCCACAGGAATAAACAGCCTTAGAAGAGGTGGGGCTGCGGTTTAGCAACATGGTGGGCACTGGGAAGTGCTTCCGGCTACCACCAATTCTTCGTTCTTTTTAGAGGGGTATTCGGGGAATCCCATACCCCACTGGACCTCCTGGAGAGATGTCTGGTGCAAGGGACTTGATTCAGGCCCCTCACTTGTGGCACAAGTGGGTGGAAGCCCTGGATTGTCCCAGAAGTAAGGAACAAAGAAGACCAGTTATGGCAGCTATAACTGCATCAGCTGGGAATGCCCCTAAATTAAGAGCAATTTTGAGCCTCATCCATAACATCGATGAAGATACATACCATAAGAACCTGTAAAAACAACACTGAAGAACCTAATGATTTCTTTAAGTCCCCAAAACGATAAGGAAAGGAGAGGTGGAATTCCCTCCCCTCCTTCCTGCGCGAGGCAGCCAGGACAAGTAATGAGTCAGGAAAAGAATTCCAAGCTAAATGCTTTTTGGGGCAAAGAGGGACTCTTGTTTGAGCTTCTACAAAAGAATTATAAACTGTCTCCTTAGAAAGAAAGAAAGATATTTGGAATTGAACTCTCCGCTTTGTGACAATTCTTGTGACGCTACGCTTTACAGGAAGCTCACTGTGTTCAGACTTCACTATAAAGCCATGGAATGCTCGGCTCACATTGAAGGACTTTTGGTTGCTGGTGTGTCTAGGGGAGTCGTAATCTGATAAATGTGGTCAGCCCTGAGAGACTATTGATAAATAAACTGTAGAGAATTTGGGCTTTGATGGGTTGAATTGAGACTTTTGTTACTGTATTAAAATGAGTGATCAAGACATAAAGAAAAATATGCCAGATGATGCAAACATGCATAGCTCTGCAGAAATTGATATGCTGCAAATTTCTTGGGAGCAGCTCCGGTCTATAATTATTGAAGCAGTGGATCTGGCAGTTAAAGAGGTGTTTGAACCAATATTAGATGGAAAAGCTACTATATCAAGTCAAGCTACAAGCAAGAAATCCCAGCATCAAATTGTGCAAGATGCAGAACAATATTACAATCAAGCTGACCTAATTTACGGAGAAAAGGAACCCCAGCACCCAACTGTGCAAGAAGCAGGGCAACACTACAATCAAGATGGATTAATCCACAGTGAGAATCACTGATTTAACCTATAGTGAGTACAACAGATCTACTAAAAGACTGTCAAACTCTGGAATCCTTAAAGTCACAAAGAAGAAAATATACCAGAGAGAAGATGAAACAGAAGCTATGGAATCCTTAATTACTTTAAAAATGTACAGATGACGAACTATAAAAGAAAGCCTTTCCATGTTCAAAGAGAAGAGACATAAAATTATGACTTCATTAAAAAGAAGAAATTACAAAAAGAAGAACAAAATCAAGTTATATAAATAAGACTGGTTTAGAGATCTTTTGATAAGACTGGTTTAGAGAACCCTAGCTTCTGGTTAACTGGCTAAGATGGGGTAGAGAGTATGTTTCTACACATTTATAAAACTATTGGCCTACATTAAAAATACCTGAGGGGAGATTAATTTAAAATGTTTTAGATAGTCTTATTAAAAGTGAATACATTGTATATAAAAGACTGGTCTAGAAAATACCTATGAAGGATTATTTGAATATGACCATCTGGAGATTTAGGCAAGGCTAACAACAAAGAAATGTATAGATTGTAAATTTTCAGAAGTATTAATGATTTAAGTGGATGCAATACAAATAACTTTGGCCTAAGGTTTCCAAGAGTTTGTGTAACTGAGAAAGATTGTTTAGGGAATTTATATATGCTTTAAAAATCTGATTGAATGGAATAATATTTTAAATGCATATGTAAGGGAGTCATTAGGATTTTAATTTGATATAAGAGGTAGCTCAGAGAATAAATGGAATAAAAAAATAAAGAATGTTATCATGAATTGGGGGAATGCTATTCAAATGTATTTTGACAATCCTAGAAGCTCAGAAAAAATATATACCGCAGATTAGGAAAGGTACAAATAGATATAGAAAAAAGCCTGCATGGTTAACAAATAAAGTAATGGAAGCTGTAAAAGGTAAGAAGGATTCCTTTAAGCGGTGGAAAGCTAGTCTTAGTGAGGTTGATAAAAGGGAACACAGACTATGGCAAATAAAATGCAAGTCTGTGATCAGGCAAGCAAAAAGGGAATATGAGGAGCATATCGCAAAAAACATAAAGACCAACAATAAAACTTTCTTCAAATACATTAGAAGTAGGAAGCCAGCCAGGGAGGCAGTGGGGCCCTTGGATGACCAAGGGGTAAAAGGAGTAGTGAAGGATGATAGGGAAATGGCTGAGAAGCTGAATGCATTTTTTGCCTCTGTCTTCACTGTGGAAGAGGAGAAGTGTTTGCCCACTCCAGAAGCACCGATTTCGGGAGGGGGTTTGAAAGACCTGAATCAGATTGAGGTGACAAGAGAGGAAGTCCTACGACTGATGGACAATTTAAAAACTAATAAATCCCCAGGCCCGGATGGCATTCATCCGAGCGTTCTGAAAGAACTCAAATGTGAACTTGTGGATCTCCTGACAAAAATATGTAATCTCTCTTTAAAATCTGCCTCCATTCCTGAGGACTGGAAGGTAGCTAATGTCACTCCCATCTTTAAAAAGGGCTCCAGGGGAGATCCGGGAAATTACAGGCCAGTCGGTCTGACATCGATACCGGGTAAGTTGGTGGAAACTGTTATTAAGGAAAGAATTAGTAGGCACATTGATGAACAAAAACTATTGAGGCAGACTCAGCATGGGTTCTGTAAGGGAAGATCTTGTCTCACTAACCTGTTAGTGTTTTTTGAGGGAGTGAACAAACATGTGGACAAGGGGGACCCAATAGATATTATTTACCTTGACTTCCGGAAAGCTTTTGATACAGTTCCTCATCAAAGGCTCCTAAGTAAGCTCAATTGTCATGGGATAAAAGAACAAGTCCTCTTGTGGATCAAAAACTGGCTTATAAATAGGAAACAGAGAGTGAGTATAAATGGGAAACTTTCTCAGTGGAGGGTGGTAAGCAGTGGGGTACCACAG
This sequence comes from Gekko gecko, assembly GCA_029375565.1. Taxonomy (NCBI): domain Eukaryota; kingdom Metazoa; phylum Chordata; class Lepidosauria; order Squamata; family Gekkonidae; genus Gekko; species Gekko gecko. The sequence continues at coordinate 126,960,255 of JAPDNY010000005.1, forward strand.
GGATCAGTACTCGGTCCGATGCTTTTTAACTTGTTTATTAATGATTTGGAATTGGGAGTAAGCAGTGATGTGGCTAAATTTGCAGATGACACGAAGTTGTTCAGGGTGGTGAAAACCAGGGAGGAGTGTGAGGCACTCCAAAGGGATCTGTTGAGGATGGGTGAGTGGGCGTCAATGTGGCAAATGGGGTTCAATGTGGCCAAGTGCAAACTGATGCACATTGGAGCCAAAAATCCTAAATATAAATACACGTTGATGGGGTCTGAACTGGCAGAGACGGACCAAGAGAGAGATCTTGGAGTCGTAGTGGATAACTCGCTGAAAATGTCTAGACAATGTGTAGCTGCAATAAAGAAGGCCAACGCTATGCTGGGGATTATTAGGAAGGGAATTGATAACAAATCAGCCAGTATCATCATGCCCCTGTATAAATCATTGGTGCGACCTCATTTGGAATACTGTGTACAGTTCTGGTCACCACATCTCAAAAAGGATATTATAGCATTGGAAAAAGTGCAGAGAAGGGCAACTAGAATGATAAAAGGGTTGGAACACCTTCCCTATGAAGAAAGGTTAAAATGCTTGGGGCTCTTTAGCTTGGAGAAACGACAGCTGAGAGGTGACATGATCGAGGTTTATAAGATTATGAATGGGATTGAGCGGGTTGAGAAAGAGGTGCTTTTCTCCCTTTCTCACAATACAAGAACTCGTGGGCACTCTATGAAATTGCTGAGCAGTCGGGTTAGATCAGATAAAAGGAAATACTTCTTCACCCAAAGAGTGATTAACATATGGAATTCACTGCCACAGGAGGTGGTGGCAGCTGCAAGCATGGACAGTTTCAAGAGGGAATTAGATAAACATATGGAGCAGAAGTCCACCAGTGGCTATTAGCCACAGGGTTTAGATGGGAACTCTCAGTCTGGGGCAGGTGATGCACTCTATTCTTGGTGCTGGAGGGGGCAGCAGTGGGCGGGCTTCTGGTGCCCTGGCCCCACTGCTGGACCTCCTGATGGCACCTGGTATATTTTGGCCGCTGTGTGACAGAGTGTTGGACTGGATGGGCCATTGGCCTGATTCAACATTGGCTTCTCTTATGTTCTTATGTACAAGATTAATGTAGAACACTTAGACAAATGTAGAAAAAATATTAATCCGTTGAGTTGCAAAACTTTATAGCTAGATTCATAAAGAAATAGTAGTGGAATGTTTAGTTATAAGTAGTGTTAAATACAAGCTTGTAAACATATTATGGCAGAAAGATTGATATTTAGATATATATGTATGAGGTAGCTTAAGAGATATGACGTTACTATTCTCACTCTCATGTGTGTTTGTTACGTGTTTGTTTGTGTGTCTGGTCTTAAAATAATAAAAAATTATTTTTTTAAAAAAGGGAATAAACAGCTTTAAAAGGGGATTAGATAGATTAATGGAGGATAAGTCTGTCAGTGGCTACTAGCCGTGGTGACTGAAGGGAACATCCTCTGAATCCCAGAGCCAGGAGGCAACACTGGGGAAGTCCTCTGCCTCTATGCCCTGTTGTTGGCCATCCAGAGGAACAGGTTGCACATTGTGAGGGATAGCATGCTGGACTAGATGGACCACTGGTCTGATCAAGCAGAGCTTTTCTTGTTTTCTTAACTCTTAGACGTTTACCTCTTTACTTCTCTCACTGTAGTGGGAGATGTTGTTTTAGCATGCCTCTGGCCAAGTTTTTTGCTCCATGCTATTACTCAGCCCCTCCACCACCTGAAGCCCCATGACTGGTGAAGGGATGAGTGACAGGACCAAGTTAAAAAGTGTGTGGGGGAGGTACAACAGAAATGGCTCCTGTGCAACAAAGATATTATAGGTTAAAAAAGAGCACTCCAGGTAACAACCTGACAACCTTAGTTACCTGCACTTGTAGCAGGAATCTTACTCCCTGGCGTCTATTCTCATACTACTCCCTGCAATTTATTTATTTTTTTGCAGTCAAGTTGCAGCCAACTTATGTTACCCGGTAGGGTTTTCAAGGCAAGAGACATACAGAGGTGGTTTGTCATTGTCCGCCTCTTCATAGCACCCCTGGACTTCCTTGGTGGTCTCCCATTCAAGTAGTAACCAGGGCTGACACTTTTCAGCTTCCAAGATCTGACAAGACAGGGCTATGTTGGGCAGGCTATCCAGGTCAGGGCTGCCATCTACAACAGGGCCCACTTTACAGGACACATCCAGCCCACACAACACTAAAATTTGCCCTGAACAAGCTTATCTGAAAGCAACAACAAAAACATACCTAATTTCTAAACAGTGTCCTAAGCCAAGAAGTCACAAATCTGAAATAGAAATCTAAAGTAGGTCTGGAGTTAAAAACCATGTTTCAAACATCCCATCTCTGTTTGACCCCTTTCCCCCAAAGCCCTCAATTTACATTCAAATTAGGGTATAAATAGAAGTGCCACACTGAATAACTAATTGATTTGCTCATGAAAGTATCAAAATTGTTAGGCTACTTGCACAACAGGATAGCATAGCGTAACTTTATTTCTAGAATGGGTCTGTAAGCAGTTCCATGGGCAGAAAAACTGGTATGAGCCTATGGACAGACAGTTGAACTTGATGCTTGGTTCTTAAGACCATTCCTGTGACCACTTAAGACCACTCCTATGTGTTTTATTCCTCCTTTATCTTTAACAGATACATAACAGCAGGAAGTCCTTCCATTATTGTATCATAGGAAAAACTTTGCCTTGTAGATTTCTGTCTGTCATGCAGCTCTTAAAGGCACTAGAGCTATTCTCTAAGGCATGGGAGGAAATTGAAATCCCAGACATGGATTCGTTGAGAACTCTAACGTCAATTTCACACCCGAAGACGTGGGGCTGCATTTTGACCTGCGGCTTCGCCCGATTTCCCCCGCAGTTTCATGATCCTCAAAAAACAGGATCACAAAACTGTGGGGGAAATCGGGCAAAGCCACGGGTCAAATGCAGCCCCACGGCTTTGGGTGTGAAATTGACGAATAGTATCAGGGCAAACGGCGGCGCAACCCCAAGGCAGCTGTAGTGGGAAATCAGCCTAACTCTCTTCTGTAGCTATGAGAGCCAGGTTCAAATCCCTACTCTGCCCTGATAGAAATCAGTTCACTTGGAGAAAATGGTTACTTAGGAAGGTGGACTCTATGTCATTATACCCAATTAAAGTCCCTTCCCTGTGCTCCTCAGGCTCCACACCTAAAATCTCCAGGTATTTCCCAACCTGGAGCTGGCAACTCTACCTAGGAGTCCCAGGTTCAAATCCTTATTCTGCCATGGAGGCTTGCCAGGTAACATTGGGCCAGTCATTCTTTCAGTCTAAAATACTTCGCACAATTGTTGTTGTAAGGAAAAAAATGGAGGATGGGAAAACAATGTTGTCATCCACTTTTGGTCCCCTACTAAGGAGAAAAGCAAGATATAAATATCTAAATAGAGACATGTGTAGCTCTTTTACTCCTTACTATTATGAGCAGGCATACTGAGGCTCTAAACCTTCTGTCCAGTCCTACAGGATGCATTCCTTAGCCCCTTTACAGGTTTCCCTATCAAGCAGCCCAAGTGCAGAGAAGGAAAGATTTCTTTTTCTAACTGTCCCCAGTTACTGTCATCACTATATAAGTGACAACTCATTGCTTTTTCATCACAGCAGCATCTGGCAAATGAGAATCTGAAAACCTGTTCTTCTTGGAAGCTGCCTTTGTCTTGCTGATTGGATTGGCAGGGGACAGTTGGGGATATCTGACCCTTTGCAAGCAATAAAAAAGGAGCACAGCATGGTTTTTGCTTCTCTTGCCTTCTCATTTGTAAAAAAACTGTCAGCAAATTGAGGAAAGGCGGGGTCGTCTTATATGACTGTGAAAATACTGCTAGGACCATCTAACCTCCAAATTGAATAATAACCACATAATATATGAAAAGGCCTTACCAGTTGCTTTGTATCAGTCATTTAGAAACACAAGCTGCTGCTGTTCACAAATTCATCTGCTATTTTGTTCTGAGTCCTGCGTCATTATTGTGAATAACAGAACTGGTGTATGTAAGACTCATTGTCTCAAGCTAATGATATGGATAATTAAGTTCAGGAAAAAAGACTCAGGAGTTAGCAAATCTTTCTAGTAGCCAAAGCAAGCTTTTCTTCTTCCTTGTCAGTTGACAATACTTTACACCATAACAGTGCCACAAGAGTTACCACATCATTTCTTTCACCTCTAGCCCTTGTTATGATTTATTGCTCCTACCTTGTGTATCGGTAGAGAGCATTACATGTGATCCTCTCAGTATGTGTGCCTGCTGTTTTGGATAAATACAGCATCACACTTATTTCCCACCTTTAGTACACACAGTCAGAAACCCAGATGACTGAGGGTATGCATTCAGGCATGTCAAAGCTGGAAAATGAACACATTGCCCTGTTCACACAAAATGGTGAACACATGTATCAAGAGAATCAGTCATAGCGCACTCTCTCCAATACAGAATGCCAAAATCATGCCAGGAAAGATCACAGCGGTGTGAGAGGGATAAATCCAATAGGTGAAGTTTCTGTTGCCATGGAGCTGCAATGATGGGGAAACTAACACCTGCTGAATTTCTTCCCTTTATGGCGCAGGAGACCTCTTTAGGAAAGGAAGTGGCAATTTTACCTGCACAGAAAAGTCAGCTTTGAGCCCAAAGAGATTTTCAGTGGCATTAGCTTTTGCCAACAAATTTTTCCAGGGTATAAACATTCATGAGTCAAAGCTCACTTCATCAGATACAGACAGAGCAAAGGTCCATCTGTCCTTATATCCAGAGAAGTTGGAAGGGGAGTTGCAAAGAAGGGCCAAATAGAGTCAGGATACAGAAGTACAATGCAAAATATAATCAGCTTGGTTCAAGCTAGGAGAGATGAACAGTGGCGGGAAATGCAGAAAGTTAGCATCTGCAATGAGATGAGAATCCTATGTCCCTATTCAGCCGTTGGGACAGGGGGGTCCATTGTCCCAAACTTGTTAATGAATTCTAGTTTGGGAGGCTTGCATTATAATCTTCCTTTGAAACTTCTCCCACCTTCTGACCTGCACATAGGGGTTGATGGACCTTCATTCTATTTGTATGATGAAGTCAGCTTTGACTGACAAAAGCTTATATCCTGGAAAATTTTGTTAGGTTGTGATCACACACACTAAATAATCCACTTTCAATGCACTTTTGAATTGGATTTTGACAGTTCATACAGTAAAAATCCAGTTGGAAAGTGTATTAAAAGTGGATTGAAAGTGGATTATTTAGTCTTTGTGACCAGAGCCTTGGTCTTTAAGGTTCCACCGAGCCCAGTTTTGTTCTACTACTACAGACTACACGGCTACCCACCTGAATATATCTTTTGCCAGTATTTTACATACCATGCAGGGTTAACACCCACCAGCATCACCATTTTCAAGGCAATTCTCTTGTGCAAATTCCATTTTTCTATTGATGTCGCCAAACAAATTACTCCCATTAATAGTAGATGAAAGTCTTTGAAATAAGCGGACGCCACCTAAAAATTAAAAGTCACTTCGTTAGCTAGATGTGTGCTTTTAAACTATCATTATGAAATCAAAGGTGCAGAATACACTGTGCAATTTGTATAGGGAAGGCCTTTTGAAAACTAAGTGTATGAAATGGATTAGCAAAATAAAGAAACATAACATAACTAATGCTATAATCCCCGTTTGCTCTTTAAAAACCACATGGAACAGGAGTAGCCTATGGGATACAACTGAACTAATGATAAACTGGGAGAGTGGGGAAAAATGTAAAGATGGCTTTGTGGAGTCACAGTTTTTTGTTTTCCCTGTTTTGTTGTTAAACTATGGGTTATCATCCTAGAGTGGGTTTACAAGATCAGTTATGAATGGAAAAGGTCACCCCATGGTGATTTCCCCCCCTTAGTCTTTCATTCTGAAATCTTTTGAAGATACTCACACAAGGCTTACAGTTAAACAGAGAATGAAGACAGCACAAGGATTACCAACATAAATACACAAAGTGGCATGGCTATCAAGAGCGTGGGGCGTTCTTACCACAACCAGGAGGACTTGCTGCCCCATGAATGGAATAGTGCAGGGGTCACCCAACTACCATCTGTGAGCTGCATGAGGCTACTTTACACTCAATCTACTGCTTGTGGTGGAATTATTGTCCAGTGTACCTTGTAGTTCAAATTAATTTAACTCAGTGATACTCCACCCTCTCCAGCTGATACCCAAAGTGGCTTACAGCATTCTCCTCTCCTTTGCTTTACCCTCACAAATACTCTGTGAGGTAAGTTAGGCTGAGAGAATGTGACCGGCTCAAGATCACCCAGCAAGCTTCCATGACAGAGTGGGGATTCAAACTTGGGTCTCCCAGATCCTAGTCTGACACTCTTAACCACAACACTGCTCTGGTTGTCTAATATTAACACGGTAGTGTCTGGACCAGTGGTGGGCACAGCAAATGGTCACCAGCAGGAAAACCTGGAAGCAGAGCCTCTGCAGCTGATGTACTCCACAGTACAGGACTGACATGAAGTGGGTAGGACCCCTAGACAAGAGAGGCAGGGCCAAAGAACATTTTCAAATGCTAGTTTATGAGGGCTGGCAGATGGAGAAATTAAGCTGTACCATCTGTGTGCTCAGAGGATGGTGCTCAGAAGGAAGGGAGAAGAGGAGAAATAGAGGGGAGTCCTGGAGTTAAGAGAAAGCCATAACACCCAAGTCCCTAGATCATGAAAAGGAACAGCCGTGTAGAGTAGGTGGGAGCCATCCCACACAGACTAATAAAACTTCTGCGAAGAATTTCAAGCCTTCGCAATATGATTAACTAGGAATAAGGCCCGTTGTGGAAATAAATACAACGGGCTCTAGAAAGAGGCTCTGGGAGAGTGCCCTGGCTTTGGGTACTCAGTGACAATTTGCTGTGGCAATCTCAGCAGGGTATAATGACAGAGTCCACCATTTTCTCCAGAGGAACTGATCTTTGCTACCTGAAGAGCAGTAGCAATTTTGAGTGATCTCCAGCCCACCCCCAAGATTGGTAACAGTGGTTCTCCAGAAGGGAGTGGCTGGTTTGGAGGGTGGAGTCTATGGCATTGTACCTGTCTGAGGTCCCACCCCTCCTCAACACTCACCCTCTCCAGGTTCGACCCCTCACATCTCCAGGAATTTCCCAACCTGGAGTTGACAACCCTATCTCCCTCCCAGCCAACCATCAACGTACCTTTAGTTTTCCATCTCCTCCCCCTCCCTCCTAGAGAGCAGTTGTAATTTTGAGTGATCTCCACCCCCACCTGGAGATTGGCAACAATGGTTCCCCATCAGGGAATGGCTGGATTGGAGGGTGGAGTCTATGGCATCATACCTGTCTGAGGTGCCACCCCTCTTCAAACCACACCCTCTCCAGGCTCCATCCCTCAAATCTACAGGAATTGCCTATCTGGAGTTGGCAACCTGATCAGGACTGGGCCCAATGAGTTTCCCCCCAAAGGCCAACATAGGTGTGGAAAGGGCCTTTTACTGACAGAGGAGAAAGTACAGGTGCCAACTCTGATTAGGGAAATACCTGGAGATTTGGGGGGGTGGATCCTGTGGAGGGCAGCATTTGGGGTGTGTGCAGAAGGACTCAGCAGGGTATAATGCCATAGAGTCTACCCTCCACAGCAACCATTTTCTCCCGGGGAACTGATCTCTGTCATCTGGAGGTCAATTGTAACAGTGGGAGATCTCCAGGCCCCACCTGGAGATTGGCAACTCTAGGGTAAAGTCAGCTGCACAGCGGGGAGTTGAAGAAAATGGTCTGATGGTCGCTGGCCCACCTCATTAGCCAGCCAGCCATGCTGAAGCTAAGCAGGAGAAAGAGCCTTTTTCCATTTATTCTGACAGGAAAGTGGCCGTTGGGGAGGGGGTTATGGACAGGGGAGGGGGTTATGCTGAAAGTTCTTTGTTTTTTTACTCACAGAACCAAGCTTGGCTGCCTACCAACAGCCACTGAGGGGACAGTCCCTCACAGGAGTCAAGAGAACTGTCTTCCTCAGGAGAGAGAGCTGTCTGCCAGGGGGAGTGGGTGGGGAAGAGGAGCAGACCCAGCACCCAGCCAATGGCACGCGAGTACTCTCGAGTGGCGGCTGATGGGCCAATGGCTGAGGGAGGGCATTTTACAGCCAATGGGAGCGCATGGAATCTTACTAAATCAAAAGATAAATATTATAAGGAGAGATAATTATCATATGCAGGGCTCTTTTTGTTGCAGGAACTCCTTTGCATATTAGGTAACACACCCCTAATATAGCTAATCCTCCAAGAGCTTACAGTAGGCCCTGTAAGAAGAGCTCTGTAAGCTCCTGGAGGATTGGCTATGTTATGTACTGAATGTGAATCGCTCCTATCTATTCACATGTTAAGCTTGAGTCTGAATGTGGCTCTTCAGGTGTCACATTGATATTGGTTGGTTTCTGCAAAACCTGCGTAATTACCCAATCACTGAGTGATATTGTTGCAAAGAGGGAACGGTCCTGATTGGGCTTTATCCCTGTATTCTGATTGGTCTTTAACTTGTAATGGGTGTGGCTTGGACAGCCCGGGAGAGTTTAAAAGAAGGAGCTGTGCTCCCCTTGTTGTTGTGTATTCCTGACTTACAGTTGCTGTTTAATAAAGCTGAAATCACTTGAAGCTGAATCCTTTGTTGAGTCTCATACTTAACAATTGGCGACGAGGATGGGATACTAGAGTGGGTGGGCAGCCCCGCTGAACTGAGACAGCAACGGCAGACGAGGACACACACCCGGTCGAGTCGGCTGAGACTCCACAAGCAGTACTGGCAGCACTGGCAGCCCAGATGGCTGTAAATCTGGCGTTCGAGGCGTTTGACCCGGCGACGGAGGACTGGGACTCTTACCTGGCATGGTTTGAGTTTCACCTCCAGGCAAACCAGATCACGGACGAGGCGAGGAAGAAGGCGACGCTACTGAGCTCCTGTGGCAAGGCTATCTTCGACATCGCTCGGTCCCTAGTTGCGCCCACCGAGCTTAGCACAGCTACACGGGCTGATATTACGGCAAAGCTCAAGGGCCATTTCGCACCGCAGCCGTCAAAGATAGCCTGGAGGCACGCTTTTTACAAGCGGTGCCAGGGCCCGGCTGAATCGATAGCTGAATTCGTCACCACCTTGCGGAAGGCAGCCCGGCCTTGCAGTTTCACCGACCTGGAAGAGGCCCTCCTCGACCGACTGGTGTGCGGTCTTCGGGACGAGCGCCTCCAGCAGCGCTTGTTCACCCGTTCTGAGCTTACGTATGCTGTGGCCTACGCTGAGGCCGTCGCCACTGAGGCTGCTGACAAATCGACCCGAGAGGTGCGACAACGACCGCCACTGGCAAGTAAAGAGCCTGCAGTCCACCAGCAGTCCACCAGTAAGTCCAACGGTGAGGCTGACAGCGTATGCAGAACCAGGGAGACACGCCCACCGCGGTCCAGACTGAAGACTCCAGTAGCGCGTTCCTGTACCGGCTGCGGAGGCAAGCATGACAGAGACCTCTGTTGGGCCAAGGAGCTGATCTGCCACTCCTGTGGCAAGCGGGGTCATCTGGCCCGAGTCTGTCGTGCCACCAAAAGATCTCCACCGTCTTCACGACATGCAGACCTCAGGGTTTGTGTTCGAAACAACGACAAGGCATCTGGCTGTCATCAGACCGACTCCTGCTGCTGCCCATCAACAATCCTGGCCACCGGAGGCAAGCCCAGCAAGAAAATCTACGTGACGGTTCATCTGGACGGCGTTCCCTGCATCATGGAGGTGAACTCCGGATCGTCCATCACCGTCATCTCTACAGAGACGTGGCAACGCTTGTTCCCGAGGCGAAGCCGCCGCCGTCTGGCACCAGTGTCGACACGCTTGACCGACTTCCAGGGACGGCGCATTCCGTTGGCGGGAAAGGCGACCTTCCACGTCGAGTTCAAAGACCATAAGGCTGAGCTGTCTCTCCTGGTGGCAGAGGGTGAGCGGGTTAGCCTGTTGGGCCTTGACTGGTTTGAGGCACTGGGGATCGCTATCACTGGTATCAACAAAATTTGTGTAAATAAACAGGACTCATTGTATAGCAAGTTTCCTGAAGTGTTTGGTGAGGGGCTCGGCACGTACACCGCCCCCCCGGTTTCTTTTGATTTGGACCCTTCAGTTCGTCTGATACGACTGAAGTATAGGAAGGTCCCGCTCACGCTCAAAGCAAAAATTGAGTCAGAGTTAGATAAATTGGTCAGTCAGGGTTTTCTTGAACCGGTACCCTACGGGAAGTGGGAGACTCCAATTGTGACGCCTGTCAAGGCCGACGGGTCTATACAAATATGCGCAGACTACAAATGTACAGTTAACAAAGCTCTGCAGCAGCATTCCTATCTGGTGCCAGTAATCAGCCACGTACTGGTGTCACTGGGAGGGGGAAAAGTCTTTGCCAAGCTTGACCTGGCTCAAGCTTACCAGCAGTTGCCGGTGGACAACACAACTGCTGAAGCCCAAACAATCGTTACCCATAAAGGGGCTTTCAATTTGGAGTAAACGTCGCCCTGGGCATTTTTCAAGGGCTAATGGAGGGGCTCCTGCGTGGGCTACCCGGTGTCGTGCCCTATTTCGACGATGTTTTAATTGCAGGCACAGATGATTGTGAACTGATGGCTCGCTTAAGAGCAGTGTTGAGTCATTTTAAAAATGCTGGGCTGCGGGTTAAGCGTTTGAAATGTGTTGTCGGGGTAAAAAGAGTTGAGTTCTTGGGGTTTCTCGTAGATGCAGATGGGGTCCACCCCACACCCGACAAGGTGGCAGCAATCCAAAACGCGCCTCCACTCCAGTCCAAGAAAGACCTCCAGTCCTTCTTGGGAATACTCAACTTTTATGGTGCCTTTCTGCCACACAAGGCATTGGTCGCTGAACCTCTGCATGCTTTGCTCCACAAGAACGCTAAATGGGAGTGGGGTGAGCGGCAGAGGCGTGCATTCACTTCAGTGAAGGAACTTTTGTCATTGAGTGCAGTCCTGACGCACTTCGATGAAAACAAACTGCTGGTGCTTACAGCTGATGCGTCTCCTTATGGGGTGGGTGCCATTCTCAGCCACCTGATGCTGGACAGATCTGAGGCACCGATCGCATTTTATTCCCGATCCCTCACTAAGGCAGAAAAGAACTATGCCCAGATCGACAAGGAGGGCCTCGCCCTAATCGCAGGAATAAAGAAATTCCATGACTTTGTTTATGGGCGGCGGTTCCTCCTTGTGACTGATCACAAACCTCTCCTGGGCATCTTCTCGCCAGGCCGGCCGACACCGAACATTCTATCACCCCGGATGCTAAGGTGGGCGGTTTTTCTGTCGGCATACGATTTCGAGCTGGAGCACCATCCGGGGAAGACTATTGGGCACGCAGACACCCTTAGCCACTGCCCCACACCACTAACTGACCCTGACGAGGAGCCAGAACTGGACGTTTTGGCGCTGGAAGAGCTCCCGGAGGCACCGGTCACCTCCACAGACATTGCCACTGCGTCGGCAAAGGACCCTTTAATTGCCTGAGTTCTCAATTGGGTGTGGAGGGGGTGGCCGGCTGGGAAAGTGGAGGCGGATTTCAAACCGTTTGTTTCCCGCCCAAATGAATTATCTGTGACTAAGGGCTGTCTGCTTTGGGGAAGTAGAGTTGTAATTCCCTCTAAGCTAAGGGAAAGAGTCCTGGAGGCCTTGCATGCGGGCCATCCAGGAATGGTTCATATGAAGGCCCTCGCCAGAGGGTACGTGTGGTGGCCAAACATTGATGCGGACATTGAGGTTTGGGTTCGGAACTGCATGTCCTGCCAACAGTCCCGGCCAGAACCACCTCATGCTCCTGTCCAGCGCTGGGAAAAGTCAAGGAGGCCATGGTCCCGCCTCCATATTGATTTTGCGGACCCGTACCATGGGCAAATGTTTTTCATATGTGTAGACTCTTAATCCAAATGGTTGGAGGTTGTAAATATGAGATCAACGAATTCTGGGGCTGTGATTCATGTCCTGCGCAAGCTGTTTTCCACGCACAGGCTGCCGGACTGTGTCGTCTCCGATAACGGGCCACAGTTCGTTTCGGCAGAATTTGAGGAGTTCCTGGCTGACAACCTTGTGCGCCATGTAACGTCGGCCCCGTTCCATCTGGCCTCTAATGGACAGGCTGAACGTATGGTTCGGATGACAAAAGAATTGCTTGGGCACCTGACGTGCGGGGACTGGAATCAGAAGCTGGCCTCTTTCCTTCTGAGGCAACACATCACCCCATGTTCAGCAACGGGGCGGAGCCCAGCTGAACTCTTGATGGGCCAGAAGCTATCTACCCTTCTCGACCGTTTGCACCCTGACTTGGACCAGTCCAAGCAATGGTCTGAGGAACCAGCACAGGGGAGAGTGTTCCAGTGTGGGGACAAGGTCTTTGCCCGGAACTACGGGGAAGGTCATCGGTGGCTACCAGCCATAGTCACCAAAGTTGCAGGGTCCAGGCTGTATGTGGTCCGGCTTCCCAGCGGACAGGAGATTCACTGCCACATAGACCAGCTCAGGGAGCATTGGGCAGACTCCAGCGCTGAGTTGGTGCCCAAACCTGAGCTGGTCCCCGAGTAAGAGGGACCTCCCGTCAAGGAGGTGAGTGCTGCAGAAGGGGACTCAGAGTCTGGGCAGACCCCAACTCCAGAGCCAGTGATCTCTGTTTGTGTTCCCCCTGTCTCTCCTGTGAGAGAGGTTACCAGGGCTCCAGAAGAGTGTGCCGCTCCAAGTCCAACGGAACAGAGACCGCTGCACCGGTCGAACCGAAGTCAAGGTGCCCCCCCACCTGAAAGTTTATGTTTGGCAGGGTAATTCTCCATCTTAGAGGGGAGGAATTTGTTATGTACTGAATGTGAATCGCTCCTATCTATTCACATGTTAAGCTTGAGTCTGAATGTGGCTCTTCAGGTGTCGCATTGATATTGGTCGGTTTCTGCGAAACCTGCGTAATTACCCAATCACTGAGTGATATTGTTGCAAAGAGGGAACGGTCCTGATTGGCCTTTATCCCTGTATTCTGATTAGTCTTTAACTTGTAATGGGTGTGGCTTGGACAGCCCGGGAGAGTTTAAAAGAAGGAGCTGTGCTCCCCTTGTTGTTGTGTGTTCCTGACTTACAGTTGCTGTTCAATAAAGCTGATATCACTTGAAGCTGAATCCTTTGTTGAGTCTCATACTTAACAGGCTACATTAGGGGTGTGCCACCTAATATGCAAAGAAGTTCCTGCTACAAAAAGAGCCCTGATCATATGGCATTGTGTGTAGAATAGGCATGAGATGATAAGATTGTCTAGCAGCCAGAAGTTCTAGCTCTTTTAGTGTTCTGCACCACTAGGAGACAAGCTAGACTTATTTTTAAGGCAAGAGAAATTTCAGAGGTGGTTTTCCATTGTCTGCTTCTTCATCACAGCCCTGGTATTCCTTGGAGGTTGCCCTTTGAAATACTAGCCAAGGCTGACCCTGCATAGCTTTTGAGATCTGACGGGATCGGGCTAGCCTGGGCTATCCAGGTCAGGTCTCCAACATGATTATCATATATGATTCAGTATTATTGTATATGATTCAACAAGTGGGTAAAGCTTGGCTGCTCCTGGCACAGAGTCAGGCCTGCAATCATGCCTGGTGGTGGAAAGTACTGTCAAGTCACAGCCAACTTATGGCAACCCCATAGGGTTTTCAAGGCAAGAGACAAATGGAGGTGGTTTGCCATTGTCTGTCTCTGCATAGCCCGAGGCCATCCAGGCCTGAGCACTCCTGCTTGTCATTAATAAACTTTACTGTTCCTGGTGAAAACTGCAACCCTAGGCAGAGATATACCCTTCTAAGCTCACGAACTCCAGTGCATTAAGAGGGTTTAATTCTGCTTAGATCTGCATTGTTAGTAAACAGAAGACAAAAGCACCTTGAGATCCAGGGGCTGCATAAGTAATGCAAAGCAGAGTAGTACTTTCTCATGCTTGCTTAGTGTATTTATTTAGTGCATATGTAGGCTGCCTCTGCAGGGATGCTAAAGGCCTCTCACAATAAAAGACAATTAGAAATCCACCATGGTAATGACCAAATAAAAGGAGCACAATAAAAATAAAAAATGGAAATGAACACCCCCAGTGAGAAAACCATGTCAATTTAGCAGTTGTAAAAGTACCAAAATGCCACAGCAGCATAAAGCGATCCTAAAAGCTCCTCATAAATGTTTCTATATCAACAGGCAGGAACAAGGGTATAAAACACTAGAACGGGTAGGGCAAATTCTCCATTCAGAGTTGGGTACATAAGTGTATTTTAGCCTAATGTCTAAACGTGTTATGCTTGCCACAAAGGTCACCACTGGCTTAGGACATGGCTGTGTGGGGGTAGTATTTAAAAGGAAGTTCCAACACTGAAGAACAACAAGGAAAACTCATCATGTAGTGATCTTCCCTGTCATAAGTTTTTAAATCCATCCTGATGTTCATAGTGTAAAGAGAATGAGATTATTGATCCCGTTTTGATCTCCTAGGTCTTCAGGAAATTAAGATAAATAGAAATATAAGCATGCCAATAGTATCAAGAAGCCTGAAATCACTGAATACATCTCACTTATTAACATTACAGTGAACCCCACCCCCAAGCAATTTAGACAGTGCTGTGCTTTGTCTCAGCAGGACAAAACTGTTTTATGGGGAAAATTCACTGGTTTATGTAGTATGCATGTTGCATTGTTTAGCATTCATTGCTGAGGGATTTCCTCCCCACACCAGAAATAGTTGTATATATTGGCCTCTATCTTATCCACACAGAGATTTTCCTATACTTCTCTTTGATCCTTCTAAGCCCTGGAAAGAATATTACTGAAGAGGCAGGACCTGTGTGGAGGGATAGCTATGTGGGTCAAGGAAAGTGTTGTGAGGAGAGTGGTGAAATGGCATCTTCTGTGTCTTCCACAAGTGCATTTTCTTTGATAGAAGAAGAGGATGGAACAATTTCAGTTCTTCCTCTCTTTTTTCTGCAGCCCCAATGGCTATTCCTTTGCATGGTTGCAATACCCCTAGAAATTATCTTTCCCAGATTCAGAATGGGCTGCTTGATAACCCAAGTAGATTCTGATGGATCTGTCTTTCTATGAAGGTTTGCAGGTTGATGCTGGGTTAAACAAAGCAGCAGCTTCAAAATATGGAGTCTCCCTGCCTCTCCATATTTATCAGAAGTCCTGTGGAAGGTATATGATGCAGCAACATTACTGAAGCTAAGTAGGTCTGGTCTTGGTCAGTGCTTAGACGGGAGAAAACATAGGAACCCTCAATGAATTGGATAGAAGCTCTGTTAAAAGTAATGTTTTATGTTACCGAGTAAAGGCATACAGAAACGTGGCCACTATGATCAGTTATGAAGGAGCTCTCATATTTGTAAGTAGATTCAGCTCACTTTTTGAGAGTCTCATATAACTGTATGGCTAATCATCCAAGACCATGATGATATCTTACTTTGGAAATGGCAATGGTGGAAATCCTCTTAGGGCATGACCCATAAACCCTGGTAGTAATATGACCTTAACATTGCTAATGGCATCACTATTCTTAAGAATGTTCTCATGGACTACCTGTTTAAAGAGGTTCAAGTAGGGTTTGCCAGCCACTGTCTGGCAACCAGTAGGAATCTAGGGGGCATTATGGGTGTGATGGCATTATTTCACTTCAAGCAAAAAACCCACAAGTCATACCACTTTGCTCTAGGAAGGTAAAGGTAATGTATATTTGTTATAGTTATTGCAGAAATCATTACTTAACCTGGATTGAAAGCCAGTCTTCAGTAATACTCAGGGCAAGGTGTGGATCAACAGAAAAAAAGGATGGCAGCGCTTTGTAAAGACACTAGTTTACAGTGCATTTTAAAATGCCCAGATTTAGCATATCTTGAATTCACTTTGTGTGAATCCTTGAAAGTGATGTAATGCCATCACATCAATGGCAATTTTTTTTTTTCTGTCGCAGGCTGCTGGAGTGGCAGCAGGCAACATGAGCTGGGAGCTGAAGATCTCCTGCCTGCAGTGGGTAAATGGCATTCCTAGCTTCAAGGCTTTGTAGTACTAGCATTTATAGAAGCTGTGCATTGTATACAACTGTTCCATGTTTGGAATGTCAAACGTACGAACAAACAGGATAGCAGAATGGAAAGAAATAGGAAGCCTACCTCTTTGGAAGCCATAATTCCAAACACTGGAAACATTAAGGCAGGGAGTAGAGCTGAAACAGCCAGGGGCAACGCTTCAGTAAGCCAAAAGATTGCCACCACAAACAATGTGTATGCACATTCTGCTTCCTAGAAAACACAAAGGTAATTAAAAGCCAAATTAGATTTATATTAAAGAGAACACTAGCAATCAAAACACAGACAGAGAGTGAAAAAAGAAAAAAAAAACTCCCAATCAATATAACAATGTTTTACTCTACTATTATAATGTTTAGTAGGAGGAGCCACAATTGTAGACTGGAATCTGGAGCAGCAATTCTCAGTGCGGCATCCATGGATGCCATGGTACCTGCCAATGTGTTTCTTCATGCATACTTGCCTCTTGAATTTTGAAGATAAAATTCCAACGGACCTTGAATGGAAAGGGATGGTGGGGAAACAGGGAGCTTTGGATTGCTCCAGCCTAGAGAACTGACAAGCAAAGCACTGAGCACATCCTGGGCAGGTGCACCACAACCATGCACCCTCAACACAGACTTTTGTATGTCTCTGAGTTAGCCAACCTCTTCCTGTGGCCTCTTCCATGTAGATATTCAGTTTCCCTTTCTTTGTAAACAACATCTCATCCCCAAATCAAACAGCCAATCCTGTCCACATGGCAATTGTTTTGTGATTGGCCCTGCCCCTCTATGACAGCCATTTGTTGACAATACCCACAAACCTTTTTCAAAATTCCACAAACTGAGTGCAGTTGTGGCCCCCTGGCTTAGGAATTTAATGAACCCATGAGAAAAAACACTCTCCCTTCCTTGATTTGTGGTTCAATGAAAATTAGTTTAAGGCTGCAATCATACGCACAATTAGACCTGACATAGGTGCAAATGCCATGTGGGTTTAAAAGGAGCAATCAGACGACAACATCTGGGGAGTGTTCCATAGCCATCAGCAATTTGTTCTGCTCTAACACAGAAGCGGAGTTAAAAGACACCAGGGAAAATCCGGTAGTAAACAGGTTGCAATGGGCCATGGATGGACTTTTCCCTGTCTGATCACTTCAGTGTGCTCTCATGCCATTGGGATGGTCTGATCAGGCCATTCTGACTCCATGCCATTGTTTCCCCCTCTTAGCAGTATGCACATCATCGCAAACACCATAGGGTGCAATTCATCGATTCCTCGTTTAAGCGCATGGGAAACAAACAGCACACACACACACACACAAAAAGACTCACCCACAGTTGTCTCTGATCACACACTGAAGGTCTGCACCCGCAGCTTCAAAGGAAGATGTGATCTTGCAACTGCGGGTCAAATTCCTTCAGAGGAAAAAGCCTCACTTCCCCCATCGTTTCATTTGGCACGTGTGACCACACCCTAAGAGTTGCAAAGCTATTAGGCAAATGTTACTTTTGAAGATATTTAACAGTGCCAGTGGAGCTGGGTTTGTCCATGTTTTGTTGCCCTGCAAGGCTTTTGAGCCTCTTTATGAACTGTAATAAACAATAAACTGTGCCAGTGTATACATAAGGGACTGAACCACATGGTAACCCCACCACGATGCCAGAAGAGACTGCACCTAGCAAGAGACATTCTCCTGACCTCCCCAGCAGCTCCAATGCCCAGCATAGGTTACCAGCCTGTTCCTCATGAAGGAGGATGGAACAGCCCCAGTCTGCAATATACACAGCACCATGCCTTGATGAAATACAAGGACTAAGAACTCCCAAAACCACCATTAAGAGTTCCTTCTAAATCAGGCAAGCAGCCTCTTTCCCTCCCCCCTCACCTGCAAGACCTCATGTAGACCTGGCAGAGACTATTCACTGTTGCTTGGTAACTAATTGATGGCCATCAGCAGCCTGGCCCTAATGCCATCAAGAAGACAATGGAATCGGCCTGGTGACTCATCCTAGCTGCTACCAGGTGTCAGACATGAGTTAAGCTTCTAGCTCTCAATATTGACCACTCCTCAGGTACACCTTCCCTAGACCTTCCAACCAATAGGGTATTTTTAGGGATGGACTTACCAGGAGGTGGAACCAGGGTTTGTAACCAGCCCCCTCCCTCCTGCTTATAAGGAGATGCCTGACCACCGGCTCTCTCTCTGCTCTTCGACCCCTATCGAACTTTGACTCTCTTATGTCCAGCTTGCTATCCCCAACCCTTGCCTCCATCTTTAAACTCTAGGTCTGCAGCCTGAATTTCTGCGTGCTACCTGCTGGCCAGGCCATGTGGTTCCCCATTTTTCTTAGTTTCCTTCCCCTCCATTTTTCCTGAGGAACGCTCTACACGACGGGACCGGTAGGTATTGCCCACCAATGATTTACCTGCTAATGCAAATGTGCTTTATCTATCTCTGTATTTTCCTAGACTTGAGTAATTGTGTGTGAGACTGTGTATTGTTTGATTGTGAAGAACTTCAGTAAAGACCTTGTTTTCCAATTATATAAAGTCTCCTGGTCTGTTACCAACACCTCCCGTTGGGGCTAGACCTCTGTACAGACAGGTGTTCGCTCCCGCAGCCAATTGCTTATTGATAATCAATCCTATTCCCCTCATTATCATTAACAATTACATGCAATCCGGCTAACAGTTCAACACAGGTTACATCTCCTAAGTACTATTTTAACTAGTTCCTTTTGGGGGGGCTTTCTTTTGCCACAGGGGAAATTATTTCTTACTGCTTGCGCAGACATACACTTCTACACACTACTCTACTTTCACCATTCTCAGGATACCCCTAATTGTTATTCTATTTGCAACAATCACCCTAAATTGACTTAACCCTATATATGCATGTCATACAGTGATAGATAAGATATAGCCTTGCTAGAAGTTATTGCCAGTTCTGAAATGCAGGATTAATTTCATTTCAAAAACTCACATGTTGCCACCTCTAGCATATCAAACCACATAATATAAATCAAATAGCCACTCTTGAACAGAGGTCAGGGTTGTAGTACAGTTTGATTGCCTAATACAGAGAGTGAATATGTGGTCACCATGAACTTCTATTTAAGATATGTACTAAGAAATACAGATAATTTACTTTTATATTTAGGGTTGTCAGGTCTGGATTGGAAAATACCTCGAGATTTTGGGGGTGCGGTTTGAAGAAGGTGGGTTTGGGGGAAGGAAAGGACTTCAATGCCAAAGAGTCCATCTTCCAAAGCCTTTTATATTAGAAGGAACATTAAAATAAAAAAGATAGATTTATATTACTGTTTTGAAGTCCCAAGGCTTATTCCCCAAGTAAGTTCAGGATTTCATCTTGAATGCCCGGTGAATATCATTCTAAAATAAAAAGCACAGTACATAACTTGCAGAGCTAGATGGTTTCTTGTTCAGACATAGAGTACCATAGAATTTTAAGCCCGAATGCTAGAGCGTCCCCCGATGAGATGCCTGGCTCGATGACCTCTGAGTGATGTCATTGCGCCAGACACGTTGGCCCGATTCAGGCCCTTTGGGGGCAGAGTTCCCCCCAGCAGCCAGATCCAGGTCAGTGGGTTGGGGGCCCTTAGAGCAGGCAACCCCCCCAGGGGACCTGGCAGCCTTAGGAGAAAGTCAGTAACAAACAGTTCTCAGCAGGTGCAGGAAAGAGCCCTAACTGAGCCAATCAAAAGGAGACTATTTGAAAATAGTATGAAGTCCCTAAACTCAATATGCTAATTGTCCCTTCTGCTGCTCCCTGCAGGATATTCTTGCTATTTTCTTTATCTTCTTATGATAGATCTCACATATGCCAAAACTGGGTTCTTTCCTTCAGCCCTAACTATTTCTATTGACCCTGAACAGAGTGAGTACGGTAATCCACTACTTCTACCTTTGGTTATTAGGGAGTTATTAATCTGGAAGGACCTTGATGTCTTCTTCCCTCACCCCCAGCTTTTCATAGTGATATTTCTTTACCTTAAAGATAAAGCTGCATCAGATTGCAAACAAGTCTGAGACACCTGAACACCACAGCACTTTTTAAAAAGTTTCTATTAAAATATTGCATTCAAACAGAAAAGTAATAGGTGTGAAAGGTGCTGTTAACTAGTGGGAAAAGGAGCAATTCAAAAGCAAATGGAAACCTTGCAGTAAAAGTTAAGAATGGGTTGCTTTGTACATACACACAGAACAGCAGGTTAGTTTGCACTGGAAGAGCATTGGCATGGCAGAAGGTGAGCTGGGATTTAAACTGCCTGTGTACTCAGCAAAGGTAAAATGGGATGGGTCTTGGACAGAAGTAAAACACTGGGCAACTGGACGGAAAGAGTAGGCAGAAGCAGGCTTGACTCTAGCTCAAATGGTTCATACTCCCTGTGTGAGGATACACAACAGGCTGGATCCAACACAAAATTTCCACTTGCACTATGTATTTTAATTCTGGTTTTTAACTTGTTATATGATGGGTTTTATACTACTATGTTTTTTGTTGTTAGCCAACTTGGTGGCCCTGATTGGGCTGAAATCTGGAATATAAATCCTCTAAATAAAACACATCAATAAATCCAACATACATAATTATTTCCATCCATTCTACCCTCACAACCATCCTGATCTGAGAGAGTGTGACTGGCCCATTCTCAACTTCTCAGTTTTCACTCTGTTGAAGGGGAGTGCCAAAAACCCTCGGCCTGGCCCTGATTCCTGATCCAGAGTGTGACAAAAGAAAAATCTAATGAATCACAGTGAGTTATATGTAGTAAGCCATTTATTTATTTTTTGGCTGTCACTCATGATAATACTGTGGGGTTTGGGCAAGAGGCAAACAGAGGTGGTTTGCCATTGCCTGCCTCTGTGTCATGACCCTGGTATTCCTTGGTGGTCTCCCTTCCAAATACTGACCAAGATCAACCCTGCTTAGCTTCCAAGATCTGATGAGATGGGGCTAGCCTGGGCTATCCAGGTCAGGGCAATAAGCCATATAGTTTGGTTACTTCAAAGCAGCATTATTTAAACCCAACAGGAAACATCTACATCTAATTTAAACATTTCATGAAAAGAGGAAGAATGATTGGCACGGTTCCAGTCTTCTTTTCAGTGATACAATCAATGATCTGATTCCCCTTTCCTCTTTTATTATGCAGTTTTACAACAGGAATTTTCCACTAAGATTGAACAACAGTGACTACTGAACTGGACCTCCACATGCACAGAAATCATTCCAGTGCCAATTCCTTCCATGCCAAAAGATCATGCCAAGAAAACCTATGCTAGATGTGGGTTTTTCATTAACAGATATATTTCATTAATATCAAATCTTCACAGTAACATGAACTAAACTTGAAATGACCTTACTTACCGTCCTCAAACTGACCGGCCAATCATGCATATTTTAGCTCATGATGTAATATAAAAGTCTTTGCTAGTACCTGGGTAACTAAAAAAAGTGATTTCGATTTGAGAATCTGAAAATACGGGCTGTGCCATATCAAAGTTTGGATTTATGGGGGAAAGCCGACAGGAGATGGAAAATCTCTGGTTCGGGATGGCTCATCTCAAAGAGATGAAGGGGTAGCTATTACTTTTGTACAAGGAAATGGATTACAATTGTCCACTGAGACTGTGGCTAATGATAGGAACTGCCTGGCAAGGTCTCGAGGCAGCAAGAGGAAGGCTGTGGGCTTAACAAACATGGGAAACTATAAGTGTTTATACACAAATGCTAGAAGTCTCCGAGGTAAAATCGGGGAGTTGGAATGATTGGTTTTGCGGGGGGAAATAGACATTGTGGGTATTTCAGAAACTTGGTGGGATGAGGAAAATCAGTGGGATACGGTGATTCCTGGTTATAAATTATATCGGAAGGATAGGGGGAAAGGGTTGGAGGTGGGGTGGCTCTGTATGTCAGAGAGGGTATACCGTCCAGTAAGATTGAGAGGGTAAGAGAATTGGATTCACTTCTGGAAATGCTATGGGTTGAAATAGTGGGTCCAAAAGGAGGCTTAACAGTGGGAGTTTGTTATCGCCCACCAGATCAAAAGATAGAGGAGGATTATAAAATGATGAATGAATTAAAGATAGCGGCTAGACGAAATAACTGTGTTGTAATAGGCGACTTTAACTACCCACACATTGATTGGGTCAATATGAGTTCTAGTCGGGAAAAAGAGATTGCGTTCTTAGACACTCTCAATGACTGTGCTGTGGAACAGATGGTCACAGATCCTACCAGGGGAGAGGCGATCCTGGATTTGGTCCTAAGTAACACCCAAGACCTGGTGAGAGATGTAAAAGTGATTGCACCACTTGGGAACAGTGACCATAATGTCATTGAGTTTAACATTAGTACAGATAGGGAGTTGCCCAAAAAGACTGACGCAACCACTTTTAACTTTAAAAGGGGTAACTTCTCTGGTATGAGGGGACATGTGAGGAAGAAATTGAAAGGAAGAGTGGAGAAGGTCAAAACCATTGGGGAAGCTTGGAGACTATTTAAAAAGACAATCCTAGAAGCTCAGAAAAAATATATACCGCGGGTTAGGAAAGGTACAAATAGGTATAGAAAAAAGCCTGCATGGTTAACAAATAAAGTAATGGAAGCTGTAAAAGGTAAGAAGGATTCCTTTAAGCGGTGGAAAGCTAGTCTTAGTGAGGTTGATAAAAGGGAACACAGACTATGGCAAATAAAATGCAAGTCTGTGATCAGGCAAGCAAAAGGGAATATGAGGAGCATATCGCAAAAAACATAAAGACCAACAATAAAACTTTCTTCAAATACATTAGAAGTAGGAAGCCAGCCAGGGAGGCAGTGGGGCCCTTGGATGACCAAGGGGTAAAAGGAGTAGTGAAGGATGATAGGGAAATGGCTGAGAAGCTGAATGCATTTTTTGCCTCTGTCTTCACTGTGGAAGAGGAGAAGTGTTTGCCCACTCCAGAAGCACCGATTTCGGGAGGGGGTTTGAAAGACCTGAATCAGATTGTGGTAACAAGAGAGGAAGTCCTCCGACTGATGGACAATTTAAAAACTAATAAATCCCCAGGCCCGGATGGCATTCATCCGAGCGTTCTGAAAGAACTCAAATGTGAACTTGTGGATCTCCTGACAAAAATATGTAATCTTTCTTTAAAATCTGCCTCCATTCCTGAGGACTGGAAGGTAGCTAATGTCACTCCCATCTTTAAAAAGGGCTCCAGGGGAGATCCGGGAAATTACAGGCCAGTCAGTCTGACATCGATACCGGGTAAGTTGGTGGAAACTGTTATTAAGGAAAGAATTAGTAGGCACATTGATGAACAAAAACTATTGAGGCAGACTCAGCATGGGTTCTGTAAGGGAAGATCTTGTCTCACTAACCTGTTAGTGTTTTTTGAGGAGTGAACAAACATGTGGACAAGGGGGACCCAATAGATATTATTTACCTTGACTTCCGGAAAGCTTTTGATACAGTTCCTCATCAAAGGCTCCTAAGTAAGCTCAATAGTCATGGGATAAAAGGACAAGTCCTCTTGTGGATCAAAAACTGGCTTATAAATAGAAAACAGAGAGTGAGTATAAATGGGAAACTTTCTCAGTGGAGGGTGGTAAGCAGTGGGGTACCACAGGGATCAGTATTTGGTCCGATGCTTTTTAACTTGTTTATTAACGATTTGGAATTGGGAGTAAGCAGTGATGTGGCTAAATTTGCAGATGACACAAAGTTGTTCAGGGTGGTGAAAACCAGGGAGGATTGTGAGGCACTCCAAAGGGATCTGTTGAGGATGGGTGAGTGGGCGTCAATGTGGCAAATGGGGTTCAATGTGGCCAAGTGCAAAGTGATGCACATTGGAGCCAAAAATCCTAAATATAAATACACGTTGATGGGGTCTGATCTGGCAGAGACGGACCATGAGAGAGATCTTGGAGTCGTAGTGGATAACTCACTGAAAATGTCTACACAATGTGTAGCTGCAATGAAGAAGGCCAACGCTATGCTGGGGATTATTAGGAAGGGAATTGATAACAAATCAGCCAGTATCATCATGCCCCTGTATAAATCATTGGTGCGACCTCATTTGGAATACTGTGTACAGTTCTGGTCACCACATCTCAAAAAGGATATTATAGCATTGGAAAAAGTGCAGAGAAGGGCAACTAGAATGATAAAAGGGTTGGAACACCTTCCCTATGAAGAAAGGTTAAAATGCTTGGGGCTCTTTAGCTTGGAGAAACGACGGCTGAGAGGTGACATGATCGAGGTTTATAAGATTATGAATGGGATTGAGCAGGTTGAGAAAGAAGTACTTTTCTCCCTTTCTCACAATACAAGAACTCGTGGGCACTCTATGAAATTGCTGAGCAGTCGGGTTAGAACAGATAAAAGGAAATACTTCTTCACCCAAAGAGTGATTAACATATGGAATTCACTGCCACAGGAGGTCGTGGCAGCTGCAAGCATGGACAGTTTCAAGAGGAAATTAGATAAACATATGGAGCAGAAGTCCACCAGTGGCTATTAGCCACAGGGTATAGATGGGAACTCTCAGTCTGGGGCAGGTGATGCACTCTATTCTTGGTGCTGGAGGGGGCAGCAGTGGGAGGGCTTCTGGTGCCCTGGTCCCACTGCTGGACCTCCTGATGGCACCTGGTATATTTTGGCCGCTGTGTGACAGAGTGTTGGACTGGATGGGCCATTGGCCTGATCCAACATTGGCTTCTCTTATGTTCTTATGTTCTTAAAGTTCTCAAAAACTGTCAAGATTTCAATCCACTGAAATTCAGTTTGCTTGTTGAATATATGGAGAATAAGGGTACTTTACATGGATGTAACATTTGCCCTTTAGCCATCCCAGTCTGGCTTTGGGCCTAGTTTTGGGACCAAGACAGCATTAATCACTCTGATGAACTATCTTCAGCTGTAGCTGAAGAAGGTTAATGCTTCTCTTTTGCCAGTGTTAGAACTTCCTTGAGTCTTTTGATACATTAGAATCATAAGGTTGGAAAGGGCCATACCAGCCATCTAGTCAAACCCCTTGCTCAAGGCAGCATCAGCCTAAAGCATCCCTGACAAGAGTTCGTCCAGCTGCTGCTTGAAGATTACCACTCTGCCAGTGAGCAGGAGCTTACCACTTCCCTAGGCAGCTGATTCCACTGATGAACTACCAAGCCCAGTTGTTAGCCTGATTGCTCTAGATTAATACCAGTATTGGGGAATTATGAATTATTATTAACTAGGGAGCAAAGCCCGTTGTGGTGGAAGACAATGGGCCCTAGGAAGAAAGGGAGGGAGGGTGGAAGGGAGAGAGGGTTGGAGAAAGAAAGGAAGGAAGGAAGGAAGGAAGGGGGGGAAGAGTGAAAGAAAGGAGAGAGGAAGAAAGGAAAGGGGGGAAAGGAAGGGAAGAGGGGTGGAAAAGGGCTTCTCTGGGCCTACTGCCCCCATAGAAGGCCCAGGGGTTGGTGTGAGGGGGCGAAAAAGGGCTTTTCTGGGCCTACTGCCCCCACAGAAGGCCCAAGGGATGGTGTGGGGGAGGCGGAAAAGGGCTTTTCTGGGCCTACTGCCCCCACAGAAGGCCCAAGGGATGGTGTGGGGGAGGCGGAAAAGGGCTTTTCTGGGCCTACTGCCCCCACAGAAGGCCCAGGGGATGGTGTGGGGGGGCAGAAAAGAGCTTTTCTGGGCCTACTGCCCCCCATAGAAGAAGAAGAAGAGAAGAAGAGATTGGATTTATACTCCGCCCTTCACTGCCCAAAGGCGTCTCAGAGCTGCTTACAAACTCCTTTTCCTCCCTCTCCCCACAACAGACACCCTGTGAGGAGGTGGGGCTGAGAGAACTTCTGACAGAAACTGTCCTTGAGAGAACAGCTGTGCCAGAGCTGGCCCAGGGGATGGTGTGGGGGGGCGGAAAAGGGCTTTTATGGGCCTACTGCCCCCATAGAAGGCCCAGGGGATGCCGTGTGGGGGATGGAAAAGGGCTTCTCTGGGCCTAGTCCCCTCATAGAAGGCCCAGGGGATGGTGTGGGGGGGCGGGAAAGGGCTTCTCTCACTTGCCTCAGCCTTGAGGGCCTGTCCCTGCGCTCACACTCCAGACGGCCCTCTCCTGTCGGAGGACTGGAGTAGACTGAGCCGAACAAACTGACTGGGGCTGACGTGGGCGGGACTTCGCCAAGCAGCCAGTCAGCCCTGGCCAGTGTCCTCTGACTGCCAGTTCTTGTGCCGAATCAATTATGGCAAGCATAGAATGTGGTGGAAGGAAATTTCAAATATTAATAAGGACAGGATATGCAATCGGCTAAGGGACCTTTCACCTGTACATACAGAGGTGCCACTCTTCCCGAAGTACTAGCAACAGACAAGGAGACTGAGTTTTAGTTAAAATAATGTATTTTACTGTAAATCTTCTTCATACACAAACAATACACAGTCACACACACAAATCTTCAAATTCTAGGAAATAAAGAGAGATTTTAAGCACGTTTGTATTAGCAGCAGATTCGTTGATTGGGATATACTTTACCTGTCTGAAGAGATGAAGCTTGCCAAATGGAAAAATAAGGGAATTCCAGAAAAATGGGGATTATGCTAGGAAAGGGGAGTGTGCAAACTGACCAGCAGAAAGCACAAGTTAGGACTCAGCTGCAGACTAAGACCCTGGGGTAGGAGGGGTAGCAAGGTAGCTACTAGGATGAGAATCAGAGAGTATAGATGTCATTGAGGGGGTGTACCGAGAGAGACCATGTGTTTGGCTGCCCCCTTTTATGAGGGGGGCTTAGGGGGTTGGCCCAGGCTGGACACATGTCCTAGTCACATGTCTCTTGGGGGGGGGGCTTAAGCTGGTCACATGTCTTGGTCCACCTCCTCTGGGGTGTCACAGGGGAGGGCTTACTGGACTTCTCCTTTGACACTGTGATCTGTTTATGCAGTGAAGGTGAGGAGCTTAAAGGTGGGGCAATATTGAGATCTAATTAAGCTTGTGGCAGAGTCACCTGATTAGCATGATGAGTCAGTGGCTAGCATTGATTGCTCCCTTTTGTCTTGAGGCTGCAGGACTGGTTCTCTTCCAGATGGGCAGGTGAGCTAATCCCTTTGTTAAGGAAAAGCTGAAGATAATCCTTTTTGTTTTTGATGAAGTTGTGGGGGAGGAATGTGCCAATGTTCTTAAAACATCTTCAGTTTGAACAACCATAGCAAATGGCTGCTGGTGTGGTACTTTGTGTGTGTACAGGAACATCTCTGGAACAGGGAAACCTCTTGGAAGCCATAAGCACATTATCCGGTGCAGGTGTGTTGGCATCTCACTCTGGTCACCATCAGGGCTCTTTTTGTAGCAGGAACTCCTTTGCATAGTAAGCGACACACCCCTAATGTAGCCAATCCTGCAAGAGCTTACAGAGCTCTTCTTACAGGGGCTACTGTAAGCTCTTGGAGGATTGGCTACGTTAGGGGTGTGTCACCTAATATGCAAAGGAGTTCCTGCTACAAAAAGAGCCCTGGTCACCATATGTCATAGTCACTTGGCACACATTATGCACAGTTCATAGTTCATAACAGAGTAAAAAGCTCCTTGCTGGCTAATACTGTGGCACCCCACTGGACACCAACCAATCAGATGAAATATCATTCACATAATTACTCTTTGGGTACAGTTCTCCCACCCAATCCCTATCCACCTAACTATCCTAGAGTCCAGGCTACAGTCCTCCAGTTTACCTATCAGAACATCATGGGGATCTCTGTCAAAAGCTTTACTGAAATCAAGGTAACACTGAAGGCATTCCTATAATCCTGTAAGCCCATCACTCATTTAAAGAAGGAAGTAAGCCCATCACACAATTAAAGACAGTTGGTCTGGCAGAACCTGCTGGAGACAAATCCGTGCTGACTGCCCTGGATCACTAAGTTGTCCTTCAGTTGCAGATGCTTGCAGATTGTCCCCTTTAAAATCTGCTGCAGTATCTTCCCTGGGATGGAAGTCAGACTGACTGGCTCATAGTTTCCTGGGTCATCCTTCCTCCTTTTTTTGAAGATTGGGAAAACATTCAGCCTCCTCCAGTCTTGTGGCACATCTCCTGTCCTCCAAGAGGTTTTGAAGATGATGGACAAAGGCTCTGCAAGCTCTCTGTAAAGTTCTTTGAGCACTCCCGGGTGCACACCATCTGTACACATCCATTGCGGCCAAGTGCCTCTCAACGACCTCATTGTCCATGTCAATCAACAGTCTGGATGCTATGCCTAACCTACTGTACACTGAATTATCAAATTCTCTTGACACATTTAAAGGACTATGAGGGAGAATACTACAATGGTTCTAATCCTTTCTGTTGGGAAGTATTATTTTGTATTATTGTTTTAGCTGTAAGTCGGCTCAAGCAGGTTTCTGGGTAGACAGCATCTACATTTTCTAAATAAATAAATAAAATGTAGTCATTGATGATGCCAGATTTGTCCTGCACTGTTTTCCCCCAGATGCTTTATCTTAGACCTTTGAATGAGATCACTTGTAGCTTTGGATCTGGCTGTCCTCAATATGATGGTGTCACTCAGGCCAAGTTACATGATATGCCCAACACATGCAAGGTTAAGAATGTGTGACCAGAGCCACAGTCAGAGGTACATCAAAGGAACTCGTCTTAGAAAACACTTGTTCACTCAACACTACAAAGGAGTGTTGTGAGGGAAGAGGCGTTTCCACTTTCCCTTCCACTCCATTTTCGCCTGTGGAAAGAAAGATGCGGGGAGGCTTTTTTGGCCCATTTCTCCTCCTTTGCTGGGTTATCAGAGGAGGATGGGGTACTCTCTGTGTGTCTTTAGGAAGCCGCATAAGGCAGCATTGTTTCTTCAAGGTACTTTTGGATAAGCACTGCCTTGGAAATGATGAAGCTTTTAAGTAATTTTTCTCAGATATTTTCAGAGAGGTCAGCAGATAGATTTGTTTGTAATTTGGTTTATGCTCTTGTTTTAACTGTTTTTGTACTTTGCATATGTTGTGAACAGTTTGCAGAGAGTAAGGAGGGATATAAAATTTTTAAATAAATATTAATTCAGCTGTGGAGTGCTGTCACCATCTACACACATACAGACTTGATCCCAAAGTTTTCCACTCTCTTCTGGCACACTACTATTATTGAGCAATGAACTCTCTTCCTTTTGACCTGAATTAGCTTACCAATTACAAAAGTCTTTGCAGAAAGCTCCAGAAAAGATTTATTCTTTTTTAAAGAGTACTGAATTGACTGTAATGTAATTTACATTTAACACAAGCTTTTGAAAGGAACACTTTCTGACTCACCAGAAAGAGGATAAAGGGGGTATAAATTGCCTTTATGTGAACTGTAGTCTATTCATTTGGGAAATAGAGAGCCCGCTTCATCAAAAATTACAAGTTTCCTTCCTCTCCTCAAGGCTCCAGAGCTTTCCTGGATCTGCCCACAGTTTACTAGTGCCTTAAAAATAATCTTTGGGAATGTGTGTTTGGGAACAGCCAGTACAGTATAGTGGCATCATCACCAATGACTACAACTGAATGATATGTCAGGGAATGTGAATGTGCACCTTAGGACCAAAAGCCGTCTTGAGGCTAAGTGGATGGTTTCTGTTTTTTCCTCCTCATTTATTTATTTACAAAATTCATATCCCACCTTTCTGCCCTTACAAGGGCTGCCAAGGTAGCCAACAATTTAAAACATACAAGATGAAATCTCTCCTATATAATAATTCTGTTTTGGAGTGGCAAGATTCCATGTGCTCCCAAATCAGTTGGGTGCCTGCACTGCCAATCAGAAGGTGTCCCTATGCATTGGCTGCGTTGCCTGAGTCCTGCCCACAGAGGCAGTGCCCACCAAAACTCACCTCAGAACAGAATTTCTCCTCAGCCAACGCAGCTGTTTGCCAGTGCTTGGGAGAAGATCAGCCACATGGAGCCTTGCGGAGGCCCTGCTCTGGTAGGCAGGGTTTGTGCCAGGAGGCACAGGTAGCGTGGGGCCTCCCCTTTGGCATGGCACCGTACCTCTGCTGCCCATCTTTGCCCACCTCCCCAGCTGGCTTCTAAGGATGGTGGTAGGGCTTCAGGAGGGGTGGGTGATGGCAGGCCACAAGGTGCAGCTCAGCCTGGCAGCCAGGGTGAGTGGCCTCT
This sequence comes from Gekko gecko, assembly GCA_029375565.1. Taxonomy (NCBI): domain Eukaryota; kingdom Metazoa; phylum Chordata; class Lepidosauria; order Squamata; family Gekkonidae; genus Gekko; species Gekko gecko. The sequence goes on from JAPDNY010000005.1 coordinate 126,990,531, forward strand.
GGCAGATGGGGGACAGCAGGCCCACCATCCTGGCCAGAATGAGGCCTGGACTCCTGGCCATGGCAGCACTTGGCTCAGTGAGGCTCCCGTCCTGCGGCGGGCTGGCATGGCACTCAGCTGAAACTGCCAGGAGGAAGGATATGGGCAGACCTCTTTGTGCTGCCTTTCCCTCGCCCTCTTTGGGGAGCACTTCCCACCACTGACCTCCCCTTTGAGGCTCCATCTCTCGCTTCTCTTTCTGCCTCTTTTGTTTCACTCATCCCCAACAGCTCTCTTGGAGACTCTCTTGCTCTCTCTGTTGAGCGGATCTTCCTTCCTTGCCAAAACAGACACGGCAACATGTTGCCATGAAGCACCTGAAGGATCCCTCCGCCCTCCACTTTCTTAATGCCCCACCACCACTTTCCCTTTCTGCCTCACCTCTCTTTTGATCTCGCTCTCTCCTCTCCATCCCTCGCTCTGCTATCTGCCTCCAGCCTGTCCCATCTGTCCATCCATCTTTCTCTTCCTCCTGACACTGCATCTGGCCCCCTGTCATCAACACACTTACCTGACCAAGTGCTATAAAACTTCCAAGCAAGTTGCCTAGGACTGGGACCTTTCCCCCTGCAGTCTGTTTTGTGGATCTCCCCTTTCCAGTTGTTCTCTCTCTTGGTCTGGCTGCCTGATTTCTTTCTTTCTTTCTTTCTTTCTTTCTTTCTTTCTTTCTTTCTTTCTTTCTTTCTTTCTTTCTTTCTTTCTTTCTTTCTTTCTTTCTTTCTTTCTCTCTTTCTCTCTCTCTCTCTCTCTCTCTCTCTCTCTCTCTCTCTCTCTCTCTTTCTTTCTCTCTTTCTTTCTCTCTTTCTCTCTTTCTCTCTCTCTCTCTCTCTCTCTCTGTCTCCCCCTCCCTCCCTCCCTCCAATTCTCTCTCTTCTCCCCCTCCGCCCATTTGCAGATTTCACTTTCGAGCTCTTCTGAGTCCAGTTCACTTGGTTGAGTCTGTCATCCTGCCCCAGTCCATCCCTCCCTCCCTCCACCTCTCTTTCTCTCTGCAGAGCCTCCAGACCCTCTTTCTAGAGCTCGTTGCACTTATTTCCGCAAAGGGCCTTATTACTAGTCACATTATAAAACCATTACAATCAACCCTCCCTCCCAAAGGGTCTATGGGTCAAGTATAGTCCTTCCTCAGAATACATGTGGGAGATGTCAGATCCAAATCCCCCTGCATGCGGAGGGCTGACACATCAGGAAGAAAATTAACATGTGCCTGAAAATTTGCCTGCAATGGAAACACCCTAGGAGCTTTCAAGAAAGTCAAGACAGGAATTGCCACAAGATGGAGAGCAAGAAAAGTTTACCAAGGTGATACTGAGAATTACTTTAAGACATAACATCATTGCTACATCTCAAGCTGTGAGGAAGTTGAATCCAGTTGGGACAATGAACGGCAATGTAAATAAGGAACAGTTTCTGTAGTGTATCCAGCTCAAAACATGTGCTCCAGCCAGCCATGTGTTCGGACCGGTTTCAGCAGGTCTGACATGCGGCCGGGTGAAGTGCTTGAGCTTCGCTCCAGAGAACAATGGACAGTAGGATCCTAGCTCCCTCCCAATTGGGGAGCAGGAATCATAGGAGATAACTCAATCAATGTAAATAAACCAATCACGGGGTGTTGTGTGTGTTGGGGTGGGGGTTCCTTTGGGAATAAAAGCCGGCCTGCGAGCTGGCTTCACTTGTCTTGTTCTTGAACTAATAAAGTATGTGAGAGCTGAAATCACTCGTCAGTCTCACTACTTTTCAGTTTCCTTGCAAGTTCCCAGATATGTACAGTCTTCCACAGCCTTCTTAAGGCCAAGCCAGAGCAGCCAGCCAAGAGGAATAATTTTGAGAGTGGGGCTACAGATCAGTGATTAACCTCGGGAAAGAAGAGAAGGGTAGAATTGGTCCCCCTTTACTTGAGGCCCTGTGAGAAGGGTGGGAATAGAGGAGCAGGAAACCAGCCAGGAGCACTGGGCTTACAGGACCCAGCCACCCTTTTCTGTTGGCTGCTGGATGAAAAAACCCACTGCTGGACCTCTGGATGGCACCTGGTATTTTTGGCCGCTGTGTGACAGAGTGTTGGACTGGATGGGCCATTGGCCTGATTCAACATTGGCTTCTCTTATGTTCTTAAAGACCAACTTTAAAAAAATTCGGAGAGTGTTACGGCTGATTTAGAAACCTTCATTATGGTGCTTTGCATGCAGAAGGTCCAAGGTTCCACCCCCAACATCTCCAATTAAAAAAATCAGGTAGTAAATCCTGGAGATCTTGGAGAGCTCCTGCTTGTCACTGTAGGCAGAGGCAGGAAAAGCAGAACCAAGGGATGTGGGATGCAATTTCCAGTCCCCATATTACTATGATAAGCTTCTACATGTTGCTGGCACTGAAAGCCAGTGTTTGTACGCTGAATATGTGGAGGCAGCATCAGGACAGACCTAGGTATTCCCTACCTCAATCTTCATGTGCTCCTCTGCTTACATGATTGGGGATCCTGCATTTTGGACATGCACCACTCAGGCAGTGCTTGGCCCCATGGAAGAGATAATCATCCCTGTGCCATCATTTGATTACCTTTTAAAAAGGTGGACAATGACATCAAGGACAGGAGCTTCAGCAGGAGCTTCTCCTACATGGCCTAAACCTTCTCACATTGCCCAAATATTGTATGGAGGAGCCTGGGTTCAGGACCTTCCATGTTACAAAGGTAACATAAGATCAAGGTACTTCTTGCCAAAACCACTTAAAGGAAAAATGAAAGCAAGATAGCTGTGCTAAAACAATCAGATGCACTTTGTTTTCCTGTCACATGACCCCAAAAGATACAATAAAAGATTCAGATGCAAAACCCAGCTGGTAAATGTATGACAGGGATAACATCTGGTCAGGTTTATTTTTATTCTAACACCAGAAACCTCAAAGCCCTACTGTGCTTCAGCGATCAAAATCTTACCAATGTGACCACCTCCCACGGCCATCTTGTTTTCTTAGCAACAATGAGACCTTCCACGAATGCCAATGGGAAATATTTTTCAAGGTAAACTGTGTTACAAATTACTTCCAATGTTCATGCATTCTGGATATATCTCTCTCTCTCCTTATAAATAATTATCTTTTGGTTTCGCAAGATTCCATGCGCTCCCATTGGCTGTAAAATGCCCTCCCTCAGCCATTGGCCCATCAGCCGCCACTCAAGAGTACTCGTGTGCCATTGGCCGGGTGCTGGGTCTGCTCCTCTTCCCCACCCACTCCCCCTGGCAGACAGCTCTCTCTCCTGAGGAAGACAGTTCTCTTGACTCCTGTGAGGGACTGTCCCCTCAGTGGTTGTGATTGTAATTTGCAAATCCTTTCCCCTTTTTTAGTACAGCTCAGTGGGTTACTGTCCATGTTGATTAACCAAGAATACAACAATGCAATAGCACTTTTGACTTTACCAGACAACAATAATTCAAAAGATGTTTTGGATCTTAAACCTGTATATTTCCTTAAAAGTGTATGTACTAGATCTCTGATTTGAAAAACCTGAAATAATGGGGGTGATTCCCCCCCCATCTTTATCACTAACTCTTCATATGATATATTGATATTGACCTGTAGTTAATGTCTGTAAAATATTCAGGTTATTATTTCTCCAGGTTTAGAGATTACATAAGTTAGATCTTGTATCTGTGCATTAAACAATATTGATGTCATTGGTGACAAACTTGGACTAAAGCTAGCCTCTAACTCAGGGGTGTCAAACATCTGGCCCGGGGGCTGGATCAGGTCCCCTGAGGGCTTCTATCAGGCCTGCAGTGGAACTGGCTGTCTTCTGCTTCTTCCAGTTCTGCTGCTGCTGGATCATCATAGGTTTGCAGCTTATAGATACACACTGAACAGCATACTCAAGACTGCAACAGCACAGACATTTTGATGCAATAATTCAGAGCAAGAGGTGTCAGTTATCAGACACTGGTAAATAAACAAAATATTGCAAGAGTGCTAATGTTTTAAGCATGTTTTTATTTTAAATTAAAAAATCCTTTGTTGTGTCCTTTATAAATTACTAGGAATAAGGCCCGTTGTGGAAATAAATACAACGGGCTCTAGAAAGAGGCTCTGGGAGAGTGCCCTGGCTTTAGGCACTCAGTGACAATTTGCTGTGGCAATCTCAGCAGGGTATAATGACAGAGTCCACCATTTTCTCCAGTGGAACTGATCTTTGCTACCTGAAGAGCAGTAGTAATTTTGAGTGATCTCCAGCCCACCCCCAATATTGGTAACAGTGGTTCCCCAGGAGGGAGTGCCTGGTTTGGAGGGTGGAGTCTATGGCATTGTACCTGTCTGAGGTCCCACCCCTCCTCAACACTCACCCTCTCCAGGTTCGACCCCTCAAATCTCCAGGAATTTCCCAACCTGGAGTTGACAACCCTATCTCCCTCCCAGCCAACCATCAACGTACCTTTAGTTTTCCATCTCCTCCCCCCTCCCTCCTAGAGAGCAGTTGTAATTTTGAGTGATCTCCACCCCCCACCTGGAGATTGGCAACAATGGTTCCCCATCAGGGAATGGCTGGATTGGAGGGTGGAGTCTATGGCATCGTACCTGTCTGAGGTGCCACCCCTCCTCAAACCTCACTCTCTCCAGGCTCCATCCCTCAAATCTCCAGGAATTGCCCACCTGGAGTTGGCAACCTGATCAGGACTGGGCCCAATGAGTTTTCTCCCGAAGGCCAACATAGGTGTAGAAAGGGCCTTTTACTGACAGAGGAGAAAGTACAGGTGCCAACTTTGATTAGGGAAATACCTGGAGATTTGGGGGGGTGGATCCTGTGGAGGGCAGCATTTGGGGTGTGTGTGGAAGGACTCAGCAGGGTATAATGCCATAGAGTCTACCCTCCAAAGCAACCATTTTCTCCCGGGGAACTGATCTCTGTCATCTGGAGGTCAATTGTAACAGTGGGAGATCTCTAGGTCCCACCTGGAGATTGGCAGCCCTAGGGGAAAGTCAGCCGCACAGCGGGGAGTTGAAGAAAATGGTCTGATGGTCACTGGCCCACCTCGTTAGCCAGCCAGCCATGCTGAAGCTAAGCAGGAGAAAGAGCCTTTTCCCATTTATTCTGACAGGAAAGTGGCCATTGGGGAGGGGATTATGTGTGGGGGAGGGGGTTATGCTGAAAGTCCTTTGTTTTTTACTCACAGAACCAAGCTTGGTTGCCTACCGACAGCCACTGAGGGGACAGTCCCTCACAGGAGTTAAGAGAACTGTCTTCCTCAGGAGAGAGAGCTGTCTGCCAGTAAATCTGACATGTAAAATCTGTCTGAAGGGGAGTGGGTGGGGAAGAGGAGCAGACCCAGCACCCAGCCAATGGCACGCGAGTACTCTTGAGTGGCGGCTGATGGGCCAATGGCTGAGGGAGGGCATTTTACAGCCAATGGGAGCACATGGAATCTTGCAAAACCAAAAGATAATTATTTATAAGGAGAGATATCTTCACTATCTGGCATTACATTTTATGACACACATGGCCAGGCCCAACAAGGTCTCATTTATGTCAGATCCTGCCCTCATAACAAATGAGTTCAACACCCCTGCTCTAATTTATACCAAACTGACAATACTGAATAAGATTATCTGAATAAGATTAGCCCAAGTTGATTTTCGATTACCATACTAAATCAGATCATTCAATTTTAAACTATCTTTAAGAAAAGTTTCCAAATATTGATTTTCTTTATCACAACTGTACTATTTTATCATTTCAACTAGCCTAACTGCCTTTTAATATGTAGTAATATGGGGCACTCCCAGTCCTCCTTTAACTCCTGATCCTATTAGAGTTTTCATAGCCACCCTAAGATGCTTTCCTAACCAAATGAATTCTTAAAATACTTGTTCCCAGGCCTTAACAATATATGTTTTCACAGGTAATGTTAAATTAATAAATAAAAACAGGATTCTGGGTAAAATGTTCATTTTCAGTGTTACCAGCCTACCAAACCATGAAAGAACTAGAGTATTCCAGACCTCAAATAATTTTTGGTGATTATATTCCACAATAGAATCAAAATCTTGTTTGAACCAAATTCCTAGATATTTTAATTGGATGTACTGCCTATGGAATGGAGCAGATCTTAGCAATATCATTCTTTTGCATTAAAGACATATTTAAGCCCAACTATTCAAACTTCCCTAAATTAGCCTTAAAATCTGAAAGAGCCCCAAATAAATGTATCAAATGCATGTCTTGGTCTAGACAATGCAAGTACTACATCATCCTCATATAAACAAATCTTAGTGATCAATGTGTGTATTTCTTATGCTTTTATCTGCACAATTTGCCTCGGCTGCTTTAAAAATGAAAAATCCTGATATTTTTAGTATTCTTCCATGTTAAAGACTGGCAACAACACTAAAACAACCTGGTGTGGGGTAACATGGTGGCTTACATCACTAAGCCAAAGAGTAATGGTTAGAGTGGTGCTTCGCATCACTAAGCCAAGGTGTAGTGGTTAGAGTGCTAGAGTGAGAGGAAAGACCCAGGTTCAAAATTTTCCTCAGCCATCATTACCTTGGACCAACAATACATCTCAGTCCAACCTAATTCTTAGAATTGTTAATAAGAATAGAATGGGAGCAAACCTTGTGGTCCTTAGAGGAAGGCTGGGATCAAAACATGAGAAACAAATCATCAGTTCTGGTCTTCTTTGCAACTGTCTCTGAAGCACATCCAGGCATTAACTGAGGTCACAAAGAGGTCCATTCTCTGTGTGTATCAGAGAGTTCTTGCAAGTATGCAGAAGGGATGGACCTCTTTGCCCCAACAGGTAATGCTTGGATGTACTTGAGAGACATTTACAGAGACGACCCAAACTGATGATCTATTTCTTATTCTCTGTGTCTATCAGAGGGATCCAAGTATGCAGAAGGGATCAAAATTCCCTAATTCTTTAGCTGAGGTCTGTGGATTACTGACGATGCATGATGCATTATCACATGACTTACAAAACCACAGTGAGAATATAGAGTTACATCTCTAGGAACTGCTGGGAATTCTATGGTTTTATCATCAAGTTTCCAGTGACTCCTAGAGTACACTGTCACTTTTTTTACCATAAATGATGAGACACTCAGAGTGGCAGCAGGCAACAGGAGCAAGGGACAGTTAATCCCTACCCCAACTGGGGCTTGGCAGCCCTATCCAGGGAGCCAAGGGAAGTGTGATTTTATTATAGGAATTGAGAGCAGCACACTGACTTCAATAGACCTGTGAACAAACCACACAATTGTTCTTTGGTGAATTGGGTCCAGGGAAGCACACAGAATACTGCCTGTTCATTTCCAAAGTGAGGGATATAAGTTCAACCCCTGGGCCATTTTGGCCCCACCCTATACTGCAGTTCTGAGCCAAACTAGGATTCTGCTGATTTTTAACATGGTTAAAGTTCCCAGCTGTGGGGGAAAGTGAGTTGGGTCTGGGAACCTGGCCTCAACATGATCAAAAATGTCTAGTGTAGTAGATTTCCGGTCTTGGCAATCGCCATGGCAGTCATCTTCTCCCGGGGCTCTGGGAGAAGTCTGCCAGCATCTACGGCTAGGTGGGGGTGCATATTACCGCGTCATCCCAGGAATCCCAGGGTGGGCCTCTCAGCCAAGAGGCGCTAGAGGCCCCCCCAGTGCATTCAGCCAGAGAAGGGGGGCTCCTCCTTGCCCCAGTGGGCCTGTCGTAGAGCATCCCGAATGGGAATAAGATCAGCACACCGGAGCAAGTGCACAGTGATCCAGCGAGTATGAATGCGGAGAGACAACCACTGAAAGTGTGAGTCGAGTTTAAGCAAGAAGCACCCGTGCAGTTGCGTCCCCCCTAGCGAAAATGAGGGGGGGAGGGAACTTCCCCCCGATAAGGACTGCTTGCAAGCGATCTTAAAAAAACCTGGGAAAGGGGGGGACAGCAAGGAAAGAGCGGTGGAACTGAAGTAAAGTGTTTGCATGAGCTTACCGGCGTGATTAAGAACTTCCAGAGACTTTGATGAACTTTTGCTAACTGTAAACAATCCCCAAACATGGCACTGCCGAAAGATGTGAGAGACAAAATACCGAAAGTTAAACCTTCTTCCGGAAGCTTCAGCCCTCTAAGTTCGGTGCCTAGACAGGACCAAACTGCAGAACTCCAAATGTTGCTGGTGGAGGTGCTTCACCCTCTACTGGAGAAAATCACAGCTATAGATAATAAGCTTGATGCTCAACAAGCACAGACGGCAGCCAATGCAAAGGAAATCGAAAAAGCGGAACAGGAACTTAAAGAGATTGGTTCCAATTTAAAAAAATGGATAAATAGCTAAAGGCACTTGATAAAAATTGCCAAATCGAACAGTCTCGTGTACTACAGCTGCAAATGGAAAAGGCAAGCTACATCTTGAGACTTCAAGGGATTAAAGAGGAGAAAGGGGAGAATCTATATCAAATTGTTGGGGGCTTGTTGGCCCCTTTGGCAGATATGACATCGGACCAATTTCAAAGCGAAATAGATACAGTTAGGGAAATACAGAATAGTTTGCCAGGGGAAATTACTATTAGATTCTCCCAAAGAAGAACAAGAGATCAACTCTTGAAAGCGACTAGTGGGATTACCTTGAAGTGGAGAGACAAGGAAATTAAAGTTATGAAGGATATTCCATTTGAGATAAGACGAAAGAGGAGGAAATATAGAGACTTGGTGATATTTCTACAAACCCAGAAGGTCGTGTATAGATGGTTGGTTCCTGAGGGACTAATCTTTTGATATACAAATAGGAAAGAAAAGATTGATTCAATGGATAAGGCTTGTGAATTTTTGTGTCAACATGGATGTCCACCAGGAGAGGGAGAAGGTACTCCGGATGGCACCAATGAGAGAGAAGAAGAAGGAGAGACCGGATCTTCCTCAGAGGACTCAGAATCCGAATTGGGAGCTGTAGCCCCTAAATCAAGATATCACTTAAGGGGAAAGGGGGGGGGAGTAGTTTGTTAATGCTCTCTGGAAGATGTTAGCAAGAAGTATATTAACAGGAGGAAGCTCTTTATGAAACTATATCTGTATTAGTGAGTGAAAAATGAATCCTATTTTAGTGAGATGATTATTTTCAGTGGAAGTCAATCCATATTTACGAGGCAGATTTCTATTTAAATCGATTGTATGATTACTGACTCTAGGGTTTTTAGAGGTTATCTTTCCTTTCTCCTGTAGATTGTAGTTCCCCACCCTGGAATTTTCTGTTGTAGTTTTGTAGTAAATAGAAAAATCAATAAAAAATCCCCTTTGGGGGGCCAAAAAAAAATGTCTAGTGTAGTTTAGCCCTCAGAAGAGTACACACTGCTTTGAATTGCACTGCTAGGGTCTAGGTTCTAGAATATTTGCCCATTTTATTGTGTTTATCACTTAAAATCTGATGTATATGTGGTGAACAATCTTGCCATTCAAAGTGTACATTCTCCACTGGGGTTATTATTAGATCTTCTTTGCATATTGTTGCAATTAGATCTGATTGGCTTCCTCAAGTTGTGATTAAAGACGATTGTGGTACGTGTGTGACTGGTACAACCACAGGAGTCAAACTGGGTATTTGCTACTCAATTGCCACCTGTGGGATTGTGTAGGATAACACAGAGGGGCATATTGGTTTCCACATGGCTGCCACATGTGAGTGCAGAAGGTCCTTAGGAGTAGTTGCTTATGTTAAGAATTCTTTCTACCATCAAAAGTTCAGTACCCTTTAAGAACAGACTTTGCTAGGTGTCAGATAGCCCTTTCATGTTAATGGAATGTGAGGGGAGTGCATCTGCCTCCCACTTCTCTGAATGTTCTCACACAATCTCTTATTGGGTCCCATTGACCTTGTTGCTCCAGCTGGAGGCTTATACTGGGAACTATAATGGTTTCTGAAATGTTTTTGCTAGCTTGCCCGCTTCTACTGCCCACGCGCACGAAATGTATCAATTGGCTTCTGCTGTGGGGGGGGGTTGTTTGAATGTAGTATAACTTCACAGGCTTTGCTGTAAGTAGTCATTACAGACACAGACTGTACACATGTCTTTAATACTGTTCCATGATTAAACATTGTCTTCTGAAGAAGACTACGTTGTGTGACTGACTGAAGAACCTGACACTAGGGAGTAATATTCACAATGAAGAAGTATCTTTTCAGTGCCTGCTACCAATGCAGCTGCAAAACAAATTTCATTCTCAAGCAAATCAAAGCAAATACAAGTGATATAGATATTCAAGATTCTGAAGCAAGTCTTTTTTCACCATTTGAATGATGCCTCAAATGATCACATAGCGCACACGCTATGGTACAGGGAAGCTTAACTAGAAGGATTAGTCATTAAAATAACAGATTGAGCACAGTTAAGTTCTGTGCCTGAAACTATATTATCTATCTCTCAGGCAGGGCTACATTTCAATAAGATTGTAAACAAGAAAAAGTTATTCATCTCTGTTTTATTGCTTGTAATCCTTTAAAAAGAAAAAGAAACCAACAATGACATTCTTACACAATTACTTAGCCTGAAAAAGAAAAGGAAAATATAAGAAGGCCATCTGAGAACATTTCTCAAATATTACCCTACAGAATTAAAGTCAAATCGAGCAATGCAGGGGGTAACAGCATTTATTTATTTATTTACTTCATTTATACCCGCCTATCTCCTCAATGAGGATCCATTGTTCTCCTCGCCTCCATTTTATCCTCATAAAAGCCATGTGGGGTAGGGTTAGGCTGAGAGTATATGACTGGGCCAAGTCAGCCAGTGAGGAAATTCAAACCTGGGGCTCTCAAATCCTAGTCTGATATTCTAGCCACTGCAACAGCTACCACACCAGCTGAAATGGGCTGGTATGGAGTACCAGTGAGAAAATTGCTGAGGTGGTACATCCCATCTTTTGCTCTGAGTTCACCAAGAAAGAAAATACTTGTAGACAACCTCTGGAGACACCTGGATAGAGGCAGATTGGAGCTGTTGCTATTACTTGCTTTGACAGCAGCATTTGATGTGGTCAGCTATGATCTTATGACCCACCACCTCACCAATATGGGGATATGTGGGATAGCCTTACAGTGGTTTGTCTCCTTTTTCCACAGTCAGGGACAGATGGTAATGCTTAGGGAGAGAGTCTCACCATGTTACTCTTTGGTATGTGGCATCCCACAAGGGGTGATTCACCCATGTTAAATAACATCTACATGCACGCCCTTGCCCAACTGGTCTAGAGGGTTGGGCTGGGAAGCCACTGATATTCTGAGGATACCCATCTATATCTGTTAATGGACAGCTGCCCAAACTCTGCCCCAGATATTTTGGCTAAGGGTTTGGAGACTGTGGCTGGGTGGTTAAAACAGAGCTGGTTGAAATTAAGTCCACTGAATATGGAGGTCCTGTGCCTGGGCCATGGGAGGAGGAACGGGATTGGGGATCCAACTCCCAGCACTTGACAGTGCACTGTTGACACCAGTACCAACGGTGAAGAGCTTGGCTGTGATCTTGGATGCCTCATTATCTATGGAGGCCCAAGTCACAGATGTGGCCAGATCTACATTCTTTCTCCTATGCCAGATCAGGCAGTTGACCCCCTATCTCCCCCCTGACTTAGCCACAGTGATCCACGCAATGGTCACCTCCAGACTGGACTATTGTAAGTCGCTGTATGCAGGGCTACCCTTGAGGCTGATCCAGAAACTTCAGCTGGTCCAGAATGCAGTGGCTCGTGTTCTTACAGGAACATCACTAAGAGCACATATACAACCAGTGCTATGCCAGCTGTACTGGCTTCCAGTTGAATACTGGGTCAAGTTCATTGTCTTGGTTCTAACTTTTAAAGCCCTAAAGACCAGCATATTTTCAGAACCATTTCTCCCGGTGTGTCTCTCAAAGAGCACTACGATCCATGGATCAAGATTGCTGGGTGATCCCTAGCTCTAAAGACATCTGCTTAGCCTCAATCAGAGCCAGAGCCTTTTCGGCTCTGGTGTTGGCCTAGTGGAACACTCTTCCTGAGATTCAGGCCCTGTGAGACTTAAAGCAATTCTGCAAGACCTGCAGAAGGGAGATGTTCTGCCAGGCCTATGGTTGAAATGGCGGAGATCTACTGAATGGCCTCCCCCTGCACTACTGGCTTACCTCGCATGTGCAGCTTGTTGTTTATTTTCTTGCTTGCCTCATGTTTCTTGCCCTTGTGTTCTGTCTGCAGTGTTTTTTGTCTGCCTGTTCCCCCCATTATTAGTTACCATCTACCTGCATGCACAGGGGTTCTTAGGCAGAAGTGGACAGAGAGGGACTATTAATTGGTGCCATCGATCATATTGTTGATATACTATTCATTGTACCGTCATTGGGTTTTAATTATTTTTCTTTATTTAAATACTGGATTATATGTAATCATTACACTGTTGTAACCCGCCCTGAGCCTGCTTAACATAAGAACATAAGAGAAGCCAATGTTGCACCAGGCCAATGGCCCATCCAGTCCAACACTCTGTGTCACACAGTGACCAAAAATACCAGGTGCCATCAGAAGGTCCACCAGTGGGGCCAGGACACTAGAAGCCCTTCCACTGTTGCCCCCCCCCAAGCACCAAGAATATAGAGCATCACTTGCCCCAGACTGAAAGGTCCTATCTATAGGTAAAGGTAAAGGTTCCCCTGCTCGAAAGCCAGTCGAATCCGACTCTAGGGTTGCGGTGCTCATCTCCGTTTCAAAGCCGAAGAGCCAGCGCTGTCCAAAGACGTTTCCGTGGTCATGTGGCCGGCATGACTAAACACCAAGGCGCACGGAACGCTGTTACCTTCCCACCGAAGTGGTACCTATTTATCTACTTGCAATTTCTTGCTTTCGAACTGCTAGGTTGGCAGGAGCTGGAACTAGAGACGGGAGCTCACCCTGTCATGAGGCACTCACGGGTCTTGAACTGCTGAACTACTGACCTTCCACAGCCTGCAGTTCAGCGTCTTAACCACTTGAGCCACCGCAGCTCCTTTCCTATCTATACCTTGTGGCTAATAGCCACTGATGGACCTCTGCTCCATATTTTTTTGTTGTTGCCCACCAGACCAAAAGTTAGAGGAGGATTATTAAAATGATGGATGAATTAAAGATAGCAGCTAGACGAATTAATTGTGTTGTTATTTCTGTGGCAAAAGTACAACTGGCAGGATGTACTTATATCTTTATTATGCCTGGAAGCATTCTGGATCTTTCATTTACAGACTTTGCAACCAAAAGGTCTGAATCAGGAATTTGATCTTTCATGTTTTTTGTGAAAGTTATGGCTATTTGGGTGGTAGCAGTGTGGTAGGTTTGAGAACCTGAATGTTGTTAATTGGTGACACCTGTTGTGGGTGCTGGCTGGAGAGTTTAAATGACATGCTTGCAAGGTGGGTTTTGAGAAGACAGACTTGAATTAGGAGCAATATGCCACAGAAGTAATTTCAGAAGTCTTCCATATATGTAGAATTTATGTGATGAGTAAATGACTTGTAAGAGATTATTTGTATCTTCATGTCTGCTGTTTATTTGGTGACCTTTTTGTATTTTTATGTTATGTGCAGTGAGGATTCTTTGATAAAGACAAAGAAACAGGTTGAAAGTAAACTGGAATCCTGTCAGAATCTTTCACATGGCTACACTGTGTAATAGAACATGCTGTTGTTTGTTTCAGTGGGTTGTTGTAAAAAGTACTTGTATTGATACAAATAACAAGGATTGTGTGTAATATAAATTCCATTGAGCACCATTACATTATTTATAAGTAAATTTAAAGAAGAGTCTATGCATATTTGTTGCCATCTCATGGTATATATTTTGTTCATATTAAATAGAATAAGTCTGCCAACCTTGCTGTTGACATCCCCAGTAGATGTTTATTGTGATAACAGTACAAGAAAGAAAATTGACCATATAACCTATGAATATATGATGGACAAACAAGGAAAAATAAAATCTTGGCAAGAAGTTCAAGCTGAAGGAAAAAAACCATTCCATAGTTATATAATCAAATGGTATCCAAATTCAAAAAACAAATAGTTAAAGAAGGGGATCGGCTAAGAAAGAAAATGACTTTGGTACAATTAATCACTGAAGATTTAAAGCACACTAGGAAAAATCTACAAAATATTATTACAATATGATACTGAAAAAAGCAAGTAAAATTGTATGATAGAATGGATGCAAAATTTTGAAGAAAATATACTTATGAGGAAATGGGGAAAATCTATGGACTAAAGAAATTAAATTTACTTAATGCCAAACATTAAAGAGTTTTTAGATGGTATATTACTCCTAAAGATATAGTAAAAACCAATAAAGATTATAATGGGAAGTGTTGGAAATGTTAAAATACAGATGCAAACATTTTATCACATATGGTGGACATATAAGAAAGCAAAACAATATTGGATAGAACTACATAAAAAAATGCAAAAGATTCTGAAACTTAAGTTTGTGCTGGATCCCAAGAAATGTTATTAAATATAATACCAAGCAATATCACTAAAATATACAGTGAATTGTTTAAGTATATGGTGATGGCAGCAAAAGTATTTTTTGTACAAAAATGGAAGGTAGAAAAATGTCCAGACTTGAAGGAATAGAAGAATAAATTAAGTGAATATGTGACAATGGCAAAATTAACATCTTATATACATAACAGACCAGCATTACAATTTCAAGAAAAATGGAAACCCTTTTAGACTATATAGTTGTAAATTAAGGATAAAGTCAAATGAAATAGTAAATGACAGAAGGAAAGAGTTAGGAAACAGATATATGTTAAAAATGTTATTAGATAAGATGCTAGATGGAAAAGATAGAACAAAGATATTTTATTAGAAATGAAATATTTATAGTAAATATAAATAAGATCCATATAAATATATGCATTTGAATATAAATGATAATAGTTTATATCTTTGTATGTCTGTAAATTGAAATAAAAATTATTTTAAAAATACTTAAGGGCTAGGCCCTGACCTAGGTAGTCCAGGCTATCTTATCAGATCTCGGAAGCTAAGCAGGGCTGAACCTGCAAGTACTTGGAAGGGAGACCTCCAAAGAATACCAGGGCCAGGATGCAGAAACACCTCTCTGAAAAAGGTCCTAGCCGCACTAGGGGTCCCCAGAAGTCACTATGACTTCTAGGTTCACAAGCACACACACACAAATGCAAAAAAAATTAAAAATATTTTAGGGTCAATCATGAGTAAGTCATTTTCAATCCTGATTTGATCCCTAAGAGGCCAATAAGGTCTAATATCCAGTTGCACCCAGGCCATAAGGTCTAAGATCCTGTTTAACCTGCTTTCACTGATGTGGCATCCGTAAAGATGCAGGGCTCTGAGAGACTGTAATTCATGGTCTGTCCTTGTGTGGTCATGCAGCTGCTTTAGTAAGGAATCACCAAGTGGTTTGGTATCTGCCAAACTGTAAATTATTTTGTCCTCATAAATGGGATCACGTATAGAGGGCAGAGAGAGTGTAGTAGCTCTGGAAAGGGTGCCTGCCACTAGCATGTCCTTGCCCTTAGTGTAAGCGATTAATTTTTTTTTTGGAACTGTCATATTTTTGGAGCTGTAACAGCCTGCTTCATAGTCACACTGGAGCCTTGGCTTGGCAAAAATTGCTTCCAGGGGTTAGTGGTCTGACTGGACTATCACCTGGGCACCAAACATGTGCTGGTGGAATGTAGTCATCACAAAAACAATCACTAGAAGTTCCTTTTCAATTTGTGCATAATTTCACTCAGCCTGTGTCAGTGCTCTTGAAGTATAAGCAATAGGTTGCTTCTGTTGAAACAGGCATGCCCCTAAACCTTCTTTAGATACATCTGTTTGTACCTCCAATTGTTGTTCTGGATCAAAGTATTTGAGTACTGGAGCAGTTGTGATGGCTTGTTTGAGATTGTTTAAGGCCCCATCTGCATCTAGCATTTGCTCCTCTGTCTTACCAAACCCACACTGGAACAGAAATCCCCATCTACATTGCATGCCACTTTCACTTTGATTGAGTGTCGCATTTTATGGCAGTGTCCAGACTGCATGCTGCTTTCACTTCGTTTGATCTCTGGTTTTATTGTGGTTGTCTGCATAGATTTATGGCCATTTTATGGCCATTCGGGGTGACTCTGCAGTCAGTACAGTGTTGGCCTGGGGTAGTTGAATGTGGTTTGGTGAACTGCATCTTTTTCTGTTCCAGTGTGGGTTTGGTAAAAATGCTAAATGCAGATTGCCCTTAAGACTTCCTGCTGTTCAGGCCTGCATTTCCACAGTGCATTGTTTCTCAACTGGGCTTGCAGAGGTACAGTCAGACTTGATTCATTTTGTATATATTAGGCCAGGTATTGTATAGTACCTAAGAGAGTCTGAAGGCTTTTCTTGTCCACAGGTAGGGGCATTTTGTTGTCATGTTAGCAGCCAGACCCCTCCTGCTGCAGAGGGGCAGTTTGGCACAAACACCCTTCATATAGTATCACCTCCCAAAATCATAAATGCCATACACAGCCTGGTCCAAAAGGACACAAACATGGATGCCAACCAGGTGACAGTAAGGTCAGGGAAAATATTTTTGGAAAAATGAGTCAGGAGTGGCTGAGTGTCTAATGACCCTTCTCCCCCCACCCTCAGGAGATGCATAATTAAGGACAAATGCTTCCCAAGAAACTACTGACTAATCTCATCACATGCCCAGCCTCCCTTCCCTCTTACCCATTTACCCTAATAAAGAAACACTTAACAAACCTGATAGTTTTGCTGTCCATTCCCAGGAAACTCATCAAGGTACATTTACATTATTGTTCAATCTCCGGAACAGCCATTAGGCATTGTTTCTGGGGCAAGCAAGTCATCATGCCCTGGATTAGCATTTTGCTCTGTATCTGGAGTCCCGAGACCCCAGTCTCTGTGTGTGTGTTCTCGGCACCATACCATACACCCCCACTTGTGTGTGGGTTCTCTGTCTCTTCCCCATGAAACACTGGCCATTTTGCTGCCTTCTGCAAACCTTGATCTTCTAGATTGGTAACAAACACTTCTCTGAATCGCTTTCTCCCCGCTATTCCCTATTTTTCCTCTTAGATAGCATGCAAGGAGAGATAAGGAGGCTTTCCTGAATGAACAATGCAAAGTAATAGAGGAAAACAATAGATTGGGAAGGACTAGAGATCTCTTCAAGAAAATTGGAGAAATCAAGGGAACGTTCCATGCAAAGCTGGCCATGATAAAGGACAAAAACGGTAGGGACCTAACAGAAGCAGAAGAGATTAGGAAAAGATGGCAAGAATACACAGAAGAACTGTACAAGAAGGACCTTGATGTCCTTGACAACCATGATGGTATAATCACTGACCTTGAGCCAGACATCCTGGAAAGCGAAGTTAAATGGGCCTTAGAAAGCATTACTAACAACAAAGCTAGTGGAGGTGATGGTATCCCAGCTGAGTTATTCAAAGTCTTAAAAGAAGATGCTGTTAAAGTGCTGCACTCAATTTGCCAACAAATTTGGAAAACACAACAGTGGCCACAGGATTGGAAAAGGTCAGTTTACATTCCAATCCCAAAGAAGGGCAATGTCAAGGAGTGTTCAAACTATCGCACAATTGCACTCATTTCACACGCTAGCAAGGTCATGCTCAAAATCCTACAAGCTAGGCTCCAACAGTACGTGGATAGAGAACTGCCAGAAGTACAAGCTGGGTTTCGAAGAGGTAGAGGAACTAGAGATCAAATTGCCAACATTCGCTGGATTATGGAGAAAGCAAGAGAGTACCAGAAAAACATCTACTTCTGCTTCATTGACTATGCTAAAGCCTTTGATTGTGTGGATCACAATAAATTATGGCAGGTTCTTAAAGAGATGGGAGTACCGGACCACCTCACATGTCTTCTGAGAAACCTGTATAAGGGTCAAGAAGCAACAGTTAGAACCGGATATGGAACAACTGACTGGTTTAGCATAGGGAAAGGAGTACGGCAAGGATGTATATTGTCACCTTGCTTATTTAACTTATATGCAGAGTACATCATGCGAAATGCTGGCCTGGATGAATCACAAGCTGGAGTTAGGATTGCTGGGGAAAAGATCAATAACCTCAGATATGCAGACAATACCACTCTGATGGCAGAAAGTGAAGAGGACCTAAAGAGCCTCTTGCTCAGAGTGAAAGAGGAGAGTGCAAAAGTGGGCTTGAAGCTCAACATCAAAAAAACTAAGATCATGGCATCTGGCCCCATCACTCCTTGGCAAATAGAAGGGGAAGTCGTAGAAGTAGTGACAGACTTCACGTTCCTAGGATCCCTGATCACTGCAGATGGTGACTGCAGCCATGAAATTAAAAGACGCCTGCTCCTTGGGAGGAAAGCGATAGCAAACCTAAACAGCATGATAAAAAGCAGAGACATCACCTTGCCAACAAAAGTCCGCATGGTCAAAGCAATGGTATTCCCCATAGTAATGTATGGCTGCGAGAGTTGGACTATAAGGAAGGCCAAGCGCCGAAGAATAGATTCTTTTGAACTATGGTGCTGGAGAAGACTCTTGAGAGTCCCTTGGACTGCCAGGAGATCAAATCAGTCAATCCTAAAAGAAATCAACCCTGATTGCTCCCTGGAAGGCCAGATCCTGAAGCTGAAGCTCAAATACTTTGGCCACCAAATGAGAAGGGAGCATTCACTGGAGAAGACCCTGATGCTGGGAAAGATTGAAGGTCAAAGACGAAGGGGACGGCAAAGGATGAGATGGTTAGACAGTGTCATCGATGCAACGAACATGAAATTGAGCAAACTTCAGCAGACAGCGGAAGACAGGAGGGCCTGGCGTAATGTGGTCCATGGGGTCGCGAAGAGTCGGACTCGACTGTGCGACTGAACAACAACAACATGTTTCAGTGTGTTTTGAGTATGTATGTTTTCCTTTTATTCTGTTTTTCTTAATAAAAGCTAAAAGACAACTGAAGAATAATGTGGGAACAGTCTTAAATATCTTAGAATATTATGAAACCCATCCAGAGAAGCAGATGGCTTTGATATTTTTGGATGCTGAAAAAGCATTTGACAGTGTCAGGTGGCAATTTATTATTCAACAGATGAAGATAATGGATTTCGGGACTAATTTTATAAGGGCAATTGAAGCCATATATGCAAAGCAGAAAGTGAAAGTATTAGTAAACAATGAACTGACTGATAATATATGGATTGAAAAAGTGACAAGACAAGGTTGTCCAATATCTCCATTGTTGTTTTTACTAACTTTGGAAGTTCTGACAAGAGCTATTAGGAAGGATTCCCTTATTAAAGGGACATCAATAAGAGGAAATAAATATAAACTACAGGCTTTTGCTGCTTATTTGGTATTTATCTTAGAGGACTGAATAGATTCTGTACAAAAACTGATGAATCTGATTAATGAATATGAAAAAATGGCAGGAATGAAAATAAACTATCAGAAGATGAAAATGATTATGAAAAATATGACATTGAAACAAAGACTTGAAATAGTAGAGTTGACTAGATTTCAACTGGAGAAGAAAGTCTAATATTTGGGTAATAATATTACAGTGAAATGTAGTTCCCTGATGAAGGACAATTATAACAAAGTGTTGCAAGATATTAAAAAGGATTTAGAGAAATGGAAACATTTGCAAGTATTACTAATGGGCAGAATAGTAATTTTGAAAATGAGCGTTTTACCATGTATGATGTTTTTATTTCAGATGCTGCCGATATACATTAAACAAAATTTCTTCGATGAATTGAATAAACTGACACAGCATTTTATATGGCAAGGGAAAAAGCCAGGAATCAAATTGAAAGCCTTGCAAGATGCAAAAGATAATGTTGGATTCAGAGTACCAGACTGGAAGAATTATTATAGAGCAGCAAGCTTGGTTTGGCTGAGAGAATGGAGTCTACTTGAAGATCATAGGCTGGTGGCTCTAGAAGGACATGAACTGGGATGGCACTCCTTTCTATGGTATGGGAAAGCTTCTGGACATAAATATTTTAAAAATCATATGATAAGATCATTATTGACAATGTGGGAAAAGATTCGTCCATTGATATATACTAAAATTCCAAGATGGGTGTCTCCAGTGGAAGCTTTTTCTCAACCAACTTTGACTTCAAAACAAGTAGTTATTAGATATGCAGAATTATTAGACAAAAATAACTTAAAATCTCAGGAAGAATTAAATAAAAATGAAATAAACTTAGACTGGTGGACTAGAATGCAAGTGGAATCTAGATATAGTAAAGATAAACAGACAGATGGATTCTATTCAGAACAATGGGCATCTGAAAAATTATTATGTACTTCAAGAGAGAAAATTAAGAAAATTATGGTATGCTGATGCAATTGAAAATGCAGGATGAAATAGTTAAAGAATGTATGGTTAGATGGATGCAAAATGTGGGTCATAACATAGACCTGTCACAATGGAGTAAAATATGGAAAGTGAATATTAAGTTGACTAAATCTGTTGCATTCAAAGAAAACCTATATAAAATGTTTTATAGATGGCATCTAACCCCAGATAGGTTAGCTAACATGTATAACAATTTGAGCAACATATGTTGGAAATGTAACAACCATACTGGTTCATACTATCATATGTAAAAAGGTTCATAAATTCTGAATTGAAGTGCATACTTTCTTACAGTCAGTCTTGGATATCACAATACCTTTTAAGCCAGAAATATTTTTGTTAAATTGTTTACCAGATGAGTTAGATAAGAATCATAGATAATTTATTTTACATGTTATAACAGCTGCCATAATCTTATTTGCAATGGCATGGAGAACACTGAAGATACCAATGCTATATGAGTTGATATTTAAGATTATGGAATGTGCTGAAATGGACAACTTGACAAACATATTAAAAGGAAAAATAGAAGAAGAATTTATGAGTACCTGGAGGGTTTTTTATGACTGGCTAAAACTTGGGTTCTGAGAAAACAAGATTAAATGAAGAATAATAACAATGATAGATGAAATAGCTGTGAAACTGTAATGATAAGATATGCATGCAGAATACTAAATTGGAATGTTGTATTTTTCTATACTTTTCTTTCCGCCCCTCTTTTCCCCTTCCCCCTTTTCTTTATATAAACTAATAAAATTCTTAAAATAAAAAAAAGCTTTTTTAGGTGAACACCTGCCTGGTTCACTTGAGAGTTGTCTAAAGGAAAAATCCCCATAAACATTGGTGAAGATCCCCTAGTTACCCCCTCTTGCTCAATCTTCTTTATTCCCTCAACTAAATAGGAGACCACCCTTTTGGGTAACAGTCATCTGGTTTGATGCCGTCTTTTAAAAACACGTGGCCCATATACTTGATATCTTCTACTAGGAACTGTATCTTATCCTTGTTGAACTTTACACCATTTTGTCATGTTCTCTGAAGAACATGCTTTAAAATGGTGTCATGTTCCTCCTTGTCTGCTGCTGTGATGATCATGTCATCTGCAATAATATGGACAACTGGGAAGTCACCACATTCATAAATTTTCTGCTGAAATACTTCACTTGCTGACCAGATACCAAAAGGGTGTCTGTTAAAGTGGTATCTTCCCCATGGGGTGGTAAAGGTACCCACTTCTGCTGATTCTTTGTCCAGTTTTACCTGCCAATAGCCATCCTTTTCATCTAGGATGGTAAATAGCTTCTTTCCAGTCAAGTTTTTCCTGACATCTTCAACAATGGAAATAGAGAAATGTTGCCTCAACACTGCCTTATTAAGATCACATGGATCAAGACAAATCCATAGTGAGCCAATTTTTTGTGTGTATGATCACTAGGCTACTGACCCAAGGCTTTGTAATTTTTGTGATGATGCCTTGTGCTTCCAGTTGGCAGATTGTGTCCTTCAATTTGTCCAAAACACAGTGGGGAATCTTTCTATACCCATGGACAACAGGAGGGATTGTTGAGTCCAGAAAGATGTGATGAGTGCCAGGAAATAGACCCCAGTCTTCAAAAACATCCAAATAGAAGAAGAAGAAGAAGAGATTGGATTTATACCCCACCCTTCACTTGGAGTCTCAAAGTGGCTTACAAACTCTTTTCCCTTCCCCTCCACACAACAGATACCCTGTGAGGTAGGTGGGGCTGAGAGAACTCTAACACAAATTGCTTTTTCAGGAACAGCTGTGCCAGAGCTTGTGATTGACCCAAGGTCACATCAGCAGGTGCAAGTGGAGGAGTGGGGAATCAAACCCGGTTCTCCCAGATTAGAGTCCGCGCTCCTAACCACTACACCAAACTGGCCTAAGGAGGTCATCTCTTGGTCCAGGTACTATATGGGGTACCAGCTGGACTCACCTGAGGAGATCCAGAGTGATCCAGGCATCTCTTCCAAGTAATGGAGGATTCTCATTATCAATCACATAAAAGGTCAGCTGGGCTTTACTGGGACCTGCTCTACAATGAGCCACAATTGCCCCAATGGTTTCATGCGAGCACCTCCAAAAGTAATGAGCATGACTGGTGTTTGTATAATGTGCACTTGTCCCATCCCTACGGGCTCAGGACAGAGACCCCCATCCCTGAACGACCCGCTGGAGTGACCTGTGCCGCTCCACTCACCCAAAGAGCCACCTACCCAAGGAGAAGCGATGCTGGGAGCAAGGCACAGCAAGCAAGCCATGGTGGAGACACCCAGCACCGGCCCTCGGGGAGGGGGCAGTGCCAGCCGGGCCCGACAACAACAATGGGCTCCCTGAGGGTCTGGTGAGCGTGACAGGACAACGGGAGCTCCAGGAGGCACCCCAACGGGCCCCTGCGGGCCAGCAGGGCTGTGGAGCAGTGGTGGCGTGGCCCCAAGGCCACCTAGGCCACCGCCGGCACAGCCTCTGCCCCACCCAGCTGACCTCCTGGGTGTCATAGGAGATAAAAGGGAGCGGGGCTCAGGGAAGAGGCAGGCACAGTGGGACGGACGGAGATGCTGGGAGCAGGACAGAGCAATAAAAGGTGGGGAAACTGAGGAGCCAAGGAGGAGCAGCGTGGAAAGAGACCGTGTCGGAGAGAGAGACAGACAGCAGAGAGAGAGAAGGGTTGAGGGTAGTCCTTTCACACGCTAGCAGAGGGACCTGCGGGGTGGTGTTAACCCCGTCCCCTGCTGGTCTGAGGCTCCTCACCCTTCCCCACTTTCCTGCGAGTATCCCGTTGCCAGGACCACCACTCCCGTTGTGCCTCCGAACGCCACAGCCACCGGGGGGAGCAGAACACGGACCGCAGCACCGGCGTGACACACTTTTCCCGTCAAAGCTTTAGCCACTGCAGCAGGGATGGTGTTTTCTTCAGGTCCACTGTCCAGTTTAAATGAGGCTGGGAGACCTGCTATTGTTCTGTGCCGTGCCTTAGAGCAATCAAGAGTAGACAGGGAGCCTATGAATAGCATTTTCACATCGTTTTCTAGCTCTACATGTTCTTCCTTCATTCTGCACACTTTAACATTTGTAACAAGTAACTCCAAAGGCTGAACACTCTCTAGGCTTGTATGTGTTTCCACGTCTATTCAAAATCTTCTGTAGTTTAGCTGGGGCAGGCATCTGTGGCAGGAGGTTTGCAGGAGGCTTGTGCTCTTGTTGCAAGGAGCTGGAACAGTTTTGCTTTTGCTCCACAGCACGCAATGTTGCTTTTGCAGATATGGCTCTGGCCTGGGCACTTGCAAGAGCCTTTGTTCTGCAGGTATTGATTGCCTGCTGGAGGGTAAGATCGGTAGGGCTGCCAGTCCCCCAACAGGTATGCGATGGAGAACACACTCCTGTGATAATCTAAACAGACGAAGTACAGACTGATAGTACAAAGAGCTTGAGCATATCAAGGTGTATTATAACATACACCAATGTTGAAGCAGATACTGATACACAAGAAATGATAAGTTTTCTTTCAGGTGAAGGTGAAATTCTATCAGAATAAGAGTGAAGACGAAAACCTCCGGAATGACTCCTCGTTTTGCCGCTTCATCAGAAAAATTCCTATGCTTGTCTAGTTTCATTCATACCACAGTTTAACATATCATGTACAGATCTTCTCCTGGTTTTTCTACCATAAATACATTCTTAGAACAACTTTTCACTGGGCGTGACTTAGTTCATGATGCAAAGTACCACGCACAATGATGTCACTTCTGGGTGACATCATTGCAGTGAGTGTGCTTCACACATGTGTCAAAGAGATCTCAGAGAAGGACCAGGACCCCCCTGCTGGCATCAAGGTAAGACCTGGCAATCCTAAAGATCGTGGTTTTTTTCTAGGAGTTTTTCCAGGAGTTTGCTATCACTTATACTAAATACAATCTTGTCCCTTAACATGAGATTCCGAGAAGGACCAACCTCACAATGCTGTGCTTTTTGTCTAAGCTCACTGACAGAATCTATTCCAAGCAGCCTCATTATATTGTAATTGTTGGAACTGGTATCTCTCAAACACAGGGTTCTTTCTGGGTTCACAGTAGGTTTGGAAAGCTGTCAAACCTCTGCCAGAGTCTTGTTAGGGTCTGCAAACACACCTTGAAAATTATTGTAAACTTCAAGGCTGCAATTTTGTAATCCTCGGATTCTTTTTCAGCTTTGGTGACTGCAAGGTACAGTCTCAGCTTCTGTTCCCATCTCCTCCTGTTCTCCCCTAAATTTCCCACAAAAGATAAGTCTGATGGAGGTTTGAAATGCTCCATTGCCTTACAAGGGATGCAATCTGAAGCCTTCTTATTCAGTGCTGGAGACCCAAAGAGATACTGGCTAACATCTGACAACACATAATGTCCCCCTTTGGCTGTGGGTTTCCAGGTTAGGGCAAGGGCGTAGACTTTGCAATTTTCCGGGGGGACTGGGGCTGGGCCAGAGGCATTGCTAAGTCATTAAAAGAACTGGGACCCAATGACATCATAGGGAGGAGCCAGTGACATCACAGGCCATTGTCACTATCTATGGAGGTGGAACTATGTGGCATTTAGGGTGGGGCTCCCCAGAAAATTAGAGTGGCCTGGGAACCCCTGGGAACCCCCTAGCAATGCCCCCGGGCTGGGCTAACCCCAGGAACAGGTGCCTTCTTAGCACACTGCTTAGAAACTCCACCTTAAAATGCAGCACAGATTCTATTGCTAGGGACTGTTTTTCTACTCTGGGAACTGTCATTACAGTCCTAGAGTAGCCTATCTGGGCCCAAAAACCTTATTGGAAAAATCATTCTGCATTTTCTTTGCAACTTTTTTTGGGCTGCAGTGTATTTCAGCAGAGCCCATGCAAGTCAATTGGCATTCCTGGCTCTCATTATCTCCAATGGGCCTTCAAGCCTCTCCCATTATTTCCAATGGGCAATCCTGTCATTTGTTTTAGTACATCCCAGTTGGTTGCTCCTTTGAAACTACCACACCATTTTAAGTAACAGCAAAACGAAGAGCATGAACATAGAGTGCACATCCCTTACCAATGTTCTCTCTAGGCTGCACACAGATCAAAAGGAAATTTTAAAAGGCCTCTGATCAGCATGCCCCCCCCCATCTTGTTCATGCAGATGGGCTTACAATTTAAGAATGAAACGGAGATTGAAAGAAAGGGTGATTCAGCAGATGCAATCCGATGTCAATAGTCTGCATCCACCATCTCAAACAGAAGAATCAGAGCTTCCAGTTTCAGCACTGGAGCTAGGGGTACCAGCCTCCTGGTGGGACCTGGGGATCCCCTGGAATTACAGCTCATTTTCAGACTACAAAAATTAGTTTCCCTGAAGAAAATGTTCTGGAGGGTGGACTCTATGGCATTGTACCCCACTGAGGTCCCAGTCCTCCCCAGGCTCCATCCCCAAATCTCCAGGAGTCACCCAACCTGTATTGGGCCCCCCTCCCCCTCCATCCCCCAGAGATGGACAGGGGGAACCTGGCAACCCTAACTAGGGATATTTTAACAAGGGAGGGAGGGAGGCGAGAGGTGGAAAGAAAGCAAACAGATGGGAAGGAAGGAAGGAAAGAAGGGGGAGGGAGGGGAGAAATTAAAAGAAAGAAAATAGAAATCCCTCTCCATAATTTATCCAGGAGTTCAGGGGAGAGTTGGTCTTGAATGTATGCATTTAAACTCTTCAAGGTTTCACCTGCCCTCCTCCCCCCTCCCCCTGCATGGGCTGTGTGTGCAATTTCAGTGATTGTAAACTGCTGATTCCTGGCTTTCCTAATATCCTCTCTCTGTCAAGGGAAGGGGTGGAGCTCAACAAAGAACTCAGAAGAGTCTTCTTTCAGAGAAAATAAAGGGCTCTAGTTAAGTAGCAAACTCGGGAGTGGGAAAACAACAGCAGCAGCATGAGGCCACAGGAAAGGTGCTCGGGCACTCAGCCACCCCGAGGCTGGCCTCAACCAGCCATCCTGGGCACTCTCTGCCTAGTGCCCACCACCCCACCCCTGAAAACATCCCCCCACCTTCGCTGGAGCCCCAGAACAGCATGGGAAACTGAAAGCACTGAAAACATGTGCAGCCCCCAGCTCCACCAGGCCCAACTGAGGATTTCTGGGAGCTGGGGTGGGGCTTAGCTTTCAGGAAGCAAGCCCTGAGTTTCCTGCCACCACACCCGAAGTCTCAGAAAGCAGAGGGAAAAAACCCTCCACTTTCAAAATGGGTTGGGGGTGGCGTGGGGTGGTGGTGGCAAAGCTTGTGAGCCTGGTTGCCCGGGGGGGGGGGGCGCAGTCACCCCTGGAAAATTTGGGGGATAGCCTCAGCTCTCAATCCCCCCTGAAGTTGACACCTATGGGTTAGGGTACTCATTCGGGCACTCATTCTCAGGTCCATTCAGCAGAGACAAACTGGCTCAAAACATCAGCCATTTATTTGCAAGGAAACAAGTCCAACAAACAACTTCAGCTAACATACAAAACTGGAAACTGAAACAAGAGCTCCACCCAATAGACCAAACTAAATCACACAGATACTAGGGGAGGAGCAGACTGTTCCATTACATGTATACATGCATACAATAAATATACCACAAGGTCTATCTGTGGGTTACAAGCATCTCAGTGACAACAAAACTACGGGATGGGATGGGATGGGATGTGACTATGCATAAAGTTGGTTGTACATATACTGTTTCCAAGCAAGGTTCTTTCTCTAGGGACATTAGCCTACATGCACACATTAGTGTGCATGACTGTACACCAATAACATGCCTTTAAAGACTGTCTCAATGGTACTGCTTTTTAGTAATGTGCAACACCAAATGATGCATGAGTCAGAACACACACACAAGCATCTTGGACATGGAAAGTATAATCTAAATCAAAAGGTAGTCTGTTATTCTGTCTTCTCAAAAGGCATACAGAACAGCCTGCTAGAACATCCTCTTCCAAATGAGGACAAGGCAGAGGGATGGTGGTTCTCCTCTCGCCATGTGGTGGAGGGATCAATATTATGCTATATATTTATTGGCAGAGGAAGTCCCAGAAAGTTCATAGCCATAAAAATTGGAAGGATCTGTGACCCACAGTTACAGTAAAGCCAACGGGAGCTTTGTTCCTGACATTAGTGGAGCCAAGATTTAAACTATTAATGCTAAAACTTCTGATAAATGTCTTCATCTGACAGCAGAATAAAAAGCCATATTTCTCCAACAATAAATAAGTCATTATTTCCTATTTTACTTTGGCCTTTTGCAATTAGTTGACATGAAGGCCTTAAAGTAGAACACTGGAGTTGTGTGTTGCTATCAGAACCTTTCCTAAATACCTATGACTTACAGGCAATTCTCTTAAGCTACAAGCTGTGTGGCAGCTGCCTCTTGCATTGATTTTACCTGCTGATAGCACATTCAGAGACTGTCCAGGCCACTGGCACACAGGTGTGCACTGACTTTTAAGTGTTCCTCTGAGAATATAACTGCCCATTTGCAGCAGCATGCTACAAGTCAATGTTCAATGAATTCTGTGGGTTGGAGTCAGTGCAAAAGGTGGATACTCTTTTGCCAGCAGAGATGTGTGGGCTCCTAATCATATTAAGGCCTAGTTTGTATGATTTTCACCCTCCTTTTTTGTGGGGTTCAGATCATGCACACTGGTCCTCACCAGGGCCGCATCACACTACAGCCCACTTCACACCAAAGGCCACCAGTGCAATGGAAAATAAAAGGAGGTGGCTCCATTCCATTACCACACATCTGCAGCACTAAAATGATGGCCTGGCCTAAGATATTCAGTGGAGTAAACAGGAGCAATGACATAACTGATTTTCATCTTGTCAATTGTTTCATACCATTCAGTTCCCATTCCTGTTCCTTGGTTCTCCAAATATATTAGAAATAATTATATGTATGGGCAGAGGTGGTTTCCCATTGCCTTCCTCTGCAGAGTCTTCCTTGGTGGTCCCCCATCTGAATAACAACTCTGCTTAACTGCCTAGATCTCGTGAGATCAGGCTATACCATATCATTCCCCATCCCTAGAAATAATTAGTATTACAGAAATTAAGTTACATTTAAAAACAGCAGTAACAGAACTTCTCTCAACTTGAAAACAACCTGATACATGCACCCGGATCCAATTCTTTGGTGAGATTTTTAGAAAATCTGGATCCCAGCTGCTCAATTTTGTCCACAAAGGACACAATGAGAAACTTTGTAAAAAGCTCTCAATAATTTTCAGTCAGTCTATGTCTGCGGTCACACACACTAAATAATCCACTTTCAATTCACTTTAAATGCACTTTCCAACTGGAATTTGCCAGTTCACACAATAAAATCCTGTTGGAAAGTAGATTATTTAGTGTGTGTGACTGCAGCCTATAGATCTTAGTTCTTAGAATTTCATGAAGAGGGGGTACATTGGGAAGAAAACTCATGAGCATATGAAACATTTCAGGGTTTTTTGGGGGGGGGTTAAGGGGGAACAGAAGCAAGTAGATCCACTTACTTTGGTTCTGATGATGAGAGGCAATGGAAGTAGTAGAATGGGAGTGAAAAGTATGAGAAGGAATCGACGATAAGCTAAAAGCAGTCTCAGAAGCTTCATTGTTATGGGTTGGTGTCTTGGCTTGTCTGTAGAAATAGGAACCATAAAAATTAGACTGAACCTTAAGTAGATGTCCCTGATTAATATTTCTCCAAACTATCACCTTTAGCCTCTGCAACAGAGACTTCAGTCAAGCTAAGTTAAAAATAAATTTTGCCCTTTATTGTTTTAGTGTCTTCTTTAACATCAGAGATAAGAGTGAAGCAACTGAAGAATCTGTAGTTTCCCACCTTCTAAGATAAAATGGTTTCTATTCTCACTGCACTGGTTTATCATTCATAGTTTTGTTTTGTTTTTTACACTTGAATAAAGTCTAGAAACCCTGGACCAGCAGGATATTCTGAAGGTATATTGTTGAAAAGATTTTTCTCCTATGTTAGAAGATATTGCCTAAAAGAGTGTTTCGATTGGATAGTGCAGTTCATGCATGCCAGTGATAGATGAAGGGTTGCTATTAGGTGATTTTTGGATCAGTTGTAGATAAACATGCATGTACAAGGATCACTATTTGCTTCCACACAAAACAGAAAGCAATAGAAAACTTCCAAAAACAAGATGGCACTTGCATATCTGTGGGAATCACCATTAGACAACACTAAATACAAAGTAATTTTAATAAAACAATACTTGGTTGAAAAGGTGGTTATATGCAAAAAAAATGGCACCATGCTTTTATAGCAATATGTATACAGCATTTTTTTTTAAAAAGAAAGACAATGAAATCACTGAGTTTTGGGGCAGAGAGAGGGGGCATGGTTTCTGTCAGGTCTTCCAGTTAAGACACTCTCCACAACACACTTAAGTAGTGGTAGTTTACTGCGATATACTTACTTCTGGAAACTTGCTCTTTGTCAGAACTGAAAAACCATGCATGAAATCCACAGTTATAGCAAAGAAATTAATACCCCACATCTCATGCATACATCATCATCCAGCCCCTAAGTCACTATGGCAACCCTGACAGATATACGGTGCCTTATCTAGTTTAGCATGGCAGAAGAGTCTCCAAGGTCAGGTCTCATGGAAACTGGAGATGAGGCACAGCTTAAAGAAATGGTTATGGCTGCTAGAAGCATTCACTCTCAACACCCCATGTACTCCCCTCAGGAATTTCCTCCCCCCAATATTATGGCAAGCAGTGAAGTGAATGGCAAAGAAATGAAACTAAGCTTGACAGTTTCTCTGCAATGACAAAAGTCTAGTAATTGAAAAGTGGATTGGAGGTCAGTGGGAATGGGCAGAACAAATAAAAACAAAAGAGACATTACACACAAAGAAAAAGCCGAACATTGGAGTAAAAACATTGGAATAAAAATGGTCCCAAAAGAAGTGGGGAAAAATCAGGAAAAAAGCAAGTCAAATTCTAAAGGGACAAGAAAACATGAGAAAATCAGGTGATAAACCAAAGAAATGGGGGGCCAGAGCTCAGGAAAAATACCGTTGCAATGCCCCAAATTAAGACTGAATACAAGAATTTCTTTCTTCTGACTTCCAGTTTTGGCGAATCGCTGATGGGTGCATTTCATTGAGCTCCAATGAACATGACCCACGACCATAGTGGATGGGAGGGGTACCGGACGATTCTGGTCTCCCCCAGAGCCCTTGAAGGGGGCTTGTAACCTAGGGCATGAGAGGTGCCGCTCCCGAGGAGACAGCCAAGGGATTGAGGCCCCTCTTTGCCCCAAGAGGTCCCAATGCTATGAGACCAGCAATGGCGACAAAGACACACACTGGGGAAAGCGAACAAGAGATCCGGTGCCTTAACGCTTTCCCTACCCTAATGAAGCAACCAACAGATGAAGTGTGAGTCCATGTGTCCTTAAAAGAGACAAACATTTAAATGGCCAGCATCCCCCAAACCCTCAAAATTAAAAGTGGAGGGAATTGAGCTGTGCTCACCCCAGGAGAAAAAAGAAGTTACTTTAAGAGGCAAAAGGGGGAAAGCTGATTGGAAAGAAGCATACAGTCTAAATAGAGTGCAGACCAGCTAAAGAGTGAGACTTAATAAACTTACAGAGACTTTGTTGAATTTTTCCTAATGTAAACAATGTCACATCGGGCTGAGAAAATGGTGCCGAAAGTTAGACCTTCTTCTTCAGGAACTGCTAGTTCAGCAGCTTCTGCTTCCAAACTGGAAACAGCCATAGACTTTCCTAATATGCTAGCCACTGCATTGCACCCTCTACTGGACCAGATGACCCATCTTAATAACAACTTTGGAACTCTCCAAAAACAGCTAAAAGAAACTAATATAAAAAGAGAAAAAACAGCAAAGTCTTTGAAAAAAGTTGATGCTAAAACAGAAGCACTAAATCAGAGACTGGAGGCAGTGGAAAAAGAGAAAGACTCTGATAAACAGCAGCTGCTGAAACTACAAATGGAAAAAATCATCATATATCCTGAGATTCCAGGGTATCCCGGAACAAAAAGGAGAAAACCTCAAGGAGATTTTAAGCAAAGCTCTGGCACCGGTAGTTCTTAAAGCAGAACTTATACAAAGCAAGATGGATGTGGTCTATCAGACCTATCCAGAGTACATCAAGAAAAATAAACTACCAGGTGAAATATTTGTGAGGTTCTCCAAGAGGTTTACTAGAGATGCAATACTCAAAGTGACTAACAGGATTACTCTAAAAATTAAAGGAGAAGAAACGAGAGTCTTAAAAGACATTCCATTTGAGATAAGAAAGAAGAGACAATATAAAAAACAGACAACTTTTCTACAGAAAAATTCTACCCCCTACAGATGGGTTTTACCAGAGGGACTTATCTTCAACTTCAAGGAGGAAAAAAAAGAAAAAAATAGACTCTGTTACAAAAGCTAAAGCATTTTTGGAGCAGCTTCAAAAAAGAGAGAGAGAGAAAGGAAAAGTGGAGGACAAAAATACAGAGGAAGATAACAGCGAAAATGGGTCAGGAAGTAGTGATAATACATCGAGCAATTCCTCAGGAGAAGACTCTGAATCTGATTTGGGAGCAGCTGCCCCCAAACTCCTTAAAGTCAGATGGAACTATGATAAAGATAAGCGTAAAGGGAAAAATAAGAAATAATTGAATTAATTCTGAAAGTTTAATTGTATTGAGTACAATGTACCAGAAACCACCTATTTGGTTAATACTGTTTGTATTTGAAATAGATAATCTCAACCTTCATCTTTAAAATTTGAAAGCAAAGGAAAACTTTGAAATAAGCTATTTGTATCGTACTAGAACCTTGTTAAGCTTTAGATCTTAGTTAGTCTTCCCTTACCCCATGTCCTGTGTAGTTTGTAGTGAAAATGCAATAAAATGGTTTTTTTTTAAAAAAAAGAATTTATTTCTTCTATGCTGGGATCAGACAAACAGCCTCTGCTTAAATGCGTAATCTCAAAGTACAAAGGGAAATGAACTGAAATTCATAGCTCTTCAAAAATGTCCCATGGGGATAGTATCCCATACCTCAAAGGTGTAGTTTAGCCTAACTGCTTAGGAGAGGTTTCCTTGGATGATACCATTGAACCAGGAACCATCAGATGTCATAACTTGTAGACAGGTTCTGCTGAGCTTTGTTAGGGAGGACTTATTCGCTAGAATATGGCACAAGGACTGAAGTTGGGTTATACATGAAGTCACACATAAAAGCTGCCTCTTCAGACCATTTGTCCATCAAGGTCAGTATTGTCCACTCAGACTGGCAGTGGCTCTCCAGGTTTCCTTCACATTACCTACTGCTTGGTCCAAACTAGAGATGCCAGGGATTGGATCTGGGACCTTCTGCATGCAAAACAGAATGTCTTCTACTGAGCCTGAGACAGAGTTTTTTTCCTCTAGGTAGTTGGCAACTCTAGTGAAATGTATGCATTTTTGTAGCATTTGCTTTATTACAACTATACAGGTAAAGCACTGGTGGAGGCACACAGGCATACTATTACAAGGCAACAGATCTCCTACCCTATACCAGATCCCCAGCTGGAGAGAGATCCTGCATTCCCAAGATATTTTCAGTGAATGCACAGAAGTATTTTTCTGTTTCTCTGTCTCTTCCAGAATCTGAACTGCAGTTTTTGCATAGATCTGTGCTTGCACCTTCTTTCTGCTGTATGTGCCTGTGTGTGTGGGGGGGGGCATCTCTTCTAAGCCTAGATGCTTAAACAAAACAATTTCTATATACTCAAGGTCCACTGAATAGATTCCCACAATGATTAAGATGCATTACAGTTCCCTTTATTTGAGGCACAGGGATCAGAGAGCAAGCTCACAACAGCA
This sequence comes from Gekko gecko, assembly GCA_029375565.1. NCBI lineage: Eukaryota > Metazoa > Chordata > Lepidosauria > Squamata > Gekkonidae > Gekko > Gekko gecko. Next base: position 127,023,785 of record JAPDNY010000005.1, read on the forward strand.
TCTAACAGTCAAGTGAGAGAATACGAGAATCCCACACAATGTTGACTGGTGTCCAGGTTAGGCTGAAAGTATGTAACTGGCCCAAGGTCAACCAGCAAGCTTCCAGGTTCATTATTTTTATTTTAGAAACATTTATATCATGCTTTTCCAGAAAATACATTGGATCCCAAGTCAGCTAACAGCGATATAACCAATGCAACAATAAAATCATTGTTTAAAAAAACCAATAAACAGTCCACAGTTAGCTTGCCAACTCTAGGATGGGAAATTCAACATATGTATAAAGAACTATCAAGTATTCACTGTACATGTATTGTACATACATTCACTGTAACTTGTGAATGGGCTACTGAAGGGTTGGGATGAGGGAAGAAAAGGTTTTAGAAACAGAACTGGTTCAGGCAGGGTAGAAAGGTACAGACAGAAGCAGCTCAGAAGGTTAAAGAGGGACTTCCGTTTTATGACGACATGCAGGCAGACACACCTCCCAGACCTCCTGGGGGTGCGATCTGCACACTAGCAGATAGGAGGGGGAGCAATTGTTCGCCACCCCCCCCCCGGAGCCTTTGGGAAAGGTTCCTAGCCATCAGGCTTCTGAGGGGTGGCCTCTTTGCCAGCGTACTGCTGGTGAATTGAGGCGTTCTTCTGCCCCAACGGTCCTGCCGCTAGCGTCTGTATGGAACTAGAGCCGCTGACTGGGACAAGCGTTGGAGATTGAGCGATTAAAGCAGATGCTGAGCAAGGTCTAATGACCAACAACGGACAGTGAGTCATATAAAAACAAATACCGGCAATTTAAAGAGACCCCCCCAGGAATGGCGAGGAAAGCAAGCAGGGGAGGGGCCCCTCCCATACGTAGAGACTAAAAAGCGACTCAACAAGGGGGGAGTGGAAATAAAAGCGTGGAAATCTGTTTTAAGAAACCTACCAGAGCGTGGATAAGTGATTGGGCGAATTTCAGAGACTTTGGCAAGTTTTTACAAAAGCAAACAATCCATAAAAATGGCATGGAAAAAAATGAGAAGGAAAAACCAGCAAAAGTGAAACCACCAGGAAGCATGAGCCCTCGACTGGAAGAGACCACTGAGTTCTCTAAACTTTTGGTGGATTCTTTGTGTCCTCTACTGGATCAAATGACTAACATTAACCAGCAGCTGACAACTCTAAACCAGAACTTTGCAGCTTAGCAGCTCCAACTCTCTGAAACTACAAAAAAGACAGAGCAAACAGCTGAGAAAGTAAAGGAAATGGATGCCAATGCTAAAAAGTCAAGAAAAAGGTGCAAATGCTGGAAAGGAAGCATGCTTCGAGAGAATCTCAACTTTTACAACTACAAATGGAGAAAGCTAACCTGGTCCTCCGCTTCCAAGGGGTCCCTGAGGCAACAGATGAGAATCTAAAGCAACTTTTGAGTGATGCACTAGTTCCAGTTACAGATTTAAAGGCGGAATACCTTATATGTGAGATAGATGTGGTCTACAGGGCCTATTCCATTCACATCAAGAAAAATAATTTGCCTGGAGAAATAGTGGTGAGATTCTCAAAGAGACATGTGAGGGACTTAATACTGAAAGCAACTGCAGGAACACCCCTGAAAATGAGAGGCAACACCATTAGGATTCTAAAAGATATTCCATTTGAAATAAGGAAGAAGAGGAAGAAGTATAAGGACTTAATTCTTTTTTTACAAACAAACAGCATTTCTTACAGATGGCTAACCCCTGAAGGCATCTGTTTCAAAATTCAGGATAAAAAAGAAAAAAATGACTCTGTTGCTAAAGCATGCGAGTTCCTGAGACTGCAACTGGGAGTACCAGATGAGGATTCTAAAGAAGAAGACAATGGCAAATCTAGTGGTGAATTGGACTCTGTGTCTTCTGACGAGGACTCTTTCAGAAAAGGGGGTGGTTGCCCCTAAACGAGAATACCAGTTGAGGATTAGAAAAAATAAAACAAAGTGAAGGCTGAAGAACTCTGAAGGGTGCCACAAAGCATTTGTTATAAATGATGCTCTTGGGGGTGGTCTTTAAAAAGTTAAAAAATGGTTAAAAAGATAAATAATATAGCTTAATTGACTATGTTCAATATATTACTAGCATTGTAGACTAACACTTATATAAGATGAAGTAATGATCTCTTATTCTTGGGGTTTTAGTTATTAGTGGTTATCTTTACTTTCTCCCTAGATGTAGATGTTCCCCTCCTATTTTTTTCATTGTAGTTTGTAGTTTATAGAAAATGCAATAAAAAATCCCCTCTGGGGGCTTAAAAAAAAAAAAGAAGAAGGTTAAAGAGGATGAGGTGAAATGAGAAAGTACAAAAGGAGATTATAGGGTGTGTGAGGGCTTTTCTGTGACATTTGGATTGTATATGTGTTTTTCTATGAAGTGTTGTTGATCTCTGCTTGTCTATCCTGGTATTGGCACTAAATCTTTATTTGCTAGTAATAACAGTATGAGAGCAGAAACATAGGGGTTACCTCAGAGGTCATTGTCAGCCACTGGCACAATGTACAGCTGTGACCTCTGCAGAAGTGGTGTGCTCAGGGATTAACATTTGCCTCTGGTTTCACACGACTAAGATAGTTATATTTTTTTCTTGCCCAGGTTGAAACAGTCCAGGGGGGATTTTGACCAGGGAAAAGTTGTAAGGAAGGGTGCAGAAGAGTTATCTGCCCCTTCTCCAGCACTGTGGCCCTAGTCAGGTCCTTGTTTCACATGTAATTTATAGGGCCAAATCACATGCCTGTAATTCTAGACACAGAACTAGAGTATGACAGGTGTCTTCAGTAGCTGTATTACAAACTGCAAGTGAAAGTCTCAGGCATAGTCAATAGGATTCTCTAAGATGTGAAGAAAGCAATGGTGGATTCAGAAGTTAAAGCTATTGAAGAAGACCATCTTTGTTTTTGCATAGTTATTTATTAGTTCCAGTTTCTAAATCTGCATGTTATATGAGATTAGGAAACTTGGATGGAAAAAGAGAGGTTAATATGTTAAGCTTTAAATTATGTTTTTATCAGCATATTATCTGGTGTGCCCCACTGTCTCATGAATAATCTATTTTAATCCTAATAAAATTCACTCATGGAAAGTGGGATTAGTTTTACTAAGAAACCAACACAACATGTACAACTAGAAGAAAATCATAGAGTTTTTTTTTTTAGAGAAATCTGGACCTCTCAAATACAACATTGCATTTCTATGACATACTTGTTTGGTATTTCATTGACAACACTAGCAAAAGGACTAGGACTGACAGTAATACAGACTCAACAAGTGGAATCAGCTACCTAGGGAGGTGGTGAGCTCCCTCACACTGGCAGTCTTTAAGCAGTGGGTGGACAAACACTTGTGAGGGATGCTCTAGGCTGATCCTGCATTCAGCAGAAGAATGGACTAGATGGCCCCATCCAACTCTGTGATTCTATTATTCTATATCAGTATTCAAAAATCTATAAGAAGAATATCTTGGTAACTTTAGAGGAAACAGATGATGAAAACCAGGAGACATCATACATTTCCTGGGTTACATGTCTATGTTGCCGCTTGCCAGGAAATCATTCCTTCTATATAATTAAGCATGTTCTACATTTCTATTTAAAAAGCCTTTATCAGCTAAATTCAGAACACCAGTCCTTAAAACTGTTACTATTAGGGATTCATAAAGGTTCTTCTTTTAAGCCCTTTATGGCCAAAATACCAAATCCTATATGAATCTCCTCCTCATAGAAATTAGTGAGTTAAGGGTTACTGCTGTAAAATTAGCGGCCAAGATGACTTTTTCTTATACAGTCCCCAGAAGACAGAATCATCTCTTATAAAAAATCCACTAGATTAGATGAAGATGACCCTGACCCAATGAATATGACCTTGAAAACTTTTTTAAAAATTAAGATTGGCTTTTGACTGCTGAATTACATATGCCCACCAGAGCTTCAATTACTAGCAGAAGTCATTTCTCACTCTGTCTCTTCCTACTCTCCATTTAGATTTTGCTCTTCCCTTATGTAAATTGGCCTTGTGATTCCTTATTTTTGTGTCATGTTTTGTTCCCTTCTACCAAGTCACTCCCATTTAAATACAGTCCACATAAATTGTTAGCAAATACTGTACAAAACACATGCATTATACAAACAAACCCAAATAATAAGCTACGAAAAGTAGGGAGAGAAAATATTTATAAAGAAACGGAATAAGGACCATTTGGTCCTCTCCAGCAGTTACTGCTTGCCACTGCAGTCTGAAGTACTTAGACTGTCATTACTCTATATTGGTTACTTGTTTAACTGATTTTATTATGACTAGTGTTGATGGTCATATTGTTGCTCCTTGCCTTGGGAGTTCTATATTGAAAGTTATACTGAAATTTTTCTAAACAAAATAGCAGTAGGACTTCTGCTACCAACCAAGGCCCCGTGATAATTCTTTCAAAAGTTGTTTATACCCAGCACATCACGGCTGCCCTCCTCCATAGTCTGTGGGTCTACATAATGGTTCATCTGAGGCTGCAGTCACACACACTAAATAATCCACTTTCAATCCACTTTCAGTACACTTTCCAACTGGATTTTACTGTATGAACTGGCAAAATCCAGTTGGAGAGTGCATTGAAAGTGGATTATTTAGTTTGTGTGACTTCAGTCTGAGTTGTCTTAGCACAACACACAAACACACTTTTAGGGGATGGAAGCCTTCAAAGACAGTGGTAACCACTCAGCTTGGAACAAGTGTAAAGGAGGGCTAGCTTCTGCATAGAGGGAACAAATCTCTTCATGTTGGAGGTCTTGCATTTCTATAAGACCCAAGAGTCTTACTAGGATTACTGTAATTGGCATGAAAAGCTCATACAAGAGGTCAGCCTAGGGAGATTATACTTTACCTCAGGTACGGAGAGTAACGGGATCTTTGGAACAGGTAAGAAGGGGATAGAGAATGAAACTGAAATCTAAGATGGCAGATATTTGCCGTTAGTAGAGACAGGAGAAAAAAGTAATGAACACATGAACCTGTCTTATACTGAATCAGACTCTTGGTCTACCAAAGTCAATATTGGTCCTTTCCGCACTTGGATCTTATCCCTGGTTATATTAGAGGTCAGCTCAGGACACAATACCTTGCATTTATCCCTGGTTATAACAGCATCCGTTTATCCCAGGACAAATGTGGGGCGAAACCAAGGTGACCTCAATGTAATGTGGAAACAAAAAATACTCTGAGATAATTACAGGGGTGAACTTGAGTGTAGTGCAGAATGTAAAAATACCCTGAGATAATTACAGGGGTGAACTTATATGCAGAACAGAATGTAAGTTCGAGGACAGGGTTGATCCAGGATTTAAGATCTAGTGTGGAAAGGACCATTGTCTATTCAGACAGGCAGTAGCTCTCCAAGGTCTCAGGCAAAGGTGTTTCACATCACCTACTGCCAGTTCTTTTAACTGGAGATACTGGATATTGAACCTGAGACTTTCTGCATGCCAAGCAGATGCTCTACCACTAAGCCACACACCCCACCACTAAATCTTCTCTTCTGTCCACCCACAAACTTCTTTCAGATATAGGTAGCTAGTACTTTCTAGCTGTGGTTATAATTTTTACAGACTGAAGCTCCTTGCCTGGAACAGTTGCCTAGAAAGCAGCAGATTGACAGAGGAAGCTTTCCCCATTATTGCATCTCCACATTGAGAAAAGTTTCACCTATTGATTTATTTATAGAATGTATTAGTCACATTTTGCACTCTCTGGAATTGCTCAAAGTGACACACAACACACAGAATGGCACATACAACATATTAAAAAGTGTGTGATCTGATCCTGTACCTTGTATAGGTACAGAATGTCTCTCCATTTTGAAAGGAAGGAAGGAAGGAAGGAAGGAAGGAAGGAAGGAAGGAAGGAAGGAAGGAAGGAAGGAAGGAAGGAAGGAAGGAAGGAAGGAAGGAAGGAAGGAAGGAAGGAAGGAAGGAAGGAAGGAACACTAAACTTTAGCTGTCTCTTGTGCCAAGAAGTACCTGTCTGTGATTCCTGCACTTGATTGTAGCTTAAGTGGGTTTAGCCAGCTGTGCATGAAGCACACTGTAGGGCATCAATGTTCCATCAGCCAGCATATCACCATGATGTGCAAGTATTTGTTAGATAAAAGCCTACCCCCCAGCTTGACTTTCAATAGCAGGAGGTTAGAATAGATAGACCCAGAATGTGCTGCTATGTGTTACTCTGAAATTAATTGCACTGTATATAATCATGGGGCTGCGGTTCTATTTTTTGAGTTAGAACTGTTTCATGTAGGCAATAATGTGACACTTAACTGCTTAATTGCCTGTTTAAACTATTTCTGGCAATCAAAAATTACATTAAAACGTGTATACGTGGTGATCTGTGGAACTAAATTTCTCAGCCTGCCCTGACAATCTACTTAGGAATGGTTTTGTTCCTCCTGCAACGCAATCTAGAATCAAATTTGCTTTAGTCATCAAACTCTGGAGCTGCCTGCTAGTTAATCCCAATTTTAATTACACTGGAAACATGCAACCTCTCTGACCTGGGTGCCCGGCTCTTTGCCAGTTATAGCTGCTGATGTAATTTTCTTTTGTACAGGCAAACTTACAATACAGTTCATACCTTTAGAAGAAAATGTACTGCCATGAGCACAAAACAGTAGGAAATGTTTAAAAAGTTATTTAATCTGATTAATAAACCTGTTCAATTGGTGTGGCCAACAAAATCATTAGCTCACACTGCCAAAGCTTGTACTCTTCCGGACAAGTACGAGATTATTAAAAGGACTAGTACTTCACTGCTAAGAGCAAAGCCCAACATTGCACAATACCTACCTTGTTAGGGTCAAAAGTGATATAACTACAGATCTTCACAAATCTGTCAATGGATAACTACAGTTCCACATATCCCCAGTTTGGATCAAGGCCATGCAAGGGGGTTGGGGGGATATTACTCCCCCATCCTGCACTCTTGCACTAATTGAAACTGCCCCCTGCACTTTAACCATATCATGCAAAAGCGTACCTGCATTGTTTTTTTCTTTAATGTACAGTAATGGTTCATGGCAGGGAGCTGATGTGCAGAATCTGAACAGCCAATCAGATCCCCAGTGGCTGATAGGTGATTCTAACACAGAATTGATTACTGATTGGTCCAAGGTGCACAGCACAACTTGCTTCTTGTCAACTAGAAAGTCATTTGTGGAGATCTGCAAGGAATGTAGTGCTTTAAAGCTGTGCAAATGCAACTGTAGCTCTTCTGTTAAATAGTGGGTCCCATGGATGAGCACGCTTGAGTCTAGTGATCAGCTCAACTGTAAAGTACTGGGTTCCGTGCCTCATGACTTGGACGACGACATAAGAGAAGACGCGTTTATTCGTACTTCACACAAAGACAAAAAGACAAATGGCAACGGCCAGAGGCCAACTATATACAGTGTGGGGGGAATGCCCCATAACCTTATTGGCGGGTTTGAATCTCCCGCCAATGTTCCCATTGGCTCCCTTTAGGCGAGCTCAGGAGCCTAGTCCCTATTGTTCTCAGGAACAGAGCTCAGCCTCTACCAGCCCGCTCCCGTTCCTGGTCTAGGACATAACAGCTCAACTTTATTTGCGATTTCAGCAAGAGCAAGACAAGACTCCAGGGCCTCAGCTCTGTTTAATAGCATGCAATTGCCACACCGAAACATATCCCATTCCCAGTGATAGGCTTTTTACATAACATTACTACTAGATTGGTTACTTTTAGAATCCTGGTAGGCTATTGTTCTTGTGCTCCAAGCTCAGCCAGTCTCTGGGGTGATTCAATCAGGAATGATTCAATCCCAATACATAACCCCCCTCTTCCCTAAATTCCAAAGCCAGTTTGGTGTAGTGGTTAAGTGCGCGGACTCTAATCTGGGAGAACCGGGTTTGATTCCCCACTCCTCCACTTGCACCTGCTGATGTGACCTTGGGTCAGTCACAAGCTCTGGCACAGCTGTTCTTGAAAAAGAGCAGTTGCTGTCAGAGCTCTCTCAGCCCCACCTACCTCACAGAGTTTCAGTTGTGGGGAGGGGAAGGGAAAGGAGTTTGTAAGCTGCTCTGAGACTCCCTTGGGTAGTGAAGGGCGGGGTATAAATCCAATCTCTTCTTCTTAACAGACAGGGCCAGCTCCAGGTTATTTTCCAGCCTAGGCGGGGCTACCTTCTGGCGCCCTCCCGTGCGCCACCAATTATTGGATTGCCAACCTCCAGGCAGGGCCTGGAGAGAAGGGCCGAGTGTGCCTGCTTCCCGTCCGCCTGCTGGCCGTGCCATCCCACCTACCAGGAGGAGGAGGAGGGTCAGCAGCGGGTGGGCCCCTTTTGCACCCAGGGGAGGGGGAAGGGTTCTTGCCTGGCACCGCATGGCCCCCACTGACCCTCAGCCGCCCACCTATCTGCCCGCCCAGAGGCTTTGCTGCTGCTGCTGCTCCTTGTGGTCCCAAGGCGCTGCTGCTGCCCCACTTCCCGGGTCCCGCTGAGGCTTGCGCTTCTCTGCCGGTGCCCAGTCCAAACTTGGACCCCGCCTCCCCTGCGCTCCCCACTGGCCACAAGGCAGCCGCTCACATACCCCACCCCGTGGTGCATTGCACGCCGTAGTCCCCTGCGCCTCTCGGGGCTTGTAGTCCTGCCCCAATGCCCGCCCCCCCGGTCGGTGCACAGGAAAGGAGGGAGGCTGTGTAGCATCGGGGCACGGGTCAGGGTCCCCCGGCATCCCCGTCCCATTCCGGCACCCTCCTCCTTGTCCTCGTCATCCGGGGGGGGAAGCGGGTGGCCCGAGCAGGCAGGGCAGAGGGGTGCCCCCCGCCTGCCTGCCTTCTCCCCTCTCCCCCTCCGGGGTGGCGTAGTCCCCTGCGCCTCTCGGGGCTTGTTGTCCTGCCCCAATGCCCGCCCCCCCGGTCAGCGCAGAGGAAAGGAGGGAGGCTGCGCAGCATCAGGGCATGGGTCAGGGTCCCTCGGCACCCCGTCCCATCTCGGCACCATCCTCCTCACCCTCGTCATCCTGGGGGGGGCAGCAGGTGGCCCGAGAAGGCAGGGCAGAGGGGCGCCCCCACCCACCTGCCTTCTCCCCTCTCCCCTTCCAGGGCGGGCGCCGCCATAGCCCGCAGCACTTCTTCCTCCTCCCTCCACTCCCCTCCCGCTTTCCCTCCGCATGGTGGCTGAAGCATGAAGATGGCACCATGTGGGGCTTTTGGCGGGGGTAAGGGTGGCAGTTACCCCCGTCTCTTCCCTCTAAGCACCTCGGAGGCAGGAGGGGGAGGGCAGGCAAGCTCCGCCACCTCCTGTGCCCCACTGGGGCACTCTTCACTGGCAGCGGCGGGGAGGTGTCGGTGGCAGGGGGCTTTTCGCGGGGGGGTCGGGCCCAGTTTGGCACCCCTGTGGCCGGCGCCCCTGTGGCCCTGTTAACAGACATAGTCTTCAAGGTACACTGGCTTGTGATGTTCCCTCTGCAAATGCTGGGGCTCCTGCGGGAGTTGACCCAACTCCGGAGCTATGCTTGGTGAAGCAGGACCCACACTGGAGTCCTGCAAGTCAGAAACTGAGTCTGGGAGGTCTGGGGTAGCCAGTGCAGTACCTTCCTCTTCCTGGCCATCCAGCCGCACGCTGTTGTCCTGGGGGGGTGTTCTCAGTCCGCCGTGGCAGTGGTGGTGGTTCTAGGCCATCCTCCTCCTCCTCAGCGGAAGACAGGTCTGGCTCCATGGGCAGTAGGCAGTGGTGGAGCTGGTTGATGTGTCTGCATAGTAACTGGCCCCCATCCATCAATACCTTGTACGATAGGGGTCCGGTGACTCACGTTATCCTTGCCAGGATCCATTCAGGGCTGCTGGAATAGTTCCGCACAAAGACAGGGTCCCCTGGAAGGAACCCTCTGGGGCCTCCTGGCTCACCAGTGTGGTACAACTCTGGGACTTAGTCTGGGTGCAGGCGGTCCAGCCACGTCATGAGGCAGTGGCCCATTAAGAGTTCCACAGGGCTGTGGCTGGTGGACACACTCAGAGTCACTTGATGACTGAACAAAAAGACCACCAGCCGTCGGTTCCAGTCCCCATGGGTTAGCCGCTTTAGCGGTCATTCTCACCATCCACTCGGCTTGTCCATTGGTAGCTGGGTGAAATGGAGCAGACCGCATGTGCCTGATGAGGTTCTGGTCTAAGAACTCCTTGAACTCTCCCGAGGTGAAGGTGGTGCCATTATCAGTCATGACTGTGCCTGGTAGACCCTGTGTACTAAAAATCTGCCTCAGGGCTTGGATTGCTGCAAGGAATGAGGTGGAGGCAACTGGCATGACTTCCAGCCACTTGGTATAGGAGTCCACCAGGAAGAAAAACAACTGCCCCTGGAACAGGACAGCAAAGTCCAAATGCACTCTTGCCCACAGTGTGTGGGTAGACTCCCATTGGTGAACAGGAGCATTCAGAGGTTCGGGCCGCATCTCTTTGCAGGCCTGGCAATGCTTTACCCAGGCCTCAATCTTGCTGTCCATTCTTGGCCACCACATGTAGCTCCTGGCCAGCACTTTCATCCTCACGATTCCCGGGTGGGTGTTGTGCAGGGCTTCCAAAACCCATTTGCGCAGTGGTGGGGGAACCACTACCCAGCTACCCCATAGGAGGAACTCCTTGTGTGCTGACAGCTCATCCTGGTGGGATGCAAATGCTGTGAATTCTGGGCCCACCCAATCTGTGGGTCATCCTCTCCCCACCCAGTCCAAAATGCAGGAGAGGACACAATCCCTGGAATGTGGCGGGAAATGTCTGTGGCATGCAGAGGGTGGTCCGGCAGATCCTCCATCCTCAGGATGTAGTGCTCAGGGGCCGGATCCAGGTTGATGGAGCTGAGCAGGAGGTGGCTAACAGTGTTTGCGTGTCACATGGACTTCCCTGGCTGGTATTTCAGAGCAAACTGGTAACCCCCCAGAAAAATGGACCAGTGCAGGACCCTGGGCAACAGCATCTGTGGCGGTCATAGGTGGGGAGACCGAGCAGGGGCTTGTGATTGGTTGCGATGGTGAAGGGGCAGTCATACAGGCAATCATGGAACTTTTTTACTCCCACCACAATTGCAAGGACCTCTTTGTTGATTTGGGAGTAGTTCTGCTCGGCTGATGACAGGGTCCGGGAGTAGTAGGTCACCGGCACCTCCCTCCCATTCAGCAACCGATGGCCCAGAACTGCACCAATGCTGTAAGGAGAAGCGTCGCATGCCAAGATGACTGGCAGTGTCTCGTTGAAATGGGCGAGGATGTAGTTGGATGTGAGTAGCTCCTTTTTTTTATTTTTGGCCCCCCAAAGGGGATTTTTTTATTTGCATTTTCTAGACACTAAAAACTACAACAGAAAAGGGGAAGGAACTAACTACAACTAGGGAAATAGCAAAGATAACCACACCTAACTAAAACCCCAAGAGATGGAGATCTTCAAATATGCTTATATCCATATTAGTCCAATAAAAAAGCTTAAAAAGCATTGACCATAATCCAATAGTCCCAATTCTGCATCAGCTTAACTGTTTACCCATTTTAAGAGCCCTCCCCAGATCATCTCATAAAATAAAAGCTTTAAATGAACTTTCAGAGTCTCAGTTCTTTTTATTCTTCTCCTTGCGCTCTCTCAGTTGGTAGCTTTGTTTGGGAGCAGCTGCCCTCTTTTCTGCAACAGAGTCCTTGTCGGAAGACACAGAGTCCAGTTTGCCAGTAGACTTGCTATCCTCTTCTTCTTTCGTATCCTCTTTTGGCTCTCCCAGTTGCAGCCGCAGGAACTCCAGTGCTTTGAAAACAGAGTTAATTTTCTCTCTTTTCCTTTATTTTGAAGGTGACGCCTTCGGGAATTAGCCACCTATTTGCAATGCTATTTGTTTGTAAGAAAAGGATTAAATCCTTGTACTTCTGTCTCTTCTTATCTCAAATGGAATATCTTTTAGTATCCTTATATTGTTGCTTCCAGTTTTCAGGGGTGTATTTGTAGTCACTTTTAATATCAAATCTCTTAAGTGTCTCTTTGAGAATCTCACAACAATTTCCCCTGGCAGATTATTCTTTTTAATGTACGTAGAATAGACTCTATAGGCCACATCCATTTCGCTGAGAATATCTTCTGCTTTTAAATCTGTCGCTGGGGCCAGTGCATCACTCAGCAGTTGTTTAAGATTCTCATTGGGAGCTTCAGTCACCCCTTGGAAATGGAGTACCATATATATGTGCTCTCTCCATTTGTAGCTGTAACAGTTGAGTTTCCTCCAAAATTTGCTTCTTTTCCAGCATTTGCACCTTCGTCCCTGCTTTTTTTTAACTGGCATCAAGTTCCATCACTTTTGCAACCACCTGCTCTGTTTTCTTTGTAGTTTCCGCAAGTTGCAGTTGCTGTGCTGCAAAATTCTGGTTTAGAGTTGTCAATTGCTGATTGATGTTAGTCATCTGCTCCAGAAGAGGGTGTAAGGAGTCTGCTAGAAGCTTAGGAAACTCTATGGTCTCTTCCAGCCTCGGACTCATGCCACCTGGTGGTTTCGATTTTGGATTTTGTCAAGTCACTTCCCCGTAATCTTTCTGGATTGTATACTTTAACTGAAAGTTTATAAAGTCTCTGAAAGTCTCCAAAATGCTTTAGCTTTTCTGGTAAGTTTCTCAAAATTGGGTTTTTTGCTTGTTCTTCTGCTACCCCCTTGTTACTCTGCTTTTAAGTCTCTGCGTATGGGAGGAGCTCCTCCCCCGCTCACTTCCCACGATACTGCTGGGGGGGTGCTTTCTTTTTAAAGCGCTGATTTTATGCTTTTATACAACTTACTGCTCGTTGCTTGTCCTACGACTTCACTTGAGTTTGTTTGGTCACTCGATCTCCACTGCTTGTTCTAGCCGGCAGCTCTAAATCCATACGGACGCACAGCGGTCGGACCACTGGTGCAGAGGAGCGCCTTGATTCTCCAGCATCATACTGGAGAAGAGGCAGCCCCTCAGAAGCCCCTTGGCTGGGAGCCTTTTCCCCAAGGCTCCCAGGGAGTAGCGATTGCTCACCCCCCCTCCAGAACCGCTAGTGTGCAGATCGTGTCCTGGGAGCGCCCCGGAGGCACGTCTGCTTACAAGATGCCATTAACCAGAAGTCTTGATGTAAGTAGCTCCTTCATGCCCCGAAAAGCTCCTTCACACCCATGGGGCCTTCTTGTCGAGCAGGCAGTGTAAGGGCTCTGCAAGTGAAGCTTTATGGGGCAGGAATGAGTGGTAAAAATTCAGAAGCCCCAAGAAAGTCTGCAACTCAGCCTTGGATGTGGGAATGGGTGCATTCGTGAGGTCACAAACCTTGTCAGGGGCTGGGTGGATGCCGTCCACATCCATGGAGAACCCCAGGAACTCTACACAGGGGACTCCCAGGAGTCATTTCTCCCACTTCACCTTTAGCCCGATGGAGTCAAATCACTCTAGCATGGTGCATAGGCAGGTTGCAAAGTCCTCTACTATGGGGGCAGCAATTAATACATCATCAAAGAAGCATTGGATCTCAGGGTTGCCTTTCAAGAGAGAGTCCATTAAGTTCTGGAAGATTCCTGGGGCCACACTTACCCCAAACTGCAACAACTTGACTCTGAAAGCACCCCAGTGCGTGATGATGATCTGTGCCTCAGCAGTTGGCTCATCCACCGGGAGCTGTTGGTATGCTTGGGCCAAGTCTAATTTACCAAAGACCTTGGCCCCCACCAATGTTGCTAGGACATGGCTGACCACAGGCACCAGGTACACGTGGTCACTCAGTGCCTTGTTGATTGTACATTTGTAGTCTGTGCAGATGTGGACATCCCCGTTTGGTTTAATTTGGGTTTCAATGGGGGTCTTCCAGGTGAAATGGGGAACTGGCTCTAAAACTCCTTGTGCCACCAAATGGTGTACTGGCTGAGTGTCCCATCGAAGACAGCAGGGAACTCATCACAGACATTACTGAAGTCTGAAGGCTGTATGTGGTGCCCCCCCCATTACTCTGAACCCCAAGGGCATAAACCAAGACAGTCCAAGTAAGCTGGTGAGCCGTCCTTCCAGCCACAAGTCCAACATTCCCTCAAACTGTCTGTATTTCACCTGGAATTTGCCCCACCCTTTAATGACCACCTTGTTCTTTTGAAAATCCTGGAGGGTTAACCCTGTGGGTCTAAGGTGGGTACCATCCTGTGGACAGAGCCTCCAGAGTGTCTCTTCCAAGATGATGGAGATGGATGACCCCGTGTCTGGTTCCATCTTGCAAGGTACCCCTTCTATTAGCACAGTCACTTTAATTTTATCAGGGGTGTCCCAGGGCAAATTTAGTACCTGATGTTGATGGATGGTGGTGGTATGCAGATCTGCGGATTCCTGGTGCATGGCTGTGTGTCTCCAGACTCCCTTGGAGTGCCAGGTGCGAGTGATGTGTCCTGTCTTGCCACAGGTCCTGCATGTCGTGTCTCTGAAACGGCAGGAGTGGTGTTCGTGGGCTTTTCCGCAGCTGGCGCAGGCAGTTGGTGCGACGGTCTCTGCTGGTTGAGTGGCAGCGGCAGAAGGTCACAAGTCATGGTAAGCTAGGCTGTGAAACTGATGAGTCTCTTCTTTGTCTGATGCCTCAGAAGCCGAGGGAATGGAAGCCTGGTGTGCAGCAGAGGTCTGACAGTCTCGCCGGGATTTCTCAAAAGTGGTAGCCTCGTGCAGTGCCTTTGCAAGGGTGAGTTCCTAATGGCTGATGAGCTTTTGGTGGAGTTTCTCCTCTTAGATTCCAGCAGATGTCCTGGAGCAGCAGCCATGGTCCCAGTTGCAATGCGATGTGCGTGGCGCTGGAGTGCGGTGTGGTGCGGTGCAGCGCAGATGGGCTCTGGACTGGCTCAACAGGATTCCACCTTTGTTGCCACTGTTAAATAGTGGGTTCCATGGATGAACAGGCTTGAGTCTAGTGATCAGCTCAACTTTATTTGTGATTTCAGCAAGAGCAAGACAAGACTCAAGATCCTCAGCTCTGTTAAATAGCATGCAATTGCCACACCCAAACACACCCCAGTCCCAGTGATAGGCTATTTACATAACATCACTACTGGATTGGTTACTTTCAGAATCCTGGTAGGCTATTGTTCTTGTGCTCCAAGCTCAGCCAGTCTCTGGGGTGATTCAATCAGGAATGATTCAATCCCAATACATAACATCTTCCTTGCTGGATAGTTCTGATCAGCAGAGGAGAGGAGAATGCTGTAAGCTGCTTTGGGTCCCCACTGTGGAGAAAAGCAAACAAGTAAAAAACTTTGGGATCTTCTGCTGTTGCAGCACCTCCCCCCACACCACCTTCCAACTTACAGCCTTCTAGCTCTCCTCCCAGCCCCAGCATAGTCTATTAGTGCTGAGTGCCGATATTTGGCCTAGCATAAAAGCAGGCCTGCTGCTGAGTGACGGGTTGTCACCAGGGCTGCCCCTTTGAGATGCCACAAGGGTGAGGGTGGCTTTTTGGTTGTCCCTCACCATCCCCCTGCTTCTGTGGGCCTATGTTGGGCTAAGGGAGTAGGCTGTGAGACCAAGTGGGGAGATGGCAGGGGCCCCAATTAGTGTAGTGATGGGTAGAGGGAAATATAGCACTGGGAGGAAGACTGGCCAGGTAAGGGGGACACAGTGCAGATAACTAACAGGGTCCACCCTCCACCCATGGATTTAATGGTTGCATGTCAGTCAGCCCTCAGGTCTCTGAATGCTGCTTCTAAATGCCAGATTGTTGCAAAATAAAGCCTCCCTCATCCACGCTTTAGTTGGGGAGGAGGTAGCCAATCTGGCATATATAACTGACACCTGGGTGGGTGAACAGGGAGAAGTCAGTCGCTTCCAGTTATGCCCACCTGGGTTCAGCATCAGCATAGACATGAGGGCCGGAAGGGGGGAGCTACCATGGTCTATAGCAGTGTTCCCTCTAAGCTGAGTTAGTGTGAGCTAGCTCACAGTTTTTTAGCCTCCAGCTCACAGATTTTTGTCTTAACTCAGGAAGGATGGCTCCAGAGCAAACTGATTTATGCAGTAGCCAAATCACTCGCTTACAAGTTCAATGCCAGTAGCTCACAAAGTAGAATTTTTGCTCACAAGACTCCACAGCTTAGAGGGAACATTGGTCTATAGGAATTTTCTCTCTCTCCAGGTGCCCTGTCTGCCTGATGGCTAGTCTGGAGTGTTTGCACCTTGTGTTGGACCAGAGAGACAGATGGGGGATTCTAGTGGTCTACCACCCACCCTGCAACCCATCAGTCTCCCTACCTGAGCTGAAAGAGGTGGTCTTGGATGTGATGTTGGAGTTCCCCAGGCTGTTGTCCCTGGGGGACTTCAACATTCATGCTGAGGGCACCCCATCCAGAGAGGCTCACAATTTCATGGCTGCCATGACAACAATGGGACTGTCCCAACATGTCATTGGCCCAACACCTGTGGCAGGGCATATTCTAGACTTGTTCTTTTCAGCTGGATGTGAGGATGGTGCTCTGAGTGTGAGGGATTTTGATTCAGTCCCTTTGTCATGGAGGGATTTAGCCTGTTGAGATTTAGACTTATGAGAGCTCTCCCACTCTGCAAGATGGTCCAGCCCTGGAGACTAATGGATCCAAATGATTTTTCTGGCTGACATGGCTGGTGCTCCTGTCAAAGCCCTGGCCACTCTGTGGAATACGGAAATGACCCAGGTGATTGACATTGATCACTCCCAAGTGCCCTCTCCGTGGTAGAGCTCATATATGCTCCATGGTATACCTCAGACTGAGAGCAATGAAACAACTTAGGACATGGCTGGAGTGCAGTTGGAGGAAAACTCCCAATGAATACAACAAGAACCTAGTATGTGCTATAATCAGGTGTATTTTGAGGTAGTAAGGGTGGCAAAGAAACCATATGCCTCTATTCAGTCTACTCTTTGCTGCCCAGCAGAGCTTTTCAAGGTAGTCTGA
Source organism: Gekko gecko (assembly GCA_029375565.1). NCBI lineage: Eukaryota > Metazoa > Chordata > Lepidosauria > Squamata > Gekkonidae > Gekko > Gekko gecko. Next base: position 127,040,717 of record JAPDNY010000005.1, read on the forward strand.
GACTTATTACATTCTGACCCCAGGGACAGCTTGGAATCAACTTTGGCCCACTGTAATCTACTTGCTGGGCATTTCCAGGAGAAAAATGCTGCATTTGCCAGGACTTGGACTTCAGAATTACAGCAGTGGAATTGGTGGAGCTACCCAGAGCACAGTCTAGTCCAGTTTTATTGGATAAGTTTCAGTTGGTACAGCTCAAGGATGTGGACAAGGTTTTTGGAGAGATTCATGCAATCACCTACTAGATGCTTGTCCACACTGCCTTATAAAAGCCAGCCAGGGAGGAATAACCGGCTGGATCAGGGAGGTCATCAATGACTCTTTGCAAGAGGGAAAGGTCCCTTCCTGCCTTACAGAGGCAGTGGTGAGACCATTTCTCAAGAAATCCTTCCTTGATCTGGAAAATTTGAACAACTATAGGTCGGTAGCAAATATTCCTTGCCTGGGCAAGATTCTAGAGGGTGGTTGCCAATCAACTCCAGGCAATCTTGGATGAAACTGATCTGGATCCATTTCAATCAGGGTTCAGGCTTGGTTTTGGCATGGAAACAGTCTAGGTCACCCTGTATGATGACCTGTGCCGGGAGTGAGACAGGGGGAGAGTGCCCCTGTTGATACTTCTGGACCTCTCAGTGGCTTTCGATACCATTGACCATGGTATCCTTCTGAAGCAGTTGGCTGAGATGGGAGTCCAGGGCACTGTTTTGCAGAGGTTCCACTCCTACTTGGAGGGCCATCTCCAAAAAGTGATGCTTGGGGAATATTGTTCAGCCCCACGGATTCTCCAGCATGGAGTTCCTCAGGAGTCTGTTCTATCCCCTATGAATTCCACTTTTTTTTTGGTCAGCACACATGAGGAAGCAAATTAAAGGGTACAAGAAACACACAGTTCGTTTCTGTTGCAGATCAGGGCCACACAGGAAAAGATAAAACAATATCTCAAAAAATATTGCTCAGCTGGAGAAAGTGCTAAATGGTTCACCAGTTTGCCAAGCACTGTAAATTTGGCAAAATCGATGTTTCTATGCAGTTTTCAAATCATTAAGTAAGGCAGAAAATGTGGCTGCAAATCATTCCATATGCACAAAGCACAAAAATCCTAAGATAGAATCTGTTAGGAGCTGTTTTGTGTTTCAATATTCATTCCCTACATTTTTAGGTCTCTTGCAAAACACACGTGGCCCTGTGATGGGGGATGTAACACATACCTAACTGCCTGTTTGAGCCCCCTGTAGAGTCTTCCTCTCTCTTTTTTTTGTACACCAGACATTGCCTACTCCAACACGTACATCTCACCCATTCACTCCAAGACAAACAAGCAGTGAGAAGGGACTCATGAGTCACTCATATCTCCCACCTTGCAGCCCTTTGTGTGACAGCATCTTGAGAATCAGCCATGGCGATCCCTGAAGTCACCTTAGTCTTTGACTACAGTCTTTGACTCATGGATCACTGCCTTGTCGTGGCGAGGGGGCTTGCGTGGTTCGATGAGGCTGTGGGCTATGCCGTGGAGGGCCACCCAGGACGGACAGGCCACAGCAGAGAACTCAGACCAAGCGTGATCCCCTGGAGAAGGAAATGGCAACCCACTCCAGTATCTTTGCCAAGAAAACCCCATGGACAGTAACAAAAGGCTAAAAGATATGACGCCGGAAGATGAGCCCCTCAGGTCGGAAGGTGTCCAATATGCTACTGAGGAAGAGCAGAGGGCAAGTACGAGTAACCCCAGAAAGAGTGAAGCGGCTGGGCTAAAGCCGAAAGGACGCTCAGTTGTGGATGTGTCTGACGGTGAAAGGAAAGTTCGATGCTGCAAAGAACAATACTGCATAGGAACCTGGAATGTAAGATCTATGAATCAAGGTAAGCTTGACGTGGTCAAAAATGAGATGGCAAGAATGAACATCGACATCTTGGGAATCAGTGAACTAAAGTGGACAGGAATGGGCGAATTTAACTCAGAAGACCATTATATCTACTACTGTGGCCAGGAATCCCGTAGAAAAAATGGTGTGGCCTTTATAGTCAACAAGAGAGTGAGAAAGGCAGTATTGGGATACAATCTCAAAAATGACAGAATGATCTCGGTCCGAATCCAAGGCAAACCATTCAATATCACAGTAATCCAAGTCTATGCCCCAACCACTGCTGCAGAAGAGGCTGAAGTGGACCAGTTCTACGAAGACCTACAACAGCTCATAGAACTAACACCAAAAAATGATGTCCTCATCATCATAGGGGACTGGAATGCTAAAGTAGGAAATCAAAAGGTAACCGGAATAACAGACAAATTTGGCCTTGGAGAACAAAATGAAGCAGGGCAAAGGCTAACAGAGTTTTGTCAAGAGAACACGCTGGTCATAGCAAACACCCTTTTCCAACAACCTAAGAGGCGTCTCTACACATGGACATCACCAGATGGGCAACACCGAAATCAGATTGACTATATAATTTGCAGTCAAAGATGGAGAAGCTCTATCCAGTCAGTAAAAACAAGACCTGGAGCTGACTGTGGCTCAGATCATGAGCTACTCATTGCAAAATTCAGACTTAAATTGAAGAAAGTTGGGAAGACCACAAGGCCATTCAGATTTGACCTAGATCACATCCCCGATGAATATACAGTAGAGGTGAAGAATAGGTTTAAGGGACTAGATTTGATAGACAGAGTGCCTGAAGAACTATGGACAGAGGTCCGTGACATTGTAAAGGAGGCAGCACTCACCGCCATCCCAAAGAAAAAGAAATGCAAAAAAGCAAAGTGGCTGTCTGATGAGGCTTTACACATAGCAGAGGAAAGAAGGAAAGCTAAAGGCAATGGGGATAAGGAAAGATTTGCCCAATTTAATGCAGATTTCCAGAGAACAGCAAGGAGAGATAAGGAGGCTTTCCTGAATGAACAATGCAGAGTAATAGAGGAAAACAATAGATTGGGAAGGACTAGAGATCTCTTCAAGAACATTGGAGAAATCAAGGGAACGTTCCATGCAAAGCTGGCCATGATAAAGGACAAAAACGGTAGGGACTTAACAGAAGCAGAAGAGATTAGGAAAAGATGGCAAGAATACACAGAAGAACTATACAAGAAGGACCTCGATGTCCTTGACAACCACGATGGTATAATCACTGACCTCGAGCCAGACATCCTGGAAAGCGAAGTTAAATGGGCCTTAGAAAGCATTACTAACAACAAAGCTAGTGGAGGTGATGGTATCCCAGCTGAGTTATTCAAAGTCTTAAAAGAAGATGCTGTTAAAGTGCTGCACTCAATTTGCCAACAAATTTGGAAAACACAACAGTGGCCACAGGATTGGAAAAGGTCAGTTTACATTCCAATCCCAAAGAAGGGCAACGTCAAAGAATGTTCAAACTATCGCACAATTGCACTCATTTCACACGCTAGCAAGGTCATGCTCAAAATCCTACAAGCTAGGCTCCAACAGTACGTGGATAGAGAACTGCCAGAAGTACAAGCTGGGTTTCGAAGAGGTAGAGGAACTAGAGATCAAATTGCCAACATTCGCTGGATTATGGAGAAAGCAAGAGAGTACCAGAAAAACATCTACTTCTGCTTCATTGACTATGCTAAAGCCTTTGATTGTGTGGATCACAATAAATTATGGCAGGTTCTTAAAGAGATGGGAATACCAGACCACCTCATATGTCTCCTGAGAAACCTGTATAAGGGTCAAGAAGCAACAGTTAGAACCGGATATGGAACAACTGATTGGTTTAGCATAGGAAAAGGAGTATGACAAGGATGTATATTGTCACCTTGCTTATTTAATTTATATGCAGAGTACATCATGCGAAATGCTGGCCTGGATGAATCACAAGCTGGAGTTAAGATTGCTGGGGAAAAGATCAATAACCTCAGATATGCAGATGATACCATTCTGATGGCAGAAAGTGAAGAGGACCTAAAGAGCCTCTTGCTCAGGGTGAAAGAGGAGAGCGCAAAAGTGGGCTTGAAGCTCAACATCAAAAAAACTAAGATCATGGCATCTGGCCCCATCACTCCTTGGCAAATAGAAGGGGAAGTCGTAGAAGTAGTGACAGACTTCACGTTCCTAGGATCCCAGATCACTGCAGATGGTGACTGCAGCCATGAAATTAAAAGACGCCTGCTCCTTGGGAGGAAAGCGATGGCAAACCTAAACAGCATGATAAAAAGCAGAGACATCACCTTGCCAACAAAAGTCCGCATGGTCAAAGCAATGGTATTCCCCGTAGTAATGTATGGCTGCGAGAGTTGGACTATAAGGAAGGCTGAGTGCCGAAGAATAGATTCTTTTGAACTATGGTGCTGGAGAAGACTCTTGAGAGTCCCTTGGACTGCAAGGAGATCAAATCAGTCAATCCTAAAAGAAATCAACCCTGACTGTTCCCTTGAAGGCCAGATCCTGAAGCTGAAGCTCAAATACTTTGGCCACCAAATGAGAAGGGAGCATTCACTGGAGAAGACCCTGATGCTGGGAAAGATTGAAGGTCAAAGAAGAAGGGGACGGCAAAGGATGAGATGGTTAGACAGTGTCATCGATGCAACGAACATGAAATTGAGCAGACTTCAGCAGACAGCGGAAGACAGGAGGGCCTGGCGTAATCTGGTCCATGGGGTCGCGAAGAGTCGGACTCGACTGTGCGACTGAACAACAACAAACAGTCTTTGACTTATTTTATACGTTCAAAAGACAAATCAAAGATTGTGCAACTTCTAGGGATATTATGGGATTCTGAGTGATCTTTTTCCTCATAGGATAAAGAGAAACAGGGTACTTATATCTGGTGGGTAGACTTCACAGTCTATATATATTCAGAACCAGAGTGGGCTTGTTTCTTCTGTAGTCTGGTTTAAACCGGGTTGCAGGAGAAGCCAGCTCTAGTAGCTGCTGTGCTGTGCAGAGTATGCAGCACATTGCTTCATGTGGCACAGGAGATCCTGATTGGGCTCGCTTGTCCTGCAATCCAGTTTAAACTGGGCTGCAGGAGAAGCCAGCACAATGACCAGCCTGTGGGGAGGAATCTGCCCCCTGCTGCACAGCAGATCCTGGGGCCAGCTTCTTCTGCAGCAAACCAGGCTGCTCAATAAGCCAGCCCTGGCCTGTAGCTATCACAGGAGCCATGGGGCCCGGCTTCCTAGCAGTTTTATGGGCCCCCTCCCCAAGCCTTGGCTCCCCCTCCCCCCTGGGCCTCTTCCCCTGATTGCACTTGCGGCAGGAAGACTGAGGCCAGGTGGCAGGCGGCAGGCTCTCCTCTGGAGCATGCCCTGTCCCATCCCAAGGAACCTCCGAGCCCCCTGCAGTGAGCTTTGGACTGACGTTCCCATTAGCCACTGCCGCCCAGGGAAAGGAAGGGAAAGGCCTGTGCAAGGCCAGTCCCAGATCGGCTAGGCAAGGTGGGGCTCCGCCACTCGGAGCAGGCAGGTGATGACCAAGGCACCCAGAAGGAGAAGGCTCCTGCTGCCCCTCTCCATGGTCTGCAAAGACTGGTTCTCTTTCCCCCGACAAGGACCAAGGCTATGGCAGGGTCTCTCCAGAGTCCCGGCCGACCCCACCTCTTGCCCTGGAGCAGGATAAGTGGCACCCGCTCATCACTGCCATTGTCGAGGGGACTCTGCAGGGCCTGCAAGACAGAGCTCTTCTGCCAGACTTTTATGTAGGAGCCGCCACTATCACTATTACTACCACTACCACCACTACCAATGGTGTCGGCAACAAATGGAAGATCTGGCCACAGTACAGTGCTGGGCAGGTATCGCTGGACTGGACAGTTTAACATCTACTGGACATTACCTACCTCCATGAAAAACCATCTACCTCAATTGAATGACCATCTTGTTTAAATTTGAGCACTTTATTTGTAAAATTTGTTGGTTTTTACTGTTTTTACCTGTTTTATGTATGGGCATATTTTGCCCTCTTGCAAGCCGCCCTGAGCCTGTTCGCGGGGAGGGCGGGGTATAAATACAAAAATAAATAAATATTATTGTTAATTAATGCAGACAACATCCATCCCATTGGTATGATGGGATGATATAACAACACCATTCTAAAACAACAACAACAAAAAAGGAGGAGGCTGGGCTGATGGGCTTTGAGGAATATAGTTGTGTGTGTGTGGGGGGGGTTGTAGCAATTCCGGCAGCACATTTCCACACAGAAAACTTGCATGAAATGCCTCACAGTGGCGGACAACATCCATCCCATTGGTACGATATGTCGGTATAACGACACCATTTTAAAACAACAACAAAAAAAGGAGAAGGCTGGGCTGATGGGCTTTGAGGAATACAGTTGCCGGGGGGGGGCAATCCCGGCAGCACATTTCCACATAGAAAACTTGCATGAAATGCCTCACAGTGGCAGACAACATCCATCACATTGGTACGATGGGACAATATAACAACACCATTCTAAAACAACAACAACAAAAAAAAGAGGAGGCTGGGCTGATGGGCTTTGAGGAATATAGTTGGGGGGGGGTTTGTAGCAATCCTGGCAGCACATTTCCACACAGAAATCGGCCTTAATTTTAGCTGCATTGTTCAAAGGTTCAGACAACAAAGGTCAGGATATTCCAATGTACCACATTTCTTTTATCTCTTTTTTTCTTAATAATGGATAGCTGGAATTGTAAAGGCATTTAAAGGCTTGCTTTGAGACATGGAATTACAGAGATTATTACTATTCATCCCACCAACTGAATGAAAAGCATAGTTGGGGGGTTGGCAACATTAGGCTTGGAAGTCATATGTGGCCTAGGCTTTCCCTGCAGACTGCATAGGACAGAGTGTGTGTACATGTTTCTGGGGGGAAATTGTAAATGTGCAGGCTATTGCTATGTTTCCCTAGTCTAGATGGTCTTTGGGAGATTTATGAATGTCACATTTAGAATTATAGCCTGAAAATGAAATCCCAAATAGCAGAGCCAAAGTGCCATGATTCATCAGATGTGATTTGGCAGGTGCTACCTTGAGCATGCAAAGTTTTCTGCATGTGGGACCATGAAATATTCAAACTGGCTGAGGATAACTAGCTGTGGTTGCCATCTGGCCTGTTTTAAATCAGCTTTAAACCAGCCCAACTATAGATTTTCTTATAATCTTCTGGCTGTTTAAAAAAACATATGCAAATAACAAAATGCCATTACATTTTATCTCTGGGAGAAGAAAGAGCTGTGTCTGTAGTTCTTTACAATATGAAAAAATTACTTCAAGAATTGGGGTGGAAATAAAATCCCATTGAAGTTTCTGCCTTGAGGCTGCTGCTGAACTGCTTTGATTGAAACTGCACAATAAATCAGTTAGATACCTCTGACTATATATGGACAATTTCAACCCAAGCAGGTAAAGTTTAGAGCAGTTTTATATAGCAATATCATAACTATGCAGGTTCAGAAGAAAGGTGTTTCTAGTTGATCCCTCTGATTCCAACAGTGGCTTTCCATGTATACCTGGGTAAGTTCACAGCTAGGGTTGACAGAGCAATTCCCTGCAGCTTTGTACCCAGTGTTTGGTCATTGTAGGGACAGTATAGTGTACTGATTAGAGTGTTGAACTAGAAATTGGGAGCCCCATGTTTAAATCTCTGCTCAGCCATGAAGCCTACTGGGTGGCTTTGACCCAGTTACTATTTCTCAATCTAAGCCACCTCGCAGAGTTGTTGAGAGGACCCCCATATATCATGGGAGAATGATATATGTTGACCTGAGTTCCTTGGAGGTAAATGAAGATAAAGATTGATAGGTCAGAATATGGAGTTTTCATTTTCTGCTATCACAGCTCCCCACCCACCCCGGTCCAGTTGCAGTTGACTTGGGTGAGACCCCATAGAATTTTCAAGGCAAGAGATATTCAGAAGATGTGCTCATAACAGGATTCTGGCCTTACATATTGCCCAGTTGTATGCAAGACAAAACACCACGCTGCCATATATGAAGACCAAATGGTCCAAAATACACATCTGGTCTCCTAAATTGTAGCCACTTAAGTAAAATTTCTGCATACAGGGACTGTAATGGAAAGATCTGTAATTAAATATGTCAAGAGAATTCCAGTAGAAAAGAGCAAGAGTCCAGTAACACCTTCAAGACTACAAAATATGTGGCAGAGTATGAGTTTTTGTGAGTCACTGATCACTTCCTCAGAGCTGTATATGAAGTGAGCAGTGACTCATGGAAGCTCATACCCTGCCACATATTTTGTTAGTCTTTAAGGTGCTACTGGACTTTTGCTCTTTTCTACTGTTACAGACAAACATGGCTACCCAGCTTGATCTAAGAGAATTCCAGATTAGGGTTGCAGTCACATGTGCCAGTTGAAGTGGAGGGGAAGCGAGGCTATTCCTTCTGGAGGAATTTGACTCATGGTTGTGAGATGACACAGCCCTTTGTAGCTGTGGGCTCAGGCCATCACTGTGCGATCAGATGCAACTGCGGATGAGTCAGGGGGGTTGCCATTTGTTTCCCATGTGCATAAATGAGAAATTGCACCTCTGCACCAAGGGCCCCCTATGGGTATGTGATGATGCTCATACAGTGAAGGGGGGGGAATGTCACCAAGCCGGGATGGCCTGATCAGACCATCTTGACAGCATGCATGCATGGTTGCTCGATCAGACAGGAGAAAGTCCATCTGTGGCCCATTGGAACCCATTTACTAAGGGAATTTTTCTGGTGTCTTTTTACTCTGCTTCTGTGATGGAGCAGCACGGGTTGAAAATGACTGTGGGATGCTTCCTAGATGTTGCTGTCTGATCGCACCCTTTAGATCCATCAGGCATTTGCACCTATGTTGGATCTACTGGTGTGTGTGATTGCAACCTAGTTCTCTTTGCCATTACCCAAAATGCACTTCAGTGAACCCTTCTAAGATTTAAGGGTGGCTGTACAGATATTTGCTCTGTTTGATCAAGCCCTAGTATTAATTGCATTTCCACCCACTTAAGTATATTAATTCATGCAGCAATAAAGATCGGGGGGGATGTGCAGGAAATCACACAGAAGCCTGTATTCTCTAGCTACTTCAATTCACTGCACAGCCAGAAGAAGTCAGATTAACCATCAGAACCTTAAGTGATATATTCTGTCAACTGTTGGAGGTACTTGTATAATATAACTCTACCTCCAGGACACAAAATGAAGCATCACACTGTCACGTGTGAAGATCAACTCACCTCCAGGAAATGCACATCAGAGCTGATGTGCAAACTCTTTAAGCACCTTTGTTTTGTACATTTCTCCTTTAAAATGCCTTTTCCCTCTCTGCCTCCACAAATTATCTAATAACGAAGAAGCCTTTCTGGTTTCCTACAAAGAAAGCACAGTACTAAAAAACAAACAAACAAACAAACAAACAAACAAACAACCCTATTCATTTTCCTTTCCATTTTGGCATCCCAGATCAATAGAGCTGTATCAAAATTATAAATAGAGGCCTGTTGTACGATGTATCACTGAATTCATACATTCAGGAACCAAAACAGCGCTACAGGGGGAAAGAAGGAGAGTGTGAAGCAGATCACAGTCTCTGATACGCATATGCAAGAATTTTGCCGCAATGCCACCTTGTTTGCACAACAGCTTCAATTGGTACAGACAGGCCATTAGATTCTTCATATCACCAGCCTAATAGGAATCTAACTTTAGAAACAAGCCTATAGTCGTCGGAGGAGGGTGCTTGTTTGCTGCTGCAATGTAAATTTTTATTACCTGTTGGCAATTTCTACTCTCTGGAGATTAGTCATGATTTCAAAAAAATTATTTTGACCTCAAGGGATTTTTGTGGTCATATCTTCCATGCCAGTGGTTCACAGCATGGATAGCTATCATAAGAAAGGACACAGCATAGGAATTATATGTTATAACTTCAGTGTCTATGTCTCAAATCACACTGGCCAGATGTTATGCCCATGCTAACTGGGAGCATGTAAGTGGAGCATGCTGTCCCCGCACAGTTGCCATTTTGTGTTAAGCCTATTGAGATTTCTCATGGCTAATGTTCTTTTACATTTCCTCCTTTCCTTCTTTTACCAGCTAAATTAATTACCTCCTGATAGATCCACATGCAAGTTGTTGCACTTCTGAAGAATTACTCTTATTTATTTATTTAAAACATTTTAATGTTGCCTTTCTGCCTAGTTTAGGGTATGCAATGAGTTGAGAGAGCAGAATTAAAATGAGGGTTTCACACAACATTACACCATACTGTATCTCCCATCAACTTGCATCCTGATGGACAGTAAAACAAATCCAATTGCAAATTATTAATTCTTTATTTGAGGTGGTGGAGTGCTTTTACTTTACCATCAACCAGAACTACTGCTTATTATTTTTCAAATGTTTATGATCACTGTTTCAGAATCTCCAGATTACTATCATAATAAGATTGTAAACATGACTAGTGGCATCAGCTAGCAACCAAGCCAGAAGCAGTAGTTAAGTCCCATTTTCAAACAGATAATTTATACTTTTTCATGAACGCTGCCAGAGAATCAGCCAGTTGTGAGAGATCAGGAAGCAATTAATTCGGCTGAGAACAAAGTATGGAAAGAAATTGCAGAAAAAAGCAGAGCCTTTGCTGAATGGGGCTAACTTTGGAGCAGCGCCATGTTAAATGCCATGTGGAACTCCACTTTCAATTCTGTTTCCAGCTGATTGCAGAATCCTTTGAATCCTTCATTAGCACAAAACAACTTTGATTTGTACAGCCCCATTGCCAGAGGAAATCTGGAAGATTTTTCTAGTTTAATTTTTTTAAACATAAACTATAGCAGAGCTTTATTTTCTAGAGGAACATTCCAGAACCTCTTTGACAAAATTCTTCTTAAAATGTTTAAAATTTCATGAGTTTTTAGTATACAGACTGAAAACTTAATTTCCTTCTTGAGAGTTCCAGCACAATTAAAAAAGATTTAGATAATTGGGAAAACCTTCAAATTTCCTTCATGAGTAGAATAGCCACCATTAAAATGAACATTTTACCAAGATTGATGTTTTTATTTCAAACAATACCAGTCATTCAAAATCAAACTTACTTCAAAGAAGTGGACAAATTGATGACTCATTTTATCTGGCAAGGAAAGAGACCAAGAATAAAGCTTAAAGCTTTGCAGGATTCAAAAGAAAGGGCTGGCTTTGCGCCTCCAGATTGGGCCCTTTACTTAAAGACTGGATTACATTGGATAACCAAAGGTTATTGAAACTAGAAGGGCATGATACGTTATTAGGATGGCATGCTTTTTTATGGTATGGGAAAACCGATTCCCACAAATATTTTAAACAACACTGGGTGAGAGCTTCCTTGATGAAAGTTTGGGAGTCAATTAGAAAACAGTTTTATTCCAAAATCTCTAAACTTGTGGCTCCCTTAGAAGCATTCACAAACCCGAAGATATATCAAGAAGAATCAACTAAAAGATATTATGATTTATTGGATTCCAAACTTAACTTGAAATTACCTCCTGAGTTAAATTGATGGTAAGAAGCTCAGATTGAATTAAGATATACTAAAGATAAAGCAATAGGATTTTATGAAAACTGGTTAGAAATTGATAAGATAATGTTGCTGGTTGAACAGAATTTTATAAGGAAAAGTGTATGTTCTGTTGTTGGATTATATGATGAAACTGTTAAGAATGTTATGATACGGTGGGCCCAAAATTTGGGCCATAATATTGAGTTACACCAGTGGTCTCAGGTATGGAAAAAAAATATTAAGATTACGAAAGCAATTTCCTATAAAGAAAATATGTATAAGATGTTTTATAGATGGTATATAACTCCAGAGAAACTGACCAAATTTGGTCCAAAATGTTCAAATAGTGGTTGGAAATGTCAAAACAAAGTGGAATCCTTTTATCACATGTGGTGGTTATGTGAGAGAGCAAGGAAATATTGGGCGTGGATTCATGAAATGTTGCAAAAATGTTGAAATGCCATTTACCCTTTACTCCTAAAATATTTCTGTTGAATATTTTGCTGGAAACTTGTAAAAGAGATGATTCCTATCTTATATTGTACCTGACTACATCTGCTAGAATTCTGTATGCTAAATATTGGAGGAGCCTGGAAATGCTGAGTAAAGAAGAATTTATTAGCAAAATACTTGAAGCAGCAGAAATGGATAAACTTACTTTATTCTTGAAAGACCACACAGAAAATACATTTGAAAATACATGGGCAAGATTTTATACATGATATGAGAACTATATCTTTAACAAAACAAGGACATGAGTAAGCAATATTACATAGAAGAGGTTATAGACTAGAAAACATGTTTATCTTTATACAACTTTTGCAAAAAAGACTATATTAGCTTTAAAGGACTTGTTTTGAAACGTGTATGGAAAAGGCTCTAGAAGTTAAAATTACTTATAATTTACCCCCATATCTATGTTTTATGTATGTTTGTTTTTATGTTTGTTCACGTTTTCTTTTGTAGAAAAAGCCCAGCAGGAACTCATTAGCATAATAGGCCAAACCCAATAGCAGAAATTTATTAGCATATTAGGCCACACTCCCATGCCTTCCCTTGAAGGGAAGGGACAGTAGTTTAAACTGCCTTCCCTTGGCTTGCCCAGGCGCTCCATGGCTGCGAGGATCCTGGCCAAGCTGACCCTTGGAAAGGCTGGGGAAGGCACAGGGAGGCATTTAAATGCCTCTCTGATCCTTCCAGGGCCCCTGTGGCCTGCTTGCCTCAGAGTCACTGGGGGTATGTGTGTCACTCTCCAGGCCTTCCCTCTGTAGCCATGCATGCAGAGGTTTTGGCTGTAGTGGGCGTGGCCAACTCTGAAGCCAGTCAGAACTCCGTTCCTGTGCGTTTCTGTCTAAAAATAGCCCTGTGTCTGTTATTGAAAATAAATAAAACATTTATGAGAAAAAAAGAGTTCCAGCACCTCTTTTTCCAGGAAAAAAAAGCCCTCAGCTATAGTATCTTTTTTAAAAAAAGGAAAACGGTGTGAAATTATAAGGAAAGCCAGAATTACAATGCACCTCCACACCAGAGTGGCAGCTCAGGTCAACCACCACTTACAAAGACTTGTCATTAGATACATTCCTGAACAGCTTGTAGGACAAGTGCCCAACCTAGGGCTGGGTTTTGTTTCTGTTTTGTGATGATTTTAGGAATAGATATCAAAGCATATTACAAGATACAATGCTGTGATTTACTGAGCCAGCAAGCAAGATTATGGGATAGTTTGCATAACTCTTATGTCAGTGTTGTTGCTATATCAGTGTAGTAGTTTCATTGTTGGTGGCACTGCTGGTGGCAAATACGTTTATTGCATCTTACCATTCTATGAGTTGCCTCCAATGCAGTGGGATCAAAGAAAGCTTATATATTGCTCTGTTCTGATTAAAATGGAGATATAATATTGATTTGAATACATCTGGAGCTATTATGGCATAATGTAAATGTTATGAATTCTGTCTGTGATAAATGTGTTCTTTGTTTTATTTTATACTAGGAATAAGGCCCATTGTGGAAAGAAATACAACAAACTCTAGAAAGAGGCTCTGGGAGAGTGCCAAGGCCTTGGACAGTCAGTGTCAATCTGCTGTGGTGACCTCAGCAGAGTATAATGACATAGAGTCCACCATTTTTTCCAGAGGAACTGATCTCTGCTACCTGAAGAGCAGTTGGAATTTTGAGTGATCTCCAGCCCTCACCTGGAGATTGGGAACAATTGTTTCCAGGAGGAAATGGCTGGTTTTGGGGGGTGGAGGCTATGGCATTGTACCTGTCTGAGGTCCAACCCCTCCTCAAACCTCACCCTCTCCAGGCTCCACTCCTCAAATCCCCAGGAATGTCCCAACCTGGAGATGGCAACTCCACCTCCTTCCCAGCTAACCATCAACCTACTGTTATCTGGCCTGCTGACTGCAGCTGACTTCGACCGCCCCCCCTGGAGATCAGTTGTAATTCTGAGTGATCTCCACCCCTCACCTGGAGATTGGCAGCAATGGCTTCCCGGGAGGAAATGGGTGGTTGGGAGGGTAGGGTCGATGGCATTGTACCTGCCTGAGGTCCCACCCCTCATCAAACCTCATCCTCTCCAGGTTGAAGGATCACTGACCCGAGAAAACTTGCATTCCTAAGAGTAACCCTCTGAGGGGGGGGAATCATTCCCATGGTACAAATGAGGAGCTAAGGACACTAAATAGTTAATAGTTGATCAACAACTCATTCATCTCCCTCTAAGTCTTACACAGAACTGTTATTAATACTTGTGTGTATTTATGTATCCTTTAATTTCATTAGTAGCCTGCCACAGCTTGGCAGGAGAATTGTTGGGGTTGATGGGCGCTGCTGACAGGAGCAGATCCTCCATGGCTCAGGCGAAAGTGAGAGGCGGGACGGGCAGGAGGGAGAGTGGAGAGAAGCCTCCCTGGCTCCCCCCTCCAACCCAATGGATGGTTGAGGCCAGCCAGAGTCTCCAACTGTCTCTGCTGCCAATCATCACTTTGAAGGGGATGTGCTAAAAGGAAGGACAGGATTGCCCATTGGAAACAATGGGAGAGACTTGAAGGCCCGTTGGAAATAATGGGAGCCAGGAATGGCAATTGAGTTGCATGGGCTCCATTGAAATACATGACAGCTCAAGAAGAGTTGCAAAGAAAATGTGGAATGGATCTCAATGAAAGCCCAGAGCCTCAAACCAATTGAGCCCCAACAAACTGACCCTCTCACCCCCTGCTACCAGGAGGGATAGCACTGCCCTCTGATCCTTGAATTCCACAAGGAAGCTTGCTCTTCCCGCCAAGGGGATGCGTCTGCCCTGGAAATCGGTCAGGCGGGCCGAGACTGGAGACAAACGGCGACAGCTCCGTCAGGGAAACAACCGCTGCCACGTCTGCGTTGAAATGATGGTGACGGATGATCCAGAGTTGGCCTCCATGATGCAGGGTACGCCGTCTAGCCGAAGCATGATGTGGATCTTCCTGCTGGGCTTGGCTCTGGTGGTCAAGACCATGGATGGACAGCAACAGGTGTCTGTTTGGTGGTAATCAGCTGCCTTGATGTCGTCTCGAACACGAACCCTAGGCTTTGCATGCAGAGAAGAAGGTGGAGACTTCTTGGCTGCTTGGCAGACTCGAGCCAGATGACCTCGCTTACCACAGGATCGGCACACCAACTCCCTTGCCCAACAGTGGTCCCGCTCATGCTGGCCGCCACATCTGGCACAGGAATGCCGTGCTGCAGTTCTCGGTTGAGTCTGCGACGGGCGTGTAGCTTGCATCCTGTAGACATCATCTGGTTCTCCTTCAGACTCGCTAGCCGACTGCTGATGAACCGACTGCTCTTTGCTGCTCGGGGCCTGGTGCTGGCAGACCTCTTGTGTAGACCTCTCGGCAGCCTTGGCAGCGATGGCCTTGGCATATGTGACAGCATAGGTCAGCTCTGTCCTAGCAAAGAGGCGCTGCTGCAAACGTTCATCATGAAGGCCACATACTCGATGACCGAGGAGGGCTTCCTCGAGGTTGTGAAACCACATGGCTGGACAGCCTTTCTCAAGGCCGTAATGTTCTCGGCGATGGATTCTGAAGGCCCTTGACAGCACTTGTAAAAAGCGTGCCTACATGCGATCTTTGACGACTGAGGCAAGATCTTTGACGACTGAGGCAAGATCTTTGACGACTGAGGCCCTTAAGCTTGCCCGTGATGTCGTCCCACGAAGCCACACTGAGCTTGGTCGGAGTGACCAGGGACCGGGCGAAATCAAACACAGCCTTGCCTCAGGAGCTCAGCAGGGTCGCCTTCTTTCGCGCTTCATCAGTGATTTCGTTGCTTGGAGATGGAACTCGAACCTCACCAGGTAAGAGTCCCAGTCTTCAGAGTTCGGGTCGAATGCCTTGAACGCAGGGCTGATGGCCATTGCAGCTGGTCTAGCAGCCACTGCAGCGGGTGGTGCGTTAGCTGGCATCGCCGGGTGTGTGTCCTCGTCTGCTGTTGTTGCTTCGGTTCAGTGGGGCTGCCTACCCACTCTAGAATCCCATCCTCATCACCAATTGTTAAGTAGGCAACTCAACAAGAGGCAGTGATTTCAGCAAAAATGATTCAGCTTTATTGTAATACCAACTCAGCGATCAGACAACACACAACAACAAGTGGAGCACAGCTCCTTCTTTTAAACAGTCCAGGCTGTCTAAGCAACACCCACAGATAAGTTAAAAACCAATGGCATAACAGAGATAAAGGCTAATCAGGTCTGTTCCCTCCATAAACATATTTACAATTGTGATTGGTTGCTTTAAACCATTCCATAGGAACGACCAATAGAAATGTTGCAGCTTACAATCCTCTGCATAGAATCAAGCTTTACATGGTAAAGAATAGGCTTTGTTTACAGTTAAAGACATTACAGCTGCATCCCCCACCCAGCAAGACAATGGCTTCCAGGAAGCTCCCCATCAGCCCCCCGACTTTCTCCCCACCCACGAGCGCTGCTCGCCTGTCCTCTCGTCCACATCCCTGGACGGTGTGTTCTTTTTATGGGGCAGCTGCCCTCTGCCACGCTCGCCACCTCCCTCCATCCTGCCTGCCCGGCTCCTGGCCCCACATTCCTTCACCTCAGATTCCTCCTCATGGTGCCACTGTTATGGCCAGGGCGAGTGGAGGTGGCGAGCATGGCAGAGGGAGGGGCGAGCAGGCAACGTAGGGAGGCTGGCAAGGGAAAAGGTGATGTCGGTGGTGCCGGCCTGGCCAGCTCAGGCTGGAGGGAGTGAGCAGGCTGTGGCAAGGCCAGCTGGGGCCGTCCTCCTGCCTCCCCGCAGGAGCAGCCACTGGAGCATCCATGCCAGTGGATGGCTTCCTGGAGAGTGAGGGCAAGAGTGTGCTCGGAGGCTGTATGGGCAGGACTGAGGGAAGCAGGCAGCCAATGAATACAGACTCGGGGTAAATGACACAGCATGGAGCAAACTGATTTTGCTGCACATCGAATCTTGCCACCCCAAGTGACAATTATGCATAAGGAGAGATGTAGATGTAGAATTGTGATGAAACTGGAATGTTAAGTTTAATAAATGCATGGAAATCACCACATAGGCACTGGACATAGATGTTCTAAATTTTGTATCGAATTGGAGAGTCAGGACTACGAGTTCCATTCCCCCTGTGGATTCCCTGTCCCTTGTTCCCATTGCCCACTGCTGAGAGCTGGGGGAGGGGAGAAACCATGTCACTTCTGCTAAGAAAATAGATGTGACATAGGATAGCTCTTGGAATTTCCAGAAACTATGGTTTTATTAAGGAGTTTCCAGTAATTTGTGTAGCTACCTTTATCACTTCTGTCCTCCCCACCCCAGCCAGCGCCACAGCTCTCCATATCCCCACCTACAGTCCTCCCACCAGGTGTCAGGCACTACCTAGCAACCCTAGTAAGGATATAGTATTGAAACATTCCCAACAAGGTGTGATCAGAATGTTGTATCTGAAGAGAATGCTCCAATTTGTTATGGAGCAGTTCAAAACTAATACAGTCTGATATGCTGCATGCATATTCATATACACAGGGAATACAGAATACATTTCACAGTCAGATGTTGTTAGGTCTAAGGGGCTCTACAATCACATACCAGTAGGCTGGCAACAGCATGGAAATCACCTGACATGCATGGTTGCCATGTTGTTTGGAAGGGACAACAGTTCAGCTTTGGTACTTGCAAAGAATCCCAAAGAATAAACATTTGGTGTAGCATGTACAGAGGCTGTACGCATAGGCAAAATTGACATGTTATCTCTTACAGACAATACATCAACCTCACATATCAGGAAGAATGGCAGTAGCATGCATTCCCAATACATGTAGCTAGTAGGCTTCCAGTAAACATAGTTGTAATGCCTGACAGAGGCTTTAAAACAGGGGTCCCCAATGTGGCACAAGCTGAAAGTTTTCCTGGCACCCACCCAATGTTTTTAGAAAGTGAGTGGAACCAGGTGTCATGCAGCAGTCCTGTAACTGTGTACATCTTACTGATGGTTTTGTATATTATTATTTTGATGGTTTTGTATATTGATTCCTGTAATGCTTTGGAACTGATTTATTTATTTATTTATTTATTTGTTCAATTTATACCGTGCCCTCCCCACTGAAGCAGGCTCAGGGCAGCTTACATAAAAAATAAATAACATTTTTTTTTATTTTTTTTTATCAAAACCCTCCTAAAAAGGAGAGGAATTTATTCTTTTTGTAAATAGAAAGAGGTAGGGTATATAGAGGGATAAAGAAAGGAGCGGAGTGAGTATTCTGTTAATAAGAGTTAGTTTAAATCAATATAGATACAGTTTTTGGCAATCTCCGTGATTAGAGAGTCTTCTTTTCATCTATCAAAAGTTCAGAGTAACTCTGTTCATGAGGTTAGTAATGTCCTTTGGGGTTAGTTGTTAGTCAACTCCTTTTTGACGCTTCGCGAACAGTTATTTCTTAAGTTGTCTTCCTTTGGTATCCCTCAGGTTATAGGATGGGCCTCCTTTGGTTTTTCCTTCTCCCGCGCCGGCACCTCCCTCCTCTGGGCCGCTGTCATCCTCACTACTCAAATCTGTCCACATTGCGAGTGCTGCCTCTTCCTCTGAACTGGCGTGTCTCTTCAGAAATTCCTGCGCCTTGAAGATGGAGTCAATCTTCTCTCTTTTATCCTTGTACTTGAACAAAAGGCCTTCAGGGAAGGTCCATCTGTACATGACCTGTTTTCTTTGTAGAAAGGTAGTCAATCCTTTATAAGCTTTTCTTTTCATCCGGATTTCGTAAGGCACATCTTTCAATATTCTGATGGTCTGCTCCCCAATTTTCAAGGGCACCGCTGAAACTGCACGCAAGATTTGATCTCTGGTACTCTGCTTGACAAACTTGACAACCACTTCTGCTGGCAGATTATTTTTTTTTGTAAATGTGGAGTAGGCCCTATAGACCTTATCCATTTCTTCTTTTAATTCACGCTGATCTCTGCCAGTTACGGGTGCCAAGGCATTCGCAAGTATAGATCTGAGATCTTCCTTCTCTTCTTCTTTAATGCCCTGAAATCGAAGGGTCAGATTCGATTTCTCCATTTGCAACATCAAAATTCTTTTTTCTTGCACATCCTGATGCTTTTCTAACTTATTGACCCTTTTCTTCACTTTTCCAATGTCTTCCGACGAGACCAAACATTTCTGTGCGATCTCCTCCATCTTCTTTGACGTCTCTGTTAGTTGCCTCTGTTGACTGTTGAGAACACCTTCCATATTAGTTAAAGTTTCGCTGATTTTCTGTATTTGGACCAGCAGAGGGTGCAGTAGCTCACTCTGTTGACTGACAGTCGGCTCTGGAGGGGATTACCCGGACCGGAAGTCCCGCCTCCCTTCTTTTCCGTTTTCAAAGGGACCTTCTTCATGGCCGACATTCCTTGTATTTGTTTACTTTATAAAAGTTCGTGACGCGTCGCTGAGGAGACCCGCTAACTCATTCGCTTCAATGGCACCCCAAAGGTAATTTCACCAACCCTTCTTCCCTTTTGTCCCCCTTAGCTTTCTTATACAAGTCCCGCTTCTCAATGGGGGGGGATTCCCCCTCCCCCGACGCTTATTCGCTTACGGGGGAAGGGCTCGGGTTTTCGCTTCAAATTCAGACCTCCAACTCACGGTTCCTGCCGCTTCTTCTTTTGCTTCAATTCATATCGCTGTTCCTCACTCCTGGTGGAAATCGGTGGCGTTGCTAAGTCCCATTACGGGCACGCCGCAGCGGGGCCGATTGGGGCGGGAAGAAAGCCTCAATTTCCCGGCTGTCTGCCAGCAAAGAGGCTACTCCCCAAGCGCCCCCGGTTCGGAGCCTTTGCCTAAGGCTCACTAGGGTCTTTCGCACATGCGAAGACCCCCCCTAACTGCGCGTGGGCTAACCGCCTCCGGGAGCATCCCGAGAAGCGGCCGCCATTCACAACGCCAAAAAACGGAAAAAAAAAAAATAACAATTATGACAATCATAAAACCTTCTAAAACTATTCACTATCATAAAGTGCTAGTATATTACTAATATTGCTTAAAGATGGTGGTAACAGTCATGTTAGTATATTCATTGAACTATCTCTCTATAAAAATAAATATAAATATAAAAGCCACTTGGGGTGGCAAAGTTCTATGCCTGGCAAAATCAATTGGCTCTCTGATGTGTCACTTAGAAGCTGTCCCTATCCACTAGCTGCGTTGCCTGAGTTCTCTCCCACCCACTGCAGCCTAGGCCACTCTTCTCTGATTGGGCCAGCATTTCAAGCTCATTTGCATATGGAAGCTGATTGGACTTTACTCCATTCTGCACCTCACACTCCCCTCCCGCCAGACAGTGGGAACTGTCAGTTGCATATGCGAACTGCTGTATTCTGAGGTAAAATATGCCCTCACTCATAACACTTCCTCTTCAAAAGAAACAAACCCAATAACACAACCATGCCACACGACAAAAAAGACAGATCACACCACAAGCAGAATACCACAAGGCAAAAAAAGCTCTGGTACTAATTCAAAATGCTGGGAATGAGTTGCATTCTGGAAGGGGACTCTGTGAGTGTAGAAAATGATTTATCGACAGAGTAGTGTTTTGGAAAATCTTTAGGAATTGTTTGGTACATTTACCATGGGGTACCCACCCAGAGCCTCTGACATTTTCTCACTCTGTTGGCATCAAAACCAATTTAAGGCAAAATAGAGATATGGAGACTTTTCCATCCTCCTTTGCATCAATTTGTCTTTGTTGGCAATGGCAACCCTAGGCCTGCTAGCACTCTCAGGGTGACTTCATGCCTCCTGACTGGCATGGCATCACTAGCCCTGGCTGCTTGCTCCTATGGAAGCTGCCTGTGTGATTTTGGACAAGCCACAGACTTTCTGCCTAACCTACCTTACAGGGTTGCTATACAGATCACAAAGCAGAAGAGAATGAAGTAAGCTGCTTTGCTCCCCGCTAATGAGAAAGACAGAATTTTGCCTAGGAAGAGGCTGCTGAGAGGGGAGGAGATAAAGTTTCCAACTTTAGGTATGGAAATTCCTGGAGATTTGAGGGGTAGAGCCCGGAGAGGGTGAGGTTTAAGGAGGGGTGGGACCTCAGTCAGGTACAGTGCCATAGACTCCACCCTCCAAACCAGCCATTTTCTCCGGGGGAACTATTGTTGTCAATCTTGGCCCAGTGGCCATCAAAACATTCTCTTCAACCCCCTGCTGTGCAGCTGACTTTCCCCTAGGGTTGCCAATCTCCAGGTGGGACTTGGAGATCTCCCACTGTTACAATTGATCTCCAGATGACAGAGATCAATTCCCCTGGAGAAAATGGCTGCTTTGGAGGGTAGACCCTATGGCATTATACCCTGCTGAGTCCTTCCACGCCCCCCAATGCTGTCCTCCACAGGGTCCACCCCCCAAATCTCCAGGTATTTCCCTACTTAGAGCTGGTAACCCTACTTTCCCCTCAGTGCCTGTTGGTAGGCAACCAAGCTTGGTCCTGTCACCTGTTTTGGCATTTGAGAGAAAACTCATTGGGGCCAGTCCTGATAGGGTTGCCAACTCCTGATAGCAAATTCCTGGGGACTTAAGGGATGGAGGCTAAAGAGGGTGAGGTTTCAGGAGGGGTGGGACCTCAGACAGGTACAATGCCATAGACTCCTCCCATCAAACCAGCCATTCCGTACTGGGGAACCATTGTTGCCAATCTCCAGGTGGGGGTTGGAGATCACTCAAAATTACAACTGCTCTCCAAGAGGACGGGGGAAGGAGATGGAAAGCTGAAGTCAGGGGGCAGATAACGATAGGTTGACAATTGGCTGGGAGCAGGGCTTTTTTTTTTTTGAAAAAGCCCAGCAGGAACTCATTAACATAATAGGCCACACCCAACAGCAGAAACTCATTAGCATATTATGCCACATCCAAACAGCACAGTTCATTAGCATATTAGGCCACACCCCCATGTTACCAGAAGTGTGGTCATCCAGCCACACCCACCTTTTGCTTCTTATTCCATTTAATTGTCTGTTGTCAAAACTCAGGGCTTTTTTTAATAGCAGGAACTCCTTTGCATGTTAGGCCACACACCCCTAATGTAGCCAGTCCTAATAAGTTCTGCTGTTGGGTGTGACCTATTATGCTAATGAGTTCCTGCTGGGCGCGGCCAACTCAGGAGCCAGCCAGAACTCCATTCCTGTGCGTTCCTGCCCAAAAATAGCCCTGGCTGGGAGGGAGATAGGGTTGCCAACTCCAGGGAAATTCCTGGAGATTTGAGGGGTGGAGCCTGGAGATGGTGAGGTTTGAGGAGGGGTGGGATCTCAGACAGGTACAATGTCATAGACTCCACCCTCCAAACCACCCAGTCCATCATGGGAAACCATTGTTGCCAATCTCCAGGTAAGGGCTGGAGATGACTCAGAATTACAACTGCTCTTCAGGAGGGAGGGCAGAAGTCATCTGAAGTCAGAGGGGCAGATAATGGTAGGCTGATGGTTAGCTGGGAAGGAGATGGGGTTGCCAACTCCAGGTTGGCAAATTCCTGGGGATTTGAGGGGTGGAGCCTGGAGAGGGTGGGGTTTAAGGAGGGGTTGGACCTCAGACAGGTGAATGCTATAGACTCCACCCTCCAAACCAGCCATTTCCTCCTGGGAACAATTGTTCCCAATCTCCAGGTGAGGGCTGGAGATCACTCAAAATTACAACTGCTCTTCAGGTAGCAGATATCAGTTCCTCTGGAGAAAATGGTGGACTCTGTCATTATACCCTGCTGAGGTTGCCACAGCAAATTCACACTGTGTGCCCAAAGCTGGGGCACTCTCCCAGAGCCTCTTTCTAGAGCTTGTTGTATTTATTTCCACAACAGGCCTTATTCCTAGTGTATATATATATATTTGGTAGGCACAGGCTATAGATGGTAGAACCAGGGGATGGGGCTCTATACCTTTCAGTTGTTGGAGGCAGTTCCTTGATTGAAGGCCTAGTGGAAGAGCTCTGTCTTACAGGTCCTGTGGAACTGTAGAAGGTCCTGCAGGGGCCTGATCTCTTCTGGGAGCTCATTCCACTAGTACAGAGCCACCACCGAGAAGGCCCTGGCCCTGGTTATGGCCAGTCTGGCGTCTTTGAAGAAGAAGAAGAGATTGGATTTATACCCTGCCCCTCACTACCCAAAGGTGTCTCAGAGCGGCATACAAACTCCTTTCTCTTCCCCTCCCCACAACAGGCACCCTGTGAGGTAGGTGGGGCTGAGAGAGCTCTTGACAGAAACTGCTCTTTTTCAAGAACCAATCTTATCAGAACTACGGCTTGCCCAAGGTCATCCAGCCAGGTGCAAGTGGAGGAGTG
Source organism: Gekko gecko (assembly GCA_029375565.1). NCBI lineage: Eukaryota > Metazoa > Chordata > Lepidosauria > Squamata > Gekkonidae > Gekko > Gekko gecko. The sequence goes on from JAPDNY010000005.1 coordinate 127,064,016, forward strand.
GGGAATCAAACCCGGTTCTCCCAGATTAGAGTCCACACACTTAACCACTACACCAAACTGGGACCCAGGAGGGCCAGTCGATTTTCGGACCCTGAGTGCAGTGCTCTCTGGGAAACATATGGGGAAAAGCAGGCCCTCAGGTATGTCAGTCCCTGACCATAGAGGGCTTTAAAGGTGAGAATCAATACTTTGAAGCAAATTCGGTATGCTATCGGTAGCCAGTGCAGTGCTTTCAGCACAGGCTGGATATGCTCCTGCATAGGGAGGCCCAACAACAGCCTGGCTGCCACATTCTGTGCTAGCTGCAGCTTCTGAATTTGAGACAGGGGCAGCCCCATGTAGAGAGCATTACAATAGTCCAGTCTTGAGGTGACCATCACATGGATCACTATTGCCAAGTTATTGTGTTTGAGGAAGGAAACCACCTGCCTAATCAGCTGAAGGTGGTAAAAGGCTGAATTGGCAGTGGCTGCTATCTGGGCCTCCATCATTAAAGAACAATCCCAAGCCACTAACCTCTGGTGCTGGTACCAGCGGAGCCTCGTTGAAGGTTGAGAGTGGGATCCCTACCCTTGGACCGCCCTGGCTCAGGCACAGGACCTCCATCTTTGTTGGATTCAATTTCAATTAGCTCAGTCTAAGCCACTGGTTCCCAAAGTGGGCAATACTGCCCCCTGAGGGTGCTGGGACAATCCAGGTGGGCGATCAGAGCCTTGGGTGCAATTGGGGGGTGTTGAATACAAATAAGGGGGCAGCGGAAGTATAAAGAAAGAGGAGTCCAGAACCTATCTAAAGCAGCCTTTTGGTGGTAGGCCAAATAAGTTTAGGATGTATGGTCTAAGCCATCCAGCCATGGCTTGTAAAACCCAGTCCAGATCTTCCAGTTTAGAGTCAGACTGGCCACCCAACAACAGATAGAGCTGGGTATCATCTGCATACTGGTGACATCCCTGCCCATGCCTCCAGGCAATCTGAGCAAGAAGGTGCATATAGATGTTAAATAGCATTGGGGAAAGCACTACCCCTTGAGGCACCCCACAGTTCAGTTGGTGCCTTTGGGATAGCTGTTCCCCTAGTGCCACCCTTTGTTCCTGTCCTTGAAGAAAGGAGGCAAGCCATTGCAAGGGAGACCACTGGAGTCCAGTGTCAGTGAGGTGGTGAATCAGTAACTGATGGTCGACCATGTCGAATGCTGCCAACAGGTCCAGCAACAACAGCACTGCTGATCTGTCCTAATCCAGATGCCTCCGGAGGTCGTCCGTGAGAGTGACCAGTGCTGTCTCCGTCCCGTGGCCTGGGCAAAAACTGGACTGGAAGGCATCTAAAACTGATGGGTTTTTATCCATGCCTTTTCCCATGTATCATGCATTTGATTCAGTTTGCAGTTTGCTATTTGCTTTTGTAGTGTATTCATAGTGTTGCCAACCTGCAGATGGTAACTAGAGATTACAGCTGCCAACCTCAAGGTGATCATGTACAACTTAACATCACATAAGGCTCCAATATTTCTCAGACATACAATAGAATTCAATTCATGAAATACAAGAAATACAATTAAAGCAATATCTAACATATACTCTTTGACACTCCCAAAAGCAAATTCCACAATTTCAATGGACAGAAAACATGATTTTCAAATGTCCATGTTGTTGTTGTTCAGTCGCACAGTCGAGTCCGACTCTTCGCGACCCCATGGACCAGATTACGCCAGGCCCTCCTGTCTTCCGCTGTCCGCTGAAGTCTGCTCAATTTCATGTTCGTTGCATCGATGACACTGTCTAACCATCTCATCCTTTGCCGTCCCCTTCTTCTTTGACCTTCAATCTTTCCCAGCATCAGGGTCTTCTCCAGTGAATGCTCCCTTCTCATTTGGTGGCCAAAGTATTTGAGCTTCAACTTCAGGATCTGGCCTTCAAGGGAACAGTCAGGGTTGATTTCTTTTAGGATTGACTGATTTGATCTCCTTGCAGTCCAAGGGACTCTCAAGAGTCTTCTCCAGCACCATAGTTCAAAAGAATCTATTCTTCGGCGCTCAGCCTTCCTTATAGTCCAACTCTCGCAGCCATACATTACTACGGGGAATACCATTGCTTTGACCATGCGGACTTTTGTTGGCAAGGTGATGTCTCTGCTTTTTATCATGCTGTTTAGGTTTGCCATCGCTTTCCTCCCAAGGAGCAGGCGTCTTTTAATTTCATGGCTGCAGTCACCATCTGCAGTGATCTGGGATCCTAGGAACGTGAAGTCTGTCACTACTTCTACGACTTCCCCTTCTATTTGCCAAGGAGTGATGGGGCCAGATGCCATGATCTTAGTTTTTTTGATGTTGAGCTTCAAGCCCACTTTTGCGCTCTCCTCTTTCACCCTGAGCAAGAGGCTCTTTAGGTCCTCTTCACTTTCTGCCATCAGAGTGGTATCGTCTGCATATCTGAGGTTATTGATCTTTTCCCCAGCAATCTTAACTCCAGCTTGTGATTCATCCAGGCCAGCATTTCGCATGATGTACTCTGCATATAAATTAAATAAGCAAGGTGACAATATACATCCTTGTCGTACTCCTTTTCCTATGCTAAACCAATCAGTTGTTCCATATCCAGTTCTAACTGTTGCTTCTTGACCCTTATACAGGTTTCTCAGGAGACAGGTGAGGTGGTCTGGTACTCCCATCTCTTTAAGAACCTGCCATAATTTATTGTGATCCACACAATCAAAGGCTTTAGCATAGTCAATGAAGCAGAAGTAGATGTTTTTCTGGTACTCTCTTGCTTTCTCCATAATCCAGCGAATGTTGGCAATTTGATCTCTAGTTCCTCTACCTCTTCGAAACCCAGCTTGTACTTCTGGCAGTTCCCTATCCACGTACTGTTGGAGCCTAGCTTGTAGGATTTTGAGCATGACCTTGCTAGCGTGTGAAATGAGTGCAATTGTGCGATAGTTTGAACATTCTTTGACGTTGCCCTTCTTTGGGATTGGAATGTAAACTGACCTTTTCCAATCCTGTGGCCACTGTTGTGTTTTCCAAATTTGTTGGCAAATTGAGTGCAGCACTTTATCAAATGTCCATAAAGCAAAGCAAATACATCCACTTCTTAAGACTTAAGACAAACAATATAAAGTACGTTGCAATCACCAAGTAGATTCAGTCTTTAGGACTTGAAACAGACAATAAGAAATAGGCTGCAGTCAACTCATCCTCCAGATTATTCAATGAGTTTTTGATTCCTTCATCAGGACTGCAAATGAGAACTCCTGAAGAGGCACAGCCACAGAAACTTCTCAGCCAATAATGCCCCCAAACTGTCTTATTGCACAGCAATGTCTCAAGACTGCCTTATTTTCCTTTATTCATGATGGATATATATAGCCAGACTCTGTAGGTGCTTTTCCATCCAAATGAATATAAAGACAGCTCAAGGTGATGGCAACATCTTGAGCAACAAAGATCTCCTGGGATTACAACTGGTCTCCAGGCAACAGAGATCAGTTCTGCTAGCGAAAATGGCTGCTTTGGAAGGTGGACTCTATGGCATTATACCCCAATGAAGTCCCTCCCCTTCCCGAACCCCACCTTCCTCAACCTCCACCTCCCAAGTCTCCAGGTATTTCCCAACACAGATCTGGCAACCCTACTGGAGATCTTCCACTATTACAATTGATCTTCTGATGACCAAGATCAGTTCCCCTGGAGAAAATGGCTGCTTTGGAGGGTGGACCCTATGGCATCATACCCTGTTGAGGACCCTCCTTTCCCAAAACCCCACCCTCCACAGGCTCCACCCCCTCAGGTATTTCCCAGTCCAGAGCTGGGAACCCTAATTATTCAGTACTGCCTTCCAATAAACTGTTTAATTCATATTAGTAACACTTTGGAATCGGAATCTTCCTACTGGCAATTGTGTACCCATTGGAGTGAGAACCTGTAAAAAAATAGAGAGGCCTCTTGCTTAAGGGGACTGAATTAACAGAAAGGGAGCTCAGAAGGGATGTGATGCCATAGAGGGATTTCACATTACCTTTTTAAACCACATGGTTTTCATTATTGGCCCATCATGGAGGAAACCGGTGCAGGGATGGCTGTTTCACACAGCATTTCCCTTCCAACAAGGAGCCGTCTCCAAAGCTCTGTGGCCATTTCAAACTGTGCCACTTTCTTTTCCCACCATTTCCCCCCACGTGCACGATCTCCCTGTGGGGATGGGTTTTTTTAATGTTCTATTGGGAGTGCCATTGTGATGATTTGACATCCTGTTTCAGTGTCATAGCGCTCCCAATAGAACATAAAAAAGAGAGAGAGATCGTGCACTGGGTGGGGGGAAAGGGCGTGAAAAACCTGTCACTGGGATTACATTCAACAGAAAGCATTCAGGTATAAGTGGGATTTTTTTATCCAAGATTTTATCTATAAGGAGATATACTTAATAATGCAAATGCTGACAGCAGCGAGAATTCTATTTGCTAGAAAGTGGAAAGATAGAAAGGTTTCAGCTAAAGAGGAATTCATATTTAAGTTATGGGATATTGCAGAGATGGAAAAATTAACTTTCATTATTGAAGAGAAAAATCTGGAGATCTATGAAAGTTATTGGTCTTGTTTCTATAAATGGCTGAAAGATTCTAATTTTGGTTTTATATATTGAACTAAGAGTATTTGATTGGCATGTATAATTTAAGAGTGGTATAGGTTTAGTTGTTTTATGTATAGGATGAATGTCTCTGTAACTATATAGCTATGTATCTATGAATGGAGGCTGATGTATTCCTTTTTCTTTTTGGAAAACCAATATTTAAAAAAACAAAAACAAAACCTGTCACTGGAGGAAGCACTATGGGGCATTTTACACAGCCCACTGTAGTGATTTGGATCCCGAAGAAGGGACTGAAGACCTGAGGAAAGCAGTTTTTGCCAACAATGCCTCAGGCATGCTTCCCAAACGGGAGACAACTGGCATTGTATGAACAGGTAAATACATTCTGTTAACAGCCAGTTACTAAAACGGGTTTGTCTAAAATGACAGAAAACCCCCATTAGTAACCAGTTCCTGAAACGGAATAGACAGGCTGTCTGAAATCCTTTTAGAAGTATTTTCACCCTCAAACCATGGTGTTTGCCCAAATACCAGAGTGTTAAGTATGAGACTTAACGAAGAGAGTGATTTCAACAGTGATTCAGCTTTATTTAACAGCAACAAGATGATCAGATAACACACACAAAAACAGTGGAGCACAGCTCCTTTTTAAATAATCCAGGCTAACAAAACCATGCCCTTACTATAGTTAACAACCAATAACATTTGAGGGATAAAGACCAATGAGGTTTGTTCCCTCCATAACTATTCAGTCAGTTCTGATTCATTACAAACAGTGCAGAATTCAAACAACGAATAGGATTGTTGAGGCTCACAATCCTTGTCCTGACTTCAAGCTTAACGTTGGAAAGTATACAGTCGGTTCACCAGTCAGGACATAACACAGAGCATATGTGTACAACGTCCCCAATGTGATGATGTCACTTCTGGGTGATGTCATCATGTTGGGGACATCACATGGTCCATGGTGGGGAGCTGGTCCATGGTGGGGAGAAGCCCCTGAAATTTGTGGATCCCCCACCTGGACTTGGGGGCTGGCAAGCCTAGGAGATCAGCTGTAATTTCAGGAAATCTTTAGACCCCACCTGGAGTCTGGCAACCCTAAGAAGAGGGCAGCCTAGATGATTAAGGGATAAGAGTACTTTTCCTATGAAGAAATGTTAAAAAGTCTGGAGGTTTCTGGGAATAGGCCCCGTGAATTGACTTGAGCAGGATTCCGAGTAGACCTCCTTAGAATAGTACTATACGAGGGGGTACATGATAGAGGTTCTATAAAATTAAATATGAGGTGGTCAAAGTGGATAAAGAGAACATTTTCTCTCTTTCTAAGATACAAGAACTCCAGGTCATGTAGTGATATTGATGAGGAATAAATTCAGGATGGACTAAAAGAAGTATTTCTTTTTTTTTGGTAAATACATTTTATTATTGGATATATTTTCATGTTCATACAATTTAAACAAACCAATACATATCCATTTTCTTTCACCCTCTCCCCCCCAAACAAGGCTTCCCGCAATGCTTCAACCCCATAATGACTCTCTATTTAGTTACATTTACTACTAAACTTATTTTCTTTTACTAATGGTAACAATTCAAAGGTCTAAATCTCTTTCAATTTCTCCTCAATAGCTGTCAAAACAAATCAAACCACGTTTGACATCCCAATTTTTCAACAAGTATTCTTGAAAGTCTTTCCAATCTTCGAAAAAGGTTTCGTCTTCTTCGTTGTTTAGTTTTCTTGTTATTTTGTCCATTTCTGCCATAAACAAAGTCTTTTTGATCCATTCCCATGTTTCAGGTATCTTATCTTGTTTCCAACATTGAGCAAAAGTCAATCTAGCTGCTATAATCAAGTACCATAATAATGTTCTCTTGGTTACATTTACTTCTTCCATTTTAAGACCTAGCAATAACATCTGTGGGTCTTTCTTAAAAGTACATTTCAGAATTTTTTGTATCTCATTGTGGATCTTAGTCCAATAACATACTGCTTTATCACATGTCCACCACATATGGTAAAAAGACCCTTCATTTTTCTTACATTTCCAACATTTGTTAGACATACTTTCATTTATAATAGCAATTTTTTTGGGCGTCATATACCATCTATACATCATTTTATAACAGTTCTCTTTAACATTTACACAAGTTGAAATTTTCATTGACTTTTCCCACAAATATTCCCAAGATGTCATAAGTATCTCGTTATTAATATTTACTGCCCACTTTATCATTTGCTCTTTTACTATTTCATCCTCAGTATACCATTTCAATAAAACCGTATACAGTTTTGAAATCATTTTTCTACCCTTTTCAATCCATACAGTTTCAATTTCAGTATAATTTTCTCTAAAACCATGTTCTCTTTTGTCTGTTTTAAATAAATCATAAATCTGTCTATACTTCAACCAATCATATTCAAATTCAACATCAATTCTATCTTTTAGTACAAAGTTTTCCCCTTCCAATTTTAAGAGACTTTTGTAGGGTAACCAATCTAAACCCTGGTTTCTTGAATATGGATTAATCACTTCTGCTGGTACTATCCAAAGTGGTCTTTCTTCCAAGAAGAATTTTCTATATCTCATCCAAGTCTCGAACAGTGATCGTCTTATGAAGTGGTGTTTGAAAAACTTATCCATTTTCACTTTTCCATACCATAAATATGCATGCCATCCAAACTTATTGTCATGACCTTCTAAAGCCAATAACTTTTTATTCTCAAGGTTAATCCACTGCTCCAGCCATGTTAAGCAGACGGCATCATAATACAGTTTTAGGTTTGGTAATTGTAGTCCTCCTCTTTCCTTTGTGTCACATAAAATGTTCATTTTAATCCTTGGCTTTCTTCCTGCCCATACAAACTTCGATAGTTCTTTCTGCCACGTATCCAGTATTTTCCTTTGTTTTAATATTGGAATCGTCTGAAATAAAAACATCAAACGCGGCAAAACATTCATTTTTACAGTTGGAATTCTTCCCAATAATGATAGATTCAAGGTATCCCATTTCTTCATATCTTGCTGGATCTTGTGCCAAACCTTTTCATAATTATTTTTAAACAAATCAATATTTTTCATAGTCAATTCAATTCCTAAATATTTGGTCTTTGTAACTACTTCACATTGGATTTTCTCCTGAAGTTCCATTTGTCTCTGCTTCGTCATATTTTTACACATCACTTTCGTTTTGCTTTTATTGACATAAAATCCCGTAACTGTTCCAAATTCTTCAATTTTTTCCATCAATTGTGGTATATTCTCAATTGGATCTTGAATCATAAACATTACATCATCTGCAAAAGCTCTATATTTATGCACAAAGCCTTTTACTTTAAGTCCTTCAATGCCATTGTCTTTTCTTATCTCTATCAATAATATTTCCAATATCCAGATAAACAGTAACGGAGATAACGGGCAGCCTTGTCGTGTTCCCTTTTGAACTTGGAAAAAGTCTGTTCTTTCTTTGTTTATGTTCAAAGCTGCTTTCTGTTCTGAATATATTGCCACAATCATATTTAAAAAGGACTGTCCTATATCCATTTTTTCAATTACTTGCAACATGAACTCCCAATTTAAATTGTCAAAAGCTTTTTCCGCATCTAAAAAGAGGAATCCAACTTCTTTTTCTGGATGTTTATCATAGTATTCAATAGCATCAATCACCACTCTCAGATTGTCTCTAATTTGTCTATTTGGTAGAAAACCAGCTTGTTCTTCCGCTATAACATCTTTCAAATATTTTTTCAACCTTTCTGAGATTATTTTTGCAAATATTTTGTAGTCATTATTTAGTAGCGATATTGGTCTATAATTCTTTACGTTAGTTAAGTCCAAACCTTCTTTAGGTATAAGTGAGATATTTGCTTCTTTCCATGAATCTGGGATCCGTTTAGTCCTTCTTATCTCGTTTGACAGAAGCACTAAAATAGGGGTTAGCTCCTCCTTAAATTTCTTATAAAATCTTGCTGTAAAGCCGTCTGGACCTGGAGCTTTGCCCAACTTTGCGTCTTCTATCGCCCTTGTTACTTCTTCTTTTGTTACTAGTCCATTTAATAATTCTTTAATTTGTTGTCCCAGCTCTGGTACTTCAATATTCTCCAAATATCTCTTAATTTTCTGTTGGTCAATTCCTTTCTTTTTAAACAATTTGGCGTAGTATTTGAAAAAAGCTCTTTTTATGCCTTTCAGATCTACTACATCTTTCCCATCTTCAATAATCTTGCTTATAAAATTCCTTTCTTTTCTATTTTTCAATTGCCACGCTAAAAATTTTCCTGGTTTATTTGCACCCTCAAATGCTTTTTGCTGTAATTTCTTCAAATTCCAATATAATTCTCTATTTAGTAGAACATTCAGTTGATCCTGTAGAAAGTGGATCTCTTTAATAATTTTTTTCTTCCCTGGTCTTTTCTTCAGTTCCTTTTCCTTTTGTCGAATTTTTTCCGGCCGGAGTTAAAATTGACGCACTTTGCGATTTGGGCAAGGTGAACAGCGGTATCTGATGACAGTCTGGGCTTTACCTGGCCCAGCGCAGCTCTCCCCAGGTGGGGGAGTGGCAAGCAAGCAGCCAAGCCTGAGAGGGAGTTGAGATCGGTGTGGATAAGCTTCGGAGGAAACTTGTTTACACCTTGATCTCCTTCTGCGAAGAGGGCAGTTGCAAGTCAGCTCTACAGATACCAGCTGGGCTGAGAATTCAGCATAAATCTGTCATCTACCGACCTCTTTAACATCAAGATTAACATCGTTTACAGAAGAAGCACTGCGAAACCCCGAGATTACAAGTAAGGTAACAATTGAACATTTGCTTACCGGTTTGAAGAAGAAGGCAAAATCTAAACGTACGGATAAGCGTAAAAAGCTTTAAAGAACTAATCCGCTTGATTTAAAAGTAAAAAGAAAGCTTTCCTTCAGAGAAAACGGCGGAAAAGTGACTTTGTTTTGCATTCCTGTGGTCAGCTAAGACTAAACTTTGCGTAGCAGAAACGAAACTGACTGTGATTCTATGGTACAGGAAGTAGGCTAGAGTGGATGTTTTTGAAGTTGTTTTGCCGGATGTAGATGGACGTTTTAGAGTGTAACACCGGAAGTTGGATTACAGTGACGGACAGCTAAACAGGAAGTTTCGAAGAAGCCTACTCTAGCCAGAAAACCATAGAGAAATTGCGCCCGCCATTTTGAGGAGGACTAAATTTTAAAAAGTTATTTTTGAACTGGAAAAGTACTGGAAAAAGTTATAAAGGTGGCAATTGGACTTTAAGATTGATAATATAAGGACTGATTAGTTTTGAATTTGCCTCCAAGACAGATTTGAGACCAAGACCAAGGGCTGCCTCATCACCAAGTCCAAGAATGACCGCAAAAGAAAAAAAGAATGGCAGGCTGCCATGGAGGCGATGGAGAAAAGGATGACAGAAGTGGTGCAGACTTTGGGAAAGCAAATAGAATCACAGTTGCAACAACAGCTACAAATACAACTGGAGCAAATAGAGCAAGTGCAAGTTCAAGTACAGAAAAAAAATATGGAAGAGTTGAAAGAACTGGTACTAACAGAAGTGGCAGGGATAAAAAAAGATACGGAAGAAGTTAAAAAAGAGGTTCAAAGTCTGGTGACAAAATCAGAAGAAATGGATCAGAAAGTTAAAAGATCCCTACAAGAAAATACAAGACTGGAGTCCATAATGGAATATAGAGCTACTCAGAACCATTTGAGATTGAGAGGAATTGAAGAGGAGGAAGATCAGGATATTCGGGCCTTAGTAATTAATACTCTGACAACTTATATAGAGGAAGATCAAGGAGATTTGGAGTCAGACTTTGACCTAATCTACAGAGTAAACTCAGCTTATGCCAAGAGAAAGAAATTACCCAGAGATGTGATTGTTCAATTTGTGACTACAAAAATGAAAGAAGACATTTTCAAGAAGCAGTTTACACAACCGTTGGAAATTAATGGACAGAAAATAATAATTTTAAGAGAAATTCCGAGAATGATTTTACAAGACAGAAAGAAATTTAAGAAATTAACAGACAGGTTAAGAGAATTGAGCATCAGGTTTAGATGGGAGATTCCACATGGATTATCATTTTCGTACAACTCAGTGAGAGTTACAATCAAAACAGAAGGAGATATGCTCAGATTCAAAGAGAGCAATTTTGATGATTTTAAAGACATTTAATCCAAAACAATGATGGATTACAAATTTTTATCTTGGAATGTAAATGGACTAAATTCACCAAACAAAAGAAGATTAGTGAATCATTGGCTACTGAAACAAAAATGTAACATAATTTGTTTGCAAGAAACACATATTAGAAAACAAGATAATAAGTATCTGATTAATAAAAAATTGGGAGAAGAATTTCATTCATCAGCAATTAATAAGAAAAAAGGAACAGTGATATATATTTCTAAAGATTTGGAACCTAAACAAATCTTCTCAGATAAGGAAGGAAGATACGTTGGTGTGGAAATAATGATGTACAGAAAAAGGACATTGCTTGTAAACATATATGCACCCAATGGTGCAAAAGAGACTTTTTTCAATGATTTGACAAGAGAGTTGGACTGTCTAAACTATGATCAAATTGTCTTTGCAGGAGATTTCAATGGCACGGTCAACAACGTATTGGACAGAAAGTCTAATGCAATCGGAGAGGCGGTTGGAAAACTGCCAAAAAATTTTTCCAGCTGATGAAGCAAGAGAAACTAGAAGATGTTTGGAGGAAGTGGAACCCTAAGACAAAGGATTATACATTTTACTCCAACAGGCATAGTTCCTTTTCTAGAATTGATATGATTTGGATGTCAGAGGAGATGGCGCTAAAAACTCATAAAATTGAAATTTTACCGAAAAATAACTCAGATCATAATCCTTTACTTTGGACATCTAAAGAAAAATCAAAACAACTATACTGGAGAATCAATGAGGACTTATTGGACCAAAAATTGATTAATGAGACTTTAAAGAAAGAAACAAAAAATTTTTTTGAAATGAATTTGGACAAAGGTACTGATATACAGGTTGTATGGGATACATACAAAGCGGTAATGAGAGGTTTGCTTATCTCTCTGAACTCTAAAGATAAAAGGCAAAGGATGCAACAACAATAAAAGAAGTATTTCTTTACTCAACAAATAATTACATTGTGGAATTCATTGCCATTGAATGTAGCGATGGCCACATACATAGCTGGCTTTTAAAGCAGGTTAAATAGATTCCTGGAGGAATCTAGCCATGATGACTAAGAGGAATCTCCATGTCCAGAATTCAGTTAACCTCTGAATACTAATGCTAAGAGGCAATGTCGAGGAAAGCCTTAGCCTCTATGCACTGCTTGTTGATCCTTCAGGGCAATTGACTGACCACTGTGTGATAAAGAATAGGTGGACTAGATAGACCACTGGTATGATCTGGCAGAGTATCTCTCATGTAGAAGAATGGATAGTCAGGAGACAAAAAAATGTACCGTAAGGGGGGAAAGGTTCACCAGGTTGTAAACTTGGTAGTCAGGTTTCAAACATTTTTCTGTCCTAAAACCAGATTAACTGGGAACACAACAGCTATCCTGCTACATTAAACCAGTGTTTCATGTAGCACCATATCCTGTCTAATGAGAATGGCCATGCCAGACAAAAGCTCACCAACAGGTTTCACAGTAGTGATATATTATTACAAGCTAATAAAAGTCATAGTGCCTCTGGCAATAGAAATGGCACTTGTGGTTCTCTCTGGTGAGGATCCACCACATACATCTGACAAAGTGGCCTCTACCCCATGAAAGCTTATGCTAGAATAAAAACATATTAGTCATTATAGTTCCACAAGATTCCCGCTTATTTTGCAACAGACTAACAGCAGCATCCTAAGCATGCCTGCTGAGAATCCTACTCAAGTTTATTCAATGGGTCTTACTCCCAGGAACGAGTTCTTAGCTCTGCACTGTAATACGGCTACTCTTCTGGAATTATTTCCTTCTGTTTATCTCTGTTATTCTGTTCTTAATAATACATTTTATTTAAACTTCAGCATAGGACACCAATAAAATAGTGGTCTCTTGTTATGGTGACATAACTATCTGAGTAAATACCAGTTTGGAGAAAATTCTCATCTTGGTCCTTCAGTTGGTGTACTTTAAAATACCTTTTGGATGATTTTTTAAAGGGTTCCTTCCTTATCTCTCAGCTGGAGAGAAGTGTTTCTGTTCCAGGCAAGAGGTGCCAAGAAGCATGATGGATGCTCTGTATATACAAAATGTGTTCTTCATAGTTTTTTTTAAAGAATGTACAGGCCTCAGGATGTGGGATTTAAAAGAGTATCATTGTGGCTTTTAGGCCTAGTTCTCAAAAACACCTTTAAAAATTGTCAGAAAATCCAGTTAGACTGGTTTAAAGCCAGTCTGGTGGAAGAAGTACTGTCAAACCAAACTCCATTCCTCAGTTCTTATAGATATTGTGTCAAGAAGTTGGCTAATAGGTTGTAATTATTAGCCAACCAGTCTGTAGGCCTAGAAGTGTGGTCACATTTGTTTTCAGCAGTTATAGAGATTAGATTATTTCCTGGTGACAAAAGCTGCCACTGGATCAATAAGTAATTTGTGTCTAAGGCAACAAATAGACAAGGGAGGATGGGTAAAACCTTTTGAAGAAAAGGTAAGAGGCAGTCAGAGCAATCCTGTGCTGTGCCTGTGCTGTGGCAGCTAGCTGTGCCGCCACTTCAGCACTGCTAGTTGCCTCCGTAAGGGAATGGTTACATGGTGACCAAATGGGAAAAAGGATCCCCAACAGTGTTGCTGGGCACTGCCATGGCAGCATCCACAGCAATCCTGCCAAAGTGTTCCATTCCAGCATTATTACAAGGCAGGGCAGCATGACAGACAGGGCAGGCAGGACCAATGGGAGTTATAAGTCAAGGAGGCTGAGCCAAGCATCTGTCACTGGCAGGAGGTGGAGAGGGGCGGGCCACAAAAGTGACACTCCTCCTCTGCTACATACACCCCTTAAGGAGACCAGCTCCTGTTACAAGCCTCAGCAACCTGTCAGTGGGAAGGGGTTGTTACCCATCAGCCCTGCGTGGCACCTTGCACACAGAGTGCTAAGGGCCCCAGAGGGTGATGATGGAGAAAAACAGGGATATGAGGGTGCCTCCGCTCACTGCCTGCCACAGCATACAGCAGGGCACCCACGCCGAGAGCATCCCCATGCCAACCCATGTGCCACACCTGCTTAAAGAACAGCAAGAGGAGGGGCAGGGAATGCAAGGGGTGCCAGGGGCCCCTGTAGAGACTCAGACAGGTCCCACAGCAGCCTCTTGGTGCACCCCTGTCCCTCACCCACATCACTTGCTATGGGTGGCAAGAAGCCCCTCCAGGTACCCAGCAGCTACTGTCACAGATGCTTCTGGCCTCTCCATCCATTACTGCCCCTTGAAAAACGTGTCCTGCCACTCACAATGGCTCTCCAGCTGCTCCCACTCACTTGCTGCCCACATGGAGGAATGGGTGGCCAGGATGGACTATGCCAGAAACCGCCCCCCCCCAAGTCCACAACAACTGGCCCAGGGGCAGTGGCCCCACTACTGCCCCACTGCCCCCTCTGTCTGCTAGGGCAGGGCCACTGCCATCCAAAGACATCAAGTCTGCCCTCTGCGTCACCTCCTTCTCAGGCACCAGGGCCAGGGCATCCATGATGCCAAGCAACTGCAGGACTACAGAGGTTGCCTCTTCGAGGTCAGAACATATAATTTGTCCACAACATCAGCAGCTAACATCAGGGAATAGGGACCTCAGCATGGGGAAAATACAGCAGTTGTCCATGGGAGCTCTCAGGAGGCTGCTGAGTCCCTTGTACCCCACCCCCCAGAGGTGCCTCACCTCCTTCAGCTCCCAGCCTGGGAGCCTGGCTGCCTTGGTCTCCTCCCTGTTGCTCAGCTCTATATCCTCACTAGGCACATGGAGGCAGGGTCCTTGGCAAGAGGTCCCAGGGATATCATAGGAGCACCACAGATGTGGTGATGGGAAGATGACAGTGGCGGAGTCATCCTTCTCCATGGGGGCAGGGATTGAGCCCTGGGTGCTCTGGCTGTTACTGCATCCTTAGACCTCCTCTCCAACCACAGAGGATGGGCCTGTGGCAGCATCACCACCCTATGAGTTGCCTGCAAGGTGGAGGTACATAGGTCAGGACAATGGGAAGCAGAGGACATCTCACCCCCACAGCTGTGGCCAGGTGGTAGCGGTGACCATGACACCAGAGAGGACCACAACACTGTGGCTACCCACCAACATGGGGGTATCAATGCCCATGTGACAGCCTCTGCTCCCAGCTGATCTTCCTCCACCACCTGCTCATAAGGAACACCTTTGGCCACGAGGACTTGGATACATTCCAGTGCTTCAGAGTAGATATCTCTGTTGAGATGGCATGTCCCAGGACAGACACCTATTCTGCAGCCATGGGCCAGAAGGCACAGTGGAGGGAGGTGATGAAACTGCTCCTGGCAGTGGCAAGGGCAATGCTCACATTCTTCACCACCAACCTGTACAGCAGTGCCTTCTTGGCCTTGGTCCAGTTTGGCTGGCAATGGCCTTTCCTGCCACCAGATATTGTGGCAGCTATGTCACCCACACACAGGGGAATATGGAGGCAGGCAATCCCACTATGGTAAGATGCTGATCCTCTCGCCCTGTCCCTCCCCCTACTCTCTTGCCATGGTGATCACCTGCCAGAAGTTGGCTGCTGGTGCTGGGCAATGAGCCACTCACAGCAGCTACATTGATAACTGTGGCTCTGACTTTCTGTCACCTTTGTGAATGCTGTCCCCTTTTTCCACAGGGCCAGGCCAGCTGCAAGCAGGATGGTGCCCCCTCCTGCCCTTTTGTCCCATGCTCGGGGTGTGCCATTCACTTGCCACCAGTGCTCTACATCTGGGTGGCACAGCGACGGCTGAGGAGGTGCTGTGCCCGCTGGTACTGGGTTCACAACGGCACTCTCCACCTTTCAGACACAACCTGTCTTGATTGGTTTCGCCTAGACAGAGCTGCCATCTAGGCCCTGTGCAAGGAGCTGGGGCCAGCCTTCCAGGGCCAAGCTCCCGCTTCCTGTGCCGTCCCAGTTTTGCAGAAAAAACTGCTCTCCCTGAGATTCCTGGCCACTGGGTCTTTCCAGGAGGTTGTCACAGAGGTGCTCAAAGTGTTGCAGACCTCAGCCAGTTACTGCCTACACAGCTCCCTGGATGCCATCCTGATGCTCTTCCAGGACCACGTGTGTTTCCCCACTGAGAAAGGCAGGGTTGGCATCATTTGGAGTCTTCCCCAGTGTGGTGTGGACCACTGACTGCACCCACATAGTTCTCATCACTTCCCTGGGAGGAGCCACAGGTATACCATAATTGCCACCATTTCTACAGCCTGAATGTTCAGGTCTCCTGTGACCACCAGGGCATCTTTGCAGATCTTGCAACCAAGTTCCCGGGGTGGCATCCATGACTCCCAGATCTTGCTGCATCAGGCTTCAATCGCCTGTTGGCCACCTGGCCAGAGGGCAAAGAATGACTCCTGGGCTAGAGTGGTGGGTATGGCTGGGAAGCAATACAGCACAAGACACCACCTCTGTCACCTCATGTACTAGCTCTGTGGGCACTAGACCCCAGGATGCTAGTACATTTCTGAAACCTGGCTCCCAACAAGCAGTGACAGCATTTACCATCATGGTTGCTATGCTGCTGGAGGACCATCTAAAAGGGTGACATGGATATTGTTTGCAGCACACATTGCTTGTGCTGTGGGCAGCCACCATTGCCCACTTGCCCCTGCTGTTTTCTCTTTGAGCCGCTTATTTGCCTACCCAAATATTCCTGTCCATGGCATTGTCCTGCAGAACTCTGCCATCCAAGGACACATTCCCTCCTCTTCTTCCACAAGGTGAGTTGGCTGACCTGCTAACCATGCCTGTGTGCTGTGTGGCTGTGGCTGGAGGAATGGTGGCTTGTCCCTTTGCCTTACCCTCCCGCCCATCTGTGTCCATTTCTGTGGCTGAAGTTGTGTCCTGTTGTCCTTGTTGCTTCATCAACAGCATTAGCACCTTCAGGACGTACTTCTGGAAGGGAAAGGCTGTGGCCATCATGCAGAATCAGCCAGCACAAGGTTGATGGTGCTTGCCAGCTGCCTCAGGGTTTTGGCCAGAGGGGTGTTACCACCTTACTAGGTGAGCAGCCTAGTCCACAGCAATTACAGTGGCTCCCCAAGAGAGCCAGAGGGGTGTTACCACTGAGGAGGGGTGCAGCCAGAGTAGGAGAGTGTACTGATTGGGTGCACACTTAGTTGGTATCCTGAGCTGCTTGGGTTCCATGAGCATGGCCACAGCTGTGTGTGGGAGAGTGAATTTGAAGTTACCATGGTGGCCAATGACCTATAACACCTTTTTTGCCAGCTCACCTTTGCACCTTCGGGGGAGGGGGATGTTTCCACACTGAAATCACTTTGGAAGCTACCTAGTTGCCATCAGACTCCCTGGAATGCCCACATCTACAACAGTGGAGGGTTAGTGCCATTGTTCTGCCAGCATGCGGCTATAGTGCTCCTGTACTGGTGGGACTCTGCCGCCACAGCACTAGTACCCTGTGTCATCTTAAACTGCCTTTACTCTGGTGTAACCCTGAATTACATTGGTGTAGGGGGGGTCAGTTGAATCCCTATTTCAGTTCCCCCCCCGCACACCTTTTAGGATTGCTCTGCAAGACACATTGGATGGAGAAGTCCAAGAGACTGCAGAATAGGGTTGCCAGCTCCAGTTTGGGAATTTTCTGGACATTTGGGAGTGTGGAGCCTGGGGATGGTGGGGTTTGACAAGTCGAGGGACCTCAGCGAGGTATACTGTCACACTGTCCACACTCCAAAGCAGCCATTTTCTGCTGAAGATCAGTTGTGTTTTATTTATTTTATTCATTTATTGGTACAATTTGTACCCCACCCTCCCCGCAAAGTAAGCTCAGGGCGGCTCACATCAGTCAAACCTAAGTTGACAAATAAATCACAATTAAAATCCACATAAAATCATTTAAAACAATACAGGTATACAATCAATTTCATAAAGTGCTGGTTAATTATTTACGATGGCATATTTTTACAGTGTGCCCAGAGGTCTAAGAAACCTTCTGCTCATGATCTTTTAATATACGGGCGGTGTAGGCTAGATGTCAGACCCAAAGGCCAGGACTCTGTAGTGGCTAGGGCTTCGTGGTAGCGGCAGCTCCTGAACTGAAAGCCTGGTGGAAGAGCTCTGTCTTGCAGGCCCTGCAGAACTGTAAAAGATCCCACAGGACTCTGATCTCCTCTGGTAGCTCATTCCACCAGTATGGAGCCGCCACTGAAAAGGCCCAGATGGCCTTAGTCTTCCTCGATGCTGAAAATGCTTTTGATAATGTAGACTGGGAGTTTATATTACAAAAAATATTAATATGGGATTGTGGCACCCAATTCCTAACTATGGCCGAGGACAGACTGGCAGTTTGCCCCGGTAGCCAGTCGTAGCAAAAAAAAACCCCGGATTAAACTATACCGGGTTTTCCTGTCCACACAGCAGGGGCCGCTGCTGGAAGATATGGGACGGAGGCGCGCGGGAGCATTCAGACCGGGGGGGAGGGCCCGCGCGGAATACTGCGCCAATCACCTGAGTTGTCGAGGCGCACATGAGCGCTCATGTGCCCATGCGCACAAGCGGCCATGAGGCGAATCCCGCCGGAAATGGGGCCCGCCCACGGCCCTTGTTAAGGCAATCACCAGCATCCAACCCGTAGCACAGCAAGACGAGGAGGGCAGGCAGCATGGACACAGCTGGGTCGCTCCTACTCCTGGGCCTCAGGGCCTGCATCACGTTGCTGCAGTGCCACCAAACCAGGGTGCGCAGCATCCATGCTCGGAGGGCACTAATCCTGCAGCGGTACAGGGCCCGCAGAGCAGCCAGAATCAGACAGCACTGGCGCATAGAGGCCCGTGTCAGGGCCGGGTTTCTCAGGCTGGCTGAAGAGGGTGCGTCCTGTTGCTGGTGGGTGTACCCACACCCCACCAACTGGTGGGAGACGTTCGTCTGTGTAGTGTGGGAAGACGAGCAGTGGCTGAAAAACTTTAGGGTGACAAAGGCGACATTCCGCTGCCTAGTGGACAGCCTCCACTGTCACATTGCGCACACAGACACACCAATGAGGCGTGCCATTGCTGCAGAGGAGCGTGTCGCCATAACCCTGTGGTGGCTGTCAGGCACAAACTGCTACCGGGAGGTCAGCCAACAGTTTGGGGTCTGCAAGTCCACTGTCGCAGGAATCGTCGTGGAGGTGTGTGTGGCCATGGACAAGGAATTGTTGAGCAGGACGGTCTGCCTTGGCTCACCAGGAAAGGGTGAGTCCACCCCAGGTGTGGGTGTCCACAGTCCCCCCAGCAATTCCTGGGCCCCCCACTGGAGTGTCAGCCCTGCAGAGGCCACAGAGTGTGCAGACAGGCATGGCAGGCCGCCGCAGCATTGCAAGGAGGGGGTACCCACATCCAAGGGAAACTACCATAGTTCCCAGGCCATCGACCCCCAGGGCGAAGATTGGAAAAATGAGCACACCTACACGGGGCATTGAGGCAGAGAAAGGGTGTGGACCCAGGCTGGGGTCCTCCGCTACAGGACGCAGTAACAGGGTCAGATGGACATGGGTGAAACAAGGGAGCCAAAGGGAAGGGGAGCCAGACCCAGGTCTGTGACCCGGATGAAGGGACAACGGCTCTGCAGCCCCCATCGGCCATGCCCTGTCTTGCCACACACTGCACCCCAGCAGGCACAATGTTCACGCATGCCATAACTGTGTCAGTGAACCAGGGAGGGAAGCTGGGTCCTGGGTGGTTGCGGGTGCGAGACCCGTTGTCGTAACCTGAAGCCTCTGTCCCCCACAGATCATGGATGGGTTCGCAGCACTGGGCTTCCCCCAGTGCGTGGGTGCCGTGGATGGCTGCCACATCCTTGTCAAGCCACCACCCGACCTCCCACATGACTTCTTCAACTGGAAGCAGTTCTACTCTGTCGTCCTCCAAGGGACCGTCGACCACCGGGGCAGGTTCACTGACATCTGTGTCGGCCATGCTGGCCACAGCCACGATGCCCATGTGTTCCGCCAGTCACACCTCTGCAGGGCCATGGATGCAGGGGTTTTCGTTCCGGGGAACCCCACGGCCCTCATAGAGGGCATTCTGGTTCCCCCCCTCATCCTTGGTGATGCCGCATACCCCTCCAGGAGATGGCTGATAACCCTGTACAAGGGTGCCTTGAACCACCGGCAGGCCGTGTTCAATAGGGCACATGGCCATGCCAGGAACATCGTGGAGCACGCCTTCGGCCGCCTAAAGGCATGCTGGCGTCGCCTGGCACTGAAACTGGATGTCCAGGAGGCAAATTACAATCCGGTGGTGTCATCTGTGAAGAGCGGGGCCATGCCATCATCAGGCGTGAGGTGGATGAGGAGCCGGCCCAGGCCCCAGGGGCGAGGGCCCCCCTGCGGAGGGTGGATGTCGTGAATCGGGCAGAAGGAAGCGAGGTGAGGGAGGCACTAGCCACATGGCTGATGAGGCAGCGACGACAATGAGCACAAGTTGGCTTTGGACGCACGTGGCGGCTCGCACATGGGACAGTGGACCCCCTGGCAACTGCCTAGGAGTCCCGACTGCTGACCAGTGGCCAAGCACCCATCAATGCGATGGCTCCAATAAAGATAATGAACCACTGTGGCTGTTTGTGTGTGTGTCCCTCATTCCCCAGGCGGCCACCAGGGCCATGTCTGGGTGCACCGAGGGTCCACCAGGGAGGGCCAGCTGTGGTTGGCCCCACCAATGGGATCCCCACTGCCTCGCCAGGCGGCCCCAATTGGGGGTAGTGCCCATGGGTGGCTGGCTGGGAGCGACTCAGCATCCTCGCCCGGTGGGTGGGGGAGGGGAAGCCCCCCCTGGGCGATGGGGGGACAGCCAGCGGTGTCAGCAGAAGGGCGCCCAGCCCGGAGCTAGGTCTGGTGACACGCTGGAGCAACAGATGATCTCCAGAGTACTGTGGCCAAGGCCAGCTCCCCAGGGTACGTCCCGACCCAGTGGCGTACATACCAGGCCCCAGCCCGGCCAGAGGCCGCCACCAAGACCTGGGAGTGTGATGGGCTGAGCGACAGAGGATAGGACGGGCACTCCCTGATGGCTGAGGCTGGGAAGTGGGAGCTGGCCCTGGGCGCCCATGGGCCACACCCCAGCTCCAGGGTCCTTCCCAGCTAGCTATGCCTCCCCCCCTCAGAAACTGACCAAGCCCTGTACAGTGGACATGGCGCGGGTAGGACCTGGATGGAAGACCCCCCTTGGAGTGCCAGCTTGTGGGAGGTGCGGCAGGCTGGCTCCAGGCCTCCCCGTTGGGGACAGTCAACATGGGTCACCATGATGTCTTGAGGCAAACACACCCAGACATCCATCACAGGCTAGGGGGCCCCCCCTCAGCAGGAGAGAAGACATGCCACACTTCCAACTGGTGTCCTGCAGGAATGTGGCTGGAATGTCGGTGAGGAGGCCAGCACTGGCTGACCCATGTGCGGGGGTGGTGGTGGAAGTGTGGCCCCAGTCCATCGAGAACGCTGCCAAGACAGGTACTAGCTCTGAGCAGAACCCCTCTCTCTGTGGTTCCAGCTCAGACTGGCCACTGGAAGACCGGGAGGGAGGTCCTGGAGAGAGAGACAGTGACCCAGTCTGCCATGCTGTCCAGGACCCAGCCACTCCTGGCTAGTGCTCCCATTCTGCTTCCCAGATGGCAGGATGATATAGAGGGCTCAGGGCCGAACTACATGATACAGGAGAACGTTGACTGAGGGAGATCCAAGGTGGGGGGTTGGCCATGAACAATCGTGCCACTGGCGAACCATCCCTGGGGAGCCTGGGCATGCACATGGGAGCGTGCGCGGTCGAACGCATCCCCGCCCAAATGCCTCTCTGCGCTCCCTCACACGCAGCCGTTCCGTCCATTCCATCCCCAGAGCCTTGCTGCTGTGGCCCGGTTCGCTTGCTGTGCCGGGGGGAGGAAGAAGGGAAAGGACGAAAGAGAGCCCACTGTGCTGTCAGAGGCGGGAATCCTTGGGCGTACGCATAGCCGCGCCCCCGCCCAAACGTGTTCCCGCCCGAACGCCTCTCCGCGCCAGCCGATGTCGCTGGCCAAGCTGTCTTCCCCAGGCCTCTCCCTCCAAATGCAGCCCCAGGACATGGAGCCCCCACGGCTGGGCGTCTACTGGATGGACAAGGAGGTGGAGCTGCTTCTCAGGGCCCTGCATGACCTCAAGGCCGGCAGGAGGGTAATGGCCAGCACCCATCTGCCGACCCTGGGCCTCTTTGGCAGGGTGGCTGAGGTGCTGAGCCAGGCAGGCTACCCCCCTCGGCCATCCAATGCAGGGCCAAATTCAAGCGGGAAAAGGCAGAGTTTTTCGAGGCCCTGGAGGACTGGGACGGCATTCCCCCCCGTGGAGAGTGCCCCCCCATTTCCGTCTCCTGCAGGCCCTCTGGGAGCAAGGAGGCCGGCCATCGTGGAGACAGCGACGTGTCCCTGGTGAGCTGCTGGCTTTGCCGGAACCCCTGTGGGGATGGCCGTGGGTGCTTGCGGCCCTGGGGGGTGAGTAGCGGGGGTGTGTGCCCAGGTGGCCACCAGCGGCATGCCTGGGAGACAGCAGCCAGGGGAGGGACATGTGGACATGTGTTCCTGGGCGGCACATGCTAGTGCTTAGTGATCCAGGAAAACCTCTCCCCCCACAGGGCTCCGTCCCCGTCGCCGCAGACGCCAGAGACCAGCTGGGGAACCTCCGGCCGCCTCCCGGCCGTCCTCCGAGGATGAGGCCACAGGTGCGCCAGCGGAGGCACGCCCAGGTAGGTGGTGTCAGGTTTTAGGGCACCATGGGTGGCTGCAGCTGCAGGGGCCCTGGGCACCACGACCGGGGCCCCATGGGGCTTGTGGTGGTGAGATCAAGGCCAGGGCTCCCCAGCAGGTCCTCTATGGGCCGCCAGGGCCAAGTGCATGCCCACGGTGGGGTGGCAGGGCCAAGGGCGGCCCCTGGGGGCCTGTGTGTCTTGCACGCGGGTACCAGGTGCTGCCAGGTGCCTGGGCTGGCCACGGAACAGTACTAACCACTCCCCTTCCCCCCCCATAGAGCCAAGGGGACCCGCAGCGGAGGAGGGGGCTGTTGTCATCCTCCACACCACTCCAGAGGCCAGTGACGCCGGTGAGTCTCATGCAGCGGATGCCCCTCCAAGAGCCCATACTCGCGCGGCCCGGGGAGTGGGCAGCCATGAACAGGGGGTCAGGCCCCTGCAACGTGGAGACCTCCCCGTGGTGTCGGGGTGGCCTGGCCTGGAATGCGGGGAGGGGGGGCTGTGGCTGTGCTGGTTGGCAATGTCCGGCACCCTTTCATGTCCGCCAACTGGGGAGTTGGCCAGGGCCACCACCCACACAGGCCACTGGCCTGGTGACATGCCTGGGGCCTGACACCTGCGGATGCTGGTTGCAGCACCAGAGCTATGGGGAGGGTCCTGACCCTACAGGGCGCGTGTGTGTGGTTGTCTGGGTAACCTACATGATGTCTGGGGGTCTTTTTTCCAGAGACGGCCCCTGTGGCGGAGGTGGGGGGTCTGTACGCCCAAGCCACCTGTGACGCTCAACTCCCGGTCCACCTCTGATACTGGTAGGTCCCCCTGTCGGCGGGCCATTAGGGTGCTCTGGCAGCTTGCCAGTACTGACACAGGCCCACCCATGTCCTTTCAGGGGGTCAGGAACCAGTTCCTGCTGGCGTCCAGGACGTGGAGGTGGATGCTGATGCCCCGACCCTGGCTACGTTGGCAGCACGTCTGACAGCCCTTGCCGAACAGACAGAACGGTGATGTGAGTATGCCATGGCGACATGCCCGGACCCCTCCATGAGGGGCCTGGCCACGGTGGCCAACAACGGCGGGCTGGGGGGGGCCATGCCAGACCCCAGGGTTCCCTGCCGCCACCACACTGTGCTGTCTGGCGGGGGCGCAGGTGTCACAATGGGGTGGCTGACCTGGCCCATGTTTGGCTTCCCCCACAGTTGAGCGCATGGTGCACCTCCTCCACATTCAACAACAAGGCATGCCGTGCATGCGGAGGGATCTCCAGATGCTCCTCGCTGCTCAGGGCCATCAGCCGAGGACAGAGGGCACGGACACGGAGCCCCTGCCCACTGACAGCAGCCACAAGGGATGACTGGGCGTCCTGATGGTCCAGATGGACACGCCTAGCCTCGCCGCCCCTACCCCTTCATCGTTCTCCCAAGAACTGAGGCTGAAATGACGGGCCACATATGGTCGCTAATGTTTATTAACCAGTTTACCCCACACCACAGTTGACTGCTCGAATAAATGGTTCTTTGTGTTCCCACCACCTGTCTCTGCAGCCCTTCCTTTGGGGGTGCATGGTGGGCTTCTTATCTGCCACTGCCACTCCAGATACCAGCCACAGTTCGTCCACGGGGCTCAGCTGGGTGGTGAGTCAGGGGCCCTCATCTGGGCCCAGGTCCTTCCGCTCCGGCGTGCTGTCCTTCCCCTGAGGGCCCCGCCACGGCTACGAGTGACAGCCCTGCCGACCCCCCTCTGCCGACCTCAGCCCGCCATGCTGCAGCCACATTCTGGGGCAGGGGCCACGCCACGTGGCTCAGCCACGGATGTGGCTATGTGAGTGAGAGTGTCCAGCGTTGCCTGCAGGAGCTCACGCATGGAACGATTTGTTTCACACTCCTCCTCCCTTAGGCGGCGCATTTCTTCCAGGAAGTCCTGGTGCTCCCGGACGCTGCGTTCTTCCAGGGCCTCGTGGTGCCAGTCGGCCTGTTCCAGGAGCCGCTCGCCCACTCTCTGTAGGGCTGACACCCGCTGCCTTCATGCCTGGGTGACCGCCATCCTGGTGTTGGGGGACAGTTGGGCAAGGGGGGCCCCAGGTGGCACATCTGCGGAGAGGGGGACAGGAATCCCAGTCTGTGCGCCTGTGGTTCTGGGTCACTGTGCCCCAGGGGGTGCTGTTCCTGTGGGCCACCGGCCTGTGGGAATGGTAGCCCTCCACAGGGAGCCGCAGCTCCGGAATACAGCCATTCACAGGGGCCACCGCTAGTTGTGATGCAATGCATCGCCATCTGCCCCATGCCTTCCCTCGTGCAGGAGCCCAGCATGGTCACTCACCTGCTGCGTCCTGGCTCCCGCGTTGGGGGGTCTGGTCCCTCTCCAGACTGCCAGCTCCTGAGGGGCCTATGGCAGTGTTGGGGCGGGGGGAAGAACTGGTCAGTCCCACGGGCACAGGGAGGCCCTTTCCCAGGGCTCCAGCTGTCCCCACCACATCTGGGTGAGGGGGGGCCCCCCGGAGACCCTGGCCATGGCCCGCCAGACCCATGTCTCAACTCTGGACCACGTGCAGGGGTCCTCCGTGGCCTCCACCACCGGGCTGACTCCCCGTGGGCCGGCAGCCAGCGTGTACCGTGGCATCTCCTGGTGTGAGCAGGGCCCATCTCCTTACCCGGCTGTGGCTCTTCCTCCATGATGGTCTCATCCTCAGGATCCTCCGGGTCCTCTTGTGCCGGCTCGAGGGTGTCTACGTGGGGAAGAATGGGGCAGGCTGCAGCCGCTTTCCGGCGGGGGGCCTGTGGTACGGCCAGGCATGGATGCCGTTGCCTGTGTGGCCACTCCTTCCATCTGCCTGCACGGGGGCGTTGCCCGTACTCGTTGGTTTTGGCCACCGGGCCTAGGGGGTGCTGGCCTCCACAAACCCTCTTTGCCAGCAGTGGAGGGTCGAGTGGCCAGGGGAGGATTACTGTGGGCTTCAACCCCACCCCTTGCTTGGCCTCTCCGCCTGGCTGGTTGACTCTTCTCCCTTCCCCGGACCTGTGAGCACCCTGTGAGCGATGCCCTCCGCAGACCACGGGGTCCCCAGGGCCGACCTTCATCTTTCTGCACTACTGCCAGTGCAGGTATGCGTCATCACGCAGGCTGCCGCACAGGCACTGTGGCTTGGGGCTATGATTCCTGTGGAAGGACACCAATCCGTGTGATGTGGCCTATGCCGCTGTGAGCCGCTAGGGATTGCTGCTGGCTGGGGGGGGGCTGGGGGACCTCTGACACTGCCCACCCTTTGCCACACCCACCTGCGCTGGGACTTGTTACTGGCCCAGGGGCACATTGCCAGGACCATGGGGAGGCGCGTGACATGCAGGGTTCCAGAGGTCTGGGGACCTCACAGTGCAGAACTAACCTGATGTGCCACACCCACAAATTCACCATGTGGTTGGGTGGCAGGACCTGTGTGATGGGAGATATGCCTGGGCCAGGGTTCCTCGCCATGCCATGGACTCCGCCCCCACCGCCAGCGTCTGAATGTGGCAGCAGCATCCTGGCATGTGGGTATCTGAGCTCCAGCCAGGACAGAGGCCTGTGCTGGACACTTCACACTTACCTGGCACCAGCACTTCAGGGGCTTGCTCCTCCTCCTCCTCCTCTGGCTCCAGGGTGAGGTGGAACCCCTCGTCTGGCCCTGCTGCTGGCTGGCTCGGTCCACTGTCCTGTGACCAACTGCTGGATGGGCAGGTCTGCAGGGGGAGGCTATTGCGGACTCTCCGACTGCGGGCGGTGCCATCCCCTTGCAGAATCCTGTCCAGGATCTTGTAGTATGGACAGGTTGTCCGCTGATTCCCAGAGACACTGTTCTGCTCGACTGTGCGCCGGTACATGAGGCGCATGGCCTTTGTTTTTGAGCGGCACTAATCTGCTGTGCGGTTGTGGCCCAGGGCCACCATCTGCTGTGCCACTTCCTCAAAGACCTCCCTGTTCCTGTGGCTCTCTCCCAGGGCCTCCTGCACCGTGGGGTCACCCCACACTGCCAGCAGGTCCAGAGTCTCTGCCCTCCTCCACGAAACTCCTCTGACACCACTCATACTGCCTGTTGCCTGGGTGCTCCTGGGGCCAGGTTTTTATGGCCACTGGGCTTGTCTTGTCTGCTTGTGCGCTTGTGCTCATGAGCGCACTTTTCGGATTGGTGCCTATGCGCATCGACACGGGGTGCGCCACCACCGGAACACGGAACAAACGCGGCTTCCGCCCGGCTTTTCACCTGCGCGTTCAGACAACCCAGAAGCAGAGAAACACGCAACGAGAGCGAGCTTTCGGATTTGCGACGGCTTTTATCAGGTGTTTTTTTAAACCAGCAGTGAAGCGCGAGAGCACCGGGAGGCTACGGGTGGGGGACGCTAGGCAGATGTGCCTGTGTGAGCGTTCCATTTACTCCAGTAATGAGTTGTTGTCGGCCCAGGTCCCTTCCCGGGGCAAATTGCCAGTCTGTCCTCAGCCTATGATTAGAGCCATATATAGCAAACAAAAGGCCAGGATTCTTTTGAATGGAGATCTTACCCAATCTAGATATACAGAAAGGGATTAGACAGGGATGTCCCCTATACCCTTTACTTTTTATTTTCATTTTGGAAACCTTAACTGATATGGTAAGAGGAGATGATCAGATAAGGGGCCTTAAGTTAAAGGGGAAGAATTTAAGCTACTAGCTTTTGCCGATGATCTAATTTTTATCTTAGAAGACCCTTTATCTTCAATTACCCACCTTATAGATACAATTCAGGATTATGGGCAAGTGGCAGGTTTGAAAATTACTTTCAAAAAGACAAATATGTTAACTAAAAATTGTACTTCCAATCAAATATTGCAGCTTCAAGAAATCTCTTCTAGAGAAGTAAGGAAGAAAGTGAAGTATTTAGGTATTATTCTAACCAATAGAAGTAGCTCTATAATAGAGGATAATTACAAGAAATTGTTCTTAGACATAAAAAGGGTTTGGCAAAGTGGAAGGACCTTCTACTATCTCTTACAGGGAGAATCGCAACAATTAAAATAAATATTCTTCCCCGGTTTCTTTTTCTAGCCCAAAACATACCAATTTTCAGAAAGATGCAATACTTGAAAGAGATAGACAAGATTACTCATCAATTTATTTGGCAGTCAAAAAGGCCTAGAATAAAGTGGAAAATATAACAAGATAAGGAGAAGAGAGGTGGCTTTGCATTTTCTAATTGGATGCTGTTCTATAAAGCAATGTCATTATTATGGATAAAAGATTGGTTAGTACTAGAAAAAGTTAAGATCTCTGAAACTGGAAGGTCATGATTTAACTATGGGTTGGCACACATATATATGGTACAGAAAAGATAAAATACATATGAACTTTCACCAACATATAATAAGAGGGGCACTCATAAAAGTTTGGAGAGAGATAAAAGATAAATATTATATTAAAACCCCTAAATGAGTTTCACCTCTCGAAGCCTTTATAAAACCTACCTTGATCACGAATCATAATTTGGGGAGATACAAAGAACTCTTAGATGCCAAAAATATGTTAAAATCAGAAGAGCAACTATCTGCACAAAAATTTAAATTTATGTGGAGGGAAAGAACACAGCTAAAGTCTCGGTTCAATAAGGATAATAGAGTGGGATTCTATCAAAAACCAATAGAATGGGATAAGATATGGCTGGGTACAGAGGAAAAATTGATTAGAAAAATTTACATATTACTATTAGAGGAATATATGTGAGATGAAGCGGTGAAAACTTCAATGGTTACTTGGATGAAATACATAGATCACAATATAGATATAGATGAGTGGGCTAAAATTTGGAAAGCTGTGAAATTTACAAGGGCTACCACATATAAAGAAAACATCTATAAAATGTTTCATAGATGGCATTGGTCTCCAGATAAAACTGCTTTATGCTATCCAAACTTATTGAAAAATTGTTGGAAATGTAAGAAAAATTTGGGAACATATTTGCATAGGTGGTGGAGATGCAGAAAAATCCATAAATTTTGGCTTGAGATACAAAAGATAATTCAAGAAATACTGGATATAAATTTACCTTTAAAACCAGAGTTCTTTTTATTAAATATACTTCCAGATGGTTGTAATAAATGTGACATGTATATTATTACATATGTGTTTACAACAGCCAGAATGTTGTTAGCAAAAAATTGGAAATCGGAGAAAATACCATCAAAGGAAGAGTTCATTCAGAGACTGTTGGAGATGGCTGAGATGGATAGACTGAACGATTTACTTCAAGGAAAAGAGGAAGAAACACACCTAAAAGTTTGGTCAAGAGTGTATAAATAGATCCAAAAGACTGATAATTTTGACTTTCACGATTATGTGTTAATCTAAGTGGACTGTATATATATTTTCTTTATATAATAAATAAACTTTTTTTGGGGGGATGAAAAGGCCCTAGCAGTAGCAAGCCTGGCATCCTTAGGGCCCAGGAGGGTCAATTGGTTTTGGAACCCCAACCGTAGTGCTCTCTGGGGTGTATATGGGGAAAGGCGGTCCCTCAGATATGCTGGACCCTGGCCATATAGGGCTTTAAAGGTAAGAGCCAGCATCTTGAAGCGAACTTGGTATGCTGTTGGCAGCCAATGCAGTGTCCTCAGTGCAGTGACCTGGGGAGAGCCATCAACAGCCTGGCAGCGGCATTCTGCACTAGCTGCAGCTTCCAAATTTGCAACAAGGGCATTCCCATGTAGAGACCGTTACAGTAGTCTAGTCTCAAGGTGACCATTGCATGGATCACTGTTGCCAGGTTGGCGCAGTCGAGGAAGACAACCAACTGCCTAATCAGCTGAAGATGGTAAAAGGCTGACTTGGCCGTGGCTGCTACCTGGGCCTCCATTGTTAAGGAGGCGTCCAAGAGCACTCCCAAACTCCTAACCTCTGGCGCTGGCACCAATAGTGCCCCATTGAAGGTCAGGAGTGAGATCCCTCCCCCTGGACCGACTGGACTCACACACAGGACCTCCGTCTTCATCGGATTCAGTTTCAGCCCACTCAGCCTAAGCCAACCGGCCATGGCTTGTAATGCCTGGTCCAGATCTTCTGGTCTGGAGATGGACCGGCTGCCCAACATCAGATAGAGCTGGGTGTCATCAGCATACTGGTGACATCCCAGTCCATGCCTCCAGGCGATCAGGGGAAGGCAGCACATATAGATGTTAAATAACATTGGGGAAAGCACTGCCCCTTGAGGCACTCCACAATCCATTGGGTGCCTCCTGGACTGCTATTCCCCTAGCACTACCCTATGTCCCCAACCTTGGAGAAAGGAAGCAAGCCATTGCAAGGCAAGCCCTTGGATTCCTATGTTGGTGAGGCAGCAAGTCAGTAACTGATGGTCGACCATGTCAAACGCTGCCAACAGGTCCAACAACAACAGCATTGCCAATCTGCCTCAATCCAGATGCCTTCGGAGGTCATCTGCCCAAATAGGGCAAATTGGAAAGTGGCTGATAGTTGACCAATTCTGCTGGATCCAAGGATGTATTTTTCAAGAGAGGGCAGACCACTGCTTCCTTAAGCACCCCAGAGAACTGTCCCTCAATGAGGGACTTGTTGACCATCTCCCTCAAGGTGCCTCGAAAATCGTCATGTCCAGTTTTAATTAGCCATGATGGGCATGGGTCTGGGTAGTATGTGGTGGGGCAGACAGCTAGAAGCAATTTGTCAACTTCCTCTCAACTGAGTGGGCTGAAATTATCCAAAACTGGAATTGAAGATGTGCATGGAGCCTCGAAATTGAAATGAAATTGAGCAAACTTCAGTGGACAGCGGAAGACAAAAGGGCCTGGCATGATCTGGTCCATGGGGTCGTGAAGAGTCGGACTCGACTGTGCGACTGAACAACAACAACAACATGGAGCCTCGAGCTCACTCACTGTTTCAACTGTGGTGGGGAGGTCACGGTAGAGTGACAGAACTTTATCTGCGAAATAGCTCACAAAAGCCTTGCAGCCTATATCCAATTCCCTAGCAATTGGTTTGCCCTGTGGCAGTGTAGTTATAGACCAAATTGCTCTAAACAATTAGGTTAGGCATGAACTCATGGATGCAATCGTGGCCGCATAGTACTTTCTCTTTGGGGCTTTGACAGCCATCTCATAGGATCTCATAAACGTCCTATAAGATGTTCTTGTAGCTTCGTCTCAAGCACGAGGCCACTGTCTCTTTAGTCGTCTCAGCTCCCACTTCATAAGCCACAACTCCTGGGTAAACGAGGGAGCAAGCCTGGAGCGGGGGCATCGAGGGCACCGGGGAGTGATCTCATCGATGACTGCAGAGTGCCAGTCCCCTACAAGTTCATCTAATGAGCTGCCAGGGGGCATCAGATCCTGCAGGGCCATTGGGAGCCACACTGGGTCCATCTGGCTCTGCGGGTGAGCTAAAATACGCTCGCTGCCTAAACAGGGGTGGGATGGGACATTCAGGTGGGCCCTCAGGGCATGGTGGTCCAGCCATGGAACTGCTGAAGCAGTAACCCAGTCCACTGTTACCCCCACTGCAAAGATCAAGTCAAGTGTGTGCCCAGCCCGGTGAGTGGGGGTTGTTACATATTGGGAGAGTCCTAGTGCTGCCGTGAATAACATCAGCATGGACATTGCAATCACCCAGGACTATCAGTCTAGGGTGTTCCAATGCCCAGCCTGCTATGGCCTCCATTAGGGATGGCAAGCTATTGGCTAGTGCATTAGGCAGTCAGTACACCAGCCAAATCGCCAAACTCTCCCCAACCTCTTATACCAGGCCAACACACTCAGTGCCCATGATCCTTGGTGGCGGGAGCGCCCTGAAGGAGTTAGCCTCCTGGATGAATAGCATCACTCCACCTCCCTGCCCCCTAGTTCATGATTGGTGAAGAACTGAAAACCCAGGTAGGGCCAGTTGGGAGAGGGCTACTGTCTCCCCTTCCCGCACCCAGGTCTCGGTCATGCACACCAGGTCTTGCACACCAGGTCTTGCAGAAAGTCCCGAAGGACAGTGGTCTTATTATTTAGAGACCTGGTGTTACATAACACCAATGTTGGAGGGAGGTTCTTCATCCTAGCCCCACTGCCAACATCCCTCAGGATGGGACACAGGCTGGAAGAGGGCTGAGCTTTCCTATTTCTGTGCCCCCTTCCCTTAGTACCCTGCATGCTCCCACTGCTATATTTTCCCCTCCCCAGGAGCACTGGAATCCTGTGGCCCAGCATCACCACCCCCAGTGGTCTTTGCAATCCTTCAGACCACTGGCAGAGCAGACAGTAGGGCACTCAGTGTCGTAGACAATGGTAGTGAGGTGCAATGTACACTACTGCTGATTCCACAAGTACACAACCTATCCTACCACAGAATTCACTCCAAAATTCGTTGCCAGTAATAATCAGATTGTCTGGCCAGTGAATTAAATAAAGGCCAGACAAAAAATCCCCCTCTGCCCCCAATGTTTTCCTATAAATAATTATTAATCAATAACAGCAATCACAATAGTTATTAATAATTTGGTTGGATGGTCCTATAGCTAAATCATATTCAGTAAACAATTATCTCAAAAAGTTCAGCTGTTCAATTAATTTATTAATCAGTTCCTAACTAACTAACTCATTTCATTACATTCCCTAGTACTATTCTTAGTTTAGTCAGGGCTGTTACTCTGCCCCCATAGTACATCAGCAACAGCAACTAACTGCTTCAATGGTCTAAGTTGCAAGTTCTGTTTATATTAGTCCGAGGTCTTCTCGAACTGCAATACCTCTGTGAGAGGGGATCTTGCTGCCTCTCTTCATTGTACTGCCAGGGGCACCGAACGCCTCATCTCTTGGCCTCTCCTTGGTGGTCGGCTCCACTCACCATCCGTCTTTCCCGCTCCTGTTGTTGTAGGCTGGCCGAAGGGATCCAACGGAGTTGACGTCTCCTCATCCCAAAAACCAGCCAGCCAGAGGGAGCACTGTGGCCACTGCAGACCTCTAGCGGGCCTGAGCTCAGTGGAATCCCATTCGGCTAGGGAATCCCTCTGCCGCTGACCATGCTCTCAGAGCAAGCACCGTGACCTCAAATGTGCAGTCTAACTAGCCGGGAGTCAGCACCACAGCCTCTGTCGTTACCCGACAAACTTGGGCCCGATGGAATCTGGCTCGACCAAGGGAACCTTGGGGGGGGGGCGAAAGCCCTCCCCAAGTCCCCAGCTGCCACCCACTCTCTCATAGCAGGCACTACAGCCATGGTTGCACGTGTGACCAACAAAGTCCTGCTCCCAGCCCCAAGATTGCGGCTGTGTTGGAAGACGTGTTTTCAGAAGACCTCCAGGCACCAGCCTGAGGTTAATAACCCTACTACAGACAGCACGTTCAGGATTATGGCACGCATGGTTTCGACTGTCCATAGGCCAGAAGACAGCAGAACAAATCCATCCACAAATTCATGCTATCATCCAAACTCAGTTCCTATAGACATGGTGGCAAGATCTTGCTTAGGGGATTTTAACAAGATGGTTGGTCCCATCAGGGGCCAGGATCTATAAACTGCAGGATTCCATAAACTCTCAGGGACTTGAGCCCTCATTCTCTTTTAACTGATACACAATGGCTCTCATAATTCCATTCCTTCTGACATTTATTTAGCTGTTGTCAGGATAGTTGGGAGATGAAAAGTACTGAGACTGATGAGTGATTTCAGCTCTCACATACTTTATTAGAACAGGAACAAGACACCTAAGCTGGCTCGCAGGCCGGCTTTTATTCCCAAGTGAACCCACACCCCAAATACACACAACACCCGTGATTTGCTATTTACAGTTAATTGAGTTACACCAGGCTCCTTGATTGGAAGGGTGCGAGGAGCCTACAATCTATTGTCTAGAGGAACGAAGCTCGGGCCCTTTGCCTGACCGCGTGGCAGACCAGTCCGAACCAGTCCGAGCACATGGTTGCCCCGAGTCCATGTTTCTCCGTGGATACACTACAGGAGAGTATGTGTCTTTTGGTTAATTTACAAAATCATGTTTTTCTGGGAGAGTCTCTTAAATATATAGAGACCCAAGTCTTGCTGTGGTTAGCCTAGTTTTGCTACTTTATGACCGTCATGGGGACCACCCACTTTACCATTAGGTATAGTAGTTAACATACCTATTGATCTGTAGGCATCAAAGTTTGATCATGTTCGTTCTCAACAGCTGGGGGGAAGTCTTTCATATAATGAAGCCTCTGGGAATATAATCCTCACTTTCTCTAACCATAGTGCACTTTAAAGCAGAGATTTGAAAAAAATGACCTACCTGTGGTACTTCCTGTTTGATATTTCACACACTGGAAAAAAGCTGAACTTGCTAGTTAAACTGATGCCCTAGAAGAGATGCACAGCTCCTTTCTATGGCAACTGTGGGATCCTAGTAGTATTCACACATACAATTCCAAATATTCCAGTACACTGAATGTCGTAAAGCACAATGCTAGTTTTGGCTACAATCACCAAAACACACTGACCTCTTCTCTAAGCCCCATTGGCTACAGGAGTTTGGGATTGTAGCCCAGATCTGGTAGCTAAGACTTTTACCACAATAAGCAGTTTTAGAAAGAGGAACTTCATAATACTATAATGAAACATTCTTAATCCTTAGTTTTTAAAATGATGCTTTGATTCTGCATTCAGGTCTTGTTTGCTAGAGCCTGTTGCTGTGGGGATGATTGAAATATCACAACGTAAACCTTATGACCTTTATTTTCCAAACAAATAAGCAGCTTTCCCCTGGGCGAAGAAGCATAAGAGGTACTTATGCATGTCTCTGACCTGTTCTGTGTCCCTTGTTGACTTTTGAGCAATACACTCTAAGCTCTACAGTCAGCAAAAAGAGAAAGGGGAAGGGCAGAACCCACTGAAGTACTACCAGCATAATTGATTATTTTTTCACTTCCAGCAGATTCCTATTGTGTCATGTGTTTCACCCTGAGGAGGTCAATTCACATTAAGTTCAATATTACACTGATGCACGGTAGACCAAGGATGCAGGACCGAAGAGTGGTGATCTAACTGGGGTTTAGTGATTAGCTATGTGAAGTGCACTCTCTGTAATACTACAGCAAAGAGCCAGATATCCAGCAGTGACTCAAAAAAGATATTCTAAATGCATTGCTTGTAATGAACACCCATCAAACTCAGAGGAAAATGAGTACCTTTTGAATATTACTGCCTTGGTACGGGAGATTTCATTCTATGACAGTGCTTTAACATTTAAAGGCTTGTCTCTGTAGCATGGGACCAATTGCAGAGGTTCTTTCTACCCAATCGTTGCACATCTGAGACTGTGGGCAACAAATGGGTGGTAAGGATCCATAGAATTGGCCCCAATGTCCTTATAAATGTTGCAGCAGTTCCATTAAATTAACTAAAGAAAAAGTAAGTAATGAACTTTTGTCCCAGCCTTCCTCCAAGGAAGATATCTCATTCTTCCCTCACAAACCCTTTTTCAAGTAAGTTAGCTAAGATCATGACTTGGCCATAGGTCATTCAGTGAGCTTCACAGTAGAGTGGAGATTTGTACCACATTTTGCCAGATGGCTAATCTAACTGCTACACCAAGCTTCAGCACAATGTGACATTGAACCTAAGGAAGCAGAATCATGGGTAAGCTTCCATGCCACTGCTATGACATCCAAAGGTCATCTTACTTTTGAACATTTTGGATTTCAGCATAAAGTTTGAAAGATGCCCTATCTCTTGATTCCTGAAGTAGTGATGCATTTGTATGGATATGACTCTACATTTGGTATTTGTCCCTTTAGGTTGAAAACCATCATGTATTACTCTCAGAAGATGTTCTGCCCACACAAAAAAGTTCACACTCTTCTATATGGGTTTCTTGGCAAAAAGAGCTAGCTATCAGCATGATTTTTCCTCCTATTAGATATGAGGGAAGAAAACATAGGTGAGCAGAATTACAAGTGATCTTGAAGAACAGACAATATAAGTACAATGAGCTGGAATAACAGTTGCTATAAAGATATATACAGCCTAAATGGTTATATTTTGTAAACTTTTGTTCCAAGACCTGGCTTGATCTATGTTTATGGTGTGGAATAGGTTAACCATCGGCAAAAATGTACAGAAAGGTTTAGAAGGTGCCAACGGAAGATTCACGTACCTTCTAATATTCTGTTTCAAGCTTTGGTTAGATGTCACGTTATTGAATCTAATAAGTATTGTGATACAGCTGGACTTGCAGCAGCAAAAGGATTGTTTATTTGGACAAAGAATCTGGAAAGAGAACAGAGAGAGATTAAGGTCCCGGTCACACGGAAGATTTGCCCTGCGAAAGGTATGGATTGAGGGCACATCAAACGGGCGTGATCATACCACAACATCTGGGAAGCGTAGGGCACCCGTCTCCAACCTGTAGTGTCCGCCCGAAGAAGTGGATTTAAAAGGCACTGGGGAAAAGGTAGTAGCTTCCGATAGATGCGTGGCATGGGTGGGTGTCTGATCGGAGATGCGCCGGTAGCCCGTGGCATCCAGCAGCCGTCCGTGACCCATGCATGCGCAGTAACACAGTAATGCCATGCTGCCTCGCTGGGACTGTGCTGTTGCCTCCCTGGTGTGACTGGCTGCCAATGGCCTGAGGACAGAGCTGCGGGGCACCATAAGATCACGGTCCCACACTTCTTTTAGCTCCGCCTTTAAAATGCCTCCCTTCCAGTGTGGATTTTCCCTCTCGTGTGATCAGGACCTAAAATACCTTTAATAACATTGTTATGATCACATAAAGTAGATACATTTTTGGCCAAGCCTGATAATACTGAGAAGGTATAAACTGTAATA
The DNA here is from genome assembly GCA_029375565.1 of Gekko gecko. NCBI lineage: Eukaryota > Metazoa > Chordata > Lepidosauria > Squamata > Gekkonidae > Gekko > Gekko gecko. The sequence goes on from JAPDNY010000005.1 coordinate 127,100,321, forward strand.
AAATAAACCCAGATCTTCCCCTATTACATCAGCAAAGAAGTCACAGATCCTAAAATACCAAGTAGGACTTAACTTGTAATCAAGGAGTGGTGACTAAAATGAAGGGAATATGGCTGCAGTCACATGCGCCAGTTGAAGCAGAGGGGAAGTGAGGCTATTCCCTCCAGAGGAATTTGACATGCAGTTGTGAGATCACACAGCCCTTTGAAGCTGTGGGCTCAGCCCGTCACTATATGATCAGACACAACTGTGGGTGAGTCTTTTTTTTGCTGTTTGTTTCCCTTGCACATAAAAGAGGAATTGCACCTCTGCACTGATGATGCACATACGGGGGGGGGGGGGACACGGCATGGCCTGATCAGACAATCCTGACAGCACGAGAGCGTGCTTGAGCGATCAGATGGGGAAAGTCCACCCATGGCCTGCCTTATCTGGACAACACTGGACTTTCCCCCATGTCTTTTAACTCAATTCATGCTTTCAAACCAAAAGGGAGAGTGAAAAATGAAATCAGAGGATAGTAACCCTACTCATATACCTCTTTTGGAGGACTCCTTACTGCATTTCCATCTTTGGAATGAAACCCAACTGGGAGCTGTTAGCTCTTGTGGAGAAATACTTTGTAGCAGCATTTGTTATCACTTAGCTTAAGTTCCCCAATTTTAAAATGGGAATGACAGTACTTCTCCTCACAAAGATGTCATTCAGTGTTAAGTGAAATGAGGGAAGTTTGTTTTTTAAGCCTCAGGCAAGGTTCAAGTAAGCAGCAATGAAAACAGGCATAAATGATACCAACAATACATTTTTTACTACTTGTCAATACACCAGCCTTGCTGTGGACGGTGTAATCCATATGAGGTAAAAAATTGACATTTCCTACTTCTTACGTTATTCCCTAGCTCTGTTAAGTTGGTGTAAGGGCCAAAATGCATATTACATGTACATGAGTCAGGTCATGGGTGCCCAACCCAACTCTCAATCACATGCTTATGCAGGAACTAAACTTTATAAGCCTTGTAGGTCGAATCTGCATTTGCATTTTTAAATCAGTTGCATGCTGCTGTGACGCCGTCTTTCTCTATGCTTGTTTGAATGTTCTTTTAAAGCAGTGAGGAGGTGCAATGACAGTGGAGCTGCCCCAAAAGGACGATAAACATATGTGGATGTGCAAAAGTATGCTAGCACTGTTGAGGTAGGAAAACAACACCAAATGTGGACAGCTTTTTTGAAGATGGAGTCAAAAGGTGGGGACACTGGTGAGAAAGACAAATGCAGATTTGGCCTCAGTCACTTTGTGGGCTCCAGTTGCTGCAAAGGGGAAGGAGGGTGTAAAGTACTGGGTTTTCCGCATGGAGGACTTGTACTACAACATGCGTTCAGACATATTTATTGTATTTCACACACAAACTGGCAAAAATGGCCCCTCAAGGGCCAACTATATACATCCCACCTGGCACACCCACGGTCCCATTGGAGGGTTTGAATTTCCCACCAGAGGTGCTACTGGTGGACACTAGGTGGTCTAGGATCCTAGGTCCCTTTGTGTTCTGAGACCAAGCTCCTTACTTTAGCCGCGGACCCCTGGAGGCGGTCCACGTACATAACAGAGGGGTTCAGTCTTCCCTGCTGGGCTGTTTTTGCTAGCAGAAAAAGTTGTGGGGGGAGGCCTGTTTGTCTGTTCCTCAGTTGCCCATCCCAGGGCACATGGAGTTTGGAGAAAGGGAAAACAGGCCCACTCCACAGCCCTTTCCACTGGGAAAATTGTGTAGGAAGGAAGCCTGAAGCCTCTCCTTTTCCAGTTGTAGCAATTGGAGTTGTGTGGAACTGTTTTTAAAGGTTAGTCCCTGTGTGAACATATGGTTGAGAGTTGGATCTGGCACCCATGACCTGACGTGTCACACGTAATGTGTATTTTGGCCCTAACATATAACAGAGAAAGCAGACAATAGTACTCCAATGCTAACTAACTTTATCTGGAATGAAGACATAATGATTTCAAAGCTTAATTCATATTATATGTGCTAGGGACTGCAACTTCAGATAGCATTCTGGTTTCCTCACTTGTATACTAATGCTTCCTTTAAACTACCTTAGTCTCTGAGTAGAGAGAACTCTATAAGGGCTTGATGGGTAGTGCCGGCATATGCCATGCTGGAAAAATTCCCAACCTTGGTCAATACTGACTGTGCAGAAATCTGCCTACTCTGCCTGAATTAGAAATACAGACTTGTTTCAGTTTGAGAAGGTTGTAGTTTGGCTCCTTCTTTTCCCATGTCAAAGTTTTATTTGCTAGAGTTGTAGTGTATTGAGCTATTTAAGAAAAAAATGCACATTTTAAAGCAGGGCTTCTTTTTGTGATGGTAATCACTTGTACTGAGGACTGGCACCTTTTCTGGGGTTTTCCCAAGTCCTGATCTTCATGCACCAGCCTGCCCCACACTGCCAGAGAAGAAGAGAGTGGGACCTCAGAAACAGCCTAGAAGGGATCTACGGAGGGATGGTGAATTAGTGGAAACTGGAGCAACCTTGCGTGTGAGTACTGGCACTTTTTAAAAAAAATTTTTACAAAAAAGTACTGCTACTTCTTGTTTCTTCTCCCAGTATCTGCAGTTCTCCATGCTCACACACAATGGCCTTTGAATGGAAATATCCCATAAAGATCACAACGAGTGACTGAACTCATTGTATTCTGAAGCAGTGTTTGGCTTGAATTAGCTGAAGTAGGATCTGCCCTTTTCCTGGCAGCTCCCATGTGGCTCGATAATAATTTTGCTATATCTTGTTCATATAGTAAAAAGATTGCAGCTAGGAAAGCTATTGGGACTCAGATTAAAGTCACTTTGCAAAAAAGAGTAAAAAAAAACCTACCGCCAGTCACAGAGGGGTCCATCCAATCTAGAGTTCAGAGAGTAGCAATTCAAAGGTCGTTTTATGGAACGTTTTGGCCAACCAGCAGGAAAATCCCTATAAGGAGCAGGTCTGGTGTGAACTGACTGGTAAGTCAAGAGCAGATTCTTCTGTCTGGGTTGCCTCTGAAACAAATCTCCACCACGTAGGATGTGAGATTAAAGAGAATGGCCCACATGTGCTAAAATGAGAGGTGTGGCTGGGACACAGAAGGAGGCAGCAGGGAACCACCTCTTGGCAAGTTGTCACTTCATTTTCTTTTCCTCTTTTAAGACTTGCGGTGCTCTGAACAAGCAAGGCTTTCATTCATGCTGTTGCTTTCATAACAGGTAATGGTATGTTACAGACAACTAACCCTGGTAACCATAGAACAAAAAGTGTCAGGACAATGAAAGGAAACTAAGACTGGAATAGGAGCTGTGAACTGGCCTAGTTTGAGTACTTCTATTTAAAATATGGTTTAGATACCTTATAACTGAGGGGGCATTTAAGCATTGCTCTTGTTTCTTTTACATTAACAGCTTCCAGGAACCATCCAGCCACATCAGCAAGGGATGAGGATATGGGTCTTATAGAACTGATGCTGCCTCCCAATGGAGTGGTGATTCTTTGCTTGGGATCCAAAACAGGTAGCTTCGGATCCTGTAGGAAGATCATTGCAGTGTTACAGACATGCAGGAACCTGCCCCTCCCCCCACCATGGAAAAGGGCTGTTTGTGTTTAAAGGGCCTTCCAGTTCATTGGGCCGAGATCACTTAGGGCCCCAATTTCAAGTACAGAAGCAGTGAGATGATTTCCATTAAATATGTTTAGGTTCTCACTGTTTGGAGGTCACAAAATGATATATGATCTCATTTCTTCTGCAGTCACAACTGTTCTCCAGAAAGCTCTATGAGACTCAAGAGTCTGGTGCCTGCTGAGGCTGTCATTTGAGGGATGATTCATAGATCACAGGTCTGAACTTTTAGTCCACAGTGAAGCAGTCATCCAGCAGTTCTGCAGTGTGCCTAATCCTTGGCGATGAGCTTGGTGACATTTCACACGGAATTTGTTGTGTATGCAGTCAACATCGTGCCATCAACGAAGAGCCAGAGCTTGAGTACCTGAGAACAATGGGACTGAGGTTCCTGGCTCCCGCATAGGGGGACCAATGGGAATGGCGGTGGGAATTCAAACCCGCCAATGGTACCAGGGGGCGGCCCCTCCCCAATGTATATAGTTGGCCTCCGGGCCGGTTATCAGTGTCTCGTGTTGTATAATAGCGAACCATGCTGATCACTACATCGCTGTCTGTGGTTTCTTTATGCGGCTAACCCACTATACAACAATGGCGACGAGGATGGGATCCTGTTGAGCGCTCCAGCCGGGCTGTCGGACAACGCTACCGAAGACTCGCTCCACCGCTCCACGGGCATCCTCCATGAGCGCCTCCGAGGGTGAATCCAGAGCCGTGTCGCTGCCGCCGACTAGCACAATGGCCATCGCTCCAGGATCCGGGCTGATACCGCCGTTCGACGCTTCCCAGCCCCAACGATGGGGAGCCTGGGTCACGGGTTTGCGGCAAGCCTTCGTAGTTCTATCAGATCACGGACGAAGACCAAAAGAGAGGACTGCTGCTCTGCTCTTGCGGCCCCGTGATCGTGGATCTGGCCCAATACCTTCTCTCTCCCAAGAAGGTGGAGGAGTGCACGGTCGACGAGATTGTGAAGGCCGTGCAGAACTACTACTCCCCAAAGCCGTCGGAGATGACCTGCCACGTGGTTTTCCAGCATAGGAACCAGCAGGGCAAATAAACCACTGCGGAGTTCCTCGGAGAGCTCCGCCGCCTGGCGGCCGACTGCGCCTTCGGAGAGCACTTGGAGATGGCTCTCCGCGACCGTTTCGTCGCAGGCCTCAGGGAGGAGAAACTCCGGCGCCGAATAATGGAGGGCGAGAAGGTGACCATCACCTCAGCGTTAGCCACCGCCACTGCATGGGAGAGGTCACACCCGACCACCACCACCGCGACGCACCGTGTGGCCTCCCCGGGAACAGCGACATCGACGACCCCGAGGTACACCGCACACTAGCCCAGCATCGCCCGCCAGCACCGTCCGCTAGCTCCGCACGCAAGCAACCTGGCTCGGCGGCGCAGGAGTGTGCCAGCTGCGGAGGGCAGCATGAGAGGAGATCGTGCCGGTTCCGGGACGCCACATGTCGGGACTGCGGCCGCACGGGCCACATCGCAAGGGTTTGCCGGTCCAAGCCATCATGCGCAGCACAAAAACCGCCCCGCCGCAGGTCTGAGGCGCACTTCGAGGACTGCGCGGCCCCGGAGGCAGACCTATACCAACTGACCAATGCCCCGGCCGCCCGAACACAGGTACTGAAACTCCCCAGTCAGGCCTCTACCCCAAAAATATACATCCGGATCAAAGTAGAGGGGGCCCCCTTACAAATGGAACTCGACTCGGGCTCCGCCTGTTCCATCATTTTGGAGGCCACATTAAGACAGATTTGCCCAAAGGGGGCCCCCGCTTGCGGCCATCACCCGTGATGCTCATGGACTTTCAGAGAAACCGAGTGCCAGTGAAGGGGGTCGGGAGTTTCAGGGTGCAGTACCGGGGCTTCAATGGTCATTTGGACTTGCTCGTAGTCGAGGGCGACCTAGTTAGCCTCCTGGGGAGGGCCTGGTTTGGACCCCTAGGAATCGCGATCAAGGGGGTCCAGCATTGCGCAACCCGCGACTTCCAGGAAGTGTGCCGCGAGTTCCCATCCGTTTTCGACGGGTCCCTGGGCTGATATACGGGCCCCCGGTTTCGCTACAACTCAACCCCACAGTGGCCCCTATCCGCATGCGTGCCAGGTCCGTTCCGTTTGCCTTAAAACCCAAAATAGACGCGGAACTGGACCGACTGGTGGCGCAAGGGGTTTTGGAGCCGGTCTCTCACGCAGTGTGGGAAACCCCGATCGTGACCCCCATTAAACCTAACGGGGATGTCCGCATCTGTGCGGATTATAAATGCACGATAAATCGGGCATTGCAGGACCATGCCTACCCGGTCCCGGTGGTGAGCCATGTTCTGGCTACCTTGGCAGGGGCCAAGATCTTCGGCAAACTAGATCTGGCCCAAGCGTACCAGCAGCTGCCTGTCGATGGGCCGACAGCAGAGGCCCAAACAATTGTAACGCACCGGGGGCCTTCAGGGTCAATCGCCTGCAATTCGGGGTGAGCGTGGCACCCGGAATTTTCCAGCAACTGATGGACTCTCTCCTCAAAGGGATCCACGGCGTCACACCATTCTTCGATGATGTGATGATCGCCGCCGCCACGCCTGATGAGTTCGCCTCCCGCCTCCGCATGGTCCTCAGCCGTTTCCGGGACGCCGGCCTCAAGGTCAAGCGCGAGAAGTGCCAGCTCGGGGTATCATCCGTCGACTTCTTGGGCTTCACGGTGAACGCAGAGGGACTCCACCCGGCCCGGGACAAGGTGAAGGCCATCGTGGAAGCGCCGCCCCCGACCTCCAAAGCCGAGCTCCAGGCTTTTCTCGGACTCTTGAACTTTTACCACGCCTTTCTCCCCCACAAGGCGGCGGTAGCCGAGCCCCTCCACAGGTTGCTCGACAAAAAGGCACCCTGGGTCTGGGGCCCGCATCAGGCTGCAGCGTTCCGGGCCGTCAAGGCCCTGCTCATCTCGAACGCGGTCCTGGCACATTTCGACGAGACCCTGCCCGTGGTCTTGGCTTGCGATGCGTCTCCATATGGGGTGGGAGCCGTGCTGGCGCACCGTCTCCCGGACGGCCGGGAGGTCCCGGTCGCGTACTACTCGCGGACCCTGTCTGCGGCCGAGCGGAACTATGCCCAGATAGACCGCGAGGGACTGGCAGTCGTGGCCGGGGTGAAGAAGTTCCACGACTTCGTCTATGGCCGTCCCTTCACAGTCGTCACAGACCACCGGCCGCTGCTGGGCCTCTTCGCGGCGGACCGCCGGACGCCACAGGTACTCTCCCCTCGGGTCTTGTGGTGGCCCATCTTCTTGGCGGGCTACAACTACACGCTCCAGCACCGGCCAGGCAAGGCAATGGGACATGCAGACGCGCTGAGCCGCCTCCCCTGCCAGACGAAGGGGTGGACCCGGCCCCAGCTCATCATGTCCTCCAGTTGGAGGGTCTTCCAGATGCCCCTCTCCAGGCCACGGACATCGCCCGCCGCTCAGCCCGGGACCCCATCATATCCCGGGTTCTCGGCTGGGTGGTGAGGGGGTGGCCTACGGCCTCGGCGGGCCCTGAGTTCAGCGCATTTACAACGCGGCGCGAGGAACTATCGGCACACAAGGGCTGCCTGCTGTGGGGGGACCGGGTCATAGTCCCCAGCGCACTCCAGCAACAGGTCCTGCAGGCTCTGCACGAGGCACACCCCGGTATCGTGCGGATGAAAGCCCTCGCCCGGAGCTACGTCTGGTGGCCAGGCATGGATGGGGAAATAGAGGCCTGGGTGAAGCATTGCCAGATCTGTCAAGAGGTCCGGCCAAGCCCACCATGCGCACCCACCCAGTCATGGGAATCAACAAGGACCCCGTGGTCCCAGCTCCACATCGACTTCGCCGGGCCCTTCCACGGGTTAACATTCCTGGTCACCGTGGACGCGTACTCCAAGTGGCTGGAGGTGAGTCCAGTCTCCTCCACCTCCGCAAGCGCCACCATCCGAGCCCTCCGGAAGATATTTGCCACGCATGGCTTGCCGGACACCATCGTCTCCGACAACGGCCCAGCGTTCACATCCGAGGAATTCCAGCGGTTCCTGCGGGACAACTTGATCCGGCATATCAGGTCAGCACCCTTCCACCCTGCCACAAACGGCCAAGCAGAACGCATGGTCCGCACGGCTAAGGAAGCTTTAAGCCGCCTGACCGAGGGGGACTGGGAGTCACGCATAGCCCGGTTCTTGCTGGCAAACCGGACAACACCCAACCCGGTCAGTGGCCACTGCCCCACGGAGCTTCTCATGGGCCGGCGACCCGCCATCCTCCTGGACCGCCTGCACCCCGACAGGGCTCCAACAGGACGGAACTGGGTCGAGGACCGGGAGGCACCACGGGGCTTCTTCCCAGAGGACCCGGTGTTCGCAAGGAACTACGGCCGAGGCCCGGAGTGGATAGCAGGAAAGGTAATCCGCCCCACCGGCCCTGTCTCCTATGAGGTGTCGACAAATGACGGGCAGGTCCTGCGGCGCCACGTGGACCAGCTGAGGCGGCGCCTACTTCCTACGGTAGGAGACCGGGGTAACCAAGGGGAGGTGGAGCAGGCCCCACGAGAAGCTGAGGGAGAGCCCGAGGCGGAACGAGACCGCAGAGAGGCGGACCCCAGCGACGGGCAGCTCAGTATGCCCGAGGCCTCATCAGCCGAGGGCCAGACGGCGCACCCTTCCCCAGCGGAAGGAGGTGAAGGGGCAGGCCCCGCCACACCACCAAGACTTGGCTGCGGAGGAACCCCAACGCCTACACCACGACGGTCCACCAGGGAACGCAGAGCCCCCGCATACCTGAAGGACTATGTCACCTAGACAGGATCGGGACTATGGGGGGAGGGGTGTTGTGTATGCAGTCAACATCGTGCCATCAACGAAGAGCCAGAGCTTGAGTACCTGAGAACAATGGGACTGAGGTTCCTGGCTCCCGCATAGGGGGACCAATGGGAACGGCGGCGGGAATTCAAACCCGCCAATGGTACCAGGGGGCGGCCCCTCCCCAATGTATATAGTTGGCCTCCGGGCCGGTTATCAGTGTCTCGTGTTGTATAATAGCGAACCATGCTGATCACTACATCGCTGTCTGTGGTTTCTTTATGCGTCTAACCCACTATACAACAGAATTTATCATGCATGGGAATCCTGAGGTGCAGTGAAGCAATCAGATAGTCATTTCACCACTCACTGAAAACTTATGCTACACCCTCAAGTCAGCTGTAATGACTCCACCCATGGGAGCTCAGAATGGCTGTTCAGATAGAGATGGTATAATTACTAGCAATCATTCAGGGACCTGAAATGCAACAATACTTTCTGCTTTGCTCTTGAGAAGACCCTTGATGGATTCAACAACAAACTGCTTTGCTTCCTTTTTGTCACAATGAATGAGACAGAAAAACTAAAAAGTACTACTAGGATTTTTGTTTTAAAGTAGCCAGCCTGTATACATACCCCCTAGATGTCTTGTGACAACTAATTTGGGAATAAAAGGCAAGCTTTCAGACTGTATATAAAAAAATTCTCCACTATACATCAAGGTATCCAGTAAGTGAATGACAAATATATCTGAAAATTCACAGAGCTTATCCTGGCTTTGTCAGGAATTTTCTAATGTGACAAAAAGTCTCTCAAGAGTTACTTTAAAAAGGTGGCTGAATCATCTTTGATCTTAATTCCATTAATTTTCAATAAATTTTGCAACTGAACTCTTAAGAAAGAAATTTGAAAGAGAAGTCAAAGTTATAAACAGACAAGTGGAGTCACTTCAGTCTCAAAAAGCTGATGATTACCATGGAAATACACATTCTGTTCTAAACACAATGGATCCTCCCAGGGCTGAATACAGACATAGGATTCTTATCCCATGACAGTTGGCCAGTTTTCTTCCAATCTCTATGAATATCTTCCAGCTGTAATCAAGCCAGTTATGTCTTGCATTAGTACCTCTAAATCCTGATTACAACTTATTAGTAAGACCTCTCCTACCTTCTGATCTGGATATAAGGGCTGATAGATCTTCATTCCTATTTTTATCTAATGAAATGAGCTTTGACTCCTGAAATCTTAATATCCTGGACATTTTTGTTGGTCTTTTAAGGTGCTACTGGACTTGAATTTTATCCTAAATACACTATGTAGAAATAAGTCCCAATGGTTCTGAAGAATCTACTTTATTGCATTACAATCAGGGTGGAATGTCATACAGCACACTGCAGCAAGACCACATGTTTTTTATGCATTGTAGCAGGACTCAGCTTGTTGAAAAATGGTCATACATATTATGAAAATATAACTAATGCAGTACTTAACAGAGAGAACAAGATCACTTCTAAAGGTAGAATCTTATGCACATTTGCCTGGTGGAATATACTGAGTAAATATGCTTTGGGTAGACTATTCCAATGGGAGAGTTAAAAATGTCTGTAACATTCTCCTTCATTGGTTTTAATGTGATTTCAAAATGCTCAACTTTGGCTGCATTGTGACGTTTCTCATTTTCTTTCACAGACTTTGCAAAAGTTCTACCTCCTTATAACTTCAGTAATCTTCAAGTGTTAGGGCCCCTATTTGGGTGGAAATGTTTAAAATAAAATAAAATAAAATAAATACTTCTAGAACAGTTCGAGTTTTACTAAATATGAATTGCCACTCACATTGTCTCAGACAGGGATTCTCAGACACCTGCTACTTTGGCTCATGTTCTGCTTGCTGGTTCCAAGCGGGGGGACAATTTTTTGTTGAGCAACTCAAGCCATTTTGGTGGGGCATTCAAATAGTACAGTGTAATAGACAGCATTCATGCATGCATGTTATTGCACAACCAATGGGAGTCTAGTTTCCCCTTACACCTGATGTCACACAACTCTGCTTTGAAGCCAACCGTTTGAATGAGTAGTGTGCAAACCAATCAGTCAATGATTATAAATAAATACTCCAGATTTTTACACAGTCATACTGTTCAAGTCCATGCTATCACTGAGGTTATTTCATAAATGAGCTTCGTCTCATAGCTTCAAGGGAGTCATAGTACCCTCCTGCACATCATTTAATTATCTGAAACTACCATCCATGCCTCTGTTCACCTGCTGGGCAGATGCAAAAGTGGCTTAAGAAATGGGACTCTACTGCCACAGCTAGTGAGACAAGGAAGTCGAAAGGCTGGATCAAAAGGGATTACAGCTATCAGAAATGGTATGTTCACCTGTTGAACACATTCACAGCACAAACTACAAACCATTTCTCAAACCACAAACCTTTTTTAAACTGGATCTTGCACATAAAAGTGTTACCAAATGAAATTTCCAGATTCAAATACTGAAAATTTGATTGTCTCATTAGTCCCCTAAACAGTTAAGTGTATCTCTACTGTTCCTACTGTATCCTGCAGTGAGATAAGAGGAATGCAAGCTTTCTTCTTCCTCCTGTAGGATTCCTCTTCTATTCTTGGTGATAGGGAATACAGCTGGATAGAATATACTTTTGAAGTTGATTTAAAAAAAAAAAAAAAAAAAGGAGACAGAAAATTGCTGGTTCTCCACTGTACCAATTGTTACATTTTCCCCATTTTAATGCCATCTTCGTCTTTGGGATGACTGTCAGGAGATACTTGCACAATAAACATGGTTAATACCCTCCTATATGGGCTTCTGTGGCAGAAAAAAACCCCTAGCTGTCAGAATGACTGTTTGTTCTCTTAGATCTGAGAGAACGAAACATGGACAAGCAAGGTTACAGATGTTTATGAAGACTAGACAAGTGCAGACAGTCAGTTGCAATAAGAGGTGTTATTAGCACTCCACCTTCTGGTGGGAATGGGGATTACATTGCTTTCTAAGCCTTCTAGTTCACCCTACTCACTCAGAACTCTTTCCACTAAGAAGGGATTTCTTTACATAAAGCATGCCAATTTGATGCATATCCAACTTTTTAATGAAAGCTTTCAATGAATTAGATTAATAACTTTCTTGGGCAGTTTTTTCTATTGCTGGAGTCTTGGAATAGAAAGCTTTTCTTAATATTTATAGTAGGTCTACTGTCTTCTAAGTCTAAAGCATCTTGTTCTTAATTGTGGGGGTGAACCCTTGTATTTGCAGGGCATTTTAAGAGCTATTGCCCTTTAGTCTCACTACTTCCAATTCATTTTAGAGAATCAAAGGATCCTGTGTAAACAAAATGTTCTTCAAGTAGAGACTACTCATGATGATGGCTTCTGGTGGCAGTGCTTGCCATGTCAAGCTGGTTGTGTGCACTGTGCTGTAAGTCACCAGATAGTTCAGGGGACTTTTATCTGCACATATACAAACTTTTGTTTTGGAAGTCTGAAGTGGCAAGGGGAAAATGCCTGCAATATGCATTGTAAGCTTTTGTAGAAACAAACTCTTGCTGAGTAGTGTCTGCAGCCTTTGGGAGTAGTTTAATGTTTCCCTGATCACCTGGCAGCCATTTTGTCCAGGAAGACGATAAAGTAGACCATATAACAAGTTTCTGGAAATGAGGGATTCACCCAAAATTGCTATGAAGAGAGGTCTTAATTAAAATGATTCAACATATTCCAAGTCTGTGAGACTCTTCCTCAGGGAACTGTAAATTTATTACAGAGTCTTTGGAAAAAACCACAATCACCTGGTACAAACCAGATTGCCATTAATATTCAGCTTTCTTATAACTTCTTGATTATATACATCACTTCCAGTTTTGATCTTCAAGTCTTCCCAAGTCTTAAAAGTGCCCAAGATAATTCCATTGTATTATTGTTTTTGTTCATGGTTGTATCTTGAAAAACCTTAATAAAAAAGATTATTATTTTTTTTTTAAAAAAAGTGCCCAAGATATATGCTTGCAGATCAAACAGGTGATGGTATTCCCCATGCTTTACAATATTCTGACATTATCTATCGCTGCAAAGAATGTATTCCTTTCTTAGAACTGTAGAAAGTATATATTGTGTATTTATATCTGTTTCTGTGATGTGGAATCATTTAAAAATTATGTATGACATATAGTATAAGAAAACCTCCCTTTTCAACTACTACTAAGATGCTATTGTTATGTATTTATATAATTATCATAATCATATCCATATATCTATCTTTCAAGCATGGTCATCTGTGGATATCTAAATCCACAGACTGGAGCCACACTTACCCAAAGCAGATAGTTTTGCAAACTTAGTTACTCCCCCAAGTATGCTGAAAAACCTGAACACTTTTAAAAATACATTTTGGGGGCTTTCAGTTTCCCCCCCAAACACATTTGTTGTCTGTGCATGTGCAGACAAAGAGCCTGCCTCCTCCTCTGTTGGATGCCTTGCTGCTACCTTCCTCCTTGACACCGGGAAGCTTCAGCAGCTCCCACAGTGATCCACACAGGGCTCACCAGTGTTGGGGGGTAGGGTGGGGGAAAGCCTCAGTGGGCTCAGCTGCTGGGAACCATGTTCGCTGCTGTCATCCTTGATGTTGGGGGGAGCCTTGATAGATCTGGTGGCAGAGGCTCAGTTGCGCCAAGCCTGGCTGCAGTGTTGGGGGGGGAATAAGGGTAAGAAGGGGAAGGGATTCCCTGAATATTGCAGGTTCCCACTTGTATATTCTAATAACCAAATTGGCCAAATCTGAGGATGCTTAAATCTGGTGGAGACATGAACAGACAAGACAGATATTTCTACAAACCTGAAAAATGCCTCTGGTCTGCAGAAAAATCAGAAACTGGAAAAAAATACAGAGTGGGTAAAAAAACCCCAAATAATAAAAGGAGTGCCTGCAGATTTAAGAAACAGAAGCCCTCAATGTCTGTTGCTAGGCAACCACAGCATTCTAGGCTTGGTTTTTCTCAGTAAAAGGCAGAAGAAGGGGGCAGCACCCTTTCCAGGGCTTTTATAACCTTTGAGGGAGGATTCATCAGGGTTAGGCCTGGTAGCAGATACTGGGTGACTTAGTACCACCCAACTGCATAACTCACCTAGATCTGGATGACTGCTATTGTTTAGTAGCAGCCCCCCTATGAAAGCCAGTGTGGTTTAATGATTAGAGTTTCAGAGTAGGGTCTGGGAGGCCCAGGGTTAAATCATCAGTCTGCCACGGAAGCTCATTGAGTGATATTGTGTGAGTCACATAGTTTCAGTCTAACCTACTCCACCGGCTTGTTGTGAGGATAAAAAGGAGAAAAGTAGAATGATATAAGCTGCTTTGGTTTCCACTGTGGAGAAAGGTGTGGTATAGATGAAAAAAAGAAATAATAGATATAATTGAATGTGGGAGGCAGATAAAAGATAGGCTGGTGAATGGCTGAGAAGGAAAGAATGAGGCAAGGAAAGGTGAGAGGTTTGTTGGGAGAGCTAGTATGTTAAGTCAGATCCCTTGTTAAAGTTAACAGAATGCACTAGGCTCAGAGAGCAGCAGAGCTCCTTTGTTTAGCATACGCTTGTAAGACTACAAAGTTGCACAGAGCCACTTACCAGTGAAAAGAAATAAGAACTGATTTATTTAGGAAATACATACATGACAGTGCAGTGTAGAGAAAGGGACAGATTCTATTCTGTCTAGCTAGTGATGGATGCAGATGCAGAGAGGCGTCTGGCATCCATGGTGCCAAAGATGGAGAAACATGCCAGGAGGAGGGAGAGGGTAAGTAATGGGGGAAGGAGATATAGGAGAAAGTGAGGTGCCCCCCCCAAGTCCTTGAGGGTTCCCTACCAAGCAAGTGGGCCTGGCCCAGCAGTCAGCTTCACACAGCTGTGCCATAGTTCCCCTAAGTAGAGCATGCTGGCAGGGAAGGAAAGCTGAAGGCAAGGAGACCGATAAAAGTAGGTTGGCTGTAAGATGGAAAAGAAATAAGGAAATAGGAAAAAGGGAGAGGCTATGGGGGCTTTCAGTGAAGGGAAAGAGGAAAAGGTGGTGGTGGGAATGAGATGCCCCTTGCAAGCCCCTGTGGGTTCTGGGTTGTATATCCTAATGGTGAAATCAGCCAGATCTGAGGATTCTTAAATCCACAGAATGAATCTGTAAATGGACAAGATGGATCTTTCTATGAACCTATACAATGCAGGAAAAACCTGAAATCTAAAACAACAACAACAACAACATTGTGGGGGTTTAAAAATTATAAAAGGAGCACCTGTAGCTTTAAGAAAGAGATGTCCTTGGTGGATGTTAAGATGCGACCACAACAGGCTTGGTTTCTGTCAGTAAAAGGCAGGGGAGGGGACAGGGACATTTCCAGGACTGTTTTGGCCTTTGAGGGGAGGACTCATTGGATTAGGGCTGGCAGAAACCACTCAGGAACTTGATACCACATAACTTGCCTGACTCACCCAGGTTTGGCTGCTAGCCAGTGTTCAACAGCAGCCACCCCACAAAACCCAGTGTGCTATAGTGGTTATAGTTTCAGACCAGGACATCAAATCCACAATCTGCCCTGGAAACTCATTCTCAGACTAATTTACCTCACACAGGCAGGACCAAGACGGACAATTGAGAGCACCTGGACACCTCCCTGTGGATGGATGGCTTTCCCACCTGCACCTGTGCCAGCCAGACTTCTGACAGAACAGCTGGGCCTGACCCACCCAAGACCCATGCAAGGCTGGAGAGGTGGTACCCAGCCAGCCTGAGGTGGGGCAGGACAGATAGGGCAGATGCAGGAGGCCCATGCAAGAGGCAGGATAGGGGATGTGGCAGTGCATGTCTCATCCCACTCAAGGCGAGTCGGACATTGCATCTGGCTAGCCAAGCACCGAGCAAAGTGAAATAGTTGACAGCACCTGAGTCAAGATGGGGCAGACAGAGCCAGCAGGCCCAGCTGAACCCCATATGAAGTGAGGCAGATGGGTGGCAGGTGGACAAACCCCATGTGGGTTGAGGAAGATTGCAGCAGCTGGCTTGGCTGAACCTGTCCCATGTGAGTCAGATGGCGGCAGCAGGTCTGGCTTAGTGTTAAATACTGGGTTCAAGACGCATTGCAGTGAACAGCTCTACTTTATTAAGTGATTTCAGGAACAAGACTGAAACACCAGGGCAATAGCCCTGTTTAAATAGGTTGCAAAAACTACATTCAAATACACCCAACTCCCAACGATAGGCTAGATACATAGCATTAGTTTCTCATTGGTCACTTCCAGAGTCCTGGTGGGCTATTGTTCTAGAGCTCCAAGCTCAGCCAGTCTCTGGTAGATAGTCCTGGAATGTTCCAGACCTAATACATAACACTGAGCTCCACATAAGCTGAGGCACACAAAGGCAGCTGGCCCATTCGAGCCCTGCTTGAGGTGAGGGAGGCTAGGTAGGGGCAGCACCTGGCCAGTCTCCATATGAGGCAGAGGGCATTGCCTGGTTCAACTTCAGTCAAGCCCCACATGAAGTGAGGGAAGTGTCCAGCCAACATGAGGGATGAAGTGCCCAACCTTCACAAGATGAGGGAAGCAGCACCTGTTCTGTGCTAGATGTTCCTGAGCTGAGGAAAGCACCACCCAGCCAGTTGGTTAGGCAGGCTACCTCTTCCTCCCTCCTTCCATCCTCCCTTTGGAAGGGAGGGAGGGAGGGGCAAGGTCAGACAGGCTGCCTCTTCCTGTCTGTCTGCCTCCCTTCTTAGAGGCTGGGGGAGGGGGCCATTTCCCAGGGTTTTTTCACTCCCAGTCTCCTTGTTCACAGGGTTGTTCTGACAATATAATGGAGGAAAAGAGAATGAAGTAAGGTGCTCCCCATTGTGGAGAAACATGAGCTATAAATGAAGCAAATAAACAATAAATAGAGCTGAAGATGGAGGGGCAGATAAAAGGTGGGTGGATAGGAAGCAGAAACAGCTGAGGATATGAAGGTTGTCAGGTGAAGGAAAAGAGGAAACAGTGTGGGGAAGCTGAGACAAGTTCTTGCAGGTTTCCCACTGCACAGCTGGGCTCGCCCTGGCAACCAGCACCATACAACTGGTTCATAGTTTTCTTGGGTAAAGGGTGCTGAGGATTAAAAGGGTGGAAAACTGAATATGAGGAGAAGATAAAGGTAGGCTTGCTGGTGGATGGGAAGGAAAGGAGTCAGGAAAGAGGGAGAGGCTATGGGGGGTTTCAAGGATAGGAAAGAGCACATAGTGGAGGAGAAGGAAGTTCATCCAAGTCCTTGTGGGTTCCTGCTTGTATATTGCACATTTGAAAATGGATGAATGCAGGGATGAATGCAGGGAACAACAGGGGTTGACTAGGGGTATCTTATTCAGCACAATGAAACATGTAGTTGCTGACTGGGGCTGCTAGCAGCTACATGTTTCATTGTGCTGAATAAGATACCCACTGGAGAAGGAAATGGCAACCCACTCCAGTATTTTTGCCAAGAAAACCCCGTGGACTGTAACAAAAGGCTAAAAGATATGACGCCGGAAGGTGAGCCCCTCAGGTCGGAAGGTGTCCAATATGCTACTGGGGAAAAGCAGAGGGCAAGTACAAGTAACCCCAGAAAGAGTGAAGCAGCTGGGCCAAAGCCGAAAGGATGCTCAGTTGTGGATTTGTCTGATGGTGAAAGGAAAGTCCAATGCTGCAAAGAACAATACTGCATAGGAACCTGGAATGTAAGATTATGAATCAAGGTAAGCTTGACGTAGTCAAAAATAAGATGGCAAGAATGAACATCGACATCTTGGGAATCAGTGAACTAAAGTGGACAGGAATGGGCGAATTTAACTCAGAAGACCATTATATCTACTACTGTGGCCAGGAATCCCGTAGAAAAAATGGTGTGGCCTTTATAGTCAACAAGAGAGTGAGAAAGGCAGTATTGGGATACAATCTCAAAAATGACAGAATGATCTCGGTCCGAATCCAAGGCAAACCATTCAACATCACAATAATCCAAGTCTATGTCCCAACCACTGCTGCAGAAGAGGATGGACGAATTCTATGACCTACAACACCTCATAGAACTAACACCAAAAAATGATGTCCTCATCATCATAGGGGACTGGAATGCTAAAGTAGGAAATCAAAAGGTAACCGGAATAACAGACAAGTTTGGCCTTGGAGAACAAAATGAAGCAGGGCAAAGGCTAACAGAGTTTTGTCAAGAGAACACACTGGTCATAGTGAACACCCTTTTCCAACAACCTAAGAGGCAACTCTACACATGGACATCACCAGATGGGCAACACCGAAATCAGATTGACTATATAATTTGCAGTCAGAGATGGAGAAGCTCTAGCCAGTCAGTAAAAACAAGACCTGGAGCTGACTGTAGCTCAGATCATGAGCTACTCATTGCAAAATTCAGACTTAAACTGAAGAAAGTTGGGGAACCCACTACGCCATTCAGATTTGATCTAGATCGCATCCCCAATGAATACACGGTAGAGGTGAAGAATAGGTTTAATAGATTTGATAGACAGAGTGCCTGAAGAACTATGGACAGAGGTTCGTGACATTGTACAGGAGGCAGCAATCACCACCATTCCAAAGAAAAAGAAATGCAAGAAAGCAAAGTGGCTGTCTGATGAGGCTTTACAAATAGCAGAGGAAAGAAGGAAAGCAAACGGTAAAGGTGAAAAGGAAAGATTTACCCAACTGAATGCAGATTTCCAGAGAACAGCAAGGAGAGATAAGGAGGCTTTCCTGAATGAACAATGCAAAGTAATAGAGGAAAACAATAGATTGGGAAGGAGTAGAAATCTCTTCAAGAAAATTGGAGAAATCAAGGGAATGTTCCATGCAAAGCTGGCCATGGTAAAGGACAAAACAGTAGGGACCTAACAGAAGCAGAAGAGATTAGGAAAAGATGGCAAGAATACACAGAAGAACTATACAAGAAGGACCTCAATGTCCTTGACAACCACGATGGTATAATCACTGACCTCGAGCCAGACATCCTGGAATGCGAAGTTAAATGGGCCTTAGAAAGCATTACTAACACTTCCGGTCAGAGTAAAATGGTGAACTGACGCACTCTGCAAAAAGCGGAGTGGACGGCAGCTTCTTCTGACAGTTTGGGCAGTTATATTGCCCAACACAGCATCCCTCAGGCAGGGGGGTGACAGGCAAGCAACAAGGTCCAAGTGAGAGTTGAGATCGGCGTGCACAAGTCCCGGAGGGAGCTTGTTTACACTTTGAACTCCTCTCAGAAGCGGGCGATTGCAAGACAGCACTAAAGAAGCCAGCCGAGCTGAAATATCAGCTTAAATTCACCATTTCCCAATCTCTTAAGAAACAACTGGAAGAGGGAAACAAAGAGAAGCGATACGAAGTCCCAAGATAAACATTTATGGTAACAAAAACAATTTGCTTACTAGGAAGAAGATATAACAAAATTTGAACAAGGCGGTTAAGCGTATAAGGTTTAAAGCTGAATAATAGATCCATTGTAAATTTTTGAAGAGCTTGCTAAAGCGCTAAAATTGGATTAAACTGACATTGTTTAACATTCCTACGGTCAGAGACTGAGTGATAAGCGTAGGAGCGACTGTGACTGGAAAGATCACGAGACGAAGGTGTAACATAAAACTGTGTCCGGCTGAAACTGCGATTTGGCTAGAGTGTGTGCTAGAGGACCGGAAGAGAGGCAGACCGGAAGTGTTTCTGGTAGGACATTGTTAACATGGGACCGGAAACAGGAAATCTAAAGAGAGCCTACTCTAGCCATAGAAACCATTGAGAAATTGCACCCGCCATTTTGTGGAGGACTGAATTTTAAAACATAATTTTAGAACAAAATAGACTGTTAAAAATAGCGAAAAAAGCGGGATTTAAAGAATATTGAGAAGACAGCTGAAGTACATTGAGAAATTTTCAAAACAGAACCAAGACTTTGACAAAGAGTGGCGTCAGCTGCAAGTCCAAGCATGTCAACTAAAGAGAAGAAAGAATGGCAGGCAGCAATGGAAGCAACGGAGAAACGTATGCTTGAAGCGATTCAAGGTATGGTGAAGCAGATGGACAAGCAATTAGAGAAACAAATGGAAAAACAGCTGGAACAGTTGGAAGAAGTTCAAGAAAAAAAGTGGCGACCTTGAGAGAGTTAGTGCTCGCAGAGGTGGCAGAGATTAAAAAAGAAGTGGAAAATACAAATAGTCAAGTTAAAGCTTTGGCGACAAAATCAACTGAAATGGAGCAAAAGACACAGGATTTGGGGGAAAAAATTGAAACAAATACACAAAATAACTGGAATCTTGAGGCAATGGTGGAATATAAAGCAATGTTAAACCATCTGAGATTAAGAGGGATAGAAGAAAAGTTGGGGGAAAACATACGTACAGTGGTGATGGCAGCTTTGACAGAATATCTGGGAGAAGATCAAGGAGAAATGGATTTGGACTTTGATCTAATTTATAGAGTGAACTCAGCTTATGCTCAAAAAAAAATTTACCAAGAGATGTCATTGTCCAATTTGTAACAAGGAAAATGAAAGAGGATATATTCAAGAAGCAGTTCACACAACCATTGGAAATTGACGGCAAAAAAATAATAATAATGAAAGAACTCCCAAGGACCATCTTACAGGATAGAAAGAAATACAAGAAGTTGGTGGATAAGTTGAAGCAGTTAAATATTAGATTCAGATGGGAGATACCACAAGGTCTGTCATTCACCTACAATTCGAAAAGACATATGATTAAAACACCTGGAGATATGTATATGTTCAAAGCTGAAAACCCTGAAGATTTTGGAGATATTTAAAAACACTTCATGATGGATTACAAATTGTTATCGTGGAATGTAAATGGACTTAATTCACCTTCCAAAAGAAGGGTAGTGAATTATTGGCTACAAAAGCAGAAATCTAATATCATCTGTCTACAAGAAACCCATATAAAAAGGGACAATAAATATTTGCTTAATAAAAAACTGGGAGAAGAATTTTATTCATTGGCAGAGAAAAAAAATAAAGGAGTTGTGATTTATCTAAATAGAAATTTGGAGCCAAAACAAATTTTTACTGATAAAGATGGGAGATATGTTGCTGTAGAAATTACAATGCTTCAAAAAAAGACACTGGTAGTTTATATGCTCCTAATGGAGCTAAAGAGAATTTTTTTTAAAGATTTGATGAAGGAATTGGACCAAGTGCATTATGATCAGATAATTTTAGCTGGAGACTTTAATGGTGCTGTCAACAATAAATTGGACAGGAAATCACAAAAGGGTGATGAGAAGATTGGGAAGTTACCCAATTTTTTTTTTAATTGATCGAACAAGAAAAACTGGAAGATGTATGAAGGAAATGGAACCCAAAGGTTAAAGACTTTACTTTTTATTCTAACCGACACAAATCCTTCTCAAGAATAGATATGATTTGGATGTCGAGTGAAATTGCATTAAAAACTCAGAAGACAGAAATTTTGCCAAAGACCAATTCAGATCATAACCCGGTAATTTGGACATTAAAAGAAAAAATGAAACAGTTCCATTGGAGAATTAATGAAGATTTATTAGATAAGACAAAGTTAGTGGAGACATTGCGTAAGGAAACTCAACTTTTTTTTCAAATGAACTTAAACCAAAACGTAAAAATACAGACAGTCTGGGATGCCTATAAGTCTGTGATAAGAGGAGTATTGATATCAATGAATGCGGCTGATAAGAAGCAAAATATGAAACAACAAAAGGAATTGCAGGAAAAAATTCAGCAAAAAGAAAATGAGCTGAAACGGAGACCAGGCAAAAAGAAAATTATTAAAGAAATCCAGATCTTACAAGACCAATTAAAGGTGATACTTAACAGAGAACTCTACTGGAACTTAAAGAAATTGCAGCAAAAATCTTTTGAAGGAGCAAATAAGCCAGGAAAATATTTGGCTTGGCAACTGAAAAATCGAAGGGAGAGAAGGACAATAAGTAAAATAATTGAAGACGGTAAAGAAATAGTAGACATGAATGGATTAAAAAGAGTCTTCTTTAAATATTATGTGAAATTATTTCAAAAAAAGAATATTGACCCAGTGAAAATTAAAAACTACTTGGATAAAGTAAATTTACCTGAGATGGACCTGAAAACCAAGGAAATGCTGAATGGTCCAATCCAGAAAGAAGATATATACAAAGCAATAGAAGATGTCAAGTTAGGGAAAGCTCCAGGACCAGATGGATTTACTGTAAATTTTTATAAAAAATTAAAAGAGGAGCTGATTCCGATTATGGAACTTCTAGTAAATGAAATTCAGTGACCAAGGTAATACCAGAATCTTGGAAAGAAGCCAACATATCACTCATACCTAAGAAGGACAAGATTTGACAGATGTTAAAAATTATAGACCAATTTCACTACTCAATAATGACTATAAATTGTTTGCCAAAGTAATTTCGGAGAGACTGAAGAATTATCTGAAAGATGTCATAAGAGAAGAACAAGCCAGTTTTCTACCAAGTAGACAAATTAGAGACAACTTAAGAATTGTGATCGACTCAATTGAATACTATGATAAACATCCAGAAAAAGAGGTTGCTTTTCTATTTTTAGATGCTGAAAAAGCCTTTGACAATTTAAATTGGGAATTTATGTTTCAAGTGTTTGAAAGAATGAACATTGGTCAGCCCTTTTCAAATATGATTAGGGCAATATACTGTGAACAAAAAGCGTCGCTGAATGTAAATAAAGAGATGACAGATTATTTTAAAGTTCAAAAAGGGACTAGACAAGGATGCCCGTTATCTCCTTTATTATTTATTTGGATTTTGGAAGTGATGCTGAACAAAATAAGAGAGGATAAAGACATAAAAGGACTTACAATCGGAGGTTTTGAGTATAAATACAAGGCTTTTGCAGATGATGTAATGTTTATAACTGAAGATCCAGTAATCAATGTACCGCTACTGATGGAAAGGATGAAAGAATTTGGAGATTTGGCTGGATTTTATGTGAACAAGAACAAAACAAAGATACTTTGTAAAAACATGAGAAAAGAAAATCAACTGGATTTACAAGAAAAAGTTCAATGTGAAGTGGTGAAGAAAACTAGATATCTGGGAATTGAGATTACAATGAAAAATATAGACTTGTTTAAGAATAATTACGAAAAGACCTGGACTAAAGTTCAACAGGATATAAAGAAGTGGAATACTTTGAATTTATCACTTTTGGGCAGAATTTCAGTAGTTAAAATGAACATTTTACCTTGTTTGTTATTTTTATTTCAGACAATTCCAATAGTAAAAGACTGTAAAGTGTTGAATTTATGGCAAAAAGAGATTTCAAAGTTTGTTTGGTCTGGAAGGAAACCAAGGATTAAAATGAAGATTCTTTGTGATGCAAAAGAAAGGGGAGGTTTCCAACTCCCCAACTTTAGACTATACCATGACGCTGTGTGTCTGGCTTGGCTTGAACAATGGATTAATCTGGACAATAGAAAAATGTTGGCGTTAGAAGGGCATGACCGTAAATTTGGATGGCACACCTATTTATGGTACGAAAAATCTAAAGCAGATAACCTTTTTAAACACCACTTTATAAGGAGATCACTATTTATGACGTGGATGAGATATAAGAGGGGTTTTTTTTAAACAAGACCTTTGTGGATTGTTCCAGCAGAAGTAATTAAACCACTTTCAAGGCACAAAGGGAAAGATTGGTTATCCTACAGAGACATTTTGAAGATTGAGGGGAGTAGTTTCACGATGAGAGCTAGAGAAGAACTAGAATTTGAATATGGTTGGTTAAATTATAGGCAGATTTATGATCTATTTAAGACTGATAAAATGAGGTATGGTTTCAGGAAAGAAAATAATGAAATTGAAATGGTGTGGGTAGAAAAAGGTAAAAAAATGATTTCTAGAATTTATAAGATTTTGTTAAAATGGTATACACAAGATGAGACTGTAAAAGAACAAATGGTGAAATGGGCTATAAACATAAATAGAGATATAGAAATGTCATCATGGGAATGTTTGTGGAAAAAATCGATTAAAATTTCAACATGTGTTAATGTGAAGGAAAATTGTTATAAAATGATGTATAGATGGTATATGATGCCAAAAAAAATTGCTAACATGAATGAGAACATGTCTAACAAATGTTGGAAGTGTATGAAAAAAGAGGGCTCATTTTACCATATGTGGTGGACATGCGAAAAAGCGGCAGTTTTTTGGACTGAGATCCATAATGAAATTCAGAAAATCCTGAAATGTACTTTGAAAAAAGAGCCAGAAATGTTACTTTTAGGGCTCAAATTGGAAGAAGTTAAAGTGACAAAGAGAACATTGTTATGGTATTTAATTACAACTGCAAGAATGACTTATGCTCAATTTTGGAAGCAGGAGCAGATACCTGACAAATGGGAATGGATAAGGAAAATGATTTTCATGACAGAAATGGACAAATTGACAAGAAAACTTAATGGAAAAGAAGACGAAGAATTTTTAGCAGACTGGAAAGACTTTAAAGACTATCTAGAACTTAATTGGGATGTGAAAAATAGATTGCTTTGCTTTGACAATTATTAAGAATAGAAGTGTAGTAAGAAAATGGATTGTATTAGAAATGTTACCTAATAGTGAGAAATAGAAAAGGAAAATATTGAAAATGAAGATTCGAATATTGAATAAGAATTGAATGTAAGAGAATATTGATAGAAATATTAATGGGGGTGGAGCATCGCTGGAAGCCAGGGGAGGGGGGATAGAAAATTGTAGAAAAGGATATGTTAAGACTTGGTTATCAACTATGGAATGTATTATTATATCCTGTTAATAAAAATTTCTTTTAAAAAAAGAAAAGAAAGCATTACTAACAACAAAGCTAGTGGAGGTGACGGTATCCCAGCTGAGCTATTCAAAGTCTTAAAAGAAGATGCTATTAAAGTGCTGCACTCAATTTTCCAACAAATTTGGAAAACACAACAGTGGCCACAGGATTGGAAAAGGTCAGTATACATTTCAATCCCAAAGAAGGGCAATGCCAAGGAATGTTCAAACTATCGCACAATTGCACTCATTTCACACGCTAGCAAGGTCATGCTCAAGATCCTACAAGCAAGGCTCCAACAGTACGTGGATAGAGAACTGCCAGAAGTACAAGCTGGGTTTCGAAGAGGTAGAGGAACTAGAGATCAAATTGCCAACATTCGCTGGATTATGGAGAAAGCAAGAGAGTACCAGAAAAACATCTACTTCTGCTTCATTGTCTATGCTAAAGCCTTTGATTGTGTGGATCACAACAAACTATGGCAGGTTCTTAAAGAGATGGGAGTACCAGACCACCTCACATGTCTCCTGAGAAACCTGTATAAGGGTCAAGAAGCAACAGTTAGAACCGGATATGGAACAACTGATTGGTTTAGCATAGGAAAAGGAGTACGACAAGGATGTATATTGTCACCTTGTTTATTTAATTTATATGCAGAGTACATCATGCAAAATGCTGGCCTGGATGAATCACAAGCCGGAGTTAAGATTGCTGGGGAAAAGATCAATAACCTCAGATATGCAGACGATACCACTCTGATGGCAGAAAGTGAAGAGGGCCTCTTGCTCAGGATGAAAGAGGAGAGCACAAAAGTGGGCTTGAAGCTCAACATCAAAAAAACTAAGATCATGGTATCCGGCCCCATCACTCCTTTGCAAAAAGAAGGGGAAGTTGTAGAAGTAGTGGCAGACTTCACGTTCCTGAGATCCCAGACTGCAGCCATGAAATTAAAAGACGCCTGCTCCTGGGGAGGAAAGCAATGGCAAACCTAAACAGCATGATAAAAAGCAGAGACATTACCCTGCTGACAAAAGTCCGCATGGTCAAAGCAATGGTATTCCCAGTAGTAATGTATGGCTGTGAGAGTTGGACTATAAGGAAAGCCAAGCACCAAAGAATAGATTCTTTTGAACTATGGTGCTGGAGAAGACTCTTGAGAGTCTGTTGGACTACAAGGAGATTAGTCCTAAAAGAAATCAACCCTGACTGTTCCCTGGAAGGCCAGATCCTGAAACTGAAGCTCAAATACTTTGGCCACCAAATGAGAAGGGAGCACTCACTGGAGAAGACCCTGATGCTGGGAAAGATTGAAGGTCAAAGAAGAAGGGGACGGCAAAGGATGAGATGGTTAGACAGTGTCATCGATGCAACGAACATGAAATTGAGCAAACTTCAGCGGACAGCGGAAGACAGGAGGGCCTGGCGTGATCTGGTCCATGGGGTCACAAAGAGTCCGACTCAACTGTGCGACTGAACAACAACAAAATGTTGCACAGCACGTCAGGAACACTTGAGCCAGCACATTCAGTCACTCTAGCACTCACCAGCAAGCACTCCTTGCATCCAGAGGTTTCCAATAGTCAACCACACTGAGACAGTCCAGTGGTTACTATGTACAGGAATTTAATTACAAATTTACACAGCTCTCCAGCAAAATGCTCTGCCATACACTACCATCAGAAGAAGGGGAAAAGGCAGTATAAAGCAATGACATATATACATTGGTCAGCCAGTCACATCAGTGCTGACTCATGGTTACATCAGCCCCAGGTTGCATCAGCTCATGCCCACACTGGCTGAAATTGGTTTAGTGCAGCTCTCCAGCTGTCACTTAGATCGTCATGATCTGAGTGCTGAAACTTACTCACCAACACAAAAGTCAAGGCAGACCCCTGTTGTTTAGTAGAAAAGATGGGAGTTTCACTTCCAGCAGCTTCTAACACAGAGCCACTTCATTGGACAGAGTTGCCTATACTGTTTTTGAAATTGCTACTCTAATACCCCCCATTCTTTTTTTTCTTTTTTTAAAAAAATCTCATATTTCTCCCATATATGTGTTTAAGGGGATATCTTATACTAATCCGTCATAAAGCAATGCTAACATTATTGCAAGTAAGACTGTAAACCATTCTACTCAGCCAAGACATTTGCTTTTTCTTCCATTAACCCTCTCTTATTTTCTTTGGACTAGAGACCTTTTTATCTACCTTGTTGTTGTTGTTAGCCATTCAGTCATGTCCAACTCTTGGTGATTCTATGGGCCAGCTCTCTCCATGTTTTCTGATCTTGTACTGTTTCTTTGAGTTGTTCCATGCTCGGGCTGGTGTTGACTTTTATGGTGTCTAGCCACAGTGTTCTTTGGCGGCCCGGTTTCCTTTTGCCACTAACCAATCCAAGCATAATTGCTTTTTAGACAACCTCTACCCTCAAATTCTGGCTCTTTTATTTTTGCTTTTTTTAAGTTTATATTCTAAATGTTACACTTACCACATGGAGTTTTCTGTTTTCACATTACATCTTTGTTCATCTGTACAGCTTATTAGGTGCATTCAGCCGATCAAATTGTTTCTGCTTTAGGAATCCACTTCCAAAATTAATTATGGTTTGAGGCATATTGAACGTCTACTTTATGCTTTTGGGGATGAGGTTTGAAGCAACATCATGCATTCACCTGTACATCAATGTATTTACTTCTGACCAATGGCCCCAGAGTGCACAATGGGGCCATATACAGGCAGGGGAGACGTTTCTGGAAACTTGCAGAAACCCTTAGATAAGCTGAAAAATCCAAAAATATTTGTTTTTAATTGTGGGACTTAAAATCCCTGCAAAATCAGAGAAGGAAAAAGCAGGAAAAGTACATTTCCTTGTGATCTTAATTCCCAGCAAGGAACATATGGGCAAAGAAGGTTCTCTAGACATCCTAGTCTCAAGCCATATATGGCTTCCAAAGTCAAAACCATCACCTTGAATTGGGCTCAGGAGTAGATTGGTAGCCAATGTAATTGCTGTAATATTAAGGACATGGGCTCCTGATAGCTGGCCCGAACCAGCAGTCTAGCTGCAGCTTCTGAACACTCTTCAAAGGTAGCCCCCATTAGACCCCACCGTAATTGCTCTGTCTGGGGAGGGGAAGATTGCTTAGGAGCAATTGTGTCAACAGCCTGGGCTATCTTTCTATTCCAAAGAGCAGTCAGAGCCTCGACTGAATTGTCAGCAACCAAGGTGGGGAACCCTTAAGTGCTGACAGGAACCCATCAGGATCCAGAGGGCACATGGGGCAGACCATCTTAGTGGTTTTTGAGTGTTGTATATCAGCCCCAGAATACACTGCAGGGCAAAGGAGGTGAAGGTGGCCACTGGTGGCAGGAGAGAAGCTAGGCAGGCAGAGAAGGAGAATGGACAAACAGTGAGGGAGAGGAGGGAAAGAAGAGGTCAGATGATGGTAGCTATACTTCCAGATGAATTTGCCACTGGATAAGAGTGACTTTTGTCTAGGTTTGCTGTCATTGCTTTTAGAGTCCAGAGGAATGATGGAGGGGGTCCTGTCACATAGGACGAACCCCAGGTATGGAGGAAAGATCTTTGTCTTGGAGTCTGGAAAGGTTTAGGTCCAAGAATGGTGTGTATTCCATAGCTATTGATCCAGATCCTTAACTAGAAATGGGAAGTCCTTTTGTCCTCCTAACTGTATTCCTCTTCTGAAAAAGTTCCATCTGATTCACAGCCAGAGAGTTGGAAGAAAAGCTAGGGCCACCTGGGGCTATGGTTTCCCATCCAATTTCTCCCTTTCTTCATATGGCTGCTATAGAAAAAGAGGCAGGATAATTGATCCAATTCTCATCTGATTTGACTCAGCTAAATCATATTATGTTGGTCCATTCCACAGCTTTCGCCCTTTACAAAAACAGTAAGTGAGCAACTTGCTTAGACCCATAGACCTGCTGTAAATTGAAGGAAGGGCATGGTTATTTTCTCTAATTTATTTATTTAGAGTCACTGTACCATCGTGGTACACAGCCAGAGTTCATTAGTTGCTGTAGATTTTCTGGGTTGTGTGGCCATGGTCTTGGCATTGTAGGACCTGACGTTTCACCAGTAGCTGTGACTGGCATCCTCAGAGGTATAACACAGAAAGGTGGAGTACTCTCTATGTCAAGGTGAGCAGAAAAAAGGTAGGCGAGTAATTTATTTCTACTCTGGAAGGTGGGGTAGGGCTGAGTCAATTATCTTGTGCAGTTCTCCAGGCTATGAACATGCTAATGGAGGAGTTTTCCTGAGGAGGTTCTTTTGTCTATAGATTGTTTCCTGAGGAGGTTTGAGGAGGTTCTTTTGTGTGTGGAATGGCTATTGAAACTCTAATCTTATATGTAGTGCTATTGCCAGCTGTAGAGCATTTTGTGTTTTTCAGGACAGGAAACCATGCCCTATTTATTTTTAAACTTTATTCTAAGGAGAGTTTCAATAGCCATCCCACACACAAAAGAACCTCCTCAAACCTCCTCAGGAACATGTTCTTGTTCAGGCTTCTCCCTCTGTCAAAATGTAACCCTCACAAATCACATTTGGAGGCTATGGGGCATGATGTTAACTTTGTAACCTGTTGCCTTCATCAGCTCCTCCATGAGACTCTC
Source organism: Gekko gecko (assembly GCA_029375565.1). Classification (NCBI taxonomy): domain Eukaryota; kingdom Metazoa; phylum Chordata; class Lepidosauria; order Squamata; family Gekkonidae; genus Gekko; species Gekko gecko. Next base: position 127,129,227 of record JAPDNY010000005.1, read on the forward strand.
ATAATGATCTCAAACAGTGTTGCTCCTTTTAGTGGTAGGAACAGCTCTGTTGGTGTGCAGCTGGCATCCACTAGAGCTACTGGGCTTTAATTGGAGAGTAATCAATCAAAGCTCTAGCTGGAGGCTAATCTGCTATTAAATATGGAATGTTATTTGGCGTGATGAAATTGGAGAGCACACCATTATGCAAACTGTACAAACATGTTACCCACCTGGAAATGGGGGGATGCCTTTTCTTTCAACTTTTAATTCATTTATTTCTAAAAGAAAAAAAGAACAAGGGGAAAAAACTTTAAACCTAGTGACTAAATAAGATTTTTATTTTTTTAAAAAAAATCATAAAGACAAAAATATTACAGCAGTGATGGTGGATTTTTGCAAGCATAAGCGTCATCTACGGGGGGGGACAGGGGTGTGGGCCATCCTTGAACTTTTCCAGGGATTAATGAGTCCCCCCCTCCCCCTGGGCAACCACTGCCAGGCAACATTGAGTTTCAAACTTTCCCGTGTGGGTTTTTTCTTCTAGGCTAGAAAACAGGAAGTAGGCTCACCTTAGGCTTGCCAGGCAGGCCCCAGGTGGGATCGGAGGATCCCCAGTCTGAGAACCCCTTCCCTGCTGTTAAAAGAATTGGGCAGTGTGGGGGAAAGGTGGCATCAGCAGTGTTGGGGTGACGCTCTAGCATTTCCTCTCTATGGTATGCCTAGAGTCGGAAGGCTAGAGTCAACTTAGCTGCTATAGGACTCATCAGTTCTCCTTACGTGTTTGGGGCGGTTCCCTCTAGCCTGCGCTAGCGCACTGATTCCTCTCCCCCTTCCCCCAGCCACCACACAGGTCTTCATTTTCATCAGTCCTTGGCGATGTGGCCCCCTCCTCACTGGAGCCATCGGGAAGTTGTCCTGGACTAGCGTGTGTGTGTGAGTGAGAGAGTGAAAGTGTGAGCAAGGGGGAATGGGGGAATGGGGGGAGGTGGGAGGGAGGGGGAAGTATCTTCCGCAGTATCTCTTTCCATGCTCCCTCCCATCTGATTATCATGAGCCAGGGATATACAGGAACCATCTAATAAGAAATAGGATGTGTGTGTGGGGGTGCCCTTCGCTTTATGCTGCCTGGGAGTGGGACTTCCTTGCATACCAGAACGATGCTGTCTTAGCAAGGACAACCCCCTTTTTTGTCTCAGGCTCTTAGGTTCCAGCGTTCCCAAACTGCTACCCTTTGATTACATTTGCCAGCCCCGGGAAGGAGACCCTGTTCCATCACCCCCCCACAAGACCTGATGCCATTGTCATGTGTGTGTGAAGGCTGCACGTGTCCTGCTTCTCCCCTTTGGCAGCCTCCAAGGGGGAGTCTCCATCAACACAGCTGCTGTTGTCTGTGTGTGTGTGCGCATCCGCAAAGAGTGTGTGAGCTGTGGGGGGTGCATAGAGGTGGGGGGTGGAGATGTGTGAGGGACGCTGCACGTGTCCTTCTCTTCAGCAGCCCTCCTGGGCCTGCCATGGACGGCGGGGTGATCGGTGTGTGCACATGTTGAGTGTGGAGCTAGCTGGTGGAAGTGGGGGTGCAAGCTGCATGCATCCTTCTCCTCCTCCATCAACATTTGCTACAACCATTCCTTTAGGACAGTCTTCTAGAGAAGAAGTCAGTGGGGCCAACTTTCTCTCTCCCTCCAATGCTGCTGGAATTGCATACCAGATTAAACTGAAGTAAGGACATACTTTCCAGTTTTCAAGTTTTGTCACTTTTATGAAACACTACTTACATATGGCCTGCTGTTTTAATTTAACAAGCAAGGAAAAAAGTATGCCAGGTTTGGGATTAAGGTTGACAGTCTCCAGGTGGGGCCTGGAGGCTTCCTTCTTTTACAACTGATCTCCAGACTACAATGAAAAGATCAATCCCCCTGGAGAAAATGGCTAATTTGGAGGGTGGACTCTATGGAATTATACCACGCTGAGGTCCCTCCCCTCTCCAAACCACACTCTTTCTAGGCTCCACCCCCAAAATCTTCAGGTATTTCCCAACCCAGAGCTGGCAACTGTATCTGGGATCATAAATGCTGGAGATAAACCACCTTTTCCCAGTAGAGACTACAAGTGAAATGACTTGTCCGATCTTTTATATGCTTGGCAGTTTACTAAGCTGAGTGTGTCCCAGTGTTTCTGGTTTACATAAGTGCCTTCTCATTCGCTCCCTCCACCCCATTGCTTAAGCATCATGTTGAGGACTTTGATGCATCTTTAGTTTTCTGGGCTGTCCATTGCTTGTGAATAAATATCACTCCTGGGAGACAACAGGATCTCTGAGTATTTCTGAGGGAAATACTTTTCCAAACAGTGTATCTTGTGTGCTGCTTAGTTCATGTAATTAGGCTTTGAAGGACAGTTTTGGAAATGATCTGCTGAAAGGCTCTGATGTGGTGGAGAGGGTGTTCTATGTTTCTTTATATATATATATATATATATAAAGTTTATTTATTAGTTTACAAATTTACAACAAACCTTCATCCATACTTTACAACAATATGTCTAGGTTTCCACGTCGTGCTATCCATGCATAAACACATGTCCATCTCTCGTAGAAGATACCATCACTTTTTCCCTGTAGTGCCAAGCTTAGTTTGTCCATTTATCTCCAATAATTTGTAAACCACTTCCTCCTTGGTGGGGAACCCTTCTTGTTTCCAGTATTAAGCTAGGAGTATTCTGGCAGTCGTCATAATAAACTAACAAGTACTTTTCTTTCTGTTTGAAGTTGCTGGGAATCATCCTGTCCTTATATATATATGAATTTTGGTTCCACAGCATTCTATGCTTGCCATAATTGATTCGGCTCAAGAACTGGCAGTAAGAAGACACTGGCAGTAAGAAGACACTGGCCAGGGCTGACTGGCTGCTTTGCAAAGTCCCGCCCCCGTCAGCCCCCGTCAGTGTTTTCAGCTCAGTCTGCTCCAACAGGACAGGACCGTCTGGAGTGTGAGCGCAGGGACAGGCCCTCAAGGCTGAGGCAAGTGAGAGAAGCCCTTTTCCGCCCCCCACACCATCCCCTGGGCCTTCTATGGGGCACTAGGCCCAGAGAAGCCCTCTTCCGCCCCCCACACGCCATCCCCTGGGCCTTCTATGGGGCACTAGGCCCAGAGAAGCCCTCTTCCGCCCCCCACACCCCATCCCCTGGGCCTTCTATGGGGCACTTGGCCCAGAGAAACCCTCTTCCGCCCCCCACACCCCATCCCCTGGGCCTTCTATGGGGCACTTGGCCCAGAGAAGCCCTCTTCCACCCCCCACACCCCATCCCCTGGGCCTTCTATGGGGCACTTGGCCCAGAGAAGCCCTTTTCCGCCCCCCACACCCCATCCCCTGGGCCTTCTATGGGGGACTAGGCCTAGAGTAGGCCATTTCCACCCCCACCCCCTGGGCCTTCTATGGGGGACCAGGCCCAGAGAAGGCCTTTTCCGCCGCCCACCCCCACCCCCTGGGCCTTCTATGGGGGACCAGGCCCAGAGAAGGCCTTTTCCGCCGCCCACCCCTGGGCCTTCTATGGGGGACTCGGCCCAGAGAAGGCCTTTTCCGCCCCCCACACCCCATCCCCTGGGCCTTCTATGGGGCACTAGGCCCAGAGAAGGCCTTTTCCGTCCCCCACACGCCATCTCCTGGGCCTTCTATGGGGGCAGTAGGCCCAGAGAAGCCATTTTCTGACCCCCACACGCCATCCCCTGGGCCTTCTATGGGGGCAGTAGGCCCAGAGAAGCCATTTTCTGTCCCCCACACACCATCCTCTGGGCCTTCTATGGGGGCAGTAGGCCCAGAGAAGCCCTTTTCCCCCACACACTGCCTACTGCCCCCATAGAAGGTCCAGGGGATGGTTTGTGGGGGACAGAAAAGGCCTTCTATGGGCCCAGAGAAGCCCTTTTCTGCCCCTCTTCCCTTCCTTTCCCCCTTTTTCTTTCTTCCTCTCTCCTTTCTTTCACTCTTCCCCCTATTCCTTCCTTCCTTTCTCCAACCCTCTCTCCCTTCCACATCCCTCCCTTCCTTTCTAGGGCCCGTTGTCTTCCACCACAACGGCTTTGCTCCCTAGTATTTAATAAGAATGTTTCCGGATAAAAATTTATACTCATGTTCATTATTTCTAAGATTAACTTCTGTACCATTTTCCAGTATTTATAAATCCTTCCACAACGCCACCACATGTGAAAAAAGGTCCCCACGTTTGTCTTACACTTCCAGCAGTTGTTGGATATTGACGGGTTACATTTCGCTACCCTATCAGGTGACCAATACCACCTATGAAATACTTTATATATGTTTTCCTTATAATTAGTCGCTTTCATATATTTTAAAGATTTCCAAGTCTCATCCCATCTATCCACATCCACATTGTGTCTTCTTTCATCTAAGCTAACATCGATGAGTTTATTACCTCTTCTTGCATGTAATCCTCTAATAGTAACCTATACAGTTTTTGTATTGGTTTATCGTTTGTCAATAACCAAATTTTCTCCAACTGAGTTTTGGAGTCCTGGAAAGCTACCATCTCATCCCTGGCATGTCTAGATTTAAGTTGTATATTTTCCCACCATGTATATTTTATATTATAAGTGTTTAGCAGGATTTCCTCTGATTTCAGATTATTATGTTCATCCAATAGTGTCTCATAACATGCTCTATCCTCCATACTGATAAGGGAAGGCTTTACAAATGCTTCTAAGGGTGATACCGACTTTGGGGTTTTACTGTAATATCTCTCCTTTACTTCATTCCAAACTCTTAGAAGTGCGCCTCTAATAATATGATTTTTAAAATTAGAGTGGATCTTATCCTTCCCATAGCATATGTAAGCATGCAACCCCATGTGTAGATCATGCCCCTCTAAATTTAAAGTTCTAATATCTCCTAGCATTAGCCAGTCTTTTATCCAACATAAGGTCGATGCTTGGTAATATAACCTCCAATTAGGCAGCCCACATCCTCTCTTTTCTTTTCTATTCTGAAGTATCTTCCATTTAATCCTAGCTCTTTTGGGATACCATATAAATTTTTTGGCAATTCTATCTAATTCAACAAAGAATTTTAGATTTTTTAATATGGGTAAATTTTGGGTTACAAGAAGGAATTTCGGCAAAATATTCATTTTCATGGCAGCTATTCTACCCATTAAGGATAACTGCATACTTTTCCACCTTTCTAAATCTTTCTTTATTGCCTCAAGCATTTTATAGTAGTTGTCTTCTATGAGCATATTGTTATTTCCTGATAGTATAATTCTTAAGTATTTCACTTTCTTGGTTACTTCTACTCCTGTGGTTTTTTGAATCTCTTGTACAATCTTAGGTCTACAATTTTTTGTTATTATTTTGGTTTTGCTTTGGTTTATCTTAAGCCCGGCTACAGAACCAAATTCTTGTATCAGTCCTAGTAGTGGTCCCAGTGATTCCATCGTGTTTTCCACTACAAATACAACATTGTTTGCAAAAGCTCGTAACTTAAATATCTCACCCTTCACCCTCAAAGCTTGGACTAATTCACACTTTCTAACTTCCTCATTCAATGTTTCAAAAGCAAAGAGAAATAGTAGCAGCGATAAGGGGCATCCCTGTCTAGTGCCTTTTTGGATCTCAATAGCTGATGTCTTATCTCCATTTACTACTACATTGGCATATTGTTTTCCATATATTGCCTGTATCATTGTCAAAAATTGGTTTCCACAGTCCCAACTTCTTAGTTTTTGTATTATAAATTCCCAGAAGATATTGTCGAATGCTTTCTAAGCATCTAAAAACATTAATGCCAACTGTTTCTCCGGGTGTTGTTCATAGTATTCTATAACATTCAGAATTATCCGTACATTGCTCTTGCTTTGTCTTCCTGGGAGAAAACCCGCTTGGTCTTGATGAATCCCTTTAATTAGCACCTTCTTTAACCTTGTTGCTAGGATGTTCGCATAGATCTTATAATCTACACTCAGGAGTGAAATTGGTCTATAATTTTTGATATCTTTAAGCTAATCTGCTCCTCAAAGATTTGATATAACTCTACTGGTAAGCCATCCGGTCCTGGTGTTTTTTTTTCTCTTCTGGTTCTTAATAGCTTCTACTGCTTCGCACATTGGGATTCTTTCATTTAATATTAATCTATATTTTTCTTCCAATTTTTATGGGTTCTTCCTTTCAAATATTTACTTATTAACTCTTTATTCTGTGGTTCCTGTCTATAAAGATTATTATAGAATCCTTCTACTATCTCATTTATCTCTTGTGCATTATATTTTATTTCACCTTTATCATTTTTCAGCGCAGATCTCATCCGTTTCTCTCTTTCTTTCCTAAATCTGTAAGCTAACCATCTGGTCGGCTTGTTTGCATTTTCAAAGTAATATAATTTTGTGTATTCTATTTTCCTAGCTATCTCTTGTGTTAATATTAAATTCATTTCGTGTTGTAACATTTTTAGTCTATCCCTCCCACTTTTAGACTCTGACTTTTTCAGTTTATCTTCTTCTTTTTTAACTTGCGCCCTTAATTTTGTGTATGTTTCATTCCTTTTTCTCTTTCTCCAAATCTCCTTACTAATACACCAGCCCCTCATGAAGGCCTTAAACGCGTCCCATATTGTTCCTATGGCTATTTCTGATTGTAAATTCCTCTTGAAGAAATCTTGAATTTCCCATTTAGTAAGCTCTATAATTTTTTGGTTCTTTAAAAGGGTTGCTTTCATTCTCTTTTTTTCCTTGAATGTGAATGTCAATAGTAAGGGATTATGATCCACGAAGGTTTTCAGCAGAATTTCTGCTCCTAACACTTCTTGCGCCCAACCAGTTGAAACCCATGCCATGTCAATCCTTGACCATGACTTATACCTAGCTGAATAATATGTATAGTCTTTAGTCCCTATATTTCTAATTCTCCACACATCGTTTAATCCATATTCTTCCGCCATGTCTAAGAAAGTTTTGGGCAGGATCTGTCCTACTTTCTTTTTCCTTGACTGCGACTTTCTGTCTAGTTCTGGCTCAAACACTGCATTGAAATCTCCCACAATACATATATTTGCAAATTGATATTTATTTAGGATTTCATATATTTTTCTAAAGAAAGGTTCTTGGGCTGGTTCGGGACATAAATGTTTATTATTATACCTTCTTTTTCAAATCCTTTTATTCTTATTACTACAATTCTTCCCTCTTCTGAGGTCATTAGTAGTTTTCGGAAAAGATGTTCCTTGACATAAGTTACTACCCCCCTCTTCTTACTCCCATCTGCTGCTATAAATTCTTTTCCTAGCTTTCTACAGGTCAAATACTTGATATCTTCTTTTTTAATATGAATTTCCTGTAGACAAACCACTTCTGCTTTGAGATTACTAACTTGTAATATCTTCCTTCTCTTCTGCGGGCCATTAAGACCATTAGCATTTATAGACACTATTTTAAGTTGTTTCCTAGCTAATATATTTATTTCTTAAAATAACGTGACTTACTTTTGAATTGGAATCTTGTTTGCATATGCATGGAGCTGCGGTGGCTCAAGTGGTTAAGACGCTGAACTGCAGGCTGTGGAAGGTCAGTAGTTCAGCAGTTCGAGACCCGGGTGCTGCATGACAGGGTGAGCTCCTGTCTCTAGTTCCAGCTCCTGCCAACCTAGCAGTTCGAAAGCTAGAAAATGCAAGTAGATAAATAGGTACCACTTCGGTGGGAAGGTAACAGCGTTCCGTGCACCTTGGTGTTTAGTCATGCTGGCCACATGACGACGGAAATGTCTTCGGACAGTGCTGGCTCTTCGGCTTTGAAACGAAGATGAGCACCGTAACCCTAGAGTCGGATTCGACTGGCTTTCGAGCAAGGGAACCTTTACCTTTACCTTTACCTTGCATATGCATCAGGGTTACTTTTAGGCCTCTTTTCCCTTTTTTAACTGTTTTTTTCCCTGGTTCTTGACTATGGCTTTCCCCTTCTTCTTCTTCTGCCCTTTCCTCCTCCTCTTGTATGTTTCTTATACTTGCTTCTAAATGAGATAGGTTTTGAGTAACAGTTTGGTGTAGTGGTTAGGAGCATGGACTCTAATCTGGGAGAACTGGGTTTGATTCCCCATTCCTCCACTTGCAGCTGCTGGTGTGGCCTTGGGTCAATCACAAGTTCTTTCAGAGCTGGTCTCTCAAGAGCAGTCCTCAAAAGAGCTCTCTCAGTGCCACCTACCTCACAGGGTGTCTGTTTTTAAATGGTAAGCCCATTTGCATGAACAAGATTGGGAGGGGAGACATGCAGATCAAAGTCTTTTGCTGTGTACAGCCCAGAGAGAACATTGGCAAGAAATGTGCAGGCTGTACATGTTCATGTTCTTCATATTGCTGTTACTTAAAATGGTGTGGTACAGTTTCAAAGGGACAATTAACTGGGATGTGTAAAAGGAATGACAGTATTGCCCATTAGAAACAATGGGAGAGGCTTGAAGGCCCATTGGAGATAATGGGAGCCAGGAATGCCAATTGACTTGCATGGGTTCCACTGAAATACACTGCAGCATAAAAAAAGTTGCAAAGAAAATTTGGAATGGTTTTTCCATTAAGGTCTTTGGGCTCAGATAGGCTACTCTGGGACTGGAATTACAACCTCCAGAGTGGAAAGACAGTTTCTAGCAATAGAATCCATGCTCTGGGACCGGAATGACAGTACAGAGTGGAATGACAGCCCCTGGGAATAGGCTCTGGGACTTGTACTCACTTGTACGATATGAGTTTGATGTGAGAAGAAGATTGCTGCTACTCTGAACTCTGTACATTGCTCAGAAATTGAGTGCACAGCAACTGTTTGTTATTCTGTCCTGGCTCAGAGACTTCAGCCATGCATTTACCAAATGAAGGCATCTGTGATGCCATAATTTAATACATTTCAGTACAAAGTCACCCTTACAAATAAGGCAGAAACAAGACTCCTGTAAATGAACATCCAGGAAAACTTTTAAAATGTTCCCCTACAGCTTTTCTGTGTTGTTTTCCTTACATTCAAATTTGTGACCATTACTTTGTCTGATGCACATGGTATGTATATTTGCAGATCTTAAAGTGACTATTCTAAAAGTGAATTTAAATAAAGGACACAGCAGGAGACCACTACCACTATAACCACTGGCCCACCTTTTCCTGGGTTTAGCCCAGCCCAAGGGCAATGCTTGGGGGTTCCCAGGCCCCCCTAAATTTCTGGGGAGCCCCTCCCTAAATCCCACATGGCTCTACCTCCATAGATAGTGACAGTAGCCTGTGATGTCACTGGCTCCTCCCTATGATGTCACTGGACCTTGGTTCTTTTAAGGACCTAGCATAGCAACTCTGGCTCAGCCCCAGCCCCAGCCCCCCCCCGGGAAATTGGAAAGTCTATGCCCCTGTATGCAAGTTCCAATAAACATTTCCAAATATCTAAAAATAAGTCCATATGCAATTGCCATCTATATGCCATGTCTTCAAATATTGTTAGAGTTCTAAGATCCCCAATCTATTGATTTACTGGAGATGGGTTTTTATCTTGCCAATGCTGTAATATGAATCTTAGCTGTAGTAAGTCCATGGAGGCTCCATTTTCATTGACCATCAGTTAGCCTCCAAGAGACAGGCAGATAGTTTATTACATAATAATTCTCAAAAATCAATGAACATTCTAATACAAAATTGATATAAGTAATCACTTCTTCTCAGAAAAACCAAATGACTGGCCACACCCAAAGCGTATGTTTAAGGGATGTGTCCTATAAGTTACAACACCAGCAATTAGACACTTTACTCAATCCTTTGCTAAAGAGTGCTGTGGTGTCCAGTATATCCTAAACATAAATTTTGCTGAATAATTCTCAGTTTAAGATCCATAGACTTTAACTCCTCATTCATTCACTCAGTTTATAGACCGTCCTCCCCTTGCTTTGACAAAACAGGGCAATCCAACTCCTTATTCTTAAGATTTCAATCCATGCCCTCAATGATCAGGACTGGACGTTTCTTTGGTATCCCTGCCCCCCTTAGACTTTGTCTTGTGATATGGGGGAAGTTGATGATATTGTACATTATATTCTGAGATGCCCATGGCATGAAGCCCCTAGGTTAAAGTACATCATCCCTATTATTCCACAGCGTAATGGACTCTTCAATCTGGATCTGGTCAAATTTTTACTCTCTTTTATTCTCTAGCAGAATGGTGTTATTTGCCTTAGCAACAAGGAAAATCAGAACTCCTTATTCCATTCATTTCTGAGACTCTGCGTATCAAATTTATTAGCTGACATCAAATACTTTTTAACAAATATTGGCCCCGGTCACACGGGCCAGAAAACGCGGGGGGGAGGCGTGGCAGTTTGCCCTGGAGCTAAATAAGGCACGGTAGCCCGATCATACGGGCCACCGGGTTGCCACACTCCAGCTCTGCGCCCCGATCACACTGCGCTGCTGCAGCGCAGCAAAAAAGCAGCGCAGTGCGCATGCACCATTGGGGGGGGCGGGCCACTGTCGGTGTCTTGTGTGTGCGCATGCGCTGTTCAGCGTTGGTGCGCATCCCATGGACACTTACAACATCCGGAAACCCCGGGGACATGGGCGGGCATCGGAAGCCGCGGGATACTGGTGCTCCCGCGATCAGACGCCAGCCTTTGCCCCGGGGTTTCCGGAAACTAGTACTTCCAACCTACTAGTTTTTTACCCCGCATTTTCCAGGGGAAGCCGCGGGTTGGCCACGGGAGCACTACGCCTCCCAGATGTGCTTGTATGATCGAGCACGGAAAGTCCGCAGGGCTCCCGTGCCTTCAGCGGGGCAAATGCTCCATGTGAACAGGGCCATTGTAGGTTTTATTTTCTGCCTTGATTCAGTTAGGGTTCCCAGGAGCAAAGGGGACTCAGAAGCACTTACTGCTGCAGGGCCATATTTAGATAGCAGCGAATGTTGCAACTGTCAGTATTGCCATTCTGCAGAAAGTAAAAAATCATATCCAGACCTCAGCTGAGAAAATGACAAAAGCTCATCCTCATAAATTCTCTTACCTGTCCAAGCCTGCCACAGAAAAAGATTTCTTCCCAGCTTTTAGATCTCAATTGGCCCATAGCATTAATTTAGAATGTGAAAATGGATCAAATTGATATTGTAGTGCTTTTACTTTCAACTTCATATCCATAAGTAGCAGATATTTTGCATTTCAGGGTGAAACTACTACCTCTTCCGTTCTAACAATGAGCTCCAGCCCAATCAGATCAGACTGCTTATTTGAAATGAGTGGTTATGTCATTTAAATGGAGATGGAAATTTTTATCCAAGATACTTATATGTATGTATTTTTCCAAAATATTTTGAAAAGCAACAATTAAAATGTGCTGTAGGAAAATCATTTGAACGTTTTTGCCAAATGATTTTCTGAGGCTCTTTATTAGCTGGTATATCAAAATTTTCAGTTGCACCATTTCAATATACCAGCTTAAGTTCTGGCCAAACTGAAATTTAACATAAATACATAGGATCAAATTTCCCCCCTCCCTTCAATGTATTATATTTTAATTAAAAATAAACTCAGTAATTCTATTTTTATATCTGATTCTAATTAAAATAGTATCTGTTTCCAGCTTATGTTCAGACTATCATATTCAGTCTAGAGGTTGCACAAATCCAATTTATTTCAACTAAACTCCGATAGTGTGATTATCCAAACATGGTTAGTTGGGTGCTTCAGATCAGGATCTAAAACCATGGTTTCAGGTTGGTTTATTAACCACAGTTGGCCTTAACTATGGTTTTGTGTGATGTACAAATGTAGATTTCCTCACTTAGGGCCAATCTGCTTTTAGCATTTGCTCAGTTGTTTTACCAAACCCACACTGGAACAGAAAAAGATGCAGTTCAAAACCACATTCAACTATCCCGGGCCAACACTGTACTGACTGCAGAGTCACCCCCGAATGGCCATAAAACAGCCATAAATCTATGCAGACTGCCACCATTAAACCAGAGATCAAATGAAGTGAAAACAGCATGCAGTCTGGACACTGCCATAAAATGCGACACTCAATCAAAGTGAAAGTGGCATGCAATGTAGATGGGAATTTCTGTTCCAGTGTGGGTTTGGTAAGACAGCAGAGCAAATGCTAGATGCAGATCGGGCCTTAATCTTGCCTTGTTTCTTAGTGCCACCCACACTGTAGTGCAGGCCAAGACATCATCCAGGTCTCTGTGGGGAAGACAGAGGAAAGATTGAAGGTAATATATCCAGCATTTGGTGAGAAAAACCTGGAATTGAATGATAGTCCTAGTTTCATACACTAAGCATAGTTTTAAAAACCTATGATTCCACATTGCTTATGAACCAAACTTCAGAATACATATCACAAGTCATAAATAAGTGCTGACAATGATGAAGACTAAATATTTTCCAGACATTTTATTTCACTGATTGTTGCTTATTAGCTTCCAGTCTTAAAAAGAATCAGGCATTTAGTATTTTGTTTCTTAAAGAAGAGTGCTCATAAATACTTCTCCAAAATCATTTATAAATTCTCCTGCAATTTGTCCTCCTAAAGATATGGCAGATCTCTGTTGCCCAGCACTCTTCTGTTAGTGCACCATACATTTCTCAGCACTACTCAGAACACCTGCCTTTCCACTTCCATACTTATACTTATACATTTTCCACAGATCCAACTGAATGCTGCAGCTTTTCCAGTTTGAGGGTGATAGGACTATGACATCACAACCTGCTTCATGTTTTGTGATGTTAAAGTCCCTTTCAGAAGAGGATGCTCCAGATGTAGTTAGTTCATCATGAGGGGTGGGTGAGAGTTCAAAATATCAGAGTAAGCTAGCATGTAAATCTAGAAATGTGATTATGCAAAGTGAGGATATGAAGTTACTAGTTAGTTTTACATTTAACATTTATTTCCTATGCTTTTCTTGACCATAGTATGCCTTTAAAAGAAATATTAAAAATTCAAGATGTAATTTCTTAATAAAGCTTTGCTTTAAAATCGTTCTCCAATATCTTTATAGTACACTTTCCAAACAGCAATTATAAATCAGTTGGCACTACCTACCGGCCTTCTTAATGGCTGGCAACTACTGTGAGTGGGATCAGCTTTGCCTCAAGAGCTTCATTCTGGCAGTTATTAAAAAGAGGTAACAGCTGGCAGAATTATCACCGCTGCTAACAATCTCCTTTAAAAAAAAATCAATTGTCCAAAGCTTACACATGGTGCATAACTTGACCTATGTTTTCTTCTACATAAATATTAGGCATGAAAGGCATTCGCTGTTACACTAAATTTATATATGCAGTTATTCAGTCTCTGGAACAGAAAGACGTGCATCTTTGGGGTTATCAAATCTACTATTTGTTGTGAGATGTACAATCATGTGGATTCCATAAGTGAGGATCAGTAACAAAACTAATGAGGTCACAAGAGCCATCCAAATTGCAGGGGTGAAAAAGGATGCACAGTCACTTGCATATGAAAAGGTGATGTTTTGAACACTGAAAGCTTGAATCTGCAAAAGAGAAGACATAGGAGTGAATGTGTACTTCATATTCTACTTCCACATGCTGTTAGTTCATCAACAACACATCCTAGTTGTTATTGTAACCATGGGAAAGGTTTAAGTTAAACTTCAGAAACTGAGGGGTATTTTAAGGAAACCTGAAAAGCAGCACCTCTTAGGTTTTTTCATAACAATTAGGACTTTAACCTATCTCCTGTTGGGGTTACAGTGTAACCTTCATGCACTTAAAAATTGCATTATGCTAATTCAGAGCGGCTCTCCAAGTTTTTATATAAAAGTTTTTCCGAGACCTTCTAGATGAGCTCTTAAACTTAGAAATTTGTGTCTTACAAAGGCTGAATTCTACCATTAAGCTTCTGAAGCAGGAAAAGGGAACTTTCATTGTATCACCTGGAACTGTTATGATAAGTATGGAAATAAAGTTCTTGAGTTAGAACTGATTAGTTGATAACGGTAGAGTTCTTGATGGAAGAGTTATCAGTAAAATGCCAATTTCTCTCACAATGTCATCATGTATGCCATTTAGATTCATCAAGGGCACACACAATGTCCTTCAGAGAAGTTCGCCTTAAAAAATTTCTCAAACCACAAAATGCAATCTGTTGCTGATGTTGATGTTCTTACACTGTATATGTACACAGACACTATATTCCAATGAATTACATCCAAAGTATCAATTGACACCAAAGTTAATGTGAAAAACTAATGAGGCTTATGTAAATTATTCACCTTTACAGTTAGGATTGCCAGTTTTGATACCTGAGAGGGGCTTTGGGGTAAAACCCAGAGAGGTCAAAGGTAAGGTAAAGGGTAAGAAACCACTATGGTCAGAAGTAAAAGGGCAGAGCTTGTTGATTGATGGATGATATCCACTGGCAAAAGGATGGAGCCTACCAAAAACGTTTGAGGGATTTAAGATGCTAAGTTATTGAACATATTGCCACTAGGCCATACATCCATATGTGATAACAAGAAAACACTTTACCCATTTTATGGTTGTGGAACACTGAGGCTGAGAGTTTGTAGTCTGAAGGGCAATCAGTGACCCATGGTAAATAACCCATTAGCTATGCAAAGCAAATCAACCTGGGAAACAAGGAAGCTTAAAACCTATAGTTCAAGTGAACAAGAACTCAGAGAGTAGATTAGTCTAGAAAGTGATGTGATATGTTTCCCCAATATGCAACCATCAAGCATGTAGAAAATATTTACCGGATTTCTGGTTTTTGGCGTCTACTACGGCGGCCATGGCTTCCCAATCTCCCAGGAGCCGTGCGCCAGTGCTTGTGTTGAGCTCCCAGCCATGGGATGCTAGGAGAGCTCTTCCTCCGGCAACTAGCTGGGGAAGGGGGGCTCTTCCATGTCCCAAAGGTCCCACTGCAGAGCGTCCACAAGGAACTAAGATCACACACCGGAACAAGCGTTTGGTGGTTGAGTGTACCAGCTAAAAGCAGATGAAAGCATCTTTATCATTGAAATGTGAGTCTAAGTGAAAGTGAGAAGCACCAAAGATCTAGCCAAAAACCTCCCCTTAAAAAGCGAGGGGGGGGGGAACTCTCCCCCAATAAGAAGAAAATAAACGGATTTTTAACCACAGATTTAAGGGGGGATGGGCTATAGAAGCAAGATGGACTAAAATAAAGAACTTTTAAGAATTTACCAGGCTTTGTAAAGAGTTCTAGAGACTGTGATAACTTATAAAAAGTAAACAATTTCTCAACATGGTGTCTCCACGGAGGGACGAGAAAGATAAGCAAATGAACCCTAAGCCACTGGCCCAGAAATACCAGCCTAGACAGGACTCAACAACAGAGCTTCAAAGGATGCTGACTGAAGCATTGCAACCTCTGCTGGAACAAGTCATGGCATTACACCATAAGTTCGACGCACAGCAAACCCAATTGAACGACACTGTTAAAAAAACAGAAAAAACTGAACAAGAACTTAAAGAGGTGGGTGCCAGTACCAAGAAGCTTCAAAAACAACTGCAGACAATGGAGAGATAGAGACAAACCAATGAATTCCATTTGTTACAGCTACAAATGGAAAGGGCAAGCTATGTCCTAAGATTTCAAGGCGTCCTGGAAGAGAAGGGGGAGGATCTGAAGCAGATCATGTGTGATGCTTTGGGCACAATTGCAGATGTGAAAACGAATACATTACAAAGTGAAATTGATATGATCTTCAGGTCGTATTCAGAATTCATAAAAAAAAATAATCTGCCTGGGGAAGTTGTGGTGAGATTCTCCAGAAGACAAGTGAGGCATTGAATACTTAAAGCAACAAATGGAGCTACCTTGAAAATCAAGGACAAAGAAATAAAATCTTGAAGGATATTCCGTTTGAAATAAGAAGGAAAAGAAGGAAATACAGGGACTTGGTTTTATTTTTACAGAAAAACCACGTCGTCTACAGATGGACTACACCCAAAGACATAATCTTCAAATTTATGGATATAAAACAAAAAATTGACTCTGTTGAAAAAGAACATGAGTTTCTGCATCTTCATAGTCATCCAGCAAAAGGAGAAGAAGAAGAAGAAGAGGAAGATAACAGCACCAAAGAAAGTGATGAAGAGGGAGCAGTGGCATCTTCTGACGAGAACTCAGACTCAGCATTGGGGCAGACAGCCCCAAAAACAAGCTACCATTTGACAAAGAAAAAAGGATAAAAAATGAGTAGTTATTACACTCTGGAACATCTTAAATTTTTTTATTCTGTATAATTATGTCTTACTAAGCTCTTTATGAAGGCAGAAATGGGGGAGCTTTCAATTTTATTATTTTTCAGTTTAAGTAGATTAATAGATGAACGTATTCAATTAATTTTAACTGTAATCTTGAGCTATTTTGTAAGCATTATGTATGACCACCATCTCTTGGCTTTTTAGTGGGTTTCTTTACTTTCACCATTAGTTTGTAGTTCCCTTTCCTTTTTTTTCATTGTAGTTTATAGAAAATGCAATAAAAAAAATCCCCTTTGGGGGCCATTTTTTTTTAACCAATTGCTTAGTTGCCTTTTACACATGGACAGCAATACAGTGTTCCATAGACAAGAATGTCTTATAGACATACACACAGATCCTGGCTTCTCCCTCAGCTGCTGCTGTACTGGCTAATGGTTGCCAGTGAGCTGGCTCAGGTATCTTATGCAGGAGACTGGGAGCTTCATTGGCAAGCCAGGGGAGGTACGAGGTTAACCAACATGGGAAGCAGGACTGGCTGCACTAGCAGTTTCTCCTCCCCACAGCTCTTTTGCATTCCAGTCACTGTCACCACCCACCACCTCCTCTGCCACTGCTAGGGACACTGAGAGAGCGAGTGAAGCACCCAACCAGGCTCTTGTCTCCACACATGGTACAGAAGGAGAGAGTCCAGAACAAGCCTGGGGTCTGGCAGCAATGAGGCTTTTTCTGACTGCCAGGGCCACTGACACCTTCTTCTAGGCCTTCCCTGTCTGCTTCAGTACCCAATCTGCATACGCCTGAGGCAAGCAGAAATTCAAACACCCTACTCAAATTTAAAAGCCTCCACTAATATTTTTTTTAAATTAATGCTAAAAAATGTTTAAATCTTTAAAAATAGCTGGAAAATCGGCTGGGGACTGAGAAATCAGCTCTGATCTCCCGACTTAGCAACCACGAATGGTTTTCTGGGCATTCAATATCCTTAGTACCTGCATGTTTCTACACTTAGCCAGGATTATGAAAATTGGGTTGGAGGGAAGGAGTCTTTCCTTTGTGGTCACATTGGCTGGGGCATTTCATAGCTTCTCTTCAGACATCAGGCCAGAGTTGCAAAGTGAGTCACGCACAGGCCCGTAGCCTGCGTGGGGCCCTGGGGGCCCGGCCCCCTCGCGGGTTTTGCTCCGCAAGGCCCTCCCCCCCCGGGCCACCCTGGCCCGACCCGGCCCGGCTCGGCTGCAGAGAGGCCCACTTGGGACAGAGAGTGCGCCGGTGCCGACGTTCCCGCCATCAGGCTTCCTGGGCTGGGCTGGGCCGGGCCGGGGGCCCCCGTGCAGGCGCAGGCGCCGCCCCTCAACGGAGTTGCCCGCGCCCCACCGCCGCCTCTGCCGCCCCCCCTGGCTGGGGCTCGGCCGCCCGGGCCCTCCATGCTTTGTTGCCACTGCCGCCAGCATGTCAGGCTTCCAGGGCCAGATGAGCCTCCTGTGCAGCACGGTGGGTGGGTGGGGGGTCGGGGGTGGCAGAGGGCGGGGGGTCCCTCTCTGGGCCTCCCCTCCCCATTGTTCACGGCACGTGGCAGCGGCGCCTCAGCCCGGGGGCAGGGTCTTCACTGCTGCCCCCCCGCCTGGCCGCAGAAGGCCCCCGCCCCATCCCGAAGGCTACCCTCTCGGCGAACAGGCGGGGGCAGGCAGCAAGGCTCCCGCGGGTGCAGCTCCGCCTGGGGAGGGAGCGGAGAAGCCGCCAAGTGGCTTCCAAGGGGGAGACAGAGCCAGGATCCAGCCCGCTGCGGCAGGACCTTTGGGGAGGGGTGGCTGACTGTGCCCCCCTCGGCTCACCGGGAGGGGTTGCAGCAGCTCCCATCTGCTGGAGGGAGGCGCTGCAAATTGCACTGGGAGTGGGGGTAGCGTTTATGGGGGTGTCTCTGGAGCGTGCTTACTCGGGAGGAAGCCTTGCTACTGGTTGCAATGGCGGTCCTGCATTGCCCCGACGTGCCGATCCTGTCACGTCTAGTTTGTGACCAGTGTTTCCTCTAAGCTCAGTTAGTGTGAGCTAGCTCAGATTTTAGCCTCCAGCTCACACATTTTTGTCTTAGCTCAGGAAGGATGGCTCTAGAGCAAACTAAATGATGCAGCAGCCAAATTGCTCTCTCACAACTTTAATGGCAGTAGCTCACAAAGTAGAAGTTTTGCTCACAAAACTCCACAGCTTAGAGGGAACATTGTTGGTGGGCCCCCTGAGAAAAACATGGGCCCCCTGAGAAAAAAGTTGTTAGCTATGGGCCTGGTCACACACTATGATCTGAACAGCTGAGGGGAATGAAGGCAGGAAAAGTTGCAGTTTCAGGGTGCAACACAATTGCTCTTTCAACCTTTTTTTCCTGTCCCTCCCCCCAAAAAAATCAGAATGGACGTTTAATTGTCTTTAAATGTCTGGTCTAGTTTGACATTGTAATTTTCCATTCTGCTATAACCTTTCAGATGTTTTGCCATTGCTGTGGTGGAGATTGTTGAACTCCAGCAGTGAAATAAAAATGCAATTCCCTGCAGTTTTTCGATGATGAGGGTTATAAATACGTATAAAACATATAAAACCGTATCCATTCTTTGTCTCTGTCTCTCTCAAACACAAGATTTTTCAAGGTCCTTTGACAAAAGATTCTAGCTCTCCTATTTAGCCTGTATCTGATTTGTTGCATTTTGAAAAGTTAACTGAGTTAAAACACACACACCAAACCCATACATTTTGTATCCTGAGTGGGTTCTCCCAATTGTTTGACCCGATATAAACTTATGATGTGAAAGACATTTTGCAGATAGTAGGATATACTGAAGAGACAATTCAGTTAACAATAGCATTTTTAACATCCCTAGGATATGAAAAAGTAACACGACAGGGTAATGCTTTTCTCCTGCTTGAGAGAGGTAGTGGAGAGAGGTAGAAGGTAGATCTTAAATTTTGGTTTTTATGGATTTTACGGATTTTATTTTATGCATTATATGTATATTGTAAGCCACCTTGAGCTCCATGAAAAAGAAAGGGGGCAAATAAATGTTTTAACTAAATAAATATATTAATATGTATTCTATCATACCAACCTTAAAGACTAATAAATTTCATCATTTTCTGTTGCTAGGTGTGCATGCATATATATGTATTCACACATAGACACAAGCAGGAACTCAACAATTAATTGGGGAGGAAAAATTCCTATCCCTGCCTGCTGTTCCCTCTCAAACTCAGTTTGTTCTGAGCATGTGCAGACAACATTCTCAGCAAACCTGGGAGTTCTTCTGGGTTTGCAAAGACTCAGTTGAAGCTGTGGCTGGCCTGGTGGTATAGATTTTTAAAATTCGCCTGTGGGTCAATCCTTGTATATTTATTATATATTTGCATGCACACATGCACACACAAACACACACATATAGAAAAAAGTTTGTAAACAACCGGACCCAAAGGCCCTAAAATACAAAAAGGCTTTTCACTGGACATAGTTTGTAAGCTCCTTTGAACATGGTGATGAACAGCTTAAAGCATTTTTTTTAAAGTATAAAAATTAAAAAGCACAGAATGTTAAAGCTCCTGCATTCCGTGTAAATTGTAAAGTTTCATGTATCTGGTTCACATGTTTATTTCTCATTTCTTTAAAATATTTATACCCAGCAACCCTTGGCATAAATATTCCTGGTATAGCTTCCAACAGTCGTAGGAAACAAAGTAATCAAAACATACCATTAAGAAGCCATCAACATAACCAGTAATAAAAATTGACAATAAGATAAATCATATTTTATCATCCAATCAGCAGGGAAAAGATACGAATAGTCAAACAAGAATGAACATGAGGAGAGAAAACCAAGTAACTCCAGGAACCATATTTTTGGCCTTCAGCTTTCAAGCCTCAGTCCCTTTCTTCGCTGGTCTGCATTAATACAGAAGCTGAGGAGAGCTCAGGATCAAGATCAATGGCTCATTCAGAATCTAGCATTCATTCTGTTGTTTTACTAAACCCACACTGAAACAGAAAAAGATGTGGCTCAAAACCAAACTCAAATACCCCAGGCCAATGCCATACTGACTGCAGAGTCACCCCAGAACAGCAATAAAATGACCATAAATCTATGCAGACAGTACCACAAGACCGAGAGATCGAAGGAAGTGAAACTGGCATGCAGTGTGGAGGCTACCATAAAATCCGACACAAACAAAGTGAAAGTAGCATGCAATGTAGAGGGGAATTTCTGTTCCAATGTGGGTTTGTTAAAACAGCAGAGTGAATGCTAGGTGCAGAATGGGCCCATTAGTACCTACCTGCCAGCCAATCCTCTTCTTTTCTCAGACATTGCAATCTGAGCACAAATGGATGATCCAGGAGAGGGAAAGAAAGAAGACAGGCAGCAAGAGAGCATTGGGGCTAGTGTCTGAAGCTGTCCAGGTAACTTGGGGTCTATTTTGAAGGAAGATGTTTAAAGAGGACAGTGTACGCACGGAGGACATACTAAGGGACTGAACATGAATGCTTTCATAGGAACAAGATGTGCTCTACCATTTAGCTATCAAACTGGCTTTGCAACAGCAGCCCAATTAAAGTGGTGAAGTAGTCATTTTAACAGATAAGGAGGTATTCTTTTCAGGGGATGATTTTATGGCGTCTCCTTTTTCTTTGTGCTTTGGTATCCTTGCCATTCTGTACATAGCCCCTGCTCCCTCTACTCCTTGACCTCCCATTACCAACTAACTCACTGGAGGAGTGGAATGGGGGCTGTTGTTGAAGTGAATAGCTCTCTTTTCACTTTTCCTTAGGGCTGAAAGAAAGGCATAGGTGATATTGTACAGATGCCTTTCAGAAACTCTTACTATCAGTAATAGCTTTTAGAATTGCCTCCAAAATGGGCAATGTGTACTCACTTGGAACTCAGAAATTACAACTTCCCAGCTTTTCGCTTCATCATTTGATGGAATTAGACGTGCGCCATACTGGCTTCTTGTTCCCACCAGCTGGCAATGAAATGAGTACTCCACGGGACTAGAGATGATGGAGACACTAAATGTAGCAGCAGCCCTGTTGTCTTGTACAATCTCAACAGAATCTAAAGTGGACCAGTTTCGAGCAGAGCCTCCATAGAACCTGTTGGTCATCACAAAGCTAGAGAGAAAAGAATTACAGAACACTATGATTAAAACTATAGAGGAAAAGCATAAAAGTAACTGGCGGTAGATATATGGATTCCTTTAGATATCTGCTTAAAGCTGTAAATATGCCATTCAGCTTGCGAGGGCTAGAGAGATGGTTTTTACATGCCGCAGTGCTGAAAGGTGTAAACATGGAACCTCTTTGCTTATTCCCCCCTACCCCATACAATAGAGAGGCTAGAAAATTTTCTGTGTTTGAGGCTTCTGCTAAAGGCTAAAGGCATAGGAAGAAGGAGGCATGAGGATTCTGTTTGCCTTGGGAATAAAAAGAGGGGGGGGATTCATGTGCAAAAAGATGGATTTATTTGCTGAAGAGGATAATAAATGTGTGCAAGAGAACATATACCTGAACATGAGTGTACCAGTGCTGAACAAAGCATGAGAGATGCAAATGCCTATATCAGTATTTCTGAAATTACAAAGCTGTGTCCACTTTCTAGGCCTATAAGCATGCTGACCCCCTGTCTCTCAGGAGGGGTCATTTCAACCATCAATGAACCCCATAGGGGTACCCCAGGAGTCCATATACCAGGCATCTCGACATAAGTAGACACAAAGATGGAAGTCAAGACTGGCAGACACCATAATTGTGCCTAGGACATGACCCTGGAAAGCTCATGAGACCTTGCTCTGACAACTGCAACTCTCCCTTACCCAGCCGACATCTGCATACTCAAGACAATGGACTTACCTTGTCCCAAAGTTACTTCTTTTAATCTCTATCAATAATTCAATCAATATGATTTCATCTTCCCTCCTCACATTTTTTTCATAATAGGAAGTCCTGACCTCTACTACTTTCCCACACCCTGAACCCAGGTGGCTCATCAAGCAGCATTGTTTTCATTTTGATTAGTTTAAATTAGCAATCCATTAGTTCTCCAGCTACCAGAGAAGTAATAAGGAATCCAACCCAAATTGTATTTTGCATCTAGAAGAGACTATCTGGTCTCTTTTGTCCACTCTTGGGAACTCTGTACAGAAGCTCAATCTGCATTTGCTATGTAAAGCTGTTTCATTCTGCTGTGGCACCAGCTTCCTTTGCCTCCCATTTGGCTCAGTATAAAAAGCTTGCCATCTGCATCAGGACAGAGGGGAGTGGGTGAGAGAGGGGAAGGAGCAGCCTCCTGGGGGTGCTGGCAGGACACTGCACGGCACTGTGCTGTGGGGAGAAAATGGCATCTGCGACCACCCCCAGAATGTAAAGGGGGGTGACCTGGCAGAGGGGAGGCGGGGGGCAGGAAAGATTGAATGAGCTGGGTAAAAAACACAAAACACCCAGCAGTTGCCAGGCAGAGTGTTCTGGGGACTGCCCAAAGAAATAACAGATGGTTCAGGGGTGGGTGTGCTTCCAACTCCCCCTCCCCCCAAAAAAACAAAATGATTGCAGAAAAATGTTCCCTGGATGCTTTTAAACACAGATGACTGGATTTTCAGCTAACAAATTTTCTTTGCGACAATTTGTGTATCTCCTTAGAAGGGGGGGAGAATTCGGCTCCAGTTGTCTGCTTATCACTCACAGTGGCTTGAGGGTGGGGAGGAGCAATTAAACCACCTTAAAACCAAATCTAAATAACATGGTGGGACACCATAGTGACCTTGAAGTCACCACTAAATGGCAATAGAATGATGCAGACAGCCGATGCTGAGATGAAACAGGAGGAGAGCAGATGCAGCATGAAATGCAGACAGAAATTTGTGAGATGATGTGAGATCATTGGCACAGCAGTGGGAAAGACCAATGCAGTTTGGACCAGAGTTTCCAAACTACATTGTTCTAGCCCTGATTAATCCCATCAATTCTTTATTCTGAGGGATCTCCGCATTAGCAAACCCTCTGGACACATTTTTGAGTATAACTAACCTAGCATGACTCCATTACGGTGTTTGTGCTATCTTGGGTGTCTACTAACATGCACCACCAGTAGTATACTGGGTCTTTCTTCTCCATAAAGCGCTGGTCATTTTGCCATCTCTCCTTCTTCACGGACGTCTCCAGGAAAGGTAGCTATAACCACAACCCCATCTATTATCCTGCTCCTCTCTTTATTTCCATAGATCTTGTACATATGCATGTTCCATGCATGCATTTTGCATGTTATAGCCCCTAATTACCCTTCAATAAAACATTTAACCCTTGGACTGGTTATTAAGAGCTCTCTTAAAGGGAAAGATCCCGGTAGACATAGGTAGGATGATCTTTGCTAATACCCCACCTCTCGCTGAGGCTTGCCAAATGATTCTATCGGCCGTGCTGCACCTGCACTTTATTATATGACACCGCCACTTTTAAATGGTTTTAATTGTAGTAATTGTAGTAATTGGAATTTTATTGACTTGTATTTTATGTGTGGACTGATGTTGGTTTTATAACTATTTGTAAGCTGCCCTGAGCTGCTTCGGGAGGGATAGAAGTCTAATAAATAAATAAATAAATAAATTTAGCTAATTTCCCCCCAGAAACTGAAGACAGTGATTCAGCTTCTTAAATCTAAGCTGGTAGGGGTAACACCCCCTTCTGTAGGCTTCTGACTGCCACTCATGCTGTTCCTAGCAGTCCCCCTTCTCCTCAGGAGCAATTCCTAGAGTGGACTGATGTAACTTCTGGCTTTTCCCCAGAAGAGACATCATGCTGTTGGAAAGACAGCAATTTTTATGTGTGTGTGTCTTTTACCACTGCCACTTGGCATGTCAGTGAGCAACAACGGTTCCCAGAAAGAGGTCTCCCACCTGGCAACTCTACACATGGGATCCCCATGGCTCCTATACATTGTCATTGCTTACTTTCATCCCCAGATTGAGGACATGCAGTCAGATTCTGGGCCTGCTCTTCTCATTCAGTTATCAGTGGATTGGACCTCGTTGGCAAAACCTGAGCTTTGTTATTAACATTCTATACCCAAGGATTCATATAAAACTGTTTGTACTACTATCACATTTTTACATATTCCAACACATATAATTATGATGACATACATACTTCAGTGTAAAATGTGTGGTGAGAGCAGTGTCCAAATCAAGAAAATGTTGTGATACAAGAACCAAAAGAGAAGGAAAACCTCACCTACTAAAGGATTAATGATTCTGCAGAGCATCTGGGACTAGTCTTGGACTACTCAATAGGAAAGCTAGCTAGGAAGAAGGAATTTGTAATAATTTCATGACAATCTTTTGTCACAGCAATGCTAAAATGTCTGGATTTGTAGCTTGCTTGCAGCCCACAATACATTTGCAAAGCGATGTCTATTGAACAACTGTTCCTGTCCTTGAGCAACAGGTTTTTATAAAATGTCCTAAATAATTATGATATATGTTGATCTGCTGGATGCTGTTCTAATGGAAACATTTTGTTGAGTTTATGAGCTATACACTGCCCTGTTGACGGCACTCTGAACCATGGTGCAAGAAGATTTAAGCACAGGTGGGTGATGGGCAAAGAGGTCATCTGAGTGCTCTGTGTTCTAGTGTGCTAACTTTGGGTTGGATCTCATGGAAAGATTCCATGCGTGAAATAGTGAAAGCTCTCAAATTGCATCTCACTGTCTGCTTGCACTAAACGGAAGGGATTGTATCCCCCAGTGTCTTTTCCACATGCACACAACATAGCATGAGGTATTTCTGATAGTTTCAAAGCAAAATTAAATTAAATTGCATCAGCCATTTGTGGTATCTGTTGGGATATGGCAAGATCTGTATTTCAGTCATTTGTTGTTGTTCAGTCGCACAGTCGAGTCCGACTCTTCGCGACCCCATGGACCAGATTACGCCAGGCCCTCCTGTCTTCCGCTGTCCGCTGAAGTTTGCTCAATTTCATGTTTGTTGCATCGATGACACTGTCTAACCATCTCATCCTTTGCCGTCCCCTTCTTCTTTGACCTTCAATCTTTCCCAGCATCAGGATCTTCTCCAGTGAATGCTCCCTTCTCATTTGGTGGCCAAAGTATTTGAGCTTCAGCTTCAGGATCTGGCCTTCCAGGGAACAGTCAGGGTTGATTTCTTTTAGGATTGACTGATTTGATCTCCTTGCAGTCCAAGGGACTCTCAAGAGTCTTCTCCAGCACCATAGTTCAAAAGAATCTATTCTTCGGCGCTCGGCCTTCCTTATAGTCCAACTCTCGCAGCCATACATTACTACGGGGAATACCATTGCTTTGACCATGCGGACTTTTGTTGGCAAGGTGATGTCTCTGCTTTTTATCATGCTGTTTAGGTTTGCCATCGCTTTCCTCCCAAGGAGCAGGCGTCTTTTAATTTCATGGCTGCAGTCACCATCTGCAGTGATCTGAGATCCTAGGAACGTGAAGTCTGTCACTACTTCTACGACTTCCCCTTCTATTTGCCAAGGAGTGATGGGGCCAGATGCCATGATCTTAGTTTTTTTGATGTTGAGCTTCAAGCCCACTTTTGCACTCTCCTCTTTCACTCTTAGCAAGAGGCTCTTTAGGTCCTCTTCACTTTCTGCCATCAGAGTGGTATCGTCTGCATATCTGAGGTTATTGATCTTTTCCCCAGCAATCTTAACTCCAGCTTGTGATTCATCCAGGCCAGCATTTCGCATGATGTACTCGGCATATAAATTAAATAAGCAAGGTGACAATATACATCCTTGTCGTACTCCTTTTCCTATGCTAAACCAATCAGTTGTTCCATATCTGGTTCTAACTGTTGCTTCTTGACCCTTATACAGGTTTCTCAGGAGACAGGTGAGGTGGTCTGGTACTCCCATCTCTTTAAGAACCTGCCATAATTTATTGTGATCCACACAATCAAAGGCTTTAGCATAGTCAATGAAGCAGAAGTAGATGTTTTTCTGGTACTCTCTTGCTTTCTCCATAATCCAGCGAATGTTGGCAATTTGATCTCTAGTTCCTCTACCTCTTCGAAACCCAGCTTGTACTTCTGGCAGTTCTCTATCCACGTACTGTTGGAGCCTAGCTTGTATGATTTTGAGCATGACCTTGCTAGCGTGTGAAATGAGTGCAATTGTGCGATAGTTTGAACATTCCTTGACGTTGCCCTTCTTTGGGATTGGAATGTAAACTGACCTTTTCCAATCCTGTGGCCACTGTTGTGTTTTCCAAATTTGTTGGCAAATTGAGTGCAGCACTTTAACAGCATCTTCTTTTAAGATTTTGAATAACTCAGCTGGGATACCATCACCTCCACTAGCTTTGTTGTTAGTAATGCTTTCTAAGGCCCATTTAACTTCGCTTTCCAGGATGTCTGGCTCGAGGTCAGTGATTATACCATCGTGGTTGTCAAGGACATCGAGGTCCTTCTTGTATAGTTCTTCTGTGTATTCTTGCCATCTTTTCCTAATCTCTTCTGCTTCTGTTAGGTCCCTACCGTTTTTGTCCTTTATCATGGCCAGCTTTGCATGGAACGTTCCCTTGATTTCTCCAATTTTCTTGAAGAGATCTCTAGTCCTTCCCAATCTATTGTTTTCCTCTATTACTCTGCATTGCTCATTCAGGAAAGCCTCCTTATCTCTCCTTGCTGTTCTCTGGAAATCTGCATTCAGTTGGGCAAATCTTTCCTTTTCCCCATTGCCTTTAGCTTTCCTTCTTTCCTCTGCTATGTGTAAAGCCTCATCAGACAGCCACTTTGCTTTTTTGCATTTCTTTTTCTTTGGGATGGCGGTGAGTGCTGCCTCCTTTACAATGTCACGGACCTCTGTCCATAGTTCTTCAGGCACTCTGTCTATCAAATCTAGTCCCTTAAACCTATTCTTCACCTCTACTGTATATTCATCGGGGATGCAATCTAGGTCAAATCTGAATGGCCTTGTGGTTTTCCCAACTTTCTTCAATTTAAGTCTGAATTTTGCAATGAGTAGCTCATGATCTGAGCCACAGTCAGCTCCAGGTCTTGTTTTTATTGACTGGATAGAGCTTCTCCATCTTTGACTGCAAATTATATAGTCAATCTGATTTCGGTGTTGCCCATCTGGTGATGTCCATGTGTAGAGACGCCTCTTAGGTTGTTGGAAAAGGGTGTTTGCTATGACCAGCGTGTTCTCTTGACAAAACTCTGTTAGTCTTTGCCCTGCTTCATTTTGTTCTCCAAGGCCAAACTTGTCTGTTATTCCGGTTACCTTTTGATTTCCTACTTTAGCATTCCAGTCCCCTATGATGATGAGGACATCATTTTTTGGTGTTAGTTCTACGAGCTGTTGTAGGTCTTCGTAGAACTGGTCCACTTCAGCCTCTTCTGCAGCAGTGGTTGGGGCATAGACTTGGATTACTGTGATATTGAATGGTTTGCCTTGGATTCGGACCGAGATCATTCTGTCATTTTTGAGATTGTATCCCAATACTGCCTTTCTCACTCTCTTGTTGACTATAAAGGCCACACCATTTTTTCTACGGGATTCCTGGCCACAGTAGTAGATATAATGGTCTTCTGAGTTAAATTCGCCCATTCCTGTCCACTTTAGTTCACTGATTCCCAAGATGTCGATGTTCATTCTTGCCATCTCATTTTTGACCACGTCAAGCTTACCTTGATTCATAGATCTTACATTCCAGGTTCCTATGCAGTATTGTTCTTTGCAGCATCGAACTTTCCTTTCACCGTCAGACACATCCACAACTGAGCGTCTTTTCGGCTTTGGCCCAGCCGCTTCACTCTTTCTGGGGTTACTCGTACTTGCCCTCTGCTCTTCCTCAGTAGCATATTGGACACCTTCCGACCTGAGGGGCTCATCTTCCGGCGTCATATCTTTTAGCCTTTTGTTACTATCCATGGGGTTTTCTTGGCAAAGATACTGGAGTGGGTTGCCATTTCCTTCTCCAGGGGATGACGCTTGGTCTGAGTTCTCTGCTGTGGCCTGTCCGTCCTGGGTGGCCCTCCATGGCATAGCCCACAGCCTCATCGAACCACGCAAGCCCCCTCGCCACGACAAGGCAGTGATCCATGAGGGAGATTAGATCAGTCATTAGAGGGTTAATATTTCTTGTGATTCTACCAGAGACCTGTCCTGGAAGTACAACCTGGCTCAAAGCTGGGAAGTACTGAGACTTACTAGTGATTTCAGCTCTCATACTTTATTTCCAGTGCAAAACAAGACAAACTTCATGGCTCACAGGCCAGCTTATATGTGCAGTAAGCCCCACACCCCAAACACACCCCACATTCGTGATAGGCTATAACAGTGGTTGAGAGTTCTATAGGTTCTAGGATCCGCTTGGCCACTGTCTCTGGGAGTGAAGCTCAGGCGCTTTACCTTACTGCGTGGAGACCTCGCCTCGCACATGGTCATAGATGGATACATTACACCCCTCCCCCCCTGGGTCTGAAAGACACCCACATACAAAGTCCTGGAGATAAGTGGGTGCCTTCTGTGATCTCGTGGAGTGACGGAGCATAGGCGCACTGATGGGGGCTGGCACCGATGTACTTGGCCAAGGGCTGGCCAGCGTCGGCTGAGGTGGATCTGTCTGCAGTGTCCCATCCAGTGCGGTCATGCTGTCTGGGGCCCGGGAGGCGGCGACAGGTCAAGTGCTGGGTCGGGAGAAGCTGGAGTCTCTGGTAGCTGAGGGGGCGTCACAGCCTCTGGGGAGCCCCGTTCCTTGACGTCCTCTGGGTTGTATGGCAGCACCCGCTGGTGCAGCTGGTCAATGTGGTGGTGGAGTATCTGGCCATCCTCGCTGGAGACCTCATACGATCGGGGGCCTGTAACTCTCACCACCCAGGCTGGAATCCATGGTGGGCCCCGCGCATAGTTCCTGGCATACACAGGATCCTCTGGGCTGAATCCTCTGGCCACGTCCAGTGACACAGTGTCCGGCTCATCTTCCGGTGCTCGATCAGGGTGAAGACGATCCAGCCGGGTTGTCAGGCATCTGCCCAGGAGGAACTATGCTGGGCTGTGACCCGTCATGCTGTGGGGTGTTGTTCGCTGGCCAAAGAGGAAGGCAGCCAGCTTGTAGTCCCAGTCCTTACTGTCCAGGCAGCAGAGCGCTTCCTTGGCTGTCTGGACCATGTGTTTGGCTTGGCCGTTGGTTGCAGGGTGGAAGGGGGCTGACCTGACGTGGCGAATCCCATAGTATCGGGTAAAGTCCTGGAACTTGCTAGAGGTGAAAGCTGTGCCATTGTCAGTGACCAGGGTGTTGGGGATGCCCTGGACACTGAAGATCCTCCATATGGCCCTTATTGCTGCTTTCGTGGAGGTGGACGGCACCCAGGACCACTTCCAGCCACTTGCTGTATATGTCCACCAGGATGAAGAACAGCTGACCCTGGAAGGGGCCCGCAAAGTCCAAGTGTAGTCTGGACCAGAGCCTGTGGGATGACTCCCAGGCTTGGGTGGGGGCCCTGGGAGGTTTGGGTCGGGATTCCTGGCAGGGCTGGCATCTCTTGACCATGTCCTCAATGTCCCAATCTAGCCCCAGCCACCAGACATAGCTCCTGGCCAGTGTTTTCATCCGGACCACCCTCGGATGTGTCTCGTGGAGATCTGCGAGAACCCATTCCCTCAAGGCGGTCGGGATCACCACCCTGCCTCCCCACATCAAGCAGCTTTCGTAGGCTGACAGCTCATCTTTGTGGGAGGCAAACACTGTGAAGTCCACCCCCCAACCCGAGAGCCACCCCCCAACCCAAGGGCCATCCCCTTCTCACCCAGTCCAAGACGCGGCAGAGGATCTTGTCCTTAGCTGTGTGGCATGCGACCTCCTGAACATGCATGGGCTGGCCGGGGAGAGCCTCCAGGAGTGTGACTTGATGAGCCAGTGCTGGGTCTGGATCCGAAGCCGGTAGCATGAGCCAACTCAAAGTGTTCATGTGGCCCATCGCTTTCCCGGGCCAGTGGATGAGCGAATACGTGTACCCTGCCAAGGAAACAGACCACCGAAGCACTTGGGGCAATGTCATCTATGGGGTCTGGTGGTCGGGGGCCAGGAGGCCGAGAAGTGGCTTATGGTCTGTGAGGATCATAAAGAGCCAGCCATACAGATAATGGTGAGATTTTTTCACCCCCACCACCATAACCAGCGCCTCCTTGTCGATCTGCATGTAGTTGTGCTCTGCAGCCGACAAGGTCCTAGAATAATAGGCGACCGGGACCTCCCAGCCATCCGGTAGCTGATGGCCCAGGACCGCCCCGACCCCATACAGAGATGCGTCGCAGGAGAGGACCACCAGCAGATCCTTGTTGAAGTGTGAAAGGATGGAGTTCGAAAGCAGGAGGTCCTTCATGGCCTAGAACACGGCAGTGTGCTCTGGTCCCCAGGCCCATGGGGTGTTCTTTTCGAGCAGGCAGTGAAGGGGTTCCGCCATGGCCATCTTGAGAGGGGGGAAGGAATGATAAAAATTTAAGAGGCCAAGGAAGGCCTGCAGTTCAGACTTTGAAGAGGGCAGGGGAGCCTGAGTGATCGCCTTTGTCTTGTCGTCAGTGGGGTGTATGCCTGCGCTGTCCATGGCAAATCCCAGGAACACCACCCAGGGCACTCCCAGAAGACATTTTTCTCATTTGACTTTCAGGTCCGCTGTGTCAAACCATTGAAGCACCGCCAGGAGATGTTCCATGAAGGTCGAGGTATTCAGAGCCGCAATGAGCACGTCATCTAGAAATGGCTGAACTCTGGGGATCCCTTTCAGGAGAGAATCCATAAAACATTGAAAAATGCCCAGTGCGACTGACACCCCAAACTGAAGATGGTGAACTTTAAAGGCACCCTTATGGGTCACTATGGTTTGAGCTTCAGCGGTGGTGGCATCAATCGGAAGCTGTTGATATCCCTGTGCCAAGTCCAATTTGCCGAAGACCTGGGCCCCCGCCAGAGCGGCGAGCACACGGCTAACCACCGGTACCAGGTACGCATGGTCTTGGAGGGCCTTATTCAATGTACACTTATCGTTGGCGCAAATGCGCACGTCCCCGTTGGGTTTAACTGGGGTGACTATTGGAGTCTCCCATCATGCGGAAGTGACCAGCTCCAGCACCCCCTGTTCCACTAGGTAATAGTGCTCCACCTCGATCTTAGGTCTCATTGCGATTGGGGGGTGCCTGGCTTTTATCCGAATGGGGCGAACTGCCAGGTCGAGATTGAGGGAGATGGGAGGCCCTGTATAGCGGCTGAGCGTGCCGTCAAAAACCCTGGGGAACTTGTTGCACACTGCCGCAAAGTCCATGGGTCGGACCTGGTGAATCCCCGTGATCGTAAAACCCAGGGGCCTGAACTACGAGAGTCCCAGCAAGCTTGTGAGCCTACCCTCCACCACCAGCAAGTCCAGGCACCCGCAAAAGTCCTTATACTGCACCTTAAATTTGCCCCACCCCAGAACAGCCACAGGATTCTTATTAAAGTCCCACAACATGAGTCCCTGTGGCTTTTATAGGAGGGGTCCCCCCATGGGCAGAGGGAGCACAGCGTCTCCTCAGAAACGATTGAGAAGGACGACCCCGAGTCAATTTCCATGCTGCATGGGGACCCCTCGATTAACACCGTTATGTGCACTTTATGAGGGCTGTTGGGGGGCAAGTTACATACCAGGTGCTGCTGGTTGAGAGGGTGTGGAGGTTGGAGTGGAGATCCGTCTGGTGGGCCGATATCCTCAGGAGTGGGTTTCCAGAGCCGCAGACCTCAGCCATGTGGCCCAATTTGTTACATGTCCGGCAGACAGCATCCCTGAACCAGCACGACCGGTGTTCGTGCGCCTTCCTGCAGTGGGCACAGGCCAACGATGACAATGATGTCTTGGCCGAGGAGTGGCCCACTCACCGATACTGCTGTTGGGGCACGTGGTGATGTGCCTGTAGCACCTCCTCCATTTCTGAGTCGTCTGATGCAACTGAAGCTTGGGTGCGATGGACCGCCTTTCCACGGCAGTCCTGATGCCCCTTTTTGTAGGCTGAGGCCTCCTGGAGCACCTTATCCAGCATCCGCCAGGTCTGGAAAGGAGCACCTCGTGGCTGCCCGCCAGAGTCCAGCCAAGAAGTTGGAAGCCATCTTGTCCGGACCCTGGACTCGTGCAAAGAAGTCCATGTGCTCGGCAAACTTCGTGGGCTTTGGTGAGAGGTGGTCGGAAAGGGCCTTCACCAGCTCCCCATAGGTCTCGACCTTGGTCTGCTTAGGCGCAATCAGGTCCTTTAGCAGTAGGACGGTATCCATCCCAGAGTTCCGGAGGAGGAGGAGGTGGACTTTCTTCTTACCCGGGTCCATGATGTCATGGCAGGAGAAGTAACTTTCCAGAATCTCGAGTCACATTTCCCACTGTGCGGGGCGGGAGATGTCAAAAGCAGCGATGCTCTCCTGGGGAACAGCCATCTTAGCAACTCCACATGGAGGGTGTAGTTCGGGAGTGTTGGCGGCAGTTGCAGAAGCGTGGAGCGGTGTGGTGCTGCGCTCGGAGTCAGCAGTGCGGTGAGCGGGGACCGGCAAAGCTGGGGCTGATGCTGAGCAGCGTGCTGTGGCCTCGGTGCTGGCACTCAATGCGATGCTTGAATCTTCTTCTGGATTGTTGTTCATGGGAGGTAGAATCCCACCCTCATCACCAATGAAAAGTACTGAGACTTACTAGTGATTTCAGCTCTCATACTTTATTTCTACTGCAGAATAAGACAAATTTCCCGGCTCACAGGCCGACTTATATGTGCAATAAACCCCACACCCCAAACATACCCCACACTCAGGACAGGCTATAACAGTGGCTGAGAGTTCTATAGGCTTACGGCCAGGAGCCTAGCCCTCTGTGGCTCAGGGCTAGAATCCGCTTGGCCATTGTCTCTGGGAGCAAAGCTCAGGCATTTTGCCTGACTGTGTGGAGACCTCGCCTCACATGTGGTCATAGATGGATACATTACAAAAGCCAATCCTGTATGTTAATTGGTGTGTTTGAGACACTGATTGGATGGCTTTAATCAGAAGATACTCACTTAGATATCAAAGGGAATAGAAAAAAAGAAAAGAAAATGAAAACCTAGCAAAAGACATTTTTGTATTAATATAAGAATTTTGCTCTGTAAAGAAAGGCATCTTTACATGGCAGCCTGGAGACCATGAATTCCGGTGCAAGAGATTTACATTAAATATTTGGTATATGCACTCTACTGTTAAATGAATCTTTTATTTTGTTTCTTGTCTAAATGAACTCTTGCTGCTTTTGAATTGGTTCCTTCTTTGAAAAGTCTCCAAAAGGAAAAAATGAAAAGAGACAATTAGATAAGAGAATTCATATGCCAACTAGATTGTCTTATTTTGTTGTGCTAATATACGTTCGGGAGGGAAGGGCAGGGCCGGCTCCAGGTATTTCTGCGCCCTACGCGGGTGCAGATCCCAGCCTCCCATATGGGTCTGGAGACACAGCCATGCTGCCCCCGCCTCCCCCCAGGGGGGAGGGGGAGGGCGGGTGAGCTGTGCCCCGGCTGGGCACTCTGCAGTGGCGGCAGCAGTGGTGGGGAGTCCCCGCTGGACACTGCCATGCCACCCCCACCTCCTCCCTCGCAAGGGAGGACGAGGAGGTGGGCAAGCTGCTCCCCAGCCGGGGGCTCTGCAGCAGCGGCAGTGGCAGTGGGGAGTCCCTGCTGGCCGCTATGCCACCCCCGCCTCCCCCCCGAGGGAGGAGGGGGAGTTGCACCCTGGCCAGGTGCCCTCTCCAGCAGTGGCAGCAGTGGGGAGATCCCATTGGCTGCTATGGCGCTGCCATGCTGCCCCACCTCCTCCCCCTGAGGGAGGAGGGAGAGGGCGGGTGAGCTGCACCCCGGCTGGGTGCTCAGCAGCGGCGGTGGCAGGGAGTCCCCACTGGTTGCCATGACACCCCCACCTCCTCCCCCCCCAAGGGAGGAGGTGGAGGGCGAGTTGCGCCCTGGCCAGGCACTCTCTGCAGCAGCGGCAGCGGGGAGATCCTGCTGGCCGCTGTGGTGCCACCTTGCCACCCCTGCCTTCTCCCCCCCGAGGGAGGACAGGGAGGGTGGATGAGCTGTGCCCCAGCCAGGCGCTCTGCAGCAGCAGCGGCAGGGAGTCCCCGCTGGCCGCCATGCTGCCCCTGCCTCCTCAGAGGTATAACACAGAAAGATGGACTCTACTGTGTCAAGGTGAGAAGAAAAATGGTAGGCAGGTAATTTATATCTACTCAGGAAGGTGGGGTAGGGCTGAGCCATTCTCATGTAGGACAGGAAATCATGCCCTATTTATTTTTAAACTCTCTTCTTTCCTGTTGAAATTGTGTTTATGCTTATGAATTTCAATGGCTTCCCTGTATAATCTGACATGGTAATTCGATGTGTTGTCCAGGGCATGGTTTTCTGTCCTGAAAAACACAAAAGTCTCTACATCTGACAATAGCACTACAAATAAGATTAGAATTTCAACAGCCATTCCACATGCAAAAGAACCTTCTCAGGAAACAGGAAACCTCCTCAGGAAACAATCCATATGCAAAAGAACCTCTATATACAAAAGAACCTCCTCAGGAAAGCTCCTCCATTAGCATGTTTCACAGCCTGGGGAACTCCTACATGAGAATGACTCAGCCCTACCCCACCTTCCTGAGTAGATATAAATTACCTGCCTACCATTTTTCTTCTCACCTTGACACAGAGAGTACTCTATCTTTCTGTGTTATACCTCTGAGGATGCCAGTCACAGCTACTGGTGAAATGTCAGGTCCTACAATGCCAAGACCACAGCCAGACAACCTGGAAAATCTACAACAGCTAAAGAACAGTCACTGTCAGCAAAGAACTGTCTAAGGCATATGTCTAAAGCTTGACATATGATACTGAAGAGAAGATTACAAAGATAGAAGACGTTGAATTGCAGTTAAAAGGGGGGTCATATGTACAATTGACATTGAGATGTGCTGTAATACTTACTGTCCCTTATAGAAGCAACATCCAGAACTGATCCATTATTCTCTAGTTATGATCCCCTTATAAAAATATCCTCCTGAACAAATTTGTTTTGCACATTTGGCAAGATGATAAAATTGTGACAGCCTGCTCCGTAACATGAGAGCCACCACAGAGAATGCATGTGAACAGGCAGTTGCCAGTTTTAACTGTCTACACTGCAGGGTGGCACCTGCAGAAGGCTTTGCTCAGATAAGCACAGTTGTTGTGGTGGAACAGAGCAGGAGAGGTGGTCCTGCAGGTACATGGATCCCATGCCATAAAGGGTTCTGTTGATGACAGCTACAACTGAACCTGGCCATAGCTTGAACTGCACCTGAACTGATCAGTAACCGATGGGGTGGCTGTAGAATGGAACTATTATGCACATTCTGCTTCACACGTGACAGTAGTTGGGTCATGGCATTCTGTACCAACTGGGGTTTCTGAATTATCTTTAAGAAAAGATCTATGTAGAGTACCTTACAATAGTCTAGCCTCAAGGTAACCATAGCATGGATCCATGTGGCCATATTAGCTGAATCTGCATAGGGGGCCGTCTTCTAAGCTAAGTGAAGTTGGTAGAATGCCTTTTTTGGCAGCTGCATTAGTTTGCTTCTCCAGGAGTAAAGCTGGATCCAGTATCACCCCTAGGCTTTTACCCGAGTCAACAAGTGCCAGCTGGAGCCCATCAAACATAAAAATACACGCCCTAAAATGGTTCTTTGGCTCCTGGTTCCTCCACTTCTTAAGAAAAGGCTGTAGAACAACAGGTCAAACAGTACACTCCACGGACTGTTGTAGGTCAGGAAAAAGGCATGAGAGAGGAGACTCAAGCCTCTTCTCCACATGCACCTTGTTCTAAATCTGGCACCCGCATTGTGGGAACTGAGGAGAAACTGCAGCTCACAACTGACTGGTAGGGTGTCCTGCACAGGGTGGATCCCAGACACAGGATCCCAGACACAGTCTGTGTACTAAGTAATCTGTGGATCAACAATCAATCCATGTGTCATCTGGATTTAGAACTGATACTTCTGTTTCACAGCCACTCTTTTACAAACCATGCTTAAAGATATTATAGGTAATTTATAAAAGTACCTTATTTCCAGATGCTTGATCCCACTCACCAGGTTGGTGTATTTTAATGACAATCTAACAGTTGCAGAAGGGAGGAAATGGAGAAAAATTTACACCATTTTCAAATGAAAGCATGCTCATTTAATAGAACCAAATTTAATTATTTAAACCAGTAGGTAAATACAAAGAACAGACACAGTGAAAAGACAGCAAATGAGCAAACACAGTGAAACCATGTTTAAGAGTACACTATCATCTGCTTGGCAAACAAAAGGGAAAAAATATTTGTGATGGAGACCTTGATCGATGAAGATGTTTATCACTCATTTCAGTTTTAATATTGGATTTCCTGAAAGGAGATCTTACTGCAGAAAGTATTGTAATAGTGATGGGAGTTTGGTAATGGGGAAAAGACAACAGATTTAAGGAAAATGAGGGCATTTCAGGGGAGGCGATGGAAACAAGAAAAAAAAGACGTTTGCATGCATAGAATGCAATGTATAACTATTTTGAGAGAGAGAAAGAGAGAGGGAGGGGGGGGAGGAAGGAAGATGGGGGCAGGATGGTACAATTCTGTACTTGCACTTCATACAAGGCTGTTTATAAACTGAACAGCTACAAACTTTATGCTTTTATAATGGAAAACCTGAATTTGAATCAAGTTTATAAAAGCATAAAAGATCCTGGACTTAGGTCATAAGAGGCCTTTGGTTCATCTGCAAGAGATGTTCAGGGAGGTTTAAACATATGTATCTGATTTATATTGGGTTCAACTAACAGTCTACTTGGACTGGTGGAAATTGTACAGAAGCTACGGAAGATCCCCTGATGGGTGATGCCTGGATTGCACCTGGAACCCTTTTGCATGCCTCACCACAAAGCCTTTATCTTCCCTCTAACTAACCTTCACACCATAGTAGATTGTGATGGCTGGCTGTACTCAGTGTGGAACAGCACATTACATATAGTTCTGTGATACGTTAAAGGGACTGTTATTTTGTAAAAAGCAGCTATTGCTGCTGCAATGCCAAGAAGAAAACTGGCATGAGAAAAGCATCATGTCTTATTCTTTTCCCCTTGAGCTATTTCATTGCCAAAAATAACCTTCACAACCTGTTCTGACCTTGGATGGTGGACAAAATCTGGGCAATGCAGGCCCATAACTACAGTGGGGACCCCTGGGGCCTGCCCCCAACTTCCTGCTGAGGCCCCCCCACTTCCTAGGCAGCCCAGCCCCCCCCGACTCTCTGGGCTGCCTGGAGGACTCCCTGCTGCTGCTGCCCCTTTCCTTGCAGCCCCTGCAGGCATCTCCTTGCCTTCACCCACAGGGGCATGGCAGGTAGGCAGCTGGCAGTGGGGGGGACAAAGCATGCACAACATCAATGGTGGTGGCTGCTTCCCAGGCCCAGTGGCGGAGAGGAGGAGGAGGCCCCTATATGGGGGGGGCATGGCAGGCAGGCGGCTGGCCAGGGGAGAACTGCCACAGTAGCTGTAGGCTGGGGAAGGACTGCTGATTCCTAGACCCAGCGGCAGAGAGAAGGAGGAGGCCCCCAGGCATGGGGCCATGACAGGCAGGCAGCTAGCTGGCCATGGGAGAGCCGCCGAGGCGCTCTGTGGGCTAGGGAAGGATGAGACACGCTGCACACATGGCAGCAGCTGCTGCTTCCCAGGCGTGGCCTAGTGCTGCTTCCCAGGCGTGGCCTAGTGCTGCTCCTGCTTGGGGAGGGGGCAGCAGCAATTCCACTGAGCTGATGGTGGAGCAACCAGAAGAGGCTGGAGGAGAGGTGGCTGCAGCAGGAGGAGAGGGGAGAGCGTGGGCTTTGCGCAGGGCCTGGGTTATTTTCCTGTTGGGAATGGGGGGGGTGCACAGGTGGGGCTGGAGGTCTCTGTGCTACCAGGCCAAGGTGAGGGCGGGGCTGGGGGCGGTGAGGGTGGTCGGTCATCTGAGGAGGGGGCAGAAGAAAGAGAGGGGCCACTGGAGTTCCCTCACCTGCCCAGCCACTGCAGCAGAGAGATGTGGGGGGACACCTCTGCCCAGCTCTGGAAGGCAGCTGCAGGGGGCTCTACTCTTTCCCAGGGCTGCAGATGGAGCCCCACAGCCCTGTGTCTCTAGCCTAGACACCTTTTTGTTTTTATTTACACTGTGGCTGTTGGGAATCCCAGTCTGCATTAAAGGGAAAGAGCCCAGGCTAGCCTGATTGTGTTAGAACTTGGAAGCAAAGCAGCGTGAGCCCCAGCTAGTATTTGAATGGGAGACCCTCGAAGGACTCCTCTCCCAGGGTCTTCCTGACGTGGAGACAGACAACGGCAGCAGCCACCTCTGACTGTCTCTTGCTCTGAAAACCCGACAGGGTCACCATGAGTCAGCTCTTTTTAAAAAAAAAACCCAAGATTTTTATTGGAATATATTCAACATTTTTAAACATAATTTCCAATTCAAGTTATAGATTATATCCCTTCCCCCCTTCCCCCCTAATAGGCTTCCAACACTGCTATTGCCAATAACAAAAAAACAATAAAAGTAATCAAGTTTAAACTTATAACAATCTATAAACCAGGTAACTTATGTTTTATATACAAAAATCTAACTTAATCTGACGTAACTTCATTTTCAATAAGAATCAAAGTTATACATTTTCCATTTCATTTTATGTTCCGTTTTTTAGTCATTTTATCCATTTCAGCTAAAAATAACAGTTTCCTTAACCAGTCCTGTACATCCAGTACTTTATCCGCTTTCCACTGTTGTGCAAAGGCCATTCTCGCCGACGTGATCATATACCATAATACTGTTCTTTTTTCTTGCTTAATTTTTTCCATTGTCAAACCTAAGAGAAGAAGTTCCGGACTTTTACTAATAGGGATTTTCAATATTTTCTGCATCTCACAATGAACATTTGACCAGTATACTTTTGCTTTCTCACATGTCCACCACATATGATAAAAAGAACCCTCTATTTTTTTACATTTCCAACATTTGTTACTCAAGTTCTTATCCATACTTATATTGGCAATCTTTTTTGGTGTCATGTCCCACCTATAAAGCATCTTAAAACAATTTTCTTTTACGTTAACACAAGTTGAGATTTTTAGAGCTTTTCTCCACAAAAATTCCCAAGAATCCATTGAAATTTCCTTATTCATGTTTATGGCCCACTTTATCATTTGCTCTTTAACAGTTTCATCCAAAGTATATATAGTTAACAATATTTTATACAACTTAGAAATCACTTTTCTCCCTTTTTCCAACCAGATATCTTCAAACTCATCATTTTTAGCTCTAAAACCCACCTCTTTACAATCTTTTTTATAAATGTCTCGTATTTGTCCATATCAGGGGTCTTTTCGTAGAAAAACAGCTGCAGGAGCTCATTAGCATATGGTATGCTAATGAGCTATTAGGCTATTAGCATATGCCACACCCCCTGACATCATCGGAAGTGATGTCAGAAGAGGAAGCAAAAAGGGAGGAGGCATCTTCAAAAGCCTCTCCTTCCTTTCCCCAGCTGACCTGGATGGGGGAGTGAAGAAAGAAGGGGTTTAAAGTTTAAACTCCTTCTCACTAGAGTTGGGCCATAGAAGGAGGAAAGAGGGAAAGAAAGAGAGAGAGTAGAGAGAAGGACAGAAGGAAGGAAAGAGGGAAGGGAAGAGAAGGGAAGAAAGAGGGGAAAAGGAGGGAAACAGGGAAAAGAGGAAAAAAGACAAGAGAAGAAGGTGGGAAAGAAAGAAAGAGAGAAGAGAAGAAGGAGGGAAAGAGGAAAAGGAGAGAAGGAAAGGAGGGACTGAAAGAAATTTGACGGCAATTCGGCCCCATTATATCCTATGGGCCATTGAAGTCAATAGTGAAAACATAGGGTATATTCTGGGGGCTGGAGGGGAGGGGGTGTGAGGGAGAGGCTCCAAACTCACAGGGTAGCTGATGGAGCCTCTCCCCAATATACCCACTAAGTTTCAAGAACATTGGACCAGGGGGTCCAATTCTATGGGCCCCCAAACAGGTTGCCCCTATTCCCTCCATTGTTCTTTATGGTGGGAAAACAAGTAATTTTTTTTTCCCACCATAGAGAACAATGGAGGGAATAGGGGCAACCTGTTTAGGGGCCCATAGAATTGGATCCCCTGGTCCAGTGTTCTTGAAACTCGGTGGGTATCTTGGGGAGAGGCTCCATCAGCTGCCCTGTGAGTTTGGAGCCTCTCCCTCACACCCCCTCCCCTCCAGCTCCCAGAATATACCCTATGTTTTCACCATTGACTTTAATGGCCCATAGGATATAATGGAGCTGAAATTGACATTCGGCTGCCTGAAAGACTCCCCGGGACGCCAGCGGGGGGCGGGGCTTGGCTCATGAGTTCCCGGAGCTGCGCTCCCATGCGCTCCCTCCCCAAAAGACCCCTGGTCCATATTGTAACCAACCATATTCAAATGTCAATTCATTGTTTGGTTTTAAAACAAATTTCTTCCCTTCTTTTTGAAGCAGCTCTTGGTACATCAACCAATCATTACCTTTATATTCTGAAAAAGGATGAATAACTGCAGCAGGCACAATCCATAGAGGTCTTTTGTCGGGAATTGTATTCCTGTATCTGGTCCACGCTTCAAACAACGTTCTTCTTATATAATGATGCTTAAACATTGAATCCACCTTGTTTTTCCCATACCAAAGGTAGGCATGCCAGCCAAATCTGCAATCATGGCCCTTAAGGGCCAATAGTTTTCTATTTTCCAAATTAACCCAATCAGACAACCAAGACATACATACAGCTTCATGGTACAAACGCAAATTCGGGACTTGAAAACCACCTCTTTCTTTTGCATCATACATTATTTTCATTTTAATTCTTGGTTTCTTTCCCGCCCAGATAAATTTAAAAATTTCTCTTTGCCATTTCACTAGCACTTTCATGTCTTTCACAATTGGTAGTGTCTGAAACAGAAACATTAACCTGGGCAGAACATTCATTTTGACAATGGCAATTCTTCCAAGAAGAGATAGTTTAAGTTTCTCCCATTTTTTCAAATCATGACTTATCGAAACCCACAGTTTTTCATAGTTATTCTTAAACAAATCAATATTTTTCATTGTAATATCAATTCCCAAATATTTAGTTTTTTTAATCACTTCACATTCTATCATTTTTTGTAACAATTGTTGCCTTACAGTAGTCATATTTTTACATAATATTTTCGATTTGTTTTATTTACATAGAACCCTGCGAGTTCACCAGACTCTTTTACTTTTTCTAAAACCAATGGCATAGTGTTAATAGGATTTTCAACAATAATAATATCATCAGCAAACGCTCTTAGTTTATATGAGAAATCTCTAATGTTAAGACCTTTTATATTTTTATCATCTCTGATCACTTGCAGCAATATTTCCAAAATCCAGATAAATAATAGTGGTGATAAAGGACAGCCCTGTCTAGTACCTTTTCTGACCTGGAATGGTTCCGTTGACTCTGCATTAACAATCACCGTAGCTTTTTGCTCTTTATAGATCGATTTGATCATTCTTGGAAATTTTTCGTCCATCTGTAATTTTTCAATCACTCTAAACATAAATTCCCAGTTCAAATTATCAAATGCCTTTTCCGCATCCAAAAATAAAAAGCCAACTTCCTTTTCTGGGTGTTTTTCATAATATTCTATTGCGTCCAATACAACCCTCAAATTGTCTTTTATTTGTCTATCCAGCAGAAAACCAGCCTGGTCTTCGGCAATAACGCCTTTCAAATACTCTTTGAGGCGTTCTGCTAGTATTTTTGTAAAAAGTTTATAATCATTATTCAAGAGCGAAGTAGGTCGATAATTTTTAACGTTAGTTAAATCTTGTGACTCTTTTGGTATCAAGGTGATTGCTGCTTCATTCCAGGAATCTGGAATTTTCCCATAGCTTCTGATTTCATTTAAAAGAATCTCTAGAACCGGCACCAGGTCTTCTTGAAATTTCTTATAAAATTTGGCTGAAAATCCATCTGGTCCTGGAGCTTTGGAGATTTTTGCTTCCCATATTGCTTTGCTGATTTCTTCTTTAGTTATTGCAGCATTCAAGAATTCTTTTATTTTTTCACTCAGTTGCATCAAATTTACCTTTGATAAATAATCCTGAATTTTCTGTGGATCCACTTGTTTTTCCTGAAAAAGAGTAGCATAATATTTATAAAATTCTCTCTGGATTCCTCCTGGGTCTATGATTTCTCTGTTCCCTTCCTTCAGTTTAATTATTGTTTTATTTTCTCTTCTTTTCTTCAATTGCCATGCCAAGTACTTCCCTGGTTTGTTCGCTCCTTCAAAGGACTTTTGTTGCAATTTTTTCAAGTTCCAATAGACTTCTTTATTTAACCTCGCATCATATTGTTCCTTTAGAATCCTCAATTCTCTCACAATCTTCTTTTTGCCAGGTCTCTTCTTAAGCTCTGTTTCTTTCTTTTGAATATTTTCCAAAATTTCTTTATCCATTTTGAGTTGTTTCTTTCTTTCATTGTTATTAATTGCAATCAAATGTCCTCTCATCACAACCTTGTAGGCGTCCCACACCGTCTGCGTCTGTACTTCTTTATTTAAATTTATTTGAAAATATGTTTTGGTTTCTGTCCTTATCTTATCCAAGATGCTTTGTTTGTCCAGTAAATCTTCATTGAGTCTCCATCGATATTTCTTTTTCTTAGCATACGGTGACCATTTTATCGGACTGTGATCGGAAATAGTTCTAGGTAATATTTCTATTTTGTGTGTTTGTGCTATTAAATTGCCAGACATCCAAATCATATCAATTCTTGAAAAAGATTCATGTCTAAATGAATAAAAAGTGTAATCTTTAGTCTGGATTTTGTACTCTCCATGCATCTTCTAAGTGTTCATGCTTCACCAGTTGAAAAAATGTTTTCGGAAGTTTACCTAATACTTCATTTCTTTTTTTTGATTTTCTATCAATTACATTGTTAACAGTGCCATTAAAATCTCCCATCAATATCATTTGTACGTAGGTTAACTGATGTAGTTCTTCCCATAAATCTTGAAAAAAAAATTCCTTGGCTCCGTTCGGGGCATAGAGATTTAGAATTGAAGTCTTTTTGTTCTGGAGTGTGATTTCCACCGCCAAAAATCTTCCTTCTTTGTCTTTAAAAATTTCTTTTGGTTCCAGCTCTTTTTTTACATAAGTAACAACTCCATTTTTCTTCTGCGAAGAGAGAGAATATAACTCTTCTACCAGTCTTTTTTGAATCAAAAATTTGGCATCAGTCTTTTTGATATGTATTTCTTGCAAACAAACAATATCACATTTTTGCTTTTCCAACCATAGTCTGACTTTTTTTCTTTTTTGGGAGGAGTTAAGTCCATTTACATTCCATGAAATAATTTGACTCTCCATATTGTTTTCATAATTATTTATCAGAGTCTTTAAAATTGTCTTTAATGAACTTGGTCATTTGTTCCACTGATCTGATGGTGACTCTCTTCTGCTTTAAGGTAAAACTCACACCCTTTGGAATTTCCCACCTGTATCTGATGCCCTCTGTTTTCAGTTTGTCAATCAATTCTTTAAAAACTCGCCTATCCTGAAGAATTATTCTGGGTAATTCCTTCAATATCATTATTTTTTTTTGCCCAATCTTGAAGTCTTCCTGGAATTGTTGTTTAAACAAATCTTCTTTCATTCTTTTAGATATGAACTGGACAATCACATCCCTGGGTAATTTCTTTTTTTGAGCAATCACAGAGTTGACTCTGTACACCAAATCAATGTATACCGCCACCTTCTCCTCTTCCATTTTTAAAAAATCTGCAACAGCTTCCACCATGACTGAGTGGATGTCTTCATTTTTGTCTTCAGGGATTCCCCTGAATCTCAAATGGTTCAGCATTCCATTATATTCTACCATTATGTTAGCCTTTAGAGCTTCTTTAGAGACATCAGCTACTCCAGTTTCCACTCCTTGTACTCTCTCTTCCACATCAGTTGTTCTTTTGTTCAGCATCTGTATTTCTGTTGTAATTCCAGCTAGATCTTTTTTCAAATCAGCTACTTCTTCAGCCACTTTACCTAGAGTTTTTTTCCATTTTTTGCATAACATCCATCATCCGTTTTTCCATAGCCTCCATCATTCCCTGCAGTTTTTTTTCCTCGATGGTAGTCATTTTAGGAGAGGACCAAGAGCTTGCCCTCTGTCTTTGCCAGAGGTCATAGGCCGTTGTTCAAAATATTTATAAAACTTACATCAAATTAAAACTCTTTAGGTGCCCAGTTAAATTGCTCTATTTTCGCTTTTTTTTCATTCAGGCGTTTAGCCGCAATATAATTTAGAAATTTTGACCTTCCCAAAATGGTGGGCGCTATTTCTCTATGGTATGTGTCCCTTTCCTGTTCTTTACTTCCTGTCCAGCTCCTTTGTTCGACCTCTTGTCTTTTGGTTCCTTCCTGTTTTGGCTGCCAGTCCCTGCAAATTCCTTCTGTCCTCCTCGGTTGTCTCTAGGAAGCGCTGCTTGTCTGGTCTGAAGTCATTTCCTGTTCTGGTGTTTTCTGTCGCAGCTTAAATAACTTTCCACTTTGTTTCTCGCGGGATTTATTGTTAGTTTCTGTTTTAAAGTCAATATCCCGACCGCAGGAATGATCAACAATCTGGCTTTTTGGCTTTTTTTTAGTCTTTAAATCGCGTTTTTCGAAATCGGAGTTAGTAAATAATATGCCGCACGGTCCTGCGCTTC
The DNA here is from genome assembly GCA_029375565.1 of Gekko gecko. NCBI lineage: Eukaryota > Metazoa > Chordata > Lepidosauria > Squamata > Gekkonidae > Gekko > Gekko gecko. The sequence continues at coordinate 127,174,219 of JAPDNY010000005.1, forward strand.
ATCGGATGTTGTTTATATTTGAAATCAACACGTCTCCGGTGAGCAATTTTAAAAAGTTATCTTCAAAGTCAGTGTTTTGTCATAGCAGTGCTTCTTTGGTATCAGTTTCCGTAGAGTGTCTCAGAGGTCAGGGTCATGCGTTCTTATGTTGAGAATTCAACTCGGTGGGGTCTTTTAGAGAAGTTCCGAAGTGCCCGCTTGGGGGGAGGGGATCAAGGCTGCTCGCGGTGCTCTTTAAAGCCCCGCTATCAGCCGATCTCAACTCCCTCTTGGGCTGATGCTCGTTGCTGGTCACTCCCCTACCTGGGGAGATCTGCGGCAGGCTTAATAGCCCACCCTGTCATAAAGACCCTCCGTTTGCTCTGGAAGCGAGGCCAGAACATGTTAGAATGCCATGAATCTCAGACCAGAAGCCCACCATGAGTCAGCTCTGACTTGACAGGCCTTTCCTCCAGGAGAGGGAAACGCCCACCACTTGGAAAAAATCCTCTGTTGAACCCTAGGATCTATGCCACAGCAGCTTGTTTCGTCTTGAGCAGAGCAACTACTTTTGCTTTTCTACCTGAGGTGAGAACCACCAAGCTAGAAATAAATGGGGAGGGTCACTGCCACTTTTCTGGCCAGGCTCCTTGTCCCTTTAAACCTGGGGTGATGGGGAGCAGCTCAGGAGGAAGCAGCATCTGTTGGATTTCTGCCCAGCACAGGAGGAGGGTGGAAGGGGCTGGCGGAGAAAGGGAGTGGGGGGCTGTGTGTGGGAAAGGGCCCCTAAATGGCCCTGCCTCTTTGGACTGCTGCTTCCCAGGCTTGGTGGCGAAGGGAAGGAGGAGACCCCCCATGGCAGACAGGCAGCTGACCGAGCCGCTGAGGCTGCTGCGGGCTGGGGAAGGATTGCTGCTTCCCAGGACTGGCATGGAGAAAAGGAGGCCCCCCAGGTGAGAGGCCATGGGAGGCAGGCAGCTAGCAGGCTGGGGGAGAGCTGCCAAGGTGCATTGCAGGCTAGGGAAGGACGAGGCACATTGTGTGCATGCACGGGCCTGGCCTAGTGCTGCTGCTGCCTGGGGAGGGGGCAGGGGACAGCAGCGATACTGCCAAGCTGGCAATGGAGTGACCGGAGGAGGCTGACGGGCTGCAGCAGAGGGGGAGCGTGGGCCTTGCGCAGGGCCTGGGTTTTTTCCCATTGGGGATGGGGGGGGGTGCACAGGAGAAATAATTAAATAATTCAGTTATCTAAAGTGTCCCCTGAGAATTTTAAATGCCCCCCAACTTAGACATTCCTGGCTACACGGGCCTTGGTAGGGGGACAATTTTTGGTGGGATAACAGCCAAGGGAAAGGATTAATGCTGCCCCCTACACTTACACATACCAGTCTCCACTTTCAAAATGCATGCTCAACAGCTTCATTCAGTAAAACCAAAAGCCATCCCTTTACAGAATCACAGAACTACATATAAACAGGGTGTCCTTCTGCCTTTGGCAGTGAGGGGAAAGCACTCTGTGGATGCTGATCTCTTTCTCTCTCCACAAGTAACATGCCCAACCTTACAGGACAAGGAAGAAGGAGTGACACTATTGATGTTAACTGTCAGCTTGCTCAGAAATGTACTATTAGTATTGTAAAGGTACCCTACTCACGTGGCATTCGTGGGCAGACATTCAGATAAACTGGTATCCACTCTGTGAGATCCAAACGTTAAATTGGATAGATCAATGAGTTCACTGTTGTTAGCTATGAGGCTGAAATTAGTAGCATAAAAAAGGATACATGGTTGAGACCCATTGAATGCATACACTGGAGCATAGAGACTGTTATCTTGCACTTCAGCAGACATCAGTTGTCGCCTACTGTGCCCAGCTACATTGAATTGCACTGATACCTGGAAAAACATGATAAGAACATCTGGAATTATGTTGATAGAAAACAAAACTTTGAGAGATACAGCAAATATTGATTCAGTGCTAGCAATTCAAACATCATGTAGATACAGGCACACTTATATCTTGATTTTAATCATAGACTTCTATAGCAAAAAAAACCCTCAACAAAGTCAGCTTTTCAGTTTCCAAGCATGATGTCCAGCAGATCTTAGAGGGGCTTTGAAGGTGTGCTTGTAATTGCTTATCACAGTGTTGGGAGACAATGCACCAGCTAAAACTCTCCCTGCTTCTCTTAAAAATAGTGAGGGGGTGATGGACACCCCACTTGGCTCAGAATTGGGCTCTGATGAACAATTTGTTGATAAATCAGCAAATACTTTAGGCTATCCCAAGTCTGACTGGTTATCATACTCTGAACCCCATGGAACTCCAGTTGTCATTAGGAGTATCACAGGATCCCCAAAGCCCTACCCTTACTCAAGTTAAGAGGGTGCCTGTTCCATTCAGACATAGAAGTCAGCTCCTGAATAGCTTTAGTGAAGTTCTTTATGAATTGATGGATGTTTATGCAAGTGATTCTTGAGAAAGAGGGAGTTGAAATGGAAGGAGACATCCATGGTTATCTGTTGGATCACAATTAAGCTGGAAGCAAAGGCTTACTTTCTGCATTATAAAGAACTCTTTGTAACTCTTTGTGAAAGAAGACTGTTGTTAAAAAGTGCATTGTCAAGAATGAACTGTGACAAAAAATATACCAAAATACCCCATTGGTGTTATATATTGTTTAGCTTTTTGTTGAGGATTCTTTATGTCCGTAGATTAGTTGTTTAGATCATATATGTATGGATTCATAACCTCAAAAAGTTTAAAATTTATAACATACTAGGAATAAGACCTGTTGTGGAAATAAATACAATGAGCTCTAAAAAGTGGCTCTGGGTGAGTGCCCCAGTCTTGAGCACTCAGCGTCAATCTGCTGTGGCAACCTCAGCAGGGTATAATGACACAGAGTCCACCGTTATGTCCAGGAGAACTGATTTCTGCCCTCTGAAGAGCAGTTGTAATTCTATATAATTTCTGATAAAATAGCAGATGTTAAGAGGGCAAATGAGTATCCTATGTTTGAGTCAAACTTCCTGAATAAGTGGTACCCAGTATTGGAGAAACTTTTAAAATAATGTAGATTCCCCGTATTCCTTTAGCAATCATTGTTATTTTAAATTTATTTTAATTTATTTCAAATAACAAGTCCTGTATAAGGTAACATTGAGGTCTACCTTGTATAGGTATCTCAATTCTGTCCCATGTCCCAGGTGAAAGTCGGACTGGAAGGGGTCAAGTACGGAAGTGTCATCCATAAAGCCCTGCAGCTGTATCACCACTGCCCTCTCAATTAATTTGCCCAAATAGGCCAAATTGGACACCGGCCGATAGTTGGCCAACTTGGCCTGGTCCAGAGATGGTTTTTTCAAAAGAGGGCAGACCAACGCTTCCTTGAGTGCCTCCGGGAACTGCCCCTTGGAGAGGGACTTGTTGATAATATCCCTTAGGGCAAGATATCAAGACTGCCTTAATAACGTGGTCAGGTTGCATAACATTTTGCCTAAGGTGTGTATGTGTGAGGGGGCTGTGAAAAGAAGAGAAGACTGGGAGAGGAAAGAAGGAAGTCTCTTATTGCCTCCTGGGCAACTGGTTGGCTGGCCAACCAGGCACTCGTTGTAGCCTGTCACAGTAGTAGCTGATCAGCTGAAGATGGGAAAAGAAAAAGGGAAGAAGGGATGGCCAGAGAAGAATTTGGGAAAGAATTGTGTTCACCTTGCACTGATGGTGAGCATTAGCAGCCCAGCAAAGCTTGTACTTTGAATCAACAGAGTGTGACTGTGATTGGCATTTCTGTGCAAGCATCCTTTTTGGGGGGTCAAGCACTGACAAAGCTGTTTACTTAGGCCAGCAGCTACATTCAAAGGAGGCTGCCTAATCCCCTAGTTTCTAAAGAACCAGCAGTGAAGTCAAAGACCAGAATGGTTTGGAGAATATAGTGGAAGTATTTAGGTTGCATCCTCATGTTGTTGGATACTGTGTTATAGAAGTCTTTTCAACTGCATTTTCTTGTGGTAGATAAGACGGTCTAGTAAATGACAACTACAGCACAACAACAGGGCAATGCCCAACAATATGTGGGTGTAGCCTTAGCTGTAAGAGTTCTATCAGCACTGTGGTTGCATCCACACATTGTGTAACATTATAGCAACTCTTTTCATGTGGATTCTCCAATGCTGGAGAAGGCAATCCAATCACAAATGATTGCTATAGAGCAATATCCAGCAATGTATGGATGTAACCTGTATGAACAGCAGGCTGCATCAGATGGTGGCAATGAGAACAGAGGAAGGTATCATGTATGCTACAATCATGAACCTGTGTTGTGTCCTTCAGTGCCACCATTGGCCTGTGCCCCACATATATACCCATTGAAAAGTGAACCATGGATCTAAATAACAGAAGCTAAGCATATACCTATCCCACACATTTCCCCCATTATAAAACCTTATTAATTTTAACCAGTTGTGAAGAAATGCATTTTTTTCTTTGTAGGTTTGAACTGAGCAAAACCTTCACGTTGTGTTTTTAAAAGTTTTTCTCTCTGGGCAGAGAACAGGCAGGGGAGGAGAAGTCAGTTCAATTGCTTTCCAGCCTCACCTCTAATGAGAGACAATGGGATGGTCAAACTTCCCTCCCATTCCAGCTAGACAGGAGATATCTAGCAGGAAACAGAGATTTAGAGGACTTAAGTGCTAGAAAGACTTCAGGAAATAATCTCCTGGAAACTTGAGGGAAAGTTTCTTTGACCTGGCCTAACCTGGTCACAGTAGGAGGAGAAAGAGAGATGATACAACTCCTGGGTGTAAGGAGGAGGATCGCTTTTGTGCTGATTCAATTGAGGCTGGCAGAACTCTTATCTGAGGTCTGTGGAAGGCAGCCATTGCCATGTGCTGGTCTACACATCTGAGCAAAGACTTCGAGGTAATAGGAACCCTGTAGAACATCTAGAACTTTCTAAGTTCAGGAGCCTGCCTTATATTTAACATTTGTGGAGGGAGGGACAGAGAAATCATATTTTACAATTTTCTATTGAATCCTTTGCTTAATCTGGTGCTGTGCTGAGGGTATGCTTGTGGACATTTTTTTAATATAACTTTGGATGCTGGTAATGGCTCTCTTTACCACACAGACTTCCACAGTGTTGGACACAATATTTTTAAAAGGAGGAAAGGGGGACAGTCACTTGGCAAATAGATACCCCCCCCCAGTGGCACACAAACTAGTAAGTTGTTCCCATGAAAACCAGATACTAGATCACAGGAGACACAAAGGCAAAGCCTCAGAACTGGGGAGGGAAACTGGGGGGTCCTGGATCTCCCAGTGGCCAATTCCTACAAAGGAAGGTGGCAGCAGCAATTGAACAGAGAGTGAAAAGCCCCTCCAGGTGTGGGGAAAACTTTGGAGGGCCTGGTGGAATAGCACTTGCAGGTATTACCAGGACTGTTCCACCACATTTTGATGTTAGTAGTGGAATAAAAACAGAGAACTTGATTGGCCAGGCAATTTGAATTCAGCAGAGAGAGAGAGAGAGAGCAATAAAAGTTTTGTTTTTTGGAGGTTGACTGGAGTAGGCTCAGATCAGGCTAGCTAGGGTGGAGTTAGCAGAGCAATGAAAATACTGAAGCCAAAAAAGCAAGAGCTGCAGGAAGACTGCCAGAAGCAGCAGACAGATTGTGAGAACCAAACTACTGATGAGATTAGTGTTCTCTTGCTAAGTGCTGGCAAACCAATGGGGACAGCTGCAGCTGAGCACCCAAGTCAGTGGGACAATGTCTGGGTCAAGGAGCTAGAGATGGAGGAGGTGTGATTGCAGGCAGAGAAAGAGAAGAGGGACCAGAAGACAGAGACCCAGAAACTGAAGATATGGAAGGGAAGCCTGCAGGCAAAAGGAGGAGGAATCCATTTCAAGGTGTTGGTACTGACCTTCAAAGCCCTAAGCAGCCAGGGACTAACATATCTGAGGGAGCATGTTTCCCCATATGTGCTCCACAGAGCCTTGTGCTCAGCAGCCCAACATTTGCTGGCTGTCCCCAAAAGACATCCACTTAGCCTCAACCAGAGCCAGGGCTTTTTCTGGCAGAAAATGCTCCCACTGGAGATCAGGGTCCTGTGGGACCTATTATAGTTCCACAGGGCCTGTGAAATAGAGCTGTTCCACCAGGCCTTTGGGTGAGATGGCAGGCTTCCAATTATTCCATTTATTGGCCTCCCTTGCTGAAGGTTCCATCTCTGTACCACCCATCAGGTTTATGGCCATTTGGTTTATGGCCTAGCAGCTCCAGTTCTCGAGACTATTGTACTGAACTGTCCTTAGCTCATAGTTTTGTTTTTAACTGTTTTAACTATTTATTCTAAATTTTTAAATTCCTATTGTAGACTTGAGGGTGGAATACAAGCAGAAATAAATAAATAAATAAGATTCTAATATGCTTTGGGTCTCCATTGAGGAGGAAAGGGGGATCTTAAAAACAAAGAAATGCAAGGTCTTTGATCTAAGCACAAGTTTTAATACTGTTGTTAGGTGCTCTGTTTGGTCAAGAAACTTGAATTTCTACTTTATTCAAGGAGTGACAAAATGTTTTGTTAGTATTTTATGAAAAACCTAAGTTTATTTTGAAGTAAAGAAGCATATAGGTGGATAGGCATGAGGCTTTTGGAGTTCCGGTTTAAGCGTCTTGCTGCTCAACTGCACCCCGTCTCGCTCTGATGGGGGGGGTGGAGCTGAGACTCAGCCGACGGGAAGGGTCTGAGTTCGTCTTGGACCCTCCTGGGATCTCTGTAGGAGATCCTCAGCCTGGGGAGCTGAGGAGAGCCTCTTCCAAGGCAACGGCCAAGAAATTGAGGCTCACCTTCTTCTCCGAAAGGTCCCATCGCTGCAGAGCCAGCATGGCGCCGAGAGACAACTGCCGAACGAGCGGACATGGTCAAAAGTTTTGAAATGCTTCTAAAAGACTTCCAAGGCTTCAAAGCGTGAATTAAGCAAAGCTCAGGTGATTAAAAGCATCTACAAGAACCTTGGTAGCAATTAGAAGCACCTAAGTGCAAAGCGGCGTGGGAGGGATGAAACTTAAGAATCCCCCCCCACTTAAAGTAAAGCGGTTTTAAAACGGGATTTAAAAACTTTCTGAACTAAGCTAAATGCATCAGAATATCAGCAAAATTGAAAACTGCATAATAACGTGAAGCGGATAAAATTTACTTAACGTTTACTTTGTTTTGGGAAACTTACTTCTTGTTGATATTATGGCTGGGAGAGGGTGAAAGGTGGATCTGGAGAAAAAAATGCAAACTGGAAATAGCCAACCAATGACTCCCTCCCACAACCAGGAAGTAACAGCAGATATGCTGACACTACTGGTGAGTGCATTGCGCCCTTTAAGGGAACAGATGACTAACCTCAGCCTTAAAATGGATAATTTGCAGAAGCCAACGTCCCAAATAGATAAAAGGACTTCCATGACTGAAAAGACGTTAGAAAAGATGGAAAAACAGACTGAGAGCTTTAATAAAACAGCAGATGAATTGGAAAAAGAGAGATCCCCCAATAAAACTCAGTTAATACAACTCCAGCTGGAAAGATCCATGTACATTTTACGCTTCCAAGGGATCCCAGAAGAAAAGAACGAAGACTTGAAGGCTCTCTTAGCAGAGACTTTGGCTCCAATAATGGATTACAAACAGGAAGACTTAATGAAGGAGATGAACTGGACCTACAGAACTTATCCAGACTTTATATATATAAAAAAAACCTCCTGGGAGAAATATGTTTGAAATTCACGAGACGGTCTACCAGAGATCTGGTGCTGAAATCTACACAGGGGAAACCCTTGAAAATCAAAAATGAGGAGATAAAAATCTTGAAGGATATCCCCTTTGAAATCAGAAAGCGGAGGAGACTTTACAGGGATCTTACTCTCTCTCTTCAGAAGGAAGGAATTCCTTACAGATGATCGTTTCCCGAAGGACTGAGTTTCAAATTTAAAGGAAAAAAAATCAGTATTGACACTGTTGCTAAGACGAAGAAGTTTGTAGACCGATACTTTAATCCCAAGCAACGCAACAAAGACAAGAAATCTAAAACAGAAGAGGAGGAAGAAGAAGATGAAGAAGAATCCTACTCACAGGATTCATCAAGCGACAGTTACAAACATAATAGTTCTTCAGATACATCGAAATCAGAGAAAGGAGCAGCTGCTCCCAAACTCTGAGGAAAAAAAGAAACACAAGAAGAAAAGACTAAAATCAAGATAATTGTTGATAATGCAGTTTTTGTTATCCAGCTAGTTAATGCAACTCTTTATTATTTTTTGTTAATTTTTTACAAGCAATAACAGTGCTGTATCACTAGGTGACAGGGATATATACCTATGTAACCAGATCGTGTCACCTTGTTAGTCTTCCCTTCTCTATAACCATTAGCTGGCTTAGAGTTAGGGCGGTAGTCTCCCTCCCCCATTCCAGTAGTTTGTGTTGTATTAGTTTTCCCTTCCCCGTTTCCTATAGAATTTAGAGGTAGGGATTTAGTAACCATTCCCCAAATCCCATAGTATTGCAAAATCAATAAAATACTTATATATAAAAAAAGAAACTTGAATTTCTACTTTATTCAAGGAGTGATAAAGTGTTTTGTTATAATATTTTATGAAAAACCTAAGTTTATTTTGAAGTAAAGAAGCACATAGGTGGATAGGCATGAGGCTTTGATTAGACCAGCTCAGGATTGCTCCATTAGAGAATCTCTGTTAGTTCACTGAACACTAGTTCTGTGGCTTGTCAGATACATATTGTGGAATAGATTCTTTTGTTTATGTGGATTACTGAATTATTTTGTAATATGAAATATTGAATTATTTTATAACTATTTTATCATTTTAAATGCAGAAAAGAGTAAGAGTCCTGTAGCACCTTAAAGACTAACAAAATTTGTGGTTTTTGTTGTTGTTGTTCAGTCGCACAGTCGAGTCCGACTCTTCGTGACCCCATGGACCAGATTACGCCAGGCCCTCCTGTCTTCCGCTGTCCGCTGAAGTTTGCTCAATTTCATGTTCGTTGCATCGATGACACTGTCTAACCATCTCATTCTTTGCCGTCCCCTTCTTCTTTGACCTTCAATCTTTCCCAGCATCAGGGTCTTCTCCAGTGAATGCTCCCTTCTCATTTGGTGGCCAAAGTATTTGAGCTTCAGCTTCAGGATCTGGCCTTCCAGGGAACAGTCAGGGTTGATTTCTTTTAGGATTGACTGATTTGATCTCCTTGCAGTCCAAGGGACTCTCAAGAGTCTTCTCCAGCACCATAGTTCAAAAGAATCTATTCTTCGGCGCTCGGCCTTCCTTATAGTCCAGCTCTCACAGCCATACATTACTACGGGGAATACCATTGCTTTGACCATGCGGACTTTTGTTGGCAAGGTGATGTCTCTGCTTTTTATCATGCTGTTTAGGTTTGCCATCGCTTTCCTCCCAAGGAGCAGGCGTCTTTTAATTTCATGGCTGCAGTCACCATCTGCAGTGATCTGGGATCCTAGGAACGTGAAGTCTGTCACTACTTCTGCGACTTCCCCTTCTATTTGCCAAGGAGTGATGGGGCCAGATGCCATGATCTTAGTTTTTTTGATGTTGAGCTTCAAGCCCACTTTTGCACTCTCCTCTTTCACCCTGAGCAAGAGGCTCTTTAGATCCTCTTCACTTTCTGCCATCAGAGTGGTATCATCTGCATATCTGAGGTTATTGATCTTTTCCCCAGCAATCTTAACTCCAGCTTGTGATTCATCCAGGCCAGCATTTCGCATGATGTACTCTGCATATAAATTAAATAAGCAAGGTGACAATATACATCCTTGTCGTACTCCTTTTCCTATGCTAAACCAATCAGTTGTTCCATATCCGGTTCTAACTGTTGCTTCTTGACCCTTATACAGGTTTCTCAGGAGACATATGAGGTGGTCTGGTACTCCCATCTCTTTAAGAACCTGCCATAATTTATTGTGATCCACACAATCAAAGGCTTTAGCATAGTCAATGAAGCAGAAGTAGATGTTTTTCTGGTATTCTCTTGCTTTCTCCATAATCCAGCGAATGTTGGCAATTTGATCTCTAGTTCCTCTACCTCTTCGAAACCCAGCTTGTACTTCTGGCAGTTCTCTATCCACGTACTGTTGGAGCCTAGCTTGTATGATTTTGAGCATGACCTTGCTAGCGTGTGAAATGAGTGCAATTGTGCGATAGTTTGAACATTCCTTGACGTTGCCCTTCTTTGGGATTGGAATGTAAACTGACCTTTTCCAATCCTGTGGCCACTGTTGTGTTTTCCAAATTTGTTGGCAAATTGAGTGCAGCACTTTAACAGCATCTTCTTTTAAGACTTTGAATAACTCAGCTGGGATACCATCACCTCCACTAGCTTTGTTGTTAGTAATGCTTTCTAAGGCCCATTTAACTTCGCTTTCCAGGATGTCTGGCTCAAGGTCGGTGATTATACCATCGTGGTTGTCAAGGACATCGAGGTCCTTCTTGTATAGTTCTTCTGTGTATTCTTGCCATCTTTTCCTAATCTCTTCTGCTTCTGTTAAGTCCCTACCGTTTTTGTCCTTTATCATGGCCAGCTTTGCATGGAACGTTCCCTTGATTTCTCCAATTTTCTTGAAGAGATCTCTAGTCCTTCCCAATCTATTGTTTTCCTCTATTACTTTGCATTGTTCATTCAGGAAAGCCTCCTTATCTCTCCTTGCTGTTCTCTGGAAATCTGCATTCAGTTGGGCAAATCTTTCCTTTTCCCCATTGCCTTTAGCTTTCCTTCTTTCCTCTGCTATGTGTAAAGCCTCATCAGACAGCCACTTTGCTTTTTTGCATTTCTTTTTCTTTGGGATGGCGGTGAGTGCTGCCTCCTTTACAATGTCACGGACCTCTGTCCATAGTTCTTCAGGCACTCTGTCTATCAAATCTAGTCCCTTAAACCTATTCTTCACCTCTACTGTATATTCATCGGGGATGCGATCTAGGTCAAATCTGAATGGCCTTGTGGTTTTCCCAACTTTCTTCAATTTAAGTCTGAATTTTGCAATGAGTAGTTCATGATCTGAGCCACAGTCAGCTCCAGGTCTTGTTTTTACTGACTGGATAGAGCTTCTCCATCTTTGACTGCAAATTATATAGTCAATCTGATTTCGGTGTTGCCCATCTGGTGATGTCCATGTGTAGAGACGCCTCTTAGGTTGTTGGAAAAGGGTGTTTGCTATGACCAGCGTGTTCTCTTGACAAAACTCTGTTAGCCTTTGCCCTGCTTCATTTTGTTCTCCAAGGCCAAACTTGTCTGTTATTCCGGTTACCTTTTGATTTCCTACTTTAGCATTCCAGTCCCCTATGATGATGAGGACATCATTTTTTGGTGTTAGTTCTACGAGCTGTTGTAGGTCTTCGTAGAACTGGTCCACTTCAGCCTCTTCTGCAGCAGTGGTTGGGGCATAGACTTGGATTACTGTGATGTTGAATGGTTTGCCTTGGATTCGGACCGAGATCATTCTGTCATTTTTGAGATTGTATCCCAATACTGCCTTTCTCACTCTCTTGTTGACTATAAAGGCCACACCATTTTTTCTACGGGATTCCTGGCCACAGTAGTAGATATAATGGTCTTCTGAGTTAAATTCGCCCATTCCTGTCCACTTTAGTTCACTGATTCCCAAGATGTCGATGTTCATTCTTGCCATCTCATTTTTGACCACGTCAAGCTTACCTTGATTCATAGATCTTACATTCCAGGTTCCTATGCAGTATTGTTCTTTGCAGCATCGAACTTTCCTTTCACCGTCAGACACATCCACAACTGAGCGTCCTTTCGGCTTTGGCCCAGCCACTTCATTCTTTCTGGGGTTACTCGTACTTGCCCTCTGCTCTTCCTCAGTAGCATATTGGACACCTTCCGACCTGAGGGGCTCATCTTCCGGCGTCATATCTTTTAGCCTTTTGTTACTGTCCATGGGGTTTTCTTGGCAAAGATACTGGAGTGGGTTGCCATTTCCTTCTCCAGGGGATCACGCTTGGTCTGAGCAGTGACTCATGAAAGCTCATCCCCTGCCACAAATTTTGTTAGTCTGTAAGGACCTTTCCCAAAGCCTATGCAGATATATATGTTCCTCTTGATTCAAGAAAGCCCACCACTCACCAAACCACTCCACCATTACATATATCATCCTAATTTTTTTGATATTTCCATTGGTTATCTTTTCAATCCATTTATACAATCTTGCCCAAAAATTCTCAGAAACATCATCACTTTTTCCCTGTAATGTTAAAGTTAACGTATCCATTTCTGCTATTTCTACAACTTCAATATAAATTCCTCCTTTGATGGAACTTTATCAGATTGCCAATATTGGGCAAATAGAATTCTAGCCATTGTTACAATATGTATAATCATATATAGATCTGTTTTTTTATATATACCTGGAATTATATTTAATAAAAATAACTCTGGCTTAAACAGTACTTTTGTGTTTCTTGTAAAATCCCCTGGATCCATAACCAAGATATTTTTTTGTTTTAGTGCACTTCCACCACATATGGAAACATTTTGTTTACATTTCGAACAACTACTAGAAACCTTGGGGTAACATTTTGCTAATCTGTTGGGTGAGATATGCCATGTGTGGAACATTTTGTATATATTTTCTTTATAAGAGATAGATCTTGTAATTTTAACATTGGTTTTCCATACTTTTGCCCATTGGTCTATAGTTATATTATAACCTATATTTTGAGCCCACATCACCATTGAGGATTTAACGGTCTCATCTTGTAACTTCATTTCTAACAAGAAGGTATACAATTTTTTTCGTCAATTCTTTCTCTGTAAACAGCCAAATTTTATCTAAATCTGTTGGTTTCTCATAAAAACCATTTTTTAAATCCTTTTTATATCTTGATTCCAATTGTAATCTTTCCCACCATGACAAATTTGTATTTTGTTCTTGTAACCTTGAGGTTGGTTCTAGATTATTTTGGCTATCTAAGAAGTCTTCATATCTCCACATAATATATTTCATATATAGTGTAGGTTTTATAAATGCTTCCATTGGGGATACTCATTTTGGAATTTTACATAATACAATGTTTTAATATCTTGCCATGTTTTTAACAGGTACCCCCTGAGTAGGCTTATTGAAGTACTTATGTGCTCTATGCTTATAATACCATAAGAAAGCATGCCACCCCATTAATAAATCATGGCCTTCTAGTTTTACAAGTCTTAAATTATCCAAAGTCACCTAGTCTTTTATCTATATCATGGATACTGCTTTATAATATAGGGACCAATTAGGTAATGTGAAAACTCTTCTTTCTTTCCTATCTTGCAAGACTTTCATTTTTATCCTAGCTCTTTTAGCTTGCCAAATAAATTGACTTATAATTTTATCTAAATCCTTGAAATATTGCTGATTTTTCAGAATTGGAATATTTTGAAAAAGAAATAGAAGTTTTGGTAAAATATTCATTTTCAGTACCACTATTCTCCCCATAAATGATAATAGCAGGCCTTTCCATTTTTCCACATCTTTCTTGATTTCTGACAAGAGCTTTTTACAATTGTCTTCAAATAGTGAACTACACCTATTTGACATTACAATACCTAAATATTTTACTTTCTTCACTACTTCAGTGTTTGAAATTTTTTGTAGCTGTTGGATCATTTGCTTAGAACAATTTTTGGTGATTATCTTTGTTTTCATAAAATTAATTTTCAATCCATCTACTTGCCCAAATTTAACAATTGTACTATCATTACTAGAGGTTCCTCCAAAATGAAAACTAAATCATCTGCAAAAGCTTGCAGCTTAAATTCTTCTCCTTTAACCTTGAGTCCTTTGATTTGACTATGTTATTCAATGTTTCCAGTACAAAGATAAATAATAGAGGGAAAAGTGGACATCCTTGCCTCGTCCCTTTTTGTATTTCAATAAATTGTGTCATATCTCCATTCACTAGGACCCTAGCCCATTGTCTTTCATATATTGCTCTAATCATAGTACAAAAGTTTTTTCCACTTTCCCACACATTTAATTGTTCTAACAAGAAATTCCAGCTAATATTATCAAATGCTTTCTCAGCATCTAAAAATACTAATGCCAATTGCTTCTCCAGGTGTACCTTGTAATATTCAAGTACATTCAATATAATTCTTATGTTATTTTTTATCTGCCTCTTGGGCAAGAAGCCAGCTTGGTCTTGGTGTATTATCTGGACAAGTCCTTTTTTTAATCTAGTTGCCAAAATGGTTGCATAGATTTTATCATCTGTATTTAACAGCGAGATTGGTCTATAATTTCTTATTTCCTTTTCATCCATTTCTTGCTTATGTATTAACATAATTAAAGCTTCATTCCACATGTTTGATACTTTCTTCGTATGTATAATATTCTGCATTGTGCACTTTAAAGGTATCATTATTTGATCCTCAAAAATCTGATAAAATTCAGCAGGCAGTCCATCTGGACCTGATGTTCTCTTCTTTTTTAGTTTTTTAATTGCTTCAGTTATCTCAAAAGTCATTATTGGTTCATTTAAAATTTTCCAACTGTCTTCAGTAAATTTCTTGTAATTATATTTTTTTAATCATCTGTTGATCTTGATCCTTTTGTTGATATAAATTTTTATAAAAGTTCTCTATAATATTCTTCAGATCTCTAGTAATGTATTTCTCTTCTCCCTATTCATTTCTTAATGATCTATTTTCTCTCTCTTTCTTTTCTTATCCTATAAGCTAACCATCTTGTCAGTTTATTCGCATTTTCAAAATGGTATTGTTTCATATATTCAAGTTTACTTGCCAGTTCTTGTATCAAGAGGCAATTCAATTGATGTTGTAAGTTCTTTAACTTAATTCCAGCGCTCTCAAAATAGGATCCTGTCTTAATCCTATTCTCTTCTTTTTTAATTTGCTTTCCAATCTGTTCATATCGAAGTTTCTTTTGTTTTCTCTTCCAAACTTCTTGGCTAATGAATTGACCTCTTGGGAAAGCCTTAAAATCATCCCAAACTATATCAATAGCCATTTCTGGCTGGATATTTTGTTTTTAAATTCCTTCTTAGTCTCCATTACAAACTTTTCATCTTTTATTAACCACGTGTTTAGGGAGCATCTGCCTTTTTTCTGAGTATCTTGCAGTATCAGCATTAATGGGTTATGGTTGGCAAAGGTCCCAAGTAAAATCTCCACTTCAATCACCTCACTTATCATAGTTGCTGATATCCATGCCATATCCAGCCTTGACCACAATCTGTGTCTTGCCGAGAAAAAAAGTATGCTCCTTAGAGTTAAGGTTTCTAGTTCTCCATTAATCAATTACATTAAATTCTTCTGCTAATTTTAAAAAGGTTCTTGGTAGTTCATTCCCTCGTTTTTGTCTTGTGATTTGGATGTTATGCCTCTATTGATATACACCAAGAACACAGTAGCCTTTTTTGCTGCTCCATCACACTGACTGCTCATATTTAGCTTACAGTTCACCCATACCCCAAGATCTTGTTCACTGCACTGCTTCCCAAAAGTGTGTCCCCTGTCCAGTATGTGTTCTCATTTTTTGTTACCCAGCTATAGAACTCTGCACTTATTCTTGTTGAACTGCATCTTATTCACATCTGCCCACTTTTCCAGTGTGTTCAGATGTCTAATTCTACCTCTATTTTCTGGTGTGTTTGCTATTCCTCCCAAAGTGTTGTCATATGCAAATTTAATGAGCAGTCCCTCCACACCCTCATTTATAAAAATAATGAAAAATATCAGCCCAGAACCAACTCCAGTGGTACTCTGTTTGTCTCTTGCATGGAAAACCCTATGAGGTTGCATGGGAGACCACCAATGAAGTCTAGAGTTGCTGCACAAAGGCAGGCAATGGCATGATCGAGGTTTATAAAATTATGCATGGGATAGAGCAGGTTGAGAAAAAAGTACTTTTCTCCCTTTCTCACAATACAAGAACACAAGGGCGCTCCATGAAATTGCTGAACAGTCAGGTTAGAACAGATAAAAGGAAGTACTACTTCACCCAAAGAGTGATTAACACATGGAATTCACTGCCATAGGAGGTGGTGGTGGCTACAAGCATGGACAGCTTCAAGAGGGAATTAGATAAACATATGGAGCCGAGGTCCCTCAGTGACTCTGGGGCAAGTGATGCTCTGTATTCTTGGTGCTTGGGGGGGGGGCCAACAGTGGGAGGGCTTCTAGTGTCCTGGCCCCACTGCTGGACCTCCTGATGGCACCTGGTATCTTTGGCAGAGTGCTGGACTCTGTGTGTGACAGAGTGCTGGACTCGATGGGCCATTGGCCTGATCCAACATTGGCTTCTCTTATGTTCTTATGACACCTCCCTCCAGTCAGATGAAATACCATTGACAACTGCCCTTTGGGTGTAGTTCTCCCACCAGTTCCCTATCCACCTAACTATCCAATCCACAGTCCTCCATTTTACCCATCAAAATGTCATGGGGAACTCTGTCAGAACCTTTACTGAAGTCCAGGTAAACAACATTGATAGCTTGTCACTCAATCAAAGAAAGAAACAAGGTT
Source organism: Gekko gecko (assembly GCA_029375565.1). Lineage (NCBI taxonomy): Eukaryota > Metazoa > Chordata > Lepidosauria > Squamata > Gekkonidae > Gekko > Gekko gecko. Next base: position 127,190,762 of record JAPDNY010000005.1, read on the forward strand.
GGCCTGGCAGGACCACCAGATTGTCCTTCAGATGCTTGCAGACTGACCCCTTTAAAATCTGCTCCAGTATCCTCCCTGAGACAGAGGTCAGACTGACTGGACTGTAGTTTCCTGGGTCATCTTTCCTCCTTTCATTAATCCTGTCAGTGAGAATCTGGTTAAGGTCAAGGTAAAATCAGAGCAGCAAGTATGATAAAACAGCTAGGTCTTGGACTTTGGAGCTGGGTGACAAGGTGATGGCTTTTCTGCCTTTGCACACTGACAAGCTGAAGGCAGCATGGGAAAAAACCTCTTGTTGTTGTGGATGGGCTAGGCAATGTCAGGTGTACTAGCTTGGTGAAATGGTCAGGGAAAAGGACTGAGAATGTTCACATGAACAGGCTGGGGGTGGGCGGGAGCTTTCTGGGATTGGGGGGTGGGGCAACATCACCACACGTGACATCCCCAACATGATGACATCACACAGAAGTGTGTCATCATAGTGGAGACTTCATGCAGCGATGCTCTGGTATTTGGGGCAAAACTACCAGAGCGTCCCTGGTGTGATGATGTCACTTCTGTGTGAAATCATCATGCTGGGGATGTCATGCCAGGTCATGGCAGTTGGGGCAGGGCAGGAGCCGGCAAAATCGGGGGATCCCCTGCTCACACCTGGGGGCTGGCAACCCTAGTGGTAAAGACCATAGAGACATGGCAAAATTCCCATAGTGCTGCTATGGAAGCCATTTTATGCCCATTTTTCTTCCACTCCTCAAGTTCTTGAGGGTCACTCTCTTTCAGTCCCACCCTCTCACACAATTGTCGTGAGTCCTAAAATAGAGGAGGGAAAAACAATTATGTAAGCAGTTTGGGGTCCCTAATGAATAGAAAAGTAGTGTATAAATATTTTTTAAAAACCTGAGACAACTAAAGTCTAGCTATCACTGAGAGGTTAAGTGGTTGTTTGAGCTATTCTAATTCAGACAAGAGGTGTGCACTCACATAACTGAATGTTCTTCCATACACAAAAATTCTCCTGCTAGGTCTCAAGAAGAAAGATTCTGACCTAGTAATCTCTCTGACATGCCAGCTTTCTACAAGCAAGGAATTTTGTATGGAGGATCATTTAATCACATGAGCCCTCAAAACTGTCTGAAGCGATGCTGTTCAGACAGATATTACCTCATAATTCTAAATTGTATTATGTTCTTTCAATGGGGCTTAGTTGCAAACAAAATTTGTTAGATTGTGCTTGCCCCAATTTTGCTGGGTTGTGTTTGGTTTTAATAAAATAATATGTTACAAAAAAGTATACGTATTCCATTTTTAATTAAAAATTTTAATCTCTCTTGTTGCTCCCAAAGTATAAGCATTTTATTTCATACTGAGAAAAGGTTATGAAGACTAAATTATACTGTGTTTAATTAACTGACTGCATGTTAAGGGATGCTGGCGGTATTGTCTAGTGAGAAACTTAACAGAAACAAAAAATAAAGAATATGTGTGAAGAAATGACGGCTGAGCACTGGGATATACTTGGGAGTTTGAAGGGAAGGAATGAAATAAGGAATATATTTCCAGGCCTCCAAAGCCTTTATTACCATAGCTATGCTACAATTACTTCAATGGTGTCTACCTGCAGGTATTCTGCCCTTCAATGAAATAATGAAAAATACAGTAATTCATTTCAGCTAGTTATCAAATCATACTATGTAGAAGAGGAATGAGCTGCCAACTCTCCCAGAGCAAACTGGGGGGGGGGGGACACACTGGGCTGTTGCATTCAGGCATATGATAACACATCTAAATTGTTTCACAGACTCAAATTGAGGGTGATCTTGAATGAGCTAAATAGAAGAAGAAGAAGAGTTTGGATTTATACCCCGCTCTTCACTGCCCAAAGGCGTCTCAGAGCGGCTTACAAACTCCTTTCCCTTCCCCTCCCCACAACAGACACCCTGTGAGGTAGGTGGGGCTGAGAGAACTTCTGACAGAAACTGTCCTTGAGAGAACAGCTGTGCCAGAGCTTGTGACTGACCCAAGGTCACATCAGCAGGTGCAAGTGGAGGAGTGGGGAATCAAACCCGGTTCTCCCAGATAAGAGTCCACACACTTAACCACTACACCAAACATATAAGCAGCAGGTCTAGAAAAGGGAATAAGCTGGTTTCAATTTAGCATCTTCCACCCCCAACAAACATGTGTTGCTCAAAGGCAAAATGTGAAAATCCTATCTTAGAAACCAAAAGCTGCATGAATTTACAACAAATGTAAATAAGCAGGAAACTAAATCCCTGCCCAGTTCTGCTCATGTACCTTTCCTGGAAAATCCACCTATTTTTTCATTCCACTACCACCCTTTTTTCCCACTGCCAATCAGAGACAATACTGAATGTGATATACCTGTTTTCTAATTCAGTGTAATGCAGTGTCATGTATTCACAAGTGTGAATTTCATCTAGGGAAAGCTAGGAATAAGTCTAGTATTACTGGGCAGTTACGTTTTGCCAAGGTTGTTTCCCAAATGAAAAGAATTATTATGAACAGTTATTTATCATTCATTCAAGGTTATCTCTCCTTACATATAATTCTGTTTTGGTCATGGACTCCCCTGAACATTCCAACATGCTCCGAAATCAATTCACTCCCTGATCTGTCATTCAGAGGGTCTCCCTATCCACTGGCTACTTTGCCTGAGTCCTGCCTCCAACATTCTAAACAGTTTGCTGTCCCCCCCCATAGCCAGTCAGAACACAGAGGTCATTTGCATATGTGGCCTGATTGGCCTTTGCCTCGGAACACAGAGGTCATTTGCATATGTGGCCTCATTGGCCTTTGCCTCTAACATTCTAAACACTTTGCTGTTGCTGTTCTCAGGTAAAATGTATTCTGAGGTAAAATACATTTCTTGGACCTCAGGTAACTGAGAATGTGCATTCTCTAGGGCATACTTTCTCTGTCTCTTCCCGATCTTTAAAAACTACAAGGATCCTTTCATTTTCATCATTTAAAAGACCATATGGAAAAAACTGGGTGGGGAAGATGCATAGCTGAGGTCCTCCTAGTGCATTTTTGCCTGTTCCTGAAGCTCCTTGCGGAACAGAAGCAAAGAGCAGTTGCTTCTTTTGAGTCTATCCAATTCCCGTGCTCTGCACTCTGTCTTCAGCTGCCAGACTGTGCGATAGTCCCCCTTGTCCCCAGCAGGTTTGGGGTGGAGATTGGGGTCCGGGGTTTTCCTGCAGAGTAGGGAGGAGGATTAGAGAGTTATTCCTATCCTACCCTCTCACAGTGTTTTTGATCTCACTGTATGCTTGTTTCTCTCTCTTGCTTTATTAATTGAGACAGTGAATAACAGCATTTTCTACATTAAGAAGAAAAATAATTACTTTCTGCTATCATCTGAATGATCGTGAAGTCCTGTTTTTTCAAATGCACCATTCCACACATGGACTACATGTGCATTAAAAAGGATGCTTGGATAGTCAAAAAGTATATAACAACCTCATCCCCTTTAAAAATGTTTTGGCCCTTAAGAAAAGGAAAGGATCATCATTTTATTTTGTTAAGTGTCAAGTCAGGTCACATTAATTCTGGGTGCTATTTTGCAGTTCTTATAACAGCTGAAATCTCCCTTAGTGGGTAAGTATTCTCCCTTTCTGGGATCTGTAACTCAGAATCTTATGTCTTAATATTGTTTAGTATTAATATTCTCATAACACTAATTTATGGTTTGTATTTTAAAAAGGATTGCCGTATGATAAGAACATAAGAACATAAGAACATAAGAGAAGCCAATGTTGAATCAGGCCAATGGCCCATCTAGTCCAACACTCTGTCATACAGCGGCCAAAATATACCAGATGCCATCAGGAGGTCCAGCAGTGGGGCCAGGACACTAGAAGCCCTCCCACTGCTGCCCCCTCCAGCACCAAGAATAGAGTGCATCACCTGCCCCAGACTGAGAGTTCCCATCTATACCCTGTGGCTAATAGCCACTGATGGACTTCTGCTCCATATCTATATATCTAATTCCCAAGTGGCCCCCTGTGTGCGGATATCTAAATCCGCACATCGGGGGCACCTGGGGGGCAGGGAGATTTTCCTGCGCACGTGGGGCAGTCCCCACGTGTGCAGAAAAATCTAAAAAGTGTTTAAAAGTCTAGGGGGGATATCAGAATCCCCAAAAAGTAAGAGCGTTTCCTGCGCATGCGCAGGGAACGCTCTGGGAACTCTGCGGCGGCTGGCGGCTAAAAGCCGCTCAGTCCTCGCCACCGGAGCCGGGGGGAGAGAGGAGAGAGCTGAAGGGGGGGAGATCGGCGGGCCCGGCGGCTGGAAGCCGCTCGGGCCTCGCCTCCGGAGCCGGGGGGTGGGGGAGGAGGGGGATCGCCGGGGGTGGGGGGAGGAGGAGGATCGCTGGGGGGGGAGATCGGTGGGCCCGGCAGCTGGAAGCCGCTCGGGCCTCGCCTCTGGAGCCGGGGGGTGGGGGGAGGAGGAGGATCGCCGGAGCCGGGGGGAGAATCTTGGCGGGCCGCCTGGCCTTGCCGCTGCCGCCGCCGTTGCTGGGGGGAGGGAGGGGGAGGCTTGAGGGGCCGGCCAGCCTCGCTGCCCCTTCGCTGCTGCTGGGGAGTCTCGGCGGGAATCTCGGCGGGCCAGCTGGCCTCGCCGCTGCTGCCGCCGCCGCTGCTGGGGGGGGGAGGGGGAAGCTTGGCAGCCGGAATACTCCCTCCCCCCCTGCGAGTATCGCGGGTCCCACCTCTTGTGTTTATCTAATTCCCTCTTAAAACTCTCCATGCTTGTAGCTGCCACCACCTCCTGTGGCAGTGAATTCCATATGTTAATCACTCTTTGGGTGAAGAAGTATTTCCTTTTATCTGTTCTAACCTGACTGCTCAGCAATTTCATGGAGTGCCCACAAGTTCTTGTATTGTGAGAAAGGGAGAAAAGGACTTCTTTCTCAACCTGCTCAATCCCATTCATAATCTTATAAACCTCGATCATGTCACCCCTCAGCCGTCGTTTCTCCAAGCTAAAGAGCCCCAAGCATTTTAACCTTTCTTCATAGGGAAGGTGTTCCAACCCTTTTATCATTCTAGTTGCCCTTCTCTGCACTTTTTTACATAATGGATGATGGGCATGAAACATAAAATGAAGAACAGGAACTGCTTCTTTCACAATGGTACCTTGTGGAGCAGCTTCTAGTGTTTCCTTATGATTGCCTGAGTTTTGTTGGAGGGCTGACAGTAGTCATACTAGGGATGAGAGATTAAAATTCATCAATGGAGGTTTTCGGTTTCGGTGTCGCGAATGGCGGCCGCTTCTCGGGACGCTCCCGGAGGCGGTTAGCCCACGCGCAGTTAGGGGGGGTCTTCGCATGAGCGAAAGACCCTAGTGAGCCTTAGGTAAAGGCTCCAAACCGGGGGCGCTTGGGGAGTAGCCTCTTTGCCGGCAGACAGCCGGGAAATTGAGGCTTTCTCCCCGCCCCAATCGGCCCCGCTGCGGCGTGCCCGTAATGGGACTTAGCGGCACCACCGAATTCCAGGAGTGAAAACAGCGTTATGGCTTAAATTAAAAAGAAGAAGTTGCATCGAATCGTGAGTTGGAGATCTATTTTGAAGCGTAAATCGGAGCCCCCTGCATGCGTATAAGCGTTGGGAGGAGGGAGGAGTTCCCACCCCTTTGAGAAGCAAGATCCACAAAGGGAGCGCGAAGGGGGGCTGAGAGAAGAAAAAGTGTTGGTGAAAGTACCGTTGGGGTTGCATGGAAGATTTTGATCATCTTAGCTTCCTGGGGGATGCGGCACGAACTTTTTAAAAGTAAACAAAAAAACAAAATGTCGATACTGGAAAAAGTCCTGCAGATACCGGAAGAGAAGAGAGGAGGGACTTCCGGTCCAGATAGCCCACCCCCAGAGCTTGCTGTCAATCAACAGGAAAAGGAGATGCTGTGCCCCCTGCTGGAACAAGTGCGCAAAATCAACGAAACTTTGTCTAAAATGGATAGTGTTCTCATCAGTCGACAGAACCAGATTTTGGAAACAACTAGAAAGATGATTGAGATTGAACAGAAATCGAATTTGATTCTAGGTTTCCAGGGCGTTAAAGAAGAAGAGAAAGAAGATCTCGGATTTACCTTGACAAATGTCTTGGCACCCCTAACTGGCAGTGAAGCGATAAAATTAAAAGAAGAGGTGGATGAGGCTCCCAAAGCCTATTCCGCTTTTATAAAAGAGAATACTCTGCCAGTAGAAGGGGATGTTGAGCATAACAAGCGACAAACTGGAGATCTAATTTCATCTGAAGAGTTTGTGGAGCCCAGGAAGCCTGAAAGCCAGAAGTTTAAGGAAAAAGAGAAAAGAAAGAAGAAGGATTTCATCTTTAAAATGCAGAAACTTCTGAAGAGACACGCCAGCAGAGAGGAAGATGCAGTATTCCAAACTGGGACAAGCGAAGAAGACAGCAGCCCAGGGGAAAGTGGTGATGGAACGGAAGACTTCAAAGTTAAAATGGACTCAATCCATAACTGGAAGAGATTTAAAAAGAAGAGATTTTGAGGACTGTTCGTGTAACATCTGGAAGGAGCTGTTTAATTACTAACCCCAATGGACTTTACTAACTGCATTAACAGAGTGATTTTGGACTTCGTAATAGTTAAAAAGAAGATCTTCTAACCACGATAGATGCCAAAACTGGTATTGGTTTTTTAACCTAAACTAACACTCACTAACAGGAAAAATTTCACTCCATCTTTTTCTTTCTCCACCTGTCTACCCTTCCTGTTTCTTATAAAAAGAATAAAATTCTCTCTTCTTTAAGAGAGTTTTACAAAAAAAAAAAAAAAAAAAATTCATCAATGGACATACTTCAAAACAAAAACAACTGTGCATATGAACACTAGTTTATATGCCCAACATTTCCCAGGTGAAAAAGGCACTTGCCTCTGTCACTCAATGCTCTAAACTTCCTTTACCCCATGTACTACTATTGGCCCTATTTAGCTGTTACTTTGCTGGAAAACACCTCTAAGAAAGGTTTGTTAAAGGATGACAGATTGGAGTGTTTAGTAAAATTCGGGGGGGGGGGGCTCATCAATACAAGAATAGCTTTAAAATTTAGGAAAGTTAGAGAGAGATGGAAATGAGAGTTGCCATTGCATGAAAGCTGCTAGAGTAACAATTGTATTCTTGAAGGTACTGAATGACATAGAAATGAGAGACAGCCTCCAAGTCCTAACTGGGCCAAGGACCTATAATGCAAAGTTTGTCTGACATTTTTGCAAACTACCCTTTTGTAAAAATCAACAGAGAAATGTCACCATGTAAAAAATTAATTAAAGATCACTATCGAGCTTGCCAATGTACATCTGGTTTTGGGGGAAAGCCAACAATGCTTAGACTTTAAAACTTCAGCCTACAGCCAGATTTTAAGGAAAATAAAGTTAAAAGTATTGTGGCATGCCGGAACATGAATACAGCAGCACTGCTTAGGAACCAGCATTTAGGGGAAAGCAGACAGCTACAAAAGGTGGGGACTTTAGTCCCAAGTAAATGAAATCTCAGCACTACAGATTAGTAAAGCAGGCAGATGCTGCTGAGCATTAGATTAAAAGATATTCACAAGAAAATTGAGAAAATCAAGGCTGTTGTTGCATTTACAAGTGCAACACAGGCCCTGAATTTCCTGTACAGGATTAAACTTGACGTTGGCATTTAGGCACCTCACAGAGATGAAAGGAAACTTTCTGGAAGTGTATTACTTTTTGAAAATGCACACACTCTTATTCATACTTGACTTTGAGCTCAGTGGTTAATAAATCATTTGGCCTTTCCCTTACTATGCCTCATACATACGTTGTTTATCTTGCCAGCATGCAAAGCAGCAGCAAAAATAAATGCCATTGCAATAAGTGAATGTGACTTTCTCAGTTACTGTGATGTACAGCTATTTACCTCAGCAACACAAGAGCCAATGAGAGTGGCAACCTGAACCAGCCAACAGGAGTTCTGTGGTGGGAGACAGAATAAGAGCTGACCTTTGGAGTTTCAGACAGAGACCAGACAGTGAGTTGGAGACTGGAAGAGAAGGGCTGTTCAAGGGCTGTTTGATTAACAGAAGTGTGAATTAAAGAACTGTAGAGAGATCAGAGCCAGCGTGATGTAGTGGTAGAGTACTGGACTAGGATCTGGGAGATCCAGGTTCAAATCCCCACTCTACCATGGAAGCTTGCTGAGTGCCCTTGGACCAGTTAGACATTGTTAGCCTAATCTTCCTCATAGGGTTGTTGTAAGTATAAAATGGCGGAGAGGAGAATAATGTGAGCCACTTTAAAAACCCACTGGGATTTGAGAAGTAAGAAGGCTTATAAATAAAGTGCATAAAAAATGCGTTTTAAAGGACATTACAATTTTCCAGCAGGGTTTGGTTGTGCAAATATATTGCGATGGAGTATTGCATGTATGAACCTGTCTGAGACAACCTATTTTCTCCACGTGTTTAAAACCTAACATCCTACAGCTCCTGGCTACTTGTTAGTATTTAACTCAGATGTGTTTCTGTTATGTATTGAACGGTAAATCAAGCCTATTCTTTTCCATGCTAAGCTTGATTCTGAATGTGGATTCTAAGCTGTCGCATTCGTATTGGTCGGTTTCTGCGAAACCAGTGTAAATAGCCAATCACTGTGTGATAATGTATCAAAGCGGGAACAGTTGTGATTGGACCTTATCTCTGTATTTCCATTGGTCCTTAACTATTTCTGGGAGTGGCTTTGACAGCCCAGGAGAGTTTAAAAAGGAGCTGTGCTCCACTGTTTGTTGTTGTGTGTTCCTGAGTTGGTGTTTGTTGTTAATAAAGCTGAAATCACTTGTTGAGCTTATTCCATTGTTGAGTCTCATACTTAACAGTTTCTGTCTAAATAAACTTCATTCTTGTTCATTTTTAAAAAGTAAACCATCTTGTTCTGTGAGTTTCTCTCATTATTCCTCAGTTATCAATCAAGACCTGGGTGGGCTTATATTAGGGCTGCCAGCCCTTGGCTAGCAACCCTGGGGAGACACTGCGGAGTGGAGAATCGCTGGAACAGCATCCTGCAACATCATGCCATCATTTCAGGCCATGTAGCTGGAAGTGCTGTCACTATATCACCAGATGCTCTAGCATTCATTCAAAACTCTACGTAAAACCATAGAGTCTTGGCTAAGTGATGGAGTATAAGGAGATGAACTGATGTCACTTCTGTATATGTCTGGAAATGACTTCATGACACTGCAGTGCACTGTTCTGGGCCCTGTATTTGTCCCTGCCACTCACTGGAGAGGAGGAGGAGAAGGAGAGGAGGAGGAGGAGGAGGGGAGTGGTAGTGCAGAGTGGTAGGCAGGAAACTGTGACAGGTGGGTTCCCTCAGGAGCACATTCTTATCCCACTTAAGGAATTGCTCTTGTTCATTTCCTTGAAAGCTGAATGTTGCACTGCCTTTTGAATTGGACCACTTTATTTCTTGGTTGTGGAGATGTGGAAAGCATGGTGGCCAATGATGGAACTGTAGAATCTGAGACTCTGCTCAACCACCACCAGTATGATGGGCAACTCACAAAAAAACCAAGGGGAAAAAGACAACCACAGACAAATGGACACTGTATTGAAAAGAAAATGATACAGGAAGCCCTGCATCTGGCCCAAAGCAAGACTGACTGCTGCATCTTACTTCTTTAGAGGAAAATTATAAGTAATTTATTTCCACAGATTAATGGGGCAGTTTTAAGTTACAAGTAGGGTTGCCAGCCTCCAGGTAGGGCCTTAGGATCTCCCGCTTTTACAACTGGTCCCCAGCTGACAGAGATCAGCTCCCCTGAAGAAAATGGCTGCTTTGAAGGGTGGACTCTATGGCATTGTACTATGCTGAGGCCCCTCCCCTCCCCAAAGCCTGCCCTCTCCTGGATCCACCCTCAAAGTCTCCAGGTATTTTCCAACCCAGACCTGGCAACCCTAGTTACAAGCAGTGCAGCCTGATCCTAAGTAAGTTTACTCATAAGCAAGGCCTGCTGACTGGTAGGACCTATTCCCTTCTTCTTGGTATGAAAAAGCTAAGGACTTTTCCAAACACATTCTACATTGTGATTCATAGTAGGAAGGATTATACTTTAGCATGCCTAGCAAAACCCTTCCTAATGACTGGCAGATAGGATTGCCAAACTCCAGGCTTGATCTGGAGATCTCCCAGAATTACAAATGTTCTCCAGACTACAAAGATTGTTTCCCCTGGAGAAAATGGCTGCTTTGGAAGGTGAACTCTATGACTCTGAGGCCCCTCCCAAACCCTGCCCTTCTCTGGCTCCACCCTGAACTCTCCAGGAATTTCCCAACCCAGAATTGGCAACCTTACTAACCAATGATAGATGTTAAGAAATGACAACTTTAATAAGTTCCATAAATGCACATTAGGAATTGGCACATAATTGTTTTTCCATTTCTGTATTCAGTTTGTTTTAGTTTCAGAAAACTGAATTTGGATTCTTTATGACTTTCATTAGAAGTATTAGATAACTCATGATATTTCTTTTTACCCTGCATACCTTGCAAAACCAGGCCAAAATCTGTTCCAGGGTGTCCTTGTTTTGCAGTATTTTTCAAATCCTGGAAATCTAGAAGATGTCTAGTCTGGGTTTTAATTCTTGTTTCTCATTTCCATAGGCTGGAGAGATCAGTGCAGGAATCTTTAAGACCTAACTCTGTCTTCTGTAACAAAAGTATTTCAGTGGGGTGTATCCAGCCATGCAGTTTCTCTGAAGGAGCAGTGTTCCTATGCCCAGAAGGCAGTGGTTTCTGCTGACTCCTGCCTCCCACTGCAGCTCCCCACTTTGCTTTCTAGGCTGGGACCCAGGAACAAAATATGGTCCTTTGCAGAAGGAGGGGGAAGCAGGAAAGTCTCCCTCCAGCAAGTCCACAGACAGTTGGATATACCCCAGTACATCTGTATTGCCCTAATTACATTTTCCTGTCATCCTACATACACTGAATAATAATAATTATTATTATTACTATTATTTATTGATTTCTGAATTGCCCATCCCTGATACCACAGGGCTCTAGGTGATGTAAAAAAAATGAATAAAAACATCACTATTAAAAATAAAATACATTAATACCAGTAGATAAATTAAAACTCCAGATGGCAAACTAAATCCCCCCCCATTCCAGACTGCCCGGCCATCTTGTGGGCAGAGGAGGAGAGGGCAAAATGATCTGGAGATCATAAAAGGGAGCAATGACCAGGGAATCTGCAAAGAACACAGCATGATTTTTTAAAATAAATAAATAAATAAATACACGGTCAGACCCTACTTCGAACAAAGAAAATTTCTGCAGAAGATAGAATTAAGCATTCCTTCCGCTTCTCATCTTCCCGTTTCTGCCCCAGACAAGCAAGGTTACTCATGTTGAGTCCGAAAGCAAATATACATTAACAAGTTAAGAAGAAAGCCTGGCACTACATCATTTGACAAATGGAGAGGGGAGAGGGAAGACAGAGGGATTTGCCAAGTGTAACATTATTACAGCCCCTGGCAAGGGGATATCAAATTATTCCTATCTTCACCTGTATTTTCTTTCCTTCAGAAAGGGGGCAAAAGCCTAAGCGTTTGTCATGCTTCGAATCAGAATCTGAATCATGCGATAAACAGCAAAGCAATTATGTGAGAATGAATTTATAATGCCAGATCTGTGCGTTACCTGCCACATGGATCAGCAGGCTTACAGGATCCAGGCTGCAAAGACTGCAGAAACAATGGCTGCATCTTCTGACTACCATTGCTTCTTTGTCTGGACCAGCAGATCTGAAGCTCCTGGCTGCCATTACACCTGCTGCAGTGGGGAAGGGCTGTCGCCTTCAGCAGCCACTTCCACTCTCTTATGCAGCAACACACATATAGGGTTGCCAAGTCTGGCTTGGGAAATTCCTGGAGATTTGGGAGTGGAGACTAGGAAGAGTGGGGTTTGTGAAAGGAGGAGTTTGGGGATGGCAGGGGCCTTAATGGAGTATAATGCCTTACAGCCCACCCACCAAAGCATCCATTTTCTCCAGGGGAACTGACTTTTGTAGTATGAGGATTAGCTGTAATTCTGAGAGATTTCTAGGGTCCAATGGGAGGCTGGCAACCTGAACTGTGCATGCCACTGAACAAAGTTTGAGTCCACTGGAACCTTTAAGGCCAACAAAATTTTATTCTGGGTATAAGCTTCTGTGTGCATGCACAGTTCTTTTGTGTGCATGCCACTAACACTGTTGCCCAGACAGCACAGTTGTCCAGAACATATGTACAAAGTAAGATGGGGGACCTGGAGGCTGAACCTCACATCTAACAACCCATCCTTAGACTTCAAAAACCAGAAGACACAGTTCAAAACTGGCTGGTTGACAACTCTAGCTAATCCTTGGTATTAAATCTCTAAACTTCTTGAGCACATAACTATTCTCCCATGTCATATAGTAATCTGGATTAATTCCTGGAAGCCTGGTACATATCTTGATAGTTTAGTCATAAAACAATTCATTTAGCAATTACATTCTTTTTTTCCCCCATGGTGTCCCAGGTCTGTTTAAAAAATAGACCAACAAAAGTTTGTTTACAAGTGAATGCAATGTTGCTGGTCTTTTTATCTATCAAAATTTATAGGATCAGGGGTGGGGAGGGGAATGATTTCTGAATGCAACTAAGACATGACAGATCTTAGAAATCTGACCTTCACTGGTCTCTTGTCTCTCTAGAGCCCTGCGTCTCTCATACACAGAGAATGCTCCGATTGTTCCTCACCTCAGATCTCTCAGCTCTCATTTTGTCTGGCCCAGCCTTTTGTTGGAGGAAAACATTTGATTCTCCCCCCAATAGCCTGATGCCTGCCTTCCAAGAGTATACCAAACATTTGCTTATCTCCCTTGAAAGCTAGCTGCTGTTTGTGGAGTAGGAGGGTATCATGTGGTCTTACCACTGGCTCTAGTCCTCATCTGCAGTTGATTGCCTTCCAAGGAATACAAGCAAAATATTTGCTTATTTACCCCACAGGCATGCTGTTATCATGCAGGAAGATGTACCTCTGCCTTTATTACCACCTGGTCTGCAATACCTATCCACTGAGGCCAAGTAAAGCTTTTCCATGTGCAGGCACAGTGCTGCACTAGAAGAGAGCAGAAATAGAATTGCAAGCAAACAGGACAGACTTCTCCTTATCTAGATCCAGAAACCCCTCCCCAAGCCAGTGGGAACACTGTAGTGATTGGTGGAAAGTGGAAACACTGTACACAGTGTTTCAGCAGGAACATGTGCTAATTCTTTTGGATGGAGATGCCTCTGTTAATCAGTTTATGCACTGAGAAAATCCTACACCCTCTGCCTTTCCTGTTGCCTTCTCATACAACTGTGAAAAGCAGACTGCAGGCACTAAAGTCACAAAGAACTTTTCTAAAACTTTCCAAAAATTGTCATAATTACTAGCAAGTGAATGTGAAATGTTAAATATTTTAAACAGGACAAAGAAGTGGTTCAGATTTTTATTAGTTTTGAGTGTATATCTCAAATGCTATCTACCTTGTGTCAAGATTTGTTTGTATGTCATTTGATTGCATTGTCTTAAATATTGCCACATATTTTCAAGGAACTTTCGGTAAATAAAGAGCTTGTTAAGCACAGATGTGCCTCTGACTGCATCTGCTGTTCTTTCGCTACAATAATTGCTCTGCTATAAATAAAATTCTGAAGGCATTTTAGATATTAACTTTCCAAGGGGAGCAGAGTCGACTTTGGCACAGGGCTGGCTGCTCCTCTTTTTACCTGAATTTCAAATGGGACAAAGTCATTGGGTTTGCTAAGCAATCTGCATCTCATATTTTTCTGCTCTTTTCTCCCTGATTCTCTAAAGTTTATGTATACTTTGTGAAAATATTGGTGCAAAAAGGAACATGAACAATTTTTCTGTTACATGAGCCATTTGATAAATAGGATTGCCAAGTCTTACCTTTATTCCAGCAGGAGGCTCCAGCCTAGCTCCTAGGGTCGCGCACTGTAATGATGTCACCCAGAAGTGATGTCATAGTGCCAGGCACGTTGTTTAGGGAACACTAGCATTTTGGTAAAAATCTCTATGGTCACCATCAAGTTTTTACCCGAATGCTAGACTGTCCACTGCACAACATGCCCAGCATGAAGATGTCACTTCCAGGGGACAACATTGCAGCGGGCACTTTGAGGCTCTTTGGCCAGCAGTGGATTGGGGGCCCTGAAAGTGGGAAAAACCCTGCCCTTATTGGAGGGATGGCAACTCTATTGATAAAGCATCTTCAACAATGAGCCTGGCATCAAGTGGAATTTTAAATACTAAATAGAAAAGAGCTAAAGCCATGTTGGTATCTCAGCTTTGAAAACTTAAGCCCCAATCCAATTAAAAGCAGTCAATGTTAAGTACCACCAAAATCAGTGGGGCCTAAAACAGTTAGTATGTACAAATTGTAGGCATAATTCCACAGAGGCTGCCAATCCAGCCAGTGGAAATAGTTTCAGCATACAAGCAGAGCTTGCAGGGGGCCTGGCTAACAACAATTGTAGAGATGAGAAAGCTCCATATACACTGTGGGGATGGGGTTTTCTTCTCAGGAGGAGGAGAAAGAGGAAGAAGCAGAAGACGAGTTTGATTTATACCTCGCCCTTCTCTCAGAGTCTCAGAGTGGCTTACAATCTCCTTTCCTTCCTCTCCCCACAACAGACACCCTGTGAGGTAAGTGGGGCTGAGAGAGCTCTGAGAGAACTGCTCTTGAGAGAACAGCTCTGAGAGAACTGTGACTGACCCAAGGTCACCCAGCTGGCTGCATGTGGAGGAGTGGGGAATCAAATCCAGTTCTCCAGATCACAGTCTGCCGCCCTTAACCACTATACCAAACTGAACAGGCATCCCATGCTATCACACAGTGTGTATGTGCATGTTCACACATATACACAGAGCCTTTTTTTTTATCCTGCCCTTCTTTCAGGGTGTTTGGAGCACATGGTTCTCAGTATGGAATACATAGTTCTTTACTCTTCTGCTTTATTGCCACAACGACCTTGTGAGGTAGGTTAGGGTGAAAGAGTGTGACTGGCTCATGGAAAGGAACATAGAACCAAGCTCCATGGCAGAGTGGAAACATGATATAATGTTTATAGGCAACTATTTTTAACTTTTCCTGCCAGTATTGGTAATTTCATTTAAAAAATAAAAAAGAAAGTTTTAAAAAATCAACATGCAATTAAATTGTAGAATTCACTGCCAGAGGATGTAGTGATCACCACTAGCTTATATGGCTATAAAGATTATTACACAGATTCAAAGATGATAAATGAAGACGGGTAGCCATGTTTGTCTGTAGCTGTAGAAAAGAGCAAGTGTCCAGTAAGATTGTAAAGACTAACAAAATTTGTGACAGGGTATGAGCTTTCATTGGACAAATTTTGTTAGTCTTTAAGGTGCTACTGGACTCTTGCTCTTTTCTGCTGCTCAGAGATAATAAATGCATCAACAACTGCTAGCCAAATAGACTAAAGGGAACCTCCATGTCCAGAGACAGTAAGCCTCTGAAAAACAGTGCTTCTCCTTCGGGAGAAGGTCTTAATCTCTATGCTGCTTGTTTACTCTCTGAGGCTGCTGGCTGACCACTGTATAAAACAGGATGCTGGGCAAGATGGAGCACTGATCCAGTAGGGAATCTTTTGATATTTGTCTATGCGCACTTTAGCCTGCTTTGTTCTGAGTGCTTAGAAGTAACTGAAAATGCTTAGTGTGGGGGAAAACCTCATCTTATTTTTGTTCCCTCTTAATTCTTGTTTCAAGAAAGGTGCCAGGACTGTTCTTCCTTTCAGGACATCACAATCCAGTAGTCTTTAGGTTGAATAGAAATGCTTGATTTAAGTCTTCCTCTTTATTGGAGGTAATGATACTAGGGCTTCAACCTTCACACAACAAGATTTACTCCCCTTCTTTCTCAGACCTTAAGTACCGGCTGCCACCCACTTTGGTCTTGTCAGGTAGAATAATATACAGCAAACAACAGTCTACTAGATAAGCTGTCACATGTCAAATATCTGATGCTGGTAGATGCTGGCACTTACCTTTGATGGTTGCCTTGCAGTGTAAATCATCAGAGACTGAACTCCTTGCTGCTGCAGAGTCTTAGTAATTCTTCCAATTATTTTGTCTGTAAACAGAAATGTATTATAATACCTTACCAAAGTCAAGTTCAAAAGAGGTATGGAATCTTGGAGGATAACACATGCCAAGCCCTGAAGAAGGGTCCATATCCACACTGATTAATATTTAAAGTATTCATTGAGTCTTACAATCTACATAGCAATTGACAAAAAACAAGAAGACATCAGTGCTGCCCTGAAGAGCTTAGTGTTTCTATTAGGTGATGAAAATAACACTTCAGATGAGACTTAGGGACTATTGAAGGTGGTATTAAAATATATTAAAGAAGGCTACTGAGAAAAGTTTTAGTGATAAAGTAAGAAAAAGAAGGCCCACACCTTGTTCTGGTAAAGTTAAGGACTAATTTTGCTGGAAAGTGTGGTGGTTTGGGTGTCCAGTGAAGTAATTAAATGATTTTTTTAGTGTACAGTCAAATCAGGTATGAGCTGGAAAAACCTCTGAACCATAACCCAGGCTGGTGAAGTGGTGCTGTTGTTGTTGGTGGGACTATGGGCATAAAATTCTAGGTTCTTGGGAGCTGAATAGGATGCAGCTAGAGGACAGTAGCAGCATACCTGTTCTAATCAAGCCTCTTGTGTGTGTTCTAATGAATGAGAAGAGACACAAGGGATTTTTGCTTGAGGCCAGGGGCATTTCTCAGCCTGTCCTAATAGCAGCTTCATTTGCAGGCTGTAAAGCCCTTTTTGTTTACAGAGATGAGTGAATGTCACCCACTGTGACAGAAGAAGGGAACACCTCCCCTGCATTACATAGGAGCCTTGCCATCTCTTCCTACATAAAATTGTACCCTTGTAGTACAGTATGGGAATCACTTATGAAATGGTGCAACCAGGTCTGTTGTCAGGATTTTTTGACTTGGGGGGCCTTTTAAAAAGTAGGGGGGCACTGAACTAAAAATAACATAAAAAATTCACATAGGCTGAGCTAAAGAAACTCACGTAAGAAGGGGAGGAGGCCACGCCTGTCTGCACTCCAAGCTGTGAACTCGCGGTTTGGAGTCCAGGTGCACAGCCCCCGCTTCTCCCCCAAAGCATTTGAAGGAACAATTCACAGCTTGGAGTGTAGGTGCGCACAACCTCCACCCCACTTCTTCCCAAAAGCCAAGGGCCTTGGCGGGAGGTCAGGGGGCTGGGCCCTGGGAGGCCCCACTGTAGCTAAGGGCCTGGGGGCAACTCTTCCTCTTTTGCAGAATTATGCTGGTTAGGTAGTCCCTACAGAAAAGAATGAATGGACATAAATCTGACATTAAAAACCACAACACTCAAAAATTAGTGGGAGAACATTTTAATCTTCCACGTCATACCATTGCTGACCTAAAAGTGGCAGTGCTCAAACAAAGAAACCTCAAGAAGAAATTACAACATGAGATTGCTGAACTTGAGTTCATTCACAATTCAGAACAATGAACCTCTCCCCCAGGGCTGAATAGGGACATAGGATTCTTATCTCACAGATGCTAATTTTCTGCTCCCTAGCCTTTCCTAGCAGGATGCGCTCCCCCCCTTCGGCAGGTCTGGGCAGGGGCTCCCCCACTTCTGGGGGCTTCAATCCACCCCTAGCCAGCTGGCTGGTGGGGGAAGCCCCACCCCCAAGTGCAATCACCTGCCCAGCCACCCCTCTCTCTCCCCTCCTGCCCAATTTAAAAGGCTTCAGCTAATTGGCAGGGACCATGTGCCCCCCAACCAGCTGGAGGGCTCTTTAAATCTACCAGGAGGAGGGAGGGGTGGTCATGGGCCGCATGCTTGGCTCATGACCACCCCTTTCCCTCCCTTCTGCTAGATTTAAAGGGCCCTCCAGCTGGTTAGCAGGCTATGTGGTCCCCACTGAAGCCTTTTAAATCAGGCAGGAGGGGAGGGAGGGGATGGCTGAGCAACTGGTCAAGTTTGGGGGTGGGGCTTGGGGACATCCCCACCCTCCCTGGAATGCCCCCCAAATCCCCCAGCCGGAGCAATGAGAGGACCTGGCAACCCTATTCCTCTTTCTTCGTCTTCTTCTAGACAATCAGGGCCAGCCCGAGGGGTTTCTGGACCCTAGGCAAGGTCAGCTTGTGGCACCCCCAGGCGATGCCAACCTCCCGATGGGGCCTGGAGACCTCCCAGAAACACGTTGGGGGGGGGGCGCCACAAGCTAGCCTTGGCGCGGGGGAGGAGAGATACATACACACCCCTCCCGCCCGCCGTCTTTCCCCCTCCTGTGCAGCTTGGTCAAATTGGATTTCCTTCCCTGTCACCTTCCCTTCACCTTCCCTCGGATTCCTCATCCTCTGAACGGGGCGCATCGGCTTCGCGCTTGCACGGTGGGAAGGGGACAAAGTGGGCGTGCCAAGCTCTCCGGTGGCAGGAATCTCTTGTCATCCCCCCTCCCCCCCGCATGGATGCCTTCTCCCTAGCCTTTGCAGAAGGGGGCAGGGGCGGACGGGAAAGCAAAGTGATTCTTTTCAGTCATAAATTCGCACATTGCCTGGCAAATAAATGTTGTTATAACATTATGGGAAAAAATAATGCTACCTTACCAAACCTGCCTCTCCGAGTCCTTCTTTAGACAACCCCCCCCCCCTGCACAAAACACAGTGCAGAAGACACCCACGCAGTGGAGGGAAGTGGAGACAGCCCGCTGCTTTGTCCTGTGCCCCACAGGCAGGACAGCGGCAGCGCTCCCCTGGCCCGCACCCCGCTCAGCTCCCCCCACCCGAGCTGGTATCTGTGGGGGGGGGGCTGGAAGCAGGATGCGGGCCAGCAGCGGTGGCAGGAACCACGGGGGGCAGTGGCACCCGGGAAGAGGAGAAGGAGGAGGGCCCCTGGGGGGGATGGACCGGCCAAGCAGCTCGGGGCACCCACTGCCACGGCCTCTCCGGAGACAGAGCAAAAAAGAGGGCTCAGGGCAGGCAGAGTGGAGGGCGGGGAGAGGAGCTCTGATAGGACTTTCAAACAGCCTCTCCCCCCCCCCACTGCCGCCGCTGCTGCCTGAAGCAGGCAGCCAAAGGCGAGCTGGAGTGTGACAAGCAGAGAAGAGGGCAAAAAGAGAGGCGCTTCTGCTCTGCCCCTTCCACTCCCTCTCACCCACCAGTATGCGCCCTGGCTCTCGGGGACAGGAAACAACAGGCGAGGAGGAGGCACCGCCGGCTTGCAAGCCAGGGAAGGGGCGGGGGTTAAAACCTCCACCTCTTCCCTTTGAATGCCAGCTTCAGTTTGTGTTTGAGCGCCTGCTAGAGCGCTCTTCGCTGGCGGCGCTGGCCGCTGCCCCTGCCTCCTCTCCTCTCCCACCCCCAGGGGGGAGGGCAGGCAAGCTCTGCTGCCGCCTCCTCCTGAGCCCCGCTGCCGGCGGCAGGGAGGAAAACCAGCAAAACCACTGGTGGTGGCAGCAGGGAGGTGGCGGAGGTGGGCTTTTCGCAGGGGGGTGGGGCGCAATTTGGCACCCCTGCAGCCGGCGTGCTCTAGGCGAGCGCCTAGTTTGCCTAGCGGGCGAGCTGGCCCTGTAGACAATAGATTGACAATATGCACTGTACCTTTGCATCCTTTACTAGCATTCTTTAGATTCATGTGGGTAGTTGTGTTGCTCTGAAGCAGCAAAACAAAGTCTGAGTCCACTGGAACCTTTACGCCCAACTAAGTTTAATTCTGGGTATAAGCTCTGGTATGCATCCACACTTCTTCAGATCCAGAAGTTCTTCAGATGCGTCTGAAAGAATATACATGCATGCAGGGGTCTTTTGGGGTGAGTGCACCAGAGTGCAACTCTGGCAGCTCAGGAGCCAAGCCCCCAGCCGGCGTCCCCAGGAGTCTTTCAGGCAGATGAATGTCAATTTCAGCTCCATTATATCCTATGGGCCATTGAAGTCAATGGTGAAAACATAGGGTATATTCTGGGGGCTGGAGGGGAGGGGTTTGAGGGAAAGGCTCCAAACTCACCGGGTAGCTGTTGGAGCCTCTCCCCAAGATACCCACTAATTTTCAAGAACATTGGACCAGGGGGTCCAATTCTATGGGCCCCCAAACAGGTTGCCCCATTCCCTCAATTGTTCTCTATGGTGGGGAAAATTTTTTTTTCCCATGGTGCTGTTAGTAGCTCTGGGGGGGGAAGGGGGTTTGAGGGAGAAGCTCCAAACTTTCAGGGTAGCTTTGGGAGCCTCTCCCCACATACACCCCCACGTCTCAAAGCAATTGGACCAATGGGCCTAATTCTATGGGAACCCAAACAGGTTACCCCCATTACCTCCATTGTTTCCAATGGGGAAAGGCAGCCAGCAGCACTTAAGGCAGGCAAGCAGGCAGCCACCCAGCAGTCAGACTCTCCCAGAGAATCTCAGTGAAAGTGAACTGTCTTGGGAGGTGCTTGTTTGCCATGAGAACAAGTGGCACACTCCAGAACAAGTGGCACTGTGGCACTGCAAGCATGCCACAGTGCCACATAGAAACCCCAAAAGACCAAAAGGAACATCATTTATACATGTATAAATTAATGGTGCAACCTCATTGGACCACACACACCTCAAAAAGAATATTTATAGCACTGGGGAAAATGTCAGGGGGCATGGCATATGCTAATAGCCTAATAGCTCATTAGCATACCATATGCTAATGAGCTCCTGCAGCTCTTTTTCTACGAAAAGACCCCTGCATGCACGTGAAAGGTTATACATCTTGAATAAAACTTTGTTAGCATTAGTTGCTGTAGATTTTCCGGGTTATGTGGCCATGGTCTTGGCATTGTAGGACTGACATTTCACCAGTAGCTGTGACTGGCCTCCTCAGAGGTATAACACAGAAAGATGGAGTATTCTCTGTGCCTTGTACTTTGTGCCTTGACACAGAGAGTACTCCATCTTTCTCTGTTATACCTCTGAGGATGCCAGCCACAGCTACTGGTGAAACATCAGGTCCTACAATGCCAAGAACAGGGCCACACAACCTGGAAAATCTACAGCAACTAATGAACTCTGACGGTGAAAGCCTTCGACAACATACTTTGTTAGCATTCTTTACAATACTCCTTCCACCTTCTGACAGGTATAAAAAGACTCAGATTCCTACTCATGTCTTATGAAGGGAGCTTTGACTTTCAAAAGCTGTTGGGTTTAGCAAGTTGAACAACACTTCAGTAATTATAGAGTTAACTTTGTTAGTCAAAAGGAAGTCATATGTGTTTACTGTAACCAGGGGTCTTTTCGTAGAAAAACAGCTGCAGGAGCTCATTAGCATATGGTGTGCTAATGAGCTATTAGGCTATTAGCATATGCCATGCCCCCTGACATCACCGGAAGTGATGTCAGAAGGGGAAGCAAAAGGGGGGAGGCATCTTCAAAAGCCTCCCCTTCCCTTTCCCAGCTAGTCTGGGTGGGGGAGCTAAGAGAGAAGGGGTTTCAAGTTTAAACTCCTTTCATGAGAGTTGGGCCACAGAAGGAGGAAAGAGGGTAGGAAAGAGAGAGAGTAGAGAGAAGGAAAGAAGGAATGAAAGAGGGAAAGAAAGAGAAGGAAAGAAGGAGGGAAAGAAAAAGAGGGAAGAAGGAGGAAAACAGGGAAAGGAGGAAAAAAGAGAAGAGAACAATTGAGGGAATGGGGGCAACCTGTTTGGGGGCCCATAGAATTGGACCCCCTGGTCCAATGTTCTTGAAACGTGGTGAGTATCTCGGAGAGAGGCTCCATAAGCTACCCTGTGAGTTTGGAGCCTCTCCCTCAAACCCCCTCCCCTCCAGCCCCCAGAATATACCCTATGTTTTCACCATTGACTTCAATGGCCCATAGGATATAATGGGGCCAAATTGCCGCCGAATTTCTTTCATTCATTCCTTTCCTTCTCACCTTTTCCTCTTTCCCTCCTTCTTCTCTTCTCTCTTTCTTTCTTTCCCACCTTCTTCTCTATGGTGGTAAAAAGTAAGGTTTTTTCCCACTGTAGAGAACAATGGAGGGAATGGGGCGACCTGTTTAGGGGCCCATAGAATCGGACCCCCATATCCAATGTTCTTGAAACTTGGTGGGTATCTTGGGGAGAGGCTCCATCAGCTACCCTGTGAGTTTGGAGCCTCTCCCTCAAACCCCCTCCCCTTCAGCCCCCAGAATATACCCTATGTTTTCACAATTGACTTCAATGGCCCATAGGATATCATAGAATCAATCATAGAATCATAGAATGTTAGAGTTGGAAGGGACCTTGCAGGCCATCTAGTCCAACCCCCTGCACTCTGCAGGAACACAGCCGAAATCCCTACATACCTAATGGATATAATGGAGCTGAAATTGACATTCGGCTGCGGGACACTGGCTGGGGGTGGGGCTTGGCTCCTGAGCTCCTGGAGCTGTGCTCCGGTGCGCTCCCCCCCAAAAGGCCCCTGACTGTAACCTATGCGCCCTCTAAGTAGTGGAGTCTTGTGAGCAAAAATTCTACTTTGTGAGCCACTGGCATTAAAGTTGTGTGCTAAAGTTGTAAGCTACTGACATTAAAGTTGTGTGCAATTTGGCTACTGCATAAATTAGTTTGCTCTGGAGTCATCCTTCCTGAGCTGAAACAAAAATGTGTGAGCCAGAGGCTAAAAGAAATGTGAACTAGGTCACACTAACTCAGCTTAGAGGGAATACTGACTGTAACCAATCTGTTATCAAGTGTGTAAACCCAGGAATCTTGTGGGAGATCTTGGTTAAATGACCTGATCTTTAGCACTGTAATTGGCAATGTATTGGCTATTTTGCATATTGGGGTCTCTTCTCTGTCTTTGTCTGCTTGGTATGTGTAGTTTTTCTAGCTGTAAACATATACGGTGTAGAGTTTGTTGTTTTAAGTCCTGGTTACCCTTTCCCTGTTAGTTCAAGTAAAGTCTTTTTCAAACATACCCATGGACTCTGATTCTTTTTCATTGCTCTGCTGATTTAATCTCTGCTAAAGAATATTTTTCTACAAATAGCTTTCAAAACCTTATCCCCCGAAAATCTTCCTGTTCTCTAAGTTGCTACTGGACTCAAATCTAGCTCTTCTTCTGCAGACCAATATGGCTACCCTCTGAAACTTAGAAAGGGAATGTTGCCCCCAAGCAACTAAGCCTCTGGGCAAAATGCTTCTGATGCTGTGCTGTGACTTGCAGGAGAGAAGGAAATATATATTTCATTTGGGCTTTGTTTCAACTTTTTAAAATGTTAATTCCCTTTCATTTCCCATTGGTTCCAGTGGGAAACATGCTTTTACTTTTTATCAGATGGGATGAAATTTCCAGGGATTTATTCCTTACTAGGGTTGCCATGTCCATTTTAGCCCCCAATGGGGGACTTTGGGGGGCGTTCCCGGAGGGGGCAGGGCATCCCTGAAGTGATGACATCACGTTGGGGATGTCTGTGCCTGCCTGCCCACCCGATGGGTGTGCAGGGAAACGCCAGCTCCCTGCACTTAAAGGGGCCCCTTTAAATGCAAGGAGAAGGGAGAGGGGTGGCTGTGGGTGTTGGGGCTTGGGAGTGGGACTTCCCCCATTGGCCAGCTGGCTGGCGACGGGTAGAACCCCCCCAAAAGCAGGGGCCCCTGCCAAACCGGGGGGGGGGTTGGCAACCCTATTGCTTACCCAAGGGATCCTACCTGCCAAACCTCAACCAGACGGGGTGGAAATTGAATTTTTAGTGTTTTAAAGGCAATTAAAGGCAAAGGGCATTTTTAGTGGTTGAATCAACAAAGCTCTCTTCAAGCCAGCCATGCTTGATAGAATCAGTGTGGAAAAACTCCTGTTGCAAGATGTGCTTGACACTGCAGAATGGAAATGTTGCTTGTCAGTGTCCTTCTTTCTAACTCTACCCCCCCACCCCCAGTTTTCTCTCTCTACAGGGGTCATTTCAAGGGGGAATGACCTGGAACACCATTGGAAGGTGTGTTGGAAGACAGAGTAAAACATGCACCCATAATCTGGGAAGTTGTATGTAAATTGAATAATTCTCATGTCACAGACAACACATGTACATCTGAAAATGTGATACAAGTACCAAATTTATCCAGATAATGGTCCCCAGTCTCGTTTGTAAAATGAACACACATTGGTGCTTTCTTACAAACTGAATTACACTCATACGGGCAGAATGTAGATACATTTACTGTAACATGTGAACAAGACTAGAGAGTACAATGGAAGATTTGTATTTGTTATCTGCATTCATACTCTGTATATGTGCTTTCTGATTCAACAAGGGGGTCTTCATGAAAACCTCTTTCCACATGTAATCCCACCCACTGCAAAAAGTTATGAACGATTCATCCCTTGCACAGTGCTTACCGTTTTCCATCAGTGCCTTCAAAGTGGCAAGTTCATCATTTCTACAGGAGTCAAATGGAAGAAAAATTAAAATATAGCATAGGAAGGAACACTGAAAACTACTACCTGCAGTTTTAAAGAACTTTTATATTTCAAGTATATGCTACAATCAGGACCTAGTAAACCAGGGCTATTTTGGGGCAGGAACACACAGGAATGGAGTTCCGGCTGGCTCCCGAGTTGGCCATGCCCAGCAGGAACTCATTAGCATAACAGGCCACACCCAACAGCAGAAACTCATTAGGACTGGCCACATTAGGGGTGTGTGGCCTAACATGCAAAGGAGTTCCTGCTACAAAAAAAGCCCTGGATTTTGACAACAAACAAGGTAAACAGAATAAGAAGCAAAAGGTGGGTGTGGCTGGATGCCCACACTTCTGGTAACATGGGGGTGTGGCCTGATATGCTAATGAGCTGTGCTGTCAGGGGTGTGGCCTAATATGCTAATGAGTTCCTGCTGTTGGGTGTGGCCTGTTATGCTAATAAGTTCCTGCTGGGCTTTTTCTACAAAAAAAGCCCTGTGGTAATCTAATCTAATATCAAAAAGAGTGATTTCTGGTTTATCTTAAGAGCAGAGTATTTTATATGTTATATAAAAAAAGTTAGGAGTAATTTTAAAAAGACAGCCAGTTGTTTTGTTTAATTTGGGAAGGTACAAGTAACTTGATTAGAAGAATCAGCAACTTGGAGAATACAAAATGGGAGCTTCCAAGAGAGAAGGCCATTGAAATGCCAAGAAAGATTTGAATTTTTTTGTAAGATTCAAAATGTTGTTCATCATTATTTCCATGTTTGAGAAATGACTGCCATTTTGCACATGCATGTAAGAGTCTTGGTCTTCAACACCTCCTACCTCTTGGTTGGTTGTAGCCTGATCACAAATAGATTAGGTTTGGATGCATTCATCATTAGATATGATGTTTCAGGGCCATCTATGTTCACCAAGGGAACATTCAGAGCTTTTTGAAGGTATTCTGTTAGATGACTGAGAGCCTGGCAGTCAACAGCTGGCAAAACTAAAGAGGAGGGTGAAGCCTTAAGAAATTCCTGTATTAAGTACAAAGAAAAGTTAATTATAATGCAGGGATGATTGCTTTTTATACTCTGATAGGCTTGATTACAGTCTTTTATAGTGTTCATTGTGGAAAAATAACTTTGTTATTCTCAACAAGAAAATGACGTACAATTTCATTACCAAAACAACCTACTAAATGATAATCAGTGAGTCTAACGAACACATTCAAATGTTTTCCAAAACAATTTTGGAAGAAATTAATCTTTGTGCATGGAGTAGAACGAACTGGCTAGTTTGTAATCAGCTCATGGTGTGGTGAAAAACTCAGTGCTTTGATAAAGGGGAAATACTGTTTTTAACAAGGAATGTTTGGCTACTTATAATGATCCTGGACTAATGTTCCATTTCAGCAACTTAAAGCAGCTCCACATAAGCATGTTCAGGATAATTACCCCTTCAAGTAGTGACTAGGGATGCCAGTCTCCAGGTGGGACCTGGGAATCCCCCTGGAATTACAACTCATCTCGAGACTACAGAGATTAGTTCCCCTGGAGAACATGAATGCTTGGGAGGGTGGACTCTATGTCATTGTACCCCACTGAGGTTCCTGTCCTCCCCAGGCCCCATCCCCAAATTTCCAGGAGTTTCTCAACCTGGATTTGGCAACGCAACCCCCCACTGGAAACTACTGGAATTGCAGGGCCTTCCTGGCCTCCTACCTTGTGTAGCAGTCCCCATTGCTACTGTTTTAAGAAGGGTAAAGGGGATATGAAAGAACTGACCGTGACTCATTAATTGCCCTCCTACCTTTCCTCCTACAATTTGAACAATGACTTTTCTTATTTAATTCCCAAGCTGCTTAGTCACATCTAGCTGACTCTCTCATGCTTCTTTATCCATCTGCCAAATTTCTTGCATAACATCAGTATATCCTTCCATGGTTCCCTGGTGTTTTTAGGAAGCACATGGTTACCAGTCAGTTAATTATGCCAAGGAAAGTCTCACAAATGTAACTGCTTAGCTTCAATCATACGCTACCAAAGTACAACTCACCACCACTCGTACACGTTTCAAAACTATCTTGAAGGGTGTTGTCAACAATGATGATTCAGCTCTGATTCAGATGGTTTACAATACACTAAAAACATGCACCCGCCAAGAATGCAAATGGATATTGGTAGAGGGCTGTTCAGTTTCAGAGCCATGTATTTTGCTTGTGCCTTTATGGGCCAACATATTTTCTCTAAGGAAGTATTGGTGCCAGACCAATTGATTGTAATATGGAAATACTAGGAATAAGGCCCGTTGTGGAAATAAATACAATGGGCTCTAGAAAGAGGCTCTGGGAGAGTGCCCCAGCTTTGGGCACTCAGTGACAATTTGCTGTGGCAATCTCAGCAGGGTATAATGTTAGAGTCCACCATTTTCTCCAGAGGAACTGATCTTTGCTACCTGAAGAGCAGTAGTAATTTTGAGTGGTTGGTTTGGAGGGTGGAGTCTATGGCATTGTACCTGTCTGAGGTCCCACCCCTCCTCAACACTCACCCTCTCCAGGTTCGACCCCTCAAATCTCCAGGAATTTCCCAACCTGGAGTTGACAACCCTATCTCCCTCCCATCCAACCATCAACCTACCTTTAGTTTTCCATCTCCTCCCCCCTCCCTCCTAGAGAGCAATTGTAATTTTGAGTGATCTCTAGCCCCCACCTAGAGATTGGCAACAATGGTTCCCCATCAGGGAATGGCTGGATTGGAGGGTAGAGTCTATGGCATCGTACCTGACTGAGGTGCCACCCCTCCTCAAACCTCACCCTCTCCAGGCTCCATCCCTCAAATCTCCAGGAATTGCCCACCTGGAGTTGGCAACCTGATCAGGACTGGGCCCAATGAGTTTTCTCCAAAGGCCAACATAGGTGTGGAAAGGGCCTTTTACTGACAGAGGAGAAAGTACAGGTGCCAACTCTGATTAGGGAAATACCTGGAGATTTGGGGGGGTGGATCCTGTGGAGGGCAGCATTTGGGATGTGTGTGGAAGGACTCAGCAGGGTATAATGCCATAGAGTCTACCCTCCAAAGCAACCATTTTCTCCCGGGGAACTGATCTCTGTCATCTGGAGGTCGATTGTAACAGTGGGAGATCTCCAGGTCCCACCTGGAGATTGGCAACCCTAGGGGAAAGTCAGCCGCACAACGAGGAGTTGAAGAAAATGGTTTGATGGTTGCTGACCCACCTCGTTAGCCAGCCAGCCATGCTGAAGCTAAGCAGGAGAAAGAGCCTTTTTCCATTTATTCTGACAGGAAAGTGGCCATTGGGGAGGGGGTTATGGGTGGGGGAGGGGGTTATGCTGAAAGTCCTTTGTTTTTTTACTCACAGAACCAAGCTTGGTTGCCTACTGACAGCCACTGAGGGGACAGTCCCTCACAGGAGTCAAGAGAACTGTCTTCCTCAGGAGAGAGATCTGTGTGCCAGTAAATCTGACATGCAAAATTTGTCTGAAGGGGGAGTGGGTGGGGAAGAGGAGCAGACCCAGCATCTGGCAATGGCACATGAGTACTCTTGAGTGGCGGCTGATGGGCCAATGGCTGAGGGAAGGCATTTTACAGCCAATGGGAGCACATGGAATCTTATGAAACCAAAAGATAATTATTATAAGGAGAGATATTTGGAGAAGTCATATTTGTTAATTTGGTCTCCGTAAGGAGGAAGCCTGTATTCCTATGGGTCCTTATCACCCCACTGGGTACACAACTGACAGTAGGAAGTCTAAAGCACTACTGATATGAATTGTGGTTTATTGGAAAACATTACTGCACAATATACTACAACAGCAAATTACAAAATGCAAACTGGATTGGATGCATGATACATGAATACATATGAAAAAGCATAGCTATAAAACCATCAGAAAGATGCATACAGCTACAGAAAATAATATAAATACATAAAAAGGCAGTTCAGAAGCAGGAGCAAATAAAACAAAAATTTAAATCAGTAGAAAATACACCAGGCAGTGGAGAGATGAACCACAAACCACTAGACCTTTTAAATACACTTGAAACAAGAAGTTGCAAACATGAGAGCAAATTTAATGCATATTAGCTAATCTAAATGCTAAACCATTAATTGCCACCCTATAATCTTTCTGTCCTTTTAGTTTTATCTCAGTTCCTTAGGAAGCAAGCTGAAGCAGTTTCATAGCTGGATCTATGGATCCAGGAAGGGTGAAGAGGGAGGACTCTCACGGACTTGTGAGCCTCTCAAACCTCAGAATCCTGAGACAGAGAAGAGGGGAGGGTGAGGACAGGCCTTTGGAGGCCTCAAGACATCCTCAAAGCAGGAGTGCCTTAAACAGAAAAGGCTGCTTCTGGCCTGAAAAGCTGCTTCCAAACCTGCCTTCCTCCTGGCCTTTTCTACATTTCTCTTGGGCAGAGCTGGTACCATGGTGGCACACCACACCTCAGAGGTGAAGACAAATGTGTGACTTAATTTTCCCTTCATTTGTTGTTTACTTTTGCACTTTTGCAAAAGCCTATACCTATGTCATTGTCCCAGTATCCCAAAACAATATGTTGGTCAGAGCACTTATTGGTCATGAGACTGGTCTTCTTGTTCCTGGAGAGTTTTTGCTTTCTCATCAATCAGAACTGCATGTCCAATGATGAGTTTCAGCCTGAGTTCAAAGAAAAGTCCTCCTGAACAACATGATTTTGAATGTAAACAGTCTGGGATGTCTATTCACCTTTATGTGTGGAACCTAGTCCTGAGCAATCTGATTCTCATGGCATCTCAGCAGCTGCTTTTTGTAACTCTGATGGCAAAGTTAATATTCCAGTTAATACACCAGTTTCTGGGCTCCTTTAGCTGAATCCAGGCTCTTTCAAAGCCATTGGAATAAAAAATCCAGCAATCCATGTTTCTCCTCACTCTATAATATGATGTAGGGTCATACACAATTGAGATCCTCTTGTAGTAGGGGCCTTTAGGCAAGTTGTCCCCACTTAATAAAATTTCTTCTCTCTATATTAAGATGTACTTTTCCAGTGTTTAAAGCTACTTGGAGTTAGATGTTCCCCATGGAATGGACAATAATCACTTGGTCTTATATCATTGCAGCATCAGCAAAAGGCTCAGTTTTTTATGGCAAGCAACACAGAATCAGGGTCTGAAATCCACAGAATCATAGAATCATAGAATATTAAGCTGGAAGGGACCTTGCAGGTCATCTAGTCCAACCCCCTGCACTCTGCAGGAGCGTAGCTGAAAGATAGCCCTACATACCTACAACATACCCAAAAGATGGTCGTCCAGCCTCCACTTGAAAACATCCAGGGAAGGAGCATCCACCACCTCCCAAGGCAGAATGTTCCACTGCTCAACCACTCTTACAGTTAGGAAGTTTCTCCTGATATCTAGCCGGTATCGACTCCCTCGTAATTTCTACCCATTAGATCTAGTCTTGCCATCTGGAGCAAGAGAGAATAGATCTGCTCCATCTTTTACATGACAGCCCTTCAGATACTTGAAGACTGCAATCATGTCCCCTCTAAGACTTCTCTTTCCCAGGCTAAACCATTTCGTTCAAAGATGGAGGTTTCCCAGGCGAAACCATTTTGTTCAAAGATGGAGGTTGTAACTGTACCAATCCAGTGCCAAAAAATGTACCAGATTAACAATATTCTAGATTCATCTGAATAGGAAATTTTTCAATTAAATCAGTATGTAGGCTTATACAGCTAAACCACACCTAGGGTATGGTCACATGCGTAAGATAAACCGGGGAAGGGAAGCGAGGCTATTCCCTCCACAGGAATTTTTTTTTACATGTTTATTTATAAATTTTTCCATCAATTGAGGCCACATATAACTATTACATTTTACATCACAGGAGTCTACATTAATATCTTACTCTACATATCCATACACTCTTGACCAACGAGTCAAAAATTCACTTTCCTCTTTGCCATGTAACCACATTGTTAACTTTTCCATTTCTGCCACATTCAAAACTTTAAGATATACTTTCTTCATCATAGGTATTTTATCAGATTTCCAATAACTTGCTAGTACCATTCTTGCTGCTGTTACTATATATATTATCAAATATAAGTC
The DNA here is from genome assembly GCA_029375565.1 of Gekko gecko. Lineage (NCBI taxonomy): Eukaryota > Metazoa > Chordata > Lepidosauria > Squamata > Gekkonidae > Gekko > Gekko gecko. The sequence continues at coordinate 127,221,369 of JAPDNY010000005.1, forward strand.
ATTTTTACTTAGGTCCTCTGGTATAATATTTAACAAGAAAATCCCCGGAGACACATACAAGTCAACCTCAAGCATATCTGCTTGACCAATACCATCAGGTGACCAATACCATCTATATAACATCTTAATTATATTCTCTTTATATGGTGTCGCTTTTAAGAGTTTTATTGATTTCCAAGACTTGGCCCAATCTTCCATAGCGATGCTATGCCCCATATCTTGCATCCATCTTATCATCGTTTCCTTAACCTCTTCATCTATCATGTAGTCTGACAGTAAAAGGTTATATACTTTTTGTATCAGCTTATCGCTTGTTGACAACCATATTTTATCCAGCTCAATCTTGTTCACATAAAAGCCCATAATTTTATCCTTAACATATCTAGAATTTAGTTGTACCACTTCCCACCATGACAGATTTATATTACAGGCTACCAGCTCTTGCTTATTTTTAAGGTTATTATTTTTATCCAACAAGGCCTCATACATATGTATTTTCTCCTCATCTAACAACGTGGGTTTAATAAATGCTTCAAGTGGAGAGACCCATCTTGGTATTTTATTATAGAATTTTTCCTTGTAGAAGAACTTTCCATCAAATCAGCAAATTCAACCAGATGTAACATGCCTACAGGAAACACATATTTAAAAAGACCATGTACAGTATTTGTTGTGTAAAAAGTCAGGCCAAGCATTTATAGTGGCGGATAAAAGGAAGAAGAGAGGGGTGGTGATCTGTGCTAAAGAATATCTTCATCCTCAGTTTTTTTTATGCTTCACAAGCTGGAAGAATTATAGCAATTACAGTGGTTAGAGAAGGAAAAGAAATGCTTATGGTAAACATATATGCTCCAAATCAAAGTCAGAAAAGCTTTTGCTTAGAACTACGTAAATTGATGGCAAAGAAAGTATTTGAAGATGTGTGTATAATAGGAGATTATAACACAGTAATGGATCCACATTTAGATAAGAAGAATATAGGAAAACTTAGCAAACCAACTAAAACATTACATAAAAGTTATTTAAACTTAGTAGAGGAACACAATTTGGTAGATGCATGGAGAGTAAGAAATATAAGCAATAAAGATTATACATTTTACTCAGCAAGACACAAATCATGGTCTAGGATTGATATGGCATGGATATCACTGTCCCTGCTCAAGGATTTAAAAGAGATGGAGATCCTGCCAAACACGTTCGCAGACCACAACCCAATTCTGGTGGAATTAAAGCAAGTAAGAAAGAAATCGGGCTGGAGAAAGAATTTGAATTTGTTGAAAGATAAGAAGTTTCTAGTTAAAACTAAAGAAGAAATACAAGACTTCTTTAAAAGAAATACACAATCAGAAATGTCTAGAAATATCATGTGAGATGCTTTTAAAGCATTTATACAAGGCTGGTTTATAAACCAAAATGCTTGGATTAGGAAACAGAAGAATGAAAAGTACGAAACATTGAGAATGAAAATCAAAAAGGAAGAAGGTAGATTGAAGGAAAAGCCAAAAGAAGGAAAAAGTTTAACCAGAATACAATGGTTATACCATCAAATGAATATCCACTTAACCCAAGAAATTGCGAGAAGTATAGAATACTCAAAACAATACTATTTTGAACATGCTAACAAAATCTCCAGATGGATAGCATATAAACTGAGGAAAGAAAAGGAGAAAAAGACAATATTAGCCTTAAAGGATGAATCAAATGAGGTAAGATATACCACACAGGACATGAAAATTATTGTTGAACAATTCTATACTAAACTATACACACAAGAAAAGCAGGATGTTCAACAGATAAAAGTTTTCCTACATACGAAAAATAGAGGAAAGTTTAATGAATGGCAAAAAAATGTTCTAAATGAACTGGTTGCACCCTATGAAATATTGGAAGCAATCAATAAACAGAAAAAGAAGAAAACACCGGGCCCAGATGGGCTGCCGGCAGAAATTTACCAAGTGTTTGAGGAGCAGTTACTCATGCCATTTAAAGAGTTGATTAACAATATAATAATGGAAGAAAGTTGCCAAATTCATGGAATGAAGCTTTAATAACACTGATACCAAAACCGGAAACTACAGGAGAGGAGATTAAGAACTATAGACCTATCTCATTATTGAATGTGGATTATAAAATCTATGCAAATATAGTGGCATCGAGATTTTAAAAAGTGTTGTGTCAAACTATACATCAAGACCCGACTGGATTTCTTCCTAAAAGACAATTAAAGAATAATATAAGAAATATAATCAACGCTTTTGAGTATTATGAAACACACCCAGAAAAGCAAGTAGCGCTGGTCTTCCTAGATGCAGAGAAGGCATTCAATAATGTGTCCTGGGAATTTTTGATGCAAAAATTACAGGCATGGGATTGTGGGAAACAATTTCTATCTGTGATATCAGCGATATATAAAAAACAGTATGCAAAGGTTATAATTAATGGAGAAACGATGCAAGATATTCAAATACAAAAAGGTACAAGGCAAAGATGCCCACTATCGCCACCAGTGTTCCCTCTAAGCTGAGCTAGTGTGAGCTCGCTCACAGTTTTTGAGCCTCCAGCTCACACATTTTTGCCTTAGGAAGGAGGGCTCCAAAGCAAACTAATTGGTGCAGTAACTAAATGGCTCGCTCACAACTTCAATGTCTGTAGCTCACAAAGTAGAACTTTTGCTCACAAGACTCCACAGCTTAGAGGGAACATTGATCACCACTATTATATATATTTGTCTCAGAAACACTAAACAAAGCAATTAGAAACAACAATCAAATAAGAGGTCTAAAAGTAAAGGGGGAAGAGTTTAAATTGCAGGCGTTTGCTGATGACTTGGTGTTTATAATGGAAGACTCAATAAGATCTATTGAATATTTAATGGAAGAAATAACAAACTATGGTAGATTAGCGGGGTTGAAAATAAACTTGCATAAGATGAAAATGTTATCTAAAAACTGTTCAAAGGAAACGATGGAGAAAATGCAGGGAAATACAAAAATAGAGATTGTGAAAAAACTTAAATATTTAGGCATCATAATCACAAATAGAAATAGCATGTTATTAGAGAATAATTATAAAAAATTACTAGAAGAAATTAGAAAGGATTTGCATAAGTGGAAAGATCTGTGACTGTCGTTAATGGGTAGGATAGCTTCCATCAAAATGAATATCCTGCCACGTTTCTTATTCTTTGCCCAAAACTTACCAATTTTGAAAAATAAGAATTATTTTATGGAACTTGATCAGTTAATTAGACGGTATATTTGGTATCCCAAAAGAGCCCGCATAAAATGGAAAACACTTCAGGAAAAAAAGAAAGAGGAGGATTGGGATTTCCTAATTGGGAGCTGTACTACCAGGCAGCAGCATCAACATGGATCAAGGACTGGATAACTTTAGAAAACCAAAGGATGTTAAAATTAGAAACACATGATCTCTACATGGGCCTACATGCGTATATATGGTACAATAAGGAGAAGATACACTCAAATTTTAGTCAGCATTTTGCTAGAGGACCCCTGTTCAAAGTATGGATGAAATCCCTCCACAGGAATTTGACCCGCAGTTGCGCGATCACACAGTCCTTTGAAGCTGTGGGGGCAGCCCACCACTGTGTGATCAGATGCAATCAAGGGTGAGTCGGGGAATCGATGGATTGCATCTCAGCACTGGAGTGTGCTATGATGCACATACTGAGAAGGGGGTGGGGACAATGGCACAGAGTCAGGGTGGCCTGATCAGACCATCCAGATGCCATGAGAGCATGCTGGAGGAATCAGACAGGGAAAAGTCCGTCCGTGGCCCGTAACAACCTGTTTGTTACCGGATTTCCCCCAGTGTCTTTTTATTCCACTTCTGCAGCAGAGCAAAATGGGCTGCTGATGGGTGCGGGGTGCTTCCCAGATGTTCATGTCTGATTGTGCCCTTTAAAATCACCTGGCATTCACGCCTATGATGTGGCTAATTGTGAGTGTGATCGCACCCCTAGGTTACCAAATGGCAATAAGTGTGAGCATCAGAGTTGCAATGCAGGGCTTCCAATGCAATGCTGCTGCCTTGGTTCACAGCAATACAAACTCCACTATATATATTTCATTTAAGATCAATTTTCTGTCTAGTCTGCTAACATTAACATTTTGTTGCACAACATTACTTAGCTGCTAATGTTGTTAGATTTCTCCTCCTACTCTTGCCTCCCCTCCCCTGGTTGCCAACACTTCCTTGACCTTTTCATATTTCATTCTGATTGCTCAGATATTTTCCTACAGCCTAAGCTCCCTTTAGGATGCTAAGTTCAAAGGAAGAAACTACAGCAAGCCATTTTATCAGCTTCCTCAGGTAGGTCAATTAACAGCATAGAGAATGGCAACACAGCAAAGATGACAATGGGGGGAAATGATGAGTGTGATCTAACACCAGGGATCTTTTTTTGGGGGAAGCGCAACGGAGCACAGCTCCGGCAGCTCAGGAGCCAAACCCCACCCACAGCCGGCGTCCCCCATGCAGCCGAATGTCAATTTCAGCCCCATTATATCCTATGGGCCTTTGAAGTCAATGGTGAAAACATAGGGTATATTCTGGGGCCTGGAGGGGAGGGGGTTTGAGGGAGAGGCTCCAAACTCACAGGGTAGCTGATGGAGCCTCTCCCCAAGATACCCACCAAGATTCAAGAACATTGGATCAGGAGGTCCAATTCTATGGGCCCCCAAACAGGTTGCCCCCATTCCCTCCATTGTTCTCTATAGTGGGAAAAAAACTTACTTTTTTTCTCTGCTCGAAACTGCTCGAAAGCCAGTTGAATCCGACTCTAGGGTTGCGGTGCTCATCTCCATTTCAAAGCCAAAGAGCCAGCGCTGTCCGAAGACGTTTTCCTCCTTTCCTTCTCTCCTTTTCCTCTTTCCCTCCTTCTTCCCTTCTCTCTTTCTTTCTTTCCCACCTTCTTCTTTTCTCTTTTTTCCTCCTTTCCCTGTTTCCCTCCTCCTTCCCTTTCTTTCTTTCCCTCCTTTTCTTCTCTTTCTTTCCCTCTTTCCTTCCTTCTTTCCTTCTCTCTACTCTCTCTCTTTCTGTCCCTCTTTCCTCCTTCTGTGGCCCAACTCTATTGAGAAGGAGTTTAAACTTTAAACCCCTTCTCTCTTAGCTCCCCCACCCAGACCAGCTGAGAAAGGGAAGGGGAGGCTTTTGAAGATGCCTCCCCCCCTTTTGCTTCCCCTTCTGACATCACTTCCGGTGATGTCAGGGGGCGTGGCATATGCAATAGCCTAATAGCTCATTAGCATACCATATGCTAATGAGCTCCTACAGCTCTTTTTCTACGAAAAGACCCCTGTCTAACACAGTCAAGTAATTGACGTCAAAGGGAGAGAGGAGCCAGGTAGAGAAAGCTTTTTGTCAGTTGAAGAAAATCTAGGCTGAGCTTCTGTTCCTCCTCTGTTGCAAGCAGAAGCAGGAGCCCTTAGCTCTTAGCCCTTGGCTTTTTGCCTGTGGCTCTGAGCAAGCCAAACTATCAAACCCAAGCTGAGGCCAGGATGTTGAAATGTCATATTACATGTATTTTAGCTTACCTGTTTCAAGCTGCATTTTTGTACTTATTTTGTAAGCTGGTTTGAGTCCCCAAATGAGGATAAAAGCAAGATATAAATGCCCAACAAACCAAACATGGGGCCATGCAGCAAGCAGTTTGAAGGATTATTTGGTTGTCAGAGTGCTCAAGGCACATAACACAGCAAACTCTATCTGCTTAGTGTGTGCTAACAAGAAACACACACAGAGCCTCTTTAAGCTTGCAAAACTAATATGAGGTTGTGGACACGTGCCAGAAAAAATGGTGGGGGAAGTGAGGCTATTTCCTCTGGAGGAATTTGACCCGCAGTTGCGCAATCACACAGTCCTTGGAAGCTGCGGGCACCACCTGCCACTGCCTGATCAGACGCAACCGCGGGTGAGTCTCTTTTTTTGCCATTTGTTTCTGATGCACTTAAACAAGGACTTGTTGAATTGCATCTCTGCACTGAGGGCTCCCTATGGAGTTTGTGATGATGTGCATACTGAGGGGGGTGGGTGGGAACAATGGCACGGAGTTGGGAAGGCCTGATCAAACCATCCTGATGCCATGAGAGTGCACTGGAGCAATCAGACAGGGGGAAGTGTGGGGTGCTTCCCAGATGTTGTTGTCTGATCACACCCTTTAAATCCACTGGGCATTCGTGCCTATGGCGGGTCTAATTGTTCGTATGATTGCAGCCTGAGTCCTATATTGTAAGGAACTTCATTCTAGACAGGATAGAGTAGAGATAAGCCTCTAATCTAGTCTAACTAGCTAGGATGGGTAGAGATGCAGAAAGCATGTTTTGGCCTCATGGTGCCAAGATGGAGAAGGATGGCATAGTGTGGAGAGAAGGTGTCAAACTGGAAGAAAGGAAGATTCCCTGAGAGTAGCAATCTACACATCAAAGGGATAGTATCAAAGCAGTAGAACGGAAGGATGATTAGTGTCCTGGCCTATCTATCTCTCTGACTCTCATAGATCTCATAGATAAGAGACAGCACAAAGTCCTTCACTTCCAACACCATTCCTGAGGCTCTGCAATTAATTGTTCTATGTGAAGTGTCAGAGATCCTTGCTTTAAAAGAACTTTGGAATGTTGTAGTCTATCCAACATTTTATTGTATGTATTATTTTGCTCTTATTGCATTGTCGGCTACTTTTGTGATTCCATATTTTGCACAGCTTATGATACACTATGACTGATATTTTTGCATAGTTCTCTAAATTTGTAATCCTTGTCCTATTGCATTGTTTATTGGGTGTTTTATGTATAAGACTAGGGAGCAAAGCCCGTTGTAGTGGAAGACGGGCCCTAGAAAGGAAGGGAGGGAGGTGAAAGGGAGAGAGGGTTGGAGAAAGGAAGGAAGGAAGGAAGAGGGGGAAGAGTGAAAGAAAGGAGAGAGGAAGAAAGGAAAGGGGGGAAAGGAAGGGAAGAGGGGCAGAAAAGGGCTTCTCTGGGCCCAGAGAAGGCCTTTTCTGTCCCCCACACACCATCCCCTGGGCCTTCTATGGGGGCAGTAGGCAGTGTGGGGGAAAGGGCTTCTCTGGGCCTACTGCCCCCATAGAAGGCCCAGAGGATGGTGTGTGGGGGACGGAAAATGGCTTCTCTGGGCCTACTGCCCCCATAGAAGGCCCAGGGGACGGCGTGTGGGGGATGGAAAGGGCTTCTCTGGGCCTACTGCCCCCATAGAAGGCCCAGGGGCCGATGGCTGTTGAGAGTCAGTCATGCCAATCCTCAACAAGCTCATCCAATGAGGTGTCAGGGGGCTTTGGATCCTGGAGAGCCATCTGAAGCCTCATTGGGTCTGAAGCCTCATTAGGTGGGCCTTCTGGTTCCTATGCCAGAGCCCTCCAGAGCTGCAGCTACCCCCTTGTATGGCATAATAGTAGCATGGAGGGAGAAAGATGCATGAATTCCTATGAAAAATCAAACCACAAGATGCTCTCCATATTTGGGGGACCAGGATTATTCTCATCCAGTTTCAGAAAAGGTGATATGAGCCCATAAATAATGCTGATCTGATTGTGCCTCTGCAACACAGCAGTAATCTAAGTGCCACTAAACCTGATGGGTATGGTTTCTTACATAGGTAATGCCTCAAATCACTTAAAGCACATACAACCAAAGCTGCATTAGTGCCTTCCTGCTTTAACTATAGGGAAGCTGTTTAAAGGATCTGAATAGCATGATCATTTTCTATAAGACTGATTCATTAGCATTATTTGTTAAAAGTAAATCAAAGAACCATCTGTTTCCTCTCAGGTAATAGCTGTTTGACCATCATCATGATAAACCAAGAGATAATTAGCATTACTGCTGTCCCTGAAACATTTGGTTTATATTGCTGATCATCTGGTTTTTAGATTTATAACACTTGCCCTATTGGTGGACTGAGAATTTGCCTACTAATCACTCTTTTAATTCTGCTGAAAAGTATATCACTCAGTTGATAAAATATTCATCTGAACTTGACAAAATCTCCTAAAGAGAACCAGCTGAGAAAGGGCAGAGAGACTGCTACAGTGGGAGCCAAAAATGTAATGAAAGATGAGGCTTTTCATCATTATCCATAATCTCCATTAAATGTGTTCATAAAAATTGGCCTGTGAGGGTTTAATTTAGTTTCTTTATGATGTACTGAGCAGTGCAGTTTAGTATGAAAGTCTACAGCACACACCATCTAATTTTTGCCTTATGGTATTTGTTTTGATAGTCAGGGTAGAATGATGGTCAGAGTGCTAGACTATGATAGGGGAGGCCTGGGTTCAAGTTCCCATTCAGTCATGATGCTTGCAGGGTAACCTTGGGCCAGTCACTCACTATTTAAGCCTAGCCTACCTCTCAGGGTTGTTGAAAAATAAAATGCAGGAAAGGAGAACCAGAGGTGTACCAAGGGTGTGGCTTGGGGTGCGCTCTGCCCTAGGTGCAGCTTGAGAGAGGCCCTTGAAGGGGAGCCTTGAAGCTAGTGTCATGCTGCATCCAGTCAAATGTCTTTCCTTTCATTTTTAAAATGCAATTCTGGCTGCAGCCACTAGGGGCACAGGGAAGTCTGAGCATAACAAAAAGCACTTCCCTTTCTCCAAGACTGAAGCAAACTTCCTTAACATATCGTACAACCAAGCCAGCACGCTGATAGCTGCAACAGTAATTGCCAGCCTGCAGGTCATTTTCTCCAATAGTCTAGTCTTTTTGCTTCCTTTTCTTGCACCCAGCTCAGCCAGATCTTGCAAAGCAGTAGTTAGGCTGCTGCAGCAAGATAAAACAACCTTTCCCTGTCTTAATTTCTCTCTGTCTTTTCCATACATTTCTCATTCATTTCTGTCTCTCTCTACCTATTTTTTCTGAATTCCCCCCCACACACTTGATTTTCACTTCTTGCTCTCAAGACTTTCTCATCCCTATCCTACTTGGTGACAGATGTATTTAATAGTAGTATACTACCAAATCTTTGATAATGTTATGAACAGAAGGCACTGGCTTTGCTGGGTACTGTACACTGCACTGGTTCTGCTGGGCTTGCAAAAATGCTCCCTCTCCAGTTTCTACTGCAGAGATTCTCTGATTTGACAGTCCTTTGGAAACAATGGAGGTTGGGGGCACCTTCTTTGGGGCGTAGTGTGTTTCTTAACATCTTGCCTGGTGAGGCTTGTGATCACTATTTTGTGATGTTTTGGCTAGTGAATTAGCAAAAATTAGTACAAAAGCTCCTAGCTCTCAAAAATCCCTTGTAGATATTTGGGATGGGCAGCTCTTGGGCTTAAAAATGGAGAACAGAAGCCCTCCTAAGTGCCTGCTCAGAACACAAGTGGTATGATGGACTGGGGTTTTTTAGTCATCAAGTCACAGTTGACTTATGGCAACCCTGTAGGGTTTTCAAGGTAAGAGACATTAGGAGGTGGTTTGCCATTGCCTAACTCCACGTTTGCCCTGCTTAACTTCTGAGACCTATCCTGGGGCTATCCAGGTCAGGGCTAGGTTGAGTGTAATATAACTGGCCCAAGGTCACCCATCAAGCTTCCATGGCACAAGTGGGGATCCAAAGCCGGATTTCCCATATCCTAGACTGACACTTTAACCACTACACCACACTGGCTCTCCTGATGGAATGATGTGTTGGATTTTGAATCTTTTTACTGGCATGATTATATATACAAAGATAAATAAAATAATTTTTTCATTGTCTGCATTTCTTTGCACCTTTAAGACCAAACTTTGTTCTGCTGCTTCAGACCAACATGGCTGCCCACTTGAATCTATTTTCTGGCCATTATTATTTCATGATTATTACTGAAAATAATTTTGTCATATATATACACACTAGGGAGCAAAGCCCGTTGTGGTGGAAGACAACGGGCTCTAGAAAGGAAGAGAGGGAGGTGGAAGGGAGAGAGTGTTGGAGAAAGGAAGGAAGGAAGGAAGGAAGGAAGGAAGGAAGGAAGGAAGGAAGGAAGGAAGGAAGGAAGGAAGGAAGGAAGGAAGGAATAGGGGGAAGAGTGAAAGAAAGGAGAGACGAAGAAAGGAAAAGAGGGAAAGGAAGGGAAGAGGGGCAGAAAAGGGCTTCTCTGGGCCCATAGAAGGCCTTTTCTGTCCCCCACACACCATCTCCTGGGCCTTCTATGGGGGCAGTAGGCAGTGTGTGAAGGAAAAGGGCTTCTCTGGGCCTACTGCCCCCATAGAAGCCCAGAGGATGGTGTGTGGGGGATGGAAAATGGCTTCTCTGGGCCTAGTGCCCCCATAGAAGGCCCAGGGGATGGCGTGTGGGGGTCAGAAAATGGCTTCTCTGGGCCTACTGCCCCCATAGAAGGCCCAGGGGACGGCGTGTGGGGGACGGAAAAGGGCTTCTCTGGGCCTACTGTCCCCATAGAAGGCCCAGGGGATGGCGTGTCAGGGACAGAAAAGGCCTTCTCTGGGCCTACTGCCCCCATAGAAGGCCCAGGGGATGGCGTGTGGGGGACGGAAAAGGGCTTCTCTGGGCCTAGTGCCCCATAGAAGGCCCAGGCGATGGTGCGTGGGGGACGGAAAAGGGCTTCTCTGGGCCTAGTGCCCCATAGAAGGCACAGGGGATGGTGCGTGGGGGATGGAAAAGGGCTTCTCTGGGCCTACTGCCCCCATAGAAGGCCCAGGGGATGGCGTGTGGGGGATGGAAAAGGCCTTTTCTGGGCCTAGTGCCCCATAGAAGGCACAGGGGATGGTGTGTCGGGGACAAAGGCCTTCTCTGGGCCTACTGCCCCCATAGAAGGCCCAGGGGATGGCATGTGGGGGACGGAAAAGGCCTTCTCTGAGCCTAGTGCCCCATAGAAGGCCCAGGGGATGGTGTATGGGGAACGGTAAAGGCCTTCTCTGGGCCTAGTGCCCCATAGAAGGCCCAGGGGATGGCATGTGGGGGACGGAAAAGGGCTTCTCTGGGTCTAGTGCCCCATAGAAGGCCCAGGGGATGGCGTGTGGGGGACAGAAAAGGGCTTCTCTGGGCCTAGTCCCCTCATAGAAGGCCCAGGGGATGGCGTGTGGGGGACGGAAAAGGCCTTCTCTGGGCCTAGTCCCCTCATAGAAGGCCCAGGGGATGGTGGGGGGCAGAAAAGGCCTTCTCTGGGCCTACTGCCCCCATAGAAAACCCAGGGTATGGCATGTGGGGGGCGGAAGAGGCCTTCTCTGGGCCTAGTGCCCCATAGAAGGCCCAGGGGATGGCGTGTGGGGGATGGAAAAGGCCTTCTCTAGGCCTAGTCCCCTCATAGAAGGTCCAGGGGATGGTGTGGGGGGGCGGAAAAGGGCTTCTCTCACTTGCCTCAGCCTTGAGGGCCTGTCCCTGCGCTCACACTCCAGACGGTCCTCTCCTGTCGGAGGACTGGAGCAGACTGAGCTGAAAACACTGACCGGGGCTGATGTGGGCAGGACTTTGCGAAGCAGCCAGTCAGCCCTGGCCAGTGTCTTCTGACTGCCAGTTCTTGAGCCGAATCAATTATGGCAAGCATAGAATGTTGTGGAACCAAAATTCAAATATATATAAGGACAGGATATATATCTGTACATCTATATATCTATATAGCTATATATATCTATATAGATCTCTCTATATATCTATATCTATATCTATATCTATATCGATAGCATAGATAGATAGATAGATAGATAGATAGATAGATAGATAGATAGATAGATAGATAGATGATAGATATAGATATAGATATAGATATAGATATAGATATAGATATAGATATAGATATAGATATAGATATAGATATAGATATAGATATAGATATAGATATAGATGAGAGGGTGTTAAAAAATTATCTGCCTCAGGTACTAAATAGGCTAGGTACATCACTGAGGAGAAGGATGCTGTATGATAAACTCCTGACAGATTATAAATCTCATGCATTTCACATCTCATACATTTCACATCTGATTTAATTTTGCAAGGATTGGGGAAGCCCAGCTTTCTGCAGTGGACTCTGTAAGGTGCTTAGGGGTGTGGCTCAATTTTATTGATTGATTGATTGATTGGATTGGATTGGATTGGATTGGATTTATACCCTGCCTTCCGTGTTGAAGCAGGCTCAGGGTGGCTTACATAATTAAAAAAAAACACACTTTAAAAACACATAAATCTAAAGTACAATACATACATACATTCTATGCAATGGCTATCATAATCCAATATTTTCATAACAGGAATCAGTTAGTACAGACTTAGGTGATGAAAACGAGGAAGACTCCAAGTTATTTCAAGATGTTAAATGTGGTCAAATGCCAGGTGGAAGAGCTCTGTCTTGCACGCCCTGCAGAACTGAAGTAAGTTCCGCAGGGCCCTGGTGTCCTCAGGGAACTCGTTCCACCAGCGTGGCGCTGCCATGGAAAAGGCTCCAGCCCTGGTGGTGGCCAGTCTAGCCTTTTTAGGGCCAGGGAGCACTAGGAGGTTTTGTGTCTGTAGTGTATCCACGTGGCAACATGGACAGCCATGTGCGCGGACTGGTCTAAACTGGTCCGCCATGTGGCCAGGTGAAGGGCCTGAGCTTCGCCCCAAAAGACAATAGACGGCAGGCTCCTAGCTCCCTTCCAATCGGGGAGCCAGGGATAATTGAATCACTGTAAATAGCGAATCACGGGTGTTGTGTGTTTTGGGGTGTGGGTTCCCTTGGGAATAAAAGCCGGCCTGCGAGCCGGTTTAGTTTGTCTTGTTCTTTACCTAATAAAGTATGTGGGAGCTGAAATCACTCATCAGGCTCAGTAGTTTTCACTGGTGACGAAGGTGGGATGCCAACTCCCTCCATGAACAATGACCACGAAGAGGAGCATTGCATCGAGCCCGCCGCTCATCGCACCGCTCCCGAGCATCGCAACGCTGACCCCGAGAGCAGCACCGCACTGCTCACCACAACTGAAACTGCACTTCCAAGCACCGCATCGAGTCTGCTGCTCCCTGCACCGCTCCCGAGCCTCACCGCTGACTCCGAGAGCAGCGCGTCTGCCGCCCAGCTTCAAAGCTCCAACTCGGCCACTGCAACCTCCGGCAACTCGCAACATAGCTCACCCACCCGGGATAAGATGGTCGCGCCTACCTTCGATATCTCCCAACCTCAGAAATGGGACACCTGGCTGGAGACCCTGAAGAACCACTTCAGCTACCATGATGTGGTGGACAAGGAAAAAAAGAAGTCCCTATTCCTCAGTGTCTGCGGCATAGACACCCTCCTCTTCCTGCGGGATCTCATCAACCCCAGGACCACCAACGGGGAGTCGTACGCAGTGCTGGTGAAGGCCCTAATGGACCACTTCTCACCCAAGCCCACCAAGTTTGTAGAGTGGCTGGGGTTCTTCGCGAGGGTCCAGGGGCCTGACGAGTCCACCACAGACTTCCTGGTGGGCCTTCGGCGAGCGGCCATGTGATGTGCTTTCCCAAGCCTCTTGGACACGTTGGTCAACTAGTTTCTCGTGGGCCTCCGCGAGCCCAAGCTGCGACGGAAACTGGCCAGCAACAACGACCTCAACCTGGATAAGGCCATCCAGGAGGCCGCGGCTTATGAGAAGGCCCACCAAGACCGGCTTGGCTTGGCGGTCCACCGCACACTAGCCACACGGGGATTCGACATTTCGGAAGATGAGGAGGTACTACAGGTCCACCGATGCCCATCACAATGACCTCATCAAACCTGAGAGGCCAAGCCCCAGCCCACTGTAGCTTGCGCAAGCTGTGGCAACACACACGAGCATCGGACCTGCTGGTTCCACACCGCGATCTGCCGGTCGTGCAACAAAGCGGGACACATCGAGAAGATCTGCTGCTCCAAGGGCCAACGGACGAACCTCACAGCACAGATCAACGCAGAGGATCTACACACCGTTTCGGTCAACCACCACCAGACAGTATGTAACTTGCCCCCCGACAGCCCGGACAAGGTGCATGTGACTGTCCTGATTGAGGGGTCACCCTGCTGGATGGAAATTGACTCCAGCTCCTCGTATTCCATAATCTTGGTCGAGACCCTCTGCAACCTCTGCCCGAAGGGGGGACCCCGGTTGCACAAGCCTCAGGGTCTCCTGTTATGGGACTTCAATAAAAACCCTGTGGCGGTCTGTGGCTGGGGCATGTTCCAGGTCCAGTTCAAGGGATTCTCAGGGCTGCTGGACCTGTTGGTGGTGGAAGGGCGCCTCACCAGTTTGCTGGGGCTTTCATGGTTCAAGCCCCTGGGACTCCAGATATCGGGGCTTAACCAAATCCGGGCAGCCGACTGGGGGGCTGTCTGCCGGGAGTTCCCAAAAGTGTTCGATGAGACCATAGGATGGTACACCGGGGACCCCATATCCCTGGATCTGGACCCGGCCATCTGCCCCATCTGCATCAAGGCCCGGGTCCCTCCCATTGCGATGCAGGCCAAAATTGAGGCCGAGCTTGATCGCCTTGTCGAGCAAGGGGTGCTAGAGCCAGTCGCATCCATGCGCTGAGAGACCCCTATTGTCACGCCAGTGAAGCCAAACGGGGAGGTGCGGATCTGTGCGGACTATAAGTGCACCCTGAACAAGGCTCTGCAGGAGCACGCTTACCCGGTCCCAATGGTGAGCCACGTCCTTGCTTCCCGGGCGGGGGCCAAAGTCTTTGGTAAGCTCGATTTGGCATAGGCTTACCAACAGCTACCTTTTGACGCTGCCGCTGCCGAGGCCCAGACCATCGCGACACACAAAGGGGCTTTCCGGGTCACGCGGCTACAGTTTGGGGTGTGTGTGGCTCCCGGGATTTTCCAGTCCTTCATGGACTCTCTTCTTAAAGGCATTCCAGGAGTCCAACCTTTTCTAGACGACATGATCGTCGCAGCCCCAGACACCGTTCACTTCGCTGACCGTCTCTGCCAGGTCCTTCAACGGTTTGACGCTGCTGGGCTCAAGGTGAAATGGGAGAAATGCCTCCTCGGGGTACCACGCATTGAATTTCTGGGGTTCACGGTGGATGCCCAAGGTATCCACCCCACTGAGGACAAGGTCAAAGCCATCACCCAAGCCCCCCCTCCCTCCTCCAAGGCGGAGTTGCAGGCTTTCTTAGGCCTGCTCAACTTTTACCACTCCTTTCTGCCACTCAAGGCGGCTGTGGCAGAGACGCTCCACCATCTCCTTGACAAGGATGTGCCTTGGGAGTGGGGGCCGGCACACAAGACAGCGTTCCAGGGTGTGAAGGACTTGTTGGTGTCAAGGACAAGTGGTCCTTCATCACTTCACGGAGTCACTCCCGGTGGTCCTCGCTTGTGACTTCTCTCCATACCGGGTCAGGGCGGTCCTGGGCCACCGGTTGCCAGACGGCCAGGAGGTCCCAGTCACGTACTACTCACGGACTTTCTCCTTGGTGGAGCGGAACTACGCTCAAATAGACAAGGAGGTGCTGGCAATAGTGGCTGAGGTGAAGAAATTCCACCATTATCTCTACGGTTGGCCTTTCGAAATCATAACGGACCACAAGCCACTTCTGGGACTCCTGGCCACGGAACGCCAAACCCCGCAGATGGTCTCCCCCCGGGTCCTGCAGTGGTCCATTTTCCTGTCAGGATACACATACTCCCTCACCCATCAGCCCGGGAAGGCTATGGGGCACGCGGACGCCCTCAGCCGCCTTCCCCTGGCCGTCATGGACCCTGACCCAGCCCCTGAACACATGGTCGCCCTTGTGGAGACACTTCCCGACCAGCCGGTCCATGTGCGGGAAGTGGCCCGACTCTCAGTCCGGGACCCCATCCTCTGCTGCATCCTAGACTGGGTGGGGAGGGGGTGGCCTGTGGCCAAGGAGGGCCCCGAGTTTGCCCCTTTTGCTGTCTGCAAACATGAACTCCCCACATATAAGGGGTGCTTGATGTGGGGAGGCAGGGTGGTGATTCCGGCCCCACTCCAGCAATGGGTGCTGGAGCCGCTACACAAACATCACCCGGGAGCAGTACGCATGAAGGCGCTAGCAAGGAGCTATGTCTGGTGGCCGGGCCTCGACAAGGATATCGAGGACAAGGTAAAAAGATGCCAGCCTTGCCAGGCCTCATGCCCCGATCCACCACGAGCCCCGGAGAGAGCCTGGGAGTCCTCCCATCGTCCATGGTCCCGGCTCCACCTGGATTTCGCAGGCCCGTTCCAGGGGCAGATTTTCATTATACTAGTCGACGCCTACAGCAAGTGGCTAGAGGTCATCCTGATACCGTCCACCTCCTCGAAATCCACCATCAGGGCCATGTGGTGGATCTTCAGCGCCCAGGGCCTCCCAGACATGCTGGTCATGGACAATGGCACTGCTTTTACCTCCCGGGAGTTCCAGGACTTCACCGCTTACTATGGAATCCGGCACGTGCATTCCGCACCGTTTCATCCTGCCACTAACGGCCAGGTGGAAAGAATGGTCCGGATGGCCAAGGAAGCTCTACGGTGGCTTGACTCCCCAGATTGGGAATACAAGATAGTGTCCTTCCTTTTTGGACAACGCATCACTCCACACTCCACTACAGGGTAAAGTCTGGCGGAACTCCTCCTGGGCGCCGCCTCATGACACACATGGACAGGCTGCACCCGGACAGGGCCCCGGAGAGGGAGCCAGGGATGGAGGACCAGGAGGCCCCCCGAGGGTTCCTCCCTGAGGACCCAGTGTACGCCCGTAACTACACAGCGGGCCCCCTGTGGGTGCCAGCATGGGTGGTTCAGGTCAGGGGGCCCCATTCATATGAAGTCTCTTGTGAGGACGGTACTGTGCTTCACTGCCACATCAACCAGCTTCGCTGCCGGGTGGCGCCACGAGAGCCAGACAACTTTGAGGTCCCCGAACCCCAGGAGGGAGAAGATCCAAGACCTCCACCATGGAAACCCAGCCCGGCAGAAGGCGCCATGGCAGCACCCATCGTCCCATCTCCCAATACCCCGACCATGGCGGACAATGCCACGACGGCCGCTCCCCGTCCACCGGTACCGGTAGGCTCCCCGACCAGGACCCAGACACTGGCATCACTGGCGGCACCGGGTCCTTGATGCTCCACAAGGAATAGGAAGCCTCCGGCTTACTTGAAGGACTTTGTGTGCGGGCACATCACGGACCAAGGGGGGAGGGGTGTAGTGTATCCACGTGGCTATATGAACTAAGAACAGCCATGTGCGCGGACTGGTCTAAACTGGTCCGCCATGCGGCCAGGTGAAGGGCCTGAGCTTCGCCCCAAAAGACAATAGACGGCAGGCTCCTAGCTCCTTTCCAATCGGGGAGCCAGGGATAATTGAATCACTGTAAATAGCGAATCACGGGTGTTGTGTGTTTTGGGGTGTGGGTTCACTTGGGAATAAAAGCCAGCCTGCGAGCCAGCTTAGTTTGTCTTGTTCTTTACCTAATAAAGTACGTGAGAGCTGAAATCACTCGTCAGTCTCAGTACTTTTCAGTGTCCCTGAACGCAGTGCTCTCTGGGGAACATGTGGGGAAAGGTGGTCCCTCAGGTATGCTGGCCCCTGACCATAAAGGGCTTTATCAATCAATCAATCAATCAATCAATCAATCAATTAGAACCTTTATTGGCATATCAACAAAACAAACACCAGCAGCAGGGAAACAAGGATATGTCCTTTACCCCTGCAACTGAAACAATCTTCTCCTCTTAGAGGCACAGCAGAGAAATTTAGCTACAGATTCAATGATCTCAGAATTATGGGAAGATAATAAAGAAGCAATCTTATAGTAATCAGATTGCCCTATGCAAATTTCACAGTAAAAGAACAACACAGGAGAACATGTTCAATACTTTCAAACTTTCAATACTTTCAATCTACCCAGGCCACAGGCCCAAAACCTAGAAGAGTATGGGATTTTCTTAAGCCTCCCGTACAATACAGCAGAGGGAGAACATTAAAATGAGCTAACGTGAATGCTCTCTGCAGATCAGGGGTTGTCAGACAAGCAAAATATTCAGGCAGAGAACCATTAGAAGGCATCCCCCACCTCAGAGGCAAGCATCTACCAGAGGCAAGTTCCTGCATTTCAGTATCAACAAGTCTTTTCTTAATCAAAGCAAATGCACTCCTCTCTGGAAGAGGATTATAGTAGGGTGGTAAATAGGATGCCCAGAATACATTGGTCTAACACAAATGCCCAAATGGTAGCTGGTGGCTTGGACTCCCACATTTTAGATGAGTTTGTACTATTAGCTAGGAATTCCAACCAGACCCCGAAGTTGCTCCAGGTGTACAATAAAGTTATGACTCGACTCTCTGACGTTTTGAAGACCCAGGCCAAGCAACAGCAATGAGCAAGGGAGGTTTCTATGAAGGGTTGGTTTGACAGGGAATGCTAAAGGGCTTTATAGGTGAGCACCAGCACCTTGAAGCGAATTCAGTATGTTATAGGCAGCCAGTGCAATGCTTTCAGCACAGGTTGGATGTGTTCCTGTGGAGAGAGATCCAACAACAGCCTGGCAACCACATTCTGCACCAGATGCAGCTTCTGAATTTGGAACAAGGGCAGCCCCATGTAGAGAGCATTAGAGTAGTCTAATGTCAAGGTGACCATTGCATGGATTACCATTGCCAAGTTGCTACGTTCAAGGAAGGGAACCCCCTGCCTAATCAGCTGAAGATAATAAAAGGCTGAGTTGGCAGTGGCTGCCACCTGGGTCTCCATCATTAAGGAGGCATCCAAGAGCACTCCCAAACTCCTAACCTCTGGTGCTGGCACCAAAGGCACCCCATCGAAGGTTGGGAGTGAGATCCCTAACCCCGGGCCACCACAACTTAGGCACAGAACCTCCATCTTTGTCAGATTCAGTTTCAACTGACTGTGTCTAAGGCATCCAGCCACAGCTTGTAATGCCAGGTCCAGATCTTCCAGCCCAGAGTCTGACTGGCTACCCAACAGCAGATAAAGCTGCGTGTCATCAGCGTACTGGTGACAACCCAGTTCATAGCTATGAGCTATCTGGGCAAGGGGTGCATATAGATGTTAAATAACATTGGGGACAGAACTGTCCCATGAGGCACTCCACAAGTCAGCGGGTGCCTTTGGAATAATTCTTCCCCAAGTGCCACTTTTGTCCCCAGCCCTGGAGGAAGGAGGCAGGCCATTGTAAGGTGAGCCCCTGGACTCCAGAGTTGGCGAGGTGGCGGACCAGTAACTGATGGTTGACTGTGTTGAATGCTACCAACAGGTCTAAAAACAACAGCATCACCATCCCACCTTGATCCAGATGTCTTCGGAGATATCCATAAGGGCGACCAGTACTGTCACCATGCCATGGCCCAGACGAGAGCCAGACTGGAAGGTATTTAATATGGAAGCATCATCCAGAAAACTGTAACTGAGTTGCCACTGCCCTCTCAATTATCTTGCCCTAGTAGGGTAAGTTGGAAACCGGCTGGTAGTTAGCCAATTCTGCTGGGTTCAAGGATGGTTTTTTAAAGAGAGGGCAGACTACTACTTCCTTAAGAGCCCTCAGGAATGTTCCTTCAGAAAGGGACTTGTTGACTATCTCCCATAGGGGGCCTCACAACTCATCACTCATCATTCTTCCCTTAACCTGGACAAACGTGTCCAGGGTGGTAAAGACAGCATTTTATCACCTACACTGAGACGGCCAGCTGGCCCCCTATCTGTCCTGATCTGACCTTGCCACTGTGATCCATGCAATGGTCACCTCCAGATTAGACTACTGTAATTTGCTCTACATAGGGCTGCCTTTGAAGCTTCAGGTGGTCCAGACTGCGGCTGTTAAATTGCTGACTAGGTCTCCCTGGTCTACACATATAACACAGATACTTTGGCACCCGCACTGGCTTCTGGTTAGCTTCCACTGCCAATTCAAAGTGCTGGTTTTGACCTATAATGCCCTAAACAGACTGGGGCCATCCTACTTGCAGGACTGCCTCTCCCAATATGATCCCCCCCCCGGGTCCTGAGATCATCATCCCAAGGCCTTCACCAAGTGCTTGGTCCCAAAACTGCCCATTTGTCAACCACCAGGGCAGGGAATTTTCAGTAGTTGCCCCCTCTCTCTGGAACCAGTTCCTGGGGAAGTTTGTGCCCTGTGGGATCTTCCAGCATTCTGTAGTTCATGCAAGGCTGCTTTATTTCATGCAGTCTTTGCTTAACATTATGAACCAGGGAGTGGGCCAGTTGTAATTCTTCAGAGTGGTTTGTTGTTAAGTTGATGTTTTAATTGGTTTTATTGTTCTATACTTATTGCATTTTTTTGTATTGTATCTGTATTTATTGTATATTTAAATGTTGTAAGGTAACCCGAATCCCCTCTGGGGAGAGGGTGCAGGTATAAATCAATTAAATAAACAAACTCTCCATATCTGTTACCCAACATGAAGCAGAATGCTTACTCCTCTTTGAAAAAAACATTCTTTACCCAAAAGGAGAAGGACAACAGCTATTTAAAAAAAAAAATCAGATATCCTGTAGTTCCATGTAGTTAGCAGATCAGCCCTAACCTCCTGCAATGTCTGGTATGCACACCTGTTATTTTATAAGCTTGGACCCATGCTGCAGTTCAACAGACTAAAGCTGCTATGGTGACTCAGATAATTTAGCCACACCAATCCATGTGTTTGTAAATTCCTGGTTGGACTAATATAACATGCTCTATTGGAGCTGCCACTGAAGGTAACTTAGGCTCTGGTCACACGGCAAGGTAATTGTGCTTTGTTCCCACTGTAATTTAATTGGGAACATTTTTCTTCGCATTGGGCTGACTAGATGCAGCTGGCCCCTCTTTTCCAGCACCCACTTGCCTGCTGCTGCGCCGTCTCTTCAGGCAATCCTGCCGGCCACGGGGAGGCTTGGGTGGCTGCTGCTCCTGCCGCCACTGTGTGTGGGGGGGTCCCCTGCTGCTGCTGCCGCCATTGCCCCATGAAAACAGGCTCCGTCGTCTCCGCCATCCTCCTTGCCAGCCCCGTCCAGGCTGCCGGAGCCCCTGCCTCTCGTTCCCGCCTCCAGGACCGTCTTTGTGCGTTTTTTTTTTAAGCTTCCAGTTTGAGCGCTTGACTAAACATGCGCTTAATAAATCCATTATTAAACATTAAATGGATTTATTAAGCGCATGTTTGCTCAAGCGCTCAAACCAGAAGCATTAATAAAAAAATCACAAAGAGCGTTCAGACGGCCCTAATCGCAATCATTGCGAAAGATGGGTTGTCCAGATAGGCGAAATCGCGCATTCAAAGCAGAAGTGCCAGGAAAACACTTGATTTTCCAGGGGTCAGGAAAACCCGGCATCATTGCGGAAGTGAGCCTGCTTCGGGGTGGGAGGTTGATTGGCGTGTGTGAATGTGAAACTGACATGCGCAAGGGAACAGCAGCGAACCCCGATCAAAACAGCAGTGTGACCGGGCCCTTAGAAACTTTATGTTGTGCTGCTTGTCACATTAGGCTTTCTTGGAAACAACTGTACTGCCTTCCCATTTGTTTTTGGGCTCAGTTCAAAGTGCTGAGTCTTTATGTATAAACATCCTTCACTTCCCAGGACCCGCATATCTGAAGGATGGCCAGCCAATGGCTGATGCCGTGGGATATGGTGGGGCACAGGGCGTGCAGGTGTGGATGCAATGTGATGTCCACTTATGGGGGAAACCAAAAGTGATGTCAAGCTACTCTAGGAATCTCTGGTGATTTCTAGAATGGTGTGAGATCACTTCTGGATTTTCCCCAGAAATGATTTCACATTGTTATGCTGGTACTGATTTGTTTTATTTTTATTTTTTTAATTCTTTCATTGCCTGAAGAAGTTGCAGTGGGAACTGCAGGTTGCTAGCAGGGCTTTCCCTGCCATAGTGGGAGATCTGATAACCCTATCTGATGGGCTGCCTCTCCCAATATGAATCCATGCACTGGCTTAGGCCATCAAAACAGCTTCTCCTGGTGATACCCTCTGTTCAAGACTTGCTGAGCAAGAACAAAAGTATTTTCTGTTGTGGCTTCAGTCCTATATTCTGGGCTCCATATTACAGGGCCATTTTCTCATTTGTCTTAAAGAGACAATGGGAATTTCACATTACTGTTTTAAAACCGTTATTGTACCATCTTGGAATAAACCAGTACAGGGAGTCCCGGCCATTTCACACAGCCTTTCCCGTACCGGTAAAGAGCCGTCACTGAAGCGGTTTATCATTTCAGACTGCGCCGCTTTGTTTCCCTGCCCTTTCCCCCCCATGCGGGCAATCTCCGTCTTTTTTTAAAACGTTCTTTTAAGAGCGCTATGGTGCTGTAACACAACCCCAAAACAGCGCAATAGCGACCCCATTGGGGTGCCTGGACCACTGAGATACATGAGACCACTACATCTGCCACCTGGAAACAAGTGGAAGCTCAGGCATGCACACACACACACTTCTGGATTTGATTTCTGGAACGTTAGGAAGGGATGCTGTCTGGGTTTGTAAACTGTCCTGTCCCCCCCCTTCCCTCGCCATGACTGCACTCTCTTTCAGGCTGCCTGGAATTTAAAAATCTTTTCCTTTAACTTTTCTCCTTCAGGCACCTTAAATCAAACTGCTTCCCCCACCCCACGCAGTATTTAGAGACAGGATAACAGGCTGCCTTTTTGTTCCCCTCTTTCCCAGCCTCCATTTTACAAGTAGCTATCTTGCCCAAGGAGAATTCCAGGAACTCAAAACCTGTGGCAGGATTTTAAAATCCCCCCTCCCTCTTTTCCAAGCCACACTAGCTCCTTCCAGCCTTGCAAACAGCATCCTCCTCTTAACGGCCAGCATACAGGGATGCCATGCCTCCAGGTAGGACCTGGGGATCCCCTGCACTTAAAGCCAGTGTTCCCTCTAAGCTGAGTTAGTGTGATCTAGCTCACAGTTTTTTAGCCTCCAGCTCACACATTTTTGTCTTAGCTCGGGAAGGATGGCTGCAGAGCTGTAGTGTATCCACAGAGAAACATGGACTTGGGGCAACCATGTGCTCCGACCGGTTCGGGCTGGTCCACCACGTGGTCAGGCAAAGGGCCTGAGCTTCGTTCCTGTAGACAATAGATTGTAGGCTCCTCGCATTCTTCCAATCGGGGAGCCTGGGGTAACTCAATTAACTGTAAATAGCAAATCACGTGTGTGTGTGTGTTGGGGCCCGAGTTTGCCCCGTTCAGTACCTGGAAACATGAACTGTCTCTGTACAAGGGGTGCTTAATGTGGGGAGGACGGGTAGTGATTCCAGCGCCGCTGCAACAACGTGTTCTTGAGGCACTACACGAGCATCACCTGGGGGTGGTCCGCATGAAGGCATTAGCATGGAGCTACATCTGGTGGCCGGGCCTCGACAAGGACATCGAGGACAAAGTAAAAAGATGCCAGCCCTGCCAGGCCTCACGCCCCAATCCACCGTGCTCTCCAGAAAGAACCTGGGAGTCCTCCCATCGTCCATGGTCCCGGCTCCACCTGGACTTCGCGGGGCCGTTCCAGGGGCAGATTTTCTTTATACTAGTCGACGCCTACAGCAAGTGGCGAGAGGTCGTCCCGGTATTGTCCACCTCCTCGAAATCTGCCATCAGGGCCATGTGGCGGATCTTCAGCACTCAAGGCCTCCCGGACATGCTGGTCACTGACAACGGCACTGCTTTCACCTCCCGGGAGTTCCAGGACTTTACCGCTTACTACGGCATCCAGCACGTGCGTTCCGCACCATTCCACCCCGCCATGAACAGGCAAGCGGAGCGGATGGTCCGCATTGCAAAGGAAGCACTATGGCAGATCGACTCCTCGGACTGGGAGTACAAACTGGCTTCATTCCTTTTTGGGCAGTGCATAACCCTGCACGCCACCACTGGACGCAGCCCGGCAGATCTTCTCCTGGGTCGCTGCCTCACGTCACGCTTGAACAGGCTACACCCAGATTGGATCCCGGAGCGTGAGCCGGACACAGAGGACCAGGAAGCCAGTAGAGGTTTCTTCCCCAAGGACCCCGTCTACGCCAGGAGCTACACATTGGGCCCACCATGGATCCCAGCAAGGGTGGTAAGGGTCAGGGGACCCCGCTCGTATGAGGTCTCCTGCAAGGACGGAACCGTGCTGCACCGCCACATCGACCAACTCCGCCGACGGGTGGTGCCACAGGAGCTGGATGACTACGATGACCCCAAACCACCCGAGGTAGTAGAACCACAGCCTCCATGAACGCTGCAAGAGCCCAGCCAGGCGGACAGCTTGGCCGCTGCACCCATCACCCCGGCTCCAGACGCCCCGAACATAGTAGGGGATGCCTCACCAGCCACTCCACTCCACGATCACCAGCACCAGTAAGGTCCCCGACCAGCACCCAGGTGCCAGCATCTTCACCTGCCCCGGTTATCCGACGCTCGACAAGGGCCTGGAAGCCTCCCACTTATCTTAAGGACTTTGTCTGTGGGTGCCTCACGGACCAAGGGGGGAGGGGTGTAGTGTATCCACAGAGAAACATGGACTCGGGGCAACCATGTGCTCCGACCGGTTCGGGCCGGTCCACCACGCGGTCAGGCAAAGGGCCTGAGCTTCGTTCCTGTAGACAATAGATTGTAGGCTCCTCACATTCTTCCAATCGGGGAGCCTGGGGTAACTCAATTAACTGTAAATAGCAAATCACGGGTGTGTGTGTGTTTGGGGTGTGGGCTCACTTGGGAATAAAAGCCGGCCTGCGAGCCGGCTTAGTAGTCTTGTTCCTGTTCTAATAACGTATGTGAGAGCTGAAATCACTCGTCATTCTCAGTACTTTTCAAGAGCAAACTAATCTATGCAGTAGCCAAATCGCTCACTCACAACCCTAATGCCAGTAGCTCACAAAGTGGAATTTTTGCTCACAGGACTCCACAGTTTAGAGGGAGCATTGCAGAGTTACAGCTTATCTCCTGCCTACAGATATCAGTTCCCAGGCATAAAGTGAATGCTGTGGAAGGAGGACTCCATGGCATTGTACTCCACTGAAATCACTGTTCTCCCCACATGTGGTGATCTCATGTATCTCAGTGGTCCAGGCATTCCAGTGGGGTTGCTATTGTGCTGCTTTGGGGTTGTGTTACAGTGCCATAGCACTCTTAAAAGAACATTAAAAAAAAGATGGAGATCGCCCGCACAGGTGAAAAAGGGTGCGAAAACCTCATCATCGGAGGAAGCACTACAGGGGCATTTTACAAAGCACCCCATAGCACTTCAGGAACGGTAGAAGAAATTGAAGACTGCTTGAAGCGTGCTCAATGTTGGAAACAAGATAAAGTACCTGAAACATGGGAATGGATTAAAAGACGTTGTTTTTAGCAGAAATGGACAAATTAACAAGAAAATTAAACAACGAAGAAGATGGAACTTTTTTGAAGACTGGAAAGACTTTCAAAAATACTTGTTGAAAAATTGGGACATTAAACGTGGTTTGATCTGCTTTGATAGTTATTAAGGAAAATGAAATAGAATTAGATTTCTGAATTGTTACCGTTTGTTAGAGAAAATAAGTTTAGAAATAACTGTAACAGAATAAGAGAGATATTAATGGGGTTGGAGCAGTGCGGAAGCCTTGTTTGGGGGGAGAAGGAAATTAGAAAATGGATATGTAGGTTGGTTGAAAATGTATGAACATGTGATATATCCAATAATAAATTGTATTTACTAAAAAAGACTGCTTGGAAGCAGTTTGCAGGTAAAACGGCTCAGGAACACTTCCCGAATGGGACAGAAGCATTTGTGTCTGAAAGGGGAAATATATTCCATCAGGGAACTGTTCCTAAAATAGTTCTGTCTGAAATGACAGACAGAAACCATTAGTGAACAGTTCCTGAAACGGAACATATCGGCTGTCTGAAATTCCCAGTGTAAAGCAGAGCTTTTTCAGCAAGCATTTGGTGGACTATGACACTGCTCACTGAGGCTTTGGAGTGTTTTAGCTATTGTACCTTGTTAAAATATATATTTTATGCTATCTGAAAATGTGGCACAAGTGAACATAAGAACATAAAAGAAGCCAATGTTGGATCAGGCCAATGGCCCATCCAGTCCAACACTCCGTCACACAGTGGCCAAAAATACCAGGTACCATCAGGAGGTCCACCAGTGGGGCCAGGATGCTAGAAGCTCTCCCACTGTTGCCCTCCCCCAGGCACCAAGAATACAGTGCATCACTTGCCCCAGACTGAGAGTTTCTATCTGTATCTTGTGGCTAATAGCCACTGATGGACCTCTGCTCTATATGTTTATCCAGAGTGCCAGGTAGAGCACTTGCTTTGCAGCCCAAAAGTCCCTGTGTCAGTCCCCAGCATTGCCAATTAATAGCTGGACTGGGAAAGATCCTGCAGAGCCCTTGCCATTCAACTTGATGGAGCTGGGCTAGATGGACCAGCAGTTTGACTTGGGGATGATGATGATGATGATAAAATTACTGTTCCATCAGCCTATCTGTTCTGAACAGCTGTACAACAAGTCACAACATTTGAGAGAAATTTGGCTACGGCCAGAGTGACTTTTTTTTGTTTGTGCCAGTCATGAGGCTATATATATATATATTTTTTTTAATAACATTTTATTAATAAATGCAAAAAAGGAAAATAGCAATTAACAAAACAGGTAAGTTGGAGTATACACGAAAAGAGTGTTAGAGTTACTAAAAAGAGTATTACATTTTCAAAGTTACAGTATCAGTTTACATTTTTCAAATCAAGGAGACATTCACATCTTACCATAAATTTAAGTCATTAACTGTAGTAGGGATTTCACCCTGATCAATTAAATATTCCACAATAGGGAACCAAATCATAGCGTGATCTAAAGAAGATTTGTATACATCTCTTCCATCTACATTTTCCGTTATTTTTGACATCATATAGAACTTCCAAAGTTTAGCATGCCAATGATGTTGTTGAGGACTTTTAGTGTCTTTCCAAAATAAGGCTACTGCATTTTTAGCTGCTGCCAACAAAATGGCTATTCTTTTCATAGTATTACTAGATTGTATATGCATTTGCCATCTATTTAGTAGTATATGTTCCACTGTGCATTGCAATTCATAACCAGTTATATTTTTAACCTGAGTTATTATTTCTGTCCAGAACAGCTCTAGTTTTGGGCATTCAAGCCAACAATGGACATAATTTCCCACACCTCCACATTTCTTCCAACATGCAGGAGAAACAGCAGATGTTATATGCGATAATTTCTGAGGTGTTAAATACCAAAAAGTAAGTATTTTAAAAGTTTGTAATTTTATTTCTATAATATTCGTATTAAAGGGAAACGTCCTCCATATGTAGTGCCAGTCGTCATCAGATAAAATAGAATTACAGATAGAATGCCACCTTTTCTGATATGTCAATAAGTTGTGAGACTCTATTTCCATTAATTCTAAATATAGTTTAGCCATAAGTTGTCTTCTAGAGGTATTCATCCATTTATATATCTTTTCAAAATTTGATAAAGGACGCTTAGTGATATTATTTAAATGTATTTGAGAACAAAAGTGGGATATTTGTAGAAATTGCATCCAAGAGATAGTAGAACCCAGTTTTGCTTCTAATTGAGTTTTATTCATTAAAATATTGTTTTCTACAATATCTTCAATTTTTGTAATGTTTGCTTTTTTCCATGTTTCCTGGTGTATTGGGAAATTTGGAGGTAATAAACTTTTTGATTAAAGAGATGTTGGAATTTTGAAAGTCCAGGGATCAATTGTTTTCTTTTATTTTCCCAGGTGGCTAAGAAGGTTTGCAGGATCAGACTATCAGTTATTTTTTTGGAACGTTCTGAAGATGTTTGCCAGATTGTTTCCGGAACATCATATGGGTAGGTATAGTGTGTTTGTATTATAATCCAATCCTTATTTTGGTAATCATGTAGCATTTTGAGAATGTTGGCTAGGTGATTAGCTTGGTAGTATTTATATAGGTCTGGAAAGCCTAGTCCCCTTTAAGTTTATGCTTGGTTAATGTTTCCACACTAACCCTATGGCGTTTATAAGCCCAAAAAAAGTTTAATAAGATTTTTTGCCATACCTCAATTTGTTTCTTAGATATTGTTATTGGTAGAATTCTAAAAAGAAATAAGAACTTAGGTAATACATATGTTCGAATGATGTTTAGGCGATCATGCCAAGAAAGAGACATTTTATGCCATTGAGTAAATTTTCTCTTTAGTTCTTCTATTAAGGAATCATAGTTAACTGAATGTATATCTTTAAGTTGCAAAGGAATTTTAAGCCCTAAATAGCTCAAATATTTTGTGGTCCATTTATAAAGGACTGATTTTTTAAGCTTTTTCACAGTATCATCCTCTAAGTATATTGGAAAAATAGAGGATTTGGCAATATTGACTTGTAATCCTGATACATTGTCAAACTCTTCCAATATTTTTTGAAGAGATGGTAAAGAAATTGTAGGTTTAGTCAAAAATAATAAAATATCATCTGCAAATAAAGCTAATTTAAAAATTTTATTTGCTATATGTATCCCATGTAGATTTGAATGCATTCTAATCCTTGAGGCTAAAGGCTCCATTACCAAAGCGAATAATTGAGGAGATAATGGGCATCCCTGCCTAGTGCCCCGTTTTAAATTAAACTTATCCGAAATAGAGCTATTTATACAAAGTTGAGCTGTAGGTTGATCATATATTGCATTAATTATGCGTATAAAGCTTTCACCAAAGCCTAAATGTTTTAGCAATTGTTTTAAATATATAAAGTTAACTGAATCAAAGGCTTTTTGTATATCTAAGGCAACACAAATGGATTGTAATTTATTTTGTTTACAAAAATTAATTAAACTCAGTGTTTTATAAGTACTGTCCGTAATGTCTCTATGGGGCATAAAGCCAACTTGGTCTTGATGGACATATTGCGTCACAAATGAGCTTAGACGTGATGCTATTATAGTGGAGAAGAACTTAAAATCACTGTTTAAAAGGGAAATTGGCCTGTAAGAGGCAACATCAGTCAAATCTTTACCTGCTTTTGGAATAACTATTATTGAGGCTTGCAGCCACGAAGGGGTAAAATTCCATATTGCATGACATAGTTGCAGGTTTTAGTAAAGGGTAAAGCTATGGTATCCTGATATTTTTTGTATAATTCTGAGCTAAAGCCATCCGGGCCAGGAGCTTTATTACACTTGGATTTTTTAATAGCTGCAATCACTTCCTTTTCAGTAATAGGACTCTCCATTACTGCTTTATGTTCTTCTGACAATTTAATATTGTTATAGTATTTTTCTAGATATATTTTAATTGAGGTTGCATTTATTTCTTTTGTTTCATATAATTGTTTATAATATTCTAAAAAGCCTTTGTTATTTGCTGTGTTTCAAATTGTAGTTTACCTTGTCTGTCCTTTATTGAGGTAATTAATCTGGCTTCCCTTTTCTGTCTGACTCTTCTAGTCAAAACTTTCAGTGCCTTCGATGTGTTTTGCCATGATTTTTGTTGCAAGTAGAGTAAGTTTTGCTGTATTTGATTGATGTCAAGTGTGTCTAGCTCCCGTCTTATGGCTAATAATTTCTTGTATGCTTTTTTATTGCCTGTTTGTTTGTGTTTCATTTCCAGCACAGCTATTTCTGTTAACAGTTTTTCTCTTTTTTGCTTTCTTTGTTTGTTTAGATAAGCTGCCTTGGATATCAACTCACCCCTTACGACAGGCTTCATTGCATCCCAAATAATTGCTGGGGATACATCTTCTGTGTTATTGTCTATGAAATAATTTTTAATGACTGATTCTATCTCAGCTGCTATGATTTGATTTTTTAATAAATTTGTATTCAGCTTCCATGTTTTTTGTCTTACTTCCATACCTAGTTCTAAATCACAGCTGACCCAATGATGGTCAGACCATTGCAGATTCCCAATTTGGGCTGATTTAATTTTATTTATTATAGATGGTGAAGCTAATATGTAATCAATTCTGGTATAGGTTTTATGTCTCTGTGAATAATATGTGTAGTCACGTTCTCCTATATGTAACTGTCTCCAGATATCTATTAAAGAATATTGTTGGATCAACCTCGCAAGGGGGTTTGTTTCTTCTCAATCTGTATGCATTTTTTCTGCATCTTATTGAAGGAGGATCTATCCAAGGAATAATCCATAATACAGTTTAGATCTCCCCCGATTATTAAATCACCTTCTTGAAAGTTGGCTAGCTTATTTAGGACTTCAGTCATAAAAGCTATTTGATTTGTATTTGGTGCATACAAAACAGCTAGAGTTACAACAGTTGTATCAACACTTCCTACCACAAATAAAAATCTACCTACAGGGTCTTTGAGTATTTTCTTAAGCGTGAAGTTAGTATTAGCTGAAATTAGGATGGCTACACCTCGAGATTTAGAGGAGCCATACGACTGCCATTGATATTTGAATTTTTGTGATTTAAAAAGACATGGATACTTAGCAGTGTTGTGTGTTTCCTGAAGAAAAACAATATTTGGATGTTCTTTAGTTATTTGCGCAAAAATACGCTTACGTTTCACAGGGTTGCTCATGCCTCTGGTATTATAAGTCATGCATCTAAGTAGTTTTGACATTTTATAGAATCAACAAAATAACAATACTTTTGCACAGATGTAAATGGTATATCTTACATATATTCTACCTGATTATTGTATATAATAAAACAATGCGTGCAACGTAACCAAGGAATTACTATCACTCTTTCCTAGAAATGAAAAGTCAAGGAAAATATTACTTTTGTAACTAGCTTTAACTACTCTCCTGGAGACTAATACTGCCTTACCTGCCTTATCAACTGTGTAACTGTAACTTTACTTAACTTAACCTGTTTGGTAACTATACTCAATATCTAACTCTAATAACAACCCCCCCACCCCTAACTGAAAACACACACCAAAATAAAAAGACTAAGGGTAAAAGAAAAAGAACTTCCTGTAACCCTTCCCCAAATACTTGGGAGAGGTAGTGAGATTAAATCTCTCACTCCTTAGAACAAGGATCGAAGTTATGAATTTGAGACTATATCCAGACTTTAACTATAGAAGGAACTGGTGTGAATATTACTTGCTCCCCCTTCCCCCCAATACCATATATGGTCTTTAGAATATTGTATACATATTTAACATAATAATCTTTAAACCATTAGAATAAATGACCACTTTATGAAACCTTCATACAGCAGATAATTATACATTTACTCTCAGTGAGTTATAAGTCAAGGACGTGCCATTACTTTGTTTTCCTTATGTGGAGTTAGATTGTACTGCAGTCTTCTTTTAAAAGATTGTCTGTCAGTCTCCATAGATTGCTGGGTGATTTCCAGGAGTTCCAGTAATGTTTGACCAGATTCCAGGTCTGTAGCTGTGTACAATGTTCCTTTGTGCCATACTTGCAATTTTGCAGCAGCAGACCATCTATATCTTATGTTTGCTTCCCTGAGTTGCATGGTGATCGGCTTTAGAGTCCTTCTCTGTGCAATAGCATCCGGGGGTAAGTCAGGGAAAACTTCTATTTTAATATCCAAAAAGGGAAGATTTTTGTTTACTCTGGCTTCTGTTAGTATTTTATTTTTGGTTCTTGCATCCAGAAACGTTGCCAGAATATCTCTTGGTCCTCTACGCTTATCTTTGTTTTTCTGTCCCAATCTGTGAGCTTTTAAAATCATAGGGGCCACACCATCTTCAAGCTTAAGAATAGATGCAAGCCATTGTGCCAGAAATATTTGTAATTCACTTTTCTCTTCAGCGTCCTCAGGAAAACCGCGAAATTTCAAATTATATTGCCTGGTCTCCATTTCTAGAGCCAACAGTCTTTTCTGAGTTACTGTCTCTTCAGTTTTAAAAGTTTTAATTGCTTCTGCAGCTTGTAAACCTAAAGAAGTTGCATGATCTGCTTTTTTATCAACTTCCTGCAGAGCTTGTTTTATATCATTTAGCTGGGTCTGTATAGGCTCAAATAATGCCTTCATGGAGTCTAAAATTCTTGTCTCCATTTTGCTCATTTGTTTTAAAACATTTTGAGAGTCAATTTGCAAATCATCTGTACCTTGTTGCTGAGTGCCGTCAGCCATCTTGTCTTCAGTAGTTTTAGAAGCAGATCGGCCTGCAGTCGTTGTAGCAAGTTGGAAGTAGTCAGTAAGTGGTCGCTCTGTATCTTTTTTCTGGTTCCTGGGTCTCTCACTGGATCTCCCCATATATTTAGAGTCGTTTGCAATCAAAAGTGGTGCGATTTAGGAGGTATTGGGGTGAGAAGGAGCAGAGCTCTAGAATTGTGCAGCCATTCTTCTTAGTGTCAGGCCACGCCCCTCATGAGGCTATATATTTTAAAAGTATATACAAACATGCCTATAATGAAAGGCTATGTATCTTTTAAACAAACCATTCTGACATATGACTATTGCACATAAATAAAGTAAGCAGAATGAATGTTTGATAAGGAGAGAGTGATGGCTCATATTTGAGCACGACAATTGGCAAGCTATCTGTTATAAAAGAAATATTCCAAAACATTCAATTGCTGTACTTCACCATTGAATTAAGAAGTGAATTGAATATTTAAGACATCAAGCCAGGTTTGCAAACATAACATTCCCCTCTGATATGGAAATGCAACTTTAGTGGCATACACAGCCATTGATCCTCAAGGATCTAAACAGCTGCTAATGTAGCTGAACAAATCTAATATCTGCAAATATCTCCAAGGTCTGCAGATCTGACAGCTTTCCTTTTCAAGTAGTGGAGTTTCTGGCCTGTGTTATGCATACTGCTCCATGCTCTTATAACCATAATTAAGAGGTTCAGTAACAAAACTTGCACTAAATTTACAGGCCCATGTGACTAAAAATAAGTAAAATAAATAAAATAATAAATATCAAAGCATATTCTCCAAAGTCACTCACGATCAATGAAAATCACTCTCTCCTTATAATAATTATCTTTTGGTTTCATAAGATTCCATGTGCTCCCATTGGCTGTAAAATGCCCTCCCTCAGCCATTGGCCCGCCACTCAAGAGTACTCGCGTGCCATTGGCCGGGTGCTGGGTCTGCTCCTCTTCCCCACCCACTCCCCCTTCAGACAGATTTGCATGTCAGATTTACTGGCAGACCAGCTCTCTCTCTTGAGGAAGACAGTTCTCTTGACTCCTGTGAGGAACTGTCCCCTCAGTGGTTGTTGGTAGGCAGCCAAGCTTGGTTCCGTGAGTAAAAAAACAAAGGACTTTTAGCATAACCCCCTCCCCCGCCCAAAACCCCCTCCCCAGTGGCCACTTTCCTGTCAGAATAAATGGAAAAAGGCTCTCTCTCCTGCTTAGCTTCAGCATGGCTGGCTGGCTAACGAGGTGGGCCAGCAACCATCAAACCAGTTTCTTCAACTCCCCGCTGTGCAGCTGACTTTCCCCTAGGGTTGCCTATCTCCAGATGGGACCTGGAGATCTCCCACTGTTACAATTAACCTCCAGATGACAGAGATCAGTTCCCCGGGAGAAAATGGTTGCTTTGGAGGGTAGACTCTATGGCATAATACCCTGCTGAGTCCTTCCACACACACCCCAAATGCTGCCCTCCACAGGATCCACCCCCCAAAATCTCCAGGTATTTCCCTAATCAGAGTTGGCACCTGTACTTTCTCCTCTGTCAGTAAAAGGCCCTTTCCACACCTATGTTGGCCTTTTGGGAGAAAACTCATTGGGCCCAGTCTTGATCAGGTTGCCAACTCCAGGTGGGCAATTCCTGGAGATTTGAGGGATGGAGCCTGGAGAAGGTGAGGTTTGAAGAGGGGTGGCACCTCAGATAGGTACGATGCCATAGACTGCACCCTCCAATCCAGCCATTCCCTGATGGAGAACCATTGCTGCCAATCTCCAGATGGGGGCTGGAGATCACTCAAAATTACAACTGCTCTCTAGGAGGGAGGGGGGAGGAGATGGAAAACTAAAGGTAGGTTGATGGTTGGCTGGGAGGGAGATAGGGTTGTCAACTCCAGGTTGGGAAATTCCTGGAGATGTGAGGGGTCGAACCTGGAGAGGGTGAGTATTGAGGAGGGGTGGGACCTCAGACAGGTACAATGCCATAGACTCCACCCTCCAAACCAGCCACTCCCTCCTGGGGAACCACTGTTACCAATCTTGGGGGTGGGCTGGAGATCACTCAAAATTACTACTGCTCTTCAGGTAGCAAAGATCAGTTCCCCTGGAGAAAATGGTGGACTCTGTCACCATACCCTGCTGAGATTGCCACAACATATTGTCACTGAGTGCCCAAAGCTGGGGCACTCTCCCAGAGCCTCTTTTTAGAGCTCGTTGTATTTATTTCCACAACAGGCCTTATTCCTAGTACAATAATAAAGATTACTTTCCTGTCCTAAGCAGAGTTGTGCCTCTCCAAATCAATTGCCTTAAATGGACTGAGAGGGGTATAACTCTATTTAGAATGGCACCAATCACCACCTAAGACTATAAGCATCTCAGCTAAATTAACTGAAATTAGCTTCAAATCAAATAAACCATTGCCAATATACACAACATATGCCCAAAACTCTATGGAAAAAACCTGCCTTTTCCTGGCGCTTGATGGGATGTTGTGAACTCCCCAGACAAGCAAACTCTGTAACTTTAGTATTGTTGAGAAGGCCCTGGCCTGCATAGCAAGTTCCTAGTGCACCTTGGACAATGTGGGAACACATAGCAGGGTTTCCAAGGAAATCTTAAAGAATGGGAAGTTTTATAATAGAGAAAGTGGCCCTTGATGTATTCTGGATCTGATTATGACTATTTACTGTACTATTAAAGCATGTGCCATAGGCAAAATATAGATCAAAGTGACACATCTCTAAGTCCCTGTAAAACCAGTGGAACTACAGTGAACTTATATCCAGCTATTTTCATTCTGCATATACTTAGAAGCACATTAACTGTGGCTCCATCTACAACAGGGCTCAACCAGCAGATCAGAGTTGTGGAAGTGAGCTCCTAATAAACAATTGGACTGGTTGCCCATCAGTGAAAAGTTTTTTGGAAACTGGGTTTTTCTAAAGTACTTCAGAAGCAGATGTTGTTTATCTAATGCAGAAACAGTTTTAGTCAGTACTGAGGAAGTTCAGCGAAACAAAGTTTATAATATCCAGATCCTTCATTCCATTTATGACTTATCTATATGTATTTTGAAGACTTCCCATGGAATTTGTACTTTTTGGATTGTATTACATGTAAACCACATTTATATGGACTTTATTATCTTTATTCTTTAATATTTGTATTGTTGTGCTATAGAGCTTTTGCATTACTACTATTGTTGTAGTACACCACACTACACTATTCTGTACACTAGTACTACACTAGCCTTCTGTTACCCAGCTGTCTGGTGTTTTGTGCGTTGCTGTGTATCCTCTATTGTATTTGGGCCAAAGAGAATAACCATAAAGAACAGAGTGACCCAACCCTGTTAAGCCTATCTCCACTTTTGGGATTTTAAGAAACAGTAGAGGGTGCCACCACAAAATGGCCCCCACAGGACATGGGAGCAATAAAAGAAAATAACTGCCATGAAGGGCAACCATAAAATGTTGGGAAGTTTCAAGCTAAGCTTTCTGACAGGAACCAGGATTAAGGGAAAACTGACTGAACCCAGGGCAAAATTCCATGAGTACCTAAATTACTTCTCCTATGGGTCAACAGGGCTGATCTTGGCCTGACCAACCAAACCACAGAGTTCTACAGAAATGGTGAAAAGAGCAACTCTATATAAAAACTTATATGTAGGTTTGGCAGCAGCCAGGAAGAGGTAGAGGCACTGCTACTTCTTTCCCAAACTCATGAGTTTCTCAATGCACACTCCTTTTCCTACCTACTGCTACCACCACTTCCCTACCTTCCTATAGTGCAGAAGAAAAGGAGAAAGAAGCCACAGCAGTAGCACCTCCAGCTCTTCCTGGCCACCGGCTCTTGTCCACCACAGCAGCGGTGTTTCAAGCAGAAAGCAAAGAGCAGTGTTGCTATTCCTTCCTCCCCCTGGCCTCTGCCACTTGCTGCCTGCCCAACTTCTTTTCTGCCTTCTCTTCTGTCCTGCTATCATCAGTCTGGCCCTGCTCTCCTACTCTTCTCCTTATGTGCTCTCAACTTCACCACCACTGGCACTGGCACTGGTTCATTACCTGCACTTGCACAAACAGTGCTTCTCTGGTTTTGGAGTTCTTATAACACTCCCCCCACCCTGTTTTTAAAAGTGTTTGTAATTTTTCTGTAAGCCTGGGGGTTCCTCCAGATTTGTAGAAAAACAACATTTGTCTATACTTGGACCCATTGTGCAGGTTTTCCGATCCATACGATGTGGTGCAGGTTCAGAATTAGAGATATGATGTGTGCTATAATCAACAATATGTTGTAAGCAGCAGCAAGACTTCATTGTATCTAACAGTGCTGTTCTACTTCAGAGTGCATGCATAAAAGACTGTCAGAGCAGCGGAAGGGTCTATTGGGCAGCTCAGCAGTACTGTTGTAAGGGGAAAATGAATTGGGGGGAAACTCACTCGCTGAAACAGTTCTCAGATGCAGACTCTCCACAGAGCAGAACAAATTAAAAAGTGCTCCAATGCACAAGTGTCATTTTTCTTTTTAAAAAATCAAGATATAAGACAGTTCTTAACTAATGAATGCTCTTCTAGTACTCCCTCTCCTCCCCTCCCTCCCATTTTCCTGCTTCTTCACTACCTCCCCATGAGGCAGTGGCACGATTGGAAACCTTAGGTGTTAGTGCCGTCTGAGAATGATTTATCTATGTATTATTTGTGTATTATTTAAATTGTTTTACTATTTATGAATGTTTTATCATTGTGTTGTTCACTGCCCTGAGCCTTGTGTATTTAGGGGAGGGTGGTTTATGAATTCAGATTCTAAATAAATAAATATACATATGTCTATAAAGCAAAACTTTTCAGGAAAATAAATTGATTAGGATAAATTTACACTTTTTAAACTATCAGCTCAGTTTTGAATTTTTTTAAGTACCATGAATATAAAAGGCTTTCGCAGTAACAGGCTGGAAACAATGGTTTGTTCCCTGACCAATTTCTTTGCCAGCAATCAAGCTGCAGAACAAAATTGTAAATTCAAATGCTTTTTCAAAAGCTGTAAAGAAAATTACTATCACTTAAACTTCTTTTGTAACATTTGTCAAGTTTGAAATAGCCTTCGCCTTGTTACCAGAATTACAATGTCTCCATCATTTGTTTCAAGTGTCATTTTGTTTTGATTTTAAACACTGCTGAGGGATGCCATATGGGACAGTTATGCTTGCCTGAACATTGAGAAATGGTGTCTCATTTCCAGAGGACTCTGCGTAACGTGTGAAGTCATCGACGCTAAGCTGGAAAACAAAAAGATGGGGTAGGTCGCAGGAGGACATCTCAGCTCATTATCCACAAGCTGCACTCTGCAGCTATGAGAGGAGACAAATTACTGACACCTACCTTATCTTGAAGAAACACGACAAGGTTTCTGGAATCCTGAGAAACAGTGTGTTGCAGTAACATATGCAGCTCATGCTCAGAGATAATGTGTCCTTCGTGTAAAGTGCTTGCCAAGCCTTGGAGAGATCTAAAAATAAAATGACAACTTATTTCCCCAGTTTAGCACAGATTCTGAAACATCAAAGAGTGGTTAATCTGGGAAGAGGAGGTAGTCTAGTACCAGCACCATCCTTTGTTCCTGAGACATGGTGGGTGGGTTAATGGGGTGGGAAAGGCATTCTGCATATGAATAGATCATTATTACTGTATCCAAGCATTTTATTTATTTCTATTTTATTTTGTTTGTACCCTACCTTTCTCCCCAATGGAGACCCAAAGCAGCTTACATCGTCCCCCTCTCTTCCTTTTTTATCCTCCCAACAACCCTGTGAGGTAGGGTTAGGCTAACAGTACATGACTGGCCCAAAGTCTGTCAGCAGAGTGGGGATTTGAACCTGGCTCTCTCAGATCCTAGTTCAACTACTACACCAGACTGGCTCTCAAAAGCATGTCTTTCACCTAGTTTGAAAAGGTGCAAGTAGTGACATTTTCATCTTTTAGAGTTGATCTGCAACATTTTCTTGTATCCCTGAACCCAACTCTGTGGCACAAATAGGGATAGGGTGAGACCTTGCGGGTGCAGATGTTCTGATCTAGGCTAACAGCTACTTGTCAGCTTGGGCTTCTTCTCCTGTTCACATCTGACATTAAGAGTCTCCACTGTGAGTTTCACTGTTTCTTTTAAATTAATTCCCATGCGGTGGGATATATCTTGGCAACCTAAATACTAGTTATTAAAGCATGGATAAGTTGCTGACCACTGTCCTCTCCCTCCACTTCTTACCCCTGGAAGATCTTTCTCTACACTTCAAGTGGCAAGATACTTACGAATTTATATTCCAGGCAGAACTTCCTGGGATACATATTTACAGCTGCCACATATAATTGAATTGCAGATATAATGGGCCACCGCCCAGTCTTCCATTGCATAGCTGAACTGACTACAGTTTCCTTTTAAAAACTGTTTAAAATTTTCATAACATTCTTCAGTATAAGTTGGCAAAAGATAATGATATCCCTCAGTGACAATTATTGGATGTTACAATATACCAAGAGAGTCAACATTTCAGCAGGCCATTCAAATGTAGTAATACCTGATTAACATACCATGCATTATTTATTAAGTAACGGGCTTTACATAAAGAACTTAACATAAATTTTAGGACAGTTATGATGCTGGATCCAACCAGCTTTCTGGTTGTGAAAAATGGAAGGAGTGGTCTTTGACCATGCAAAAAGGCCATTCTGGGAATCATGGGACCTGCATATATAAAAGTCACGTGGGGCAGGAGCTATAGAAAGAAAGGGAATTGGGCAAGACTGAGTGAAAACATCCATCCATTTATAAAACCAGAGGGCAAATTTAAACTAATTAAAGGGGCATAATTCGGTGGCTCAAGTGAACTGCAGACTGAAAGGTCGGTAGTTCAGCAGTTCAAGACTCAAGTGCTGCATGACAGAGTGAGCTCTTGTCTCTGGTCTCAGTTCCTGCCAACTTAGCAGTTCGAAAGCAAGAAATCGCAAGTACATAAATAGGTACTGTTTCAGTGGGAAGGTAACAGCGTTCTGTGCACCTCAGTGTCTAGTCATGCTGGCCACATGACCACGGAAATGTCTTTGGACAGTGCTGGCTCTTCAGCTTGGAAACAGAGATAAGCACCACATCCCTAGAGTTGGATTCAACTGGCTTTTGAGCAAGGAAAACCTTTACTAATGAAAGAGTGCACCTCTGAGCCCCACTTGCTGAAGGACAGAAGCACTGGGAAGGGGAGAACTGTTGTCTTCATGACCTGCTAGTGGGATTCCTGAAGCTATCTGGTCAGCCATTGTGGGGAAGAAAGGATGCCAAACAAGATGGACTCCTAGTCTGCTCAGGCAAGGCTGTTCTCATATGTTTTCAGTTGGCTTGTTTTATGAGAGGATACGTAATTAATAGTCTTCTAGACAGAAGCACCAGGTAGCTGAGTTGTAAGCCCATGTAATACACTCGACTACAGGTCTTGATAATGAGGCACACACATCTCTAATTCATACTCTGTGGCATGTGTAGCAAAATGAGACCCACTGGCACCTCCTTCAATCTTAAAAGGATTCCCTT
Organism: Gekko gecko; assembly: GCA_029375565.1. NCBI lineage: Eukaryota > Metazoa > Chordata > Lepidosauria > Squamata > Gekkonidae > Gekko > Gekko gecko. The sequence continues at coordinate 127,260,943 of JAPDNY010000005.1, forward strand.
ACTCTGACACCAACAGATTATGAATTACAGGTCTATCTGGCAAGTTATCTGGACCCATATCAAATTCATGGTTGGTGTCACTTCAAGTTAGACACCAAAAGACCATTTTAAAATACATTTTGAAGCTACTTTTCCATTTGTTGTTCCCATGAACATCTTCAGTGTGTTTCATTGAGTGCATATGTTTAACCCTGTCCTTTCCCCAAAAAACTCAGGGCAATGTACTCCCCTCTGCTATTTTATCCACACAAAAACTTTTAACAAGTAAGTTAGGCCAAGAGAAAATGACTAGCCCAAAGTCATCCTGTGAACTTGATGGTAATGTGGGAAACTACATGAACTAACAAATACAAAGCCCAGGAGACTAGAAATTACTTCAGAGTTGTGCCTACAACTTCCAGAGAAAAAGATGGTAGCTCTGACATAGATTTGAGTAAATGGCTTAGATATATCTTTAAAGCTCATGAGGGAAAGCCCTGGCAATTCAAAATTGCTTATTATGTACTGTTAATGTACTTCTTTGATGTTATACACTTTCTAAAGGTACACAGACCATAAAGCCTTTGGGTTTTGTACGTTTCATTTCATGGTTAATTCTAACTTTATTTCATTCAGTGATGAGATTCCAGGGTATAAATAAGGAGGACAGCTGGCTAGGAGATAGGGTGCCAAATACTGATACCTCCCAGCATGGCTCACATCTTACCTTTTCCACAATGATGGAAACACACAGCACTTTTGACACCCCTTCAGACAGTCAACAAATGGTGAAGAGGGACACATGACCCCCCCCATGTGCTTCCTGAGCAAAGCAGCAACTTGTGCACCATTCTACAAAGGGGGCATGTGGGAGATCCATGAATTCCTGTGGGCTTTTTGTTTTAAGATTAAAGTACCCACGGATGGGGCAAGGAGAAAAAGAGATCCAGCTGGGCTCACAGCTCTAGGGAGTGGGGAAGTTATTCCTTCCTTACAATGCCAGTTTTCTGATTTCCTAAACACTTCCAGAGCTACCAGTTGCCTTGCAGCAGAAAACACAGATACGTTATGGAAAATGAAGACTCAGAGCTATTTTGGGGCAGGAACGCACAGGAACGGAGTTCCAGCTGACTCCTGAGTTGGCCATGCCCAGCAGGAACTCATTAGCATAATAGGCCACACCCAACAGCAGAAACTCATTAGGATTGGCTACATTAGGGATGTGTGGCCTAACATGCAAATGAGTTCCTGCTACAAAAAAAATCCCTGGGTTTTGACAACAAACAAGGTAAACAGAATAAGAAGCAAAAGGTGGGTGTGGCTGGATGTCCACACTTCTGGTAACACGAGGGTGTGGCCTAATACGCTAATGATCTGTGCTGCCAGGGGTGTGTCCTGATATGCTAATGAGTTTCTGCTGTTGGGTGTGGCCTATTATGCTAATGAGTTCCTGCTGGGCTTTTTCTACAAAAACAGCCCTGTGAAGACTGATTTACAATATGAACAATGATTTGTTTTAGACAGTCGGATAGCTAATAGTACGAATTTTGGAATATCAGTGGAATGAATTATCTGTTTACATGAGATCATTTTGGCAGGGTTGGAAGGCACACATGGTACAGCAAGTTTGCTGAAACAAAGCAAAGGTTTAGCTTGAATGGAAGAGATTCTGGGGAATTGTCTTCTCATTTTTTAAGTTTTATTTCTTATTTAGGAATAGGAAATCTGTGTGCCACCTCTCCAGATCTGCTCGAGGCAGGTCACAACTAAAACAATAAATCAATAAAGACACTAAAACAAGTTAGGAAAATGAATCACACCATAAAACAAGTTGATAAAACAGCCAATCCTGTAGAATAAATAAATAGATCATTAAAACATACCAGTTAAAAACTATGCATCAAGCATATTTGGTGTATCTTATAAGTAGTTAAGACATCCTAATGGAATAATACTTTTGCTGGTTTTCTCAATATTTTGTACATGTTTTGTAAAGAGTACAGAGACAGGGTCAGTGAATTTAAGTAACTTTAAGAAAAGATTTACAGTGTGACTTTGTTTAATGCTTTAGGGCAGAGAAATAAGAAATAACAGAAATGACTTTACAGCAAAACAAACTCCCATCTAAAATCAGAGTTTTTTCTGTGGGAAGTTGGTGTGAAATAAATAACAGATGGATATTTTAAAGAGTTTTTTCCCAACAAAACCTCTCTGCTATAAATTTAAAAATAATATGTGAAACATGAACCTGAATTAATTAGATGTAACAAAAAATAGATACTGTTACACATAAAAAGGATATGAGGATGCAAAACTTTTGGAAAGCTAACATCATGTGTTAAAATGTGGTACTTTTTAATAACTTATGTGCTGTTCCTTACATCCTGGTCTGGACCTCTTTCCCCAAGATCAAATTCATTGCTTTCGCCAGTGTTCTGCTTTTTTGACAAAAGAGACTTAGTAGAAATAGTTATTGCTTTTTGCCTATTCTGTGCTGCCCAACTCTTGCTGCTGGGTTGTTGCAAGATTTCAATAAGTGCTCATGGAGAAGCATTAATCTTTTCATTAAAATAATCGCCAACGCTGGGGTTCAGGGGCCTGCCTTACAGTGGCTCTCCTCTTTCCTTCAAGGTTGGGGACAGAGGGTAGTGCTAGGGGAGCAGCTGTCCCGAAGGCACACAATGGTTTTCAGGGTGCCACAAGGGGTCATTTAACATCTATATGTGCCCTCTTGCCCAGATTGCCGGGAGGGTTAGAGATCCCACTCCTGACCTTCAATGGGTCACTTCTGGTGCCAGCATTGGAAGGTAGGAGCCTGGGAGTGCTCTTGGATGCCTCCTTAATGATGGAGGCCCAAGTAGCAGCCACTGGCAAGTTGGCCTTTTATCATCTTCAGCTGATTAGGCAGTTAGTTCCCTTCCTCAAATGTGATGACCTGGCAATAGTGATCCACGTAATGGTCACCTCAACATTGGACTATTGTAATGTTCTCTGCATGGAATTACCCTTGTCCCAAATCCGGAAGCTACAGCTGGTGCAGAATGCAGCAGCCAATCTGTGTATTGGGACTCCCTCTAATGGAGCACATTCAGCCCGTGCTGAAAGCACTGCACTGGCTACCTGTAGCATACCGGGTTTGCTTCAAGGTGCTGGTTCTTACCTATAAAGCCCTACATGGCCAGGGGCCTGCATACCTGAGGGACTACCTTTCCCCACATGTTCCCTAGAGAGTACTATGGTCAAGACCACAAAATCTCCTTGTTCCCCCTGGCCCTAAAGATGCCAGGCTAACTATAACTAGGGCCAGAGCTTTCTTTTTTTTTATCTGCTTGCCCAAATGGGCAAGGTTTATTAGTTTTTATAGAAATTATAGAAAACAAAAAAAGAAGAGCAATACATTTCAAAATATCTAACCATAGTCTCGTTCATAACCTCGTTAGGTACATAATTCCCTTTTTTCCTTTGTTAATCTGTATTCCACAACAAATATCATTATACACAAGTCTGTTCCCAATAAACACTTCATTTTCTTCTACATCCTGTCTGCTATAACTATTGTTAATCAGTTATGTAACTATAAAAATACAAGAGGGAAATGAAAAAAGAACACAGGTATTACAGAGCAATTTAACAATTCAGATTAAGTCACAAATTTCTTATATAATATCAATCTAGTCAAGATATTCTTTCATCTTTTTCACATTCTTAGTTTTCAAAAATCCCATTTGCTTGCAAAGACATAGTAATTTATATTTTCTCCTTAACATCAACTCCCAACTTTACAATGCCAAAATACTTTCACCTCACCCTATATATAAATCCATCTTTTCTCTCACAGCATTTAAGTCATTGCATATCTGCTAAATAATCAGCCCATTGCATTTATTTTTTCCCTGCAGTGTCTACTTTACAGATCAAACTTGCCCTATAATTTTTTATCAACCATCAATTAAATCATTACAGATATCTAGCATATATTATTTCAAATAAATCCACCATTACTTATAACTTTCACTGATCAGTTAAGACAATGAAGGTAAGCAATATTTGTACCTACTGATTATATTCTTAGTCAATCATTTATATATATATAGGGGAAAATATAAGCATCAATATTACTATAGTTTAAGAGCAGGAAGAAATTAGTACTATGTAAACAGATACAGGGTTTCACTTTAGATAAATCTTTTCATTAATCAGTTTAACCTTGCAGACCATCAAGATATATTGCTATAAATTAATCATACAATTTATTTTTCTTCTGTTTTCCCTGCACATGCCTCCCTAGAATTATTTGTCTCCTGTGCCTTCCATCTTTGTACTGCCCATCATTTTTGAACTTGTTTGTGTAATAGCACTTCAAACCCTGCTCAGTCTCTGCAAGCGCTTTGAAGCTGGTCCCCTCTTCAAAACTGCTTGTGTGAGAAATCAAACAGTCCACATCTTGTGAAGGTGTCTCGTTGTGGCTGACAGCTGAAAAATCTTGCTACTTCCAGCTGTCAAGATAGCCTTTTGTTATTCTTCTCGTGTCAAAAGTCACATCTCTGAATGAGCCGCATCAATCAGGGTATTTGGACAAGGATGACGTCATCTGCAATGGAGGGTCCGTTATTTCCAGCAAACTAGTCTGCTCACTCTCAAAATCGCTCATAATTTGTTCCAAGATTGGAAAGATAGCTTCACATATTTTAGTTTGCATTCGTAGAATGATCTCTTCCCAGAAAGATTCAGACAGTTGCAGGTCCTCACCGATTTGTGCTGAGAGAGCCATTTCACACTTAAGCTGGGTTTCTTGTAAACAGTCGTCTCTGTGAAATTACGCCATTAAGAGTGCTAGCTTTGTCACCATTTTAAATCCAGACCGTTTCTCTTCCATAAATCAAGTAAATCACTGATCTTCAATATTTAAGATGTTTTCCAAATAGCAGATAGGAAATTTCAATATATTCCTTTGCCCCTTGTACTTATAATGACATTGACACCCCAAAAACTCTGCTCAACCATTTAGTGTAGGAATGTGCGAGGGAGAGAAAATTCTTCAGCACCTCCTTTGGTTTTATGATGCCAGTGAACTTGTAAGCTGCCCTGAGCCTGCTTCAGTGGGGAGGGCAGGGAATAAATCTGTTAAGTATGCAACTTCTTGGGGAGATTTATAGGGGCAATTAAGAATTGTTTTCCAAGCTTAGAAGTTGTTAAGAAAAAGCAAGTACTTACAAGTTCATCGCCAAGTTGTTATGATGAGGTTAAAAGGCTCTTTGTTTAGGGGTAATACAGCTTGTCAGTCATGTTATCACGACTGATCTTCGGTGCTTCCTGCTTCAGGACGATTCTGACTCCACACCCGTTGTTGCCACAAATGGGGGGCTCAGATATAAAGTCCTCTGCAATCAGTTCGTACTCCCGACGAACTGATGGGGCCAAGGAAAACCAAATGGCCCCCTAAAAAAGCTCCAGAAGATGGTGAATCTCAGAGCCCCTGAGAAACTCGACCACCTCACTGCATTGTAGCCCCACCTCAGGCCAGAGCTTTCTTGATGGTGGCCCCACTTTGGTGGAATGAGCTCCCTGAGGACATCAGGACCATGTGGAACTTATCACACTTCCACAGGGCATGTAAGATGGAGCTCTTCCACCAAGTGTTTGACTGAGGTGCTGCATCTAATTATTTAACATCAACCAAGGAACCTGTGTCCTACAATCCACTCTTGGCTGCTTGCTCCTAACATCTCCACCCACATTAATGAACTACATGCATAGGAGCCGGCCACAAGCCTCATTGCTGACTTGATTCCCCATTGTGGACAATCATTAGGACAGCTATTCTGCCATCTTATGAGTTGTTTTATGATTTTAAATTGTTTTACTGCTTTAATGTTTTATGATGCCAGTGAACTTGTAAGCTGCCCTGAGCCTGCTTCAGTGGGGAGGGCAGGGAATAAATCTGTTAAGTATGCAACTCAACAAGGCAGTGATTTCAGCAAAGTGATTCAGCTTTATTTGTAATGGCAACAAGACGATAAGACAACAACAACAACAAGTGGAGCACAGCTCCCTTTTTAAATAATTCAGGCTGTCAAAGCCACGCCCATGGATAAGTTAAGAACCAATAGTATAACAGAGTTAAAGACCAATGAAGTCTGTTCCTCCACAAACATATATACACTTCTGATTGGTCTATTTACAGAGTTTCATTGAAACAACCAATAGGAATGTATCAGCTTATGATCCTTGTCTAGAATCAAGCTTAACATAGGAAAGGATATGCATAGTTCACAGTTAGTACATAATAAAATCAAACAACCACCATCACCACCTGTGTAAGACCAGGAGATAAGATCAGAAAATGAGAGCATCTGATTCAGGTTTTCTTGAAGATCTTTAAGAGGTGAATTTTTTAAGTGGGAGAAGTTGGAGAGGTAAAATGCAACCACCATACACAGATTAGTATTTATTGTGAGTAATGTGGCTGTGAAATTACACTGCCATTAGAGTTGTTAGGAGGTGAACTTTGAAAATGCTTTTATTTGTTATTTTCTGACCTGCATGCACACCAGGAATGGTGACAGCAAGTGTCTTTGCTTTGGGAGAATGTATGCTTGAGTTAATGTGACTCTCTGTGTAAGAGGAGGTACCACACAGCCTGTATTTCCATGCAAATGAGGTCACAGACACATCTTGCACACTTACCCAGGAGCCCTTGGGAACAAGAAGGCTCCATATTAGCATCTCCATTACAGCTCCTTCAGCAGAATGTAAAAACAACAGCTTTCCACCATTGAAGAAGTTTTACACCTCACGTAACCCACAGGATGCTTGGCATTTGCATGTGTGAAGACCCGGCTAGATCCATCTACATACCTAAAGGTTTCCATGCCGACCCATCTTAGCACCTTCACCAAAATCCTCCCTTGTAGAAAGGTGTAGACTTTCAGTATTGCCCCACCTTAGTAGGAGGGAACCCCCACATCCTTTAGCCAATAATATAGGGATGGGATGGACCCAGAAACACCCCAAGCCAGCCCCTAGACTAGCTGATAAAAAGGGGTGCAACCTTTTGTTCCAGAGAGGAAGAAGCAGAACAGGACAAGCTCGCTCCCCTTACCAACAAGTTAACTTAAGGTAACTTATTGTGTTAACTTGGAGTCGCGACCAAGTAACCCTCGCACATGTTAGCTGGTTCTAACTGTGTGTAGCAAAAGTAAGAAACCCTTAGTTAGAAACAATCCTTGTTCCTGAACACTGGAAGACCGGATCTACTGGAGCAGATAAGTATATGCTTCCCTCCTCCTAAAGACATACCTTTAGCTTAAATCCCAATATTGTTTTCCATTTCTACTGTAACTAAAAGGAACTTGAATGTATGTGTGTGTGAACCTGTTTTTGTATGACTGTAATGATAAGAACACTCAGTAAAGAGAATCTTGATTCAAATTAAGAAACCTTTGTCAAGCATCATTCTTTTGAAGAAATAGGCTTCTCAGCCAACGGAACTTGCTCTCTCTGTATACATTGGCAAAAAGACCTCAATAAGTTAGTCAGCCTCTGCGTAGATAAGCAGTCCGGCTAACAGAGTTGCCAACTCTACCATGGGAAGTTCCTGGAAATTTGGGGGCAGTGCCTTGAGAGGGTGGAGACTGGGGAGGGGAGGGAGATCAGCAGGAATGTTATGTCATATAGTCCATCCTTCAAAGCTGCCATTTTCTCCAGGAAAACTGATCTCTGTAGTCTGGAGAACAGTTGTAATACCTGGAGGATTCCAGGCCTCATTTTGACATTGGTAACCCTAACTATTATGCACATAAAATCCATTTGGCATGTGTCATCAAGGGAGGAAAATGGATTAGTCGGGGGGCATTCAATATAGTAATGTGCTTAGGTATGTTATACAAGAGCATATGATACAATGAAAATTCTCTACCAACATGTATTATCCATTCATGTAGTATGTGTTTCACCTTCCCTTTTATATAGTGCCTGGCTCCTATGGGACTAACTGCCACAGACTTCCAAGGAACTGCATGATGGATGCTGTCTGGCAAATAATCTGCCAAAGCCCCTACCTCTGCTCCCACAACATATGTCACTGATGAGAAGTCTGGCATTGCAAACCACAAGCATAATTGTCGAAAGTTCTGATATCAAAAATACATAATTGTTGGAAGAACACCTGAAACTGGCTTATACTGAATCAGACCCTTGGTCCATCAAAGTCACTACTGCCTACTTGGCCTGGCAATGGCTCTACATGGTCTTAAGCAGAGATCATTTACATCACCTACTGCCAGATCTTTTAAATGGAGATGCTGGGAATTTAACCTGAAAAGAGTCATAGAACAACATTCCAAGTGATGTTGAGATTTCTTCTCTCAAAGATTGTCAGACGAAAGCTGAGGTGACATTTGTTAATGTACTTTGTACTCTGAATCAATGCCCTGGGAGGGAAGGTTAGGAGCTTCAAAAGTGGCTATGATAGAATGTCGGGTGTGTATATGTGCTCTTAGCATAGTAGAAACAAAGAATAAAGCCAGAAAATACCTTCCGAACCTCTAAAGAGGTCCACTGGATTGTGGTCATTAACCTTTGACCTTTCATTTTCATATCTATATACCAACACATCCACATCTGTTTCTATTATTGTTTTAAATTACTGCTTTAATTACTGTAACTATTGTTGTTGAAATGTTGTGACACTGTAACCTATCCTGAGCCTGTTCACGGGGATGGCAGGATAAAAAAATCTAAATAAATAAATAAATAAATAAATAAATAATGTGGACTCTTGTGAGGAAACACTACTGATTTTTAAAAGGCTACATTCCAATTCCTACTTTATATTAGGACTAGGAATAAGGCCCGTTGTGGAAATAAATACAATGGGCTCTAGAAAGAGGCTCTGGGAGAGTGCCTCGGCTTTGGGCACTCAGTGACAATTTGCTGTGGCAATCTCAGCAGGGTCTAATGACAGAGTCCACCATTTTCTCCAGAGGAACTGATCTTTGCTACCTGAAGAGCAGTAGTAATTTTGAGTGATCTCCAGCCCACCCCCAAGATTGGTAACAGTGGTTCCCCAGGAGGGAGTGGCTGGTTTGGAGGGTGGAGTCTATGGCATTGTACCTGTCTGAGGTCCCACCCCTCCTCAACACTCACCCTCTCTAGGTTCGACCCCTCACATCTCCAGGAATTTCCCAACCTGGAGCTGACAACCCTATCTCCCTCCCAGCCAACCATCAACCTATCTTTAGTTTTCCATCTCCTCCCTCATCCCTCCTAGAGAGCAGTTGTAATTTTGAGTGATCTCCAGCTACCACCTGGAGATTGGCAACAATGGTTCCCCATCAGGGAATGGCTGGATTGGAGGGTGGAGTCTATGGCATCGTACCTGTCTGAGGTGCCACTTCTCCTCAAGCCTCACCCTCTCCAGGCTCCATCCCTCAAATCTCCAGGAATTGCCCACCTGGAGTTGGCAACCTGATCAGGACTGGGCCCAATGAGTTTTCTCCCAAAGGAGGAGGAAGAGGAGTTTGGATTTATACCCTGCCCTTCACTGCCCAAAGGCATCTCAGAGTGGCTTACAAACTCTTTTCCCTTCCCCTCCCCACAACAGACACCCTGTGAGTTAGGTGGGGCTGAGAGAACTCTAACACAAACTGTCCTTGCGAGAACAGCTGTGCCAGAGCTTGTGACTGACCCAAGGTCACATCAGCAGGTGCGAGTGGAGGAGTGGGGAATCAGACACGGTTCTCCCAGATAAGAGTCCGCGCACTTAACCACTACACCAAACTGGCTCTCCACTACACCAAAGGCCAACATAGGTGTGGAAAGGGCCTTTACGGACAGAGGAGAAAGTACAGATGCCAACTCTGATTAAGGAAATACCTGGAGATTTGGGGGGTGGATCCTATGGAGGGCAGCATTGGGGGGGGTGGAAGGACTCAGCAGGGTATAATGCCATAGAGTCTACCCTCCAAAGCAACCATTTTCTCCCGGGGAACTGATCTCTGTCATCTGGAGGTCAATTGTAACAGTGGGAGATCTCCAGGTCCTACCTGGAGATTGGCAACCCTAGGGGAAAGTCAGTCGCACAGCGGGGAGTTGAAGAAAATGGTCTGATGGTCGCTGGCCCACCTCATTAGCCAGCCAGCCAGCCATGCTGAAGCTAAGCAGGAGAGAGAGCCTTTTTCCATTTATTCTGACAGGAAAGTGGCCATTGGGGAGGGGGTTATGGGCGGGGAGGGGGTTATGCTGAAAGTCCTTTGTTTTTTTACTCATAGAACCAAGCTTGGGTGCCTACCAACAGCCACTGAGGGGACAGTCCCTCACAGGAATCAAGAGAACTGTCTTCCTCAGGAGAGAGAGCTGTCTGCCAGGGGGAGAGGGGAAGGGAAAGGAGTTTGTAAGCTGCTCTGAGATGCCGAGTGAAGGGCACGGTATAAATCCAGTCTCTTCTTCTTCTACCTTGCATTTTAGAAGTACAAAAGGTTTTAGTTTAATAATATTCTTTACATCTTGGCTGTGGCAACTTTGAGTTCCCATAATATTTTATCACAGCCTGGGAGATATTTCTAGCTTGTATTTGATGATCAATTATTATTAATAATGTTAAACCTTTTATAGACCTCCACTGAGATAGATTTGGATTTATGGGTTTGTTTACACATTCAGTATTCAAAAGGGTTGTTATCCTTTGGTAAGCAATATACCCTGCCTACAGGATAAGAAACTCCAGGCTGCTTTAAACCCATGTTCTTGTTAATGTTAATGTTAACAAAGTTATACACAGGCCACTGTCTCTTGTTTTTTAATGGAACAGAGACCACAGACTGACACTCTGAGTTGATCACATGGGTTGCTTATCGGAGTGCAGGCAAGATCTGTCAGAGACTCTCCCTGTTCCGGAGACTACCAGTTGAGTTCTACTGCACTTTAGTTTACAATTCCTCCCTCAGAAATATAAATATCAAAGGTCAATGTGAGTTTAGAAGTGTGATCAGTCATATCAGGCTCCCTGAGGAGTGTCACCTGCTCCTCAGTAGACAACCAATAGATGTAGGCCAAGGGAATAACTGACTTTGGAAACTGTACTTGACAAGATTTTGGGGGTGGGGAGGGGAAAAGAAGGTGGTCCACTTTCCTTTACTTCCTTTCCACTGGCCAAAACAACCAGTAGGTTTTGGAGACTGGATATATGTTAATATATTTTCGTTGTCTTTTCAAATCAGAGGGAGCCTAATATATTTTAAAAATCATGTATTTCCTGATCTCATATAAGCAAACATTCCAGACAATAAATTTCAGGAAATACGTGCAATGACTAGATATCAAAGTCACATGCCCCTATTGCCAGTGGCAGCAGTTGGAGCCATGGAATTAAAATCAATGACTGGTGTAGCAGAATTTCAAAAAGGTACTGAAGCATCTCACCAAATGACATTGCTGTGACAGCCCAATTCACTTCTACCTGAAGGAATTTTATTTGGAGTGGCAACCCAACAATGGCCTGATATGAAATGTCATCTTACAATTTAGCACCTTTGATTCCTCAAAGGAAAATTCCCTCAGAAAACTATGAAATTGCTCACCTTGTTTGCATTCACTGGATCACTTCCATATGGCAAATAAAACAGCCTATGTCTCTCTTTAAGCTCCTTGCATGTGATGGGGGACGATATCAGATAGAGCAGCCTTGTCAAATTGGAGAAAATTATTTACAAGACGCTTTCACTCCCAATCTTGGCACAAAGCTGGCTGTCACTATAAACTGTCAAAGGCTTTAACTGATTGCAAACAATTGATATTTCTAACAACAGACACATTTGGTCTTCATTTTTTATACCAAGCTGATGGAATATCACCAGTAAGCTAACATTTTGAAAAGATATCTTGAGGTTACAAATAGGAGGTATGGGGACTATACTGAATATATATACCATAAAAACTATAGGACATGTAAGTGGGACCTCCCTTGAGGAGTGCCTGTGGCTCACTGGGAGAACACTGCAGAAGGCCCCAGGTTTGATCCCTGGCATCTCCAGTTAAAAGGATCAAGTGACATGAAAGACCCCTGCCAGAGACTCTAGAGAGCTGCTGCCAGTCTGAGTAGACAATACAGATTTTGAAGGAACATTGGTCTTAAGTGGTATAAGGCAGTTTCATGTGTTCATATGTGTGCATTTTCTTGATCCTATCTCTTCCTGACTCCTAGTCATCATCCTCCCACATCTCCACCACAGGAACAGCCTAGTTTCCTCCTTGAGATACTCCCTGGTGCATCTCAGAATACCCTTGTTTGTCTATCTTGCCTATCTATACAATTAGCTTTCTACTTGATACAGACAAACTCATGGAATGTGAAATTTAGATGTTCACCTTTATCTCTTCCATCTCCTTTCCTGAACACCTACAATATGATCTCTCTGCTACCTACATGATTCCCAGCCAGTCAAAGTTCACAGGGCTAGTATAGTGGAATCATAGTGCTACATAGTCAATCAAATTTGGTCATTTTTTGATGAAGTCACTGAGCATCAACAAAGCCCCCCCACTGTCTGAATGGAGGGACGGGGAAAAGGTGACCTGTTGCCAACATAACCAAGTCAACACTCCCTGTATAGCCACAATGTACTGGCAGGCAACAAAATCACTAGCATTATGGCAAGCCAGCCACCCTGATCAACTAAAGAGATTCACATGCATATCACTTCCTAGGTCAGGAACTGCAAAATAAATTTGATGGGCATCCAGATGCTCAGCTAATTATGAATGCTATTGATCTGCCCTGCATCTCTTTCAATAGAATGTGAACAGGAATACACTTCAGATGCATATCTTATTGAAAAACAATGCAATGGAAAGCCAATTTATGTCACAGATCCAAATTCAGTAAGGGACAGGAATATGTAAGCCAGTTTCTGAACAGAGATCTCTTCATTGGATCATGGTGTTTGTCTTGTACCCATGCTGGTGTTTTTTCACTGTCCATCAGAAAAGGGTGAAAAGACTTGGGTACAGGGGTCTTTTGGGGGGGAGCGCACCGGAGCGCAGCTCCAGCAGCTCAGGAGCCAAGCCCCGCCCCCAGCCGGCGTCCTCCGAGTCTTTCAGGCAGCCGAATGTCAATTTCAACTCCATTATATCCTATGGGCCATTGAAGTCAATAGTGAAAACATAGGGTATATTCTGGGGGCTGGAGGGGAGGGGGTTTGAGGGAGAGGCTCCAAACTCACAGGGTAGCTGATGGAGCCTCTCCCCAAGATACCCACCAAGATTCAAGAACATTGGACCAGGGGGTCCAATTCTATGGGCCCCCAAACAAGTTACTTTTTCCCACCATAGAGAACAATGGAGGGAATGGGGGCAACCTGTTTGGGGGCCCATAGAATTGGGCCCTCTAATCCAATGTTCTTGAAACTTGGTAGGTATCTTGGGGAGAGGCTCCATCAGCTACCCTGTGAGTTTGGAGCCTCTACCTCAAACCCCCTCCTCCAGCCCCCAGAATATACCCTATGTTTTCACTATTGACTTCAATGGCCCATAGGATATAATGAGGCCGAATTGCCGCCAAATTTCTTTCCTTCCCTCCTTTCCTTCTCTCCTTTTCCTCTTTCCCGCCTTCTTCTCTTCTCTTTTTTCCTCCTTTCCCTATTTCCCTCCTTCTTCCTTTCTCTCTCTTTCTTTCCCTCCTTCTTTCCTTCTCCTTCTTTCCTTCTCTTTCTTTCCCTCTTTCCTTCTCTCTACTCTCTCTCTTTCCTTCCCTCTTTCCTCCTTCTGTGGCCCAACTCTAGTGAGAAGGAGTTTAAACTTTAAATCCCTTCTCTCATAGTTCCCCCACCCAGGCCAGCTGGGGAAGGGGGAAGGGGAGGCTTTTGAAGATGCCTCCCCCCTTTTGCTTCCCCTTCTGACATCACTTCCGGTGATGTCAGGGGGCATGGCATATGCTAATAGCCTAATAGCTCATTAGCACACCATATGCTAATGAGCTCCTGCAGCTGTTTTTCTACGAAAAGACCTCTGCTTGGGTATATTGCCCTAGTTGCATCACCAGTGGGCAGCATTCCTCTTCCTTCACTGCCCATGACAACTTTTGTGCTCCTTTGCACTTGCATAAAACATCAAAAAGGAACTGATGATTTTGCAGGGGTACGTACATACTTGTTAAAAGTTGTTCTGTCCCCACACCCTGCAATTTCAGCTCAGTTCTGTGAGAAATAACAGTTTGAAATCAGCCCCCCCCCTTTTAAGCAAAAGAATGATTACTGCTGGCATTACATTTTTGTGCAAAACTGGTTGGTGATGATGTTTATTTGGAGGAGGACTGGGAATTTTTGCTAATTCCCTGGTGAGTTTGCAGAGGGGAAATGACTTGGGGACTGCAAGAAAGTGCTATAGAATAGTAAGCACGGGATCTGAGGAAGGGGCCTTGTGATGCATCTGATTGTGTTGCTTATGTCTAATGCCCATCTATTTTCTGCTGGAAAAATATTTTTTTTGCTATCAAGCCACAGCTGACTTATGGCAATCCTGTAGGATTTTCAAGGCAAGAGACGTTCAGAGATGGTTTGCCATTGCCTGCCTCCACATCACAACCATGGTACTCCTTCGTCTCATAGGACTCAGCTATTTCCTGCTTTAGGAAATTTAGCAAATGCCTCATTACTTATCCTTGTCTGTTATTAAAATGGATGCTGCCTTTCAGTTTGGAGTCATTTAAAGCCCTGTTGCTCTTAACTTCATATTTTGACTAGGAAAGGCTTGAATACACGCTTCTCCAAAGGCCCACTTTGAAAGGGATAACGTTAATATGGCTTTCTTATTTTTTAAAAAACTGTCCAATTTCCCTTACTAGCTTAGTAAAACCATCATAGCCATAAATAATACTTGGGAAGTGGGTGGGATTTTATGAGATGTTCCTTTCTTCATTTCATGAAGGATCATTTAGAGGTATATTGACTATGTGTTTAGGGATCTGTGTAGAGGGGATAGGGATGAATTGGCCCTTTAAGAGTAGGTCATTGCTCCTGCGGTGGAACTGGCCTGCAGGCCCTGTTCCACACTGCCCTCTAAGGTTTTCCCAACACTGGGAGGGGCTTTTCTCTCTCTATTCAATCGCTGCCACCACCTGACCTTTGTAAGAATTGCCCACCGGGAGGGTCAGGATTCCCAGCTTCCTTTCCAAGTTCTGAGGTCTTATCTCTGTCTCCTGCTACCCAGTGCCTTGTTACTATGGGAACAGCTTACTGCTTGGTGCACCGTTGGGGAGTAGCCACTTGCCAACTGATTGCCCTCCCCTTCCTTCTGTCACTCCTTTTTAAATAGTGTGTCCAAGATGCTGGAGGTCTATGTGGCACAGAGAACCACTGCCAGGATCAAAGTTACAAAGTATTTATTAGAAGAAAATATTCACAAGAATACTTTTAGCACAGCCCCAGACTGAGCAAGGGATTCAAAAGAAAAAAGTAAAACACAGTTCCTCTATTCCTCCCTCTATACATGCCCTATCAAATATAAGGCAGACTCCTTATATTTACACCCCTTTTTACATGGGGGAATGGACCATCCTGTCGTCTCGAGTTAAGCATTTCTTAAAAGGTGGCTGAGGTGAGGCTGGAAAGCAATTGAATTGACCAGAGACTGTCCAGAGAGAAAAACTTTTTAAAATGAAAAATGAACATTTTGCTCAGTTCAAACCTCCAAAGAAAAAAGGTATTTCTTCACAGTCCCAGATGGCCATTGGTGGCCTTCTCGGCCACATGGAGCTGCTTTATTGATAGTCAGACCATTGACTTATCAAGGTCAGAATGGGGTATGCAAATTAAATCTCAGTGGCTCTACAGAGTCCCAGAAAGTCAGCTGTTTCAGATAATCTACTACATGACTGCTTTAAAAGGAGATGCCTGGATTGAGCCTAGGACCTTCTGCATGCAAAGCAGATGATCTACCACTGAGCCACAACCTCTCCCTTGACTCGTCATCCACTCACATTGCTCTTGGTTGGGTCTGAGCCTGGAGTTCAGCTTGTACCTGGGTTGCTTTAGAGGGCCCAACCCACGCTGAGGGCAGGATTGTCAGCAGAAGGGTTCAAAACCAAAGAGGCCCAGAAAATAAATTAGCTTATGAAGTCAGTAAACAGGAAAGATAGATTAATCAAACATTAAGGTTAGCTGGATATACTTTGAACAAGTAAGCAGTTATGTACAGGTAAAGGTGGGGGATGACCCTAGATGCTTTGTAAAGCTGGAATCCCAGGCAGGAAGTAGAAATATGGAGTTTATCATTCCCCCTGGGAGATGACTCTATGTGGCTGGTGAATTTGCTTTTGATCTTATGGATCTCAGGTCTGTGACACAGGTCCCTAGTAACCATGGGCTAAATTACTTGGCAGAATAAAGCACACAATTTTTAACCCAGAGTATTACCTGTTTTCTCAGCATAGCATCTTCCTCCTTGATACATAAAACAGGCGCTTCCTCTCTGCTCCTTGCCTCTCCAGAATCATTTGCTTTAACCAGTAAATGACCATCTCTTAGATCACACAGGTGGATTTTTTATAACACAAAGGTCATGGTTGTAGGCTTACTGTTTACTGACTACAACACAAGATAAACACAAACTGGTTTGAACGTGGAACTTGAAGCCATTTTGGTGGAGCAACCTGCATGAAACCAGTTTCCTGCTGCTGGTAAGACACTGCTTTGCATGTTTATAGAAACAACAAGAGCAAGAGGTCCCCACAGACAAAGGGCAAACCAGCCTTGAAACTTTTCTTTCTCCATTTTTTAAAAATTCGATTTTCCCACTGACTCTTTTATTTGAAAATCACAGAACTATTTACTGTAAGTTCCTAGCCTCTGAAAAGAGATGGTCACTATTACCATCATTTTTTAAAGAAGATATGCATGCTATGTTCTTACACAAGGCTTCACATTGTCTTCTAAGAGGCCCCTGTGCACATGAAGTTCTCAGAAAGAGGAGATGTGACCTGCCCACTGGGCGTAGGAGCTCCAGGGTATACACAGAACTATGCACATGATTTTCCCACTCATAATAATGAAGGAAAGAAATCCATGTGCATTCTTTTACATGTTCAGATTTGATTAGTCCCTCCTCTGAAAAACACAGGGTAACACACAACACAGCCCTACAGAACTGACAACAGAATCCTTCATGCATTGGCCTAAGAGAGCTTGAAACACTAGGTGAGGAGGAATATTACCATTCGGTTCAGAGGTTCTCATGCTGTACAAGTAGAAAAACCATGCAAAACTGTTGAATGTTTGTATATCTTTGAGGTCATCAGGAGACAATCCCATGTTAGACTTGCATCTGTGCAGATTCCAATTTCTCATCCTTAATTCCTTGTCTGTAAAAAGGGGTGTAAAAGAACTTATAACAACTAAAGGTTTCTAATGTGGTGTCATGGTTACAGTGTCTGACAAGGATCTGGGAGACACAGGTTTGAATCCCCATTCTGCCATGGATGCTTACTCAGTGACCTTTGGCCAATCACTCTCTTTCAGCTTAACCTGCCTCACAGAGTTCTTGTGAGGATAAAATGAAAAACAACCTAAGCCATCTTGGGTCCACATTGTGGAGAAAGGTGGAGTATCAATGAAGTAAATAAATAAACAAAAATCTCCAGGAAAAGCAATCCAGCTATATGATGATGCTTTCAACTGTCTGCCACAATCTTCTGCAGAACGTAAATAAATTACAGTAACATTACAGTAATGATATCTGCATCTTTTGTGACATTTTAAAAAATGTCCTCATTTTAAATAAGCAGGCTTTTGTAATGTTGAGATTCCATACCCAAAATCTTTGAGCATACTGTAGGATGACTAAACAGACTAGCCAAGCCACCCAACATGATGCTCTGGAGAAGGCTGAAAAGCAACTGTGTTAATCCAGCATCAAAGAACCAGACATGCTGTAGCACAGAAACAAGGTGAGAGGAAACAAATGTGTGTGAAAGGAGGAGTTGGTTACTTTTTATTAATCCTATTAATTCATGCAGCTCCTGGGTGTTCTCCCACCCTGTTAATGACCAACCTGAGGCCCATGACCCTTGAAAACATTTGCTAGCCATTCTCTTGGCTCCCTCAACTGTGCTCTAAGACTAAAAAGCTGACACGACCACTGAGTTATGGCCTTCACAACATAAAAATAGGCAGACAGAGACCAAGACCTAGAATTTCTAATTTGCATGTCCTTAGTGCTACAGAAAATAGTGCTAGGGCCACAGTTGCCTTAAGAACAAATTCTAGCAAAATGCAGGCTTCCTTACCTGTCTGTTGACCAGAGAAGCACAGGCATATGAGCCACCGAGAAAATGCCTCTGAACAGCAGGCTGAAGCAGAATACCTGAGCCCATGAAACAAGACTGCATGTTGCCATGATGACTGCGTGCTGGGTCTGTTCTTGACTTGTCCGCTACAAAAGAAATATTGCCTTTGGAAGTGGAAGAGGCAGGTTTTTTATGACCCCAGAAGCATCTGGATTCAGCCAGGATGTAGGTGGGACTGTTTTGTGACAACACTACAAACATTCAGAACTGAACAAGGTCTCATCTGTTTGTGAATGCCGCAATACCTTTACAGCATGTACAGGTCTCAGGCTTCCTGTAGACTTCAGACAAAGCAGCATTTGTCTTAAGGCAAATTTATTGTAGCCCAAGTTAGCAATTACTTGTCACATAAAGTCAACATTCATACATTCAGCCATTCCAATGCACTTGAGCCCTGTACATAACCTTTTACTGATGATATTTTACTGTCTGAAGCAAGTACTGCAGAAAATCTTGGACCTCAGTTTCAGAAATTCATCTCATTTCATTTCTTATGTCTCTCACTTTAATTCACACATTTCCAAAAGCTGATGTCCCACATTTGGGTTTTGGCAAGTTGCAACTGTAGTATATATTTGTACATCACAGTTCCTTGTGGGGGAGGAAATGATAAGGCAACAGTTTATATCGGTTCCACACATGGAACAGATTTAAGCTGCCTATAATATTGATGTGGGAAAGGGAGTATTGACATGTCCATTTTGTTTGGCTTGCATATCCCCAACCTATAGCGGACTCTGGTGCTGTTTGGGGTATAACACGTGTAAAACCAGGGGGAGGCAGTGTTCATAAAATGCACATATTACTGGTCTCATTTTTGTCTACCAGGCACATCTTGTCAAGTAAGAGTACCCTGGACAGGTCATCAGAAGAGACAGGAAACAGAGCCCAATCTAATAAAGCTCTTCCTATGTTCTGCAGAAGCCTTAACATAATAATGTATTTCAAATGTAGCACTCATTTCAGAACTGTGCCTCAGGGTAATCTTTTTTATTGTGTTTTGTAGTTACAGGAAAGAGAAAATACCCCATTCATTTCATAAATTCAGTTTCCCACATCTGCATTGGATTTCTTCTCATAAATTGTCCTTTTCTTTTGAATGTGTACTGCTTGTGAGGTGAGACTGTTCACTCAAGGAGGTTTGGTCACTACTTTCTAAACAGGGTCTTGCAGGCTTTGAGTAAAAACTCCATCTCTAGGAGACTTAGCAAAGTAAATTTGCTGCCACCAGACCCTAGATAGCCATTTCTTCTCTAGGGTAGAGAGAGACTGCTGACAGGAAGAGACAGTACCTAGGAGCTGGTCTATAACCTCCTATTTTTTAGCTGGATGGAAACTTTTGAAGCTCACCCACTCCTGTTCAGACAGTGAATGGTACTGACACATGAAACAGAGTGCACAGAATTATTGTTCGCATAGGATTATACCTGTTTACAGCATTTAAATTTTAGAAAGTTGTGTTAGAGATAAACACAGAAAGGTAAACCACCTGATACAGGTACATGAACAGTACAGGTACAGGCAACTAAATAGAAAATCTAACTTTTGTTCCACATATGTGATAGTTTCCTGAGGTTGTAAAACAGGATCTGGGTTCTAACACTTCAGACTGCAGTTGAGTGCACCTGATTAAATGGCTCTCCATCAACAAAAGTCATCCATTTAAATAACAAGACAGAAAGATTCTAGGGCCCTGGTCACCCGGGCGGGATACTCCGCAGGGGATGGGAGGCTTTTAGTGGTGGAGCAAAAAGAAGCGTGGTAGCGGGATCTCACGTCCCCCCACGGCTGCATCTGCAGGCCTCCGGCAGCCGATCACTCCAGCGAGGCAACGCAGCAGGACTGGTGAGGCAATGCAGCAGCATCACATTTGTGCACATGCGCCTGACACTGATGGCTGCTGGGAGCGACGGGCTACCAGCGCATCTCCAATCAGATGCCCACCAGTGCCGCGCATTTAATGGAAGGTAGTACTGGTTAGCCGGTAGTTTTTAACACCGCTTTTTCCACAGGAAACCACGGGCTGGCCACGGGAGTGCTACACCTCCCAGATGTGCCAGTGTGATCGCACCTAGAAACTCCGCAGGGCTACTGTGCCTTCGGCAGGGCAAATGCTCCGTGTGACCATGGCCTAGCCTAGCCTTTTCCCTAATGTGAAAGGGATTTTTTTTGTATACAATACTCTGTTATGTGAGCCCTCTTTCCCAATCAGTATATTCCAGATGCCAGTTCATTTATTTTATGTAGTCCTATGATTAGTTGGGCAGGTTTTTAAAAAATGTTCTTATAGGGACTGTGGGGACTGTGATTTAAAGCAAGAGACTGGCACAGAGGAGGGAAGTGTACTTCATCCCTTGCCATAAATTGCCACTCACAATCTACTTTTACCTTCTCTGAGGAACACATACTGGTTCTTTTAAGAAAAGTAGTTTGAGGATTATGATTTTGGCAGGAAACAGGTGCTACAATTAAATAGCCCTCTTCCATCATGCAAATGTTTCCCTTTAAACAGCAGCCTCTGGAACAACAACCTGTATTTTAAAAAAAAGAAAATAACTTTTGGGAAAATAATCAGGGGACTTGACTTAACATTTTGTTCCACCCTTGTTACTAGGCTTGAAGTCCTAAATGCAAACATCTGTTTGGAACCATAACAGGCAGCAATTTCCTCAGATGAATAGTTTCTGACCATCAACACCCATACAAAAAAATTACTCCCATTTTGCAAGAAGACACATTTGGAAGCAGAACTTTGCTTTGGGATTCTTGGTCAATGATGACTGGGAGTTGGGACTTGGTGTCACTAGTAAATTTGTAGCCAGCCAGTAAGAAAGCTAGCTTTGAGGATGGCCCTTCCCAGTGCACTGTCAATTACTGAAAATAATAGTAATAGATTGTGCTCAAGATGTCCTTTGCCACTGGTGGGACAGTTATTTCTGGAACAAGGTTTATAGTGATAAAAGGAACAATGGGTGTGAGATAGTTCTTTGGCCACTATTGTTTCTTAGGAGATGAATCACCAGAATGCTCTTATTGAATTATTAGGGCCAGTTTTTAATTTATAGATAGGAAGAGTCTCCAAATTAACTAAAAATGGAGGTTCTTCATCACTGTCTGTAAACTGCATATGTTTCTCAGCCTTTCAAAGTTTATGACTGGGCTGATGTTCTTTTACGTAAAACTCTTCTGGGGAATTGAAATACATCCCCCAGCTGTAGAAGTGTTTATGTTCCTGATGTAAATAATTTTGTCTGTTAAAAGCTGTCAACACCATATTCATGTGATATCGAGGATGAATTTAGTTCTCTAAATTGGGATAAATGGGGCACTGGTGTAAAGGGGGAAAATGTACAGATATTTGCAACTTGAATTTCTGAAGAGATGGTCTTGAGAAGATGCACAATTATGCCAGAACCACAGGGAATACAGATTTCAATAGTTGAGACTGAAATACATAACACTGGTCTTCCTACTAAGAAACCAGATTTTATGACAAAACAGGAAAAACGCACATCTGCTTTGGAGAGTCCCTTTGCAAATTATTTTAAATTTTAGTTTTAAAATATACTTTTTAAACTCTATGAAGCATTAAAAGTATATACAACCTAGGAGTTCTGGCACCCTAGTAAACTTGCCTGTAGGCAACTATTTAATATGCAGCTGAATTAATCATTGTTTAGCAAAAAAGATCTCCAAAACACCAGGTTAGTATTTTTTTAATTGCAGTGAAACAATATGCACTGCATGTGGATAAGGATTCAACACATGGATTGAGCTGAGCACTTGTTTCTTGAGGCAAATTTCTTTTTTTAACCTTCAGGTGACATTGCTGAATTGGGAGCTCCAATTAGGAAAGTGCTAAGCTGTATTTAGTGGGGAGGGCAGGGTACAAATCAAATGAATGAATGAATGAACGAATATTTTATGTAAAAAGATGGCGGTAAAAACAGTTAATGGATTTAGCATCTACATTAAGACTCATCTGTCTCCTTTTGGGTATCCAGGTTATTGCTGAGGATTCTCCAATTGTCTCTAAGCATGCATTGTTCTTGATATGCTTTGATGTTGAGTTCATTGCTTCACTCAACCACTGAGAAAGAATGGAGGTCCCAAAGTTGGAGTATCTCAACCTGAGTCCTGCTCTTTCCGTAAAGTGATGGGTCTACATCCAGCTGTGACTGCAAGTGACTGGACAGGTAAGAGCTGGTAGCCTTCAATGCTGACAAACATGCCCATATGCCTTACATGACACGTTCATCCAGATTTGCATCTCTCAACCCACATTTGCTGAACATCCAGTACATATGGGAAAATGCTTATGTGCACCAATCTGTGTAGGAAAAGCAAATCATTTCAACTTTGCAAATATTAAGAGTGTTGCTGTCCATGCTTAGTGAAAAATCACCTGCTCTGTCTCAACAAGTCTTGAGTTTGATTGTGACAATTCTCTTTATTGTAAGTGAAGGATGATTTCACCATAAGTGGGTTCAACAGCTCACTGATCCAGTTCTAAGCCTAAACAAAAATGAGTGGGGGGCCTGAGGGAAAGAAAAATGAAAGTCTCTGCAGCAGAAACCAGCAAATCATGCCAAGTTGCTTTGCCAGTACCATTCACCTTTACAATCCAGATACATTATTTTGTATTCGAAAACCACAGGCCATCAACATTCAACAGTTTATGAAATACTGCAGTATATGTGGCAGCAAAAAATCTTGCAGCAGGCAAGGCCTTGATCTGAAATAAAGTGAGCATATGCATTTCCTGGTAATTTCCACAAAACCTTAATTAACTCAAGATGTACAGGAAAAGATAATTACTATTGTACATTGCACGTGTTTTATGCAAAATGCACTGGAATGAATTCATTCTACCTAATAAATGAGATGGATAGACAGTTAATCGCATAGCAGGAACCTTGTAAAGCTTTAGCTGACAGGCAAAAAATGTTGTTTTCTCAGGCTTCTGGGTGATTTGAGACATTGGTTTTGATTGTCTGGTTTTTAAAATAATATCACAGTCTGCTCGGCTTTCTTAATCGAGTTTGTTATAATGGAATGCTGGCATTTTCAAACTGCGCCAATTCGTTTTATAATGATTTTACGACTGATCTCAAGGTCCTTTTTATTCTAATGTGATTTTTATCTTTTTAACGTTCATTGGAAGCTGCCTCAGGAATTATGTGGATGAGCACAGGATATAAATGTTTAAAATAAATACATCTAAGCAGTACCTTTTTAAAAAGTGTTCTGTGGTAAAAGGTTTCCAAGATTTTGACATCCAAACAGGTCAAGCTGGCTAAGTATCTTTACAATAATGTCACATTTATGACTGTCTTAGATATTTGACTTCGATCCAAATCCTGTTTTTAAGCGCAGTATACAATATTTCACTGCTTTGAGGCTATGCAGACTCCTCTGCCCTCAGTAACTCACAACACTAATAGAAAACGTTAGCTTCGACCTTATACTTACTCTCTCTCTCTCTCTCTCTCCCCCTGAGTCTCTCTTGCTCTTCATTTTGTGTGTTGCAGGACCAGAACATTCTCCAACTTTATCAGTCAGGAACTGCCCCAAGCAGCAGCCGGATCCGATCATTAATGAAGACAGACAGCAAACATTTTCAAAATTCTTATTCTACGTTGGAGGGACAGTCTGGTGAAATCTACTCCTGAACAGATATTCCCCCGGTGGGGATGATGATGTCAATAGACTACAACAGATGTTTGGAATTATGTATATGTTCTCCCAGAAAGAACTTGAAGCATAGATGCTAGCTAACATGATCAGTGGTGCTGGGTAAGATTCAGAAGGTCCTTGCAGACTAACAGTGGAACACTTACATGGGACTAAGCCCCACTGATAACAGTGGGAGTTATTTCTGAGTAAACCTGCAGAAGATTGCATTGTAAGAAAGGGTATTCTTGTTGAGGGTAAACAATTCACATGATAAACATTGTTGTATGAAACATATAAATGGTCTCTTATCATGGGTGCTCATTCTGCAGAGCAAGTTTCATAATCTCTGCAACTACTGTGATTTAAAGAGTGATGCTTACATCAGCTGAAAGGCAGCCTAACTACCCATTGATAACTTGGCTAAATGGACTGTGAACAAGAGATCAACTGAGATACTTTATATCCTGCACTCTCTGTTGCAGAATTGGGGCCTCAATTGAGCCTCAGTCCCTTTGAATCAATTTTGTATTTATTTCTATAGCTGATTCTTTAGTTTCCCAAGATGCTTCAGGGCTCAGCTAGTGCTTTAGCCTTTGTGATACAGACTGCCCAGTACACGACTTTTGCCTTATATATTCCAGGGGTGAGTGGTGCCATTCTTGAAGTCTCAACATATAAGTTATCAGTGTTATCCCCAACCTCTGAGAAAGAGTAACTCTGGTCAGAAGTCTCAAGTCAGAAAGTAAACATTCATCTTGCCAAGAAAGGGAATGGTCTGATTTTGGTCAGAGCTCATCCCATTTCTACTTGACAGGCCCTTTGGGTCCTAAAGGTACATAATATCATTGATGGCTGTTGTTCGGGGCTCTCCCTGGTCAACAGCCCCCTTGGGGCCTTGAGGGAGAGCTGGAATATATTCCTAATAAACATATTTACAAGTGCACTAATTTTCTAATGGGTAATGGGGTTTTCTTCTGTACGATGACTGCTAAATTGTTATTTGCTTGAATACTTTTGCATTATGGGTTTAAATTTTCAATCTATGGTTTTAATTTTTGAACAGCTCTCTCTCTCTCTCTCTCTCTGGAATGACAGCGTCCTGCCAGTTCCATCCCCCTCCCTTCTCGAGCCTGGTGGGGATGGGAGTCCTAGGAAAAGCTCCTAGACTCTTAATTCCCCCAACACTTTCAGCCACCTTAAATTTGAAAAGTGGCTTACAAAAGAAGTAATATAAAATAGATGATGACCCCACACCTGTGGTTATAACTGCCTGTGGATATGTGTTAATGCAAATACAATAAAAAAGCCACACAAGGTAGTGAAACCACCTGCTATGATCTGTTATTTTCAACTTCTGTACTGCAATGCTAAGCAGAGTCATATCCTTCCAAGCCCACTGACTTCAATGGATTCAGGAGGGTGTTAACTCTGCTAAAGACTGCACTTTCAGTCTCCAAGATCAAGTCAAGATCAGTGTATCTGTTAAGAAGGGCTGAAGGACAGATTGTTTTGTGTTCTTAGGTGTGTTGAACTGAGAAGTTGGAGCTTGCTGAGAGGTAGAATGTACCTTTTTTGAACAAGAAATGAATATGTATATATCTAAATATAATTAATTTTCAGAGAAATGCAGCATAAAAATAACCAGGTTGAAATCCATTTGTTGGAAGTTAAGACAATTTTATGTTCCCTAAAGTACAATTAAGATGGAACAATTAAGACAGAAAGAAACAAATGTTCCTTTATCTTGAGATCAGATGGGTTTTTCAAGCAGTAAATCAGCGAACAGTCTTCTCCCTAATGGATTGCTTTGCTGAACTGGGTGTTAAAGGCTTTGCTACTAAAAGATCACTTGAGCAGGCCTGCTTGTCACCTTTATGTAGAGCTGCTGCCATCTCTGGGAACTGGGAGAAATAGTTCTTTGCAAGGATATGCTTGTGCTTGATTCTATGTACAAACACCATCTCATAAGCCTGAAAAAGAGAAGAAAAGGCAAATGGAATAAAATAAGATTAAAACCATCTTTATTGAACAGATATCCATATTGCAGGTGTGTGAGAATTAAAGTAATAAAAACCACATCTCTGTGTGTTTTTAAATAAAAAATACTATAAGAGAATTAACTAAGACAGAAATACACAAACACTTATAATGGGCTAGTGCAGACACAGTGGCAATCTCTTACCCATGGTTAAAAATACTGAGAAATGATTCACTGTATTTATTTTTTTAATTAACAATTCTTTTGATCTCTGTTTTACAGGTAACCAAGATGTAATGTCTATTTTATTTATTTAAAATATTTACATCCCATATATTTCAAGTGACTTATAACAATAAAATAAGGGCACTAAATATTAAATACAAATCTACAACAAACACAAGAAACCAAACCTCTAAAACCATTGCCTAAAACCAACAACAGGCTAGCCAAAACCAAGTCCAAGTGGTCTAAAAGGCTTGAAAGAATACAAATGTCTTTGCCTGAAAGAAAACAAACTTGACATTTCTGCAGGGAGAGAGCTCCAGTAGCACAGGCACCACCACTGAGTAGGCCCTGTCTCCGGGGGGGCACACACACCAGATTATGGGGGCACACAGTCAAGAACACACTGTAGTGAGCAGGGAAAACCCACACATGCTGAAATTGGAAGACAATACTTGTCTTACACAGTCCTTATGCAGCAGCTTCCCAGAAGAATTCAGTTCAAAACCATTAGAGAAGATCTTATCAGAGATGACTAGGGCAGGAAGTTATTAGATGAAAGAGATGGATTAGACATATAATATACATGAAATATTTTTTACACATCACTTGAAGTGCAAACCCCAAGATGAGATGGTTTTGAATAAATAGGTGGTAGAAATGGCATGTGTGGAGGAATGGGGTTGCAAGCCCCTCCCTGTTCCTTCTGATTGGAGCCCTCAGAGGTTAGAAGAACGTGCCCATTTCCCTTGTTCACTAAGGGTGCTAATTACAACCTGGATAACCACATATTGTCACCAGTGACAGTTCTCCTGCCATATGGAGTTATATAAGAACATAAGAGAAGCCAATGTTGGATCAGGCCAATGGCCCATCCAGTCCAACACTCTGTCACACAGTGACCAAAAATACCAGGGGCCATCAGGAGCTCCACCAGTGGAGCCAATACTCTATATCTACGCTGCCATTTAAAGGCCCCATCTAGTTGCTGCACCTCCCACTAACCTTCTAGAAGTAAGTGCAGGAGTGATCTATAACAACTTGGCACTTCAGAGGCATCCTGCTCCTGGACTGGTGAGCATCTCTGCTGCCCCTTCCTGGTACCAAACTTAAGATAGCTACACCAAATAGGTGTGGTAAATTTCCAGAGAATAGACTCAGGGAGTGCAAAATACAAGAAGGTTTGATAAATGAATAAAGAATGCACATGTTCTGTTCAAACTTTTAGGCGTAGCAAGGGAACAAGGAAAGGTGAAAGTATGAAGATCTCTCTTCACTTTTCTAGGTACTTCCTAAATTATGTTTGATTTAGAACAGGTGAGCTTTACTTGAAGTTGCAGTAAGTTAGAGTTCATCATTATCACAGATCTCCTGGTTGGGATTCCACTCTGTTGTCCCTTCTCTCATGGACAAGATGGAGTTCCACAGTCCATCATAGCGTATGCACATCCAAAGAGTGGCCCAAAATGGAAGAGCCCTCTTCCTTGTGTCCAGAGTTTTTATAATCTCTCTTTCTCTCTTCCTTCTTTGGGATGGCCTTCCTGTCCCAAAGGTAGTCTTCCCAGTTTTATGGCTCTAGGTTTAACTTACTAGCAGGGGATGGAGTAGTAATCCATTGGCATAACTAAGAGCTTGAGTCCTGTTCTGTGAGCTTGACAGTTACTTATTTTCCAACCCCCCTCCCTTTTTTCAGCTATCATTCTGCAGCAGGGCTCCTGTCCATAGACTGTGAGTAGTCACAATAACTGAAACACTGGGGTGGAGGCTGTTCCTTCACAGCATGGAAAGAAGGCAGCCATCCTAACACTAAGCAGCACAGAAGGTCCTCATGGTGTACAAAATACAGCACATTTGTTACGAGGGCCAGATCTGACATAAATGTTACTTTGTCAAGTGGGCCATGTGTGCCATAAAATGTAATGCCAGGCTCTGGAGGTATTTTACCTCTGACTGTGACCCACACCCCTCCTCAGCACCTAACTAACCACCTTATGCACAATATGCAGAAGCACAGAGAGCTATTGCCTGACAATCAAGGTGCAACAACCAGAGACTCCTGTGACTCTTTAAAGACTAACACATTTCAGAAGCTTTTGATGAACTGGAGCATGAAGTGCTGCATTCCACTGCCACAGATGTGGCAGCCAAAGACTGGTGGCCAAGTGGAATCAACCAGGGGAACCCAACAAGCCCTGCCTTAAAGAAACTGCTATGGCCAACGGCTTTGTAGAGGGAGAATGTGAGGCAGCTGCACGATCCCACGCCTACCTCTGTTAAAGTCCCAAATTCAGCAACAACCTTGAACCCCAAAGGGAACTGTGATGCTCCCCAGCACCACAAGCAGTCTTCAAGCACTGCCACTCTGCAAAGATGCCAGCTCCATTTTAGTTGCCTTTTGCAGATTTTTATTTCCTGCCAGCTCCATGGCATTATCCAATGACCCAAAATATTACTCCCCATGTGCAAGAGCACAGACACACATCCAGTGCCTGTCTCTGCCATGTGCAAACCCAGCACACTTTTCTGAATGCTTGCTCCCATTCCTGACCTTCGCTTTATCCCCTGCTTCCATTCAGACTGTTACATAAGGCAGTGCTTGCATGCAGGGAACCCGGGATGGGGAGCATCCTTGTGTTTTGGCTTTCTCTCTTATTTAATTGCCCCCACGCTGCAGAGGGAGGGAGGCAGAAGAGAAGCCATGCACGTTTGGGTCCGCAGGTTAGCAGGCTCCAGCTCACCTGACTCAGTGGGCCTCCTCCACCCTGACCCTTGGTGTTCTGTACATGTTGCGCCCATTACATAAGCACTGGGCTTTTCTCTCACCTGGGCTGCTGCACATAGCATATCTGGACAGTCACTCCATTCACACGCTTAATAAGTGGGCATGTTTGGCAAGCCGGTCAACTGCTTTCTGGAGGTGCCTGTGGGTGCCTTCCCCAGGCTGCCTGCAAGTAGGAAGGTAGTTGGCTGGGCTCTGGGAGGCGGGGCCAAAGAGATTCTGGCAGTCCAGGTGGCAGAGGCAAAACTCTGGCCGGAGAAGGAGGCAGGAGAGGCAGTGTGTCCCACCCCGGTGCCTCACCCAAGGGCAGTAGGCAGGCCCCAACGGGACTGATTGTACAGAGCTCAGGGCCAAACCAGCCACCTCACCCCTTATGGTTGCCAACTCTGAGTTGGACAATCTCTGGAAATCTGGGGGAAGACACTAGGGAGGAGCCACATATGGGCAAGTGAGGGGCCTCATTGTGGGGTATAATACCCTAATATAGGCCCTTTCAGTCCACAATCCCTGCAGTTGCTTGTGGGCTGGATAAGACCCCTGGATGGGCTGGTTCTGGCCCTCCAGCTGTATGTTTGGCATGTCTGGAATAGAGCCTTCCAGTACTATGGGTTGAAGACTTTTCAGGCAGTTAAATTAATTCTGCTCTGTCTTTAATTGTCAGATCACAAAACATTACTCAGCATTTGAACATTAAAGAAAAAAAACTCAAGTATTTCATTAATATCAGTACCTTTTCAAGATCTGTCAGTTTAAGATGAGCCTCAGCTTCATCCTTTGTGAGAAGAATAGTGTTCCAGGGGGACCATTCACGATATTTATCCCACCTGACCATAACCAGGTCATAGAGATCATCCCAGGCACTAAGAGCTGATTGAGAACCCCAAAACTTCTCAACCATATATTGTAGATCTTGCTGCTGCAAGAGAAGAGCAATGGGGAGGGAGAGGTTGGAAAAGTATAGCTTACTGATAAAATCACCACATCCATATAACATGTAGCTTATGCAGAGAATTAATATTACTGTGCACATTTCTAGTCTTTAACCTTTTAGTTAGGGTTGAAATACTAATACAAGTTCCTAATCCATCTCTTTACAGTGATAAGGCACAATAATGCAATTATTCTGAGTGGTAGATACTTAAAATGAAAGTTTTAAAAAGCTTGCTTCAGGATCCTTCTGCCTCCTCTCTTTGAGCATGCTATTTGAATACTTTTGTGCCTGCAAGCCCCCACTCTCACTATTTAAAAGGGGGAAAAATGATCCACTCCACCAACAAATCCTCAAATATAGATAGTTCATCAATAAAATTAAAAACAGAGTTATGACACCCCACTATTGACTAAATCAAGCTACTTTGTGGGAAGGACCTGTTGGGAGGTGAGTGAGGAAAGCAACCTGAGTTCTCCATCTGGGGTTCCACAAAGCTTACTGACTGCATCACTGGAATTGCACAATGATGCCTCAATAATATGCTAAGATTATGGTACAATGGATGCTCTGAAGAAGTTCTTGGAAATGCATGTTACAAATCTACCAAAGTCACAGATTCATATACCAGGGGTCTCCAACTACTGGTAACTCACTAGCTGCTACACAGACTTTAGAAGACTCAAGAAAAGATCATGCAAAGATCTTCTCCAGGCCTTTGTTTTTAAAGCTTTTATTTCATAGGACTTTTCTCTGTGATGCTTAGCTGATAGCTTTATTTCTGGCAACTTTTATAATTCATGTTCTGTTTCTAGGAGGGTAGAAAACTTGGCAACATGGTGAGGTGAGGGGATATAGCTCAGGGAATCAAGGTATGTTATGTATTAGGGTACCGATGGAGCAAATATCCCAAATATAACAATGTCAAATATACCATTTCATTACTAGTGTGGGTCATCACTGTGAGCATTTTCATTTCGTCTGTTTGTCATAGTTATTTCTGTCTAGTTGGTTTCTTTTATGTAATTTTTAAAATCTTTTACACAAGTGACATGAAAATCATGCTGGAAGAATTTGACACAAAGAAACAAAGTGGTGTGAAAGCAAGACTCATAATTTTGATTTGCAGAAGGGGGAAGAAAAGTCAGAATTAATAAACACCCACTGGAGGGTCATCATTGGCCATTCCTAAGCATGTGGTATACAGTCAGCATCAGAGGCTGCTATTACTGTTTCACATACAGAAAATCTTAATTCACATGCAAAGGGCCTGCTGCCAGATCCTGGCCTCAAGCCAGTGACCAGTCTGAGGTACATATGTCCAGTAATTTTGAAGCCTTATGGAAGAAACTGGTTTTTTTTTTTAAATTACAGGGTGGGTTGAGGCTCTACTTATCAGACCTAACCCTACTTTACTACTATAATGTACCCTCTCTCTGTTTGGAAGCCACAAAATGATGAGTAGGTGGGTGGGAGAGAAGAATAAGAAAGGCATGAAATGGAAGGCTTTGGGCAGAAGCTGCAAAATCTGGAGGAAAAATGAAAAGGAGATGTGACCACAGCTTTCTAATTGTCTGTATGCCTCCTTACATTCTCCTATGGGGAAAGCAGGATCAAAATAACAAATAAATAATAAAGATACATCCTGTGATAACGCCTTGCTTCCACGTTACAGGAGCAGTTGGAAGCCTTTTTTTTGTCTACCTCTTGCTTCCTTGTTTCCTGCACTCTCAGCTTTACTTATGGTGCAATCCCATGCAGAGTTATTCCATTCTAAATCCACCGAAATCAAGGGGTTCAGAATGTACAAGATTGCACTGTGAGTTTTGATTCTAACAATTACAGCTTATAAAATTACTGGTTTTGATTCTAACAATTACAGCTTATAAAATTACTGAGTAATGAGGTACTTCTTAAAACAAGGCTAGCAAAGGTCAGGAAATGTAGGGACATATAGCTATTTTGTGTGTGCTCACACAATTGCAAACATTCTGATTTTATTTCCAGTGAATAAAATCTGCTCCCTATTTTGGCATTAATGAAATATTAATATAAAGGGAGGATTAGGTTTGTTTTAGAATACAGGAAAAAATTACCTTTAAATCTGGTGAGATCTGGTTTCATGATTCATGTTCTGTTTACGTTCAGGTCAGATTATTGCAATGCACTCTACAGGGGGCTGACCTTGAAAATAGTCCATAAGGGCCAAAAGCCAGATTATTGTTGTGGTCTGGATACAGACACAGTATCAGCTCTACACAGGATGCTCATTTGTTTCCCAATCCCAGCACAACTCAAAGTATTGCTTCTTATTTTAAGACCTTAAATGGCATGGGGTACTTGAAGGAATGCCACCCCTCATACTGTTCAGCACACCAGTTAAAGATATGCCTCACAAGCAATGCTCCCTCTACGGTGTGGAGTCTTGTGAGTAAAAATTCTACTTTGTGAGCTACTGGCATTAAAGTCATGAGTGAGCAATTTGGCTACTGCATAAATTAGTTTGCTCTGGAGCCATCTTTCCTGAGCTAAGACACAAATGTGCGAGCTGGAGGTTAAAAAACTGAGCTGGCTCACACTAACTCAGCTTAGAGGAAACATTGCTCACAAGCCATACTCTCTGTACCCCAGCATTCAGAGCTGAGGCTGGGGGCAACCAGAGGCAGCACTTTTTCATCAGTGGTGCCTTTGCCTATGGCATGCCCTCCCCCATGTGGATCACTTGGTGCATACACTGCTCTACATCAGATACCAGGAAAAACATTTCTTTTTACCCAGGCTTTTAATTAAGGGGTTGGTCTTTTCAACATCATTTTTAGCATGCTCTTAGACTGAAAATTGTTAAACTAGTTTTAAGCTTTTCAGCGATTTATGTTTTTATGCTCTGGTGGGTTTTTAATGCTAGATTTTAATTAACAAGTTTTACCATTTTATATTTTTTATTATGTTTTATTTTGTAAGCTGTCTCAGGCAGGTTCCTTCACATAAAATGGCTGTGTGCGCTAAATAAATAATCAGGCACTACTTTGCTAAAAAGAAGTTGTTGTCCTAAATTTTATTACAAAATTTCAGTCTCTGAGGTGTGTTTGATTGGCATAGTTCCTTTACTTTATCTGGGGATTTGTACATGCTGACACATAATATTGCTGGTAGGGAGTTGCTGCAATATTTTCATTTGTGGAAGTAGTATCAAAAATTGTTACTTGCTGATCAATATTTACTCCCATAACTCTACTGCTAGAAAAGTTACAGTGCTTGACAACAAACTGTCATTCATGATCATATTCAGGTTTGATTGACCACCATGTTTAGCATTGGAAAGAAATTTTCTCCCAGGTTAGATTGTCTTTTTACTGGTTCAAGTCCTTTGGTGGTGTCAGGGTGCTATCAAATGTCTTACTCCTGTCATTTCAACTACAAAATCCCCATTTTAACTTCATACATTGTTTCAGATTTAAAAAGTCCCATGTAAACTAACAAATTAAGTTAACATAATATAAGACTCCACCCAGCCACGCCATTTTATGCCTTCTGATGTTTTGTCTCATCCCTGATCCCTCCTTACCTGTATCAAGAATGCAATCTTAGCATCATCCTTATAATTCATTTCAGACTGCCTGAGATTTCGAAGCATTAGTTTGTACTTCAAAAAGGCTTCTCTCTGGCGAGCTTCATTATCTAGCCTGCAGCACCGACGGCACCGCCCAACGGTGCGTGAACTAGCAGCCATGGTGAAATCAGTCGAAGGCAGGTAGCACTTGCAACTGAGGCAAAAGTAGATGTTGTGATAAAGTCTCATTGGGTCTGGTGGGACCTGCAAGGACAAATGTATCCTAGATATCACAAGATTCCACTCAGACTGAATCATTGCCAGATCCAAGGTAGAGCCAGAGATCTATTTCAGGCACAACATTCCCATTAATTGCAACAGAGGAAGCAAATCCTGGTGTGCTTTCCTCTGCACAGATGGATCTTTCCCCATCAGCTGGAATTATCAGAAAGTGGATGCATATAAAACACAGTGCATCTGAACACAGACAGATATCTGTATTGGATGAATAAGAGAACTATGTAACTGCAAGTCATGTATTTAAACACACAAGTGTGATATAACTTTAAAAAGTCATTTACATTAGGGCATTAGTTATGTTAGATACACAGCCAGGTGAATGAAACAACCAAGGTACATTGGTCCACAATCAACAGTGTTTCGGTACCATCCTTTAACCCATCTCAGTTAAAATCTCACTCAATATGTTCCAAAGTAGTTGCTGACAGCTGAATGCACAGTGGCCTTTCTGAATAAATAGGCACTACAGAACAATTCTGCTGTAACACAGCATGCAGTCTGACAAATGCAATCTGTTTCCCCACTCTGTACACTAAACCTAGTGATTATGAACATATTTAAAGTTTGGTATGTGAGGATAAGTTCAAAAGGGTTGAGCATCCTTTTAAAATTATATAAAAACACTCAAGAGACCAACAAAACCATCAGTGTGTGCTAATTATGGTTGCCTTAGTGAGCTGAGATGATAGAAACCCAAAGCTGGAAAGTACAGAAGTATTTAATGGTTTAAAGAGCATCCATTTTGTTTCAGTGGGGTTTTGTACACCCACACTTCTCCAGCACTTTCAGTCCAAATAGGGACTTTGATTTGTTTAGTTAATTTCTACTTCATACTTTTTATCTGTGATTTCAGACTTAAACAAAGCTGCTTCTGCAGTCTTGATCTCCAGATGCAACCTCTGAAGCTTGTAAGGGAGGGAGAGAAAAGTAAAATCCAAATACCATGTTCAAAGCATTTTCACACACGCTGGATAGCACACTTCCACTCTACTCACAATGCACTTTACAACTGAATTTTTTGGCAAACCATCTCTAAAGTGCATTCAAAGTGGATTGAAAGTGCACATTATTCAGGGTGTGTGAAAGTACCATAACATTTCTTAATCCCAGTTGGAAGATTTTGCCTGAAAAATCTGCCTTCATTGGCTATCATGGTTCCTCTGACTGATGGCATAAGCACCTTGGGATTGTTACATGAAAACATCTCAAACAAAACTACTAACGTTAGATAACCACAACAAGGTTTCTTAATTTTGTGACCATCATCATGAAATCTTTTTACTGAAAACACAAAATAATCAATTAAAAGCCTAGTAATATTTATGAAGCATTCAATGTATTTTACATCTGTTATCTCACTAATCCTTACAGCAGGCTTGTAAGGTAGGCCAGTATTGTGCCCATTCTGTAGATGAAGAACTGAGGCAGAAAAAAGATGGTTTCCTAAGGTGCCATCATAAGCAAAGATACACCCTTTTAAGCCCATTGGACTCAATGGATTTAGAAAAGTGTAATCTGTTTACGGGGTCACTGTTAGTGAGGTTGTACTTATGTAAAACTGGAATGGTGCACCGCCTAAGCTCACTCTCTTAGCTGTTTTACTACACCACTTCATTAGTACTGCCTTCTTTCTCTAGCATTCTCTTTATTAAATTACTTGATGATACTTCATATCTGTTGTCATGTTGTAACAAATACTCTATTCCTGCTTTTATAGAATTGCATACACCTGACTTCTTTTCACATTTACAGCCTGCCTTCCAGAAGAACCTGGTTCATTCTTCAAGAATATTAATTGACTGGGAAAAAGATTTCCTGGGGTGTATCCAACCATTCTCCAAGGAGCCATCCTCCAGCCTAAGGAGCCTGCCTCCAACTTAAGTGGCTCCTCTGATCGAGGAAGAGGCACTTAAGTTGGAGGAAGGCTTCAAATTTTGTCCAGTGGAGTGGTAGGATAGGGGGAGGATCCACCCCACTAAGTCTTCTCTTTATTATTCACCAATTCATGCAATTCTCATCTGCTCAGAGCTAGCAGTTTTACTTATCTATATAGCACATGATGATACACAAAAGGCATATCTGTAACAGAAAAGGAAATACCTTGAGATACCTCGCGACCTCTGGGTTAAAGAGTGGTGTTTTAATATATTGCAGAAACAGCGTACATATTCTTTTTCTGAGCCCTTCTAGATTATATTCCTTTACTCCTCTCATCATGAGATCAGCCTCTCTGTCAATTAGTTCCACTATTTCATGTGTGAGCTTACAGTCGTGCTCCTGCAAATATTACAGACACACGTAAATTCTCAGACTGGTTGCCGACAATCATGCCATCACATGGGCCTCCGGGCATGTAAAACCCTGTGTCGGGGAAATGATCTCTTCAGGACATAGCAGAGTCAAACACCCTGTTAAGCTCAGTGGAGTGCTTGCAGTTGGCTTTCATTGGGAAAGTCAGAGATCACTGGCTTTCAGAAGCATATATCATCTTCTTATCCAGTATTCACCAGTTTGTGAACACCCAAATCTGTCTGACCCAGTTCAATTTTCATGACTTCTTAACATCATGAAGTGTTCATGGAGTATTAAAAAAGGAATCAAGCTTGCTCATGAGTGTAGAAGTTATATTTTAAAAGTTTGACCACTTGCTATACAAATCTCTAAAGGCAGCCGGAAAATTTGAGCCCAGACCACTTGTTAGAGATGGTTCCATTATCCAGCCTATAGCAGGCAGTATACTACACAATCTATTTGGCTATTCCAGAGTATTTAAACAATTTCATTTCGACTGGGGACATGCATCTGGTGGGTGAATCAATATTCGATGAATAAATAAATATTTGATGATGGAAAAGAAGAAATAAAGAGATATGCACTTTATAAGAGGCACAGGAGAACCAGCATAGTATAGTGTCAGACTAGGACTGGGGAGGTAAAGTAAAGGTAAAGGTTCCCTTGCTCGAAAGCCAGTCGAATCCGACTCTAGGGTTGCGGTGCTCATCTCCGTTTCAAAGCCGAAGAGCCAGCGCTGTCCAAAGACGTTTCCGTGGTCATGTGGCCGGCATGACTAAACACCAAGGTGCACGGAACACTGTTACCTTCCCACACTGTTACTTGCAATTTCTTGCTTTCGAACTGCTAGGTTGGCAGGAGCTGGAGCTAGAGACAGGAGCTCACCCCGTCATGCGGCACCCGGGTCTCGAACTGCTGAACTACTGACCTTCCACAGCCTGCAGTTCAGCGTCTTAACCACTTGAGCCACCGCAGCTCCCAAGGACTGGGGAGACTCAGGTTTAAATCACTCTTCAGCCCTGATGTTTATTTGGTGACTTGGACTGTTCTCTCAAACTCAGCTTAACCTACTTAAAATGTTATGAGGGAGAGGGGAGGAGAAATAAAAAATAATGAGAGCTTCTAAGTGGCCATTTCAAAGTGCCTTGCCTAAACATCAGTATTCCCACTGGCACTCTGAAGCCAGAACATCCAGCATTCCTTCTTTCCTGGTTTCTCATAAGCCTTTACAGACGAGTGCTAGGGGCTTCCTGAATTCTCACAACTTGTGGGGGAGTGCCACTATGTACAATAGCAGTTAAGTGTTGAGCTGCCATCCTTCAAAATCTGCTACCCAAGGCAACCACCCCACTTTACCTTGCTGCAGATCCAGCCATGAGAAACACAAATATACAGCTCTTTTGAGGTATCATTACCAATGCCTATTTATTAAATATCAATACCAATGTCTATTTATTAAATATCAATATTTCCTAACTAATAGAGTCCAGTCCTAAACATCTTTACTCAGAAGCAAGACAAACTG
The DNA here is from genome assembly GCA_029375565.1 of Gekko gecko. Lineage (NCBI taxonomy): Eukaryota > Metazoa > Chordata > Lepidosauria > Squamata > Gekkonidae > Gekko > Gekko gecko. Next base: position 127,298,512 of record JAPDNY010000005.1, read on the forward strand.
AATTCAATGGGACTTACTTGCATGCAAGTGTTTTAAGACTGTGGCCAATTTAAGAAGTCAGTACAATATTACACAACACCAGTACTGACATATGAATTGCAATGTCCCCTTTGGCCCTTTCAAATCCACGATACTTTGCTGATGTCTGCATGTGATCTCAGTCAGGTATCTTTGAGAGGTGAAACAAGAGTACCTTCACGGTATGCTTCAATGTCAAGAGCACATCTAGCCGCTCATCTTGAAGAATGTCTTTCATACTAATGCTGCGATAGATTTCCAGGAGTTCCCTGGCACGCAGAGTGAACTGGGTATCCATTTCTGTGATTTTACCATCAAAAGCCTTCCATCTTTTGGGACTGGCACACTGCAGAAACATTTTGAAGCACAGAGTCAGAATGATGGGATAAACAGCCGAATAAAGGACAATACTTGAAAACTTACCAATGATCCTTGCTTCTACAAACAGAACCCCTTGGTCTAAGTATGCAAAGAACCACTATAGTGACAACACTTTATAATTGAGAAACAATAAACTCAATAGATAAATGTACAGTTTTCCTGGTGAACATAAAATGAGAGAGCAATAAATATAAGGCAGAGGGAAGATGTTGTTCCACCAATAAACACTATGCTATTAGATAATTTACACTTGCTTCCAAAACAAATATGGCTAAAAATGGGAAGACTCCATTACAACATTTTTAGGAATATGGCTCAATACAATGTGGAAGTGAACTAGCAGCCTTTAAAAAAATGTTGCAGGACGCTTGTATAGAATCTCATAAATTTCTGTGATTAAAAAGTACAAAGTGCCTATGGGAGGGGAATGCCTAGATGAAGGGATTTAAGAGATGCTAGTTGAAATTATTGGAGAATAAGTATTCCAAAGAACAAAAGTAAAGGAATTAATTTTGAGTTTGGAGACAGGTGAAGCAGCAGGAGAAAAGAGCATGAAAATCAAGTAGGAACAAGACAGGAAAGCTTGGTTTCTTCTAGGAAGTTGATTTGCGGTAAATCTAGGGGCTAACAAAATTCACTCTAACAGACTTTAAGAGGAATAGAAAAATACAGTTGAAGTATCATGGCTTGGTGGAAAAAAAGCATAGTGGAATTCTTACTTCATGAACATGAAGAGGCAAGTTAGAATATTATAGGTACTTTTAGAAATAATGATGATGACTTTCAATAAAGATTTCCTGTGACCCCTCTCATGTTACTGTTCTACCAAATGAGCTTCATAGTCACATGGAAAAGGGCCAAGACTAGATTCTCTGATTTAGGTTGAACATTAGGAGAAATTTCCTAATCGTCAAAACAGTTAGACAATGGAACCCTTTACCTACTCAGTAGTGGGTGGGTGGGAAGGCTCTCACTTGCCAGAGGTCTTCAAGTAGAAGCTGCACTGCCAATGTGCTATTTTTGATTTGTTGCACTGAACAAGGGGACTGCAAAAAAAACTACAGGGAACTGCAAAAGATAGCCCAAACAGTTGAGTGGCAGGGAGCGACTCCCCACTGCTCAGCTGTTTTTGTGACTTTCATGGGGAACAGAAATGTGTTTAAAGGAACTTAGAGTCCCTTGAAACCCCTGCTTTCTACTCTACCCACGAACTGCCACAAACTCCTTTAAAAGTTCATGGAAGTTCATGACAGTAGACCTGTTATGAACTTTGGTTCATGAACCACGAGCAGAATTTGTGACAAATTTTGCTTCATGGTTCAGTTTGTGCCCATCCCTACCAATGTTCTCTCTAAGCTGAGGTATTGTGAGCTCGCTCATTGTTTTTTAGCCTTTGGCTCACATTTTTATCTTAGCTCAGAAATGATGACTTCAGAGCAAACTAACTTATGCAGTAGTCAAATCGCTCGCTCACAACTTTAATGCCAGTAGCTCACAAAGTAGAATTTTTGCTCCCAAGACTCCACAGCTTAGAGAGCATTGATCCCTACTTAGAATCATGTGTTTTTAAAGTTCTGTTAACACATACCACCCTGACCTGCATGGTCCAGGCTAGCCTGATCTCATCAGATCTCGGAAGCTAAGCAGGGTTGGTTCTGGTCAGTATTTGGATGGGAATTCCAGGGTCACTATGCAGAGGAAGGCAATGGCACAAACCACCTCTTAATGTTGCTTGCCTTGAAAACCCTGCAGGGTTACTTTAAGTCTGCTGCGACAGCAAAAAAAGAAAGAAAAAAGTACAACCAACCAAACAAAAAAGATTAATAAAACTGGAATTCATAAGTGAGAATCTGACAGATTATTAGAAGGTTTACCATTATAAACCATGAGGTAGGTACTGACGTATTGAAGCCAAAACTGCTTTAAAAAATCTGACAGGAAACATATTTCATTGAATAATTAAATTTTAAATCTTTCAATTAGAGCTAGCAAAATCAGAAACAGAGGATTGTTGCTCTAGCATAACCAAAGGTTTATTAATTTGTTTGCCTGTGTATGCAAGGCAAAACAAATATTTCTTAAGGTACTATAAGGTTTACACTGTAAGCCTATATTATGAGTCAGGTTTTTTTAAGAAGTTGCTCAACACTCACAAGTGATTTTTCTATGCCCAGTCACTCAGCTGAGAAAGTGAGTTTTTATTTTCATAGCTTAAAGTTTTTGTTTGTTCAGTTAAAATACAACAGCACTTTTACTTGGTGCTGTATTCATATAAATAGCAAAGCAGAAATTTTACCTGCGTACAGCAAAAATATGTACAAATAACCCTCTTGTTAGAGGTAAAAATATTATAATCTTGTGGCAAACTTCTAGACAGCAGTAAAAAATGGCACATCACATTTCCACAGGCGATTAGAAGAGCAGGAAAAGCCACTCAATGAAATATGTCAAATTTTTAGCAAAGAAGCCAAGTGTTCCCTCAGCAAGACTGTCTTTTATCCATGCCCAAGTTCTGCTTTCAGACTTCTTTTTATACGCCCCAAACTGATGCAAGAACATTTGAATCTCCTGATTTCTTTTGCCAGCTCTCTTCTGCCTTTTAGTTTGCTGGCTGCAACACAGAAATTATAATAATCCTGTTATGTAAATTGCTTCAGAGAGCGAGTCAATTGTAAATTGCATTCAGTTGCCAGCACATGAAAGCAGACCAGAGTATCAGAACTGGGTGGAAAATGCATTGGGAAACATAAAAGGCAGACTGAAGAATAACAGAGGCTGAAAGGAAGACAAATCCGGAAGAAAACTGGAAAACATCTAAACATAACACACATCCTGAGCAAATACTATTCCCTCCAGTGGTAAATGTTATGGTTGAATGCCTATGACAAAGAGAGCAAAAGGACCCCATCTGCAGACAACCTGATGTTTTGGCATACTTGGCATACTGCACAGGTATGAAGACAAATGAGTTTCTTAAAAAAAAAAAAAAGGCCCTGCCTTTGAACAGCTTCAATGCATGCATGTAGCATAACCTTGGAATATGGACAGTCAGTTAAAAGGCAGGGGACGGGGACAAAGGAAGATAGAAAAATTGGTCTTCCTCAGGGCCCTAACAGTATTTTAGAGTGGTAAGAGTGCCCAATTTTACTACCCTCCTTCTGTGTTTGATTTCTCTCTGTCCCCAATATGTTGTTTTAACTATTAGGGTGTGACCACATGCACAATTAGCCCTGCCATAGGCACGAATGCCAGGTGGATTTAAAGGATGTGATCAGACACAAACATCTGGGAAGCACCCAGCACCCGTCGGCAACCTGTTTTGCTCCAGTGCAGAAGCAGAGTAAAAATACACTGGGGGAAATCCAGTAATAAACAGGTTGCGATGGGCCACGGATGGAGTTTCTCATGTCTGATTGCTCCAGTGCGCTCTCATGGTGTCAGGATGGTCTGATCAAGCCATCCCAACTCCATGCCATTGTTTCCCCCCCTTCTGAGGGAGTCCTCAGTGCTGAGATGTCATAGAATCATAGAATGTTAGAGTTGGAAGGGACCTTGCAGGCCATCTAGTCCAACCCCCTGCACTCTGCAGGAACACAGCCGAAACCCCTACATACCTACAACATACCCAAAAGATGGCTGTCCAGTCTCCTCTTGAAAACGTCCAGTGAAGGAGCATCCACCACCTCCCGAGGCAGTCTGTTCCACTGCTCAACCACTCTTACAGTCAGGAAGTTTCTCCTGATATTAAGCTGGTAACGACTCCCTTGTAATTTCCACCCATTAGATCTAGTCTTGCAATCCGGAGCAAGAGAGAATAGATCCACTCCATCTTCTACATGACAGCCCTTCAAATACTTGAAGACTGCAATCATGTCCCCTCTAAACCTTCTCTTTCCCAGGCTAAACATACCCAACTCCCTCAGCCTTTCCTCATAAGACTTGGACTCCAACCCTCTCACCATCCTGGTCACCCTCCTCTGGACCCGCTCGAGTTTGTCAACATCCTTCTGAAAATGTGGTGCCCAAAACTGGACACAGGACTCCAGGTGGGGCCTGACCATAGCAGAATACAGCGGAACTACCACCTCCCGTGATCTGGACACAATGCTTCTGCTAATGCATCCTAAGATTGCGTTAGCTTTCTTCACAGCCGCATCACACTGCAGGCTCATGTTTAGCTTGTGATCAACCAGAACACCTAGATCCCTTTCACATGTGCTGCTGTCAAGCCAAGTCCCTCCCATTCTATATCTGTGCCTTTGATTTTTTGTACCTAAGTGTAGGACTTTGCACTTATCTCTATTGAAATTCATTTTATTTGTCTCAGCCCACTGTTCCAGCCTATCAAGATCCTTCTGAATCCTGACTCTGTCTTTTTCAGAATTAGCAATCCCACCCAGCTTCGTGTCATCTGCAAATTTGATAAGCATCCCCTCTATGTCTTCATCCAGGTCATTTATAAAAACATTGAATAACATCGGGCCTAGGACCGAGGCCTGTGGTACTCCACTCAAGACTTCCCTCCACGTAGACGCAGAGCCATTTACGAGCACTCGTTGGGTACAATTTTTCAACCAACCATGAATCCACCCAACGGTTGCGCCATTCAGCCCACACTTAACCAGCTTATCCTCAAGGATATCATGAGAAACTTTGTCAAATGCTTTACTGAAATCTAGATACACTATATCCACGGCATTGCCAGAGTCAACCATTTTAGTAACTCTGTCAAAAAAGGAGATAAGGTTAGTCTGGCATGACTTATTCTTCATAAACCCATGCTGGCTATTACCAATTAACTCATTTTGTTCAAGGTGTTCACAGACAGAGCTTTTAATAATCTGCTCCAGAATTTTCCCAGGTATTGATGTCAAACTGACAGGCCTATAATTTCCCGGGTCCATCTTTTTCCCCTTCTTGAAGATTGGGACAACATTCGCTCTTCTCCAGTCTTCCGGCACAACACCCGTACTCCAGGACCTCTCAAAGATTATAGCCAGAGGCTCTGAAATAACATCTGCAATTTCTTTTAGCACCCTCGGATGTAAGCCATCCGGCCCTGGAGATTTGAAAGTATTTAAGGCAGCTAGATGTTCTCTAACCATTTCCTTACTTATTCTGAACTGGCAGTTCCCCTTTCCTTCATATGCCCTGCATTCTTCAGTTTGTATACAGCTCACTTTACGGTTAAAGACCGATGCAAAGTGAAAGTTGAGTAATTCTGCTTTGTCTTCATCCCTTGTTAAGGCTTGACCATCTTCCCCTAGCAATGAGCTTACTCCATCCCTGTTCCTCTTTTTGCTCCGAACATAGGCATAGAAATTTTTCTTGTTATTTTTTGCATCCCTTGAAAGCCTCAGCTCCATCTGTGCTTTAGCCTTTCTGACACCATTCCTACAGATTTGTGCTCGTGTCTTGTATTCACCCTCAGTAATCTGACCCTCCTTCCATTTCCTGTACATTTCCCTTTTAAGTTTCAGCTCCTCAGAGAGTTCCTTGTTCAGCCACCTTGGCTTCATTACCCGTCTCCCACCTTTCTTTCTTACCGGAACAGTTTGAGATTGTGCCTTAAGCACTTCATTTTTCAGCATCACCCATCCTTTCTGTGCAGATTTTCCCTTCAGCATTTCCAGCCATGGGATCCTACCTATTAGATCTCTGAGTTTATTGAAATCAGCTTTCCTGAAGTCCAGGATATGAGTTCTGCTACGTCCTGGTTTCACAGTCTTCTCTATGTCAAATTCCAAGCTGACATGGTCACTATTCCCCAAGGAACCCACCACCTTCACTTCATCAACCAGTTCTTCCCTGTTAGTCAGAATTAAATCTAGGATAGCAGATCCTCTGGTTCCCACCTCCACCTTCTGAGAAATGAAGTTGTCCTCAAGGCTATTCAAAAATCTGCGGGATGTCCCATGTCTAGCAGAGTTAGATTCCCAGCAAATATCTGGATAGTTAAAATCTCCCATAACCACTACATCCTGTCTCTGTGAAAGTTTAGCAAGCTGCTGTACAAATGCATTATCCTGTTCCTCCGGTTGATTTGGAGGTCTGTAGTATACCCCCAAAATAATATCCCCTTCTTTCCCCCCCTCTATCCTTACCCACACACTTTCAACAGGGCAACTCTCAAAATCCTGAATTTCAGTGCAAGCATATTCATTCTTGACATATAGTGCCACCCCACCCCCTTTTTGTTTATTCTGTTCCGTTTGAACAAGGTATATCCTTCAATCACTGTGCTCCATATATGAGAGTCATCCCACCAAGTCTCAGTGACACCTATCAGATCATACCTATTTTCCAATATTTGGAGTTCAAGTTCCTCCTGTTTATTTCTCATACTCTGTGCATTAGTATAAAGACACCTCAGATTACAGACATCCCTTCCTACCATAGGTCCCTTCAAATTTACCTGAAGATTACTAAACTCACCTCTCTCTCTCGTTCATTTATTCTCTGGTCATTCCCCGTCCTGAACTTAGTGTTGGGGATGCCACTTTTTCTTCCCACCCCCGATGTCTTTAGTTTAAAGCCCTCCTGATCAGGTTCTCAAGTCTTCCAGCGAAGACATTCCTCCCATTCTTTGTCAGGTGCACCCCATCCATCGCCAACAGTCCTTCATGTCGGAGGTACATACCATGGTCCAGGAAGCCGAAGCCCTCTCGACGGCACCATCTACGTAACCAGCCATTCACTTCCAGTATCCTGTTCTCCCTTCCAGCTCCATGGCCCTCAACAGGTAAAATGGAGGAGAACACCACCTGAGCCCCCAGATCTTTCACCTTCTTGCCCAGAGCCTCATAGTCTTTGGAGATCCATTCTAGGTTTCTTCGGGCCGTATCGTTTGTTCCCACGTGGATCAGAAGGAGTGGGTAGGGATCAGAGGTCTTGATCAGTCTTGGAATTCTCTCCGTCACATCTCGGATGGATGCTCCAGGAAGGCAACAAACCTCTTGAGATTCCTTGTCCGGTCTGCAGACACCTTCTTCCGTCCCTCTCAGTAGGGAGTCACCAACCACCACTACTAGTCTCTTCCTCTGTGGGATGGTTTGGTTCCCTCTCTGCCTATGTGCTTGTGTGCCAGTCACATCCATTCGATCACAAAGTGTGCCGTTCCGGTCTTCCACCAACAGAAGTGGCTGGTATCGATTTTGCTGCTCCACTGGCTGTGATTGTTTTCTGAGTATCTTACTCCTCAAAGTCACTTTCTTCCACTCACCCATGTGGTCCTTGTTACTTCCTTCCTCTTGCTGTTCTTTCAGGGGCTCTTCTTCTGTCATGTCTGAAAAGCTTTCCACCTCCTTGGTGTTCTTCAGAGCACAGATTTGTGCCTCGAGTTCTCCCACCTTCTCCTCAAGCATTTTTACAAGCTTGCACTTGCAGCATGTATAATTCATTTCTTGGCGTGGCAGAAAAATAATCATGGCACAGCCCAGGCAGGTCACTGGAGTAGATCCCTCGCTATCCATTATCCCAGGAGCTATGCTTTCTTCTACAGCTTCAGGAACTTCCCTCAAACTCTGATGTAAATTCTTCTTTTTGTGATGTGCCCTGAAAACTTTGAGACTGACGAAATGTCTATCTCACCAGAACGTCTACCTCCTGAACTCAGAAGCAGCGCTTTACTCAAGCACTTACAAGGCCTCCAAGTACGACCCACAGGCTGCGACCCACAGGCTAAGAGCCACATGTGATTCACTGATTCCTTGTTTAAGCATATCAGAATCAAACAGCAAAAAAAAACCAAAACCCCTGACTGGATTTCAACTCAAACTGGTTATTATACTATAGAGTAGCATCTCTGACGTGGCTAAAAGAATGGATTACATTAGAAAACATAAGATTGAAGCTAGAAAGACATGATCTCTTATTAGGTTAGCATGCATTTGTATGGTATGGAAAAGCAAGTACGCACAAATATTTTAAACAACACCTTATTAGGTCTTCCTTACTGAAGGTATGGGAAGAAACTAAAAGTCATTTTTATACTAAAACACCGAAATGGGTTGCACCATTGGAAGCATTTACAAATCCTAACCTATTACAAATAGATACACTGCTAAGATATGAAGATTTGTTAGACAACAAAACTGAGCTAAAGCCAACTGAAAGTTTAACATGGTGGGAAAGAGTTCAAATAGAGTCAAGATATGCTAAAGATAAATCAATAGGTTTTTATGTAAATATAACAGAAATGGATAAGATATTGCTACATTCTGATGAGAAATCGATGAAGAAATTGTATGCATTATTGCTAGATAATAAGACCCAGGATGAAGTAGTGAAAAACTCTATGGTAGAATGGGTGCAAAACTTGGGCCACAATATTGTGTTGGAGCAATGGGGAAAAAGGTAAAGATTACTAAAGCAATTTCATATAAAGAAAATATTTACAAAATGTTTTATAGATGGTATCTTACCCCAGATAAACTTGCAAAGATTTATCCTAAAGTATCAAATATATGCTGGAAATGTCAAAATAATCCTGAATCCTTTTATCATATGTGGTGGTTATGTGAAGAAGCGAAAAAATATTGAGTTTGGATTCATGAAATTTTACAAAAAATGTTAAAAAATCCTATCCCCTTTGTAACAGAATTATTTTTCTTGAATATTATACCAGAAAAATGTAAAAAACAAGATTTTTACCTTATAATTCATGTAACAACAGTGGCAAGAACACTCTATGCCAAATACTGGAGAGGAAAGGAAGTACCCTCAAGAGAAGAACTTGTAAATAAAATGCTGAAAACTGCTGAAATGGATAAACTAACTTTAATCTTGAAAGGACAACCAGAGACAATCTTTGAAAATACTTGGTCAAGATTTTACAAATGGATTGAAAAATACAATAAATAAAGTATACAGACTCACAATTTATTTTAAGGATATTAAAAATTTTATTTTTACATATCTGCAAGAGAATTATACAATGATTTATGGTGGAATATATACAAAATTAATGATAATAGCCTCACTCCCCCCCCAGCTTTATCTCATGCATGTGATCGCCCCCAGAGTTAAGCAGTGGCCTGTGCCAACCAGGAGAGTAACAAAACCAGCCATTCATAAATAAGGCAGGAATTTCTACACATTTGAGCGATTCTCCACATATTCAGGAGTCCCTTGGTGGTCTGATGAGAACCAAACATGCCTCAGAAAGCACAGAAAGTTGAGGGCAGATGAGAGTTAGGCAGAAGATTATCCAGTTGGGACAGAAAAGCCTGTTTGACCACTGGAAGCCTCCTCTCCTTTCTTGTTGGTTTACTTTTTCTCTGTGTACTATTAGCTGCTCTGGATCCTCTGGGTGAGAAAAGTGGAATATAATTATGCTAAATAAATATGCTAAATATTAATCAACTCCAAGGTAGATTGCCTACCATGAAGGGGCTCCATTCACAAACAAGACTTGTAGTTTTACATACTTAGTGAACAAAATATTTGCTTGTAAATCAAAATGATATCCCTCTTCTGCTGCCCCAGTGGGTCCGATGGGAACTGAGAATGTACACTGACCCCAGAATGTTGACAGCTGCTGAGAGTCAGTTAAAATAGAAGGAGAAAAAGATGGTGATGGGGAAATGATCCCCTAAAAGCTTATAGTATTCTAAAGGAGGATCTTTCCTAATTGCTCATCCCTTCCTCCCACGACCCCCTGTATATGTCCAACTCACAGTCAAAATCATCTATAATCTATGAGAATGTGTGCTTCCTAGGTGAGGTCCCTGAACTGACATCTATCGCATTTTCCTCCCTCCCCTTTTCTCTACTGGAACAAACAGCACCTCCAGCATGCTGTTTCACATTGGGAAAATGGTGTGTGTGGGGTGGGATGTCCAGTTCCAAGGATCCAATCCACATTAGGCCCCCATATCTGCTATTTACCAAAGCTTAAAGAGATGGGAAATTTGACTGCAGCTCTGTACATACAAGTGCATAAATTCTAATGAATACACATGAATTGGGGACAGGCTTCCTCTGTCTATTAACTGGACATACTTAATGAGTTTTAAAAGGGACTACCACATTGTAATCCTTACAACAACTTTGCAAGATAGAATTGTTATACTACACTGGTGGGCAGCAATGTTCCCTCTAAGCTATGGAGTCTTGTGAGCCAAAACTCTACTTTGTGAGCTACTGCAATTAAAGGTGTGAGCAATCAATCTGGCTACTGCATACAGTATTTTGCCCTGGATCCATCCTTCCTGAGCCAAGACAAATATGTGTGAGTTGGAGGCTACAAAACTGTGAGCAAGCTCACAGTAACTCAGCTTAGAGGGAACACCGGTGGGCAGTGGCTCAGTTAAGGCCATTTAGACTCAAGACTCAAAGGCACTATTCCACACACTTAGGGCCTCCACAAAATCATGGATGGGTTGCAAGACTACAACCAGTCACGGGGTACCTCTGTGGGTAATTATGTGACAGCTATTCCAATTTATAGCTCTGTCTCTTAGCCATTTAACAAGTGGTGATTTTAGTTGTGCTAAAACCAAGGTCAGGATTGTACTTTTGGGAAACGTGAAAAGCTGAACTTGTGTTTAAGAAGTGACACTCTTAGCCATGAGAAGATAGATCTATGCACCATAAAAGGAAAAGATGGGCATGTGAGAAGCAAATGTTTACTAAGAGCCAGCAACCAAAAAAGTTACCTCAGTCTACCAAAGACCAAGTCAGATTGCAAGTACAAGGAAAATGGAAGAATTCCAATACTCAGCAAAAAAGAGTCGAAGACTCAAACCAGCGTTTTAATGTCCAGTAATGAATAAGACCAGGCCACCCAGACTCTTGGGGCTGGCTAAGCAGCACTTTGGCCTCCATTCCTCCAGGAACATGCTAGGGCATCAGCCAGGTTTGGATGGAAAGGCCAATGGCATGAACTATCAGCTCCACAGAGCAGCTGTACACATGGCCATTGGATTGGTGCAGTTGTAGTTCCTTCTCACTTCCTTCTCAGAACTACTATGAATGTGTAAAAGTCAGCAACCATGTGCCCACCCTTCTATGTGAAGGCACTGGTCCACACAATTAGGGCCTCCACAAAATCATGCCTGGGTTGCAAGACTACAACCAGTCACGGGATACCTCTGTGACTGTAGATGATCATGTGGCAGCAATCAAAATTTGAATGGAGGCCTTCTACCATATTACTGCATGTACCTGACAATCTCCCCTGCCCTCACTCTTCTTCAAAACTCATTTTCTTTAACAAATATTTCTCAAACCAGCAGAGTTTCACTCCTCTCTGTTCAACTGCAATTCACTGCAAAGCTTCTAAATTAGTTTTTATTGCAGTGGCTGCCAGTGATATATGGAGGTGGGTAAGTAAACACAACATATTTATCCTATCTTTTAAAAGAACTAATTCCCCATTTTGACATGTACTTTTCTGCTTCTGCCAAAATAAATAAATAAAATAAGCACCCAAACCAAAGCAAAGGGGGCAGCCAACTGCTCTTCTGTGTAAGCTTCCAGACTACAGCTTATCCCATACTGCTCCATTCACTTTAAAGATTCTGCAGTGACATGGTAAATCAAATTTGCAGACACACAGCCAAACAACCTAACAACTGTAGCTCAAAGGTTCTGTTATGTATTGAAATGTGAATTACTGCTATACTTTCACATGTTAAGCTTGCTTCTGAATGTGGCTCCTCAGATGTCGCATTACTATTGGTTGGTTTCAAAGAAACCTCTGTAAATACCAATCACTGTGTGAGATTGTTGCAAAGAGGGAGCGGTCCTGATTGGCCTTTATCCCTGTATTGTCATTGGTCCTTAACTTATTATGGGTGTGGCTTTGACAGCCTGGGAGAGTTTAAAAGAAGGAGCTGTGCTCCCCTTGTTGTTGGTGTGTTCTGAGTTGGTGTTTGCTGTTACAAATAAAGCTGAAATCATTTGTTGAAATCAAAACGTTGTTGAGTTCCATACTTAACAGGTTCAACCTGAAGAGCTACAAACCTTCTCTGCATACAGGATAGGAGGGAGCAAGGACACATATAGGACGCTAGTGTAACCTACCCATTCCATGACACATTGATTCCCACTGCTAGTGTACCACTGCTGTCAGGGGATGCTGCCCTATGCCAGGCTAATCATAGAAAGCTAAGGCCTTCCCACAGCCTGCCTTGTCAACTACTCTTCCCAGTGCCTCTAGCATGCCAATTACTCATGGCCTGGATAGGAGTAGTATGGGGTAAAAACAGGTTGCTTACCTATAACTGATGATCTTCGAGTGGTCATCTGTGCAGTATCACACATGGGTTGGGCGCCTGTGCACGACCTCGTTCGGAGAAACTTCTAGAGCTTTACCTCAGAAGAGCTTTGGCAGGCTCTCTTCCTGCCCTGGGGAGGAGGCACACACCGCGCATACCCAGAGTGGGGGAGAGAGCCGCCTCCCACTCAGTTCCTTTGACCGCCACCTGTAAGTCTGATCAATTCAAAGAAGGAAATCTGGAGATGCCAGCGGCGGGGAAGGCTGGGTGGGATTGTGGTACTGCACAGATGACCACTCGAAGATCATCAGTTACAGGTAAGCAACCTGTTTATCTTCGTTGTGGTCTCTGTGCAGTCCCACACATGGGTGATTACAAGAGCTGAACCAGTTGGAGGAGGGAGCTGGCAGCTGAAAAAGACACAAGCGGACTGGTTAAGACACAGTATCATCATCAAAACAAATCACCCAAGGGTCCTACCTGAGGGTGCAGCAGGATCAAGCGAAGAGAGATCGTAGCACTGTCTGACCGAAGGCAGTGGGTCACGAAGGTCGATGTCGAAGACCACGTAGCAGCCGCACAGACGTCTTCCAACGGGACACCCGCCAGGAAAGCGGTGGACGTCGATACCGCCCATGTGGAATGGGCAGTGACACAGGTAGGAACAGGTTGACGTGCCAGCTCATAGCAAAGGGCTATGGTGGAAGTCACCCATTTAGAGAGTCATTGAGAAGAAATCGGCTCCCCCAGACGCGGGGGACCATAAGCTAGGAACAGCCGAGGAGATTTACGGATGGGCTGCGTCCTATGCAGGTAAAAAGAGAGTGCTCTGCGAACATCGAGGCAGTGCAAGGCCCTTTGAGGGGCATCAGTCGGGTTCGGAAAGAAGGTAGGTAGGACAGATGACTGAGAAAGATGAAAGGCAGAGATGACTTTAGGGAGGAAGGAAGGATCTGTTCTAAGGACAACCTTCTCCCTATGAAAAACAATATAGGGGGGATCAGCCCTAAAGGCAGCTAGCTCCCCTACTCGACGAGCAGTAGTAATGGCTACAAGAAAAGCCGTCTTCCAGGAAATTAACCTGAGGTCGGTGGTAGCCATGGTTTCGAAGGGTTTGGACATGAGTTGAGAAAGGACCAGCAACAAACTCCACGAAGGAACCAAGGGTTTCATAGGAGGGCAAAGCCGAAGAAGACCTTTGAGGAACGTTTTGGTGAGACGATGGGAGAACACAGATGACCCCTGTATCAAGGGATGGTAAGCGGAGATCGCCGCCAGGTGAACCCTCAAGGATGAGTATCGGAAGCCAGTATCCTTCAAGTGGACGATGTAGGAAAAAATCTCACAGAGAGATGCCCGAAGTGGATCCAAGGAGCAATCAAAAGCATAGGACTGGAATCTGCTCCACTTGAGCCAATAGGAACGTCGAGTAGAAGGCTTCCTGGCGTTCAAGAGGATTTCAGAAACTTGAGACGGGAAGTCTAGGGCTGGATCTTCCAGGCCGTCAATCTGAAAAATCCCGAATTGGGATGGAGGATTCTCCCTCGGGCCCGAGAGAGGAGATCTGGGACGACAGGGAGAGGGTGGAAGGAACGACGGGAGAGTTGGAGCAGGTGGGGAAATCAGACCTGACAAGGATCTTCTGGACGACCCGGGAGATAAAAAAGAACGGAGGAAAAAAGTAGAACAGGGTCCCGGCCCACTTGTGAAGGAAAGCATCCCCGAGCGACCGAGCAGACGAGGGACCCCTGCTGAAAAACAGGCAACATTGGGCATTGTCGGTGGTCGTGAAGCCGTCGACAGATGGGTGACCAAACTTGAGAAAGAGAGGTCAAAGATACCAGAGGGGAATGGACCATTCGTTGTCTGACGAGGTGGAGCGACTCAACCAATCGGCATCGACATTTTGATCTCCAGGAATGTGTATTGCCGAAAGTGTGATGGAGTAATCGAGGCACTAGGACCAGAGGTCGATTGCCAAGTTGCAGAGACGAACAGAGGCAGTGCCGCCCTGCTTGTTGATGTAGTAAACCACGGTGGTGTTGTCGGAAGCCACTTGGACAACACGTCCCTGAAGGATCGGAAGAAATGACCGAAGGGCCAGATGAACCGCTCGCAACTCTAGGAGATTTATGTGACGAGTTGCGTTGCGAGCAGACCAAACCCCCTGAGCAGAAAGCATTCCGCACTGGGCTCCCCAACCCCAGAGGGAAGCGTCTGTGGTCAGCAACAACTCAGGAGGAGGAGGCCAAAAGGGCATGCCTGAAAGGAGGTGGACGGGGTGAGACCACCAGTCGTGAGAGTCGAGGACGCTCTGTGGGATCGACAAAATCATGTGCCAAGGACTCCGTAGAGGATCGAAGGCGCGGAGGAGCCACAACTGAAGTGGCCGCATTCTCAGCTGGGCGTGACAGACTACGAACACTGTGGAAGCGAAATGACTTAAGAGCCTCATCACAGAATGGGCGGATTGTCGAGGAGTCATCTGAAAGGAGGACACCATCGCCAGAATGTCAGAAGCCCTCAATTCTGAAAGAAAGGCAGCTTCGAGATTGGTGTCGAGACGAGCCCCGAGAAATCGAAGGAGGGGCTGAAGGGAGGACTTGGCGACATTGACACAGAGTCCAAGGGCACAGAGGAGGGAAAGAGTCTCTCGAGTATCGTGGAGCAACTGAGTTGGCGTCGGAGCTACGAGAAGCCAGTCATCGATGTAGGGATAAAGTGTGATCCCCCGTCAATGAAGCTCAGCCACCACCACAGCCATCAGCTTGGTGAATATCCTTGGGAGCGGAAGAAAGGCCGAATGGAAGGACTCTGTACTGGTAGTGTGCATCTCCAATGACAAAACGAAGGAATCGACGGTGTTGGGGACGGATAGTGACATGGAAGTATGCATCTTGAAGATCGACCGACGCGAGCCACGCCACCCGTGGAATGAGGGGAAGGATCGACTGCAACGTAACCATCCTGAATTTTTGATACCGAATGTAACGGTTGAGATCTCGAAGATCCATAATCAGTCGGAAGCCACCGTCTCTCTTGGGAACCAGGAAATACTTTGAGTAGAAGCCGTGAGTCCGTTGCGCCTCTGGGACGACCTCGATGGCTCCCTTGGCAAGAAGGGTGGAAATCTCAAGATCGAGAAGACGTCTGGGGTCGTGACAACAAAGTGTGGAAGGACTGGAGGCAAAATGAACTCTATGGCGTACCCGACCCATAGAATGGTGAGGACCCAGGAGTCAGTGGAAATTTCTTCCCAAGCTGGTAGGAAGGGGAAGAGACGGGTCCGGACGGAAGGGGTATACAACATCGGAAAGGACAGGTGGTGGGGACAGTCAAACAGACTGTTTGGGCTGCGGTGGCTTCTTCAAAGGCTGAGGTTGATGCTTGGAGGGAGGTCAGGAGTCATAAGGCTTCCTCCTCCATTGGGGATTGGATGCCGGTGACAAATATCGTCTGGAACTGGAAGGCTTCCAAGGACAGTTCCGAGGCCGGTAAGAAGAGGTGGAGACCCCGAGGTTTTGAGCCTGCTTCCGACTGTCATTGACAGCTTTTAAAGCCTCATCGGTAGTAGAGTGGAAGAGGCCATCAGCATTGAATGGAAGATCCTCTATGCGGAACTTAACATCAGGTTGTAAGGAGGTGCCCTGCAGCCAAGCATGGTGCCTGAGAGCGACGGAAGAGACCAGAAGCTTCGAAGAGCAACCAACAGCATGATGGACTGAGTTAATCTGCTGTTTCGATATGGAGCAGATTTCCGACAAGGCACCCGACAGAGTGGCACGATGTTCCTCAGGGACAAAGTCCAAGACGGGATGGACAGCATTTGCGACGTTGAAGGCATATGCCGACTGATAAGAGAGATAGGTGTCGATGCGGAGATTCATGGAGGCAAAAGAATACATCTTTTTGGCAAGAAGGTCAAATTTGCGACCCTCACGGTCAGGGGGTGCAGACTGTCGTACGGGCTGCTTTGATCTCGACGATGAATGTACGACCATCGAATTCGACGGTGGTTGAGAGAGGAGGAACTTGCCGGAATTCTGCTGGATCTTGTAAAGAGCATCATACCATCTAGAGACCGGGGGGATCGATGCCGGGTGCTCCCAAGATTCCTTCAAGACCGAAAGGTGGACCGGAAGCAAGGGCAAGACGGTAGAAGGAGGAAGGTCAGCTTGGACCAGCTTGTGAACCACGTCGGTCACAGCAGGCGACTCCGTGGAACCCTGGATTTGAAGGGTGGTGGCCATTCGAGTAATGAGCTCCAAGTAAGCCTTAGGACCCTCAATGGGAGAAATAGAACCCGAGCGTCGAGGCTCGTCATCGACTCGAGTGCCATCGGGATCAAGCTCCGCAGAGTCTGAACGGTCAGATATCGACATCAGAGAGGAGGACTTCAATGGCTGAGCAAGATCAATAGCTGCATGGTCGTCAGGAGGATGATGATACTGAGGTTCTAAGGGAGAACTCTTCGGGGCATCCCTAATCCTCGAAGGTTCAGTAGGTTGGTCCCGAGGAACCAAACGCGCTGAGGCTACCGAGGTGGAGTGGCGTGGGCAGCCAGAGACATGACTCCGATCAGTATGTTCGGAGTGTCGGATCCGATCATAATGATAACGCTCAGGTGTCGGGGACCTCAAATAGTAGTAGGCACAGTGCGGACGTTCTCGGCTCTCATCGAAAGACCAGCATTGATCGGAAGGCGAGCCCGATGAAGACGGAGACTGTCGACGGATCAGCCTCCTTTGGTCATAACGGGAGTGAGACCGTGAGTGTCGATGCACCAAAACAGGCCTCTCGTCCAAATTGTGGACGGGGAGATTGGAATGCCTCGAAGGAGACTGGGAACGGCGGCGAGGAGACAACGGTGGTGGCGACCTCGTTGACTGACCCAGAGGAATTAAGCCCGAAGTCAACGACAAAGTATGCTGCGGCGTTGTAGGCTGTACTACAGATCTTTGAGAGGTAGAGGCCAACACAGGCATCGAAGTCAACAAGCCAGTAATGACGACAGGCTCAACCACCGAAGCCGATGCAGATGGTTTAGCCTTCGGTTTTGAAGGGGTCTTTTCGTCAGCCCTCTTCGGTTTTGGTTTTGGTGTCTTCGAAGAGGTGTCCGATTTTTTTAGCCGCAGAGGCATGAGAAGCCGCGGAAGACATTGTGGGGCGTAAGGCCGACTCTAAAAGGACAGCCCTAAGTCTAACCTCTCGATCACGATGAGCCTGTCGAATAAAACTCGCACAATGTGGGCAACTATCAACCTTATGGGCTTCTCCCAAACAAATTAAACAAAAGTTGTGCCTGTCATTCGAGGGGATCTTGGCAGGGCAACGACGGCACACTTTGAAAAACTTAGTTTTTCCCATACAAAGTGAAACCCACCCACCGAAGAAAGCGGGGGGGGGGGGACAATAGAAAAGAGAAAATCTTTTTTTTTTTAATAAGAAGGAAAGAAGAAGAAATATGAGAAAAAAGAAAGGACAAGCACGGGAAGATGGCGGCGAGCCGACAGTGAGAGAACTCTGCTGCTCCGCTCTTCTGACTAAGTATTTTATTCTGTGTTCTTCTATGAGACTCCTTTCCCTCTTGTAATCTCTGCTGGATAAATTGCATCTCCATAATTGAACCTGTTTGCAGCCTTTAAGAACTCCCTGAGCTTAACTACTACAAACAGCCATAATGAGCAATGGGAAATGCCCTAAATGCTCCAGAGACGCGGAGGAGGCTTTTTCTCCTCCGAAATGCAAACAAACCAAGATAGATGACTTTGTCGGAGGAGGGCACCCCACTGCTGCTGTTTACAAAATCCCTGTCTCTAACAGATTTGCGGCTTTAGTTCAAGAAGTATGTAAATTGGAGGATAGTATAGACACGGAGGAAGTTTCCCCCAGTTCTACACCAGCACAAATGCCTTGCTGTGACTGTGAGAGGACTCTCTGTAGTATAACAGAATTGACTTTCCTTACAGTCAAGCATATTCTAGGTTATTTAAAGGACGTCAAGGAGAAGCTTGAGAAATTGTCGGATATGAGACCCAAGGCTAACGTGGTGAATAAGCTCAGTAATTCCCCAGGCACTGATAACTTGCCTAATAAGAAAACCACTTATCCATCAAGCAGGAATAAAGCTTCAACCACTTTTTTTCATCCTACAACCAAAAGTGGAGATGGGAGCTATAGACTTCATCTGACCCTACAACCAAGGCAAATCTGTCTGACTATCTGTGGTTTTCAAGGTAGGGTTCCCAGGTGGAACACTAGATGGATGGCACTCAAACATCTAAGCACACTATTTGGTGTACGTGTCTCCAGAATTGATTTAGATGTTATGGAATTGATCAGTCAGCCGAATCAGGTGCAGAGAGTTCTACTCAAGTTTCACAGCAGACATTTTCCCTCTTTAATGATGAAGCAAAATATAGTTTTTAGGAAAAAAGGGATTTTTCCGGCACGAGTATTTGTAAATACCCTGAAACCTGTCCCTCTCCTGCCAATGGCCTGTAAGATGAACATAGAAAGGAATAAAGTGACATCTACTCAACCTGACCTGATGGACCTTTCCCTAAGGGAAGATAAAACCCCTGCCCTAGATGTGGAGTATAAGTCTGATAAGCTGCCAAGGGAGTATTCACCCTCTACAGCCTTTACCCATACAAGTTTGAATCTGGACAATTCTGTAGAGGAAGATTTGAAGGATGTATTCCCAAAACTCCCAAGAGAAGATCAAGTTGTCATTGTGGATAGATTGGAGCTGCTGAAGAATAGCTTATTGGCCTTGGGGAATCATGGTGGGAGCTTAGACTCTGATACTCTAAAAGTGACTCCACTCCAACACAATCATAAAGCCTATGAAGAGCCTGAACATCCCAGCATTATAATGAACTTTGCTACGGATATGGCCATGCTATTGGATTCAAATAACTGCAAGACAGAGAAGGAAGTAGTTAGTAATGTTAAGAAGACCTCTGACAGTGAAAGTTGCTCGACTACTGCTAAGCTGTCAAGCAAGATAAACCCTTTTCCTGTGGCCGCTCTGGAGGATGTAACCTCTAATCCTGATTTTCAAACCTTAAGCTCTCCTATGATTGGAAATCTAAATGGGCTTCCGGCTAAAGAATCGTTTTTGGACTCTAATAAAAGTGCCAGTAATGGTTGTATCTTTAAGGACCAAAACTGCGTCCTGGATATTATCGAATCAGCAGATTGACAAACAGTCTCCCTAATATCCTGGAACATTGCAGGTTGGTCCTCCAAAAGGTTGGATAAAGATTTTTTAGACTATATTACACAATTTGATGTAATTTTCTTACAGGAAACATGGATGATTAATGATTTTATTATTCCTAACTATACACAAATTTTAACCTCAGCCTCTCCAAGCAAAAAAGAGGGAGACCATCTGGTGGATTAGGAATATTCATTTCTTGCTCTTTGAATGTATCTATTAAGGAACTTACTAGTAGTCACAATTGGGCCGTTGCTGTAGTGATGACTCTCCATAAACACATGATAATTTGTATTAATCTTTATTTGAGACCACAACCCTCCCAAGACTCAACAAGAGCAATTTGGGAGGAGGTGGAACAGTTTATATTAGACTGTATCCAAAAATTCCCATATGCGATGCTTATTATAGGGGGGACTTAAATGCTAGGTTGGGCCTTAATAATGCAGTACTTTTTGATAAATTTGGTTGTCCTGATTTGGAAATTAACCAACTTTCATTCAATCGTACCTCGCTAGACCCGGGGATAAATTTCTCTGGTTTATGTCTGATTCACCTGGCCTCTAAACTGAATTTATTAATTTTAAATGGTTCAGTTAAGGGTGATTATCCAGGGCAAGTTACATTTTGCTCAGGACAAAAAAGATCTACAATTGACTATATTTTGATTTCTGGGGATTTATTTTCAAGGTTGTCCCAATTTAAGGTTGATTTAAGACCTGAGAGTGACCATTTTCCGTTAAATTTTAGTTGGGTCACTGAAGTTCAACCAGCAAATCTGTATACCAGAAGGACCCAAAATGAGGAGATTGTTCATATTAGGATTAAAAATAAATGGACTAACGCACTTGATGAGAAATGTACCGTACGTTCGCTTTCGGCGGAGGGTATGGCACTCCATTCCAGGATTATGAGTTCTCCTGTTGATAGTGATTCTTTACTATCTCTTTATAATGAGTTTATCAAATTTTTCAATCCGATTTTAACGAGACCCAACACCCCCAAAATAATAAAAATAAAACTTTTCATAAAAGGTGGTTTGATCAAGAATGTATTCAGGCTAAGCAGATCCTTATAGCGAGTTGTAGGGCTGCTATGATAAATTCTAATAAATTAAATGACTTTCAGCTTAGCAAAAAAGCCTACAAGGCTCTATTAAAGTCAAAAAAACGTGCTCATGTGCTATCTAAGTGGAAAACTCTAATAGAGATTACTAAGAACAGGGATAATGTGGGATTCTGGAAGTTTGTGTCTGGAGTACATGGGAATAAAAGTAATATGATGGCAAGTGTTATACCCGCTGTGATTTGGGAAAAACACTTTGAGGTATTATATTGTGATCCACAGCTGACCCCTTCTATGGTAGTCCCTTCAGAGATCTTGCCTATTTGGCCCCCAGTTACATCAGAAGAGGTCACCTTAATGATTAAGCAGTTAAAAAATGGGAAGGCTCCTGGGAGTGATTTCATTCCCCCAGATCTTCTTAAGAGTAACGTTGACTGGTGGTCACCGATACTGGCCAGACTTTTACCCATATTGACCATACTGCTCAGATTCCATCAGACTGGGGCCTTGCAATTATTAATCCTATATACAAGAAAGGTATCAGGTCAGACCCTAATAATTATCGTCCGATTAGTCTCTTAAATACCATCAGCAAATTGTACTCCAGACATCTGCAAATTAAATTACATAATTGGCTTGAACATGATAATTATTTAAGTAAAGAACAGGCGGGCTTTACCCAGGGTCGTTCAACTCTTGATCATTGTCTTGTTCTAGATTATTTTATTCAAAAATATGTTAGAGTAGCTAAGAAATCTCTTTTTGTCGCCTTTGTGGATCTGAAGGCGGCCTTTGATTCTGTCTCTCGGGGAAGACTTTGGGCAAAGCTGAATTCCTCAACTATAGATAAAAGACTTTTACATCTGATGATTAAAGTGCATGAGAACACGCAACTACAAATCAGATGTAACAGTGAAGGAATGTTATCTAAATTCATCCCCTCCCAGAAGGGAGTAAGACAGGGTTGTTTACTCGCCCCTCCTTGTTTAATATTTATGTTAACTCCCTTATTCAGTCTCTTCATGGAGTAGATGTGCATGCCCCTAACTTCTCAGGAGGAGAGGGGGTTCCAATTCTGATGTACGCAGATGATGCTATCCTACTGTCCCAAACTAGAGTTGGTCTTAACTGGGCCTTAAGAATCTTTAGCAAGAAATGTAACGAGGAACTATTAACGATTAATTATTCTAAAACCAAGATTATTCATTTTAATAGGGCTTATAAGAAAGATACTTGGAGAATAAACGGACACCCTATAGAGCAAATTAAAACATACAAGTATCTGGGGGTAACCTTCAGTTATAATGGCAGCTCCTCAGCGCATATAAGTTCTACAGTCTGCTCAGCTGAGAGAAATGCTAATGCTATTATTAGATTCTTCAGGATGGAAGGCCAAGGTGTAATTCAAGCAGCCTTAAAATTGTTTGATGCAAAGATTTTAACCCAACTCACATATGGTATGCAAGTAATTACTTTAAGTGATAATAATTTTAAGGACCTGGAAAAAGTTCAATCTAAATTTATTAGAGCACTATTTAATGCGCCTAAATGTACAGCAAATGTAGTTCTTAGGCAGGAGATTGGGGTGCCAAGAGTGAAAACGAAAATTTGGATTGCTTCGATTTATTACTGGTTAAGAACGCATTTGAAACCTACAGGCCTAATTCCATCCTTTTTAGCTGCCACCCCATATCCCGAATGGTCCTCCAAAATATTGGTCAAACTTGGTTCAATTGGGCTTCATCCTGTAAGTCTTTTCGATCTAGGATTGACCAAAGCTAAATCTATAGTATCCCAACGTCTAATGGATATAGAGGCGCAGACAGAAGAAGCGCTTCTACCCTCGAGATATGGAGTTTTAAAATCTTGGGCAGGTTTTGCACCTGCTCCTTATCTTTCTAACATTATATATGATGGCAATAGATGGGCTTTTTCTAGAGCTCGTTTTGATGCCTTACCCTCTAATTTATTACAAGGAAGGTTCTTGCGTTGGCCTATCTCCCAAAGATGTTGTCCCTGTACAGGTCTTGAGATAGAGTCGGTCCCACATATTCTTTTACATTGTAACTTTTACGCTACGGAGAGGCAGCTGTTAATTTTCCCATTGTTGTCTACATTTAAACCTCTGGATGTCCACTTGAAATTTGCAGAACCAAGGATTCTAACCTTTTTGTTGGAAGATCGGAAAGAGAGGATATCTTTAGCTGTGGCAAAATTTTGCTTCCTCGCACTTAAAAAGAGGAAGCTTGTACCTCAGACAGCAAGTCAATGATAAAGTAGTATTGCTCCTGTTTCCACCTTAATGATACACTGTGTTGCTCCCGCTTTTGCTCTTAATGCTGTTTTATATATTTATTTAATTTTATGTATCTACCATGTATTTTACCTCAATCCTTTTTTTTTGGAAATATTTTATATTGGCTGGTCGCTTGACCGTACTAATAAACTTGACTTGACTTGACTTGACTTGAGAAAAAAGAAACAGAAAGAGAAAAAGAGTAGATAAAATACTCAGCTGAGGTAACGAACGGAGGAACAACAATAAGGTGTGAACGCGAAGGCGATCGAAGAAGAACTGAGTGGGAGGTTGCTCTCTACCCCGCTCTGGGCATGCGCGGTGCGTGCCTCCTCCCCAGGGCAGGAAGAGAGCCTGCCAAAGCTCTTCTGAGGTAAAGCTCTAGAAGTTTCTCCGAACGAGGTCGTGCGCAGGCGCCCGACCCATGTGTGAGACTGCACAGAGACCACGACGAAGATCAGTAGGGTTGCCAGCTCAGGGTAGGGAAATACCTTGAGATTTTGAAAGCTAAGCAGGGTTGGATGGGAGACCACCAACAAATATCAGGGTTGCTATGTAGAGACAGGTAGTGGGAAACCATCTCTGAATGTCTCTTGTCTTGAAAACCCTATGGGGTCACCATAAGTCTGTTGTGACTTGATGGTGAAAAAGAAAAAAGAAAAAGAAGAGATAAAAGCACATACCAAAACAAACAAGCAAACAAAACTAGATTAATAAAACTCAGGAGTTCATAAGTGAGAATATGACAGATTCTTAGAAGGTTTAGCATTATAATTAAATGAGGAACTGATAACTGGGCATTGACAGCAAAAAAAAAAAAAAGGAATGAGACCTACTATAGTATGTTTTACAGTGCAATCTTAGGCAAAGTTACTCCTGTCTTGGGCAGCTGAAATCAATATGCTTAGACTGAGGTAATACTACATAGGATTGCACTGTTACGCCACTTGTGCCTCTCAGTGTAGCATTAATTGAAAGTTACCTGGTGACCAAGACTTGCCATCTGAAAGATGAAAACTCAATTAACAGGCACATACAAAGGCTTTGAATAATGACACCTAACAAACAGATTTTACTGCTAGGCATGCTGAAGGCCTCCAGTTCCTATGTTCAACCAGCCAAGGTAATGACTATGGTTTTCTTTTGTCTGTTGTAAATTTGTAAATGTTAATCCAGGGTTTTGAACTTTGGCTACAGCCAGATTTCTGCTTGAAATTATCTCACTGACCTTTTCGAGGAAGGACAGGATTGCGTTTTGCTCATTCTCGTCATCAGCATTGAGTTTGTGCCTCCCAATGGAAGCAATCAGCTCGGCCTCTTTTTCTAAAAGTGCGCAGAGTGCTGCCTTGCGCTCAGCTCCAGTGAAGGTACTGTCAACGCGTGCAAGCTCCTCCTGCCTCCATACTGCAGCAACCAAAAAGAGAGTTATTGATTTTTCAGCTCTCCTTTCGTGATTTAGACTTCACAATCTATATGAAATTGATCCTTTAAGGTAGAAATGTACCTAATCAGAGAGAAAAAGGGGATTACAGGGCTTTCCCCCCCCATACAACTACACTAAGCTTAGCTAAGTACATGGAAGAAATTTGCTGAACTGTTGGTGTTCCATGCCATGCCTGTCTATTCTGCTACTGTCTTAATATATAACTGAGGATGAAGGAAGAATTACATGAAAAGAGCAACTGAACTTGCTTTAGGGATTGTGCATGCAAATGTTTTGTATTCTGTCCTGCAGGCCATAAACTTGTGGTCTCCTGACCCTCCCACCATATAATAAGGCATTGATGGTTTGCCACAAAATAGTCCAAACCAAACTATTAGACAGTGCCAGTCCAGTGCACACTTCTGAGTCTATATGCAGTCTCCCACATGCCTGAGGCAAGATTCTTGGTGACATGATTAGTTATTTACCTACTTATACCTTACTTTTCTTTTCAATGGGGCCTCAAAGCAGCTTACTCCCCTCCTCTATTTTATCCTTACAACCACCATTGGAGGTAGGTTGGGCTGAGAGAGTGTGACTGCCCAAGGTCATCTAGTAAGCTTCCATGGCAGAGTGGGGGTTTGGACCCCGAGTCTCCCAGAGCCAAATCTGACACTCTACTCACTGTACCCCATTGGCTCTCTTCTTTTGAAAGTTTCTGGAAGCAGCAGGGTGTCTGCTCATGTGGCTTCAAATGGGCGGGTAGCCAATTTTGTAACACTGGACTGAAGGTCTACAGATAAATAGCTGTCAACCATCCCTGACTATGCAGTCATGTGGACAGTGTACCACATGAGCTGGACAACCATAGATATTTGTAATGGCTACTGCTGTCATTGCAGAAGATGGGGAAAGTACCAAGGTGATCATGGAAATAGCTGGTCTCCGGGATCACACATTATAGTTGTCCACCCAAAAATGTTGCTCTGGACAATCAGGATTCCATGTAGAGCAAAAGATCTTTTAAGAACCAGCCCTTAATGTGAAATTTAATTAATCCCATTAAATATTGCATCAGAAAAGCTGCTGTTCACTAAATGTATTTCATATATAATTACCTAAAATACCCTGCACACTTGAACAGCAATTTATGAACATTATCTTGCACAAAATAAGAAGACCAGTTAGTCACAACATTTGCAATTAAAATCTGTATGTGTAGAAAATTACTCTGTGTAGCATCCCAAATCCATACAAGTACTAAAGCCTTGCCCATAATTTAAATGTTACATTTAAATAAGAATGCAAAATTCTATTAGGAGCGCATTGGCAATAGAAGACAAACACTTTGAGCTAGACCATAAATTATCCAATTAGGCTTTTAGCCAAGGTTAATAATCTGAGGAGAGAACTGAGGGAAATCAGTGCAACGTTATATATGATTACCAAACCCTTTAAAAAAGAGAGTGAGCAAGCACTGGAATAGGTGTGAATGCATATCTGTAATATATCCAGGTGCACATACTGTATGCATCAAAGGGATTGTGTGTAGTGTGCTTTGCTGGGTCAGGAAGTAGAAGAGCCAAAAATGCAACAACTGAATAGGGTTACACACACAGTATCCCAACAGTTTCTTTGTCATGGAAATAAATATCAGCCATGCATGCTGGATTGCATTCTGCATCCCTGAGAGGCAGTGGAATATCCCTGAAAAAGAACTCAAAGTTTCATGAAGGCCTGTTTCCATCATGGTTAGTCACAGAAAAACATTTTTGCAATAATGCAGGACAGCTGCACAGATCAACTCCACTCCCTTCCTATTTTCTGTATCTTGATACAGTGAAGGAGACTGTTTCATCTCACCCATTGCTTTCCATCAGCTTTAGAGGATGTGTTAGGCTGTCAAGAGCTCAATAGATATCACCTTCATCTCCTCCCAAGCTGTTTAAGTGTAACCCTCAACCTTCAGCTACCTTCAGTTAGAAGAGCTTCTTTACTCACAGCCCTGTTGAGCACACGCACGTTTCATTTACAAAACTCCTCTGGTTTTCAATTTGAGCACAAATATGATAAAGAAACAATAATGACCTTTCAAGATGCAGAACCAGTTTAATGTGTTTTCTGGGGAACAAAATGACACATCTCACTTGCAGTTTCCCAAAAGGAATGTTTTATGAAGCTTCTTAAATGCATGCAAACCTTTTTATCATTTGAAGGATCCAGTTCAGCTGTGGGCATTCTAACTGCCTCACAAATTCAGTTAAGTGAGCCCTTAATGTGATTTTATTCAGACAGATGTTCTGATGAGGCCTCCACATCAGCCCAATCGATCTGTTACTTCAACCAATATCATCAAGCATTGGTACCTTACATCATGTGCCAAACTGGTAAGGTGCACCTGCTGCCATGAGCTGAATTTTGCCACTGGTGAACCACCACAAATACCAACATATGGGTGAGCACAGAAGCAGAATTTGGTGCAAAGTGGTGGCTGCAAACAGTTTGGCATACACAGAAAATGACTGGGAGATATTAATCTAAACTGGTTTTTCCTCCTGTTAGCCATCATTCTCTGGAAGGGGTGTGTATAAATTCTTTTAATCCAGCAAATGATACTTTGATACTTTTCTCTATTAGGTATATAGCATACAAAGATCTTTACAAATACTCTTTTCCATTCATTTTCACAGACATCCCAAGAAGCTATTATTCCCATTTTATTGACCGCCAGCTGAGGCAGAGTAAAGGCAACTTCTTCAAGGCTACACAACACATATCTTAGCCCAACTCCCTGTCTCCTAGACCATGCTGATCACAGCTTGAAGGTTTCCATACATTTCTGGAAAGTTTAGAAAAGTTTGCTTCCTACAGACAAGTAAGTTTGAAATGGGAACACTGGTTACTTATTTTGACAGAATATAAGCATCTCTGAGCCATCTGCAGAGTCTTTTCATTCTGCAGTGCACATAAAAGCATCCCTCATTTTGTTCTAATTGCTAACAGAAGTTGTGTGCAGCTGAACGCAGTGAGAACAAAACAGACAGAGAAGGTCTCTGTGTTTTTTTCATCTGCAGTGCCTGTTTGTTTGTTTCCATTTTGACTGTTTCTTTTTTATTTTTCTAGTCTGGTTAACTATGAGTGGCTGCCTAAGAAAAGCACACCACTGGAAGGCTTAAGCAGTTCTGCTCCAGTCAACAGGACACACCAAAATCAATGCACTTCTTAAGGCCCCAGAAGGGGGCAGCAGTTTCAAACAAAAGCAAAACAGGCCTATGCCTACAGGAAACAAATTTTCAAAGCAAGCTTTTTGGAGCTAGTTTCATTTGCAGCCTAATTTGCAGCCAGTTAAAGCTCTGTATTTAAACAGTGCAGCCAAGTACCTAAGAGACTGAGAGAGTAATCCCAAGCAGGTCTACACATAATCCTACTGGCTTGCTCCAGGGAAAGCGTTCTTAGCATTGCACCAACAATTGGGATAGCCACTGCCCAAATTCTGCCTTTGCCATGAACTCAACAGATCCCCTTAGGCAATCTACTTCAATTGTCAATGGTCCCTTCCATCAACTATAACATAAAGATAATACTGACCTGCCTTACAGGGTTGTTTGTAATGGTTGCAGCAAGATTGTGTCAGTGAAACACTTTAAATACTCCAAAACCCAAGAGCTATTACAATTCAGTCATACTTCAAAGCCTGCAAGCAACAAAGTACTTGGGGCAATTCAGAAGCCTCCACTTCTGGGCTCTTGGCCCCATTCAGGTTGTCAAATCTCACTGCAAGGAGAAGCAGGCACACATCTGTCAGAATACTTTTGTCAGACTCTGGACCAAGCCCTGTGCCTCCCTTCTTCTTACAGTCAACAATGCATAGGGGCTGATTGTATGTGTAATTTTCTCCTTACCTCACTCTCTGTCCCTCATCTCCTCATCTTAAATACTGAAGTTTCTTCAGAAAGTTCTCCCTATTCTTGTCTTTTCTCAGTGGTCTGCCTCTCCCACCCTTCTACTCAAGTTTCACTGTTTGCCCTAGGGTTGCCAGCCTCCAGGTGGGGCCTGGAGATCTCCCACTTTTACAACTGATCTCCAGCTGACAGAGAACAGTTGCCCTAGAGAAAATGGCTCTATGGCAGGGGTGTCAAACTCATTTGTTATGAGGGCCGGATCTGACATAAATGAGACCTTGTTGGGCCGGGCCACGTGTGTCATAAAATGTAATGCCAGGTAGCAGAGATATAAATTTTATAAAGGACACAAACACAAAGGGTTTTTTATTTTAACTTAAAAACATGCTTAAAACATCAGCACTCTTGAAATATTGTGTTTATTTAACAGTGTCTGATAACTGACACCTCTTGATCTGAATTATTGCATCAAAATGTCTGTGCTGTTGCAATCTTTTTTTTTATAATCTGTTTTATTTTGAAAATTTAAAGTTAAAATGCAGTACAGTACAATTCGATGCAAATAAACAGTTTAACTCAGATCAACTTGAAATAACATTTAAACATTCAATAAACTTTCTAACTCAATGATATCCACTTTGATATATAGCCAATGATAATTAACCCATTATGCCCAAATAATACAAATTGGTTAACTGATCTATAGTTGATTATGATGGTAGCCATAGGTCAATAACTGGTATTTAATGTCTTTCATGTTTTCCCAATCAAATTTATTGATTGGGAAATGTTTCTAATTGTTTCCATTGTTTCTAATATTGGGTACCATTTGTCTAAGAGATTCATTAGCTCACTTTCTACATCACCGTTACTTATCCATATAGACATTTTTTCTTGTAGAAAGAAATCCCAGACCTTATGCTTCCACTGTTGCATTGAGAGAAGACTATTTGCTTTTCATTTTTGAGCTAACAGAGTTTTAGCTGCTATCAATAAAATGTTAATTAATGATTTTATTTTTTCAGGTGGACAGTCCACTGGCCAGAGGTGAAGAAGAATCAACAATGGCTGACAAGCTAAGGCATATCCTGTTAGAATTCGAATCTGAAGAATGATTTGTTTCCAGTTTTGAATTACTTGGGGGCATTCCCACCAATTGTGATAAAATGTTGCTCTTTGCCCACATTGTTTCCAGCAGAGTGGAGAGGAATGTGACTATATATGTGAAAGTTGTACAGGTGTGAAGTACCATCTATGCAATACCTTGAGTGCCGTTTCTTGAATAAGCTGTGAATCAGAAATTTTGGCGTGCATTTTCCAGATTGCATCCCATTGTTCAGGCAAAAGAGTCAGCTGAATGTCTTTATGCCACGCTTTTTGGTAACTAGGTGATTTGTTGCATTTGGAATCAAGAAGTATTTTATAGATTCTAGAAATCAAACCTTTCTTTTTTTCTTGTTTCCATAACAGTTGTTCAACACTAGTTAAGGGCTTGTTCAAAGACGGTTTGATCTGAGGGTCATTCAAGAAATGCTGTAGTTGGAAGTATTCATACCAAACCAATTTTGCTTAGATTTTCCTTTCTAATTCGAGCTTGGTTAACATCTTGCCTTTATACAGTAGGTCTGCTATCCTTATGCCTGCCGATCTCAATGTTTTGAACGTACCCGGGTTTTCAGCTGGCGGGAACCAAGATTGGCCCATAAATGTACTTAACTGAGATCTTGATGCTGACAGGAGTGATCTGTGTTTAAACCATATTTGAAGTGTTGTCCAGAGATACGGATTTCAAAGTGACTGAAATCTTCAATATGGTTTATCAAACCAAAGAGCCTCCTTAAAGGTAGTTGCCTTTCGTGCTGTTTCCGCATGTATTTCCAGTCGAGGGTGTCGTCGTCATAGTATTGTCTAAGCAAAGTTAATAGCTGTGTTGCTAAATAATACAGATGGAGATCAGGAACCACCAGGCATAAAGGGCGTCTTGCTGTTGTGTACTTAATTCACGGGTTTTTGTACTGCCAAATAAAGTGGGTAATAGTTCTTAGAAATTTAGGAAAAATGTAGGAGTGTATTGTGTTAATGCAGTCTAGCAGAAATAGTTTTCTATAGTTCCATTTCTTTAACAGGTCACCAACCTCCTTGTCGATTTGCATCTGGTTAATTTTGATGAGATCGGACAGATTCGCAGGTATCTTTATGCCAAGGTATGATATGTGAGATTTCACGCACTAGAAAGGATAAGCAGAGCGCACATATGCTGTCGATGTGGTGGACATGTGGACTCGATATATATTAGACTTGGCCTGATTTATCTTCAGTCCAGTCACCTCACCAAATCCCTTTAGAGTGTTTTGAATCTGAGGTAGCGTTGATTGTGGATCAGATACATAAATGATTAAGTCGTCGGTGAAAAGGCTGACTTTGAATTCTTTCTCTCTAATCTTGATTCCTTGTATTGTGGGGTTGCTGTGAATTGCTGTTGCCAGCAGTTCCATGGCCACTGCAAACAGCAAAGACGACAGAAGGCAGCCTTGCCTGGTGCCCCAATATAAGGGAATGCCATTAGATGCTTCTCCGTTTATTAATAATTTGGCTTTTGGCTTGGAGTAAATGGCTTTCACCGCTCTGCAAAATACTTCTGCAAATTTCATTTGCTGCAATAATGCTGCAATAATGCTGTGAGATAGGTGACCTCCACAGTATCAAATGCCTTTTCGATATCGAGCATTAACAGCATTGTATCAGTTGTTGATTGAGTTCTGCCATGGTGGATGATGTCCAGCATCTTCCAGATATTATCCGTGATGTCTCGTGCGAGGATAAAGCCCATTTGGTCACTATGGATATATTCACTGATGATTTGCTTTAACCTATTAGTAAGGATAGAAGCAAAAATTATATAGTCTGTATTGAGTAATGAAATTGGACAGTAGGTCTTAGGATCTGTGGTATCTTTGTCCTTCTTTGGTAGCAGGATCACATTTGCGGAAGCTCAGGTGCCAGGTAACACTCCAGTCACCATTACTTCATTAAATGTTTCCAGTAAAGGTTGAGCTATAGAGGGAGAAAATACTTTATAGTATTCCGATTGGAGTCCATCCAGACCTGGAGCTCTTTCTTAAGAGATTTTATTGCTGTTTCCACTTCCTTCAATGTGATTGATGTGTCAAGGAACGCTTGATGTTCTTCTGAAAGACCTTTGACTGTTGTTTTTGAGTTAAGAAATTCATTAATTTTATCTGTAGTTGGTTCTGAAGAAGCATAAAGTGAAGTAAAGAAGTTCACCATTACTTTAATAACATCTCCTGGCAATGATTTTAAGTTACCGTTTGGATCTCGGATGCTATGGCCGTATCTATCTGCTTGTTGTTGTTTTTAATTTCCATGAGAGGTATTGGAGTTTTTTTGGGCCTTTAAATGTGGAGTCATGCCTGCTTACTAAGTTGGTTTTAGTTAGAATAGAGACATATAAAAGTTCCAATTGCTTCTTCAAGTCAAGCAACTGTTTGTATGTCTTAGTGCTGCAGGTCCTTTTATGTTGGATTTCAAGTCTCCTTATGTGTGCTAGAAGTTCTGATCTTTTTTCTGTGTTTTTTTAAGGCAGGCTACAGACAGTGCTAAAGATTTTCCTCGCAGCACGGCCTTGGAAGCCTCCCACACCATTGCACAGGATACTCCAGAGTGTTGATTGAAGCGAAAATATTCCTCTAGTTCTTGTTGAAGTTCACTTTTTGTTTTTATTTCAATCAATAAATTCTTGTTGAAAGTCCAGTTTGGTCTGAATTTTTTTTTCTGGCCCAGGTCTTAGAATGCAGTCGATTGGGGCATGGTCTGATCATTTTATAATTTCAATCTCAGATGACTTAAGAAGTGGAAGAGACTCTTCTGATAAAAAAATATAGTCAAGTCTGGTGCAGATTTTGTATTTAGGTGAGTAATAGGAGTAGTCCTGTTCGTGACCATGTTGGGTTCTCCAAACATCTTTAAAATTATATTTATCTGCTAACTGTTGTGATGGACTTGGTTTGTCACCCCAGTGTTTCTTCCCCTTGGGAGATTTGTCAAGCTGTTTATTGAGTAGATAATTAAAGTCCCCTCCAATGATAGTGTGACCTCCTTTAAAATGGTAAGGCTTAGATAATGTAGTCTTTAAAAATTCAATTTAGCCCTTATTGGGCGCATAGATAGAAGTCAGTGTGACAGCATTGCTGTATAGGATGCCACATGCAAAGAGGTATCTGCCTCCTGTATCTTTCTCTATGGCTTCTAGGACAAAGTTGACATTCTTTGCAACTAAAACGGCCACCACCCTGGATTTGGAAGTGCCATAAATGATATACTGAGTGGGAAACCAGTTGGAATTTAAAGCTTTATAGCCTTTTTTAATATATGTTTCTTGCAGGAGTGCTATAGATGTTTTTTGATTCTTGAGATCAGTGGCTATGCGCTTTGCTTTGCTTTTGTTATTTAATCCTCTGCAGTTTAGTGTGGTGATTTTAATTTCTGTTAATGCCATTTTTCCTGTTTGTGGGCACTTACCTTAATCTTAGAACTAATCAATAACTGTATCTTATATACCATTAGAGAAAGAAACCAATATGCATATAATTTAGAATCTAAAAATTATGGAAAAGTGCCTATAACAAATGTCAACCAACGTTTAATAACAAGTAAAGTCAGTTGGATACTGCATAGCTGTTGCTTAAAACATTGACAATAAAGGATTCTATCTTCATATTTTTTATAACTTAAAAGGACAATAGTTAGCTGTACTGCTATTTCTATATCAACCTTAACTGCACTACCCCCTGAGCCTTCCCCCCACCCCTGAACCTCTCCCCCTCCCCAAGTACACCCTGTATAACCCAAAAAACAAAGAACAATGACAACAATAAAATCTTGATATAAAAAATGAAAAAAATGAAGCTAATTACAATGGATTCCCCATTAACCTTATGTGTGTGGAATGAACTCACACAGAGCTCTCCTGGTTTCTCCATAACATGAAAACTCTGAAAAAGAAAAATTAGTATAGCAGCTCTCAAACCATTAATCCAACTTGGAGGCTTCATGTCTGAGAAAAAAACCGCTCCCCCGTCCCCCACCAGAGCTTAAGTAATGTTCAACCTTTAAGGAAACGCAGTAAGATAATGCAGAACAGTAATACTTTGGAGCGAACAAGACATTTTGCCAACATTCAATACGGAGTCTAGTTGGAATCTTGCTCCATTTCTGTGGAGATCCAGGAAAGTATCTTTTTCTTTTGTTCTGTGAGGTCATTCCAGATACCTGAGTCACTTCCAAGCCCACTGCTGTTCCAGATTCCAGGTCGTCAGCGAAATAGGTAGAACCACGGTGCCTAATTTGCAGGTAGCCTGTTGATAGCCATCTATATTTCAAATTTGCTTTGTGAAGGCACTGGGTTATTGATTTTAGACTCTTCCGAATCTGAAGGGCTTCGGGAGCTACATCGGGGAAAATGGTGATTTCATTGTGGTTGTACTTGAAGCTGCCCTTTTTTTTGCTTCCTGCAGAATACGAGGTTTAAAACGGATGTCTAAAAGTTCTGCAAGTATGTCCCTAGGACCTTTCCACTGTTCCGGATTTAATGTGCCCAATCTGTACGCTCTCACCACCATTGGGGCTGTATCGTCATCCAAACGTATAGCAGAAGCCAGCCAAGATGAAATAAAGGTTGTAAGATCTTCATTGCCTTCAGATTTCTCTTCAAATTCTCTAAATTTGAGAAAATGTTCCCTAGAGTGGTGTTCTAAGGCAAAGGCTCGTTCTTTCGCCCAGGTTTCATTTTTTTGCAGAAGCTGGATATCTTCCTGGTTAGTGATTGATGTCTCGAGGGCCAGTTCTGCAGATTGAGACACTTTCTGCATCCTATCATGCAAAGATTCCAAACATTCAGACATAGGTTTAAGCAAGTCATTTATATTTTCCAGCATCTTGGTTTTAAAGTTATGTAGCATCTCAGTTAGATCTTGTTTAATTAGGGCAGTGTGTTGCAAGCGCGGGGTCGCTTGTTCGGCAGCCATTTTGAGTTCAGTGGCGCGGTTCCTGCTAGCTGTACCAATATCTACTTCCGACCCAAAAAAGGATTTTAGGTGTGTAGAAGTAGGGGCTCCAGCTCTATTGCAAGGTCCGCCAGATTTTCCCATATCATGAAGTTAGTACCTGTTTCCAAAGCTGCGTTTTTTTCCGGCGGAGGAGGGAGAGGGGTTCAGAGCTCAGTCATCTGGCATCTGCCATCTTCCCTCCGATGCCCAGCTCCACTGCTGTTGCAATCTTGAGTATGCTGTTTAGGTGTGTATCTGTAAGCTGCAAACCTACGATGATGCAGCAGCAGCAGAACTGGAAGAAGCAGAAGACAGCCAGTTCCACTGTGGGCCTGATAGAAGCCCTCTGGGGGCTGATCTGGCCCCAGGGCCGCATGTTTGACACCCTTGCTCTATGGCATTGTACTATGCTGAGGCCTCTCCCCTCCCCAAACCCCACCCTCTCCTGGATCCACCCATAAAGTCTCCAGGTATTCTCCAACCCAGAGCTGGCAACCCTAGTCTGCCTATCCATCCTTCAGGTTCTTTTCTCTCTGTACATAGACCATTCAGCATTCTTCATTGGCTTCCTTTCCTTCTGCATTCCCTCCTACTAGAGTTGCCAGAGGTCTCCTGCTTTTACAACTGATCTCCAGACTACAGAGAACAGTTGCCATGGAGAAAATGGCTGCTTTGAAGGTTGGACTGTATGGTATTGTGCCATGTTGAAGTCCCTCCTCTTCCCAAAGCCCACTCCCCAGTCTAGACCCCCAAAATCTTCAGGAATTTCCAAATCCAGAGCTGGCAACTCTACCTCCTATGTCTTGACAGCTCTGATCTGTTCCCAGCTCTCAGCAACAGTCTTTTATGTTTTTATACAATTGTTCTATTTACTTGTATGCCACCTTAAGTTTCAAAAAGTAGAAAGGTGGCTAATAAATGTTTTCAATATAAAATAAAATAAATCCCCATCCAAAGTTACTTTTCCTTTCCTCATAGAACCTGGACTGTAAACTATTTTGTTCTCTGCCCAGCTGAACATCCTCAGCCTTCACATCAGCTCAGCTAATCAGTGTCAGCTGCATTGCCACAAGTACAATATAACTGAACAGACAGGCTTTCAGTGGAACTAAAGACATTTCTAAATTAGAGTCCTGGTTTAAGTTTTGACCATTTCCATCCTGATAAACAGAAGACAGACCACTAAATGAAAAGGGTTGTCTGTTGTAAAATATTGACACTTCCAAGTTAATTATTTAGTATTGTTTAGTGCCTTTCCTGTTTTCATATAACCACTTATCCTTCATCGAAAACACTTTGGACATCTTTAAGCAGACAAGATGGTTGTTTTAAAAAAGGTTAGTGTCATTATCTGGCCTCAGTAACAACATAGTATTAGTGTTGACTTTCAAGGCCTGGAGCAGACCCATGTACCCCTGGGACCGCCTCCTCTAATATGTCCCCAGAAGAATGCTGAGATCAGCTGACAACAATTTGCTGGTGATCCCCAGCCCTAGGGAAGTCTGGCTATCCTTGACTAGGGCCAGGACCCTTTCAGTCCTGGCTCAGACCTGGTGGAAATCTGTGTTGAACAACATCAGGGCCCCATGGGATCTGATGCAATTCCTCAGGGCCTGCAAGGCAGAGATGTTCCATCAGGCTTTAAGCTGAGGGCAGCAATGGTTAAGACTGGCACCCTCTTTCTGTTTTTTTCCTATGTCCCCCACCTGCCCTTCCCTGCAGTGCCCTGCTGCACAGACTGCACTGTAGCCGGCAAAAGGGTTCTATATCACCATCTGGACTGTTAATTTATTGGATTATTATTATGATGATAATTTTATCCTGACTGTATTTTAACTGTTTTAAGATTGTAAGTCGCCCAGAGGCTGCTTGCAGGGTGGGTGATTCATAAATTTAATAACTAAATAATAAAGTCCTACTGTTGAATTCAGTAGGAATACCCTTCACAGATCTCTAGAGGACAATAATCTCATCTGATCACTGTCAGAGCAAGACAGCTTGTTCAGATCTTTGACACTGCAACAATGTGAAAAGTAGTTTTAGTCACGGGTTAAAAAAAACCCTGATTCCTAGAATCAGTAAGCTCTCTTAGGGGGATGACAGTGATTGCCAGTTACTGTTCAGGGAAGCAACCAGCCAACAACAAATTAAAAACAGAAGCAAATGGCAAGCTGTGGCTCCAATACAGGCAGATGAGGCAGCAGCGTTCATTCTCCAAAGCTCTCGTCCCCTGTGTCAAAAACAGTGTGTGACCCACGGCTTTGCTTCCAGCAAGGTCAGCTCCCTGAACAACAGGAGAGGACAATCCCAGAAGCTTCTGCAATGTCACAGGGACTTTGCACAGGATCAGTGTACATACCATGATGGGCAGCAAGTAAACTATGGGTTGGATACACCAGGGCTCTGGATACACCAGTTTGGTGTAGTGGTTAAGTGCATGAACTCTTATCTGGGAGAACCGGGTTTGATTCCCCACTCCTCCACTTGCACCTACTGATGTGACCTTGGGTCAGTCACAAGCTCTGGCACAGCTGTTCTCTCAAGGACAGTTGCTGTCAGAAGTTCTCTCAGCCCCACCTACCTCACAGGATGTCTGTTGTGGGGAGGGAAAGGGAAAGGAGTTTGTAAGCCGCTCTGAGACGCCTTTGGGCAGTGAAGGGCGGGGTGTAAATCCAAACTCTTCTTCTTCTTTTTGTAGCAGGAACTCCTTTGCATATTAGGCGACACACCCCTAATGTAGCCAATCCTCCCAGAGCTTATAGTAGCCCCCTGTAAGAAGAGCTCTGTAAGGACTGGCTACATTAGGGGTGTGTTGCCTAATATGCAAAGGAGTTCCTGCTACAAAAAGAGACCTGCAAAGTACCATGAGAGGTACAAAGCTCAAAGAATGGGACTTCCCCGCCCCTTCCACCACAGCTCATGGAACCTGCTGAAACTGGGTCCCAAGGGACCACAAAAATAACCTGTGTGGGGATGAAAACTGCAGCAAGAGGAGGAAAGCTGACAAAAATCCACTTCCCAACAACAGAAGGGCACTTTCACTAGTCTAATGCTGTTATACCAGCAGAACAGCATCTTGGGAGTTGGGATCCAATCCTTTGAAATCAGCACTGGCAAAAGCCCATGTTGATAATAGGCCTGATGTCTACAAAGGATACTAATTTTTAAAAAAGAAATTTGCAATGACTTTTTTCATACCAGATCAGAAAGGCAATCCCAGTAGTAATGAGGGATATCACAGAGGAAAGCCACAGCTACTCTCCAAGGGATTGTTCAAACATGTCTGTGGGATCTCACCCAACAGTTTGATTCTATGTAGACAAGCCCTGAAGAAGTGACAAGCTCTCTTGCACAAACAAACCCTACTCTTTCCTGCCCTTGTATGTAGTGAGATATTTAGCAGCCTCAGATTTTGTGGCAACAAATAGTTTGCTAGTACATCCAAGATGGCAAAGTGTGGTTTGCAGTTCACTGTTCTCCGAATAGTGGCTTAATTGTCATTTGAGATCCCAGCTTGCAAGGAAACATGTAATTTACTACTTTTGATGTTATGGTAAAACATGGTTTTAGAGAGCTGGGAAAGCATCCAAAAATATCACTCCCCACCTGTGCTTTGAAATGATAACAATCCAGAATTCTACCACCCTATTCTGCATAATGCGAAGGTTGGTGGAAGAAACAGAAATGAAAGTTAGCAACTTGAAAGTACCTGCTGCAGTCCAGGGCACGAACTAATGTCACTCATTCTAACTTTCCCTTGAGTTCAGTTCATTAAGGTTATTTCTGTTAAAATGTAAAATACACCAGTAATATTTATTTCAAGTAAAACACAGAAGCTGGGTCTATAGAACACTTGGTTATAACCATGATGGAGTGAGCTCCCGTCTCTGGTCCCAGCTCCTGCCAACCTAGTAATTCGAAAGCAAGAAATTGCCAGTAGATAAATAGATACTGCTATGTTGGGAAGGTAACAGTGTTCCAGGTGCCTCAGCCAAATGACCACGAAAACGTGCTCAGACAGCTCTGGCTGTTCAGTTTGGAAATGGAGATGAACACCGCACCCTAGAGTCGGATTTGACTGGCCTTCGAGCAAGGTAAACCTTTACCTTTACGGTTCTGAAAACTCATGGGGACTTCTAAGTTTTATTGAAGTTTAAGATACCTCAGCTTGATGAACATTTCAAGACAGTACCAGTGACATGATATAAACAATCCTGGAAAGAAACATTCTGATGATGTAAGGGATCTATACAAACTTCTTTTCAATTCAGTTTCTATTTAAATGTGTATCTTCAAGAAACTTACATTCCAAAGCATGATAGAGTAGTTCAAAATCATCCTTTGTTTTAGGATGCATCCTTCGATCATACTCTCTCCATAGTCTCTCTGCCTTTTCTCGCTCTTTTCTTTGTTCCTCTTGTTCTTCCCACTCAAATCTCAACCTTTTTTCTTCTTTTAGTCTTGCTACTATGTTGATAGCATTCCACCTTCGGAAGTAGGTTTGTATTACAATGACCTGTAATTAGGAAGGAAAGAGAGAAAACAAGGGAGAAAAATATTCAATTTATGCAACAAAGTGAAACTTCCTCATTGGCATTTGTGAGGAAGAAATGGAAGGTTGCTCGAAATGCTTGCAAATTAAAACTTGAGTTCTTTTGCAGGCCGATGCAAAGGTACTGTACACTCTGATCAAGAGAATAAATGTGCGGGAGAAGGAGAAACCTTGCTGGTAATACATTTGTAGATTTGTTTGTGGTATCTGTAACGCACTGCTGCAGTGTAAGAATAGATCCTGAACAGCAGTATCTCAGTGATACAAGAAAACTCCACATGTTCCCATGCAGCTATACCAAAGTACTGAAGTCCCCATGGTGGCTTATTCTAGAAAAAGCTCTCGCCATTTTGTTCTGGGTTCACGGGGCACCTCAAAGCACCCCATTAGCGATCCACAGAGCACAACTTAAGAATTACTGGAGTAGGTAGAGATAATATGAAAACAAATGAATGAGCTTTTGAGTAGTTCAGGCTGTACTTTGAACTCACTGATAAACAATTAAAAGAACAAAGTTTATCTTCAGCCAGTTTCTCTTTTGCTTCACATGCAGACCTTGTCTGCAGCTTGCCTTGTTCAAATCCAAAGCTAGATAACACAACATCAAGTGCTAGTTATGATACAAACACTATTATTACAAACATTCATCTTCCTATAATGTATCATTCCAAATTGCTGTGTGGAACAAATTTAATTTGTTCTACCCTCCCAATCCTTAAAAATGTTAGTTTCATTGCAGTAGAAAATCACCATATCCTATAAAACTATTTTTCTAAATGTTGAGTAATTCTCTTCTGGGAGAGTAACAGTACTACTGTAACAAGGAAACAGTAATTTTAGGTACTGTAAGAAACCAACTCTATATTCTCTTCACTCATCATTTTTTTAAAAAGATCTGTCAAGGAGTCCAAGCCTGAACCTCATGGGTTCCCAAGGCTACTGTTCCCAAGAAATCACACCTTTATAAAAGTATATGACTTATTACATACTTTCTAAAATAGTTTTGTTTCTAGGCAACACAACACCCTAAAAGCATAACAGACACAAAAAAGGGTGCAACTTGAGCTCGCCTCCTCATGATATACCCTGAATAACGTTAAGAGCTAGAACTTGCAGCTGCCAGACAATTGTAGGATCTCCTGGCTACACTACACACATGGAAACAATCAACCAATTGAACAGTCCTTCTCAGGACTACTTGACAAGGGGTATAGGAAATTGCATCCGAATCTGCCAAATGAATATTGAGGGTATAAGCAAGTCTAAATGCCAATACTTGTCACAAATCTTACTGGCCAATAAAATAGATTTAGTTCTTGTTCAAGAAACTCATTTTGATAAAAAAATCAAGCTGCCACAGAGTGAAAATTGCAAGATATGTTATTGGCATTACATATCACCATACCTATGGCACAGTGACTTATGCCGGAAGCAACACTGAAAATGTGGAGCTGTGATTGACCAACGTCCACTAGGGGTGTGTGTTCGGCTAAATCCGAAGTGAACAGATATCTGAAAAATACCTTATCAGGAGAACTCTCCCCGCAGGGCTCTGTTGGGCAGTCTGGTTTAAACAGGACTGCCCAACAGAGCCCGCGAGGAAAAGATCCTGCAGGGAGAGTTCTCCCCACAGGCTCGGCTCCTTTGCCGCAGCCAGTTTACCCAGAAGGGAGTTGTCCAAACCATGGAGTCGTACGGCTTGAAGAAGTCATTTAAAGGGACCACAATCCCTTTAAATATCCTTTTTTCCTCCATTGGTTTCAATGGAGGATGGGGGCACCTTCTTTGGGGACCCATAGATTTGGACCCCAGGTCCAATCTTTTTTAACTGGGGGGGGCTTGAGGAGAGGCATCAGCAGCTATGCTGCAAATTTGGTGCATCTACCTCAAAAAACAGCCCCCTGCAAGCCCCAGAATCAGATACCCTCAGATTGATTCTCCATTATATCCTATGGGGACCGATGGTCACCATCAGATATAATGGACATCAACACAATCATAGTAAAAGTTGAGGAAGTAGATGTTGTCAATGTTTACAAGAACTCTCAAGATCTTCTGATGACTATAAAGAAATAGGAAATTAATATTTTAGAGCCCTCAGAGAGAGAAAAGTAAGATTAAAATTTATATGATTGGAGCAGGGCAGGCAAGGCATTTGGGAGGAACTCCCCCACTACCTCCCACAGGGTGGGGTCTCAGGGAAAGACCCCCTTCGGAGCTTTCCGAAGCCCTAAAGTGAGGTGACAACCTCCAACAACTCCACTATGAAGAAACAGATATTGTTTTAAATGATAGTAATTAAAGATTATAAAACTTAGGAAATAGAACAGTATGAGAAACAGCTTGCGATTCATGGTAGAAGCCTAACTGAAATAAAATAATAATTATTAGTTATCTGTTTATCGTCTAGGAGTTCAAGGAGATGATAGTAATTGTTTAAC
The DNA here is from genome assembly GCA_029375565.1 of Gekko gecko. Classification (NCBI taxonomy): domain Eukaryota; kingdom Metazoa; phylum Chordata; class Lepidosauria; order Squamata; family Gekkonidae; genus Gekko; species Gekko gecko. Next base: position 127,340,101 of record JAPDNY010000005.1, read on the forward strand.
AAGCAATCACTGGCAGTGAATAAGAAAACAATTTTATTTATATTAAGTAGACACTGGCAGTGCCATAGAGTATAACTGGAAGGAATAGTTTGTATACTATTCCAAAATTGCATATTTCTGTTGCAAACATGTTATGTGGAAAATAATAAAAAATAATTAAAAAATAATAATAACATGGTGATTGTAGTAGGGCAGAAATCAATTGAAAGGACTGAGGAAAAACTGAGTAGGAACCTCAAAATTTTGGTTGACTACTACAGTGAATAGCCTTCTTTTACCTCTTTTTCTTCCCCACTACTATTGCAATTTCCCTTCTCCCACAATAGACTTCATATGGGTTTATTCTCTTTTCCCCCTTTCCCTCTCCATCTGTGTTTTATTAATCCCCCTTCCAAGTTTCCTCTGTGTATTTTTGGTTTTTAACATTCCCACTCTGTGTGTGTGTGTGTGTGTGTGAGTGTGTGTGTGTGTGTGAGAGAGAGAGAGAGAGAGAGAGAGAGAGAGAGAGATCCCTTGAGTTTCCTCTCTGTGCATTTTTTTAAATTCTTCCTTTTCACACACACCTAGGCTTCTTTTGTGTGTTCCTTCATACCCCCTTTTGAATATAAACTACTTTTGTAGAGATTCATGTTATCATCTTCATCACAACATATCAAGGTGCAAATCAGGTTTGAATTGTTGATGTTTACAATGTTATGGTGACAGCAGTTTTATATCAAAAAGTTGCTTACCTCTCCAAAACTGAAATGATATACTAAAAAACCCACAGTGGGACTTGAAGAACTTGACTGCACAGCTGAAATCCTCAATGCACCTAACTGGAACCTCTGTTGAAATCATCACTTTGGAAAGCCTGTGATACACAGGAAGGGCTTATAGCTTACTAGTAAACCATGGGTTTGGCATCCTGTTGAATGGCACTTCACCTTTGCCTGAAATGTTCATTTATGTATTTACTTCATTTATACCTTGCTTTTCTCCCCAGTGGGGACCAAAAGTGGTTTACAATATTCTCCTTTTCTCCATTTTTCCTCATAAGCACCCTGTAAAGTAGGTTGGAGAACCATAAACACAGAGTAGTTGCCAATGGCATTTCATCTGAATAGAGGGAGGTGTCCAGTGGGGCACCACAGGGTTCAGTTCTGGGCCTGGTACTTTTCAATATTTTTATAAATGATCTGGATGAGGGTGTGGAGGGGCTACTCATTAAATTTGCAGAAGATACCAAATTGGGAGGAGCAGCAAACACACCAGAAGTTAGAGATAAAATTCAACGAGATCTGAAGACACTGGAAAAGTGGGCAGGTGTGAACAAGATGCAATGTGAACAGGGATAAGTGCAGAGTTCTACATCTGGGTAACAAAAATGAGGACCACACATACTGGATGGGGGATACACTTGTGGGTAGTAGTGTGTGTGAACATGATTTTGAGGTACAGGTCGACCATAAGCTAAATATGAGCAGCCAGTGTGATGCAGCAATGAAAAAGGCTAATGCGATTTTAGTGTATATCAACAGAGGCATAACATCCAAATCGCAAGATGTCACAGTCCTGCTGTACACTGCATTGGTCAGGTCGTACCTGGAGTACTGTGTGCAGTTCTGGAGGTCTCACTTCAAAAAGGATATGGACAGAATAGAGTGAGTGCAGAGGAGAGTGATGAGGATGATCAGGGGCCTGGAGACCAAGCCCTATGAGGAAAAGCTAGAGAAGGGGAGGTTGAGGGGGGACATGATTGCTCTCTTTAAGTATTTGAAAGGCTATTACTTAGAGGAGAGCAGCAGAGGATAGGACTCGCAATAATGGGTTTAAATTAAGGGTGGGAAGGTACTGGCTGGATATTAGGGAAAACTTTTTTACAATAAATGTTGTTAAACAGTGGAATCAGCTACCTAGAGAGGTACCTCAGCTACCTCATTAGCAATCTTTAAGCAGCAGCTAGACAAACACTTGTCATGGATGCTAAGCTGATCCTGCATTGAGCAGGAGGTTGAACTAGATGGCCTATGTGGCACCTTCCAATTCTGTGATAATATTATTCTAGGTTAGGCTGTCAGTGACTTGCTACCTGGATGGCAGATTGGAGATTTGAACCTGGGTCTCCCAGATCCTAGTCTGTATTCTAATCACTAAAACACTTTGGCTCTGTTGAACTTATGCATAACTCTCAGTCTGATAGTTTGAGGTTGGGTCCACCTCCTGGGGCAGCCATTTTGTGGCTGGCTCTACCTCCCACAGCAGCCTTTTTGTGGTGGTGCCCACAACAACTTTGTCAAATCTCAAATGGTGATCACAGACTCAAAAAGGTTGGGGACCTCTTAATTAAAACATATAAATTCAACAGTAACAAATGTTTTAAAGATCTAGATTTAAGTTTCTCCTTTATCCACTGAAATAATCACTCCCTTACCTACAATGCTCTTATTTTTGCTAAGTTGTAATGTTCCCAAACTCTCATATCTCCCTATATACTTACTGTATTTCTTTAATCATTATAAGTTAAATTTAAAATATGTTGTAGTATTTCAAAAGGGGAACAAAATATGTTATAGTATTTCAAAAGGGGAAGTTCGGAATTTAGAACCATCCTATGGGCCTAGGGTTGCCAGTCTCCAGGTAGTAACTGGAGATCTTCAGGTGACAGAGATCAGTTCACCTGGAGAAAATGGATGCTTTGAAAGGTGAACTCTGTGGCATTGTACCCCGTTAAATCTCTCCCTTCCCAAACCTCACTCAACCCAATATTTCCCCCATTTTTTAAAAAAAAAAAGGTCTGATAGAGACATTTCATTTTGTCTATTCTGCATGATAGTAATAGTATCAAAGTATCAGCTTGTTCTGCTTTATTTGTCCTCCTTGGTATCTGCTCAACCAGCAGCTTGAGAGCAACCCATGCTACTGGGTAGCTTCACACCATCTTGTGATTTAAACAATTGCTTGTGATGATTTAATGATGATCATTCAACGGTTTGAACACTTACTGCCTTAAGTCTTCGTGCATGGTACTCTTCAGCTGTGACATAACCTTTTGGTTCGATGAGTTTGTCAGTGATGTTTGACACATAAACACCAATTTTAGTCATCTGGGTGGAAGTTGTATTTCTTGTCTGTTGAAGCTTTTTCCTCTCAACTGCTGTCTAGGAAAAAAAATAATTTTTACAGATAATTCTCTAAAAACCAATATAACAGTGAAATCTTAAGCAGTGTTACACCCTTCGAAGTCCACTGAAGTCAATGCAAAGAAGGGTACAACTAGTCTGGCCAAATAGGCCAGACTAGCCCAAGCTTGTCAGAGAGTGGAGGATAAGCAGGGTCAGCCAGTATGTGGATGGGAGACCATCAAGGAAGACCATCACTGCTATGTAAAGGAAGGCAATGGCAACCCACTTCTCTGCAAAACCCAATGAGAGGCTGCCGTAAGTCAATTATAACTTGATGATGCTTAATTATTATTTTCTGTTTAGGATGGCACTATAAAAGCACTATTTTTTCTATATACCACCTGCAACAAATAGCTCATTTGTGAATGTACGGCAGAAAAATATTTCACGTAATTATCTTCATACATGCTTAGCTTGTTTACTTAGATTCAAATTAATGTCATTTTATCATCTTGCAAATGTACTCGTTGTTTGAGATAGGGTGAGAAAGGGGCATTGTTTGACTGTAATTGAGTGCCTGGGTGAATTTGAATATCTGCTGGCCATGCCCTCTGCTGGGGGAGGTTTCTATTTAAGGCAGCACCTCACCAGAGGTATGAGCCTCTGGCATGAAAGCCAAAGGGCTCTTGGCCTGTGGCTCTTAGCCTAGGGACTCTTAGCCTAGGACTCTGTAAGAAACTTGGGAAGAGCCAGAAAGTCAGGGCCCTAATCTCCTTGGGTTCCCAGTAAGGTAAGCAGACTTCTACAAGGAGAACCACATAAATACAAAGGGTCTTAAAAGGGGGATTATATATAATTATTATTTTAAAAGCAATTATGAAGCCAGAATGCCAGCAGAGGATTTGGAGCTATCCAGTGTTTTGCACAGAGTGTCACATGTATGACTGTCTGCCCACTGGACAGAAGTCTCGGTTGTGTGTCTGGTGCAAGGAGCTCCTGGTTCTCAGGGAACGAGTTAACTCCCTTGAGGCCTGGAGAAGCAGAGACAGTCAGGCATATGAAGAAGACTCTCCAGAACTTGTTAAGATATGTCCCACTTTGAGTATGGCTGCCCCGCCACTGTCAGGGAGCATCAGGGTCGAGAGGAAACAGGGCACCATGCTGCAGATAAGGGGAATGTGCTCTCAGAAGGGACCTCTTCTTCAGCTGGTGAACGGGTATCCTTTCGCACCAAGGAACCATCCCTTGGCAGGGAGGGAGAGGGGCTCTTGGTAGTTGGTGATTCGATCCTTAGGCAGGCAGACAGCTGGGTGGTGAACCCGCATACTGACTGTATGATGACTTGCCTGCCTGGTGCAAAGGTACCAGACATTATGCGTGTTCTAGATAGGCTGGTATATAGTGCTGGGTAGGAGCCAGTGGTCGTGGCACATGTTGGCACCAACGATGTGGAGAAATGCAGTTGTGAGGTCCTGGAGGAAAAATTTAGGGTGCTAGGCAGGAAACTCAAGAGTAGGACCTCCAAGGTAGCCTTCTCAGAAGTGCTACCTGTTCAACGTGCAGGGCCGGAGAGACAGGCACAGATCAGGAGTCTCAATGCATGGATGAGACGATGGTGTAGGGAGGAAGGGTTCAAGTTTATTAGGCACTGGGATGCTTTTTGGAACAAGAGGGAGCTGTACAAAAGAGACGGTCTCCACTTGTCCTGAGAAGGAACCAGGCTGCTGGTGCTTAAAATCAAAAAGATGGCAGAGCAGTTTTTAAACTGAATATTGGGGGGAAGCCGACAGGAGACAAAAAGTCTCTGGTTTGGGATGGCTCATCTCAAAGTGATGACGGGGTAGCTGTTACTTTTCTACAAGGAAATGGATTAGAATCGTCCACTGAGACTGTGGCTAACGATATGGACTGCCTGGCAAGGTCTCAAGGCAGCAAGAGGAAGGTTTTGGGCTTAACATGCATGGAAAACTATAGATAATTATATACAGTGATTCTTGATTATAAATTATATTGGAAGGATAGGAGAGAAGGATTGGAGGTGGGGTGGCTCTATATGTCAGAGAGGGTATACAGTCCAGTAAGATTGAGAGGGTAAGAGAACTGGATTCGCTTCTGGAAATGCTATGTGGGCCCAAAAGGAAGCTTAACACTCAGAGTTTATTATCGCCCACCAGATCAAAAGATAGAGAAGATTATAAAATGATGAATGAATTAAAGATAGTGGCTAGACAAAATAACCGTCATAATAGGCGATTTTAACTACCCACACATTGACTGGGTCAATACACATTGATGGGGTATGAACTGGCAGAGACTGACCAAGACAGAGATCTTGGAGTCATAGTAGATAACTCACAGAAAATGTCAAGACAGTGTGCAACTGCAATAAAAAAGGCTAATGCTATGCTGGGGATTATTAGGAAGGGAATTGAAAACAAATCAGCCAGTATCATAATGCCCCTGTATAAATCAATGGTGCGATCTCATTTGGAGTACTATGTACAGTTCTGGTCACCACACCTCAAAAAGGATATTACAGCATTGGAAAAAGTGCAGAAAAAGGCAACTAGAATGATAAAACGGTTGGAACACTTTCCCTATGAAGAAAGGTTAAAGTGCTTGGGGCTCTTTAGCTTGGAGAAACAACAGCTGAGGGGTGACATGATCAAGGTTTATAAGATTATGTATGGGATAGAGCAGGTAGAGAAAGAAGTACTTTTCTCCTTTTCTCACAATACAAGAACTCATGGGCACTCAATAAAATTGCTGAGCAGTAGGGTTAGAACAGATAAAAGGAAGGACTTCTTCACACAAAGAGTGATTAACACATGGAATTCACTGCCACAGGAAGTGGTGGCAGCTACAAGCATGGACAGCTTTAAGAGGGAATTAGATAAACATATGGAGCAGAGGTCCATCAGTGACTATTAGCCACAAGATACAGATAGGAACTCTCAGTCTGGGGCAGGTGATGCACTCTATTTGTGGTGCTGGGGGGGGGCAACAGCGGGAGGGCTTCTAGTGTCCTGGCCCCACTGCTGGACCTCCTGATGGCCCCTGGTATTTTTGGCCACTGTGTGACAGAGTGCTGGACTGGATGGGCCATTGGCCTGATCCAGCATTGGCTTCTCTTATGTTCTTACCTGTGTTGACCGACAGAACTCTACATATCCTTTCTCTGGATGTTTTCTGGGTACCGTCTGTGATCCTGCATTGTGATATTCCACGCCTGTTAGCCTATGTCTAAATCCACCCAGAAATGGTTTCTCAAAAGTTGACCTCGTAATCTCTATGGATACATCCTGAAATGTGTCTGCATCTATCCAGAAACAGCAGAGTTAAATTGTATACAAAGACAGTATAATAACAGATCAGAACAAGCTGAAATGCATATTTGAAAATGACTGTTCACCTGTTTGCACTCTGACAGTTATAACATCAGGCATATAGTATTCTTGGAAGAGTTTAGATGATTTGATTGGAAAGCATTCTTCATCTAAGGAGAACATATCTAACTGTATAGTTCCATGACATTTAGCGCCAAGATCCTGTAGCGTTTCACTGTTCTCCATTATTCTCCCTAAAATTTAATATTTAAGATTAACAGCTCTCACATCATACACAAGGATTAAATATCAGTATAGAAAAAAGAAATTAAAATGAGGAAGCAGCCATGCTCAGGGAATGGCAATGCCATTGCAACTGATATTTTGAGTTGACCTCTTCCTTAAAACAAAAAAAACCACCCCAAAGCAGAAAACTCCATGTGCCCTTTTGATGTGCATGAGATCTGGAAAATAGTGATGTTACAGGGGAAATCTTTAAAGTGAGGGGACTAGCCAGGCACTGTGTGCCAGAGCTCTCTATGCAAACTGCACCTGTGGGTTGAACTGAAACAAGCAACTGCTGCTCCCAACATGCTTGCATTTGTGCAGAACCTGTGCACTGTATCCTCTGCAGTCGTCCTCTGGGACTATGATGCTATCTAATGCTTTGAGCCTCCCTAGATATACCAAACAGTGGCTACTTGCATATATTAATTCTTTGGACAAAACGTACCAATCGGTTCTACTGAGCAATATTCATGCTTACTCTGGGTCCAATTAATTATTATTTGTATAGATCAGGGGAGCACAGGGAGATTTATACCAGAACTTGATACCTACCTAGCAGCATGAACTGTAAAACATCCTGCGGTATTTTTAATCGTGATGAAAAATACTGTTTCATTTGTCCCACAGTTCTGTTAATATTGAAAGCCATAGTGAAGACCTGGATATCAGGATGCAGCATGATCTTAACTGGGGGGAAAGAAAAGAAATAAAATTCATGCTCATATTTCTTCAACTAGTTTAGGGTATTGGTTCAGTTCAATTGCACAAGTTCTTACTGTATGCCTCCTTTTCTCCTCTTCTCAGATAACTATGGTGATTTTTTCCAAACTAGTTATCACTTTAGAAACATCATTGTTTTAAATAAAATTGTTCAGATACCACACAATTATACTTCATAACTGTACAATAACAGTAAAAGCAACATCTTAAAGAACAAATACACAGAATAGGGCCTATGAAGCTAAGCAGGTCTGGTTAACGCCAGTATGGGGGGCATCTTGGTAACCCTATGTATGCCATCTTGCATTTCATGATGTAACCAAGTGGGGATAGGTTATATAAAAAAATCCTTTAACTGCTGTTTATTTCAAAAGCAAGACATCTCTGGACACACCAGCAGACTGTATTCTGTACTGAAGGGAGTTCTGAAAAAAGCAGAAAACTCAAAATAACCTTGGTACTGAAAGCTCCCCATTCCACAGCTGTACATGGAGAAGCCATTATTCATCCCAGTACTGGACTGCCATTGTCTACACATCACCTCAGGAGGCTTTGTTGAGGGCTCACTGCTTACAGAGTTTTGGAGAGTATCCAAATTGCAGAATTCTCTCCTTCTTGAGGCTCAGCTAAACTGCCTCAGCTTATCTTTTAAGATGTTTCTATTTTGCTAGGCTTTAGGCATCCAGCATTTGAAAATGATTTTCTTGCTGGTTTTCATTAGTTTGTAATTAATAATGTGAATGCTAGATTACTTTTTGTGAGGTTCTTGTTTTTCTAGTATCTTTTTCTGTAGTTGCAGGTTGGTATATTGTGCTCTCAATGTACACTATGTTGTGTACTTTTCTAACAAAAACAATATGTACATTGTGTAACTTACCAAATAAAGGAACCAATAAAAAGGCACCAAAGGGCAAGCTACATGTGACATGGGAGACCTACGACTAGATCTCCTGGTGTCTTTTAAATCTAGCCATGGGGCCCTCAATGTGGATCTCATCGATACTGCAGCAAACGGGCTTCACTCCTGTGCTGCTTGCCTGACAGAAATTGCCCCCAGAGTTCTTATTAGCCACAGTGGGGATAGCAGACAAGGGCAATTTTGTTATTTTCTGTCTTTGAAAAACAAAAGTTTCACCCAGCACACTACATCCTGATCTATGCACTAATATCGCTTTGATAGGAAATTACCCAGACATGGGGAAGCATGAGAGAAAAAGGCAACAAAAAAGAATTACAGTATTCAGTAAACTGTATACCTGTTGTGGTAAAATCTTCTGTATCTTCTGGAACTTGTGGTATTTGAGATCCCAAAACTCCCGATGATGTGCTACCCACAGCATGTGTTTCTGCAGCTAACCCAGACAGATTTTCAGCAAGAGTATGAACAGCTTTTGCTGTTATTTCAACTACCGGAGTTGGTGTTTCAACATCAGACTGCACTTCATCACTAAGATCTTTGATATCTGCAACATCTTCCTGAACCTGGGGTTCTGGATAGACTTCTTCTGGCTCTATTACAGTGTCCAGTCTCTCTGTCAGCGCCTGAGTAGCACTGGACTCAAGCATTAACTGCTCCTGCTCTCCAGGCAGAGCTGTTTCATTTGACTGTGTTGCATCTGTCTGCTTTTCTGTAGTTCTTACAAAGTCTATAATTTCTTCTGTTTGTTCTGTTACTGATGAGTCCTCTACAACTTGCTGTTCAGGTACTGATACATTAGCTTCTGCTTCAGCAAGGTCACCTGCCTCTTCCTCTAGATCAGTCATTTCACTGAAATTAAGAGTACATATTTTTAACCTTCTTGTAATAATTTCCAAGTAAACGGCATTCCATATTTAGAAATTTAATCTAATCCCCAGTCTGAAGTGACTGGTTGCATTTTCTGATGTTAAGTGTTGCACAAAACCATCAGTAGGAGAAAGCTCCTCAAATTAAACCAGAGATGTGGACATTTTCCAAAACAGTCAATTTTCCACTGTTTTATTTTTCTGTGGAAAAATTTCTATCTCTGACCTTTCATTTTTTTTCACCATAAAATTAGTAACTTTGAAAGAATTACATTGCCAATACAATATTACACAAGCTTGGCAGTTTCAAGGTTACAATTAATGTTTTTCACGTGATTATCTCTTTAAATTGTGTGAGAGAGAACATGTATGTTTTATAGATTTCTAAATGAGAGAACGGGAATAAAATCACACTCATTTTCTTTCTTACATGAAGTTATGAATGTAGATCGAATCAAAACCAAAGTTCAAATTCTTACTCACATGTCTCTCTCACATGTCTGATCTGGAATTAACGAGGAATGCTATGAACAGTGACAGTGGAACTGAGGTGCCCCAGTGACCCCCATTCAAACAAGTTAAATTCTGCTGAAATAGATGATGAGTGGACAACTATGTTTGTGTCACATCATGCACAATTCTTTGGGCACAGTAAAATGAGTGTATCAACAGTTTTCAATATTTTTTGGTTTGTTATTCTGAAGCAAAATCCCATTCAGCCAATGCTGTGAATCTACTAAACATTCTGGCTTAGCTAAAACTGTTACTAAAGGGTTAACTTAGCCACTAGCAAAGTTTTAGCCTCAACTAAGGGTGGAAGTCCACTTGACTGTACAGGAAGTGGGCTGAACTGAAGGGAAATACCGCCGTCGTGATGAGGATCTGATAAGAATTTTCTTTGTATAAAAGCTTTCTAACTGTGACATACGGGGTTCAGCCATTTTATGAGCTTTTGTGCTCGGCTGGACATGACATCATTAAAAAAACCTTTTCTCCTCTCGCTGATTGGTGGCTTATTTCTTCATCTGGGCTCAGGCCCGCTTCCTGACCAGGAAGTGGGGGAGCACCCAACTGAAAAGGCTGGGGGTTTTTGGGACTCCCCCCCCCGAGCCATGGCTCCAGGGAGATCTGCCCTGGCCAAGGATCTTTTGTCAGCAAGGCGCAGCTCTTGATTTCAAGAGGCTGATCTGGATGCTGGTTCTCACTGGCAGCTGCTCGCTTTTCGAATCTGGCTGGGAGGAGAAATTCAGCAAGACTCTGGAGTTCAGGTCTGTATAATCGGTTCTCGGTCCTCTCCACTGGGGAGAAGAGAGAGATTGATCAACTCTCTAAATGGTTAGTTTCTGTCAGGCAGAAAAAGGGAAGCCACGGGTTTCCCACTGATCGGGGGGGGAGTTTGTGAGCGTGTGTGTGTGCCTGTGGGGTTTTTTTTTACATTTTATTTATAACTTTTAACAATATAACAATGATAAACATTAATGCAAATCACATAAATAAGTATTCAATACAAAAATGCTATAAATCACAAGATTTGTACTATAGCTAGACAAGCCAAACAAACACAAAATAAGGATTAACAATAACATGTACACAGTGACCCTGTGTACCCATTAAAAGAATACTAAATAGATTTGAACAAATTAAGCAGAATCAAAAGACCATTATGATTTCCTTGTATTTTTGGGGTTTTGAATGAGAAGGAATTATTGAGTTTTAAAAAGTTGCTTCAATAAAAGGAAGCCATTTCGTGTAAAATAAAGATTGAGATTTATATGTATTAGTAGGAGGGATTTGTGTGTGTGTGCAGTGCCCTCCTTTGGGAGAAAGCTAATCTGAGTGTGGACACCCTATCCTCGCAGTTCCCAGCCAAGCAATTGCGTCTGGGTCAAGTAAAGGTGGAAGTGCAAGAACAGGAAAAATCCTTTTGTCTCAGAAGCTGCAAACCACCCTCACTGCACTTCCTGTTCCACTCCTTTTTGTATACCCAGTTGTCTGTCTTTGTTTGTACTTATGGGGGGAGTCAGGCAAAGGTCACCACCCCTCTCCAGTTCATGTTGAAAAATTTCCAAGACATTTTTGGCAATACTTTTGACATTATGGGATGGTATTAACTCCAATAAAATTGCAAACGTTATGTGAAATAGACTGGCCAGAGTTTAGAATTGGCTGGCCCCCAGAAGGCTCCAAGGATCTAACTCTGCTGCGCAGAGTTTACATGGCTATTACAGACCCATGGGGAGACCTGATCAATTTCCTTATGTTGATTGTTGGTATGAATATGCAAGGAAGCATCCTTCCAAAGCCAGGCTTTTTAAAACCCAGAGGTGCCTTGATTCAGCAGCCAACCAACCTATAGTTTCCCACTCCAGGAACGGTGCCTGCAATCCGCCCTGCCCTGCCTGCCCCAGAAAATGAGCCTCAGAGACCCCAGGTGGCTTGCCCACAGCCAGAAGATGATTGGCCTCCTCCTTACTCCATTGGACCTCCACCCCCATCCCCTCTCCCAACACCACCGCCCAGCCCAATGATGACAAGGTTAAGAGCTCGTGTGCAGGAGCAAGAAGAAAGGGAGGGGCTGGCAGCTGCTGAATCTGACTCTCCAGTCTCAGTGCCAGCTATCTACCCATCCCTAGAGGGCTGTTCAGCTCCTACCTCTGCCCTTAATACTGAGACCCCTGCAACTCCAGCACCTAAAATCATCTGACAGGAAAGACCCAATAACAGGAAACTGGAGCCCTGCCCCAAGAGGGAGTCCAGCCACTTACTGGAGCCCTACTTCAGGACTCAGTGAAAACAATCCTTTTAATGAGGCATGTAATGTTCCAGAAGAGGCCCCCACCTTGCCAGCAACAGTCTGTCCTCTCAGGCAACTCCCAGCAGGGGCAGCAGGAACCCTGACTTATGTCTACTTGCCTTTTACTACTGTGGATCTCTGCAACTGGAGAACCCAGACAGTGCCCTATAGTGAGGACCCTTGCCCTAGGACAGATATTTTTACCATAATTATGACTACTCATGCCCCCACCTGGCGGGATTGCAGCCAATTGCTCTCAGCTCTATTAACTTCAGAAGAAAAGAGATGAGTCATGGCAGCTGCCAAAAAGTCTGTTGAGAACAGAGTACCTGCTGGTCAGGCAATACAGGCCAATGCTTGGGTTCAAGCCCGATTCCCAGATGCAGACCCCAACTGGGACCCCAATGTAGCTGTACAGCTTCAGAGCTTAGAGGACTATCGGGCAGCCATTTTAGTAGGGCTAAGGCATGCAAGCAATAAGCCCATGAATATGGCAAAATTAAGAGATGTTATCCAAGAGCCCACAGAGCCTCCCTACAGTTTCCTTGAGAGACTGTACAAGGCCTATTGCCTCTACACTCCTTTCGACCCAGAAGAAGTTAACTGCACAATGGTGAATGCCGCATTTGTCAGCCAGGCCACCCCAGATATCAGATGCAAATTACAGAAACTGGAGGGATTCCAAGGGATGAACATGACCCAACTGATTTAGGTGGCCCAGAAGGTTTTTGTCAACAGAGATAAAGAAGAAAAGAAGGAAGAAGAGGCAAAGCACAGAAGAAAAGCAGCAATACTAGCCGCGGTGATCCAGGGCCAAGGATACAATCAACCACCTCCAGGGCCCAACTCTGAACCAGGGCCCAACTTTGGACCCCATGGCTCCCGGGCCCCAGGCAGAGATCAATGTGCGTACTGTAAACTGGACGGGCATTGGAAAAACAAATGTCCAAGCCGCCAGTCCAGGTCATGTGGGAGGGGAGGACCCAGAGGTCAAGGTCAGGGTTCTGAACAACCCCTGAGGGACAGGTTAACGATGGACGATATGAATGTTCCTACTGCACTGAAGGACCTGAAGATGCTTTTATTGGTCTAGCTGGAATGGCCTACAAAGAATAGGGGCAACAGGGCTCTATCAGATGTGGTCCTCGAGAGCCCATGGTCCAAGTGAATGTCGGAGGAAATCCTGTTGATTTCATGATAGACACGGGGGCCGAAGTATCCATTGTCACTACACCAATCGCACCTCCATCAAAAGATGGGATGACTGTTGTTGGCATGGCAGGAAAGAAGTTAACTCTACCAATTTCGCTCCTGTTCCTTAGGTGGCCACAGAGTTACTCATTGCTTTCTCCTCAATCCTAACTGTCCTATCAACCTACTAGGAAGAGATCTTCTGACAAAGATGCGGGCTTCAATCACATTTGATACCCTTGATGGGTCTGCACTCCTCACCCTGCCACCTGAAGATCCTACAGTGCTTGTATATTGCAACCTAGAAATAGATGCTACTGAAGAATGGAGATTACCTAAGAAGGTCTTGCAACTCTATGGCTTTGGAGAATACCCACATGATGACCCAGGAGTAGTGGATTATTGGATTGACAGGGATGCTTTTGAACATATAACTCCATAACAAGATCCTTACTACTATAAAGACAAAGTACCAACAGTATGGGCAGAAAGTAATCCACCTGGATTTGCTAAACATCAGCCTCCTGTCATCGTTGTCATGAAACCCTCTGCAACCCCAGTGAGAGAACACCAGTATCCCATTCATGAAGATGCACGAAAGGTGCTAACCCACCACTTTCAATGACTCCTAGCAGCTGGCATCCTCATACCTTGTTAATCTGCCTGGAATACCCCGATCCTACCAGTACCCAAGCCATCTCCTGATCCAAAGAACCCTGACTTCTGTCCAGAGCAAGATCTCAGAACCGTGAATGCCTGAGTGGAGACAATTCATTCTGTGGTCCCGAACCCCTATACTATCTTGACATTGATCCCATACTTGGTCTGGTGGTTTACTGTCCTAGATCTTAAAGATGCCTTCTTTAGTATACCTCTTCATCCCAACTCCAGGGACATTTCTGCCTTTGAATGGAGATCTCCAGGAGCTTCTAGTCCTTGCCAATATACCTGGACTCAGCTGCCCCAAGGTTTCAAAAATTCTCCCTCAATATTTGGAAAGGCCCTCAGCCGCGATCTAGAAAACTTTGATGTGCGTGATGGAGTCTTGACTCTCATTCAGTATGTTGATGACCTTCTTCTTTGTGCCTCTGACCAGGAACAATGCTATGAGAGAACGCTGCACCTTCAACTCCTCGATGAGTGTAGTTACAAAGTTTCCTTCAAAAAGTCCTAAACCTGCAAAACTGTGGTCCAGTTCTTAGACTTTGAAATCTCCCACAGCCAGAGGACCCTCAGTGACAATCAAAAAGAAACTGTATGCCAAATCCTGCCTCCAAGGAACAGGAAAGATCTGCGTGGATTCCTAGGAGCAGCTGGCTATTGTCATCTTTGGATACCATCCTTTGCCTTACTGGCTAAGCCACTATACGAGGCCACCAAAGGAAGCCCTCAAGATCCTTTTGTTTGGGGACTCGCACGAGAAACTGCTTTTAGAACTCTCAAACAATGACTACTGGAAGCTCCAGCTCTCGGTCTCCCTGACCCCAAGAACCCTTCTATCTTTGTGTTGATGAAAAAGAGTATGTCGCTCAAGGAGTCTTGCTACAAAAACTGGGCCCCCTAAACCGACCTGTTGCATATCTCAGTCAATCTCTGGACACCATCGAGGTTGGCCTGCCTTCTTGTCTATGAGCTGTTGCCGCCTGCTGTCATCTGACAGAAGCAGTTAACAAGTTCACCTGGGGAGCCCCCCTAACTGTGTATGTGTCTCATGGAGTCAAGACAATCCTTGAAGCTCGAGGCCACAAGTACCTGACTGTGTCTCGCATGGCCTGCTACCAGGCTGTCCTCCTTGAAAACTCTGGTGTTACTCTTGCTTCTGCAGTAAATGTTAACCCAGCAACGTTGCTTCCTCTGCCCCTGGAAGATACTGAGCATGATTGTGTAATCACTACTGACCAGATCTTCGCCTTAAGATGCGATCTTCATGATCAGCCACTAAGAAATTCAGACCTTACTCTCTATTGTGATGGGAGCAGCTTTCTCGACTCCCACAGAGCCCGAAGAGCTGGCTATGCTGTCATAGATGACCAACAGGTAATCCAAGCTGAAACTCTGCTGGCAGGAACATCTGCTCAACTGGCAGAAATCATCACCCTGACAGCCACCTTAACTCTGGCCCAAAGGAAGAAGGCCAGTATCTATACTGACTATGTTTGCCTTCAAAGCTGCACAGGCCCATGTAGTTCTCTGGCAAAATAGAGGCTTCATCACTGCTGTTGGAAAAGACATCAAGTATGGCCCCAATTTACGCCTCCTGATGGAAGCTGTTAACTTGCCAGAAGGGATCGCCATCATCCACTGCCGTGGACACCAGAAACTAACTGATTCCATTGCGTGTGGAAATGCCAGAGCTGACCAAGCTGCAAAAGATGCTGCAGCCCAAGCCCTAACCCCCACCACAGTGCCACTAGCCTGCCCAGTGTTCTCTACACCCATCTCAGCCTGGACTCCCAGGTACACTAAACAAGAAGATGACTGGTTGGACCAGCAGGCAGCAAAGAAAAATGCTGAAGGTTGGTGGATTCTACCAGCTGGAAAAGTCTGGATTCCTGTGTCAATGGGCTATGAAGTTATGAAAGCACTTCACACCAATACTCATGTTGGCACCACCGCTCTTCTCAAGTCTCTGGACCGCTGGGCCCACCTGGATCAGAAAACTGCTCTTGCTGACTTAGTCTGTACCCAGTGTGTCACTTGCACTCAAAACAACCCTAAGAAAGGTCCTTGAAAGCCTCCAGGTAGTCAACCATCTGGCCCTGCCCCGATGACTCACCTCATTGTGGACTTCACCGAAATGCCTAAAATTGGCCATCACCAATATCTACTCGTCTTTGTGTGTTCCCACACCAGCTAGATTGAAGCATTTCCTACTGCCTCTGAAAAAGTCACTGAAGTTGCCTGAGCTTTATTACGGGACTTAATTCCGCAATTTGGATTGCCCCTTGCAATCTTTTCTGATAATGAACCTAGCTTTGTGTCAGAGACTACTCAGTTAGTGGCTAAGACGCTCGGCACCATCTGGAAACTACACTGTGCCTATCAACCCCAAAGTTCTGGGGCCGTAGAACGAGCAAACCACACATTTAAAACTGCCGTGCACAAATTTACTCAAGAAACTGGCCTGCCATGGACTAAAGTTCTGCCCCTAGTGCTTTTCAAGCTACATTGCCTTCCATCTAAGAGAACCTCCGTCTCTCCCTATGAAGCAATGTTCACTCAACCACCAGCTCTTACACTGGGAATCCAAGCTGATGCTTACAGGATTAGACAACTCATCACAGAAGCAGAATTAGAAGCTCTTGGTCAACAAGTCCAGAAGCTCAGAGCCCATTATTCTGCCTGTCTCCCTCTCCCGGTTTTTGACTCTGTCTGTCATGTTGGTCCTGGGGACTCTGTGTGGGTTAAAAATTGGAGACCAGAGCCTCTTGGGCCAAGGTGGGAGGGTCCTTTCACTGTTATTCACACTTCCCCTACAGCTGTCAAAGTTGCAGAACGAAAGCTTTGGATCCATTGGACCAACCTGAAGCTTGCCCATACCAGATGGTCTGTTGAGCCAGGTCCCCATCCCACCAGTGTCAAGCTCAAGAAAATAACATCTGGTGATCCTTCTGGCTCTGCTTCTCATGGGCCCGTGCCCCAGGAGAACACACTGAACAGTAATTTCAGAACCTCTGCTGAGACCTACTGGGAATGGTCTCCCTGTGCATGGGTGAAAAGCTGATCTACATCGAAATTTCTGGCCCTGCTCTAGTCACTCCGGAGGCTGACTAGTCTATGCACAGACCCAAGATGTGGACCTTCCTGCTGAACTGTGCCTTTGTATTTTTAATAACTTGTATCCAGTTATAGCGCTTCCTGCTTGTACCCCTTGCATTACCTACACTTTCCAGGAAGGTCAGGTTTCACAGACTCTGGTTTATTATTCCGGCCACGGTTACTCAACGCTTGCATCAAAATACTTCGTATAGTGTATGTGTAGAAAAAGGTGTAAGTACTTGCTTTCACCCTCAATTGAATGCAGTGAGGACCCATGTTAATATTTATGCATATGCAGGCCAGAGCTCAGTAGACTCTAAAACTGTGCGCCTAAACACTCCTGCCTCACACCTCATAGCATCCAATGTAACTACTCAGCCCCGCCAAGGAATGTGAGTTTGCTTTGATATATGTTATGTCATTTCTCAGGCACAGGAGGAACAAAATGCCTGGTACGGACAAAGAAGGGTCTGTGGGGGAATAGACTGGCAAAGGAGCTATGTTAAAGAGAAAAAGTATGTTTATGCAAAACTTGGAGACTTCCTAGGCCTTGTCTATGACAATTGGTACAGTTCCCGAGGCAGTATTTCAAAGGGACCTCATGGTGGTTCCCACTTAAATTTTAACCTGTCTCTGGGATCCAGTTCAACTTCCTGCGGTCTTAACCACTGCACCTCCTTGTGTCTACATTTTGGTACCTCCATTGCCCATGGGTTAAAACAAAAGATATATGGTGTTGGAGTAGATGGAAAAGGGAAGGATCCTTATGGGACAATTGTCATACAGTGGGTTACGTAGTCAGAAGTGCAGAAATGAAAGTACACACAACCTTTTGGACAGAAATGGAAAAGGTTATCAAGATTTCCCCGATTACTAAAAACTTGTTCATGGATCTCGCTGAAAGAATTGCAAGTGAATTGTCTGTTAAGAATTGCTATGTATGTGGAGGAACGAACATGGGAGAAGAATGGCCATGGGAGGCAAGAGAGGTACAGCTAGATAACCTCACTTATGCCCTCAATATTACTTGGAAAGATAGTAACCGCCCTGGTAAATGGCTTTTGAAAAATCCCTTGGTTGGCCATACCTGTTTTATGCGACAGAAATCTCCCTTTACTGTCTCAGTAGGAGAGTTGGATTGTGAAAGAGTTTGGTTCTGTAATGGCTCTCACCCAAAATCTTATGTTAATTTCGCTGACCTTAACAACACTCAACCACCGTTCTATGCTAACATGGACCACTTGCAAGCCCTCTGGGATGGCCCATGTAATGTTTCTTGGAAATGGAGGACCCCAGATTCTTTGTATAGGATTTGTGGTACTGCTGCTGATGCTATGTTACCTCCTGTGTGGAGTGGACCTTGTATATTAGGAACCATAAAACCTAGCTTTTTTCTCCTACCCTTAACTGTCAGAGAGAGTCCTGGTGTTCCGGTATATGATGAGTTGGAGTGATCAAAGCAAGAAATCCAAACTGAAAAGACACTGAGTGGTCCCTGGAACACATCATTCAGGTGCATGGCCCAGCTACCTGGGCAGCTTATGGTACCTATGGATATAGAACCCCTATATATATGTTAAACTATATAATCAGACTGCAAGCTGTTTTAGAGATTATAACCAATGAAACTTCTATGGCTCTATCTTTACTAGCTAAAACTAACACACAACTTTGCACTGCTGTTTACCAGAACTGACTAGCATTAGATTTCCTTTTAGCAACAGAGGGAAGAGTTTTTGGAAAATTCAATCTCACTAACTGTTGCCTTCAGATCGATGATAATGGTAAAGCTATTGAACAGATTACAGAACATATGCGCAACTTGGCCCATGTCCCGGTTCAAACCTGGACAGGAATACTACATACTGAAGGGTGGTTTGGAATTATGTTTACAGAGTGGAAGCGCATATTGTTCTTGGTGGTCTTAGTTTTTGGTGGCTTACTACTCCTCCCTTGCTTAATCCCTTTGGTTAAAAATCTTGTAACATGAACTGTTAATGCAATGCTAGCACATGATGATACCATAAAGCTTTTGTACTTAGCCACTGCTAACAAAAACAGGCTGCATAACACTGGTCCGGCTTTCCAGCCAAAGGAAATTGATTGCAGTTATGCCTCTCTTCCAAGTCAAGAACCTCCCCTGAACTAAGGCATTGGTCGGTCACCCCCTCCCTGAAGGAGAGAGGACCGAAAGGGGGGAATGAAACAAAATCCCATTCAGTCAATGCTGTGCATCTACTAAACATTCTGGCTTAGCTAAAACTGTTACTAAAGGGTTAACTCAGTCACTGGCAAAGTTTTAGCCTCAACTAAGTGCAGTTGACTGTACAGGAAGTAAATGGGCTGAACTGAAGGGAAATACCTCCGTCGTGACGAGGATCTGATAAGAATTTTCTTTGTATAAAAGCTTTCTAACTGTGACATACGGGGTTCAGCCATTTTATGAGCTTTTGTGCTCAGCTGGACCTGACGTCATTAAAAAAACCTTTTCTCCTCTCACTGACTGGTGGCTTATTTCTTCATCTGGGCTCAGGCCCGCTTCCTGTGCTACAATTCCTTAAATGTATACAGTGGAAGGGGAAGTGCATGATATATTATCTGAAGATTTACCATTTTTTTACCAATAAAAATTTCCACATTAAACTCTGAATTTGTTTGAATATAACATTTAAACCACTGTTGATCTTTTTCCTCCTAATCAGATATTTCAGTTTCTGCATTTGCTGCCACTAGAACATAAAACCAATATGTGATATTTTGTTTATGAAAACACAAATAAACCACCAAGTCACATCATGCTGTATTTGGGACACTGAAAATCTGTCCTATTCAATTTTTTCCAAAAAAACTGCATTTGTGGATATGTTTGTCATATTTTGTTTTTAACAATCAGAAGAAAAATTAATAGCTGAACTTTAAGAGCTTACAAACAGGAACCCACAAAGATTTCCGGGGTGAAGGGGGACCTCATTTCCCCCTCCCCCACTATTTACTCTTTTCCTTTCCTGAAAGTCCCCATAGCCTTGTCCCATTTCCTTCTCTCCTGCACACTAAAAAGTCAACCTACCTTTATCTATCCCTCTGTCTTCACCCCCCCCCCCAGTATCCTCTGCGTAGGAAAACTATGATCCAGTTGTGCGGTGTCGGCCCACTTTTGTGGTAGAGAACCCTCAAGGACTTTGGGGGGTCATGTCACTTTCTCCTTATCTCCCTCCACACATTATTTCCCCTTTCACTCCTCCTGGCAACCCTCATATCCTCTCCCCTTTCCCTGCCTTATTCTCTTCTTCTCAGTTATTCATAAGCCTACCTTTTCTCTGCCTCCCTCTTCAGCTATAAATATTATTTATTTACTTCATTTAACTCCACCTTTCTCCAAAGCAGGGACCAAAGTATATATAATTATTCTCACCTCCTTTTTATCTGAACAACTACACTAAGCTGAAAATATGTGACTGACCCAATATCACCTAGTGAGTTTCCATGGCAGACCAGTGATTTGAATCTGGGTCTCCCAGATCCTACTCTGAGACTCTAACTGCTACACCACATAGGCTATAATCAGACATGCAGTTTGATCCATTGCCATTGCTATTCCCTTACGGATTTAAAATGCATGATCAGAAAGCAACATCTGTCTGTTGTGCCCCAGTTGTCTGTGTCCCATTCCCCCCTTTATTGCATATTTCTTTGATACTTGTGAAAGCCCGGTCCTGTTTGTCTGAGTAATGGGGGCATACCTGCATATTCACAACTCCTCCCCCCCAGGCTGCTCTAAATTTTGTTTTCTTCATAAAGACAACTCTGTACTTCAGCTTTTTCCTGTACTTTGGGGAAGGGGTAAATTGAAAAGTTTAGAGAGGGAGGACTACGTATCCCAGCAGGCTGATCAGCACTTGTGCGCATGCTCAGAAGACAAACTTTTTTAAAAAAAACGGCCAACGGCTCCATGAACTACATATCCCAGGAGGCATATCAGCACTTGTGGGCATGCTCAAGGGAGAAACTATTTTAGAAAAATGGCCAACGGCAACACTCCTTGGCTGCCAGGTCTGTCATGCACTCCTAGGGAACCATTGGCTGGTTTGGAGGGTGGAATCTATGGCATTATACCAATCTCCAGAAATTTCCCAACCTGGAGTTGGCCACTCTATCTCCTTCCCAGCCAATCATCAACCTGCCATTATCTGCCCCTCTGACTTCAGATTTCCATCTCCTCCCCCCTCTCTCCTGGAGAGCAGTTGTAATTCTGAGTGAGCTCCAGCCCTCACCTGGAGACTGGCAATAATGGTTCCTCAGGAGGGAATGGCTGGTTTGGAGGGTGGAGTCTATGACATTGTACCTGTTTGAGGTCCCATTCCTCCTCAAACCTCAACCTCTCCAGGCTCCATCCCTCAAAGTTCCCAACCTGGAGCTGGCAACCCTAGTCAGGACTGGCCCCAATGAGTTCCCCACAAAGGCCTAGAAAGGGCTTCACTCCTTCATCTTACTAGAAGAAGAAGAAGAGAAGAAGAGATTGGATTTATACCCCGCCCTTCACTTGGAGTCTCAGAGCGGCTTACAAACTCCTTTCCCTTCCCCTTCCCCTTCCCACAACAGATACCCTGTGAGGTAGGTGGGGCTGAGAGAACTCTAACACAAACTTCTCTTTCAGGAACAGCTGTGCCAGAGCTTCTGACTGAGCCAAGGCCACATCAGCAGATGCAAGTGGAGGAGTGGGGAATCAAACCCAGACAGAACCAAGCTTGGTTGCCTAGCAACAGCCTGTGTACAGTTCTGGTCACCACACCTCAAAAAGGATATTATAGCATTGGAAAAAGTGCAGAAAAAGGCAACTAGAATGATAGAACTGTTGGAACACTTTCCCTATGAAGAAAGGTTAAAGTGCTTGGGGCTCTTTAGCTTGGAAAAACAACATCTGAGGGGTGACATAATCAAGGTTTATAAGATTATGTATGGGTAGGTAGAGCAGGTAGAGAAAAAAGTACTTTTCTCCTTTTCTCACAATACAAGAACTCGTGGGCACTCAATGAAATTGCTGAGCAGTAGGGTTAGAATGGATAAAAGGAAGGACTTCTTCTCCCAAAGAGTGAATAACACATGAATTCACTGCCACAGGAGGTGATGGCAGCTACAAGCATGGACGACTTCAAGAGGGAATTAGATAAACATATGGAGCAGAGGTCCATCAGTGGCTGTTAACCACAAGGTACAGATAGGAACTCTCAGTCTGGGGCAAGTGATGCACTGTATTCTTGGTGCTTGGGGGGGGGGCAACAGTGGGAGGGCTTCTAGTGTCCTGGCCCCACTGCTGGACCTCCTGATGGCCCCTGGTATTTTTGGCCACTGTGTGACAGAGTGTTGGACTGGATAGGCCATTGGCCTGATCCAGCATTGGCTTCTCTTATGTTCTTATATTCTCCAGCATGACTTCCCTTGTAGAGAGCTTTTTGGCCCAGATCCAGCAGGGCCCATTCTGCTTCAGTGATACAGACGGCCACTTTCTCAAAGGAAAAGGGACACTGAAAGACAAAGTAGATTCCCTCATCAAAGATCATGTCAGGCAGACTTGACAGTGGAAGGGGGGGTCAGTCGAGGAGGGTACAGTGTGAGTCCAGTGGCACCTTGAAGACCAACTTAGTTTTATTTTGGGTATAAGCTTCAGATGTACATAGGTGTGTGCACACAAACACTTATACCCTCTGCTGGGCTAGCCCTGGACACCAAGCTGGCATCATGATCTTAGAAAGGAGCTGCGGTTGGTTCCAAGCAATGTTCCCTCTAAGCTGTGGAGTCTTATGAGCAAAAATTCTACTGTGCGCTACTGGCATTAAAGTTGTGAGTGAACGACTTGACTACTGCATAAATTAGTTTGCTCTGGAGTCATCCTTCCTGAGGTAAGATAAAAATGTGTGAGCTGGAGGCTAAAAAACTGTGAGCTAGCTCACACTAACTCAATTTTAGAGGGAACACCGGTTCCAAGGGAGGCAGGAGTTCCCTTCCCCCATGTCCTTTTTTTACTCACCATCAGACTCAAAAAAGGTCTGCTTTTTGTTGGTTTTTTTTTTGCAGATTAACATGACTAGCAAAAGAATGTCTGTTCCATATAGTTAACTGTAAAGTACTGGGTTCCATACATTAGGACTCAGACCACGACATAAGCGAAGATGCATTTATTAGTACTTTATATACTGAACAACGAATAACGGCCAGGTGGCCAACTATATACAAAATGGGGGAACACCCCATTGTTCTATTGGCGGGTTCAAATTCCCAGCCAAGGTTCCTATTGGCTCCTTACTGGGAATTCAGGAGCCTAGTCCCTATTGTTTTCTGGACTGAAGCTAGACTGCTTCTGGCTGACGCTTGTCCCTCGTCTCAGGACATAACACCCCTCCTACCCAGGTGATGTAGTCCTGCAGGTATGAAGGGGGCCAGTGCTCCCTGAGAGACCTTCTGGCGGCCGGTACCGGATCTGTGGTAGGCCTTTTGGGATAAGGGTCAGAGACCACCAGCTGAGATGTTTGTTGCTGTGGTTGCTGCGGAGGTGGAACAGTCATGTCACCTGCAGCCGGACTGGCTTCTCCTTGAAAAAGGGACTCATGCCCCTCTGAGGTTGGGGCCTGCTCATTGGTTGCCGGTGTGGGGATCTTGGGGTTGCCAGGTTGTGGTGAGGGCACTGCAGCTTCCGAGGTTTGTTGCCGTCGCAGTTGGTCAATGTGCTTCTGCAGCAGCTTGTCCCCTTCTGTGACTACCTCATAGGACACTGGGCCAGTGGGCCTAATGATCCTACCGGCCAGCCATTGCGGATCCAACCCATAGTTTTTAAAACAGACGGGCTCCTCAGGAAAGAACCCTCTAGGCACCCCTTGGTCCTCAATGAACTTCCTGGACTTGAGGGCATGGTCGGGGTGGAGCCAGTCCAAGAGGGTCACAGGGTGGCGGCCCATTAGCAGTTCCATGGGGCTGTGGCCAGAGATGGGGTTTGGCATTGTCCTCTGTGTCAGGAGGAATCGGGCAAGCTTGAACTCCCAATCCCTGTCCGTTATGCGGTGCAGGGCTTCCTTGGTCGTCCGGACCGTTCTTTCCGCCTGTCCATTAGTTGAAGGGTGGAAAGGGACCGACCATATGCGTCGGATGAGGTTTTGCTGCAGGAAAGCCTGAAATTCGGCCAAGGTAAATGCGGTCCTGTTATCTGACACAATCGTGTCCAGTAAGTCGTGTGTGGAAAAGATTCGGCAGAGGGACTTTAATACAGCCTTGGACAACGTGGTGGACACCGGGCTGATCTCTACCCACTTTGAGTATGAGTCCATGGTAATTAAGAATAGTAGCCCTTGGAACGGCCCAGCAAAGGCCACCTGTAGCCAGGGTTTGTGGGTGGACTCCCACTTCTGTGTTGGGGCGCTCGGAGGGTTGGGGAGGACTTCCTGGCAGATTTTACACCCCCAACCCATGTCTATATCTCTGCATCTATCCCGGGCTACCACACAAAACTTCTTACAAAGGCCTTCATGCGGACTACGCCTTGGTGTGCTTCGTTTAGTGTGTATAGAACCCCCCGTCTCATGGATCATGGTATCACCACCCTGTCCCCCACACAGAAAGCATCCCTTTAGGGCCGAGAGCTCGTCTTTCCTGGCCTTAAACGCTGTGAACTCTGTCCCTGCGGGAGTCACTGGCCATTCCCTTACCACCCAGTTCAAGACCCAGGAGAGGAGGGGGTCCTTGGAAGTACGTGCAGCCACATCTGAAGCCTGCGGGGGGGGGGTCCAGGAGGCCTTCTAGCATGAGTACCCCCGGGGCAGGAGCCAGGTCTTCTGCCATCATAGGAAGCGGAAGCCGACTCAGGGCACTGGCGTGCCCCCTCACCTTGCCCGGCCGATGTTCCAGCCTGTAATTGTACCCTGCCAAGAACAGGGACCAATGCAGGACATGGGGCGACAGGACCTACGGCGTTTGCTTGTCAGCCGCAAATAACCCCAGGAGCGGTTTATGATCTGTGACAATCATGAAGAGGTGGCCGTATACAAAATTGTGGAATTTTTTCACACCGGCCACGATGGTGAGCCCCTCCTGGTCTATCTGCACATAATTGCGCTCATAATTGAGAATAATATGCTACCGGGACCTCTCTCCCATTCGGGAGGAGGTGACCCAAACCCACCCAAACCCCATAGAGCGATGCATCACATGCAAGTATTACAGGAAGAGACTCATGGAAATGAGCGAGGACCACATTTGATATCAACAAGGTTTTCACCCCCTGGAATGCCTCTTCCTCCTGCGACCCCCAGACCCAGGGGGCCGACTTGTCCAAGAGTCTGTGGAGGGGTTTGGCCACCACAGCCTTTTGCGGTAGGAAGGCATGATAAAAGTTAATGAGGCCCAGGAAGACCTGGACCTCTGCCTTGCACTGGGGCATTGGGGCCCCCACTATCACCTTCACCTTGTCCTGTGCGGGGTGGAGGCCTATTGCATCCACTCGGTACCCCAGGAAGTCCACCTCCGGCACCCCCAGGAGGCATTTTTCCTTTTTCACTTTTAGTCTGGCGTCATGGAAGCGCCCCAACATGGCGTGGAGGTGGGCAGCAAAGTCCTTGGGAGTCACAGCAGCAATGAGGACGTCATTGAAAAACGGCGTCACACCAGGGATCCCTTTCAACAAAGTGTCCATTAGTTGCGGGAATATCCCAGGGGCCACACTGACCCCGAACTGCAACCTTCTAACTTTAAATGCCCCCTGGTGTGTTACGATAGTTTGGGCTGATGCCGTGGCCTCATCAACCAGCACCTGAATGAGATCCAGCTTACCGAAAATAGTGGCCCCTGCCAGGGATGCCAGCACATGGCTCACCACCAATACTGGG
This sequence comes from Gekko gecko, assembly GCA_029375565.1. NCBI lineage: Eukaryota > Metazoa > Chordata > Lepidosauria > Squamata > Gekkonidae > Gekko > Gekko gecko. The sequence goes on from JAPDNY010000005.1 coordinate 127,365,938, forward strand.
TAGGAACGTGCCTGTAAGGCTTGATTTATGGTGCATTTATAATCCGTGCAGATGCGGATGTCACCATTTGGCTTTACGGGGGTTACTATCGGGGTTTCCCATGGGGAACGGGAGACGGGTTCCAGCACTCTTTGGGCCACCAGCCAGTCCAGATCAGCTTCACTCTTTGGCTGTGAGAATGGGGCACTGTGAGGAAGCGCCAGCGGATGGGGGCGGCAGTTGGGTCTAGCTGCAATGACACCGGGGGCCCCTTGTAACAGCCCAGAGCCCCTGAGGGAAATTCCCAGCACACCTCCCCAAAGTCCCTCAGCGAGCATTTATTCACCCCCCCCAGTGATGCCCAGTGCCTTGAACTAGGCCCAGCCTAGTAGGCTTACAAGCTTACCCTCCACCACCACCGAGTCCAGATTCCCCTCAAAGTCCCGGTATTGCACCTTGAATTTCCTGACCCCACTGATTGGGACTGGATTCCTCTGGAAATCCACCAAGCTTAATGGTGAGGGCCACAGAGAGAGTCCCCTCCAATGGGCAAAGTCTTAGCAGCATGTCCACGGATATGATGGACACTGCCGACCCCGAGTCCACTTCCATGGAACAGGGGGACCCCTTGATCTGGACTTTACTTGGATCTTCAGGATGGCTGACAAGTTGGGGAGGGAAAACACCTGCAGTGGCTGGTCGGTGAGGTAGTAGAGATTGGAGGTCTCCACAGCTGACTCGTGTGCACCGGCGGTGTATTGGTGGGGCTGTGTGGAAGCCTGCATGGTCCTGAGGCCCTTGGACTGGCAGACTTTAGCGAGATGGCCTTGTTTTCCGCAGCCGTGGCAGGTCATGTCCTAGAAGCGATATGTCTTCCTCTCGTGTGCCTCTCCGCAGCTGGCACATTGGGAGCAGTTGGGGCCCGTACCAGAATAGCTGCTGGCCTGCGGTCCCTGCTGCGGCCAGCGGCGCAGTTGTCGGACAATGCAGACCTCCTCCTCGTCTGAGTTGATCAGGCTGTGTCCCGATCCGACCTGATGCGCGGCAGCTGCTGGGCGCTCCTGGTGCAATGCCTTATGCACTAGGGTGAGCTGCATGGCCTCTTCTAGGGTGATCTGGCAGTTGCTGATCATCTTCCTTCGCAGTTTGGTGTCCAACAACCCCCACACAAATTGAGTCAGGAGGTTATCCACCACCTTCGGGAAGGAGCAGTCCACCGTGATGGCGCACAGGGCAGCCATGTAGGCTGCGGCAGATTCTCCTTGGAACCCCATCCATCTAGCCAGGAAGGTCGGCTTCAGGCTGAAGTAGTTGTTGAGGGCTTCCATGATGTCCTTGAACGAACACTCCAGGATGGCCCGGGGGACCAGGAGACTCTTTGTGAGCCGAACGATGTCGGTCCCACAGGATCTAAGGAGGAGGGCTCTTCTCCCGGCATTGGTGAAACCGTTCAGCTTGATGTAGCACAGCAGCTGGTTGGTCCACGAGTCCCAAAGGAGGGGTCGAACTTATCGAGGCTTCTGTGAGCCGCAGCCATGACTTGATCACGTTGCTGGAGCGGGAGCGGTGTCCGGACGCGGGGCGAAGCTCAGGAGCGATGCGGCGCGGCGTTGGCTGGAGCTATGCTCGGTGCTGCGATTCAGGCCTGAATCAGCGGATCCCATCCTCATCGCCACTGTAAAGTACTGGGTTCCATACATTAGGATTCGGACCATGACATAAGCAAAGACGCATTTATTGGTACTTTACAAACAGAACTCAAATAACGGCCGGGTAGCCAACTATATACAAAATGGGGGGGTTCAAATTCCCCACCAAGGTTCCTATTGGCTCCTTGCTGGGAATTCAGGAGCCTAGTCCCTATTGTTTTCTGGACTGAAGCTAGGCTGCTTCTGGCTGACACTTGTCCCTGGTCTCAGGACCTAATATTAACCTTTCTAATACTGAGTCAGACCATCAGTCCATCAAAGCCTATCTTGTCTACTCAGAATGGCAGCTGCTCTCCAGATTCTTGGGCTGAGATCTTTCACATCATCTATTGCCTGGTCCTTTTAACAGGAGATGCTGGGGATTGAACCTGAGGCCTTCCCCATGCAAAGCTGAGGCTCTGCCGTTGAGCCATGTCCCCTCCATTACAATACAAGAACACACGAAGCTGCCTGATACTGAATCAGACCCTCGGTCCAACAATCTCAGTACCACCTGCTCACAGTGGCAGCAGCTCTCAAGGGTCTCAGGCTGAGGTCTTTCATATCACCTACTTCCTGGTCCTTTCTACTGGAGATGCCAGGGATTGTACTGGCAAACTTCTGCATGCCAAGCAGATGTTCTGCCACTAAGCCAGTCTTTCAATCTGTCCAATTCTCTGGCTGAAGGTCTACCCCTGCCCCAGGCATGGGGGTCAGGTCAGGCCAGCCTCTTGTTAGCTAGTTGTTTCCTCCCACTAAGTTACCTCCAGGGATTCCCCAAAACTTCCCCAAGCACACAAACTCTCTAGGTATCAGGAACAAAGAGCTTGAACCTAATGGTGTGCACAGGTGCAGAATATTTCAAGGGTGCTCCCCCCAAGTAAGAGGGAAAGCAATATAGGCAGGTTAACACTTTTCACTGTATCTGAGGAAGTATACACCTTTTTACCTTGAATAAAACTTTGTTGGTCTGAAAGCTGCCACTGGACTCAAACTGTGTTCTGCCTTTTATGGAGAGAAAGCTTAAACTCTTGTTCTGGGGTCGTGGAAATATGCTTTTCTAACCCTGCCAGGGGCTGCAAGTTCCCCTTTGGCCACTGGCAGAGGAGGGGGTGGGGCGGTAGGGCAGCCAGTTCCAGGTTGGGAAACTCCTGGAGATTTGGAGATGGGACCTGGGGAGGACAGAGTCCTTGGTGGGGCATAGTGGCACCCTCCAAAGCATTCATTTTCCCCAGAGGAACTGATCTCTGTAGTCTGGAGAGAAGCTGTAATTCCGAAGGATCCTCAGGTGCCACCTGGAGGCTGGCATCCCTAGTGGAGTCTGGGGGAGGCAGGGTTTCGACAGGACAGGGACCTCAGCAGGGCACAGTGCTACAGAGTCCACCCTCCAAAGCATTCATTTCCTCCAGGGGAACTGATCTCTGTAGTCTGGAGAGAAGCTGTAATTCTGGGGGATCTCCATGTCCCACCGGGAGGCTGGCATCCCTAGGCCATCCTCAGGGGAGGCACTCTTTGCATCTGCAGAAGCGGGCTCTGGCTCCCCGAAGGCTTCTGCTGGAATTTTTAAAAACCGCAGTCCTCGAAGCTTCCCACTGAATTCTTTGCCAAAGTGCCAAGCGAGTTTTCCCCCTGCAGCACGCCTGCAAGAGCCTCCAGCAATGAAGGGGTTAATCCCTGGGCTCCATGGCTCACCGCTTTGGGCAATTATAGGAAAAAGTGATGTGCCACCTCTTCCATATGGCTATGGCTACCTCCCTCCTTCCAGCCCCAGAGAGGACATGAAGGAGAGGCCCCGCTGCAGGTTGGCCCACCTCGGCCAGGGTGGGGACTGGCTAAGCCACCTTTCACTGAGCCCAACCATTGGCCGGCTGAGTTTGGGCTCCTGTGAATGACAGGTGCCACCCACTGCAGGGGATGAAGGTAGCAGCAGCCCTGTGCGTGCACACTGGGGGCCAGCCTCCAGGTGGGGCCTGGAAACCTTTGGCTATTATAATTGATCTCCAGACCTCAGAGATCAGTTCCCTTGGAGACCACAGCTGCTTGGGCGGTGGGGTGGACACTATGGCACTGTACCCTGCTGAGGTCCTTCCCCCCAAAACCCCACCTTCCCCAGGCTCCATCCTCCAAATCTCCAGGAATTCCCCAACCCAGAGTTAGCAACCCTAGACACCCCTTTACAGGGGGTGAAGGGTGCATTGCATCCTGACAGCCAGCTTCCAGGTGAGTATTTCAAAATCTCATAAAAGTCATAAGGCATCCTTAACAATACATGAGAACAATATCTGAGGATCATATTGATCCATGCAATGGTCACCTTGAGGTTGACTACTGTAATGTTCTCTACACGGAGCTGCCCTTGTCGCAAATCTGGAAGCTGCAGATGATGCAAAATGCGGCAGCCAGGCAGCTGTGTGGGAGCACATTCAGCCTGTGCTGAAGGCACTGCACTGGCTGCCGATAGCATACTGAATTCACTTCAAGGTGCTGGTTTTGACCTTTAAAGCCCTATATGGTTTGGGGCCTGTCTACTTGAGGGACTGCCTTTGTTTAGCTGCACATTTTGTTCAAATTAGTTTTACAAATTATTCAAATTGATATTACAGATTAATTTTCAAGTCACCATTCAGAATCAACATTATTCTCTCAAAGCAAGGTTCTAACAACTTCTCAAACTATTAATCCCATTTCATTACCATTTACTCCCGGAGTCTATAAATTTCTTACTTATATATATTTTTTAAATTAATTTTTAGCCCATTGTAGTTAGGATTATAGACTCAATTTTCCCAATTAGATTTGGAGCAGGAGTAAAAAAAACCCCACACTTTACTATAGCTTATTACAGTTTAGCAATAGGGTTATAAGAGATCACAACTAAACACCCCTTCTGTTACCACCACCTTTTAAGTTCAAATTGCACATTTTGTTGAGATTAGTTTTTATTCTCATTAGGCAAGATTCTCACAACTTTCCTACTAGTTATTTCCAGTTATTCCCTATTAGATTTATTTTAATATATATATATATATATATATATAAAAATATTCATCCCAACCTAATCTATCTTAAACCTCACTTAGCCACTGTTATACTATCTACTTCAACATGTTACCACAACTAAACACCTCTTCTAGTACTACCACCTTTTAAATTTTAAATTACACATTTTCTTCAAATTATTTTTAAGAGTCTTAATTTAAGATTTGACCTTGTTCTCTTTAGGCAGATTATTCATAACTTTCAACACTGTAATATGATATCCTACTAATTACTTCAAACTATTCCCCGATGGGCATATATCCATAAGGAACAAAAAAAGAAAAGAAAAGAAATTTTCTTTCTTACCTAGTCTATCTAAAATCATTTACCACTAAAGGGAAAAAAATATTCTTTTTTTTTAACTTATCACAGACTTATTCTCTATATTCAGAGGTTTTAGAGTCATTTTTCCAGCCAAGTATGTATCGGGGGGGGGGACGGGACGGGACCCTTTAACCCCCCTTCACATAGCTTATTTTTTTTCTATGTATCTGCATTTTGCTTTTTTGTACCAGCATGTCAACATGTCTTTTCTCTTTAAATGTGTGAAAATTTAATTCTAGCCTCCCTTCTTTAACATTCAGCAGTTCTATCTTCAGTATTTTATTGTCCCTTTTAAATTTCCATGCACGTCGTTTTATTCTCTTTTTTCCCAAGATTCTTCCTTTCTTAAAGCAGAGTCTTTGCATCTTCCTTTTTGATAAGTTCATCATTGAATAAGACAGTCTTGTTGGTATTTTTTCCACTCTTTTAATAGGCAGGGGCTGAGTCTTAACACACATCTTCGCTTGATAACCATCCAAATTCTCCTCAACACTGAGTATAAGGTCTCGTCTCTTCCTTGTTCTCTATTTCCAACTATGTGTTATGTGATTTTCCACTACTTTTGCACAATCATCCTTAAAACCCTTCTGTATTTCTTCCCTCAAAATTCTCAGGAATTGCTCAACAGTCAGTTCTCCCACCTCCATGTTTCTGTCAATTTCCTCCTCCTCTTGCTCTGTAGACGCCATTTTTAGTACACAGTTCATTGTTTCTGATGATCTTTATGCTGCATTTGGATGATTTGGGAAAGAACTGCCACTTGGTTGTAGGCTTAGAAGTAGAAAATCTAGTCCTCCTTGTTTAGCAGATCTGTGTAGTAGATTATTATTAATTCTGGATTGTTTACCTTCCCAAAGAAAGTTTATCAAATTCCTTTGTCAAGAGTATAAGTCTTTTTTAGCGATGAAAATGGGTAAGATTCGGAAGAAAAATAAAAATTTTGGTATTACGAAACTCTTAGGAAGTTTGTATTAGTTTTCCAGAAATACAAATAAAGTGAGAGTAATATCTTGTGGTACATTCCAATTAAGTATCTCCTATTTGTCTTACAACAGAAAATTTGTCTAATAACATAATAATAGTTATCACTACAAATATCAAGAATACATAAATGCTTTCATTTAAAATTATCTAAACACTCTAATATTAATATATTTTAGTAATATATATTCAAAGGCTCTTATTGTAAAATTTCAGATTTTCTTAATCAATTCTTATCTTTAATAAAGTCATTCCCGAGGCTTCCGGTCTGGGATACATAGCGTCCTGACGTGTTCTGGCTTTGCTCCCAGAACATACAGAGGGTCTTTATGACAGGGTGAGCTATACAGCCTGCCGCAGATCTCCCCAGGCAGGGGGGGACTAGCAACGAGCATTGGCCTGAGTGGGAGTTGAGATCGGCAGATAGCAGGGCTTTAAAGAGCGCCGTGACCAGCCTTGATCCCCTCCCCCCAAGAGGGCACTTTGGAATTTCTCTAAAAGACCCACCAAGTTGGATTCTCAACATAAGAACGCATGACCCAGACCTCCAAGACATTCTATGGAAACTGATACCAAGGAAACACTGCTATAACAAGACACGGACTTTGAAGGTAACTTTTCAAAATTACTCACTGGAAACGCGCTGATCCCGAGAATAAACAAAATCCGATGTAGCGCATGATCGTGCTGTATTCTGTGTACTAACACCGACTCCGGAAAACGCGGTTAAACAGCAAAAAAAGGCCAAAAAGCCGGTTTGTTGATCATTCCTGCGGTCGGGATATTGAATTTAAAATAGAAACTAACACCAAGTCCCGCGAGAATCAGTGTGGAAAATTACTCAAGCTGCGACAGAAATCACCAGAACAGGAAGTGACTTCAGACCAGACATGTAGCATTTCCTAGAGACGACCAAGGAGGCTGGAAGAAGGGAGGAAACCAGAAGTCAAGGGGGACAATTAAGATTGCCGGACAGGAAGTAAACAACAGGAAGAGCTATTTACCATAGAGAAATTGCACCCGCCATTTTGAGAAGGTCGAAACGATTTATTCGGATTTTAGCCAAAAGACTTAACAGAAAAAAGTGAAAATAGAGCGGTTTAACTGGGCACAAGAAGAGCTTTAATTTGATGTAAGTTTTGTGATAATTGTAAACAATGGCTTACGATCTTCGGCAACGACAGAGGGCGAACTCTTGGTCCTCCCCGAAAATGGCTGCTAAAGAGGAGAAGAAATTACAGGGCATGATGGAAGCCATGGAAAAACAGGTGATGGATGCTATACAAAAAATGGGGAAAAAAACTCTAGAAAAAGTGGCTGATGAAGTAACTGACCTGAAAAAAGACTTGGCTGGGATTACAAAGGAAATACAGACGTTGAACAAAAGAACAGACGAGGTGGAGGAGAGAGTGAAAGGAGTGGAAACTGGTGTATCTGAGGTTGCTAAAGAAGCATCAAAAGCCAATGTAATGGTGGAGTACAACGGAATGCTTAACCATCTGAGATTTAGGGGAATCCCTGAAGATAAAAATGAGAATATCCATTCAGTCATGGTGGATGCTGTTGCAGATTTTTTAAAACTAGAAGAGGAGAGGGTGGCGGCACATATTGATTTGGTATACAGAGTCAACTCTGCGATTGCACAAAAGAAAAAACTACCCAGAGATGTGATTGTCCAGTTTATATCCAAAAGATTGAAAGAAGACTTGTTTAAGCAACAATTTCAGGAAGATTTCACAATTGACAAAAAGAAAATTATGATACTAAAGGAACTACCCAGAACAATTCTTCAGGACAGACGACTTTTCAAAGACTTGACCAAAAACTGAAAACAGAGGGCATTAGATACAGATGGGAAATTCCAAAAGGTGTCAGCTTTACATTTAAACAGAAGAGAGTCACCATCAAGTCAGTACAGCAAATGACCAAGTTCATTAAAGACAATTTTAAAGACTCTGATAAATAAATACAAAGCCAACATGGAGAGTCAAATTATTTCTTGGAATGTTAATGGACTTAGTTCACCCCCAAAAAGAAAAAATATTAGGCTATGGTTGGAAAAACAAAAATGTGATATTGTTTGTTTGCAAGAAACACATATTAAAAAGACTGATGTTAAATTTCTGATTCAAAGTAGATTAGGAGAGGAATTTTACTCCCTCTCCTCACAAAAGAAAAAAGGAGTTGTTACATATGTAAAAAAAGAATTGGAGCCAAAGGAAATTTTTAAAGACAAAGAAGGAAGATTCTTGGCAGTGGAAGTTATGCTTCAGAATAAAAAGACCCTAATTGTAAATCTCTATGCCCCGAATGGAGCCAAGGAAAAATTCTTTCAAGATTTGTGGGAACAATTACAACAGTTAACCTATGAGCAAATGATACTGATGGGTGACTTTAATGGTACTGTTAATAATGCTAATTGACAGAAAATCAAAAAAAGGAAATGAAGGTATAGGTAAACTTCCGAAAGTATTTTTTCAAATGGCAAAACATGAGCACCTGGAAGATGCATGGAGAACTAAAAATCCTAAAGACAAAGACTACTCTTTTTACTCATGAAGACATGAGTCTTTCTCAAGAATAGACATGATGTGGATGGCCGAGAACTTGATCTTGCAAACACGTAAAATTGAAATATTACCTAGAATTCTTTCTGACCACAGCCCAGTAAAGTGGTCAACATATGTTAAAAGAAAGAAATTTCGATGGAGACTTAATGAGGATTTACTGGACAAACAAAATATTGTGGACAAAATAAGGACGGAAATCAAAACGTATTTTCAACTAAACTTAAATAAAGATGTACAGACGCAAACAGTATGGGAGGCATATAAAGTTGTGATGAGAGGACATCTAATTGCAATTAACAACAATGAAAGAAAACAACAATTCAAAATAGATAAAGAAATTATGGAAAATATCCAAAAGAAAAAAGCAGAACTCAAGAAGAGACCTGGCAAAAAGAAAATTTTGAGAGAGCTGAGAATCCTAAGGGAACAATATGATGCGAGGTTAAATAAAGAAGTATATTGGAATTTGAAAAAATTGCAACAGAAGTCCTTTGAAGGAGCGAATAAACCTGGGAAATAGTTGGCATGGCAATTGAAGAAAAGAAGAGAGAACAAAACAATAATTAAACTGAAAGATGGGAATAGAGAAATCATAGACCCAGGAGGGATCCGGAGAGAATTTTATAAATACTATGCTACTCTTTTTCAAGCAAAACAAATGGATCAACAAAAAATTCAAGACTATTTATCAAAAGTAAATTTGACACAACCAAGCTTAGAAATAAAAGCAATGTTAAACGCTGTGATAACTAAAGAAGAAATCAGCAAAGCAATAGGAGAGGCAAAAATCTCCAAAGTTCCAGGACCAGACGGTTTTTCAGCCAAATTCTACAAGAAACTTCAAGAAGACCTGGTACCGGTTCTAGAGATTCTTTTAAATGAAATTAGACAAAGCGGGAAGATTCCAGATTCCTGGAATGAAGCTGCAATCACCTTAATACCGAAAGGAACTCAAGATTTAACTAATGTTAAAAATTATCGACCAATTTCACTTCTGAACAATGACTACAAAATTTATGCAAAAATTTTAGCAGAACGCCTTAAAAGGTATTTGAAAGACACTATTGCCGAAGATCAGGCTGGGTTTTTGCCAGGTAGGCAAATAAAGGACAACATGAGGGTTGTTTTAGACGCAATAGAGTACTATGATAAGCACCCGGAAAAAGAGGTTGGCTTTTTATTTTTAGACGCGGAGAAGGCATTTGATAACTTGAATTGGGAATTTATGTTCAAAGTGATTGAAAAATTGCAGATGGGCGCAGAATTTACAAGAATGATTAAATCAATATACAAAGAACAAAAGGCTACGGTGATTGTAAATGCAGAATCAACAGAAGTGTTCCGGGTCAGAAAAGGGACTAGACAGGGCTGTCCCCTATCGCCATTGTTATTCATCTGGATTTTGGAGATTCTGCTGCAAATGATTAGAGATGATGATAATATAAAAGATTTGAGTATTAGAGGTTTTTCATACAAATTAAGAGCATTTGCTGATGATATTATGTTTATTGTTGGAGATCCTGTTAATAACATACCTTTGTTATTTGAAAAAGTAAAAGAGTTTGGTGACCTCGCAGGGTTCTATGTAAATAAAAATAAATCGAAAATATTGTGTAAAAACATGAATGTTACAAAGCAACAAATTTTACAAAATCTGACAGAATGTGAAGTGGTTAAAAAGGTTAAATATCTGGGAGTTGACATTACAATGAAAAATATTGACTTGTTTAAGAATAATTATGAAAAATTGTGGGTTTTGATAAAGCGTGATTTAGAAAAGTGGGAAAAACTTAGATTATCTCTTCATGGAAGAATTGCCATTGTCAAAATGAATGTACTGCCCAGGTTGATGTTTTTGTTTCAGACAATACCAATTGTAAAAGATGTGAAAGTGTTGGTGAAATGGCAAAGGGAAATTTTTAAATTTATCTGGGCAGGAAAGAAGCCAAGAATTAAAATGAAAATAATGTATGACGTTAAAGACAGAGGTGGCTTCCAAGTCCCGAATTTGCGTTTGTATCATGAAGCAGTATGTATGTCTTGGTTAACTGACTGGGTTAATTTGGAAAATAGAAAACTTTTGGCCCTTGAGGGTCACGATTGCAGATTTGGCTGGCATGCCTATCTTTGGTATGGGAAAAATAAAGCAGACTCAATGTTTAAGCATCATTATGTAAGAAGAACACTGTTTGATGCATGGACCAGATACAAGAACACAGTTCCTGATGAGAGGCCTTTGTGGATTGTTCCTGCTGCAGTTATTCATCCCTTTTCAGAATATAAAGGTAATGATTGGTTGAAATAGGAAAGGGAAAAAATATGTTTTAAAACCAAATAATGAATTAGAATTTGAGTATGGATGGTTACAATATTGTCAAATACGGGATATTTACAAAAAAGACTGTAAAGAGGTTGGTTTTAGAGCTAAGAACGATGAGTCTGAAGATATATGGTTGAAAAAAGAGCGAAAAATGATATCAAAGATTTATAAAACTTTGTTGACTGTTTATACTTTGGATGAAACTGTTAAAGAGCAAATGATAAAATGGGCCATAAATATGAACAAAGAAATTTCTATGGAAACATGGGAATTTTTGTGGAAAAAAGCTTTTAAAATGTCAACCTTTGTCAATGTAAAAGAAAATTGTTATAAGATGATGTACAGGTGGTATATGACACCAAAAAAGATTGCTAACATTAGTATGGATAAGAACTTGAGTAATAAGTTTTGGAAATGTAAAAAAATAGAGGGTTCTTTTTACCATATGTGGTGGTCATGCGATAAAGCAAAGGTATACTGGTCAAATGTACATTGTGAGATGCAGAAAATATTAAAAATTCCTATTAGGAAAAGTCCGGAACTTCTTCTCTTAGGTTTGACAATGGAAAAAATTCCACAAGAAAAAAGGACACTATTATGGTATATGATTACATCGGCGAGAATGGCTTTTGCTCAACAATGGAAAGCGGAGAAGGTGCCAGATATACATGACTGGTTAAGAAAACTGCTGTTTTTAGCCGAAATGGACAAAATGACGAAAAAACTAAATGGACAAATGGCAGAACAATATTTAAAAGACTGGGAAGGCCTGAAATTGTATATGGAAACTGAATATAGAATGAAAGGGGAAATGTACAATCTTGATTTGTATTGAAACTGAATGAGAAATGAAATGAACACTTGTTTGTACTGTACCTTTATTGAAAATTATGCTTGTAAAAGTCAGGCTTTTATGTATTTGAAATTGGGTTACCTGGTTTGTCGATTGTTACAAGTCTAAACTTGATTACCTTTTAACTTTTTCTTTTTTGTTATTAGCAGTGTTGGAAGCCTATTAGGGGGGTGGGGGTGGGGTGAAAATCTTTTTAAATTGTATTGGTAATGATGTTTAACAATGTTGAATGCATCCCAATAAAAATTTTGTTTTTTTTTAAAAAAAATAAAGTCATTCCCCTCCTGTTTACCCTTATAAGTTCAAGTTTCCCTATAAAACAGATCTATCAGTTTTTCTTCTGAATTGTTGCCTTATTTAAAACACATAAAAATAAATGCTCCTTCTTTGTAATTCACCTACAAATCTATCTTATCTACTGTTTTACTAAAATTCCTTACATTTTCACCTCTCTCAATTAACTTCTTGTCAAACTAGGCCTTTCTGTTTAATTACTCTTTAATAAAAACTCCCTAGGCACTCTTAGGTAGAGAATTGATAAATTTTCTTAATAAAACTTTTGTACATAAAGCTTAACATCTTTTCCTTACAATTTCACTTCTCTCAGTTGATTTCTCATCAAAACAAGCCATTCTGTTTGGTTATACTTTAATAAAAATTCCCTAAGGCACTCTTATATGTAAAAAGGGTAAATTTCTTATCAGTATTTATAAACATAAAGTTTAGCATCTTTTCCTTACATTTTCACCTTTCTCAGTTGATTTCTTATCAAAACAAGCCATTCTGTTTAGTTACACTTTGTTAAAAACTCCCTAAGGCATTCTTATATGGAGTGAGGTTGACTTTCCCTAATGATAATTTTATACAAAAAGCTTAATATCTTTTTTCTTTGGTATATTCTCTTCAGAAGGATCTTGTCTCTGTGTCTTTTGCCCTTGTGGACTACATACATTTGTTTTAAGGATTGCAGTAAGTAGCGTAAAATAAAGTTTGATTGGATATTTTTTGTCTTCTTTTTTTTTTGCCCCCCGTAGGGGATTTTTATTGCATTTTCTCAAAACTACAAATGAAAGAAGGGGAGGGGTAACTACATACTGCGGGAGAAAGTAAAAGAAAACCCACTAAAATCCCAAGAGATGGTGGTCATACAAACTGCTTCCCCATAAAAGAATAATTTTTGCTTCTTAATTAAAACTTACACATGTGAAACATTGAATGCGGTCAATCTATTAGTCTCTTTAAAGTCCATGACTTGAAAACCTCCCCCATTTTGACCTTAATAAAGAATAAAGTAAGAAGAACAAGAGTCATTATACTACTTTCAAGAGATTCAGAGCATAACAACTAGCCATTTGTTCATTTATCCTTTTTTCCCCTCAATCGATAGCTTGTTTTTGAGGCTGCTGCCCCCAATGCAGAATCTGAGTCCTTGTCAGAAGACGCCACTGCACCCTCTTCTTCACTTTCTTTGGTGCTGTTGTCTTCTGGTCCTTCTCCTCCTTTTGCTGGCTGTCTGTGAAGATGCAAGAACTCCTGTGCCTTTTCAACAGAGTCCACTTTTCCTTTTTTGTCCATAAATTTTAAAATTAAGCCTTTGGTTATGATCCATCTCTAAATGACATTTTTCTCCTGTAAAAATCAAATCAAATCCCTATAGTTCCTTCTTATTTCGAATGGAATATTCTTTAACACTTTTATTTCTTTGTCTTTGATTTTCGGGGGGGGGCATTTGATGCTTTTAGAATTTGGTCTCTCACTTGTCTTCTACAGAATCTCACAATCACTTCCCCGGGCAAATTATTTTTTCTTGTAAATTCTGAATACAATCTAAAGACTGTATCAATTTCGCTTTGTATTGTCTCAGTTTTTAAATCTGCCAACGGGGGCAATGCCTCACACATAATCAGTCTCAGATTCTCTGCTTTCGCTTCCAGGATCCCCTGGAATCTTAAGACACAGCTCGCCTTTTCCATTTCCAGCCGCAACAAATGGGATTCGTTAATTTGTCTCTTTTTCTCCATCAAATGCATTTGACTTTGAAGTTTCTTGAAGTTGGCATCGACCACTTTAAGCTCCTTTTCCATTTTCTCTGCTTTCTTAGCTGTTTCGCTGAGCTGGGTCTGCTGTGCATCTAACTTCTGATGCAATGTGGTGACTTGTTCTAGCAGAGGTCGCAACACCTCCGTCAGCATCCTTTGCAGCTCTGCTGCTGTGTCCTGTCTAGGAGCAGAACTTGCTGGGCTTTTGGCATTTCCAGCAGGAAGCTTAGCTTTCATTTTCTCTTTCTCATCCTTTTGTGTCGGCACCATGTTGAGAATTTTGTTTACTTTTTAAAGAAGTTATTACAATCTCCAGTACTCTTTAAAAAGCCTGGTAAGTTCTTACTATTTCTTTATTTTAGTCCTTTATGCCTTTATAGCACACGCACACCCCTCCAGTACAAAGCAGAAAGTTTGTTTTCTTCTTAGTGGGGGAGAGTTCTGTGTCCCCCCCTTGCCTTTTGAGAGGGGGTTTCTGCTAACTTTGGTGTTTCTTGCTTGTACTTTGACTCACAGTTCAATGTTGTCTTCACTTTAGTCGCTTTAGAAGCACCAAACACTTGTTCCGATGTGCGTGCCTCGTTCCATTTGGACACTCTGCAGTGGGACCTTCAGGGCATGGGAAATCCCCCCTTTACCAGCCAGCCACCAGGGAAGGGGCTCTCCTAGCGCCCCATGGTGAGGATCCCAATCCTAGGGCTCCGGGGGTGGTGCGGACGATCGCACCCCCTCCCAGCTGCAGGCACTGGTGAGCGATTCCCGGGAGATTGGGAGATTGCTGTCGCCATTGTGGTCGCCAAAACTGGAAGATCGTCTTCTTCTTTTCCTGAGCTGGCTCTTGCATAAAGAGTTTAGTTGCTCCTGCATACACCTGTTTCTTGGATTCTATAAAACATAGTTCCATGAATTCCATACGAGCTGTAGTTTGCTTTTTTGGTGTGTGTGTCTTCTTGTAGGGTATCTTCCAGTCAGCTAAAGAGATGTCCTGTTGCTTGCAGTTTTGATCAGTATCTCTCAAAGCTTGCTCCTGCAGTCTATCTGAATTGCTTGTAGATTTCAATAGAGCGGATGAGCATATGTCATATAGTTCAATACATGTTTCTTTGATTGCTAGCTTAATCGACTCCCGAATCATGTATTTAAGAGCATCCCATGAAAGTTGAATCCTGCAATATCATCTGTGTATGGAGCTTTTAACACACTTCCCACTTGGAAATCCATTTAAAAACAATTTCTATAACCCCAGTACCAAAGAAAGTATAAGCAGTTTAGTCCGTCAACAATCTTAACAGTTCAGTCCGTCAACAATCTAACAGTTAAACCACATTGCCAGATAACTTGTTATGGCAGATATAATAACAACCAAGAGTCTTTCAGTAGAGAACCAGATGATTGCTTTTTTTTAAAAAAGCAAAAAGTAGAAATAATCTGCATTCAAGAAACCCATGTTTCTAAGAGAGAAGAATGGTGTTATATATCCAAAAAGGACAAATCCAGGAAAACAAAGGGGGTGGGGTTAACTCCCTAAAAATGTCTTTAGCTGCATGGAAATGCTGCAGCTGCCTGCTGCCTGAACACAACCCTTTAGCCATAACCCACACACACCCCAGTGACCCCTGTTCCATGCCCAGAGTGGCCACAGAAGCAGGTAACACATACAACCTTCTTGGCAATGAGTGATAAATTTAATTCAAGAACGTAATGACAGATCTCTACATTGTAATGAGGGAGGGGTATAAATTTGATTGATAAATAAATAAATAAATGGATTGTCAGACCAACCTGGACAGCACAGGCACCCTTGGCCCAATATGAAGGCACAGCGGTTGCCCACAGACAATACATGATTGCCAATAGAGAATGTATGATTGCCTGTAGAGAATAATGGAGACCCCACTTGCCCTTAGGGAATCATGGGGACCAAGCTTGCCTATAGGGAATCATGGGGATCACGCTTGCCTATAGGGAACCATGGGGACCATGCTTGCCCATAGGGAATAATGGTGGCCACACTTGCCCATAGAGAATAATGGAGCCCATGCTTGCCCTTAGGGAATTATGGAGAACATGCTTGCCCAAAGGGAATTATGGAGACCACGCTTGCCCATAGAGAACAATGGGGACCATGCTTGCCCATAGAGAACAATGGGGACCATGCTTGCCCATAGAGAACAATGGGGACCATGCTTGCCCATAGAGAATAATGGGGACCATGCTTGCCCATAGAAAATAATGGGGACCACGCTTGCCCATAGGGAATAATGGGGACCACGCTTGCCCATAGGGAATAATGGGGACCACGCTTGCCCATAGAGAATACTGGAATCCACACTTGCCCATAGACAATAATGGAGTCCATGCTTGCCTATAAAGAATAATAGAGAGGCAGAGGCGGCGTGGCGAGACACACGTGCCTGAGCGCGGTGGCGGCTTTATGATCTTTAAAGGGGTCCTTTGATCATCAAAAGGACCCCCTGCTGTCCTGGGAAGGGACGGGCAGTTGCAAGGGGCTTGATCCGAGACCTCGTGTGAGCTGCAACTCACGGGGTGGGTTGGATCGCCCCCGACGTGGGATCAAAGTCCGGGCTCAGCTTTGCTGGGCAAAGCCAATGCTCCTGCACCGAGGGGGGAAGAAGAACCTTACCGACAGAGCACTTCTGTGAGTATCCGCGAGAACAAAAGAGGCGGTTTGGAATGGGCGATTTAACATAATTAGCCCTATAGAAGTAGCACAGCGGGAGGACTCTCCCCCCGGCAGAATCTAAACAGCTAGAAAGCGAAAGTGAGCTTGACGAAGTTGGAACAGAAAGGGCAAGAGTGAATGAACGCCATCCGAAAGCAATACGGTGAAAGCTGAGAGTATAGTGAGTTTGGCTATAAAGTGGCTGAAGTGTGGCTCTCAGAGGTTCGGGGAAAGAGTCTTAGCTTCTCCCTGTGTTATGGATCCCAGTTTATGAAATTTAGAGGAGACCCGGCCAGGGTGGGAGCTGTTTGACGACAACTTGGTGAGAAGGAGAAGATTAACAGGGGACCCCTGTGCAGCGCACTCAATTTTTAACCCTAGAAGGGGTAGGGTGGAAGAGTGGTGAAGCGCATAAATGGAGAAGAGGAGGCTCATTTCACCGTACACAAATTTTTAACCCTTGGGGCCAGGGTGGAAGATTAAAGTGTTGCTACGTTCCCAATTTTTGCTGCAGTTTACACTGTGACTGAAAGACAGGCTTGGCTGAATGAAAGCTGAAGAAATCTAGTTGGTGAGAGAACTGAGACTTTAATAGGGTGTCTGATCATTGACTATTGACTGACAGGGGGCTTGTGGGAAAGTTCCCTTTTCTTTCCTTTCTGGGCAATTTAGAGTTAGTGGCTTTGTGTATAAACTGAAAGTGAAGGTGGGGAAAGGCAGTGGAGTAGCTAGCCTGGGAAAACTGCCAACAGAGGGGTTGTTTTGGTAAATAAATGAGAGAATACTGGAAACAACTTCTGGGGAATTTGCCAAAGGGTAAGATAGTCTAAACAAAGCTCATTGTGTAAACTTGGTGGTGATAAAAGGGTCTGGGAATGGGGCCAAAAGGTTGTGTTGTTCCTAAACACTGGATAAGGGATTGGAACAGTAATATATAAACAAAGGGTGAAGATTCTCTGAGTGAGTTAAAAGTGTAAAACTTAAATTAGACAGAAATCGAAAAACATGGCTAGCGGAGGAAATAAAAAGATGTCTCTTGCTTCACCTAGGGTCCCTGGTTCCGCAACAGGGAAGTTAGGGAACACAGGTCAGAAGGAACCCCAAAAGGAGATGCAAGCTGTGGTCCAAGCTACTATTTTAAGCACAATCAATGACATGGTAGAGCCGATTAAAGCCAGCATGGAAGAAATCCGGAATTCTGTTGCGCTAGCGATCGTCCCAGTTAATAAAGCTATCCAGGAGGTTAGGGACATGATACCTCAGGCGGCAGTCCCAATCCAGAATGCGATGAAAGATATTACTGAGCAATTCACTAAGAGTTTACAGCTTTTGCAGAAACATATAGCGGACAATACGACAAAAATAGTGACACTAAGTAACACGATGGAGGAAGTAGAACTGAAGACAAAATTGGTGGAAAGAAAGGTCCAAGAAAACGAAGAGAAACAACTGTCACTGGAGCAAGATGTGATGAGGCTTCAGGTGGAGAGAGCGGCGTTTGTTCTAAGGTTCCAAAATATTCCCGAGGAGAAAGAAGAAGACTTAAATGCAAAGATGTCTGAACTTCTGGCGAACCATCTCCATATTGAGGACGCGAGAGAAGTGGAAAAGGAAATTGATGTGGCTTTCAGAATGAATTCGGCCTATGCAAGGAGATTCAAGGTGCCCAGGGAGGTTCAAGTGAGGTTCCATAAACGGGCGGTCAGGGACAAGATACTGAGAGAAGTGAACGTGGTATCACTGAAGATGGGACAAGAACAAATTAAGGTACTGAAAGAGATACCCTGGAGAGTGAGAGAAAAAAGGAGGGAGTACTCAGAATTAACAGCATTATTGAGAGCCAACAATATCAGTTACAGGTGGATTTTGCCAGAAGGGGTCCTCTTTAGTTTTGAAGGAAAGAGATTTAGAATTAACTCAGTTTTCAAGGCCAAGGATTTTTTGGAGACATATGGCATGGAGATGTCAGACGATCAAGAAGAAGAAGAGGAGAGAGAAGAGGGAGAGGTGGAGAAAGAATCTGAACCCCAACCCCAGGGAGCAGCAGCACCAGATTTGTCAGTTAAACCTCAAAGGCTCAGAAGATTTAGACTGAGATCTCCAATTGTTACACGGCAAAAGGCGAAGAGTGAAAAGGAACACAGCCAGACGCAGAACCTAGATGGATAAACAGAAAATAAAAATACTCTCGGTCAATGTGAACGGATTAAATGGACCCCCGAAAAGAAGATATTTCACCAATTGAAGAAGTGCAAAGCAGATATAACGTGTATTCAAGAAACCCACATTAGGAAACAGGATGAAAAGTATTTGAATTATAAGGGATTAGGCAAAGTATTTGTAGCAGCAGACAAAGAGAAGAAAAAACGTGGAGTGGCCACTTACATCAAAGAACATATGCAACCAGAACTTGTATTCGCCTCGGAAGATGGGAGGATACTAATGGTGAAAATTCAAAGAGAAAATAAAAAAGTTTTAATAGTGAATATATACGCCCCGAACCAAAACCAGGAGAAATTCTACGAAAGGCTCTCAATGTTGATAGCTAAACAAGACTTTCAGGAGTTCTGTATGACTGGCGATTTTAATGCGGTCTTTGACAATAAAATGGACTGGAAGGCAGGCGTTCAGGGGAAGAAGGCTAAAGGTAATGAATTTACCACCTCACTTTCACAGATTGTAGAGGAACTGAGATTGGTGGACTTGTGGAGAGTAAGAAATCCCAAGACACAACAATATATGTTTTATTCTGCAAGACACGATTCTTGGTCCAGGCTGGACATGTGTTGGATGTCATCTTCAATGGTAAGAGATCTGCGGCTTCCGGTCGGAGTTAAAATGGTGAATTGACACACTTTGCGAGTTGTGCAGGGTGCACAGCGGTATCTGACGACAGTCTGGGCTCTACCTGGCCCAGCGCAGCACTCCCCAGGCGGGGGGGGTGGCAAGCAAGCAGCCAAGCCTGAGAGGGAGTTGAGATCGGTGTGGATAAGCTTCGGAGGAAGCTTGTTTACACTTTGATCTCCTTCCGCGAAGAGGGCAGTTGCAAATCAGCACTACAGATACCAGCTGGGCTGAGAATTCAGCATAAATTCGTCATCTACCAACCTCTTTAACATCAAGACTAACATCGTTTACAGAAGAAGCACTGCGAAACCCCGAGATTACAAGTAAGGTAACAAATGAACAATTGCTTACCGGTTTAAAGAAGAACGTAAAATCTAAACGCATGGATAAGCGTAAAAGGCTTCAATGAACTAATCCGCTTGATTTAAAAGTAAAAAGAAAGCTTTCCTTTAGAGAAAACGGCCGAAAAGTGACTTTGTTTTGCATTCCTGTGGTCAGCTAAGACTAAACGTTGCGTAGCAGAAACAAAACTGACTGTGATTCTATGATACAGGAAGTAGGCTAGAGTGGATGTTTTCGATGTGGCTGTGCCAGAAGTAGACGGCCGGTTTAGAGTGTGACACCGGAAGTTGGATTACAGTGACGGACAGATAAACAGGAAGTTCTGAAGGAGCCTACTCTAGCCAGAAAATCATAGAGAAATTGCACCCGCCATTTTGAGGAGGACTAAATTTTAAAAAGTTAGTTTTAAGCTGAAAAAGCACTGGAAGAAGCTATAAAGGTGGCGATTTGGCTTGAAGATTGATAATATAAAGATTGATTAGCCCTGAGCTCACTTTCAAGACGGATTTGAGGTCAAGACCAAGGGCTGCCTCATCACCTAGTCCAAGAATGACTGCAAAGGAAAAAAAGAGTGGCAGGCTGCCATGGAAGCGATGGAGAAACGGGTGACTGAAGTGGTGCAGAGTTTGGGAAAGCAAATAGAATCACAGCTACAACAACAGCTGCAACAACAGCTGCAAATACAACTGGAGCAAATAGAACAAGTACAAGTTCAAGTACAGAAAAAAAATATGGAAGAGTTGAAAGAACTGGTACTAACAGAAGTGGCAGGGATAAAAAAAGACACAGAAGAAGTTAAAAAAGAGGTTAAAAGTCTGGTGACAAAATCAGAAGAAATGGAACAGAAAGTCAAAAGAACCCTGTCAGAAAATACAAGACTGGAGTCCATGATGGAATATAGGGCCACTCAGAATCACTTGAGATTGAGAGGAATTGAAGAGGAGGAAGATCAGGATTTACGGGCTTTAGTAATTAACACATTGACAACTTATATAGGGGAAGATGTTGGAGACTTGGACCCAGACTTTGACCTGATTTACAGAATAAATTCAGCTTATGCCAAGAGAAAGCAATTACCCAGAGATGTGATTGTCCAATCTGTGACTACGAAAATGAAGGAAGACGTTTTCAAGAAGCAATTTACACAACCGTTGGAAATTAATGGGAAAAAAATAATAATTTTGAGAGAAATTCCGAGATCGATCTTACAAGACAGAAAGAAATTCAAGAAACTAACAGATAGGTTAAAAGAAATGAGTATCAGGTTTAGATGGGAGATTCCATATGGATTATCATTTGCATACAATTCGGTGAGATATACCCTTAAAGCGGAAGGAGACATGTACAGATTCAAAGAGAACAATTTTGATGATTTTAAAGATATTTAATTCAAAACAACTGATGGATTACAAATTTTTATCTTGGAACGTAAATGGACTAAATTCACCAAACAAAAGAAGATTAGTGAATCATTGGCTAGAGAAACAAAAATGTAACATAATTTGTTTGCAAGAAACACATATCAGAAAACAAGATAATAAATACTTGATTAATAAAAAATTGGGAGAAGAATTTCATTCATTAGCAGTTAATAAGAAAAAAGGAACAGTGATATACATTACCAAAGAATTGGAACCTAAACAAATCTTCTCAGACAAAGAAGGAAGATATGTTGGTGTGGAAATAATGATGAATAGAAAAAAGACATTGCTTGTAAATATATATGCACCCAATGGTGCAAAAGAGACCTTTTTTAATGATTTGACGAAAGAGTTGGACTGTTTAAATTATGATCAAATAGTCCTTGCAGGAGACTTCAATGGCACAGTGAACAATGTATTGGACAGAAAGTCCAAGGCAAGTGGAGAGGCGGTTGGAAAGCTGCCAAATTTTTTTTTTCAGCTAATGAAACAAGAGAAATTAGAAGACGTTTGGAGGAAGTGGAACCCTAAGACAAAGGATTATACATTTTATTCTAACAGACATAATTCCTTCTCCAGAATCGATATGATTTGGATGTCAGAGGAGATGGCGCAGAAAACCTACAAAATACAAATTTTACCGAAAACCAATTCAGATCACAACCCTTTACTTTGGATATCTAAAGAAAAACCGAAACAATTATATTGGAGAATTAATGAGGACTTATTGGATCAAAAATTAATTAATGAAACTTTTAAAAAAGAAACGAAAAGTTTTTTTGAACTGAATTTAAACAAAGGTACGGATATACAAGTCGTATGGGACACGTACAAAGCGGTAATGAGAGGTTTGCTTATCTCTCTGAACTCTAAAGATAAAAAACAAAGGATGCAACAACAAAATGACCTCCATGAAAAAATTCGACAAAAAGAAAAGGAATTAAAGAAAAGGCCAGGGAAGAAAAAAATTATCAAAGAGATCCACTTTCTGCAGGATCAATTGAATGTTTTATTAAATAGAGAATTATACTGGAATCTGAAGAAATTACAGCAAAAAGCATTTGAGGGTGCAAATAAACCAGGAAAATTTTTAGCGTGGCAATTGAAAAATAGAAAAGAAAGGAATTTTATAAGTAAGATTACTGAAGATGGAAAGGATGTTATGAATCTGAAAGGAATAAAAAGAGTCTTCTTCAAATACTACGCCAAACTGTTTAAAAAGAAAGGAATTGATCAACAGAAAATTAAGAAATATTTGGAGACTATTGAAGTTCCAGAGCTGGGAAAACAAATTAAAGAGTTATTAAATGGTTTAGTAACAAAAGAAGAGGTGACAATGGCGATAGAAGATGCAAAGTTGGGCAAAGCTCCAGGTCCAGATGGTTTTACAGCAAAGTTTTATAAGAAATTTAAGGAGGAGCTAACCCCTATCTTAGTACTTCTGTCGAACGAGATAAGAAAGACTAAACGGATCCCAGATTCATGGAAAGAAGCAAATATTTCATTGATACCCAAAGAAGGTTTGGACTTAACTGATGTAAAGAATTATAGACCAATATCGCTATTAAATAATGATTACAAATTATTTGCAAAAATAATTTCGGAAAGACTGAAAAAATATTTGAAAGATACTATAGCGGAAGAACAAGCTGGTTTTTTACCAAATAGACAAATTAGAGACAATTTAAGAGTGGTGATTGATGCAATTGAATATTATGACAAACATCCAGAAAAAGAAGTTGGATTCCTCTTTTTAGACGCGGAAAAAGCTTTTGACAATTTAAATTGGGAGTTCATGCTGCAAGTTATTGAAAAAATGGATATAGGACAGTCTTTTTTAAACATGATTGTGGCAATTTACTCAGAACAGAAAGCAGCTTTGAATATAAATAAAGAAAGAGCAGATTTCTTCCAAGTTCAAAAAGGAACACGCCAAGGTTGCCCGTTATCCCCGTTGTTGTTTATTTGGATACTGGAAATATTATTGACAGCGATAAGAAAAGACAACAGCATTGAAGGACTCACGGTGAAAGGTTTTGCATATAAATACAGGGCATTTGCAGACGATGTAATGTTCATGATTCAAGATCCAATCGAGAAAATACCACAATTGATGGAAAAAATTGAAGAATTTGGATCAGTTGTGGGATTCTACGTTAATAAAAGTAAAACCAAAGTGATGTGCAAAAATATGACGAAACAAAGACAAACAGAACTCCAAGAGAAAATTCAATGTGAAGTAGTTACAAAGACTAAATATTTAGGAATTGAATTGACCATGAAAAACATTGATTTGTTCAAAAATAATTATGAAAAGGTTTGGTATAGAATTCAGCAAGATATGAAGAAATGGGATACCTTGAATCTATCACTATTGGGAAGAATCGTAACTGTAAAAATGAATATTTTACCGCGTTTGATGTTCTTATTTCAGACTATTCCAATATTAAAACAAAGGAAAATACTGGATACGTGGCAGAAAGAATTATCTAAATTTGTATGGGCAGGAAGAAAGCCAAGGATTAAAATGAAAATTTTATGTGATGCAAAGGAAAGAGGAGGTCTACAACTACCAAATTTAAGACTGTATTATGATGCCGTCTGTTTAACATGGTTGGAACAGTGGATTAATCTTGAGAATAAAAAGTTATTGGCTCTAGAAGGGCATGATAACAAGTTTGGATGGCATGCATATTTATGGTATGGAAAAGTAAAAATAGACAAATTCTTCAAACACCACTTTATAAGACGATCACTGTTCGAGACTTGGATGAGCTATAGAAAATTCTTCTCTGAAGAAAGACCACTTTGGATAGTACCAGAAGAAGTGATTAATCCATATTCAAGAAATCAAGGGTTAGATTGGCTACCTTATAAAAATCTTTTAAAATTAGAAGGGAAAAACTTTGTGTTAAAAGACAGATTTGATGTGGAATTTGAATATGATTGGTTGAAGTATAGACAGATTTATGACTTATTTAAGACCGATAAAAGAGAACATGGTTTTAGAGAAAATAACACTGAAATTGAAATTGTATGGCTTGAGAAGGGAAAAAAATGATTTCTAAATTGTACAAGGTTTTGTTGAAATGGTACACTGAGGATGAAACTGTAAAAGAGCAAATGATAAAATGGGCGGTAAATATTAATAATGAGATATTAATGACATCTTGGGAATATCTGTGGAAAAAGTCAATGAAAATTTCAACTTGTGTAAATGTTAAAGAGAATTGTTATAAAATGATGTACAGATGGTATATGACGCCTAAAAAAATTGCTATTATAAATGAAAGTATGTCTAACAAATGTTGGAAATGTAAGAAACATGAAGGGTCTTTTTACCATATGTGGTGGACATGTGATAAAGCAGTAAAGTATTGGACTGAGATCCACAATGAGATACAAAAAATTTTGAAATGTACTTTTAAGAAAGACCCACAGATGTTATTGTTAGGTCTTAAAATGGAAGAAATAAATGTAGCCAAGAGAACACTATTATGGTACTTGATTACAGCAGCTAGACTGACTTTTGCTCAATGTTGGAAACAAGATAAGGTACCTGAAACATGGGAATGGATTAAAAAGACGTTGTTTATGGCAGAAATGGACAAATTAACAAGAAAGTTAAACAACGAAGAAGATGAAACCTTTTTCGAAGACTGGAAAGACTTTCAAGAATACTTGTTGAAAAACTGGGATGTTAAGCGTGGTTTGATTTGTTTTGATAGCTATTAAGAAGAAATTGAAAGAGAATTAGACTTTTGAATTGTTACCATTAGTAAAAGAAAATATGTTTAGTAATATATGTAATTGCATAAGAGAAATATCAATGGGGTTGGTGCAGTGCGGGAAGCCTTGTTTGGGGGGGAGAGGGAGAAAGAAAAATGGATATGTATTGGTGTGTTTAAATTGTATGAACATGTGATATATCCAATAATAAATTGTACTTACCAATGGTAAGAGATCTGCAGGAAGCAGAAATTGAGGCAAGTACATTTGCTGACCATAACCCGATAATGGTGGAGTTACAAGGAACTAGGCATAGGGATAGATGGACATTGAATCCATTATTGCTCAAGGACAGTAAGGTGGTGAAAAGCTTGCAAACAGAATTTGCTTTCTTTTTTAAGGAAAATAATACATCAGGTATTCCAAGACGAACGGTTTGGGGTGCCTTTAAAGCTGTAGCGAGGGGATTGTTGATGAAGGAAGTGGCAAAGAGAAACAGAAAAAGGAATGAGGAATACATCAAACTTAAAAAAGATATTTTGGAACAGGAGAGGCAAGAAATGGAGATGGGAGGAGAATTCGACAGGAAGGAAAAAATTAAGTTTCTCATGCACAGAATGAACTGCTTATTGACAGCAGAAATGGCGAAGAAAGTAAACTATGCCAAACAAAACTATTTTGAGAATGCTAATAAACCAACTAGATGGTTGGCCTATCAAATAAGAAAGCAATCTGAAAGAACATCGATAAAATCGCTGAGAGACAATAATGGCATGGAGCATAATGGAGCTCAAGAATTGAAAAGGATTGTGGAAGACTTTTATAAGAAACTGTATGCAAGAGAAAATAGAACTAAAGAAGAGATATCCCAGTATTTGCAAGACCATGTCCTGCAGAAGTTTTCGGAGGAAGACCAGAAGATCCTGAATCAACCAATTACTATGATGGAGATGGTAGAAGCATTGAAAAGAGAGAACAAGTGTAAGGTACCAGGGACGGACGGCCTGCCAGTGGAATTCTATATAACTTTTGAAGAAGTGTTACTTCCACAGTTACATGAAGTCTATAAGAAAGCGTGGGAAGGAGAAGAAATACCGGACACCTGGAGGGAAGCCCTAATCTCGTTGATACATAAACCGGATACAGAAGCAAATGATATCAAGAACTACAGACCAATCTCCTTACTGAATGTGGATTACAAAATTTTTGCCTCTATAATGGCTGATAGGCTGAAGCGTGTTTTAGCAAAAAGAATTCACAAAGACCAGTCAGGATTTTTACCGAAAAGGCAGATAAAGCACAATATGAGGAAGCTATTGAATGTCTTGGAGTATTATGAAGTGCATCCGGAAAAAGAAATGGCAATAATTTTTGTGGACGCAGAGAAGGCTTTCGATAACCTGGACTGGACGTTTATAATAGAGACACTTAAGAGAGCTAAAGCAGGAGAACGGTTTATTCAAACAATCCAAGCAATCTACTTAAAACAGAGAGCAGCAGCTATGGTGAATGGAGAACGGACTGAACAATTTCAGATACAGAAAGGCACAAGGCAGGGCTGCCCTCTCTCACCGTTATTATACATTTTTGCCTTGGAAATTTTCACAGAGGAGGTACGATTGAAGACAGAAGTGAAAGGCCTAAAGGTCCATGGAGAACACTATAAACTATTAGCTTATGCAGATGACTTGGCATTTATACTGGAGGAACCGAGGTCTTCAATCACGGAACTGAATAAGATTTTGAGAGAGTATGGACAAGTGGCAGGCTTGAAGGTTAATATGACCAAAACAAAAATGTTAACGAAAAACATGACTATGGAACAAAGGGAGAGTTTACAAGAAGAGTCTGGATATAAGCTCTGTACTAAGGTGAAGTATTTAGGGATTCAGCTAAGAAATAGATGCAGTTCTCTCCAAGAGGATAATTATAGAGAGCTGTTAAGAGCTACGAAGCAAGATTTGGAAAAATGGAAGACGCTGAAGTTGTCCCTAATTGGAAGAATCCCGTTGATAAAGATGAATGTCTTACCAAGATGGATTTTCTTGTTTGAAACGATTCCTGTGTAGAAAAATTTGGCAATATTGAAGGAATTAGAGCAAACTACAACTAAGTTCGTGTGGCAGGGTAAAAGAGCACGAATTAGACTCAGAATGTTGCAGGACTCAAAAGAAAGAGGAGGCCTGGCTCTTCCAAATTGGACAATATATTACAGAGCATGAGCGATGGCATGGATTAAGGAATGGGTGATGCTGGAGGGCAGAAGGCTTTTAAAACTTGAAGGACATGATCTCTTAGAAGGCTGGCATGCGTTTTTATGGGATGAGAAGATTGCAGCACGTAAATATTTCAGACAACATTGGGTACAAGACGCTCTAATAAGAGTATGGGAGACCATCCGGAGGAGGTGGTTCATTAAAACTTCTAGACTGGTTGCGCCGGTAGAAGCAGTGACTCTCCCTAGGCTGTACTCTGAAGATCCTCCACAAAGATATTTGGACATGATAAATGTGAAGGAGGAGCTTGAATTAGAGGAGAATATTAGTTGGTGGCATAGAATCCAGATTCAATCAAGATACAAAAAAGATAAACAGAAAGAGTTTGAGAAGTCACTGACAGATATGGAGAAAATACTATATGAGCCGGAAGAGAAATTTATTAAAAAAATGTATGCATTGTTGTTAGCAGATTATATGATTGATGAAATAGTGAAAAATAGTATGGTCCAATGGGCGACAAACTTTGGTTATAATATAGAACTGGAACAATGGGATCAAATATGGAAAATAAATGTGAAAATAACCAGGGCGGTTGCATATAGAGAAAACATGTATAAAATGTTTTACAGATGGTATATGACTCCGGATAGATTATCGAAGTATGATGAAAAATGCTCTAATAAGTGTTGGAAATGTAATGTAAAAGGGGGCACGTTTTATCATATGTGGTGGACCTGTGAGAGGGCAAAGAAATACTGAATATAGGTGCATAGATTGTTACAGAATATCACAAAAAGCAATATTGTGTTTAAGCCAGAAGTGTTGTTGTTAGGAATACTTCCAAAAGAGATAAGGAGAGAAGAAAGATATCTGATAATATATGGAACGACGGCGGCTAGAATTCTATATGCGAAGTATTGGCGATCCACGGTGGTACCAACTGAACAGGAGATGATTGAGAAGATAATGGAAGCAGCAGAAATGGACAAACTGACTTTGATGTTGAAAGGATATGATGAAACAGCCTTTATAAACACTTGGCAATGCTTTTATGATTAGTGGGATAAGAGGGAGCAGGATGGAAAGAAACAATGATGAATGTATAATGTAAGCTTCAGAATGAAAGTAGACCTGAATAAGATATTAATTTTGAACTAGCGGGTATAGAAGCAACTGTGTAACATTTATGTTGGTAAGGTGGGAGGGAATATAACGGAATTGGGATATGACAGATATTTGTAACCCCCCGTCAATGTTTAATGTTTGTCTTAGTGGGTGTAGATTGTATTGTTATGTATTGTTTTGTATTGGTTGTGTGGTTTGTCTTGTAGTTTTGTCGTTGTCTGAAAATAATAAAATGCCTCTTTTGGGGGGCGCTTAAAAAAGAAAAAAAAGAATAATGGAGACCATGCTTGCCCATCTACATATGTAAAAGAAAGTCCCCTCACCGTAAAATCAATGCCCAGGTCAAACCGCTGGACCTAGAGACACCAAATTCGGGAAGACTGCTCCTACCATGGTGTAGGTGCTCGCTAAGAAGGGATTTTTAGAAATTCAACCCCTAAGTGGGTCAAAAGGGGTAAAATGTGCTCCCCCCATTGAATCCTATGAGGCTGCCAGGCAGTTGCCTCCCTACACTCCCCACTCTCTGACTGGTCAGCTGCAGAGCTCAGTGTTCTGAGGTTAAAAAAAAAAAGTTACAGGGGACTGCAGAGAGCTAATGACAGTTGAGGAAATCAGGAGTGGCCAACAACCACCTCTGAGGTGAAGCAAAGCTGCTGGCCCAGCCTCTCTGATGGCTTCCAACACACTCTCCCACCTCCTACACATAACAGGCCTTCACAGTGGCTACTAAGACTCCTCCCCCCTGCCCCTCCTACACTGTCAGGTACAGCAGCGGTGGCAGGGTGCTTAAAGCCACGAAGGAGCCCGCCCCAGCCATAACACCTTAGTAATCCTGCCACACCCACCTCCACCGTGGCTTCTAATACTCCTTCCCCCTCCCCCTCCTACACTGGACAGGCAACTGCCTGTCAGGTGTAGGAAAGGAGGTGGGATGCTTACTACCAAATCAGTCAGTCCTAAAAGAAATCAACCGTGACTGTTCCCCCGGAAGGCCAGATACTGAAGATGAACCTCAAATACTTTGGCCACCAAATGAGAAGGGAGCACTCACTGTAGAAGACCCTGATGCTGGGAAAGATTGACGGTCAAAAGAAGAAGGGATGGCAAAGGACGAGATGGTTAGACAGTGTTCACCGATGCAACAAACATGAAATTGAGCAAACTTCAGAGGACGGCGGAAGACAGGAGGGCCTGGTGGTCACAGAGTTGGACTCGACTATGCAACTGAACTGGAGGGCTTCTAGTGTCCTGGCCCCACTGCTGGACCTCCTGATGGCACGTGGTATATTTTGGCTGCTGTGTGACAGAGTGTTGGACTAGAAGGGCCATTGGCCTGATTCAACATTGGCTTCTCTTATGTTCATATGTTCTTAACAATAACAAAATAAAGGAGAACATGCTTGCCCATAGGGAGTAATGGAAACTATGCTTGACCATAGGGGAAAATGGAGACAATGCTTGCCCATAGGGAATAATGGAGACCTTACTTACCCATTGGGAATAATGGAGACCACGCTTGCCGATTGGGAATAATGGAGACCACAATTGCCCATTGGGAATAATGGATACCATGGTTGCACAGAGGAAATAATGGAGTCTATGCTTGCCCATAGGGAATGATGGAGACCAGGCTTGCCCTAAGGACAGCAATTGCCCATAGACAATACATAACAGCCAATAGAGAATGCATGGTTGCCCATCTCTCTCTCTCTCTCTCTCTCTCTCTCTCTCTCTATATATATATATATATATATATATATATATATATAAAATAAAGTCCCCTTACCATAAAATCAACACCCTGGCCAAACCGCTGGACCTAGAAACATGAAATTCAGGGAGAGTGCACCTACCATGACATAGGTGCTCACTGAGGGATTTTTAGAAATTCAACCCCTTAGCGCAAATGTGGTCTCCATTATCCTCTGTTGGCAATCATGTAATGTCTATGGGCAATCACTGTCCTTAGTTTTAGTATGTCCCAAGGAGGAGCTGTCTTCTGGAGGGAGCCTTCAATCCTAAGCGTGGCTTCTCAGTGACTGTGAGGAACAGTGGCTAGAGACTTTCTTCTCTTTTAATCCTAAATTTGGGACTACTCATTATACATTTTATCCATTCTGTCTGTTAAATCTCCCAGGCTGCCTCTATTGTTTCACTCATCTTACAATAAGCACTATTTATTTAAATGTGTCCAGGTGTTGAATGAGAGATCCATAATTTTGTGACCACTGGCACTAACCTGGCCATTTTAAGACTAAAAGGGTTACAAATATATGATTTTACAGAACTCAAATGAACTGCATGCTTATTAACAATCCCCCCCCCCGCCTAAATTTAAAGAAAGGGAAACGTGCTGGAACTTTCTCAAGGGATTAAGGACTACAAAAATGGTTTCAAGAGTATCCCAAGGTGAACATAATATCCAATACACCATTTTTTAAACTCACCCTATTTGAGTTAAGATCCATTCCTTACTATAAAGATATTATCCCCACCCCAGATATATAGACTTCAGATATATAGGATGCTATTAAATGAAACTCTGCAACATCTGAAAATGTTTGTTAATTTAAAACTTCAAGTAACATAATTACTCTTTTAATCTAGCAGTATGCAAAACTGGTGATTAAGGAAGGTAAAAAGCAATTGTAAATTGATGGACCCTCTTTATAACAGCCTCTTTCCTTTTTAAAGATCCACCCCATGAGCAGATTTCAACATCAGGATATCCAGCTCTGGAAGGCGTGAGGTCACAAAGAGAGGAAAGTGTCTCTGACCATATGCAAGAATGTCTCTGGGAAAACAATAAACAACCACAGCCCACCCTTGGTCCATATAGTCAAGCATCTCACTTTACACTTTCAGGCACATAGCATAATTTCCAGGCAGCCATGGTCTTTCCTTTTAGGAGTTTTATTTCAAGAGTCCTTATTCTGACTCATCCTACTTCTTGTCTGCTCTACATATAGTTTTGCATTAACCTATGGGTTAGGAAACAAAGGAAAAAGCAATATGAGGATTTGACGAATCAAATACTAAAAGAAGAGGATAAACTGAAAAAGTCAGAGGTTGACCCAGGAAACTCAGTATGGAAATTGAAATTGTTGCACCATCAGATGAATCTTTTATTATCTCAGGAAATTGCCAAAAACATAGAGTATGCAAGACAGTACCACTTTGAGAATGCCAATAAACCGACAAGGTGGCTGGCATATAAACTTAGGAAAGAAGAAGAGAAAAAGACAATCAAATCCCTAAGAAATGGGAAGGGAGAAGAGAAAGGCAACGTAATCGAAATGAAAAAAATAGTGGAAAAATTTTACTCAAACTTGTATCAACAAAAAGAACAGAATAAACATTTGATAACACAATATTTGGATAGCAAAAATACTAAGAAGTTTAGTGAAGAACAAAAGCGAATCTTGAATGAACCGATTTCTATTAGTGAAATTTTTGAGGCAATCAAGAAGCAGAAGAAAAACAAATCTCCAGGCCCAGATGGGATCCCAACAGAAATTTATCAAAGATATTCAGACCAATTAGGGTTAATACTCAAAAAGCTATTTCAAAAAATTCCAGAAACTCAAAGTCTTCCTGATTCATGGAATCATGCGTTAATAACACTGATTTACAAGGCGGGAACGGATGACAAAGAAATTAGGAATTACAGACCAATCTCATTACTAAATGCCGATTATAAGATCTTTGCAGTGATTATAGCAGCAAGATTCAAAAAAAAATTGGTGCAGGTGATACATCAAGATCAAGCAGGATTTCTCCCAAAGAGGCAAATTAGAAATAACATTAGGACGCTAATCAATGCATTAGAATACTATGAAGTTCACTTGGAAAAATCCATGGCTTTGGTACTGCTGGATGCCGAAAAGGCTTTTGACAATGTCAACTGGCAGTTTATGCTGCAAAAGCTTGAGGTCTGGGACTGTGGAATAAATTTCTTGGCAACGATAAAAGCGATATACAAAACTCAACATGCAAGAATACTAGTAAATGGGGATATGACAGAGAATATTGAAATACAGAAAGGCACAAGACAGGGATGTCCATTATCCCCGTTGCTATTTATTTTTACCCTCGAGACCTTAATGGATCTAATAAGAGAAGCGAAAACAATTAGCGGACTTAAGATTAAAAAAGATGAGTTTAAGATACAAGCTTTTGCGGACGATCTACTATTTATATTAGAAGACCCAGTCAGATCGTTGACTGATTTAATAGGAATTATACACGATTACGGCCAGGTAGCAGGGTTAAAAATTAATTTCAGCAAGTCGAAAATTATAGTGAAAAATTGCATGCAGGCACAAATGAAACAAATTAGAGATACTTCTAATATGGAGTTGGTAAAGAAAGCCAAATATCTAGGCCTGATAGTATCTAATAGGAATAGCACGCTGCTAGATGACAATTATACTAAGCTACTGGGAGAAATAAAGAAAGATTTGTTAAGATGGAAAGATCTGAAGATTTCGTTTATGGGGAAAATAGCAGCTATCAAAATGAATGTGCTACCTAGATTCTTATTTCTAGCTCAGAATTTACCTGTTATAAGAAAAGACAACTTCTTTTGTGAACTGGGGAAAATCTGCAATAGGTTTATATGGGAGAGTAAAAGGCCAAGGATTAGCCAAAAAGTCATGCAGGAAAGGAAGGAAAGAGGGGGTTTTGGGATGCCACACTGGAAGCTGTATTATCAAGCAGCGGCCTTAGTCTGGGTTAAAGAGTGGGTAACGTTAGAGAACACAAGGCTACTGAATTTAGAAGGATTTAATCTATTGATGGGTTGGCATAAATATGTATGGTATGATGACAAACCGACCAAGAATTTTACCTGCCATACGTTAAGAGGATCCCTAATGAGAATTTGGATGGAAATCAGGAAGAATCAATATTTAAAAACTCCTAGATGGATTGCTCCTATAGAGGCAGATACAAAGATGACATTGATGGGAGTGGATAAAAAAGTGAAATATGAGGATATATTAGATAAAAATAATACTTTAAAAACAGAAGTGGAGTTGAGGGCCCTGAACATGAATCTTACCTGGTGGGACTACACACAATTAAAATCAAGATACAATAAGGATAAGAAGGTGGGCTTTTATGATAACAAAAATGAACTTGACAAAATTTGGTTCTCCTCCAATGATAAGCAGATACAAAAGATTTATATCTTTTTACTATCAGAGCACTTACTGGATGAAACAGTCAAAAAGAACATGGTGGCCTGGATGAAAGCTCTTGAGCATACTATAGAGATAGAGCAGTGGTCAAAGATATGGAGGGCGGTTAATATGATGAGAGCAATTCCGTTAAAAGAGAACATACTTAAACTGTTTTACAGATGGCATTGGACACCAGATAAGATTGCAAAAGGTCAGGAGGGGATATCTATTAACTGTTGGAAATGTAAGGCTAATGTTGGTACGTATTTTCATATGTGGTGGCGCTGTGAGAAAATACAGAAATTTTGGGCTATGATACTGAAGTTATTATATGATATGTTGGGTCTTAAATTACCTTCTACTCCGGAATGTGTGCTCTTGAATTTGCTCCCAGATAGAATGTGTAAGGAGGATGAATATCTAACTGCAGCACGAATTTTACTAGCTAGAGGTTGGAAAGGAGAAACAGTACCTTCCAAAGAGGAAGTGGTAAATAAGGTGCTGTCACTGGCAGAAATGGATAGATTGAGTTTATTATTGCAAGGAAAGGAATATGAGGTGTTTGAAAAGAGATGGTTTAAGTTGTATAGATGGCTGAACTCGACTTATTATTTGAAAAGATGACTCGAAACAATGTAGATGTTAAACGATATAAATGTATGTTTAATGGTGAAATCATAAATAAACTTAAAAAAAAAAAAAAACCTATCAAAACTGTGCACGCAAGGCGGTAACAATGCAGTCTCCTCTTAAAGTGCCTCTAACTGCATGGCCCCTTCCTTAGCTCGTGCACTAAAGGCTTGGCTCTATTGCAGGGCTCATGCTCACTCCAAAACCAATGGTTTCCGCGACAGATTTTGTTTTTTTTAAGATTTTCTGCAGTGTTGCGTTTTCAAGTGCCCCTGTTAAAGTCCTGCCTGCCATCAAAGGCCCGGGAGTCCTGAGACATCGGGAACACAACCCCCACACAGCCCTTCAGCCTAAAAAGGCAGAACCCTCGACCTACACAACGGCGGCAAGTTTCACGTGAGCCTTTCGAATGCCAAGTAATGAATGCAACACCCAGAATGCATTGTGAACCATCAGTCTACCCTTCTGTCGTGCTTATGGACCACTTATCCCGACGTGCTTTGCGCAGCCATTGCTGAACTCTTAAGGGCGGCATTTGCACATAGGATGCTGGGAACTATAGTAAGGGACTTAGCCCTCCGTAATACTAAAAGCAAGTTGACGCAGTTTTTTGCATCTCTGCTTCGACTCCCCCCTCCTCTTCAAATTAGTTTTTCCCGAGTTAAAAAATGAAGAAAGTCTAGTACCTTTACCTTGATATTCGGATATCAAACGACACTCCCGCAGTGGCTGCTTTATCCTACGCACTCTGCCGCAAGGCCAGCCGCTGTATCTATGGCAACAAGGACGCCGTGAACTCTCGCGAGAGAGGAGAGTAGAACGAAACTATGCCTGGACCTTCCTTCCGATAAACAGAAGAGCGCTACAGATGGCCAAGAGTATCTCTCTGTTCTTCCCCCCACCCCCGGTGCAATTTCCATAGCTACCAAATAAAACGATTACATGCAAAGGAAAGTGGCTGTACATTTGTTAGAGTCGGGGAAAAGCTGCAGGCTGCTAAAATATCCTAATTGCACAAGTATCAAAAGGTACAGGAGACCACTCCTCTTTTGCAGCTGGCCATCTTGCGCAAAGTTGTTGTTCAGTCGCACAGTCGAGTCCAACTCTTCGCGACCCCATGGACCAGATCACGCCAGGCCCTCCTGTCTTCTGCTGTCCTCTGAAGTTTGCTCAATTTCATGTTCGTTGCATCGATGACACTGTCTAACCATCTCATCCTTTGCCTTCCCCTTCTTCTTTGACCTTCAATCTTTCCCAGCATCAGGGTCTTCTCCAGTGAGTGCTCCCTTCTCATTTGATGGCCAAAGTATTTGAACTTCAACTTCAGGATCTGGCCTTCCAGGGAACAGTCAGGGTTGATTTCTTTTAAGATTGAATGATTTGATCTCCTTACAGTCCAAGGGACTCTCAAGAGTCTTCTCCAGCACCAAAGTACCAGGCTGCTAAGGATGCCTTGGATGGAAATTAGGGGTGCCAGCCTCCCGATAGGACCTGTGGATCTCCTGGAATTTCGGGTCATCTCCAGACTACAGAGATCAGTTCCCCTGGAGAAAAAGTATGCTTCTGAGGGTGGACTCTATGGCATTGTACTTCACTGAGGTGCCTGTCCTCCCCAAGCTCCATCCCCAAATCTCTAGGACTTCCCCAACCTGAATCTGACAGCCTTTCCCCCAACATCCCTTGGCTGATGGTGGTGGGGGTGGGAACCTGGCAACCCTATCTCTTTGAAATTGGTGGGCTTAAATCTAGACCTGTTAGCAGAGATTACAAGGGAGGGGAAGGTTATTTTAATACTGGGCAGAAGTCCCCAATCACAATACCACCTCCCGGGGAACTAGAGTTTGGCTCCCCACCATCAGCCAGAACAGCAGCTACAGGGAATTTGCTTGCTTCTTTCTCTCCCAGAAAGAAGTTGTTATACTGTTTGCTGGTTACTGTCAATACAAGGCTAAGGACATTCTGGCCTGACATCAGAAGAGAAGAGATTGGATTTATACCCCACCCTTCACTACCAGAAGGAGTCTCAGAGCAGCTTACAATCCCTTCCCCTCCCCACAATAGACACCCTGTGAGGTACCTGGGGCTGAGAAAGCTCTTCTGAAAACTGATTGTGAGAGAACAGCTCTGAATGAACTTGTGACTGATCCAAGGTCATACCAGCAGCTGCATGTGGAGGAGTGGGGAATCAAACCCAATTCTCCCAAATTAGAGTCCGCAGACTTAACCACTACACCAAGCCAGACCATTTGCCTTGTATTTAATATGTTTGTAAACCATGGTGAAGATCATTGATCAAGGGGGCTTTAAAACTTCAAAACAGAAGTGCTCAGTGCACCATTAATGTGGTGAAGCTGTGTCCACTTTGCCATATGCTGTTGATTTAAAAGGTAGAAGTCCATTGATGGTATAGCCCGTTTGGGGAGGGCAGGATATAAATCAAATAATAAATTAATTAAATAAATAAAATTACACAAGGATTCCTGCGTCTTCTACAATTTAATGCTCTGTTGTCCAAGAACAACTCTGTGGAGACACTCTAGTTTACAGCAACATATCATACAAGCAGTAGCATCAGAGCAACTCCAGGTATGCAGTTGCATCACCAGGACCTAAAAGGAAGAAGTGTCAACAATCTCTAGAAAGAGGAGCCTCAATTCAGTGGATCAATAAGCATATATATATATTAGTTCAATAGAACTTAAATATCACTGGTCTTTCATCACTTGATTACCACCATGCACATTCTTTCTACATTTACTTTCTATCACATCTTTAGGGATTATGCCACCTAGCGTTTTTTCTTCAAATGCAAGTGTTTTCGTAAATTGGTAATTGACAACTACCAGCCTGAACAGCCCAGACTAGCCGAGTTCATCAGAGATTGGAAGCTACATGGGGTCAACCTTGGTTAGGAGGCTGAAAGGAAGACTAGGGTTCCCACGCAGAGGAAAGCAATGGCAAATCACCTCTGCTCATATCTTGCCTTGAAAACCCCATGAGGGGTTGTCGTAAGTCAGTTGCAACTTGACAGCCCTTAATTATTATTAAGACAACTGCTTTTACAGAGTCTTCCCTGCCCCCCCCAAAAGTAAACGTTTCCACCAAGATAGTTTAGTCATTGTCAGTGGCTTTACCCAGCTGCTACTAGTCCAGGTGGCCATGCTCTCCCTGCCCGTTTGCCATGTCATATCTCTCCAGAACTTAAATCAAGCTCATTGGGTCGCTGCTAAAAATTCCCCTTCCCACTCTAAGCTGGTGAAAGGAGGTATAATGAAGTCTCCTGTTGTGAGAACAAAATGTTCAGTTGCTTGGAGAAAGCAGGGATTTTTTTCTGTCTCAGTCGAGGAAGGACAGGACGTGGGTGGGCTCCTCATGGCAGAATACAAGATTTCCATACCTCTATTTCTGAGAGTGGATGTGGGGAGTTAACTCAGATTATAATATATTTTATTGAGATAATGTGGAATATAAAGATCTGTATTAGTTCCTGTCTGCTAGCTATAAAACCCATACATGGAGGGCTCTCCACAATGCAACCCCGTCTCCACCCCCATGGGATGTATGCCCAGGAGCCATGCCAGAGTACTTCAGGTAACAGAAAACCTGTAAATTCCTTCCATTTCCTCGCCTAGTCTCAACTTTAGGTAATGTGAAGAGGGGAGGGCAGTGACAGAAGAGCTCTGCTATACCCTTCAGGCCTTGCTGTACCTTTGCAGGAAAGGATCAGGCCCATCAAATTTAAGATTATAGCAGATACCAAGCCTCGTCGTAAAAAGGAAGCAATGTACAGAAAAAGTATGAATCATCCTAGGTTGCAAATATGTTGAATATTTCTTGCGGACTTTGTCTTTTGTAATGAAATCTTATGATTTCTAAAATACAATAAAGCAGTTTCCACATCAGTGTGGCATAATTACTGACTTGACCTCCCAATTTATGTAAGAAGCAGATGCCATTTGAAGATAAGTTTCTATTTGAGGGAGGGAGGGAGGTTTGCTGCTGAGTATTAGAAAAGG
This sequence comes from Gekko gecko, assembly GCA_029375565.1. NCBI lineage: Eukaryota > Metazoa > Chordata > Lepidosauria > Squamata > Gekkonidae > Gekko > Gekko gecko. The sequence goes on from JAPDNY010000005.1 coordinate 127,403,926, forward strand.
AAATAAATTATTCAGACCCCACTCCACTCTGGGTAACATTTACAGTGATATTCCAATTAATATCAAAGCAGACAAAAATATTATAAGTAGCATTGTATTTAAATTAAAGATATTTTCCATCTGCATCCAGCATACATTTAATGAAGTATTTTTCTACTCCAGAAATTATAAACAGTGCAGATTAGACTGGCCACTTCCACTGATCAGTAGGAGGTTCTTCAACTATCGGCTCCCATGGCTGCCACTGCACCATTTTCCGGGCTAGAGAGAGCTCACTTTCTGCCTGTTGATAAAACACAAGTTAATTTTGAAACTTGCCCAAAAGATTCTGCATTGAACTGATCTAGTGGGTTGAATGCAGCAATTTGTCAATGGAAAGCAGTAATCATTACGCATAATTCCTCATTTCCCCTCCCTGTAGTAGACCTTTCTGGCTTGGGAAGGATTGTGGGATATGGGCTAATAATTATGCGAGTAAGGAAGTTACTGTGGGGAGATGAAACTGCCTCTGCCTCTTTATTCAGTGAATGAAAAAGGGTACAGTGCAAGGAGGGATTTATTTTACCTCCCCTCTCTATATCACACGTGAGACCTTCAAGTAGAAGATGCATGTCTCATGCACTCCAGAATACTATACGTCATCTGTGGCTCAAGCAAGCTAATTTCTTCATCCCATGGTTTACTACTTTAACTCATCTCAATATTTCAGTCTTTCTAATAGCAATAAGCACACTCAGCTCTCCACAAGCCACTGGGATGTGGACATGGGTTTTAAAAAAAATTACAGCAGAACATTTTTCTGCATTCCTGGTCAGTATCCCAAATGTGCAGTAACAGCTACCTTGTATGCTAATGGCATTGCTTCAATGTCTGATCGAAAAGTGGTTACCTATCAACCTAGCTATTAGGAGAAACAAGCTGCAGGCTCATACAGAAATTTTGTGGGGAGATGGTATGCATTTGGAAATTACACCTTACCTTCAAAAATCTTCCCTGCCCGGATTCTATAAACTTGGGGAGATAGGAACAGAATAATTTCCCTCCCATTAATTGGCTCAACTGCTCTCAAAATTCCATGCCCATTGGAGCATACTCAGTTCTCATCAGATAGGTTTTGGCTAATTACGACATTATTTTTTTTCCTGTGTAACTAAGGATTCCCTCCCAGTATGTAGAGAAAGGTACCTTGTCTTTGTGCGTCCTTGTTCTGGTGATCCTGTACATTTGGGATGTTCACCAGGAATGAATGAATGAAGGGCTGTAACTCAGTGGTAGAGCATCTATCTGGTATGTAAAAGTCCCCAGGTTCAGTCCCTGGTATCTCCACTTAAGAGCTAGGTAGTAGGTGATGTGAAAGACCTCTGTGTGAGACCCTGGAGAGCCACTGCCAGTTTGAGCAGAGAATGCTGATCTTGATGGACCAATGGTCTAATTCAGTATGAGGCAGCTTAATGTGTTCATGTGTATCTAATGCAGAAAAAAATCATTCCCACCTCTCAACACAGGACCACAGGCACACAGGACCAGCCATTTTACTACTCGATATAGTAATAACAATGATTTTGCTGTATTGTAAAGATTAAATGTTATATTAACTACAATAAACTTTCAGATTCTTCTCTACGGAGACACAAAAAGACATTAATTTCCCAGTTATCAGGATGATAAAATGAATGGTGGGATCCCTTCGTTTTCTTACTATACATTATAGCTGACACAAAAGAATCTAAAATGCACTTCAATTGTTTGCAGTTAAATATTATCCAAGTTTACCTGCAAAATCACTTCTTCTATCTGTCCACAATTTATTTTATTTTCTAGTTTTTGCACATCATGCTCCTGCAAATTAAAAAAACAAGTTAAAGGCTAAGATCTGTTCTACTATACACATAAGAAATATATGCCTCATGCTGAAAGAAAAAATAACTTAAATATCAATACATAAGCAAACAGAGAAAAGTTCTCATAGAACACAAAACAAAAAACCCCTGAAAGCTATAGTTACCAGTGACATACATTCTCATCTCTTCACCAACAAGCAAATATTTTAGGCTAATGTCTCAACAGTAAGTTAAAGATTTTCAAGGGCTTTCTACCTGTGCTCAACATTTTCAGTAGAGTTTTGTTACCATGGAAGATGAATATTTAGCAATATAAAATCCTTTCATTATTGCACCAGTAACTAAATCTTACAATATACCTCTTCTTCCTGAAACATGCATACAATCCATTAATCTGGTTTCTTTTGGACTAAGTCCATGTAGTAGTAAAAAGGGAACTTTATGGTTTTTGGAGTCTGACAAGAATAAGCCAAAGCTAATACTACCCTCTTGTGAAAACAACTAAAATCTCAAATCTCCACCCATCAAAATTAGAATAACTACTTAATGAAGTAATTTTAAGTTCAGAACCTTCCAATTATTTTGAAACACAAAGTATGACAAGAGAAGGAAGATGACACGTCAAGTGAATCATGCCATTTGAGTTTAAGATACATTGTGTACTTACTGTTTTTACCAGATCAAATCGCTCATTTACAATTTTCTCTGTATAGATCCTGTAGGCAGCATCTCTGGGTATGTTCTGCAGAGTGGCAAGAATTTTTGTATACAATATCCTCAGGCGCTGAAAAGATCACACAACATTCAGTAAGCAGCAGCTTTAAACTGGCCATTCATGCTTATGCATTAACACTTGAAGAACATCACAAATGACACTGGCAGTACCAACTGTGGAAGCAGGGCTTAGCTGGAGAATGCTGCACTGAAGCCTTGAGAACCCCAAATTCAAGGTATGTATGAAAAACTGAAAGGTTTCAAATAGTTAGTTAGTGTTCTGGTTCTCTTCCCATACATCCTAATGCAACACAGTATAGTTTTTAGTCTACTTCACATTCAGAAACTTGCCTGATCAAAAGACCATAATGCGTGATCCTTGTGGCAGGGTAAAAGTATCTTAAATTTCTTACCAGTACTATCTCTCTCCAGAAGGAGGGGCTTGAAGCAGAAGACAGGAAGTACCACTTAGGGCAGTTTCTTACCAGTTCTCCATTAGTCACACATGGCCTCCATCTGCAGATACTTAAATCCGTGGACAGGAACCACACCAAGGCTTAGGGACCCCCTAACTTTGCAGAAAAATCTTAAATCTTAACAAAAATATATTGGGGGGGGGTTAAGTCCCCCTGAAAGGAAGGTAGTGTTCTCTATGCAAGTGCAGAGAGTGCACTTACCTCTGGCAGTGGGCAGCAACAACGGGGAGACACACTGGGTCCAACAGAGGCACAGGCCGGTGCCCTGTGCTGGGCCTGGTGGAGGTCACACAGCCCAGAAGCAGTCTGGACCCCACGGGGCTACTTAGCTTGAGAGCAGAGCTGGGCATGCTGCTGGCAGTGGCATGGCCTGGGAGCTGTGCTGGGTGTGTTGCTGCCAGCAGCACAGCCCAGGAGTTGCAGCAGACCCAATGGTGGCAAAGGCACAGGCCCAGCAGTCATGTAGCAAGAAAGTGGGGGGGGGATGCCTACCCTGGCAGCTGCTGTGAGCCTGGGTGTGGTGGATGAGGATGCTGCAGCAGAGATCAGCCACTGCTGCTCCAGGCCCAGACATGATGGCGGTGGATACCGGCAGCTGCTGCTCTGGGCACCATGGTGGTGGAGGTTGGCGGCCACTGCTCCAGCCTGGAGGCTGAAGGCCACTGCAGACCCAGGAGCTGCAGGGGCCAGCAGTTGCTGCAGGCCTGGGGGCGGTGAAAGCTGGCAGTTACTGTGAGCCTGGGCATGACAGCAGATGCCTGCAGCAGAGTTCCATGGGGGAGGGGGGGCTGGAGCCTCGCCAAGCTCAAGATGGGAGGAAATATGGGATTCCCCTCCCCACAAGTCTCACAAGCCTCCACTTGTACATTATAATTGTATCCTTGCAACATTCTTATAAGGTAGGCCGGTATAATCTCCATATTGCAGAAGAGACTGGGGCTGATAGAGACTGTGACTTGCCTGAGGCCACCTAATAAGTCTATGATTCAAATGAGATTTCCACCAGCAGTCTCCTGGATCACAACTCATTCTCCTAGGCACTACACAGCAACAGCTCAAAGTAATAAAACTTTGGTCCTTTGGTCTTTCTCAGAAAGCTTTATTGCAAAAGAAACCAAAGGTTTGGTCAATACACCAGATAAACAGACAGAGGTATTACTGAGACCCCTCCTCCCACACAATGGTAGGAATCCCAAGATCCATGCAAATAGTTCTATGTGTCCATGGGAGGTTTGAGACTTTTTGTGTGTGTGTGTGTGTGGAGCTTACCATGCTACACTTTGAAACTGGGGGATTTTCAGAAATGGTTTCTTTCTGGGTATCTTTCTAGGTATGAGGTGTCTAAGTACACTTAAACAGTTCACTGGAATAACAAAGACTGGCCAGCTCTTGTAACTGAACAGCTACCAATGCATAGTTGCTCTAAGTCAAGATTTATCAGATCTCTCAAAAAAACATTTGTGACAGATCAGCACCTTTTCAGAAGCAGATACAATAATCTCTCCCACAAAATTCATGTTACTTCTATAAGTGGCAGTGGAACTCCAAGCATGAAGAACCCTTCTTCAAGTGGGAAGCTGGCTTTTTATGTAATGTTAGGGAGATGGTCAACAAAACAGAGCCTTCTGTGCCCTTAGTGTTGCTAAAAGGCCTATATCACAACACCGGAAAGATAAATCCTCACCTCCAGTAATCCAGTGGATTGAGGATCTCACAAACTTGTCAACATTTCAACATATTGTATATAGACAACAATTGCACATGGACATATTTTTAAATATTTGGAAACCTTTTATGGATGTTTATCTGTAGAATTGCTACCACTGTTTTTTTTTTTTTACTTCATTCTGTTTGGGGTTTTGACTTATAATCAGCAATTTAATTTTTAAAAAATGCAATGTTAAGTAGTGGCTACAGGTTCTGGCATACATCCCATAGCAGTGGCTGAGGTACTCATCAAAAGACCTTTGGTTTGATTCATGTCTCAATACCATATATTCAGTCTTAGTGTTCCCCCACACTGTATTTATTTTATTTATTTAATAATGCAAGACGCCTTGAAGAGTTTTTATAAGAATTAAAAGAAAATGTGTGGAAAGTACTTTGAACATATACAGCATTATTAGGACAGTCTTTCAAAATAGTTAAACATTTCTTTCCAAAACTTATTTCATTTGCCAAAACAATGCCCCCCCCCCAATCCACTTTAGTACAACTTCCCAACTTGGTCACCTGGAGACACTTTTACCACCACAGGCAACTAAGCAAGTCGCTATTTAAAATAATTAAAAATGTATTTTTATATTAAAGTAAGTAGCACTACCTACAGCCTAGGATGTTTAAAGAATTTGGATTTAACCTTTTGGTAACTGATTCATCAGAATGTAATACCTGTCCATAATCTAAGTTATGAATCTCAACCCATGATTTTATACACCTTATTAATATAGACACAAGCATTAATCAGTGGAAGCCCAACACTTGCTTCTGCTTTAAATCAACTTCAAATAAATAGCTATTTTAGAAAACTTACATCATGTGGAGCTTCAGAGACAGCGAGCCCCAAAAGCCCAGTAGTCTGCAGAAGTTTTAAAAAAGAGAGAAACACAACCAATAAGCAAACTAATCACATTAGTAACTGCTCAATTATTGTCCTCCAAAATGCAAAAACTAGGTAGGGGATTTAATCATGTTAAGTCTTGATATATAATTCATATCTAATCTATTAAAGATCCAGCCAAAACATTTTTATTAACTACTTTCCTTCAAAATTATATCTATCAGAATCTCATTATGGATACCTATGGATGGCCCTCTCAACCAAAAGAACATAATATTCTTACAACCAAAAGAATATAACAATATTATTGCATGACCTGTTAAATCCAGCAGCATATAGCAATTTTACACAGGATACAAGCAATTATAAAGGGATGTGTCAGGGTTTAAAGAGTGCCATTGAAAGCACAGCACAAGATAGGACAATTTTGAAAGTTATGTAGAATTACCAACTCACAAGACATTGACACACAAATCGGAGCACTCTAAAGATACTGGGGAGTTGTAAATGGCAACCAAAATGAATGGTATATAATCTTCTGCAGGAAGAAACAATGAAGGATATGGTGGTATCTGATCTGTTTTTAAAGGTTTGTTGTATTGATTTCGTTGTGAGCCACCTCAACGAAGCGTCTGGATAGGAGGCATATGCATTTTCTACATAAATAATACCTGTGTGCTTGTGTGTTATCTGCCAGCTGTTGACACGGTGCATAGAGAAGCTTATGCAACAATAAACCTGTTAAGATCCCCAAGATGCCTACATTTTGCATAATTTTTACATAATTTTAGAGAGACACAAGTAGCCCTTCGCTAGATTTTGATTTCTGCAAGGAAGGCTGCCCCAGGATACGTGTATTTGCCGCTGTTAGGATGGCGGGACTGTCCCGGAATGGATGAATACCTGATGCACCCCCAAAAACCCCAGAAAGCTGAAAAGGAAAGTGCGCGGGGTTTCGATGGGGTGGTGTCCATGGATCCCCAGGATCCCCCCCCCCCACGGCTTCGCTGTCTCAGCCAAGTAAATGAATTTCCCTCCCTCAAGAAACAACAGCCGCTCCCTCCGTGCCCTCACCTTCTTCAGCACGCCAGCCATTGCCTCCCCTACAGCCGGACAGAAAGGTGGAAGACAACACAAATAGCGTCGCTTTTAGGTTGACAGACCAATCACAAAACCCAAGGAGCAACTCAGGGCGCGTGCGCAGCCTCCAAAGGACATGGGGGAGGACTCTAGAGTGCGCATGCGCCCGAGCCCCAATACTTCGTTCCAAAGTGTAACGGAGACCGGAGTCGCTCATGTTCCTTGGTTAGGGTGCAAAGCGTTTGCTTGGGGAGGGGAGGGCGTATGGGCCCCGTCTGTAGTGCAGAAAATCTATGGCAGCTGTTTGCAATTTAATTAAGGCTTCCCTTTGACGCAGTTTTGTTTACCTGGATTTAATTCGCTGTGCTCTCCTGTTTGGAGGACGTGAATAGTGTTCGTGCTTGAAACATCAGATGTTGTGCATGTAGCTGTGTTGGCCCAAGGCGAAATCCGCCCCTGCCCCAGCAATGCCTTTTATTAGCCGGAATCCAAATAGCACAAATTAGTATTCTTTTTGGTTGGTTTTTGACGTTCATATCTTGAAATGGCAGTGGTGTTTGCCTGCATGCATCTTCGTAATAGCCGTTTAGTATTTCAGTGCAGACCAGTGTCTGTGGCGTTTCACCAAGAGAGCGCGATGTGGTGGTTAAAAAGTTGTTATAAGCTACTCTCTTACCAACTTCTGTCTCATCCTGATATGTTTCGATCACGACACATCAACCCAACTCCCATCTTGAAGTGGGGATAAAAAACTTTGGACTGCGGGGTTGTGGGAAGTCATTCCCGCAACATGCTCCCCCCCCCAATATCTAGATTATCTCAGGCTTGCCCTAACCCACGCTCACGCACTGCAATATAGGGACAGCACAGGGTACGTTGTGTGGGCATTACAAATTAACCTCGGTTTCCGCCCCGTTCCCCTTGCAACGTGAAGACTTTTTTACAAATTGTATTTCAGTTAAGTTGCCTGTTGCAACTTTTGTATTTCAGTTAAGCTGCTTGTTGCAGCATAATTGGTGTGGCATCTTAAAGTCATGCGACAATTATTCCAACGAAAACTGTTGTGAACTAGAGCCCACTTCTTCATTTTCAATGAGCCTCCCAAAGGTCTCCCAGGCAGTTGTTTCATGTAGGAGCTATGAAAAGAAAAGAATCAGCAGCAGGGTTAAAGGGACATGAAATGTAGTAGGTAGAGGGCGAAACGTAATTATGTAAAATTCAAATATAATTTAAATATACAATGACTATTCACTAGCTTTGCTACGGTAAGATAAAACTCACTTCATTCTAGTCCACGACAGCTAACGTTAGTCTTCAGGGTGTTTTGTTCAGTCGCACATCGAGTCCGACTCTTCGAGACCCCATGGACCACATCACACCAGGCCCTCCTGTCTTCCTTCAGGGTGTTACAAGACTCTATTTACGAAACTTTTTTAAACGCCTCGAAAATACTTTGCTTCTGTTTGGTGGGAAGGTGGACGCTCCTCTGTCCCTAAGGTCACCTCCTAGAAGCAGCCGTCAATTTTACTCCTCTAACGTAAAATTAATGTGGCGTCAAACGTATTCAGGAAGTCCCTCCTCCACATGAAGGCGGTGTATCGCTCTAGGACCCTTGGTCTATGATCCGAGTTCTCCAGGCTGACGGAGCTTCAGTCTACCAACGAGATGTACCGAAGATGTGGGGAGAAAGAGAAACTTGTTAGCGCGTGTGTGGGACCTTCTGGAAGATTGCGCTTGCGCTTGGGACGAAATCACGGGGACGGCAGCTTTAAATTAGTTAAAATGCAAGGCTACCACCTAAGCTGTATTTGTAAACAAAACGGATCGCGAATATCATTCACAGAGAGTAAACTGGGCGGTACTAGCACCACCAGTCGCGAGTTTAGTTGGAAACTATGGGATTTTAAACACACACAGGACAGGTATAGGATCAGGAACATTTCCTTTTTGGATCAGCAATTCATTTTCACTTTACTTATTGCCAGGTTGTGACGCAGGCCCCTCTAAGACCCTTTTTTTAAAAAAAAAATCTGCTTGCCTTAGAAACAAGAAACACACAAGTCATCTAATCGGAGGCAACGGCTTTTAAAAGATTGTTGCTTGGTCGGTCAACTAAGTAACTGGGCCATTGTACCGCTCTTACAAACCTTGAAAAAGCTGACACATATTTGGGGTATACTGCAAGCCAAATTCTAGCGCACTGCGGGGATGATGATGTAACTACAGCAGCATAGTAAAGGTAAAGGTTCCCTTGCTTGAAAGCCAGTCGAATCCGACTCTAGGGTTGCGGTGCTCATCTCCGTTTCAAAGCCAAAGAGCCAGCGCTGTCCAAAGATATTTCCGTGGTCATGTGGCCAGCATGACTAAACATCAAGGAATGCTGTTACCTTCCCACCGAAGTGGTACCTATTTATCTACTTGCAATTTCTTGCTTTCGAACTGCTAGGTTGGCAGGAGCTGGAACTAGAGACAGGAGCTCACCCCATCATGGGGCACCCGGTCTCGAACTGCTGAACTACTGACCTTCCACAGCCTGCAGTTCAGCATCTTAACCACTTCAGCCACCGCATAAGGCTTAAAAAAAAAGAAGGGGAGGGGGTCTAATCCCAATACACCCCCTCAATTATTTCATAGAGGAAGTTATGATAGCTTAACTTCCCCCAGATATAGTCAAGCCTCATAATCTGCAAACTTTTACAATTAGAGCTGTTGTGTAGGTGGACAGCCACTAGGGGTCCACCACCTAAGTCTAAAAGTTTGGTACAAAAAGACAATAGGACCTAAGATCCTAGTCCACCTCCAGTCCACCAATTAGGCATTGGGGGGAAGTTCAAACCCACCAATGGGACTATGGGTGTGCCAGGTGGGGTGTATAAAGTTGGCTCTTGCAGGGCTGGGTTTGCTGTGTGTGTTATGTGAAGTACAATAAACTGTCTGAATGCATGTCCTAGTCCGAGTCTCTATGCGGCGAACCCAATATTTTACAAGAGCCAAACTGTAAAGATTTAAGAGTAAAAGGCCAACAAAGTGCCGATGTTAAGAAAGCTCATTTGAATATACAATTTAATATTACTGATAATTAACATGGTGATTTTCTACAGCCCAAACACTGGTTGTTGCGAGTGCTTTATTAGGAAGTGGGACACACAAGGTCTTATAATAACTCATAAATACACACCTAGGCCTCTTCTGCAGTTGTTTTAGTACACTGATAAACATTTGTGCATGGTTTGCCTTTAATGGCAGTTATATCTATCATTTCCGCTTTTGTACAGCATCTCTATGAATTTCTTTAGTCTCATAAAACACCTTTCCCTGCTGTTCCCTTTCCATACTGGTTATGCTAGCATCTCACCTACATAGGGTTGTGCCAGCCTTCAGGTGGGCCTAGAGTTCTCCCTGAACTACTATTAATCTCCACATTACAGAGATCAGTTTCCCTTGGGGTTGCCAGGCCATCGCAACCTGCAGGGTCATGGGGGGCAGTGTTGCATGTGCCACTATGCCATTTCCAGTGAAAACCTGAGTTTTGTCATAGAGCTTACCATATGGTTTTACCATAGTGTTTTGCCCTGACATTGCCAACATGCCAACGTCACTTTCAGGTGATGCAGGCATGTTTCAGGGGGGATGGGAGGGCAACATTACTTCCAACTCCCAGAACATCCCCCCCGCCGGCTTGCAAAAGGGACCTGGCAACCCTAAATACCAACCAGAGTTGTTAGGCACAGTCTGGCACCTAGCAGATGGGGAGGGTGTCATCAGTGACACTATGATGTCACTTCCAGGGAAAACCCAGAAGTGACATCACTTCTCTAGGGATTGCAGAAAACTCTATGGTAACCCCCATCCCCAAATTCAGTCCTCCCCAGGCTCCACCCCCAATTTTCCAGGAATTTCCTGACCTGGAATTGGCAACCCTATGAACTATTCCTAATATAAAGAGTGGATTTTCCTTTCTAAAAAGAAACATTTCGATCTAGAGCCACAGGCTGGAGGCCCCTGGTCTATATGCCAACTGAATTTAGAATTTGGCTTTCTAAGTGCAATCCTGTCTCTAGTACAGCTAACAGGTATTTTATCATAGACCTGCTTTGAACTGTAACTTTAAAATACAATGACAGATAATTAATTTTCTTAAAGAGGGTTGGCTGAGCCAATCAGGGTGCAAATAATCTTATTATACCAGTAAAACCTCAGATTACTTTGATGAGGATTTTAGAGCGATCATGTGTCATACTTTCCTGTAAACTAGAGTCTGCTTGTGTTACAGTTGTATAAGGTCAGACCTTAATTTAACTACCAACTGCATACTTAATTTTAGAAATGCCACATGACCCAATGGCTCACAGGCCTTTGCTCTCATGTTTGAAATTCAGGGTCCAATGAAACAATGGCAAGATTTTGAAAAGGTGAGACTCTCCCTTTATGTGCAGATTGCCAATTAACCTAATGGTGAGATTGTTTAAAACAAGGAATATTTGATTAAGAATGAATCTAAATATAGATTACTATTATCATTGTGATGTTATTATGAATAATCCTATTTTGAATGTTTATGTACTATTTTGGTTATCAAAAAGCAAGCTTACTTATAAAGCACCAAATAAGATTAAACCATTTTATCTATGCAGTATTACAAACCTATTATCTTAAAATTAATAATATTAATACAATTCTAGCGGATGATGGCAGAAATCCTATGTATACCTTCCGGGGAATAATCTCAATGAATAATTATACATAGGAGTGTCCTTTTCCATTACCATTTAAAACGTACTCTTGAATTTTTTTGTTTTAATCTTTGTGTGTCTTCTTTTCAAAAAGTCAACAATCTAGTCAGGTTTAACCCTTTCAAATTGTCTTGGTTATAATAGGAGAAATTTAATGTGTTTGTCCACTCATATTGAAATCTATGGACTGTAAAGTACTAAATTGTACAAAATAGCACTAAGCAACAGTTCTCAAATATAATTAGCATCCTGTCCAATCCTCTGACTGTTTGCCATGGCAATAGGGCATAGGATTGGAAGCAGGGAGTACCATATTCTTTTGCTCCAGTGCAGCAAGATCCCACTTCCAGTACAGAGCACTATGCAAAGGAATACCGGTGGAGAAGAGGTAGCTTGTGCTCTGTCCTAAAGACCTGTATCTCTTCACCATCTGAAAGTAGGACTGCTGACTTTTGAAACCAAAAATTCTAATGTCTGGATGAGGCCTGAGTCAGAGTCCCCTAGGGTTGCCAGCTCTGGATGGGGAAGTATCTGGAGATTTTAGGGGAGAACTGGAGAGGGCAGGGTTTGGGGAGGGGAGGGACCTCAGCGGGGTATAATGCCATACAGTCAACCCTCCAAAGCAGCTTTTTGCTCCAGGGGAACTGATCTTGTTCATTTGGAGATCAACTGTAATAGCGGAAGATCTCCAAGCTCCACCTAGAGGTTGGCAACTGTTGAGCCACCAAGTGAGTCTTCTTCTAAAAAGTCTGTTTTCAGCAGCCTGTGGGAGGAGTACTTCAGGTTTTGATAGGTCGAGGGGCAGAAGCTGTTTCAAAAAACATAAAAGTATACAGCTGGAAACAAAAAAGGGCTGGAAACAAGGAAAAATAAGTCTGACCTAGTGCCTGGCAAAAACAAAATAAAATTTCCTCTCAGAAAATATACAGACCTATCCAGAAGGTACAGTAAGGGTGTTCACCCCTGTACGTAGGAACTCAAGTGGAAGAACTGGACAATTCCAATTGCTTGAACACAGTGTATATTGCGGGCAACAACAGCTCTACTGAACTGGATTTCATACTTTTTATAGATAGGGTTCCCAATTCTTGATTGGGAAATTCCTGGAGATTTGGGGGCAGGGCTGGGGAAGGGTAGAGTTTGGAGAGATTGGTAGGGATGTGATGCCATAGAGTCTACCCCTCTGAAGCTGTCATTTTCTCCAGGAGAACTGGTCTCTGCAGTATGGAGATCAGTTGTGATTCCAGGAGATTTCCAAGGCCTCACTTGGAGGCTGCCAACTCTAACAAGGAACCCTTTCCATCTTTACTTGTCTGCCAATGAACTCTCATATGTTTGCCAGGAAGCACTGTACTTTACAGAGTATTGAGGTGCATAGTCTACTGAAAATATAAGAAGAGCTCTGCTGGATCATATGAACAATCATTTATTGCTTCTAGGGCATTTGCCAGATCTATCGGACCTCACTGTTGCTCTATATGTATTGCAAAATGCCCCAGAATGATTGTATATTGGGGGGATACCCATAATATCTCTCAGGGAAGCCACAGGAGGGACCACTGATAAGCTTCTGATATATCCCAGCATTGCTTGGAGTGCAGTTTGAAGAACATTCCAGTCTTCCTTCCTGGATACTGACAAGCTGTTGCCTCTACACAAGTTAGGGTGGCTGTTCAGAGGCAAGGCTTTGCTTTCTGCTTCAGCAGATGTGATTAGTTGTTATTTGGAAGTAAATTCTGGGAAGGTCTGTGGAAATTATGCTTTAGTAAATATATTTAGCACTAGGGATGCAGAGAGAGAGAGATGCAAGTTTTTAATGAAAGCTGAACATAATCTGGCTTTAGCAGTCTTTCCATTTTTGTTGAGATGAGAACTTAAGAATACTTTCAGAGAACTCAGCGTCACCTATCTTCATAGTGTTGCTGTGAGGATAAAATGGAGGAGATGAGAACACTGTAACCTGCTTTGGGTTCTCATTGGGAAGAAAGGTGGGCTATAAATGAAGTAGATAAATAAATATAGGGTACACCATCCTTCACTACTGTGCTCATCATTTTCTGTATTCCACAGGCCAGGTCGAGAGTTCAGTAGGAGTGCCAGGTCTCCAGCTATGGCAGAAAACTTCCTGTCCAGTCTTCCCCTGCTGTACAGTGGAGCAACCGGAGCAAAATAAGTGTGAAAAGTGGTGTCGCATGACAACACCACTTCACTTCCAATTACATACCCAGAAGCAGGGCTTTTTTTGGTAGAAAAAGCCCAGCACGAACTTATTAGCATAACAGGCCACACCCAACAGCAGAAATTCATTAGCATATTAGGCCACACCCCTGACAGCAGAGCTCATTAGCATATCAGGCCACACCAGAAGTGTGGTCATCCAGCCACACCCACCTTTTGCTTCTTATTCTGTTTATCTTGTTTGCTGTCAAAATCCAGGGCTTTTTTGTCACAGGAACTCCTTTGCATGTTAGGCCACACAGCCCTAATGTAGCCAGTCCTAATGAGTTTCTGCTGTTGGGGGTGGCCTATTATGCTAATGAGTTCCTGCTGGGTGTGGCCCTCAGGAGCCAGTCAGAACTACATTCCTGTGCTTCCTGCCCAAAAATAACCCTGCCCAGAAGTGATGTCATGGTGACACCATAGTATTGCATGCTATGTCACCATGCCCTGCCCCCCAAAAGCTCCCACAGATTGCTAGCAGATAGCTGGCAACTCCAGTTTTGGTGGGCCCAGGAGTAGGAAAACTTGTATTTAGTGAGAACATTGAGGGGAGAGGGTTGGACTGATCTCAGATCACTCACATTACACTGTCATCTCAGCAGAAGTTAAGAGACAGAGACCATAAGCAGCCATGTTAAAAATGCTTTATACTAGTGATTCCCAGTATGGCACTTGTGGGTACCATGGCACTTGCCAATTGGTTTCTTGGCTACCATTTGCTTCTTTGACAAAACCTGGGAGGCATCACCTTTTAGTCTGCAGGAAGCACCCATTCAGAAATGGCTGCCTCCATCATAATTTGTGATTGGCCCCAGCATCTCATGGCAGTCATTTTGTGATTTCCTCCTATGGCAGCCATTTGGTGTTGGTGCCCACTACTCATTCTCAATATTTCCGAAGTGACCGCAGGCTCAACAAGATTGAGGACCCCTGCTTTAAACACTCAGTTGTTTTGACCTGTGAGAATACCCACATTGCAATGGAATGTTTTATTATTCTTACTCAAGATACAAATATTGCAATTGGCAGGAGGGTCGAAAGCAACTTTTGCCATATCCATGGGCTTTTTGTTACCAGTATTTTTTCTGCATGGTCCCTTAGTGTTTTGTTTTACATGAGCTTTGATTCTGCTGCTGAAGAAAATTGTTATATGCTGCTCTTAATTAAGTCTGTGTTATGACTTGAAAGGTATTATACCAATGAGTAATTGTTTTATACAACACTATGCAATATTGTGCAGTCGGCAAAATGCTGTGCTCTATATGTATAGCTCTATATGGTTTTAAATGTATATTTCTTTTTTTATAGTAATCCTCTTTTAAGATATTTTTATGCCAATAAAGGTTAGCTGAACTGAACTGAACTGACTTGAAAGGTATGAGGGATACAGGTTCCAATATTCTTAGGACCACTTCAGTAAATAATAAACTGGTGTGTGAAATCTTTTTTTTTATAACTTCTTTATTGCTTTTATAATATACATCCTACTACCTAAGAGTAAGGGTACAAGGGAAAACACTACCACTAACTTGAGACAAGAACTTTGCATTTGGTTACAGATAAATAAAACACTCCTGCAGTAGCAGTAGAAAATTAGAAAACAGAGAGTTCAAATTTCTGTCAAATAGGGTTTAGTTACACTAAATTCAAATCTTCTGTAATCCAGAATAAATGTTCATTTCTTGCACTTCTTCTTCACTTTTGGTGTCTTGGGTGCTGCTGCTCCTTTCTCGGACTCTGAAGTCGAACTGCTAGTCACTTGAAATGTTGCCCGATTCTTCCTCGCTGGGTTCCTCTTCTTCCTCCAAATCTGAATTGCCACCTTCTGTTCTCAATTGTTGTTTCAAAAAGTTTTTGGCCTTTTGGACAGGGTCAATTTCTTATCATTATATTTGAACACAAGTCCTTCTGGAAAGCTCCATCTGTAGGTTATTAATTTGTTTTGCAGGAAAATTATTTTTTTTGGACCCCCGAAGGGGATTTTTTAATTGTTTTTTCTAAATCTACATACAGGGAAAAAAAGAAACTGCAATACACAGAAAAATAGGGGTGGGGAAACCACACTCTACGGGTGAAAGAAAAGAAAAACCCAAAAATCGGTGATCATACAAAGCTTTTAAAATAATACCCTTCCTCTTGAATGCAAATTGACTTTTGCCAAAAATGATCATCTAGCCAATAAAACATTTCAATATTTCCCCAGCAATTCCAGTTTCTTAAAGAGCTGTGCCCTGCAATAAACATAATTAAGTACTCCAGAGAACAATAACAGTCTACTTTTTCCCTCTTTCCCCTCTCAGATGATAGCCTGTTTTGGGGGCTGCTGCCCCCAACTTAGTGTCCGAGTCCTCATCAGAAAATCCAGTCTCTCCTTCTTCTTCGCTCTCCTTGGTGCCGTCAGGGGCTCCTTCTCCCTCTCTTGATGGCCGACCATGCTGACGCAAAAATTCACAAGTCTTTTCAACAGAGTCTATTCTTTCTTTTCCATTTGCATATCTGAAGATTAGTCCCTCGGGTACCAACCATCTGTAGGCCACTTTGTGGCTTTGTAAAATTAACACCAAGTCTCTGTATTTCCTTCTCTTTTTTCTTATCTCAAATGGAACATCCTTCAATACTTTAATCTCCTTGTCTTTCAACTTCAAAGTAACTCCATTGGTTGCTTTCAGTAGTTGATCTCTCACTTTTCTTTGGGAGAATCTTACTGTAACTTCCCCTGGCAGATTATTCTTTCTGATAAATCCAGAGTACTATCTAAAGACCGTATCTATTTTGCTTTGAAGTTGATCTGACATCACCTCTACCAAGGGAGCCAACAAGTTACCCACAATCTGTCTCAGATTCTCCCCTCTCTCCTCCTTGATCCCTTGAAGTCTCAAGACATAGCTCGCCCTTTCCATTTGCAGCTGTAACACACAAGACTCTTTGATTTTGCACTTCTTTTCAAACGCCTGCAGTTTTTTATTCATCTTTTTCGAGCTGGAACCAATTTCTTTAAGCTCCTGCTCCGCTTTTTCAATTTTTTGTGTGTTTAACACCGTTTGCACTTGTTGTACGTCCAGCTTATTATCAATAGCTGTAATTTTCTCCAGCAGAGGGAGCAGAGCCTCTAACAGCAATCCTTGGAGTTCCGTAGTTGAGTCCTGTCTAGGAACAGAACTTGAAGGGCTGGAACTTTCTGAAGGAGGCTTAACTTTCGCTAGTTTATCCTTAGAGTCTATCGGTGGTGCCATGTTTGAGGATTTTTTAGTTTTTGTAAAAGTTTGTCAAAGCCTCTGGAAGTTCTTAATCAAAATGGTAAGCTCTCACAGTCTCTTTATTTCCATTCATCTACTTTTTACTGCCAGCCCCCCCCCTTTTCTGACTTTAAAATCACTTGCAAGCAGTCCTTAGCGGGGGGAAGTCTCCTCCCCCTCTCGTTTCCTTTTAGGGGAGCACCGTATTTGAGGGTGATTCTCGCTTATACTCCAATTCACATTTTTAGCAATTGTCTCTCTGTGTTCATAATTGCTTGATCACCGTACGCTTGCTCAGGTGTGCTGATCTTGTTCCCATTCAGGATGCTCTACGGGCTTGGAGGAGCCCCCCTTCTCTGGCTTGACTCACCAGGGGAGGGCTCTCTAGCGCTCCATGGCTTGGAGTCCAACCCAAGGACTCCTGGGATGGTGTGGACAATCGCACCCCCACCCTGCCACAGGCACTGACAGGCTTCTCCCAGAGCCCCAGGAGAAGACGACTGCCATGGCGATCACCAAGTCCAGAAAAATCACAGGAAAAGGATTAAGTCTTTGTATTGTTATCTTTGTTTCTGGATCTCAAATGGAATGTCTTTTAAAATTTTAATTTCTTCCTCTTTAACTTCAAGTGTTTTTCCCACTGTAGTTTTTAAAACATTGTCTCTCATTGTTCTCTTGAAGAATTTGATGTAAATTTCGCCATGTAATTTATTTTTTCTTATAAAATCAGGATATGTACGGTATGCCAAGTCCATATCGCTCTGGAGTTCCTCTTGTTTAAGGTCTGAGATTGAAGCTATTGCTCCACTTAACATTGCTTTTAAATCTTCTCCATTCTGTTCAGGAACCCCTTGGAAGCGTAGAATATGCATAGATTTTTCCAGTTGAAGTAGTTGATTTTTAGCCATATTTCTTTCTTTTTTAACTTCTTCCAGTTCTTGCTTAACATCAGTAGTCCTTGTTTCAACTTTCTCAATCCTTTTGTCTATCTTGTTGGCTCTTTTTTCTATACGCGCAAGCTGATTTTGGACGGAATCCAGCTTAGTATTTATAGTTGACATCTGCTCCAGCAGAGGGCGCAATGCTGTTGTGAGCATATTGGGAAAAGTCTGCAGCCGCTTCCTGTACCTGGGTGAGAGTCGTTGGTATAGTACTTCCTGGGGGAAGTTTCTTTTCTGCCACCATTCTCCTTGATCTCCCAGCCATTTGTTTACAAGGAAGAAAAGTTTTAGTTTTAAAGTTTATCTGCATTCAATGTTTCTTGGCCTAAATGTAGCTTTCAAGCTCGAAAAGAGTCTCGTGGTTAGTTCCATTCTTTCTCTCTTTTCTATAATGTTTACGAACCACTCTGTTTTTTGGGGGGGTGGATCTCCAACCCTTTCCTGCCCGCTGCTCCTTCTTGGATCGATCTAGCAAACCGAGACTTCTTTGCTTATACAGAGGTTTGATTGACTCACTGTTTAGGCGAGTTTGATTGTTGCCGGGGTTACTTTTGCTTGTTTTCTTGTCTGCTCATCCAGAGGTCGGCTGTGGTCGCCATACTGGCTCTGTGGTGCCAGGACCTCTCGGGGACTGGCAAGCCTCAATCCCTCAGCTGTCGCCTCAGGAGAGGCTTATCCTGGCTCACCAGGCTGAGAGTCTCCTACAGAGACTCCGGGGGGGGGACTGGAACTAGCCAAGACCTCTCCTGATTACCTTGGGACATCTCCATCGGAGGGTCAATGAGACATGTCCAAGAGCAAGCCGCCAAAAACCGGAAGACCAAATCTTGTTGTTTTGCTAGTGTCATCCCTTCTGTCATGAAAGGGTTAAGCTGATGTTCCTGTAAGCTAATGATAGCTAATTAGCATAGAACCAATTAGGTATCAAGTAGAATCTTTCTGCCAGTGAAGGGGAGGTCTTATTCTTAATGAGATGATTTTAAGATTGACTGTTGGCTAATCAATATATTGGAGACAGTACATGCTATTCTGCATGTACACAAGAGGTAGAGCCTTTTGGGGAAAGCTTCATCTCTTTTGTTCTAGGAGTCACACCAGACACTCTCTCACAGAGAGACAAAAGTAGAAGACGATGGGAGCAGATAGAAAAATGAGTTAGGCTGTTGTTGTTTTTCCTTTCCATTGAAACCCTTTCCCTATGTTTTCTAGTAAACTATTTTTCTTAGACGCTAAAACTCATGTGTCTGTGATGCTTATTCCACTGCGCTGTACTCACTCTGCTAAATATTCAACACCTCTTCTTTCGTGAGGGGGAAGGATAAAGAAGCTGGCACCTATGTATTATGACTGACACAAAGCCTCATTCTGCAATGCCAAAAATAAAGAGATTTATGAGTGTTCAGGAGCTATATTTATTTATGAAAGTTGTTGCGGACAGGAGTTGGGGTCAAAGCAGTCATGTTTCTCTTTCCCTATAAAGGAAAGGGATGCAGTGATGGTGTTCAGAAAAAGTTGCTCACATGTGCAAAGTTCACATAAATCAGTAATGAGAAAGCTAGGGACTCATATTTCAATTGTAGCAGATAATTATGCATAAAGCTGGAATCTAAATGCTGAAAAGGGAACTTTTGTACCTGAACAGTGACCAGGTATTTTTTCAGTTTTAGTTGCCCAAAGACATTTATACTGGTAGCCTAGGAATCTGTTCCTTCAAGTAATGGTCAGAGGGGAAACACAATTTACGGGTGAGGGACAAAGGTGAGATCCCAAGAAACAGTTCAGCATAGGGCCCATTCATCCTTCAATTCAACTCTTTTATTTGTCTCTGCTTTCTCACATAAAGTGATGATAACCCCCTGCTTGCAGGTTAATACACCTTATTTCTAAATAGCCTCTGCCACATTAGAACAGCAGTTTGGTACAAATATGACCTTTAATCCATCTTTTGTGTCTTGAGAACAGCTAATCAACCCGTACAAAGAAATGGAAGACAATGAAGAGCCTGATGAAGATCACCTTACAAGTTATGCAGTTCAGTTTAGCATTCAAGAATCCCTAGAAAATGAAAGGAGTCAGCAATCTTCTTCCCCCAGTAATGAAACAAGGTACTTGTGGCAGTCTTTGAACCCAGTTTTGAATGTTTTGTGCCACAGATATTAACACTGATTACTATCTTTGAGTAACTCACCTCCATATCATTGTTACATACTGTCTTTAGTTATTCAGAAGTGTAGATGACAAAGTCCTTTGCAGCTGTTATTTATTTACTTAATGAATTGGGGTGGATACCAGCAAATTTAAAAGAACACATAAAAACCTGCAAAAGAAGCATACATTCAGCTTTCACAAGTCAACCCTCTTCTGCTTCAACCATGACCTCCAACATCATCCTAAACATCATTTCGGGGAGGAGGGGATGTGAAGGCATGGCAGCTTTCCAAAAAAGCGTTTTATAACTGTTTGGCAAGTTCCCTAGAAGAAAGAGGGTTTTTTAACAATGGAGCAGAGTGCCTCTCTGACACCACTTTAATATGAATATATCTTGTATGTCATCTTTGTTTGGTCTTAGGGCTCATTGTGGGGATAACCTTAGGACAAAAAAGAGGAATAGGAGACATAGGGTGATTCTGCATTGGCTTTTCCATCCACTGTCTTACCAAAGGTACAGCTCAAAACCACATTCAACTACCCTGGGGCAGCATCATACTGCTTGCAAAGTCACCCCTGAATGACCATAAATCTATGCAGAAGGTACTAGAAAACCTGATGATCAAAGAAAGTGAAAGCAGCATGCAATGCAGAGGGAAATTTCTGTTCCAATGTGGGTTTGGTAAAACAACGAAGGGAAAAGCCAATGCAGAATCACCCATAGTGTACCCAGGTATAAGGAGGTGTACAGTGTAGTCCTAAGCAGAGTTACACCCTTCTAAATCAATTGAAGTCAATGGGCTTAGAATGGTGTAACTCTGCTAAGGCTTGCACTGATATTAAATCACCCTTGGGCTATGTTCTTGAATGGTGGCAGACTCCTATGCTTGTCTGCGGATTGCTCATGTTTACCTCTACCACTGTTGACATTCTTAAGGCTTAGATTGTTAGAACAATTGTTATGAGATAATAGAAGAAGAGTTGGTTTTCATACCCCACTTTTCTCTACCCCAAGGAGTCTTAAAGTGGCTTACAACATCTTGTGAGGTAGGTGGGGCAGAGAGAGATCTGAGAGAAATATGACAGGCCCAAGGTCACCCAGGAGTCTTCATGTGGAGGACTGGGGAATCAAACCCAGTTCTCCAAATTAGAGTTTGTAACTCTTAACCACTACACCAACCTGGCTCTTAGTGTTTGGTCCTGAAGTTTGAGATTTCATTGATACCTCACCTCTCTTGTTGTCCTTTCAGTAGGTTTGTAAAAGTCAGCGAGCAGAACAGACAGCTTGTAACTGCCATAAGAAAAGGTACATGTACCGGGAAAAAAACAGTTGCTTCTCTGAGGCGTGAATTAGTCATCCATTTCATTACAGCCTGATTTTTTCCCCTTTAGGTCAAATATTTGCCCTTCAAAACTTTGTGAAATGCAAATTTGCCTTGGATGAGGCTGATGAGAGAGGGTGGTTTCCTTTACATGAAGCTGCTGCTCAGCCAGTCCAGCAAATACTTGAAGTCATATTGGATGGTAAGTCGGTACACAGGATGACAAAATGGAAAACATGGGAAAATAAAGTGTGATGGAATCAATACTTCCATTGTTTCCTTAGAGGTATTAGCTATTTTATTGACCTGAATTCTTAGCTGTATTAAGTATGACTTCAGAATGTTAAGTGCATGATGGTAAATTTTGCAAAGTAAGTGTAGAAGATATTACTAGGATATGATTCAAGGTTTATCACAAACCTCTGAAGCAAGAAGCATGGTTTGAATCTAGACTAGCACCTGGAGCCAGAAAATAGACTGAAAGATGATATCTGAGGGCAAGGAGAGGCAAACCTGTGGTTAGAAGCTGTAGAACGGCAAGCAGTCAAAGGAGAAAAGGCCAATAATTGGAGATCCAAGTAGAAAGATGGGGCTCGAGTACAGAGGAAGCAAACACAAGATCTCCTCTACCCAAACCTATCAGAAAATAACAGAAGAGGGACAACAAACAGTAGACTTTAATACATCAGGGAGGGGCTGTAGTTCAGTGGTAGAGCATCTGCTTGGCATACAGAAGGCCCCAGGTTCAATCCCTAGCATATCCAGCTAAAAACATCAGGTAACGGGTGATGTGAAAGACCTATATCTGAGAACCTGGATAGCTACTGTCCTTAATGGACTGATAGTCTGATTCAGTATAAGACAAACTGAAGTGCATTCATTTATGTGTACATCAAGGAGTCAAAATAGGAAGTATTAATTTGAAATTGACAATAGTTCAGCTATATCTATAGAAGACGATAGACATCATGATAGAATCATGGAGGCAAATATAGCCCCTGATCTGAAGATTCTCACACAGAACTCTGTGCTGTATGCATCAGTTTCCTTTAACATAGTTGATATTCTTACTTCTGATAAAGCTGATGTATCATATTTTTACTTTCTAAAAAAATCTAGCTTCTTATAAAGCAATGTGGGAATATAAAACCTGTGACGGAGAAACCCCCTTAACTTTGGCAGCCAAATCTGGCCTTGTCGAAAATGTCAGAACCCTACTGGAAAAGGGTGTCTGGCCCAACACCACTAACAGGAAAGGAGAAACTCCTCTTCTCATTGGTAATTTCTTATTTATGTGGCTTTTGGTGTTTTCATTGCTTCTGGAGACTGAAATTTGGTTCACCTATCTTGTTAATTACATGGCAGTTGACTAACAATGCCATCCTAAGCAGAGTTCTATCCTTTTAAAAGTCTTGGCTTCATTGGACTTAGAAGGGTCTAACTCTCTTTATGATTTCTCTTGAATGTTACATTTGTGCCATTATAAAAGTCAATGAACAAGTTCATAGAATTGCTTAATTAATACAGAGAGCTCTGATTTGTACTCATGGCCCATGTGCTTTGTTGCACATCCCACTATTTTATTTTTAATAAATGAGTTGGATGAACTTCTTAGCTGATGTGCATATCATATATATAATATAATATATTATCCCCTATATATAATATCATATCTAAGATTATATTTAAGATAATTTTTCTGTTACTATATTTCTTATAATAGTGTGAAGCAATTACTATTATTATTAGTCTTGAAGAGACATTACAATATAAACATTTCTTCTTTAAAATTGTTTTGTGTTTCCC
Source organism: Gekko gecko (assembly GCA_029375565.1). NCBI lineage: Eukaryota > Metazoa > Chordata > Lepidosauria > Squamata > Gekkonidae > Gekko > Gekko gecko. Next base: position 127,427,003 of record JAPDNY010000005.1, read on the forward strand.
TTCCTTGACTCAAACAAATGTTGTCAAGTTTGGCCATTAGTACCAAGATAATCTTCAATATCCATTCTTGAATGTCAGAATCTTATTCTGCTACCAGTAACTAAGCATGTGGCTGTTCCTTTTCTTTATAAACTGTACTATTCAATAAGTTAAAGAAAACATTCTTGGACCTAAAATCATTTTTATTACCAACACAAACCTGAATGTTTTCTGGAAATCTGACTTTTACAAAAAGTCAGAACAAAGCTCAGTTTCTTACAGTGCAGTCCTAAACAGAGTTACACTTTTCTAAACTCATTGCATTGATGGACTTAGAACGGTATAACTCTGTTTAGGATTGTTCTGTAAATTTGATTTTACCCAATTAAAACAAAAGTGTGAGATTTTACAGTTAACACAATTTCTTCTTTTAAGCAAGGTGTCTAAAATGGTTTCCCTCATCCATTTCATCTTCCAGCAGTAAGACAGGGGTCCTACAAAATGGCCTCTACTCTGATTGAATTCAACTGCACCATCAATCAGCCATGTGTAAAACGCTGGTCTGCAATGCATGAAGCTGCGAAGCAGGGTCACAATGATATTATTGCTCTTCTTTTGAAGAATGGTGGAAATGTGCACCTGAGAGATGGATATGGGGTAACGCCATTAGGTGTGGCTGCTGAATATGGACAATGTGATGTGCTGGAACATCTGATTCATAAAGGTGTGTTAATGGGATTTGCTCTTCAGCATGTAGCAGCTTCTGCCAAACAAGGGTTTTCTCTGTCTCTTATTCTCATACCCTGCTTCAGAGTTGAAGACATTCTTGAGCCTGTCCCCTCCCCAAATCTATTAAGAGAAGATAAAACTGTCAGCTTACCATGAAGTGTATGTTAGTTGCCTAATCAAGATGTATTTAACTTCACGCTTCAAATTGTCTGTCCAGTGAAGCCCTACAAAATACTTCTTAGTTTGTGAAGAGCTCCACAGCAGGGCCCAGCTAAAAGGGGGCCGGGTAGACCAGAGAGGGAACTCCATCTTTCTAGTCTGCCTGAGCAGCCCTGCCCTGAGCTTCCAGTGCCACCTGTGATTGGTGCTGGAGCCAGCACTTCAGAAGGCTGCCTAGAAGGTGCAGTGCACCAGGCTGCTGTGGCAATGAGGAAAGGGGAGAGGCACCTCCAGCTCCCTGCACCCTGTTCCTGCATCATGCCACAAAACACCTCCGGGTAAGTTCAGGACCCTTGCTTATGTGAACAAATCAACATGTTCAGTTTCCTGCTTTGATGTGTGCAATCAGAAGACCCAGATTTTTCAGGTTACCAGACTGTGCCTGCCAAAGCTGAAATGTATGTGTGTTGTCCTGTTCACACAAAATGACAACCCCATAATCTCCCCTTATGCACAGTAGTTCATAATGACTGGAAAGGATTGTTGTGAGGATGCAATGGCATCACCTGTGTTTGATGCTGCACTGAGTTCTGAAGGGAGCAGCAGGACAGGAGTTCAATTAATGAATAAACTTTCAGAACAGCAAAAGCAGAAGAGATTCCCTTTTGTCTGTCTCTACCAATACAAAGCAGAAAAAAGGCAAGTAATTAAAATGACACAACATCCATGTATTTATTTCTCCAGCACCATCTTTTATTGCCAGGATACAGATGTGTGCATGGGTCCTCACTTTTACCATCGATACATAGGTATACATAGCTCCTGCCCATGACATTTACACCAAACAATCTACCACAAGGATTTTTATTGCTAAAATATTCACCTGCAGCTATTCATTATCCTTTCCTCTTCCCTTGGGATATCTTTTTTTTTTAAGGTAAGATTTAAAAAGTGTCCCCCTCTACTCCCACTTCTACCTCTTACTTCAATTATCAAGTGGCATCCCATGTCAAATGTAATTCTGTTGTTTCTGATAAAAGTTTAGTCAAAACTCTTCAAAGCCCCATTTTTTTAATCTGGCTCATAAGCCAAAATTACACTATAACCTAAATATTTCTGAGGAAAAGGGATGGTTTCACATTCCCCTGAAGGAAAGGAAACACAGAATGAAGCTATTTCCCTTATGAATAGCCAACTGTATACTACACCTGCTGCAACTGCCTGGCATTCACCTACTTACATGTGAATTTTGTACAAGCCAGAGAAAAACAGATGTATATATTTGTATTCCAGTGGCACGGAACAAAAGCTCTCAAGTTTTTAGCCTGTCTAACATTTGAAGAAGTGCTGTCATTCCATTCTGAAGAAGAAGGGCATACTAAAAACAAATAAAAATAAGTCAGCTGTGCAGACAGACTAGGTGAACAAATCCTGTAAAAATTGTTAGTACTCAACACAGATAATGAACTGTCACTTCAAGCACAAGATCTCTCAAATATATGTTGTTTTTATTCTATTCTTAGGATATTTCTGCTATAAGAATTAAAAAACAAAACAAAGGTTTTGTTTTTAAGTGACCATACATTTCTTGTTCTTTTGGATTAAGTGAGACTTCTTCCACTAGGTGGTGATGTTTCTGCTACGGCTGATGATGGCTCCTCAATACTCTTTGAAGCAGCAGGTGGTGGGAATCCAGACTGTATAGCTTTGTTGTTGGAGTATGGGAGCAGTGGGAACATGCCCAATAAGGCAGGGCACCTCCCTATACACAGAGCAGCTTATGAAGGGCATTATCTGTGAGTACATTTCTACTGCCTTTCCTGTATTTGTGTGACTAGCCCACTGTTTGTTTAAGGGTTAGGCCATAAAGGTAATTACTTACACAGCACTATCAACAAACATAGCACATTACAGAGTAATATTTTTTAAAATGGCTTGAGAACTTACAGTTGAGGGCTCAGAGCCTAAGATGTTGTTCTGTCAGCTCAACAGCAGAGCTTGCAATGAAATGGCATTTCTGTTTGTGGAGGAGGGAAGGGCAACTTTTGTTGATTCTTGCCTTCTGCTGCAGTGTCCTGCTTTGCCCCTCCCCCAGGCTATTCTTGAGGGAGTCCACCAATCAGCTGAAGCACAATTTTGGAAAGCACAGAAGGCTGCAGAGGGACAATGAGATGGGCATGATTCCACTTGCACAAGTCAAGTTTATTTATTGTTTTGATATAATTGGATTTCTCTCTTAGCCTATCACAGAATGTCAGTGTGGGATATAGTACCCCTTATTCCATCTTATTTTCAAAACCCTTACAACCTGGTTTGGCTGAGAGACAGGACCTTTCATAAAGCCAGCAAAAGTTTGAAGCAGGGGAAGGAGAGAGATAGTGCCTGTAGTCATTGAACGAAAGGGGTTCAGTGGGCCTGATCTAAATGTTTCCTTTAATACAAAAAATAAACTCAGAGGGTGATGGGGGGTTCCTGGGGGCAGTGGCACCCTAAATAGCTGAGATTTAACCCTTTCCCCATTAGAAATCATGCCCCATCTAATCTGAAGTCCTGTGAGGTATAGTAAGTGGGGGACAAGATAGGTATAATATAGGTAGTTGTTTGGTCCTTATTCTCTGGCCCAATACTGAAACAAGCTACTGCAATGATGCTATATTAATGTCAGACAAAACAGATTAACAGCCATCTGTTAATTAATTTATCTTTCTTCTAGGGCCTTGAAATACCTAATTCCTGTTACATCCACAACTGCAATCCAGAAAAGTGGGCTAAGTCCCATTCACTCAGCAGTAGACGGCCAAAATCCACAATGCCTTGAACTCCTAATTGAAAATGATTTTGACGTCAATGCTCTCCTAGCTAAAAACATTTCACAAAGTTATGATGATGAAAGGAAAACAGCTCTTTATTTTGCCGTTTCCAACAATGATATTCTGTCAACTGAAGTATTACTCCAAGCTGGAGCAGACCCAAACAAAGACCCCCTGAACTGCCTTCTTGTGGCAGTGAGAGCTGGCAACCATGAAATCGTAAGGTTACTGCTTTCTTATGGAGCCAATGTCAACTGCTATTTTACTCTTGTAAATGACACCCATTTCCCCAGTGCCATACAGTATGCCTTGAATGACGAGGTCATGCTAAGGCTACTTCTGAATCATGGATATGATGTTGGTATGTGTTTTGACTGTATGCATGGGGACATCTTTGGAAATTCTTTTGTGTGGTCAACTCCAGAGGAAGAAATATTACCAGGATGGACATCTTGTGTGGTTAAAGATAATCCAGTAAGCACATTTCCTATTCCTTTACTTCTTCATCAACATAGTCAAGTATACATCAGATGTAAGATTACAAACATGTCACTATGATTGGATAGTGTAATTCTAAAGGAAAATGATAACAAACATGCTCAGTGCTATGTTGGCAAGAAGGCTGTCCCAGAAACAGTTCTGAAGCACTGAAGAATGATTATGCAGCACTACTGGGAGTAGAATGAGATCACCAACAATCTTACTACATTGTATCCCCTTTTTGCCACTTGGCTGCTAGGGACAAGGAAGTATTGGTGTTACCTCTGAGCACAGTGGTCCTTGTACAGATTCATTGACTGAGGAAGAGTTTTCTTAGGAGGGGCCAAACTGGTCCAGTTCTGCCCTGTTAGCCAAGCATACCACTTTAGCTGTACCTGCTTGGCGCTGCTTGTAGCTTAATATGATTTATAGGATCCTCTTTTGTTATTCTGCCTAAAATTCAAACTAGAGTGCTGCGTTTTAAGCTACATGAACAAGGAGATCCTGTAAATTGTATTTGCCTATAGCAATGGTGAGCAGGCTAGTGCAGTTAAAGCACTATGGTTTGTGGACTAGGTTGCCAGTAGGGTGAACACAAACATATACCAAATTATGGGTTGGATCAAAATAATAGATTTTTCTGACCTCTTCCTTTCTCCTGTAGCCCCTCATCCATTCAAGAAACTGTTCTACTATTATTATCTTCTGCTCAAAGTCTAGCAGCTGAATTTCTGAACAGAACTCAAAAAAGATTTAAATTGTTTTAAAGGCTGTTAAAGCAAAATCATTACTGTATTTATTTTGATCATCTGACGATCTGCTTCTCAAAAACTTATTTGGAGTTCGTTCCTCAGTGAGGATCTAAACTAAACTAACATTGGATGTCTTTCCTTTCAGTTCTGTGACTTTATAACTGTTCCTTGGATGAAACATTTAGTAGGACCTATTATTCACATTTTGATAGATTACATGGATTACGTTCCTTTGTGCACAAAACTCAAGTTTGTCCTGGAGACACAGAAAGAATGGAGACAGATCCAGCAAATATTAGGTAAAGGTAGATCATATTATATTAGGTTCACAATTTGTGTGGTCTCAGACAGCTGGATTTATGCACAAACTAAGCAAGCAACCATTTAGGGCCTCAGATTATGACCAGCTTCTAAATACAAATATTTTTACTAAATATTCTCTCTCTCTCTCTCTCTCTCTCTCTCTCTCTCTCTCTCTCTCTCTCTCTCTCTCTCTCTCTCTCTCGTGCAGTGGGGCCTCTTAAACTTTGCATAGGTTAGGGTTTCAGCATGACTTAATCTGACCCTAGTCTCAATGAATCTTATTCTATTGAATATGACCTTTAAAGCCCTTCACAACCTGGGATCCACCTATTGAAGAACTGTCTCCTTCCATATGTCCCTGTGCCTGAACTATAGTCTTCAGGCAGCCATCTGTTGGCTATCCCACCACTTAGGGTGGCCTGTCTGGCATCAAAAGAGTCCAGGTTTTTTTCCATCATGGCTCTGAATCTGTGGGCTCCCTGAAGAGGCAAGAGGAGTCCCCTCTTTAGAGATCATCAGGCGGTACTGCAAGGCCTGCCTGTTTGCCAGGGCTTTTGAAGTGGGAAGAGGGGGAGATTTGGTGGGGTTTTTTTGGCTTTAACTGAATTAAGCCTTTAAGGTTGACTTCGCAGTCACACTCATTCCCTCAGCACTGTTTTTTCCCCCTTTAGTTTATTTATTTGTGTATTCTGTATGCGTTCTGCATCTACAAGCAAAACCTGCATTTTTTTTAGCTAACTGGCTGCCAATCCCTCCCTCCCTCCCTCCCTCCCTGAATCTTCAAAAAAGAAAGGGAAAGGGGGGGACTGAAACATTTGAGAGCAGGGAATCTTCTAGTCATTTATATTTAGGCTGAGGACAGACTGGCAATTTGCAGCAGGAGCCAGTCGTCGCAAAAAAGTCCCAGAATAAACTGTTCCGGGTTTTCCCGGTCACACAGCTCGGACTGATGCAGGAGCATACCGGGAGGAGGTGTGCAGGAGCGTTCAGACTGCTGGCCTGGAAGTGCGGTTGTAAACGGCTTTTTCCTGGTAAATTGGCTGGATGCCTATGTGTGTATGAGTGCATGAGCGCTCATGCGCTCATACACACATAGGCATCCAGCCAATTTGGGGAGGATCCCGCTGTGCCAACACCACATTGGGCGGTAGAACGGAGCACAGCCAATCATATTGTTGCTCCCTTATGTGCAACGCTGGTTGCTCCCAACTTTTCCACGTAGCATTCTCCCTGCCAGGAAATGGACAAATGCGGCATAAAGGCACTCTTCGGGGATTTGCTACCACTTTTATGAGGTATCTATTAAATGCGGGAGTGAAGCCGAACAGCACGGGTTGCCCATGGGTGGGGAACGCCAGGCAGATGTGCCTGTGTGAATGCACACTTTAATTCGCTTTTAAAATGTTGCTGAAACGGGGCTATAGTGGGGCAAATTGCCAGTCTGAACTCAGCCTTACTGATTCCTTCTTATGCTCTCTGTGGCTTTTTAAAAGTTTGCCTGAGTGGGAGGACATATCCTCCTCTGTCTTTGGAGAAGGGCGGAAAGAAAACAGAACAGGGAAGGAATCCCATCCTAAAGAGAGAGGCAGAAATGGGGGAAGGGCAGTGGGCAACACTTAAATACCCACAGAAACAATTCTACTTTAGAAAGGATTAGCAATTCGAAAGCAGATGAGAACAAAGAAGGAGTTTTGGTAGCTGCAGGGCAATAGTGTGCAGGAAGTGGTTTGAATGCAGATTCCTATAAAACAAATGCAGAAACAAGAGAAAGTCCCAAAACAAAGTGGAAGTGAAAGTGGGAGAGAATGCAGAATGGAAGAATAGGATGCACTCAGAAACCAAGGTGAAATATGGGTGCAGAAAGGGCCTAAGTCTTTGTAATTTACATAATACCAGATGTAAATTCTGAAGCTGTTAAAACAGTTGTACTAAGCCAAGTGCCTTACAGCTGCACAGGAAGTGATGTACTCTTGAAAACAGGTAGTCACGGTAAAGGGAATATCCTCTACATACGTCTGCTTTGGGGATTTTGTATTAACAGGTGTCTAGGTCATAGTTGTTACCTGTTAACTTACCATGTGCTAAGTTGTTGGCAGTGCTCTTGAGTCACACGGTGAGGTGAATTTTACCACAGCACTGACACAATCATTAAATTAATAGGAATGCACTTATATTTTTTCTTGATTTGTCTTTCAGAGAACCCCCGCCCACTAAAGCATCTGTGCCGCCTGAATATACGTAAATGTATAGGATTAGAAAGGCTACAGAAGCCACTCTCAATGAAGAAGCTTCCTCTTCCACCTGTCCTTAAAGGGTATATTCTGTACAAAGACTATGACCTTTATGGAAAGGGACTCCATCATTTGCCGTGATTTCCAGACCAATTATTTTGTAGCTCAGCCGTAATACAAATTATTTGGAAGCTGATTACCACTCTTTCTGCCTTCAAGTATCCATGCCTAGGATCAGGATACCAGAATTTTAAACTGTGGGGTTGGATCCAAGTCTACTTCCTACAGATGGTTTCAAGAGAGAAAAATGAAACAAAATCCAAAGGTTTTCTGCCACATATGCAAGTGTTAATGCAATTTTTTTTAGTATTTTATGTACATTGGTAACAATTGAAATAAGCAGTTCAAGACAGACAATGGCCTCTCTCAATATTTATTATAATTAAACTCCATGTATCTTAACCTTGTATATCCTACAATACATGCAAATATTATTTATTAATTAAAACATTTGTATCCTCCTTTTGGTAATATGCTGTAAACTTTGAAGTAGTTGGAAGGGACACAGGTGTTATTTATTTAGATATTTTTACTCCACTTTTCTCCCAAGTCGGGACCCAAAGCAGTTTACAATTTTATTCTCTCTTCCTCCATTTTATCCTCACAACAACCTCCCTGTGAGGTACATGAAACTGAGAGACAGTGACTGACCCACTTAGTGAGCTTCAGTGCTGCAGTGGGGATTTAAACATGGTCTTAGTCCAACACTCTAACCTAGGGTCACCGGATGTCCTCTTTTTAGAGGACATCCCCTTTTTTGGTGTCTGTTCTCTTTTTGGGTTGGAAGGTTAGGAATATTCCTAGCTAGTAGCAATTATCATAGCTTAAATAGTAGGGGTATTTGAAAAGATTTGTCATAAGTGATCACTTGTTTGAAGTAGTCAATCGGGAAATATGTCCTCTTTTTTTGCTTTTCAAAATACGGTAACTCTATCTGTTACTCTATGGTGTAACAGTGTATCATGCAGAACAGGTTTGTATGAATATTGGAGGCTACAGGGTATCAGAATTTTTTTTTAACAACTGGAGATGTGTAGTTCTTTATATTTACAGAGAAGAGGATTGCCCACAAAAGCTGCATCACCATCCCCCTGTTCTTCCCTTGCTCTTCATCTAGGAAACCTGGGCCTGTGGAGGAAAACCCACAGTAGTAAGAGGAGCGATTTCTGGGTATTAGCACTGGTGGGTATATTTCTCCCCCAGAACAGTGTATATTGTTCATGAGTGCACTGCTTTCATAGGAGAATTATGTTCCTCATATATCATGTTCGGTTTCTTTTCCTTTTCTTTTTTTACAATATTTTTTATTTATTTTAGGACATAACAAACATACATACATTTAAGGGGGGGAATTTCTTTTCGTTATAGATCTTTAACAAGCTCATGCCTAATTAATCATAGATTTATATACTTCATCTTATATCATTAAAAATATCATCTGCAAATATATCAAGTTTATACTTAAAATGTCCTCGACAAATTCTAAATGCTTGTATTATTTATTTAACATAATCTTCAAACCAGTTGTAAAATCTTGACCATGTATTTTCAAACGCAATTTCTGATCGTCCTTTCAAAATTAAAGTTAATTTGTCCATTTCTGCTGTTTCCAGAATTTTATTTATAATTTCTTCTCTTGCAGGTGTTTCTGTTCTTCTCCAATATTTAGCATAAAGTATTCTGGCAGTTGTGACCAAGGACAGTATAAGATATGAATCATGGGGTTTTTTTACAGTTTTCAGGTAAAATACTCAACAAAAATATTTCTGGTACAAAGGGTACAGGACATTTTAAGATTTTTTGTATGATTTCATGAATCTAAGCCCAATATTTTTTAGCTTTATCACATAACCACCACATATGGTAAAAGGATCCAACCTTGTTTTGACACTTCCAACAGACATTTGAACATTTGGAATCAAACCTAACCAGTTTATCAGGCGTAATATACCATCTATAAAACATATATATTTTTCTTACATGAAATAGCTTTTGTTATTTTTACATTTTTTCCACACCTGTAACCATTGATCTAGCTTAAGGTTATGTTCCAAGTTTTGCACCCATTTTAGCATAACATTTTTAACCATTTCATCTTGAGTCTTATTTTCTAAGAGCAATACATAATTTTTAAAATAAGTTTCTCATCAACATGCAATAATATCTTATCTATTTCTGGTATTTTGTCATGGAAGCCTGTCGGCTTATCTTTACCATATCTAGATTCAATTTGAATTTTTTGCCACCAAGTTAAAGTTTCTATTGGTTTCAGTTCATTTCTCCAGTAGATCTTCATATCTTAAAATTGTTTCTTCTTGGTATAGATTGGGATTTGCAAATGCTTCTAATGAAGCAACCCATCTTGGAATCTTAGTGTAAAAGTTATTTTTAATTTGTTCCCATACTTTCAATAAAGAGGCTCTAATAAAATGTTGTTTAAAATATTTGTGGGTATCTGCTCTCCCATACCATGTAAAAGCATGGCATCCTAACAGAAGATCGTGTCCTTCTATTTTCAAAAGCCTTGTATTTTCTAAAGTAATCCAATCTTTCATCCAAGTCAAAGCCGCCACTCTATAGTAGAGCAACCAATCTGCCAATGCAAAGCCAACTCTCTCTTTGGCATCTTGTAGTGCTTTAAGCTTTATTCTCAGTTTTTGCCTTGCCAAATAAATTGAATCATCATTTTGTCGAGTTCCTTGGAATATTTTTGATTTTGAAGAATTGGTATTGTTTGAAATAAAAAGATCAATCTTGGTAATATATTCATTTTGATAGTGGCAATTATTCCCAGGAAGGATATTTGAAGATTCTTCCATTTTTCCAGATCTTTCTTCATTTCTTTCATCAATTCCGTATAATTGTTTTCCATCAAAGAACTGCATCTGTTTGTTATATTTATTCCTAAATATTTAATCTTCTTTTGAATTTCTAGATCTGCTGATTCTTGCAGCTGGTGGGCTTAGTCATGTTTTTTACAAGCATTTCTGTTTTTTTACAATTAATTTAAAGTTCTGCCACCTCTCCATAATATTGCAAGGAAGTAATCAATTGTTTTATGAAATTCAAAGGATTTTCCAAGATGAATGCTAAGTCATCTGCAAATGCTAAACTCTGTATTCTTCCCCTCTTAGTCTAAGTCCTCTAATTTGCTGATCTGCTCTAATCACATCATTTAAAACTTCAAGAGCAAAAAATAAACAATTAAGGTGACAGGGGACATCCTTGTCTAGTTCGTTTTTGCATCTCAATATTTCGTGATAAGTCTCCAGTAATAAGAATCTTGGCTTGTCATTTAGTGTAAATTGCTTTAACCATTTAATAAAATTCCGTACCAGCTTAGAAATTGAAAGTAGTTCAAGCATAAAGTTCCAAATGACATTGTCAAACACTTTTTCTGCATCAAGAAAAATTAAAGCCATTTGTTTTTCTGGATGGGCTTCATAATATTCTAAAACATTCAATATCATTCTCACACTATTTCTAAGTTGTCTTTTAGGAAGAAAGCCTGCTTGATCTTTATGAATCATTTGGGAGAGAATTCTTTTCATTGTTGCAGCTAAGATGGAAGCATAAATTTTATAGTTCACATTTAACAAAGAAATTGGTCTGTAATTTCTAATTGCTTTTTCGTCAGAGTTTTGTTTATATATAAGTGTTATCAGAGCTTCATTCCATGAATCTGGAATTTCGCCTTCAATTATTATATTTTGTAGTACAGCTTTTAATGGTCTTGATCTTCAAAGACATGGTAAAATACTGCTGGGAATCCATCTGGACCTGGGGTTTTTGCCTTTTTTTGTTTTTTCAGTGCTTCTGTCAATTCAGCTACAGAGTCATTTAGTATTTTCACCTGATCTTCTGTGAACATTTTAGGTTTATGAGTTTCAAAACATTTTTTAATTTGTTCCTATGGTGCTTCTCTTTTCTTATATAAATTTTCATAATATCATTCCACAATTTTTTTCAGATCTTCCAGTTTGTTTCTCTCTTCTCCCATATCATTTTTGAGTGTTTTTATATATCTTTTTTCCCTTTTCTTTACATAGTTTATAAGCTAGCCATCTAGTTGGTTTATTAGCATTTTCAAAGTAATTTTGTTTGACATAGCTTTTTTTTGCTATTTCCTGTGTTAAGAGGCAGTTCATTTGATGTTGCAAAAGCTTAAGTTTAGATTTTCTCTGTTTGCTTGAAGGATCCTGTTTCAACTTTTCTTTATGTTTTTTAATCTGGTCTTGAATCTGGGAATATTTTTCTCAATCTCTGTTTCTTGAGATATACTGATTCTCTAATCATCCATCCCCTGACAAAGGCTTTAAAAACATCCAATATGGTATTTATAGAAGTTCCTGGTTGAATATTCTGTTCAAAAACATTTTAAATTCTTTTTTTGGATTCTCTTACAAACTTTTCATTTTTTAAAATAGAAGTATTCAATGTCCATCTATTTCTTTTAGGAGTGTCCTGTATTTCAAGTGTGATTGAGTTATAATCACCAGGACTTATGCCTCACTGAGTAGAAGGTACTCAAGAGTTGTGGGTTTCTCACTTTCCAGGCATCCACACAGTTGTTTTCTTCTGCTAGTTGGTAAAATGTTGGGGGAAGTTCATTTCCTTGTTTCCATTTTCCAGTGACAGATTTTCTGTCTGCAGTTCTATCAAAGACTGCATTGTAGTCTCCAATGATGCAAAATTCATCATAGTCCTGTTTTGAGATCAGTTCCTGTAAAATTTTATAGAATTTCTCCTGCTGTTGATTTGGTGCATAAATATTTATGATAAGAGTCTTTTTGGATTGTCTTTGTATTTGCACCAATAAGATCCATCCATCTTCTGAGGCATAGACCATTTCTGGATACAAATGTTCTTTTACATAGGTCACAATGCCTCTTTTCTTCTTCTCCTTATCTGAAGAGATAAAAACTTTCCCAAATTTCTTGACTTGTAGATATTTTTTATCTGTAGCTTTAATGTGAGTTTCTTGGAGACAATGTCAAAATTCATTGTTTTCAGTTGTTGGAACACCTGTCTTCTTTTTTTAAGGTGCATTTAGTCCATTTATGTTTATTGAAATTATCTTTATATTCCTTCTATCCATCTTGTGGTTGGATCTGTGATTCCATATATAGTTTGTCTCTCATTTGTCTCCTTGTGCATATCTGAAACGTCATGGGCTGATTTTGCACAAGGAGCTGCGCCACCGTTACGCCTCTCTTTGCCCCATTTCCATCGGTCAATTTCCCACTCAAAGCCAAACGGCTGCATTTTGACCCCTGGCTTCGCCCGATTTTCCCTGTGGTTTTGTGATCCTGTTTTTTGACATATAGAGAGACTGAACTTGTGAGCACTTTATTTTATTTTGTTAAATTGGCTGTCTGCCTCTATTGGTTTTATTGTTTTTATATGTAGGCACTTGGTGCACTTTGTAAGCCGCCCTGAGCCCATTCGCAGGGAGGGCAAGGTAGAAATACAATAAATAATAAATACATAAATAAAATCAAGGCCAATTCTCATGTAGATTGATTTCTATCTGGTGAAGAAGTTTCTAAGTTATAATTCCAGTGTGAGATGCTTTAAATCCTTAGTGTGTGTGTATGTATATGTATATATATACACACACACACTTAGTAGGGAAAAGGACCGAGTCTTCAGGCTCCACCCACAAAGGAAAATTAGAGTGCGTTGCAAGACTTACTAAAGTAAAATTACTGTAATCCATTTAATCAAGGAAAGAGTCAGTAAAAAAAGGATTTGGATCGTTGGCCCTGCAAAATAGCAGTTTAGCAGTGCTTTTCTGTCTGTCGCTAGCCGCAAAGCAAAGAGAGTGGGGGGAAATCCTCCCACACTCTGTCTTGGTGACTCTTTAAAGTTTAAAGGGCAAAGATGTTAGGAGGAAAATGTAGATCTTTTGGATTAATGATTACTCACACTGATTATCTTTGACTGTTGTTAGGCAGGCTTCCTCCACACATACCCCAGGATGGGAAGCAACAGCTAGGTGCTCCTGGCTGCCATGAGCACACTTCAAGCACTTCTCGCTGGAGGCAATCCAGGGCTGCAACCCATGAGCTGCCGCTGAACAGGGAGCCCAGATCAAGCCCCTTGCTCTGCACCCCCTCTCTGGGGGTACAGTGGGGTTTGGGAGCCCCTGATACTCCTCTGAAGAAGTTCTGAAGCTGGCAGCACTGAGGAGCAAGTCCCGGTGCTGTCCGTATTGCCATGCTGCAACCCGGCTTCTGATAAACCATAATGAAGTCCACTTCCTTTTTCAGCAGTGTCAAGTGCATAATTTAAAAACCATGCAGAGTAGATTAAGTGGATTTAGCTGAGTAACTCTTGCTTTACAAATACAGGAGAATAAAGTGGTAAGGAAGTGGCAGGCTCTGAGGCTGTCGATTGGACAACCCCACTTCAGATGGCAGGTGGTGGATTCCAGCTTTGAGTAGTCCTTTGCATAAAAGAAAGACACTTCCACATAAAACAAAAAAATAGAGGAAGTTCCTACTCCTCTTCCCTTTGCTGGGCAAATTTTCTCTTTGCAGGGAATTTTGTATACAAGGCAGCATTTCAAAGTGTAATCCTCCAAAATCATCCCCCCTGCAGTCTGAAGGGCCCATTGTATGATTTCAGCATTCTGCCTTCTCATTTTTGTGCCTGTGTGAACCAGACCTAATATCTCTTCCTTATCCATGTAGAACACTTCCTTGTCCATGTAAGAGCAGCTGAAACCTTAACTAAAACGTTCTTGTAACAAGCAAAGCAAAAACACACAAGTGATACAGATGGTTCTGGGGCAGTCACACCACTAATGCGGTAGTAAAGCTGACATGTACATGTGCCTTCATTTAACCTCCAAAATGCTTATGAAATCTGAGTGGAGACAAACTTAACTGATGAGTTTTCTTTTTCTTTTTTGAAACAAAATTTTATTGGAGTACATTCAACATTGTTAAACATCGTTACCAATACAATTTAAAAAATTACATCCCATTCCCCACCCCCCCAATAGGCTTCCAACACTGCTAATAACAAAAAAAGAGAATTAAAAGGTAATCAAGTTTAAACTTATATCAATCGACAAACCAGGTAACACAATTCTAATATGTAAAAACCTGACTCTTTCAAACCTAGTTTCCAAAAGGTACAGTACAATCCAGTATTTGTTTCCTTTCTCATTCAATGTCAATACGAATCAAGATTGTACATTTTCCCTTTCATTCTATATTCAGTTTCCATGTAGAATTTCAGACCTTCCCAGTCTTTTAAATATTGTTCTGCCATTTGTCCATTTAGTTTTTTCGTCATTTTGTCCATTTCAGCTAGGAACAGCAGTTTCCTTAACCAGTCTTGTATATCTGGCACCTTCTCCGCTTTCCATTGTTGAGCAAAAGCCATTCTCGCCGATGTGATCATATACCATAGTAATGTCCTTTTTTCTTGTGGAATTTTTTCCATTGTCAAACCTAAGAGAAGAAGCTCCGGACTTTTCCTAATAGGAATTTTTAATATTTTCTGCATCTCACAATGTACATTTGACCAGTATACCTTTGCTTTATCACATGACCACCACATATGGTAAAAAGAACCCTCTGTTTCTTTAAATTTCCAACACTTATTACTCAAGTTCTTATCCATACTAATATTAGCAATCTTTTTTGGTGTCATATACCACCTGTACATCATCTTATAACAATTTTCTTTTATATTAACACAGGTTGACATTTTAAAAGCTTTTTTCCACAAAAATTCCCATGCTTCCATAGAAATTTCCTTGTTCATATTTATGGCCCATTTTATCATTTGTTCTTTAACAGTTTCATCCAGAGTATATACAGTCAACAAGGTTTTATACAATGTAGATATCATTTTTCGCTCTTTTTTCAACCATATATCTTCAAACTCATCGTTCTTAGCTCTAAAACCAACCTCTTTACAGTCTTTTTTGTAAATGTCCCGTATTTGGCAATATTGTAACCATCCATACTCAAATTCTAATTCATTATTTGGTTTTAAAACATATTTTTTCCCTTCCTTTTGAAACAACTCTTGGTATTTCAACCAATCATTACCTTTATATTCTGAAAAAGGATGAATAACTGCAGCAGGAACAATCCATAAAGGCCTCTCACCAGGAACTGTATTCTTGTATCTGGTCCATGCATCAAACAATGTTCTCCTTACATAATGAGGCTTAAACATTGAGTCTACTTTATTTTTCCCATACCAAAGATAGGCATGCCAGCCAAATCTGCAATCGTGACCCTCAAGGGCCAAAAGTTTTCTATTTTCCAAATTAACCCAGTCAGTTAACCAAGACATACATACTGCTTCATGATACAAATGCAAATTCGGGACTTGGAAGCCACCTCTGTCTTTAATATCATACATTATTTTCATTTTAATTCTTGGCTTCTTTCCTGCCCAGATAAATTTAAAAATTTCTCTTTGCCATTTCACCAACACTTTCACATCTTTCACAATTGGTATTGTCTGAAACAAAAACATTAACCTAGGCAGTACATTCATTTTGACAACGGCAATTCTTCCAAGAAGAGATAATCTAAGTTTTTCCCACTTTTCTAAATCACGCCTTATCGAAACCCACAATTTTTCATAATTATTCTTAAACAAATCGATATTTTTCATTGTAATGTCAACTCCCAAATATTTAACCTTTTTAACCACTTCACATTCTGTCAAATTTTGTAAAATGTGTTGCTTTGTAACATTCATGTTTTTACACAATATTTTCGATTTATTTTTATTTACATAGAACCCTGCGAGATCACCAAACTCTTTTACTTTTTCAAATAACAAAGTCATGTTATTGACAGGATCTTCAACAATAAACATAATATCATCAGCAAATGCTCTTAATTTGTATGAGAAACCTCTAATACTCAAACCTTTTATATTATTATCATCTCTAATCATTTGCAGCAGAATCTCCAAAACCCAGATGAATAACAATGGCAATAAGGGACAGCCCTGTCTGGTTCCTTTTCTGACCCGGAACGCTTCTGTTGATTCTGCATTTACAATCACCATGGCCTTTTGTTCTTTATATATTGATTTAATCATTTTTGTAAATTCTGCGCCCATCTGCAATTTTTCAATCACTTTGAACATAAATTCCCAATTCAAGTTATCAAATGCCTTCTCCGCATCTAGAAATAAAAAGCCAACCTCTTTTTCCGGGTGCTTATCATAATATTCTATTGCGTCTAAAACAACCCTCATGTTCTCTTTTATTTGCCTACCTGGCAAAAACCCAGCCTGATCTTCGGCAATAGTGTCTTTCAAATACCCTTTGAGGCGTTCTGCTAGGATTTTTGCATAGATTTTATAATCATTGTTCAAAAGTAAAATTGGTCAATAATTTTTAACATTAGTTAAATCTTGGGTCTCTTTCGGTATCAAGGTGATTGCTGCTTCGTTCCAGGAATCTGGAACCTTCCCACTTTCTCTAATTTCATTTAAAAGAATCTCTAGAACCGGTACCAGGTCTTCTCGAAGTTTCTTATAAAATTTGGCTGAAAAACCGTCTGGTCCTGGAACTTTGGAGATTTTTGCTTCTCCTATTGCTTTGCTGATTTCTTCTTTAGTTATCACAGCGTTTAACATTCCTTTTGTTTTTAAGCTTAATTGTGTCAAATTCACCTTTGATAAATAGTCTTGAATTTTTTGTTGATCCACCTGTTTTGCTTGAAAAAGAGTAGCATAGTATTTGTAAAATTCTCTCCGGATCCCTCCTGGGTCTATAATTTCTCTATTCCCATCTTTCAATTTAATTATTGTTTTGTTCTCTCTTCTTTTCTTCAATTGCCATGCCAAATATTTCCCAGGTTTATTCGCTCCTTCAAAGGACTTCTGTTGCAATTTTTTCAAGTTCCAATATACTTCTTTATTTAACCTCGCATCATATTGTTCCCTTAGGATCCTCAGCTCTCACAAAATTTTCTTTTTGCCAGGGCTCTTCTTGAGTTCTGCTTCTTTCTTTTGGATATTTTCCAAAATTTCTTTATCTGTTTTAAATTGTTGTTTTCTTTCATTGTTGTTAATTGCAATTAGATGTCCTCTCATCACAACCTTATATGCCTCCCATACCGTTTGCGTCTGTACATCTTTATTTAAGTTTAGTTGAAAATACGTTTTGGTTTCCATCCTTATTTTGTCCACAATGTTTTGTTTGTCCAGTAAATCCTCATTGAGTCTCCATCGAAATTTCTTTCTTTTAGCATATGTTGACCACTTTATTGGGCTGTGGTCAGAAAGAATTCTAGGTAATATTTCAATTTTACGTGTTTGCAAAATCAAGTTCTCGGTCATCCACATCATATCTATTCTTGAGAAAGACTCATGTCTTGATGAATAAAAAGAGTAGTCTTTGTCTTTAGGGTTTTTAACTCTCCATGCATCTTCCAGGTGTTCATGTTTTGCCATTTGAAAAAATACTTTCAGAAGCTTCCCTATACCTTCATTTCCTTTTTTGGATTTTCTGTCAATAGCATTATTAACAGTATCATTAAAGTCACCCATCAATATCATTTGTTCATAGGTTAACTGTTGTAGTTGTTCCCACAAATCTTGAAAGAATTTTTCCTTGGCTCCATTCGGGGCATAGAGATTTAAAATTAAAGTCTTTTTATTCTGAAACATAACTTCCACTGCCAAGAATCTTCCTTCTTTGTCTTTAAAAATTTCCTTTGGTTCCAACTCTTTTTTTACATATGTAACGACTCACCAAGGCAAGATTAAGTGCCTTGGGTGATTTTGAGTAGCTGCTGGCCACACCCTCTCCTGGGAGACAATTCCATTTAAGGCAGGAAGTTTGCCAGAAGCAGAGCTGACCCAGCTGAGCTCTGAGAAGGAGCAAGGTGTTTGAGCTGCCAGAGGGGTGAGTGGTATTTTTATTTATAACTTTCAGCTGAGGTGCTTTAGCTGAAAAGGTACTGTGTCAGGGACTGTATTTGGGAGTGTGTGGGTGAGTTGTAACAGACTCCTGACTGCTGGAGTTAGGGTGTGAAAGGGTCATTGTTTGCCTGTAATTAAGTGCTTGGGTGAGATTGAATAGCAGACTCCTGGCTGCTGGAGTTGGAGTGTGAAAGGGGCTTTGTTTGACCGTCATTAAGTGCCTTGGGTGATTTTGAGTAGCTGCTGGCCACACCCTCTCCTGGGAGACAATTCCATTTAAGGCAGGAAGTTTGCAAGAGGCACGAGCCTCTGGCACGAGCCGAAGGGCGAGGCTCTTTGCCTGTGGCTCTTGGCCTAGGGGCTCTGTAAGAAGCCCAGGAAGAGCCAGGAAGCCAGGACCTTGGCTCCTTGGTAAGGTAAGGTAAGTAGACTCCTACAACAGGAGCCATATAAATACAAAGGGTTTTAAAAGGGGGTTATAGAAAAGTATTTGTTTAAAAACAATTATGAAGCCAGAATGCCAGCAGGGGGTTGGGGGCTATCCAGTGTTTTGCATGGAGTGTCACATGTATGACTATCTGCCCACTGGTCAGAAGTCTTGGGTGTGTGCTCGGTGCAAGGAGCTCCTGGTTCTCAGGGAGCGAGTTTGCTCCCTTGAGGCCAAGGTGGCTGACCTGGAGAAGCAGGGACAGTCAGTTAGGTGCACGGGGAAGACTCTCGGGGACTTGTTAGATATGTCCCACTCTGGATCTGGCAGCCCGGCTGCTGCCAGGGAGCATGAGGGTCAAGGGGAAAAGGGGCACCATGCTGAGGATAAGGGGAATGTGCCCTCAGAAGGGACCTCTTCTTCAGCTGGTGAACGGGTATCCTTTCGTACCAAGGAACCGTCCCTGGGAAGGGTGGGAGGGGGCTCTTGGTAGTTGGTGATTCGATCCTTAGGCAGGTAGACAGCTGGGTGGCGAACCCGCGTACTGACCGTATGGTGACTTGCCTGCCTGGTGCGAAGGTAGCGGACATTACGCGTGTTTTAGATAGGCTGGTAGATAGTGCTGGGGAGGAGCCAGTGGTCGTGGTGCACGTCGGCACCAACGATGTGGGGAAATGCAGTCGTGAGGTCCTGGAGGAGAAATTTAGGCTGCTGGGCAGGAAACTCAAGGCCAGGACCTCCAAGGTAGCCTTCTCGGAAGTGCTACCTGTTCCACGCGCAGGGCCGGAGAGACAGGCACAGATCAGGAGTCTCAATGCATGGATGAGACGGTGGTGTAGGGGGAAGGGTTCAAGTTTGTTAGGCACTGGGATGCTTTTTGGGACAAGAGGGAGCTGTACAAAAGGGACGGTCTCCACTTGTCCCGAGAAGGAACCAGGCTGCTGGCGCTCAAAATCAAAAAGGTGGCAGAGCAGTTTTTAAACTGAATAATGGGGGAAAGCCGACAGGAGATGAAAAGTCTCTGGTTCGGGATGGCTCATCTCAAAGAGATGAAGGGGTAGCTATTACTTTTGTACAAGGAAATGGATTACAATTGTCCACTGAGACTGTGGCTAATGATAGGAACTGCCTGGCAAGGTCTCGAGGCAGCAAGAGGAAGGCTGTGGGCTTAACAAACGTGGGAAACTATAAGTGTTTATACACAAATGCTAGAAGTCTCCGAGGTAAAATCGGGGAGTTGGAATGCTTGGTGTTGGGGGGAAATAGACATTGTGGGTATTTCAGAAACTTGGTGGGATGAGGAAAATCAGTGGGATACGGTGATTCCTGGTTATAAATTATATCGGAAGGATAGGGGGAAAGGGTTGGAGGTGGGGTGGCTCTGTATGTCAGAGAGGGTATACCATCCAGTAAGATTGAGAGGGTAAGAGAATTGGATTCCCTTCTGGAAATGCTATGGGTTGAAATAGTGGGTCCAAAAGGAGGCTTAACAGTGAGAGTTTGTTATCGCCCACCAGATCAAAAGATAGAGGAGGATTATAAAATGATGAATGAATTAAAGATAGCGGCTAGACGAAATAACTGTGTTGTAATAGGCGACTTTAACTACCCACACATTGATTGGGTCAATATGAGTTCTAGTCGGGAAAAAGAGATTGCGTTCTTAGACACTCTCAATGACTGTGCTGTGGAACAGATGGTCACAGATCCTACCAGGGGAGAGGCGATCCTGGATTTGGTCCTAAGTAACACCCAAGACCTGGTGAGAGATGTAAAAGTGACTGCACCACTTGGAAACAGTGACCATAATGTCATTGAGTTTAACATTTGTACAGATAGGGAGTTGCCCAAAAAGACTGACGCAACCACTTTTAACTTTAAAAGGGGTAACTTCTCTGGTATGAGGGGACATGTGAGGAAGAAATTGAAAGGAAGAGTGGAGAAGGTCAAAACCATTGGGGAAGCTTGGAGACTATTTAAAAAGACAATCCTAGAAGCTCAGAAAAAATATATACCGCAGGTTAGGAAAGGTACAAATAGGTATAGAAAAAAGCCTGCATGGTTAACAAATAAAGTAATGGAAGCTGTAAAAGGTAAGAAGGATTCCTTTAAGCGGTGGAAAGCTAGTCTTAGTGAGGTTGATAAAAGGGAACACAGACTATGGCAAATAAAATGCAAGTCTGTGATCAGGCAAGCAAAAAGGGAATATGAGGAGCATATCGCAAAAAACATAAAGACCAACAATAAAACTTTCTTCAAATACATTAGAAGTAGGAAGCCAGCCAGGGAGGCAGTGGGGCCCTTGGATGACCAAGGGGTAAAAGGAGTAGTGAAGGATGATAGGGAAATGGCTGAGAAGCTGAATGCATTTTTTGCCTCTGTCTTCACTGTGGAAGAGGAGAAGTGTTTGCCCACTCCAGAAGCACTGATTTCGGGAGGGGGTTTGAAAGACCTGAATCAGATTGCGGTGACAAGAGAGGAAGTCCTCCGACTGATGGACAATTTAAAAACTAATAAATCACCAGGCCCGGATGGCATTCATCCGAGAGTTCTGAAAGAACTCAAATGTGAACTTGTGGATCTCCTGACAAAAATATGTAATCTTTCTTTAAAATCTGCCTCCATTCCTGATGACTGGAAGGTAGCTAATGTCACTCCCATCTTTAAAAAGGGCTCCAGGGAGATCCAGGAAATTACAGGCCAGTCAGTCTGACATCGATACCGGGTAAGTTGGTGGAAACTGTTATTAAGGAAAGAATTAGTAGGCACATTGATGAACAAAAACTATTGAGGCAGACTCAGCATGGGTTCTGTAAGGGAAGATCTTGTCTCACTAACCTGTTAGTGTTTTTTGAGGGAGTGAACAAACATGTGGACAAGGGGGACCCAATAGATATTATTTACCTTGACTTCCGGAAAGCTTTTGATACAGTTCCTCATCAAAGGCTCCTAAGTAAGCTCAATAGTCATGGGATAAAAGGACAAGTCCTCTTGTGGATCAAAAACTGGCTTATAAATAGGAAACAGAGAGTGAGTATAAATGGGAAACTCTCTCAGTGGAGGGTGGTAAGCAGTGGGGTACCACAGGGATCAGTACTCGGTCCCATGCTTTTTAACTTGTTTATTAACGATTTGGAATTGGGAGTAAGCAGTGATGTGGCTAAATTTGCAGATGACACGAAGTTGTTCAGGGTGGTGAAAACCAGGGAGGATTGTGAGGCACTCCAAAGGGATCTGTTGAGGATGGGTGAGTGGGCGTCAACGTGGCAAATGGGGTTCAATGTGGTCAAGTGCAAAGTGATGCACATTGGAGCCAAAAATCCTAAATATAAATACACGTTGATGGGGTCTGATCTGGCAGAGACGGACCAAGAGAGAGATCTTGGAGTCGTAGTGGATAACTCGCTGAAAATGTCTACACAATGTGTAGCTGCAATAAAGAAGGCCAACGCTATGCTGGGGATTATTAGGAAGGGAATTGATAACAAATCAGCCAGTATCATCATGCCCCTGTATAAATCATTGGTGCGACCTCATTTGGAATACTGTGTACAGTTCTGGTCACCACATCTCAAAAAGGATATTATAGCATTGGAAAAAGTGCAGAGAAGGGCAACTAGAATGATAAAAGGGTTGGAACACCTTCCCTATGAAGAAAGGTTAAAATGCTTGGGGCTCTTTAGCTTGGAGAAACGACGGCTGAGGGGTGACATGATCGAGGTTTATAAGATTATGAATGGGATTGAGCAGGTTGAGAAAGAAGTACTTTTCTCCCTTTCTCACAATACAAGAACTCGTGGGCACTCTATGAAATTGCTGAGCAGTCGGGTTAGAACAGATAAAAGGAAATACTTCTTCACCCAAAGAGTGATTAACATATGGAATTCACTGCCACAGGAGGTCGTGGCAGCTGCAAGCATGGACAGTTTCAAGAGGAAATTAGATAAACATATGGAGCAGAAGTCCACCAGTGGCTATTAGCCACAGGGTATAGAATGAGAACTCTCAGTCTGGGGCAGGTGATGCACTCTATTCTTGGTGCTGGAGGGGGCAGCAGTGGGAGGGCTTCTGGTGCCCTGGCCCCACTGCTGGACCTCCTGATGGCACCTGGTATATTTTGGCCGCTGTGTGACAGAGTGTTGGACTAGATGGGCCATTGGCCTGATTCAACATTGGCTTCTCTTATGTTCTTATGTTCTCTTATGTTCTTATGACTCCTTTTTTCTTTTGTGAGGAGAGGGAATAGAATTCCTCTCCTAATCTACTTTGAATCAGAAATTTAACATCAGTCTTTTTAATATGTGTTTCTTGTAAGCAAACAATATCACATTTTTGTTTTTCCAACCATAGCCTAACATTTTTCCTTTTTGGGGGTGAATTAAGTCCATTAACATTCTAAGAAATAATTTGACTCTCCATGTTGGCTTTGTATTTATTTATCAGAGTCTTTAAAATTGTCTTTAATGAACTTGGTCATTTGCTGTACTGACTTGATGGTGACTCTCTTCTGTTTAAATGTAAAGCTGACACCTTTTGGAATTTCCCATCTGTATCTAATGCCCTCTGTTTTCAGTTTGTTGATCAGGTCTTTAAAAAGTCGTCTGTCCTGAAGAACCGTTCTGGGTAATTCCTTTAGTATCATAATTTTCTTTTTGTCAATTATGAAATCTTCCTGGAATTGTTGCTTAAACAAGTCTTCTTTCAATCTTTTGGATATAAACTGGACAATCACATTTCTGGGTAGTTTTTTCTTTTGTGCAATCGCAGAGTTGACTCTGTATACCAAATCAATGTGTGCCGCCACCTTCTCCTCTTCTAGTTTTAAGAAATCTGCAACAGCATCCACCATGACTGAGTGGATATTCTCATTTTTGTCTTCAGGGATTCCCCTAAATCTCAGATGGTTAAGCATTCCATTGTACTCCACCATTACATTAGCTTTTGATGCTTCTTTAGCAACCTCAATTACGCCAGTTTCCATTCCTTTCACTCTCTCCTCCACCTCATCTGTTCTTTTGTTCAGCGTCTGTATTTCCTTTGTAATCCCAGCCAAGTCTTTTTTCAAATCAGCTACTTCATCAGCCACTTTACCTAGAGTTTTTTCCATTTTTTGTATAGCATCCATCATCCGTTTTTCCATGGCTTCCATCATGCCCTGTAGTTTCTTCTCCTCTTTAGCAGCCATTTCCTGGGAGGACCTAGGGTTCGCCCTCTGTCTTTGCCGGAGATCGTAAGCCGTTGTTTACAGTTATCACAAAACTTATATCAAATTAAAGTTCTTCTTGTGCCCAGCTGAACCGCTCTATTTTCATTTTTTTCTGTTGGGTCTTTTAGCCAAAATCTGAATAAA
The DNA here is from genome assembly GCA_029375565.1 of Gekko gecko. Taxonomy (NCBI): domain Eukaryota; kingdom Metazoa; phylum Chordata; class Lepidosauria; order Squamata; family Gekkonidae; genus Gekko; species Gekko gecko. The sequence continues at coordinate 127,451,197 of JAPDNY010000005.1, forward strand.
TCGTTTCGACCTTCTCAAAATGGCAAGCGCAATTTCTCTATGGTAAATAGCTCTTCCTGTTGTTTACTTCCTGTCCGGCAATCTTAATTGTCCCCCTTGACTTCTGGCTTCCTCCCTTCTTCCAGCCTCCTTGGTCGTCTCTAGGAAATGCTACTTGTCTGGTCTGAGGTCACTTCCTGTTCTGGTGATTTCTGTCGCAGCTTGAGTAATTTTCCACACTGATTCTCGTGGGACTTGGTGTTAGTTTCTATTTTAAAGTCGATATCCCGACCGCAGAAATGATCAACAAACCGGCTTTTTGGCCTTTTTTTGCTATTCAACCGCGTTTTCTGGAGTTGGTGTTAGTACACAGTATGCTGCACGATCATGCGCTTCATCAGGTGTTGTTTATTCTCGGGATCAGTGCATTTCCGGTGAGCAATTTTAAAAAGTTACCTTCAAAGTCCGTATTCTGTTATAGCAGTGTTTCCTTGGTATCAGTTTCCGTAGAATGTCTTGGAGGTCTGGGTCATGCGTTCTTATGTTGAGAATCCAACTTGGTGGGGTCTTTTAGAGAGATTCCGAAGTGCCCTCTTGGGGGGAGGGGATCAAGGCTGGTCGCGGCGCTCTTTAAAGCCCCGCTATCAGCCAATCTCAACTCCCACTCGGGCCGATGCTCGTTGCTAGACACCCCCCTGCCTGGGGAGATCTGTGGCAGGCTGTATAGCCCGCCCTGTCATAAAGACTGTCTGTATGCTCTGGGAGCAAAGCCAGAACACGTCAGGATGCCATGTATCCCAGACCGGAAGCCCACCAACTGATGCGTTTTCTATAGGAGGTGTGGCTCTGCACGCTTTGAGGGCTGGGTTGCACACTACATTTCCAGCAGCTTTCCCCATATCTCTCCCAACTTGTGACTGGTTTTGTGAGGGATTTTGTGGCATTCCCCTCTACTTTGGCTGGGAACAGCAACAGTTGGTATAAGAGCCAAAGATAGCATTCAGAGATGCATCCTTTCCCTAGTTTCCCACATCCATTTCTCTTGGTCTTCTGCCATTTCCTGTCAAACCAATCTTGCGAGATTTTGAATCACAGCAAAGCCTTTAAAAGCCAGTCATCTGGGTATAGTGGGACAGGTATGCATGCCACAGGCCCTGATGAAGTATCATACCAGCCTCAACCAATGTTCCCTCTAAGCTGAGTTAGTGTGAGCTAGCTCACAGTTTTTTAGCCTCTGGCTCACCCATTTTTGTTTTAACTCAGGAAGGATGGTTCCAGAGCAAACCAATTTATGCAGCAGCCAAATTGCTCACTCACAACTTTAATGCCAGTAGCTCACAAAGTAGAATTTTTTCTCACAAGACTCCACAGCTTGGAGGGAGCACTGACCTCAAGCCTTTGAAAAAATAACCTACCATCTAGCAACCATTTCATACTGTCAGGTCATTTTCCTATTAGCTGAGAAAGATGGCTTTTTAACAACACATATGTTTCTGGATGTGTGGCCTTTATGATTAATATTTAGATTTGATACTGTGCTTTTTGAATTTTTCAAACTGCTTGATATAATCAGTAATCCTTATAACATCTGTGGAATCTGTTGCCCCTTTATTACAGATGGGATGTATGTGTTCAAGGCTAATTTGCACTCATGATTTCCTGGCTCAGTGCCCAAACTCTGTAACATGGGAACTGTACAGCATTTTGGGTGCCTTTTGTTTAGAAAGCCAAGTTGCAATGTAACAATCAGATTTGCTTCTGGGACCAGAGACAACTGAATTGAAATCTCTGTTGGAGTCATGAAGTTCTCTGGGCCCATTGCCTGCTTTCAGCCTAACATACCTCACAGGGTTGTTGTAAGGGGGAGATGGGATAACTTCATCCACATGTATAACCCTGAAGTCCTTGGAGAAAGGATGGGATAGAAATATGAGGAATTAATCCAATACATTTTACAATTGAATACTTCAGTATACTAGCTCTTTTATCTGAAGGATATGGTTGGAGAGGAAGTATGTTTAATAGGTTCCTGTCACCTTGAGATACCTTGTCAAAATCTGTGAAAAACATACCCCCTGCATATTTCACCTAAATTCAATCACACCTGCTATTATAATTCACCTGCTATTGTCATTCTCCTGCTAATGTCATTCAGCATCTGAAATTATTTCACTTCCCATAACTAGGACAGATGAATTCCCATTCTAGCTGTATCTGAAGAAGTGAGCAGTGACTCACGAAAGCTCATACCCTGCCACATATTTTCTTAGTCTTTAAGGTGCTACTGGACTCTTGCTCTTTTCTGCTGCATGAAGTTTCACAGAATGCAGAGCAAGAGGGAGCTGTGTTGTCTTACATGGTGGCTGGGATTGAGCAAAAAGTTCCATCAAAATGTAGGAAAATGTGATACATGCAGGGGGGTTTTCATACAAAAAGAGCTGCAGGAGCTCATTAGCATATGGTATGCTAATGAGCTACTAGGCTATTAGCATATGCCATGCCCCCTGACATCACCAGAAGTGATGTCAGAAGGGGAAGCAAAAGGGGGGAGAGGCATCTTCGAAAGCCTCCCCTTCCCTTCCCCAGCTGGCCTGGGTGGGGGAGTGAAGAGAGAAGGGGTTTAAAGTTTAAACCCCTTCTCACTAGAGTTGGGCCACAGAAGGAGGAAAGAGGGAAGGAAAGAGAGAGAGCAGAGAGAAGGAAAGAGAAGGAAAGAAAGAGAAGGAAAGTGTAAAGTACTGAGTTCTGTGCCTCACGACTCGGACGACGACATAAAAGAAGACGCATTTATTCATACTTCACACAACAAAGACAAACAGTAACGGCCGGAGGCCAACTATATACAGTAAGGGGGGTTCCTATTGGCAGGTTTGAATCTCCCACCAATATTCCCATTGGCTCCCTTTTGGTGAGCTCAAGAGCCTAGTCCCTATTGTTCTCAGGAACGGAGCTCGGCTGCTTTCTTCTGCCTGCTCTTGTTCCCGCTAAGAACAAGGACCAACATAGGACCCGGGGGGACAGCACCTGAGGCGTTTGTTTGTCAGCCGCGAACAACCCCAGGAGCGGCTTATGATCAGTGACGAGCATGAAGGGCCGACCATACACAAAATTATGGGATTTTTTTACACCCGCCACAAGCGCCAACCCCTCCCGATCTATTTGCGCATAATTGCGCTCCGTGGGGAGACAGCATGAGGGAGTAATAGGAGACCAGGACTTCCCACCTATCTGGCAGTTGGTGGCCCAAGATCGCCCCGACCCCTGTACGCAAGAATCACGGGGAGTTTTTTTATCGAAATGGGTGAGCACTGCATTTGAAATTAACAGAGTCTTAACTCCCCCGGGAACGCCGCCTCCTCCCTCGACCCCCATGCCCAAAGGGCCGATTTGTCCAGCAGTCTGTGGAGGGGTTCTGCCACGATGGCCTTGTGCAGGAGAAAGGCGTGGTAGAAGTTGATGAGGCCCAAGAAGTCCACCTTGGACTTCAGGGCGGGGGCCTCCACGGTGGCCTTCACCTTGTCCCACACCGGATGGAGGTCCATTGCATCGACCTGGTACCCCAAGAATTCCCGCTTCACCTTCAGTCCCGCAGAGTGGAAGCGTCCCAAAACAGTGTGAAGGCGGGCGGCGAAGCTCTCCAGGGTGGCCGTGGCGATGAGGATGTCATCAAAGAATGGCGTCATGCCAGGGATCCCTTTTAACAAATCGTCCATTAGATTTTGGAAGATCTCTGAGGCCACACTGACCTCGAACTGCAGCCGCTTTACCTTGAAGGCCCACCGGTGCGTCACTATTGTTTGCGCCTCGGCCATGGCCTCGTCCACAGGGAGTTGCTAGTACGCCTGTGCGAGATCCAGCTTCCTGAAAATGCGCACCCCTGCCAGTGTGGCTAATACGTGACTCACCACGGGCACGGGGTACGAGTGTGCCTGTACTGCCCGGTTAATAGTGCACTTATAATCCGCGCAGATACGGATGTCCCCATTCAGCTTAACCGGGGTCACGATCGGAGTTTCCCATCATGCATTCAGGACGGGCTTGAGGACCCCCTGGGCCACCAGCCAGTCTAGTTCCGCTTCGATTTTCGGGCAGAGGGCCAGGGGCGCCGTGCGGAAGCGCTGCCGGATTGGCATCACTGTAGGGTCTAAGTGTAGTGACACCAGGGGCCCCTTGTAGCAACCCAGCTCCCCATCGAAGACCTCGGGGAACTCCTGGCAGATCTCACCCCAGTCCTGCGGGCCACATTTATTCAATTGTAATGCCCAGGGCCTTGAACCATGCCTGCCCCAGGAGGCTCACAAGGTTTCCCTCCACCACCACCAAATCCAGGTCCCCCTCAAAGTGTCTATATTGCACCTGGAAGGTGCCGACTTCCCGGATGGGGACTGGGGTTTTCTGGAAGTCTACCAGGCTTAGTGGGGATGGGCGCAGAGGGGGTCTCCCCGACGGGCAAAGCTGCTTAAGGGTGTCCGTGGAAATAATGGACGCTGCCGACCCCGAGTCCACTTCCATGCAACAGGGGACCCCTCGATCCACACGTGCACTTGGATCTTCGGGGTGGAAGAGAGGTTGGGGTTGGGAAGACGCAGTACCTGCAGTGGCTGGTCCGTAAGGTGATAGAGATTGGTGACCTCCTCAGCCGTCTCGTGTGTGGTGGTAGGTGTACGGTGATTCGGGGCAAACGATCTCGCACTCTGGGGGCCCTTTGACCTGCAGACCTTGGCGAGGTGCCCCTGTTTTCCACAGCCATGGCAGATCACGTCCCGGAACCAACACATCTTCCTCCCATGGGCGTCTCCACAGCTGGCGCAGGGGGGCCTGTTGCGGAGGGGCTTCACCACATTGTAACCGGACTGCTGCCCCAGCACCTGCCGGTGGTGTTGTGGTCAGAGGAAACAGACATCCTCCGTATCCGAGCTCATCGGGCTGTGTCCCGCACCGATCAGATGTGCTGCCGAGGCCGGGCGCTCCCTCATTGAAGCCTTGTGTGCTGTCATGATTTGCATGGCCTCGTCTAGACTTAGCTGTCAGTTGACGATCAGCTTGCGCCGCAGCTTGGTGTCCGTTAGCCCCCACACAAACTGTGTCAGCAAGTTGTCCATCACCCTTGGGAACAAGCAGTCCACCGCGAGCACTCTCAGTGTGGCCATGAAGGTGGCGGCGGATCCCCCTTGGGCCTGGACGCGCCCTTGGAACTCCATTCTCTTGGCCAGGAAGGTTGGCCTGGGGCTGAAATAGGCGTTGAGGACCTATGATGTCCCCGAACAAGCACTCCAGAGCAACGCGTGGCACCAGGAGATTTTTCACGAGGCGGACGGTGTCAGTCTCATATGAGCTCAACAGGAGCAATCTTCTTTTGTCTGGGTCATGTATGTAGTTGAGCTCCACGTAGCTTATGAGCTGGTCCAGGAGCAATCTTCTTTTGTCTGGGTCATGTATGTCGTTGAGCTCCACGTAGCTTATGAGCTGGTCGGCCCACGCGTCCCATGTTTCTGGCTGGGAGGGATCGAAGCGCTCCAGACTCCCGTGCATTGCGGCCATGGCTGTGTCAGAGGTGCGTGGCAGGCCAGAGGCATCGGTTGTTGCTAGCGGTGCGGTGCTGCTCTCAGGGTCAGCGATGCTGCTCTCGGGGTCAGCGATGCGATGCTCAGGAGTGGTTCTGTTGTCCTCATTGTCGCTCATGGAAGGCGTTTGGATCCCATCCTCATTGCCACTGTAAAGTACTGAGTTCCATGCCTCATGCCTCGGACAATGACATAAGAGAAGACGCGTTTATTCATACTTCACACAACAACGACAAACAGTAATGGCCGGAGGCCATCTATATACAGTAAGGGGGGGGGATGCCCCACATTCCTATTGGCAGGTTTGAATCTCCCGCCAATGTTCCCATTGGCTCCCTTTTGGCGAGCTCAGGAACCTAGTCCCTATTGTTCTCAGGAACGGAGCTCGGCTGCTTTCTTCTCCCTGCTCTTGTTCCCGGTCTTAGGACATAACTGAAAGAAGGAGGGAAAGAAAGAGAGAGAAGGGAAGAAGGAGGGAAACAGTGAAAGGAGGAAAAAAGAGAAGATAAGAAGGCAGGAAAGAGGTAAAGGAGAGAAGGAAAGGAGGGAATGAAAGAAATCCGGCGGCAATTCGGCCCCATTATATCCTATGGGCCATTGAAGTCAATGGTGAAAACATAGGGTATATTCTGGGGGCTGGAGGGGAGGGGGTTTGTGGGAGAGGCACCAAACTCACCAGATAGCTGTTGGAGCCTCTCCCTAAGATACCCACCAAGTTTCAAGAACGTTGGACCAGGGGGCCAATTCTATGGGCCTCCAAACAGGTTGCCTCCATCCCCTCCATTGTTCTCTATAGTGGAAAAAAAGTTACTTTTTCCCCACGGTGTTGTTAGTAGCTTTGGGGGGGAGGGGGTTTGAGGGAGAGGCTCCAAATTTTCAGGGTAGCTTTGGGAGCCTCTCCCCACATACACCTACACGTCTCAAAGCAAGTGAACCAATGGGCCTAATTCTGTTGTTGTTGTTGTTGTTCAGTCGCACAGTCGAGTCCAACTCTTCGTGACCCCATGGACCAGATTACGCCAGGCCCTCCTGTCTTCCACTGTCCGCTGAAGTTTGCTCAATTTCATGTTCATTGCATCGATGACACTGTCTAACCATCCCATCTTTTGTTGTCCCCTTCTTCTTTGACCTTCAGTCTTTCCCAGCATCAGGGTCTTCTTCAGTGAATGCTCCCTTCTCATTTGGTGGCCAAAGTATTTGAGCTTCAGCTTCAGGATCTGGCCTTCCAGGGAACAATCAGGGTTGATTTCTTTTAGGATCGACTGATTTGATCTCCTTGCAGTCCAAGGGACTCTCAAGAGTCTTCTCCAGCACCATAGTTCAAAAGAATCTATTCTTTGGCGCTCGGCCTTCCTTATAGTCCAACTCTCGCAGCCATACATTACTACGGGGAATACCATTGCTTTGACCATGTGGACTTTTGTTGGCAAGGTGATGTCTCTGCTTTTTATCATGCTGTTTAGGTTTGCCATCGCTTTCCTCCCAAGGAGCAGGCGTCTTTTAATTTCATGGCTGCAGTCACCATCTGCAGTGATCTGGGATCCTAGGAACGTGAAGTCTGTCACTACTTCTACGAATTCCCCTTCTATTTGCCAAGGAGTGATGGGGCCAGATGCCATGATCTTAGTTTTTTTTTGATGTTGAGCTTCAAGCCCACTTTTGCACTCTCCTCTTTCACCCTGAGCAAGAGGCTCTTGAGGTCCTCTTCACTTTCTGCCATCAGAGTGGTATCGTCTGCATATCTGAGGTTATTGATCTTTCCCCCAGCAATCTTAACTCCAGCTTGTGATTCATCCAGGCCAGCATTTCGCATGATGTACTCTGCATATAAATTAAATAAGCAAGGTGACAATATACATCCTTGTCATATTCCTTTTCCTATGCTAAACCAATCAGTTGTTCCATATCCAGTTTTAACTGTTGCTTCTTGACCCTTATACAGGTTTCTCAGGAGACATGTGAGCTGGTCCGGTACTCCCATCTCTTTAAGAACCTGCCATAATTTATTGTGATCCACACAATCAAAGGCTTTAGCATAGTCAATGAAGCAGAAGTAGATGTTTTTCTGGTACTCTCTTGCTTTCTCCATAATCCAGCGAATGTTGGCAATTTGATCTCTAGTTCCTCTACCTCTCCGAAACCCAGCTTGTACTTCTGGCAGTTCTCTATCCACGTACTGTTGGAGCCTAGCTTGTAGGATTTTGAGCATGACCTTGCTAGCGTGTGAAATGAGTGCAATTGTGCGATAGTTTGAACATTCCTTGACATTGCCCTTCTTTGGGATTCGAATGTACACTGACCTTTTCCAATCCTGTGGCCACTGTTGTGTTTTCCAAATTTGTTGGCAAATTGAGTGCAGCACTTTAACAGCATCTTCTTTTAAGACTTTGAATAACTCAGCTGGGATACCATCACCTCCACTAGCTTTGTTGTTAGTAATGCTTTCTAAGGCCCATTTAACTTCGCTTTCCAGGATGTCTGGCTCGAGGTCAGTGATTATACCATCGTGGTTGTCAAGGACATTGAGGTCCTTCTTGTATAGTTCTTCTGTGTATTCTTGCCATCTTTTCCTAATCTGCTTCTGTTAGGTCCCTACCATTTTTGTCCTTTATCATGGCCAGCTTTGCATGGAACGTTCCCTTGATTTCTCCAATTTTCTTGAAGAGATCTCTAGTCCTTCCCAATCTATTGTTTTCCTCTATTACTTTGCATTGTTCATTCAGGAAAGCCTCCTTATCTCTCCTTGCTGTTCTTTGGAAATCTGCATTCAGTTGGGCAAATCTTTCCTTTTCACCATTGCCTTTAGCTTTCCTTCTTTCCTCTGCTATGTGTAAAGCCTCATCAGACAGCCACTTTGCTTTCTTGCATTTCTTTTTCTTTGGGATGGCGGTGATTGCTGCCTCCTTTACAATGTCATGGACCTCTGCCCATAGTTCTTCAGGCACTCTGTCTATCAAATCTAGTCCCTTAAACCTATTCTTCACCTCTACTGTATACTCATCGGGGATGTGATCTAGGTCAAATCTGAATGGCCTTGTGGTTTTCCCAACTTTCTTCAATTTGTCTGAATTTTGCAGTAAATAGCTCATGATCTGAGCCACAGTCAGCTCCAGGTCTTCTTTTCACTGACTGGATAGAGCTTCTCCATCTTTGACTGCAAATTATATAGTCAATCTGATTTTGGTGTTGCCCATCTGGTGATGTCCATGTGTAGAGACGCCTCTTAGGTTGTTGGAAAAGGGTGTTCGCTATGACCAGCGTGTTCTCTTGACAAAACTCTGTTAGCCTTTGCCCTGCTTCATTTTGTTCTCCAAGGCCAAACTTGTCTGTTATTCCGGTTACCTTTTGATTTCCTACTTTAGCATTCCAGTCCCCTATGATGATGAGGACATCATTTTTTGGTGTTAGTTCTATGAGCTGTTGTAGGTCTTCATAGAACTGGTCCACTTCAGCCTCTTCTGCAGCAGTGGTTGGGGCATAGACTTGGATTACTGTGATATTGAATGGTTTGCCTTGGATTCGGACCGAGATCATTCTGTCATTTTTGAGATTGTATCCCAATACTGCCTTTCTCACTCTCTTGTTGACTATAAAGGCCACACCATTTTTTCTATGGGATTCCTGGCCACAGTAGTAGATATAATGGTCTTCTGAGTTAAATTCGCCCATTCCTGTCCACTTTAGTTCACTGATTCCCAAGATGTCGATGTTCATTCTTGCCATCTCATTTTTGACCACGTCAAGCTTACCTTGATTCATAGATCTTACATTCCAGGTTCCTATGCAGTATTGTTCTTTGCAGCATTGGACTTTCCTTTCACCATCAGACACATCCACAACTGAGCGTCCTTTCGGCTTTGGCCCAGCCGCTTCACTCTTTCTGGGGTTACCCGTACTTGCCCTCTGCTCTTCCCCAGTAGCATATTGGACACCTTCCGACCTGAGGGGCTCATATTCCGGCGTCATATCTTTTAGCCTTTTGTTACTGTCCATGGGGTTTTCTTGGCAAAGATACTGGAGTGGGTTGCCATTTCCTTCTCCAGGGGATCACGCTTGGTCTGAGTTCTCTGCTGTGTCCTGTCCATCCTGGGTGGCCCTCCATGGCATAGCCCACAGCCTCATCGAACCACACAAGCCCCCTTGCCACAACAAGGCAGTGATCCATGAGGCCTAATTCTATGGGCACCCAAACAGGTTACCCCCATTACCTCCATTGTTTCCAATGGGGAAACCCAGCCAGCAGCACTTAAGGCAGGCAAGCAGGCAAGCAGGCAGCCACCCAGCAGTCAGACTCTCCCAGAGAATCTCAGGGAAAGTGAACTATCTTGGGAGGTGCTTGTTTGCCATAAGAACAAGTGGCACACTCCAGAACAAGTGGCACTGTGGCAGTGCAAGCATGCCACAGTGCCACACAGAAACCCTAAAAGACCAGAAGGAACAACATTTATACATTTATCTGATGGCAGATTTCCCAGTCTCTCACAGCAAGAAGATGTTTTTGGCGTTCCTAATTCTTATTCTGTTTAGTCACATTTATCAGGATATATAAAATCCATTGAAGCAATTCACTGGGACTTCATCAAAGTAATAACAGTGACACCTAGAGGAGATTGAAGTAATATCAAGTGAGCATGTAAAACAGGAGCAAACAGACCAGTTCATCTCTACATACTCTCATTGGTACAAGAACTAATAGATCAATAGCTTTGTAGAAATGTGTTAATCACTCTTTGGGTGAAGAAGTACTGCCTTTTATCTGTTCTAACCCAACCACTCAGCAATTTTATTGAGTGCCCACGAGTTCTTGTATTGTGAGAAAGGGAGAAAAGCACTTCTTTCTCAACCTGCTCTATCCCAGGCATAATCTTATAAACCTCAATCATGTCACCCCTCAGCTGTCGTTTCTCCAAGCTGTCAGAGAAGGTGGCTTTGGCTTCCCAGCCCTCTCTGTGGGTTTGGTCACACTGCCGTTTTGATAGGGATTCGCTGCTGTTTCCTTGCGCATGTCAGTTTCACGTTCACACGCGCCAATCCGCCTCCCGCCCCGAAGCAGGCTCACTCGTGCAATGATGCCGGGTTTTCCTGACCCCTGGAAAATCAAGTGTTTTCCTGGCACTTCCGCTTTGAATGTGCAATTTTGCCTATCTGGACAGCCCATCTTTCGCAATGATTGCGATTAGGGCCATCTGAATGCTCTTTGTGCTTTTTTTTTTTTTTTAAGCTTCCGGTTTGAGCACTTGAGCAAACATGCGCTTAATAAATCCATTTAATGTTTAATAATGGATTTATTAAGCGCATGTTTAGTCAAGTGCTCAAACCGGAAGCTTTAAAAAAAATGCACAGAAGACGGCCCTGGAGGCGGGAACGAGAGGCAGGGGCTCCGGCAGCCTGGATGGGGCTGGCAAGGAGGATGGCAGACACGGCAGACACGGCGGAGCCTTTTTTTCTGGGGCAATGGCAGCAGCGGTGGCGGCAGCACCCCCCCCCCAAAGTGTCGGCAGAAGCAGCAGCCGCCCGAGCCTCCCCCATGGCCAGCAGGATCACCTGGAGGGACGGCACAGCAACAGGCAAGCGAGTGCTGTAAGAGAGGGGCTGGCTGTATCTAGCCAGCCCATTGCGAAGAAAAATGTTCCCGATTTAAACAAAGCGGGAACAAAGCGCAATTACCTTTGCAATGTGACCAGAGCCTGTAGGTGTTCCAGGAGCATTTGGTAGGGCCCTGAGGAAACAGGTGATGCACTGTATTCTTAGTGCTGTGGGGGGCAGCAATGGGAGGGCTTCTAGTGTCCAGTTTGCCCCCATGGGCTGCTGGAGCCACACATAAGGGACCGGAGGATGACCCCTCCGCAGCCGGGTGCCTCCCGCCCTGACTCTTCCTATTGGGCCCAGAAAGGAGGGGATGTCCTGCGAGGGAGGGCCGGCCTGCTCGCCTCCCAGCTCCTCACCATGGTCCCCCATTCCGCGCACTCAGCAGGCACCCAGCAGCCACTGAGCATGGGTCTCCAGCTCCGCCATGCCTGGGGGTGTGGCTAATGCCAAGCAGCCCAGCCGGCCAGAGCCCAGGAGCCGCGAGAGCATGTTCCCCCCCCCGGGAATGGGAGGAGGAGGAGGAGGTGGCAGCCAGAGAGGGACCCCCCACCATCATTTGGCCTCACCAGGGTGCGCCTCAGTTTCACTTCCAGGCTGCCTCCCTCCCGGTGGCCCTGGCAGGCCAATGCATCATGGGGCTCAGAGTGCCTGCATATGCGTGCTGCAGGATCTGCGCACAAGGCTCACGGGGCTCTCCTCCCTTGGGCCACCAGAGGACACTCCTCCCCCTGCCCGGGGATCACTGGAGAGCGCAGGCGCGGCCCCCTGGCCTGGCCGATCCACACAGTGCTCAAGAGATGGCGCTCCTCCCTCCCACTCACCTTGCCCACCCACCCCAGCATCGCTTCCATCACCCGCCCCGGCCAGCCCACGCGCACCAGGATGTATTTTGAGATTATCGCCCACCCTGGCCGCCCCGGCCAGCCCAGGGAGAGGGAAGAGCCACACTCAAGGGGTGAAATGTGGCCCGCGAGATGCAGTTTGCCGACTGCGGATGTAGAGCATTTTGTGTTTTTTAGGACAGGAAACCATGCCCTATTTATTTTTAAACTCTCTTCTTTCCTGTTGAAATTGTGTTTATGTTAATGAATTTCAATGGCTTCCCAGTATAATCTGACATGGTAATTGGATGTGTCGTCCAGCCTTTCAGTATCTTGGAATAAGATACTGTGTCCTGTTTGAGTTAGGCTATGTTCAGCCACTGCTGATTTTTCAGGTTGGCCCAGTCTGCAGTGTCTTTCATGTTCTTTTATTCTTGTCTGCAGGGCTATTTTTGGGCAGGAACATGCAGGAATGGAGATCCGGCTGGCTCCGGAGTTGACCATGCCCAGCAGGAACTCATTAGCATAATAGGCCACACCCAACAGCAGAAACTCATTAGGACTGGCTACATTAGGGCTGTGTGGTCTAACATGCAAAGGAGTTCCTGCCACAAAAAAGCCCTGGGTTTTGACAACAAACAAGGTAAACAAAATAAGAAGCAAAAGGTGGGTGTGGCTGGATGACCACACTTCTGGTAACATGGGGGTGTGGCCTAATATGCTAATGAATTTCTGCTGTTGGGTGTGGCCTATTATGCTAATGAGTTCCTGCTGGGCTTTTTCTACAAAAAAAAAGCCCTGCTTGTCTGAATGCTACGCTGTGTGGTCCTGATGTAAACTTGTCCACAACTGCATGGTATGCGGTATACTCCTGCAGAAGTGAGGGGGTCCCTTCTGCAGGGTCTCACTTCTCAGACCTATCCCACCTATAAATTACCTGCCTACCATTTTTCTTCTCACCTTGACACAGAGAGTACTCTATCTTTCTGTGTTATACCTCTGAGGATGCCAGTCACAGCTACTGGCAAAACATCAGGTCCTACAATGCCAAGACCACAGCCATACAGCCTGGAAAATCTACAACAACCAGGGCTCTTTTTGTAGCAGGAACTCCTTTGCATATTAGGTGACACACCCCTAATGTAGCCAATCCTGTATTACAGTAGCCCCTGTAATAAGAGCTCTGTAAGCTCTTGGAAGATTGGCTACATTAGGGGTGTGTTGCCTAATATGCAAAGGAGTTACTGCTACAAAAAGAGCCCTGACAACAACTAATGAACTCCAGCTGTGAAAGCCTTCGACAACATATAGAACCTTGAAAGCAGAAGGCTCATGTAACCTACACTGACCTTCACAGGATATTGCAGTGTCAAGTTATAATGTTTCATAAGTTTAATGAGCTCAGTTGAGGTATCCTCATCTTCAGAAAGGAGAATCTGCTATTAGTTGTATAATCTCTAGTGCTCCTAAGGGGCAATGTACAAGGAGGCAAGTAGAACTGAAAGGACAAGTTAATTTTTGTTTCATTTACACAGTGCCATCAAATGCTGCTTGCAGATGGAGGGTTTTTTCTACTTTGCTGTCCAAATTGGGTTGCTTTGGAGGGGGGGAAGCATCCACTCATTCCCATGCCTTAATTGTGCTCCAGTCATCCCTTGCCTGTCCTCAGAACACCCTTTCCCAGTCCTGCTTTGCTGTGATCTCTTACAGAACACCATGGCCCAAGTGTATTATCATGCCATCTGGATGTTTTCAAAGGTCCTGCCCACATTTTTCTTCGGTTAGCCACTTGTGGCCACCATTTTACCTGCTGTGCCACAGGAGGCTTTAAAAAAACAGTAATTACTAGACCATTAACCAAAGGCAAGAAAAATGGTGGCTGACAGAGCAAAGTGTTGCTTTTCCCAGAGTTGGCAACCATGTACTTCATATGTGCATCACACTGTGGGGTTGCTTTAAGTGATGTCAATAAAGTTAACTTAAGGATGCACAAATCTGACGGTGTCTAAAATAAAAAACAGAAAGTATCTTTCCACAAGGGAAACTGTTACCACCAAATGTAAATGATTCCTTTCCCATTTTTCAACAATGAAAAGTTAAGCAGTCATATATGAAAAAGTGAACCACTATCATACATGCTCAATTTCTTGTAATAGGATTCTTTCATCAAATATTCTTTGTTGACCCTTTTCAGCTCTCTATGAGAGATTAACAGAGTGCTGGATAGCATACTGAGGTAAAATTTGCTAAAATGCCAGAACAACAGGTCCTGAGTTGGTCAAGAAAAAAGCGAGATATAAATATTTTAAATAAACACAAGGTGAATCTATGCAACAAGAATTCTTTGCATTAATCACCACTGTGAATGCAGAGCCATACACACTGGCAATGGAGCAGTACACTTTGCTCTGTCAGTCACCATTTTTCTTGCCTTTGGTTAATGGTCATCCAAACCACAAAATCAACACTGCACTGATGCAGTGCAAATGAGACACTGTTAGCTCAAGTGGAAAGTATTATTTGTGGCATCTCTCCTTTGCATTGAATCAAACTGTATGAATAAGATACCATTCCAAGAAAATTGCCTAGGCAGTAGGGCCAATGACACCTACAAGGCATTCAACATATCATACAGAGTATTATTTATGAGGCACAGTGCAACCTCCACTGCTATGCAAGTCCTTGTGAAAAGAGTTAAGACTGCAGAGGAGTGGATTTTAATACAGAACTCCCACTGCTACCTGATTGGGATGAGGGGTTTTAAGTGTATACCATCCATTTCGCAAAGTAAATAGCATTCCCACTGTCTTGTATTAATAGAAATTGTTTGTCATTCAGAAACTACAGGTAACTCTTTTACATATGGCTTTTCTAGCTGTTTATATGTAGCTCAACCTAGAAGGATACATATTTATTTAAAAGAGAAAAATATATAATATATTGATAAGCATTTATGTCCAGATCTGGATAGCTCAGGTTAGTCCAATTTCATCAAATGTCAGAAGCTAAGGAGGGGTTAGCCCTGGCTAGTACTTGGATGGAAGACCACCAAAGGAGTCCAGGGTTGCTATGCAGAGGCAAGCAATGGCAAAACACCTCTGAATGGCTCGTGTCTTGAAAACCCAATGTGGGGTTGCCATAATTTGGCTGTGACAATAGCAAAAAAAGAAAAGAAAATCTCTGTTCTTTCTACCCAAAATATGAAAACTTTTTTTTTGGTTTTAAAATGTTTATAAAGAGGAAGTATAAAAGAACAAAACATATAATAACTGTTAAACAATATACCAATGTCCTAAAAATCCAAAGTTACAAATCAACCAGTTAATCACCATTACAATGTATATTAACAATCATAACAAACTAAATTAGTACTAAATCTGTACATCTATACATAAGAGCTGTGTGAGTTATGAATCCCATAGAAATGAGTCAAGAAATGATTTACAAGAGAAGTCTTGGCAGTAAAGTGGAGGTCAGGTTAAGATCAAAAGTGTAGCCATGTGTGATAACTGTCCTAGTAGGAAGCACATTATGTTCAGCCACGAAGTCAAGTACAGGATGCCAGGTACGTACAAATTTATATTTTTTGCTGGAAATGCTTTGTACTCGGTTCACAATATTAGAAATCTTATTCATCATGAACTGATCCCAGTTCTTGTCATACCAGCTTGCTGCAATCGTGAGCCTAGCAGCCGCAAGAAGAATGGAGGTAAGGGACTTTTTGGAGTCGTCCCAAGATGATGAGTCCCAAAGATTGAGCAGTGAGAGTTCTGGTGTGACAGGAAGCATTTGCTGTGTGATGTTGTTAATTTGAGAGATTATTTCCTTCCAAAATTGCTGAATAGTCGGACACTCCCACCAGCAGTGTATGTATGTTCCCGTAGATCCACAGTTTTTCCAGCACAAAGGGTCATACTGCGGATTCATTCAATTCAGCCATTTAGGTCTAAGATACCATCTGTGTGTGATCTTGAAGGCGTTCATGCGAATGTTGTAAACGCTACAGGGAAATGCTGGAGAATTCCATATATTAAGCCAGTGTGACTGCAGCAAATATGCTTCCAAATCTGCTTTCCACAATTCTTGGCAAGGAATGGGTTGGGAAAAAAGATGAAAACTTTTTAAGCCTACAGATCACATTGACTGCACTAATTTTCTCCTGTATTTCTGGGACAGAGGTCTCCTCCTTTTACCCAGCACCACCAACCTACAAGTCCTTTGCTTTGCAACCAAAGACAGAGCGAATTGTCCCAGCTGCATCTGTGTCTATTTTGACCATTAGTCCTATGTGCTTGCAAGAGGTTGGCCCCAATTCAACTACAGTTGGCAGGGACTAAGCCCCATTGAAAACAGACGAAGAAATAACTGATCTTTTACAGCTAGGGGTGCTTACTGCCTGGAGAAAAAAACATCCTGTCCCTTTAACAGAGGCTTAATGAGAGGCTATTCAGCAGACAGAAAAGATAAGAAAAGATGGCCAAACAAGATGGGTCTGTGGCAAGGAACAACAGCAAGACTCATCTCTGTTGTGAAGACTGCAGAACTAAGTGAATTACATGAATATCAGCAAATCCAACTTTTAGTCTCCTGGCTCAGATGAAGTACCTGGTATTTGTTGCACTGTCCGACTATCATGCTGTTTCAGGAAGCATGAACCAGAGTCTGCTTCATTCAGTCTAAGGTTTGAAACAGACAGCACCTGAAAACAAAACAGAGTACTTAGTCACATCATCTTCAAAGACAAGACAGCATGTAGTTTTCAGCAGCTTTATTGGCTAGTAAGGCAAAAACAGAATTTGTCTGCAGCCAGTTCAACTCTTGAGGTACTGTAAAATGAATGAAATACTAAGCAGCTCTGGAAGCAAACCAGGAAATTATCCCAAGGCATTCATACATTCAGCAAATTTAGGAGGTAAAACTTTTCCAATTTAAATTATAGATCGGAGAATCTTGTGTTTGAATATGGCTAGGCCAGGCCCTGTGTGCAGATAACTGTATTCATTTCTAGATCTATCTCCAATTAGAGCTCTCAAGATCAGGAGATGGCATTTGAAGTTCAAAAATTGGCACCTGAAGGCTCTGTTTTTTAAGCATGGAAAGGCAGAAGGCTATGTTTCTGCTATGTATATGAGGCCTGGCCAACATGGGAATCTCAAACTGGAAGAGAGAAACCTGAAGACAAATATGCTACCAAGGTTGAGTGAGCCCTAGAAAATTAAACTAATAATATTAAATCCCTTTGGGCTGCTGTGAAGCTTCAAAATTTTTCACACCAGCTTAACCTTTTATTGTAGTGCACATACATACTACTGAAATTGAGAGAAAATCTACCTATTTTAAAGATTGTCTCTTAATCAATATTTTTCTATTAATAAAACATCACTTTTTTGTATTCAGAGTCCAATTCTGCTAGAAAGTTTAGCTATTTCCTTGAAGAAATAATAAAATTTAAATAATCAGGTTTTCCTTAGAAATTGTTGCAGGTGGTTCTGCATTCCATTTGTATGCAAAATTCTGATTGAGGTTCCTTCAGAATGATCTTAATATCATCATGATACATACTAATAATATTAGGATTAAGAGTTCAATTTCTATTTCCTCATTCTCTTCTGTACTACATTTTTATGTGTATAGAGACCATGAGGCCATCTGTACATTTTGTTCAAAGCTTGTTCATGGTATCATTGTACAGTAGTCAGATCTGTGGACATTTTGAACTATACAAATGTCAAAACATTGTAGGTCTGATAATTTAATTTTTGTACTGGCTGTGTTGTTGCCTACAGAAATGCAGCTCCTATTGAGACTAGGGTGCCAGGTCCCCTCGTCACTCCAGTGGGGGGATTTGGGGGCCATCCGGGGGTGGATGTCACATGTTGATGCTCTGGTATTTGGGCAAAACTCTATGGTTTTTTTCACCCCCAAACCCAAGAGTTTGCCCAAATACCAGAGCATTCCTGCATGACGTCCCCAACACTATGATGTCACTTCCAAGTGATGTCATTGTGTTGGGGACATTGCACAGTGACATCCCTGTTTAGGGGTGGGGTTTCCCCCACCAGCCAGCTGGTCCACGGCCAGGTAAATCCTCTGAAATTGGGGGATCCCCCACCTGGACCTGGGGACTGGCAAGCCTAATTGAGACACATAAGAGAATCCAAGTTAAAAAAAACTTGTTTAGAAAAATTATACCTTGATGATAGTTTCTCAAATGTAGGTTCAGAGCAAAAGTGCTCTGAATAACACACTGGAGGAAAATTATTTTAATTGAAAAGTGAAAGCATATTTTAGACATTATAATGAGTAAGTAGTAATGGGGCATACACTCCTTCTAATCAGAGACCGGAAACCATCTGTTGGCTGCCCCCCACCACGCTATTGTCTAGAATGGAGAAGGCTGCGCTGTACAGGAAATGTTTATGATTCAGGCTGAACTGTTGGAGAAGATAAAACAGCGAGCCTCTGTGTTTTTTATTTTGTACAAGGGTGTGTGTGCTTACTGCAAACTTGTATTTATTTATTTATTTTGAAAGGGAGAATAGGCAAGCCTGTTTTTTGTACATGGTGCAAACAGTGTTTACTGCAGAAATGACTGTGTGAGATTCCCCCCACCCCCAGGGAGACGGTTCTCAGAGCAAAGCACCAGTGCTTTTGCAAAGCGTGCCCCCTCCCCCGAAAAGGCATGTGTTTTCCCTCTGTTACTGGAGAGAAGGAAAAAAGCCGTGTTCCTTTTAAAAAGGCAAGCCCCAGAGAGAGAGAGAGAGTGCACAGAGCCTCCAAAAGGCAGGGTTTCCCATTATGTGAATTTCGGCCACCAGCAAAGCAAGGTTTTCAGCAGAGAGTGCAAATATAAGCATTCAAACAGACCCCCTTCCTTTAAAGGGATGGCAGATCCAGTTGAGAGCATAGAGTCGTCCCCCCCCCACCCACAGCTCCCTTCAAAAAGCAATCAGCTTACAAAAAATACGGTTTAAACAGGAAGGCTCCTTCTCAAAGTTTTAGTATATCGAAGTCCCACCCCTTTCAGCCCTTGCAGGATCGGCACCTCTAGAGTTTTCATAGCCGGGAATGGGGAAGATTACCTCGATTTAAATAATACCCTCTTGTATGTGAAATGTAAAATTACTCGAGAAGATGGCACAGACATTGGTGAGGACACAAGAGTGACACTGGTGAACTACCCTATCGAGGTAATCTTCCCCATTCGATATACAAGCTCTTCTCGATGCTGGTCTGGGTCGGGGCTATCTGGAAAAGGTCCAGTTCAGACTTTACGCACTCTTCCGAGCTACAGTGGATGAAAGCCATGGCTGTTTATAGTACGTCCTTGAGCCCTCAGCGGAGTTGCTTCTTCTTGTTGTTCTTTCCTCTCCCCTTCCTCACTGCTCTCTGCTTCGTAGTGCCCCCGTGGCTCCTTTTAACAGGACTTGGGGGGCCCTTGCGCATGGTTGACCGTTTTCTTTTAAGACCACCCCTTCTTTTAAGATACAGGAAGCCTGACCCTTCCTGTGGTCCGAGTTTATTCATAACTCTGTTGGTCACGCGGCTCACGACGTCTTGAGCAATATTGCGAGCGGCTGATTTCAAATGCGGCTTGACAATGTCTACCCCTTTTCTAAAAAGTGGCACAGCCATTCGAAAAAGCCGTCGGAAAATACCTCCCACCCCCGCCCCGTACATAACGGGCGCGCCGTGAAATCCGGGGAGAGCATGACCCACTTGAGATTGGTAATATTTCCTAAGCATCGTGGGATCCCCGTAATCTTTCACAATCACCATTTTTTCCGCGGGCGAATGTGCAACCTCACAATGACTTTCCCGTAGCGAAATGGCACTGGGCTGTTCTGATCCGTCTTTATCTCTATGCTGATGGTTTCGATGTGGTGCTTATTGACCGGTACATAGTGGGGCTCGTTATAGAAGACCGTGATAAAGTCGTGAGGCTTCCCCTGTACAGGAACACAGCGTAGAAGGGGCACCGCCGTGTCCCCCACTCTTTGGTGTTCTACGATGTCGGTATACAGGTACAGGGTATTAACCCCCCCTGTAATATCTGCGCAGTTCTGGATTTTTTTGATGGGAACATTGGGAGGAGCTCCCATCACGTAGGCCAATTCTTCACTCATCGTGACAGAGTAAATATCAGATCCGTTAAACCTGAGTATCGCTTGCGTTGGATCAAAATAGAACTGTAGATCGGGGGAGGCCGCGTCTGTTTTTTGACAGCGCTATTCATAAATTCAACTATGCTGCGAATATCATAGTAGTATCCAGAGCGTCCAGAGCGCAGCTGATATTCCTGGTGAACAGCCCCATTAGAAATCTGGAATCTAGCTGGCTTGGTAAATGTGTACCAATTGTGAGGGTAGTGAATTTCCACCAATCCCACCTCCCATTCCCCACGCAACTCCAGAGGCTTAAACATGCGCACTGTGAATGAAGCGCTGGTATTTTCAGGAAATAGATCCTTAGAAGCGTTGCTGGGGAGCGTGATGTAAAACCCATCATCTTCCATCCTTCTCTGTGATGTCTTCAGCGGGGACCCAGCTGTTAAATTTAGGTGGCCACCCCTCCACTTGACAAAGAAAAACTTCTTTTTCTTGTTTGTTCGGCTTTTATAATTTTCTCAATCCTGTATGTTCTGTCTTTCCAATTGGTCACTTTTTGCAGCTCCTCCGGGTAAAAACCTCCTAGGATCGGCTCACCGTCAAAATCTACCAGATGGTACAAGGGCCTCTCCCCCCTTCTGACCACCTCTTCTATAATAAAGATTTCATCGGTGAAAGACTGTTCATACCCCTTTTCAAAAGTTCCCGTTTTGTTCTAGAGACTCTCACTCGTTCTCCCTTTCTAAACAGAAATGGGGCTTCTTTTGTGGGGACTGCTTCATACACGTGTCTCCACACGGCGAGCGCGTTAGAAGGCTTCACGTCTACAGGCCGCTTCTGAATAGTTCTGTGGTAGCTGTGGTTATAGCTTTTGACCAGGTCCTGTAGCACATCCCTATAGTTAAAAGTGTTCTTGGCTGTAAAATACCGCCACATCTTGGTCTTTAAAGTTCTATTAATCCTCTCCACCACTGCAGCCTTGACTTCATTGTTGGTGACAAAGTGGTGAACTCCATGATGTTTTAACAGAGCACCCACTTTTTTATTGAGAAACTCTTTGCCCCTATCTGTTTGCAACTTCTGAGGGGTTCGCCCTGACTCCGTGAAAATGCTTTTAAAAGCACCCAACACTTCTTTCCCACCCTTATCTTTCAGAGGCACAGCCCATGCGTATTTAGACAAGATGTCTATCACCGTTAAAATGTATTTGTAGCCCCTGTTGTACTTGGAATATTGCTGCATATCCACCAAGTCCGCCTGCCACTGCTCATCGATATCCCCCACGATTACCTTGTTTCTTTTGAAATGCATTCTGGCTGTTCTATGCAAGGCATAGGCATCCTGATCATCGAGCCACGCTTCCACCTCTTTTCTGCTCACCCGATGCCCCCTCTTAGAAGCTGCTTGAAAAAGAGATTCAACCCCTCCAAAACTTCCAATCTCCTGGGGGTTAAAATAAATCCCTTTTAATACATCCTGATGATGACCCATGACGCATCACTCTCTTTTATTACAATAAAAGTATTTTTTATTAGACAACAAATATACAGTCTCAGTCCCCCCGCCCCCATCTTCACAGCAGCGCACCATGCCCTTTTATCTCTGTTACGCTGGAACCACCCCTTCCAGGGCTCATTGGCGCGTTTAAATGTCGTCAGGCACTCCCCCGAGTGACAAAGGAGGGCGCCCCAAAACCAAAATTTGGGGGTACCCCGGTCGCCCCAGTAATAGTGCCCAGAGGTTCCCCTTTTCGAGATGAGACCGCTGAGGGGTCACTCGATACCGAAATGTCCACAAAATGAAATCATGTGCCGCTTGGGTGTTCTACCTCGCAGGGTCGGCGTAGGCTAAAATCGACAAAACAGCTCCTACAGCCCCCAAATCGCACGTGCCGCCTCGGGACACTCCCCCTGACCTCTCCTAGAAGGCTGGGGTCCTCTATACCACGGCACACACTGCGGGACCAGTGTTTCGGTTTATTGCAATTCCCTATGATTTATTTCCTCAGGGTTCACACAGAAGGGAAAGAGACCGGCTTGGGTACCCTGTGAGGGGGGAGGGAGGGGCTGCACACAACCTGACAAGCGCTTTATTTCAGTTCCTTATCATTTTATTTCCATTTCATACAGATGCTACTTTGTAGGAGGGTGGGGACCTTAGCACACAGACAGACACCTCAAAAAAGTAATTTCACATTGGGGCAGATTCCCACCGTTGGGGTGGGGGGGGGGAGACTGAATTCTTTCACAGGCAGAGAAGCTCTTGGGAGAGGGGAACTCTTGTGATGTGTTGGGGACTCCAGGAAAAAACTTCAGCCTTTCAGGGCTGTTTAAGATGAGTTGTGGTGATGAGTTGTGAATTGACTAACCGCCACAGCTCAAAATTTCCCAGGGGCTGAAAACAGAGACTGAGCATTGGCAGTCTGCCTCCTAACTCCACCCACCCGCTCAGGGCTCCCTGCATTCTCTCTTTGGAAGCCATTCAGCGAGAACTCTCACAGGGAGCACATGGCTCTACTTTCCACAGGCTGCCTTTATTTTTAAGAAGGAGTTTTTAAACTGTAACTGAGGACTTGAGAAAATGGGTTTGTTTGTTTGTTTCTCTCTCTCTCTTTATTTTTTTTAAAGGATTAAAAAAAAAAAAATCTCTTCCCAAGCTTTAGCTCTCTGGGGTTTCCTGCTTGCATACTTTAACGGGAAGGGGGGTGGGGCAGAGACTATGGCACCCTCTCTCTCTTTCTCTGGGAAAGTAAGTTTTAAAACTCCTGTTTGCTGGTCGTCTTTTCTTTAAAAAAAGGCTGCTTGCAAGCTAACTATGCTTGTGGAGTGTTTTCTTGGTAAGTTCCCCCCCCCTTTGCTAAAACTTTGAGAAGGAGCCTTCCTGTAGCTGTTTAAACCGTATTTTTTGTAAGCTGATTGCTTTTTGAAGGGAGCTGTGGTGGGGAGACTCTATGCTCTCAACTGGATCTGCCATCCCTTTAAAGGAAGGGGGTCTGTTTGCAAACGAACTCTGTCTCTCTCTCTCTCTTCTTGCTTCTGTGTGTTTCAAATTAACACCGCTTTCTATGGAGTAAAGTCTGTTTGCATTTTGAATGCTTATATTTGCACTCTCTGCTGAAAACCTTGCTTTGCTGGTGGCTGAAATTCACATAATGGGAAACCCTGCCTTTTGGAGGCTCTGTGCACTCTCTCTCTCTCTCTCTCTCTCTCTCTCTGGGGCTTGCCTTTTTAAAAGGAACACGGCTTTTTTCCTTCTCTCCAGTAACAGAGGGAAAACACATGCCTTTTCGGGGGAGGGGGCACGCTTTGCAAGCACTGGTGCTTTGCTCTGAGAACCGTCTCCCTGGGGGTGGGGGAATCTCACACAGTCATTTCTGCAGTAAACACTGTTTGCACCATGTACAAAAAACAGGCTTGCCTATTCTCCCTTTCATTCAAAATAAATAAATAAATACAAGTTTGCAGTAAGCACACACACCCTTGTACAAAATAAAAAACACAGAGGCTCGCTGTTTTATCTTCTCCAACAGTTCAGCCTGAATCATAAACATTTCCTGTACAGCGCAGCCTTCTCCATTCTAGACAATAGCGTGGTGGGGGGCAGCCAACAGATGGTTTCCGGTCTCTGATTAGAAGGAGTGTATGCCCCATTACTACTTGAGTAGCTACCCCAATTCATCCATTATGCAAACAGCAACTCCAAGAACACCATCTGTCCAAGAACAAAACAAATGGCATCATGTTCTTAACATTTTGGACTAGCCATGTTCTATGCAGTTCTCCAGCAAAAGCATCAGACTCCCAATTGATTTCACTGGCTGCCTATATTGTTTTTATGCACAAATCGAAGAGGGGAAGAAGGCAGAAGTTCCTCCTCCCCCGGTACCACAGTTCCAAGCAGAATAAGGCCCCAACACACTTTGAGAACTTGGGTTCTGACATCACATTTGGTTGCGCAAAGATCAAAGATGGGGTTCAGAAGCAAGGACAAGTTTGGATCCTAGTCAAAAAGGCTACCATCATTTTTCACAGACTGGCATTCAGTATGGGGCAGAAAAAATATACTTAAGTCATAGCACACCAGAGAATTATATATGTATAAAACCATGAGCATAAATATGCATAATTTTTTTGCTTCAATGTGATACAGGATTTCTCTCAGATTTAGCCCTGAACACCCTGTATTGCAAGAAATAGTGACATCAAATGACCCCGTAACATGAAGCCCTCAAACTTAATTCTCCCATATTTAGGGATGCTTAAACATCTGCCAGTCCAGCTCATGTCACAAACATGGAGCTGATTTTTCAGTGATTAGTGGTTGCTCATTGACCCATTTGTGGCTGTTTGGCCAGTTGCTTCAATGTATTCCTTTCTAACCATGCAATATAGAGCAAATTGCTGTTTGCAGTTCTGCTGGGGAAAAAGCTACCCCCCCCTACATTAACTTGGTTGAATACATAAGGACATTTGAAGGATATCTTGCAGAAAGATGAGATATACCAGAGTAGGTACAAATTCTTTGTGCTCCTAGATATTGGAGCAGATACCAGAAATTTGGGAGCCATAAAATTTGTTTTCCTTTTTTGAGTTTTTTTAAATGAAAAGTGAGATATTTTAGAAATATATGTGATGCTTTCCTATCATGCCTAATATGTATTGCAGCTTTAGCAATATAGAAGGCATAATTCATTATAACTTTGATCAAAGAAGTTTATTGCATATTGCAAATCTGTTACAATCAGAAGGAAAAACGAATCAGAGGAGCATAAAATACAAGAATTAACAGATATTACAATTTAAAACATTAAAATGCAATAAAAGCAAATTAAAATGACAATAGAAAATCCTGGGCCCAAAACATAAACATATAACGCATACTGCAAGGGGTTAGGCCTCAATTATATAAAATGGTATACATTGACACAGTTGTGGAATTTAAAAGTATATGGTTGCTATTGATTGCAGCTCATCAGGTTTCAGTGCCACGCTGCACCATGACAAATTCCATTGTGTTCAAAGGAAGGATATCAAGGTTCAAAATATTTAGGAAATTACTACTGCAGCTGAGCTCACATTTTCTTTTAAAGAATGGATTCTGTAATTAGCCTCTGTGTACAATTATTTAACACACAGCTGACATCACCTGAGTGGCCTATTCAGCAGTCTTGGGGAATGGAAATCCTCCCAGCCATGTTACGTTTCTAAACATAACAACACTTCAGCCAGACAAAGTGACAGCCCCTCTCCCACCATTCCCATCTCAGTAACCATTAGACTGAGGGGTAATTCTCTGAACAGCTGGAGAAGCCTCTGTCTCCCCCTCCCCCTTTAGAATGACACAAATCCTACTGACATGAAATGCTTTTTGATTGCTTTCTATTGGTTGGTAAAGACAAGATATTGGGGAGCATAGCTGCTTGATTTCCTGTCCGCTAAATGCACAGAGAAGTATACATTTTCCTCATGTCAGGCTACACTAAATATGGTCATGGCTAGTAGGGCAATAATCCTTGTGTTTAAGAGACGTACAGACACTGGTGTTGGGACATTCTTTCTGTTCAACTGTCTTGCTGACGTCTGATGCTTAAAACAGAGCATGCTTTCATCCTTCCGTACATTGTCGCAACCCCCTAGGAATACTTTTTAAAGGGTGCTGCAGAGACACAGGGAAACAGTTGCTGACCAAACCAGACAGGGACTCCTTGGTTCAGCTTTTGTGAATGCTGCCTTTTTATTTCAGCCGTATCTTGGTCTGACAAAACAAGGGGCCATGTCTACCTTTGGCTACAGGCGAGAGCTTAGTAAATATGAAGACCTAGATGAAGACGAACTCCTTGCTTCTCTAACTGATGAGGAGCTGAAGGAGCTGGAGAGGGAGTTGGAGGACATTGAGCCTGACCGGAACCTTCCAGTGGGCCAGAGGCAAAAAAGCCTCACAGAGAAAACTCCAACTGGAACTTTTAGCCGGGAAGCATTGATGGCCTACTGGGAAAGGGAGACCAGGAAACTCCTAGAAAAAGAGAGGATGGGGGCATGTGAAAAGGTAGGACAGCAAATGTTTTAATTAGATTGCAAAAATACGTCCTCTCATT
The DNA here is from genome assembly GCA_029375565.1 of Gekko gecko. Taxonomy (NCBI): domain Eukaryota; kingdom Metazoa; phylum Chordata; class Lepidosauria; order Squamata; family Gekkonidae; genus Gekko; species Gekko gecko. The sequence continues at coordinate 127,477,352 of JAPDNY010000005.1, forward strand.
CTCTTCCCCCATGAATGTTTACTATCGTACTAAAAAACAAACTGATCAAGGGTAGCATGTTTGCTTAAGTGTGAATGTTGTACAATAACTCTGAAATCCTCTCATCTTTAGGAGAGCTAATATACATGCTCATAAGATAGAATGCATCTGGACTGTATATGAGAATTACATTTCTGAGTGTTCCAACATTTTTTAAAAGAAAAATCCTGCTTGCACAAAATTACCCTGTATGGCAAAGAGACTAGACCAAAATATTTCTCCCAATCTATTACATACAAGGTAGTTTTTAAACAACTATATAACAGAATATAATAAATGTGATTTACAGTCTAAAGTGGTGGCAGAGTCCCAGAAGGACTGCCATGCAATTTTGCTGAGCCCCTAGCCCAGACTTCTGTAGAACATTTCTTGTAGAACACACTTCCAATGGATCTAGAGAACAGCAAATCTAATTCTTTAAGTCCATGTGGAGATTTTTCTTTTCCTTAATAAGACTTTATTACAAACTGCTCGTTCAAATCAAAGTTTCAAAAGAAGTTTGCTGTGGAACACCGGGGGCCGAGAGGGGGAAAGAATGCTGTTAGGACGTGTTTCAGACAGGTTTAAATACTTTTATTTATTCCCTACTTTCCACCACCACCCCAAACACCCAAAGTGCCTTTGGACACTGGTCTCCTTACTTTTATTCGATCCACATTACATTAGCTCTGTGATGAAAGTCTGGCTAAGTGGCCCTAGGACACCCAGTGAGATTAGACAGCAGAGTGGGGAGTCAAACCTGGGTCTCCCAACTCCTAGGCTGAACCACTACACTGTGCAGGCTCTCTACAAAATGCATTTGTGTTATGTTGATTCCACTAAGACAGACATGTTAAAAATTCTTCCTCTGAAATCAATAGAATGCTTATCATGGGCATGACAGGGCCCACAGAAAGGGCAAAAGCTTCTATCCCTGTAAAGAGAGTCATTTGCATTGCAGCCTCTGGAGAGGATCCAAAGATTTCTGAAGACTCTTTCTGAAACAGCCACACTATTGCACCCAAAAAGATACTTCTGAAATTCTGGGGAACATCTGGCCTGGCGTGTGCATATACAGAAGCCCTTACACGTGGCCAAGAGGCCATTTATCCTTTCCCTATTAGCCTTCAGACAACCAAAGAATATGAATATTAATCTGTTTATTTTTATCTTTAGCCCATTCTTGCTTGGAACAGGTGTAATGCTTCCAATCTCAAACCATGGTTCAAGCACCTTTTCAACATTAGATTTTAAATTAGAGTTTAAAATCAATAAGCCATTTATGGAGCCCATTGTTTTGACTTAAAAGTGGGGTAAAACCTGTAAATGAATCAGTATCAGAACATGTGTTATATATACCCCAGTCTGTCCTCTCTTGTGGGTGAATTCTTAAAGCTGTGTAGAAATTTGGAGGAGTTAAGTCTTCTGTTCTTCACTTTTAAGATTATAAATTTTAAGATTTAAGTTATAAATCATAGAGAGATTAAAAATGAAGGTATTATGAAGAACATCTTGATCACAAAATGCTGGCTTGAAAAAGACTGGGTTCTACTCATAGAAAGCAGCCTGATAGCCTAGTGTAGACTAGTCTCATCAGAGCTAGTCTGCTATACAGGGCTGGCCCTGGTTAGTACTTGGATGGGAAACCACCAAGGAAGGCCAGGGGTGGCTATGCAATGGAAGGCAGTGGCAACCACTTTGGCTAATCTCTTGCCACGGTGTTGGGATTGTCATGTGACTTGATGGCACACAATTAGGATTATTATTTTAGTATGACTCATAGAAAATACTTGCATTTGAGAACTATTCCAGTTTATGACTTGCCTGAGCCCGCATGGATTCTCTCACACTTTTCCCATCAGATCCAAGCCCATCCAAATAACTGGTTAGGATGGCACAACAAGGAGGCCACTGCTCATTCCCAGCCATCAGTGACACACAAGGGAACTGGATTCACTTCCTGCGCCCACACTGGCATCATCCAGAGGCTTGGCTTGGCCCTGCTGGTAGCAGTGTAGTCCCAGGAAGCAATGGGTGCACCTTGTTTTGCATAACAAAAGATTTTGAATCAGCCCTGTTTCCCATACAGTAATGCCACTTTACAAAATAACAGCACATGATTTTCTAAAGTCCATAAATTACCTGCAAATTTACTGCAATCAAATCATCCTAAGCCTATAAAAGAAAGGACCGTTTGTATATGTACTTCAGTTTGATTTAAAAGCTTGTGTCTCAGGTCCTTATGCTATTTACCAGATCACTTTGGTTCTCAGGGAACTGTCAGGGGAAAAACAGATTTGCATGGACAAAATAATTCACAAATGGCAGATTAGACTAAATGAAAAATGGCATGTGAGTCAGTCCCACAACTTCATAGGGTCATGATCTCATATGTATCTTTACCTCTTTTGAAACATAATCACTTGTTTTCACAGAGCAAACTGAACACACAAAACACTGAAGAGTGAATCCTGAATTCCTAACAGGCTAGAGATTATAGAGCTATATATATACCACAGCACTGATAGAGCCATGTCCTCTACCCATGTAAAGCAGCACCAGGGCATTATCTCACTTCTGGGTTGGCTCTTATCAGAAGGAATTTATCCAGGCACAGCGGCCAGGGTGTTGGTGTGCCATCAGTCAAAGTATTAATATAGTGCTTGTCATGCATCACTCTGTCCAAGAAGGGAGCAAAACAACAACAAGAGTTTTCTAACACAATATAACAATAAGGATTCTAGAAGGCAGCAAAGCTGTGCCTTATAGCCATGAACCCACATAACAACTGGTGTCTGGAACTGGGAAGGTCCCTGGGGAGGGGCTGACTGAGGCTTAATGGCAGAGAATATGCTTATGTAGAAGGTTTGATGTTCAATCCCAGGTATCCCCAGTGGAAAAAAATCAGGTTATAGGTGAGATGAAAGACCTCAACCTGGGTCTCTAGAGAGCTGCTGCCAGCCAGAAATCTATCAATACTATTCTTGATAGAGCAAGGCTACGATCACACACACTAAATAATCCACTTTCAACCCACTTCTAATGCACTTTCCAACTGGATTTTGCCACTTCACACAGAAAAATCCAGTTGGAAAATGCACTTAAAGTGGTTTGAAAATGGATTATTTAGTGTGTGTGACCACAGCCCAAGGGTCTGACTCAGTCTAAGGCAGCTTCATACGTTCACATATTTAAATACAAAAGCACACTTAGTTCTGTTCTTCAGTTGTATCAAAACTTGAGGCTGCTTTTCTTGGTTTCAAACACCTTTATTATTTTAATTTTAGCCGCCAACATTTAGCACATGAAGCTCTTACTCTGTAGGGATGGATACCCTTGCTTATGTACATGCAGCCAGTGAAATGGAACAACTTGGGAAATGGGTGATCATTGCATCTCATCCCCCATCCAACCTCCCTCTGTCATATATGTTTGTTTTAATTCATTATGGCGTAGGGAGATCTACTCATTCATAATAGCTACCCATTCATAAATATTTACCATGTCACATTAAGGCTGATGTATACATCTGTATCTATCTGTGGATGGATGGATGGATGGATGGATGGACTGTGCCCCAGATAATTTGGACAGGGCATTAGGGGCCATGGCTGGATAGCTACAGCAGAGCCTGTTGAGATTAAATCCAACAAAGACAGAATTCCTGTACCTGAGTTGTGGGGGCTTGGGATTGGGAATCTGGCTCCCAATGCTTGGAAGGGCACCTCTGGCACCAGCACTGTGGACAAGGAGCCTTCGGGTGATCATGGATGCCTCACTTTCAGTGGAGGCCCAGGTCACCGCTGTTGCCAGGTCTGCCTTTTATCATCTGTGGCAGGTCAGGCAGCTTTTCTCCTATCTTTTCTCCCAGGATTTAGCTACAGTGATCCATGCAATGGTCACTTCCAGGTTGGATTACTATAACCCGCTCTACGCAGGGCTGCCCTTGAACCTGACCCAGAAACTCCAGTTAGTGCAGAATGCAGCAGCATGCTTGCTGACAGTGACATCTGTGTGGGTGCGCATTCAGCTGGTGCTATGCCAACTGCACTGGCTACCAGTTGAGTACTGGATCCACTCCAGGGTTATGGTGCTGACCTTTAAAGCCCTACATGGCCTAGAACCAGCATACCTTCAGGACCATCTCTCCCCATATTAGGGTTGCCAGGTCTTACTGTCATGCTGGCGGTGGGGGGTCCCAGTGCAATGACATCACGTGAAAGTTATGTCACTGTGCATGGTGTGTTGCAGGGGGTGCTCTACTATTTAAGGAAAAAATGTCCCCCCTGCAACGTGATGTCATTGCGCTGGGCACATTGCCACACACCAAGTGTTTTGGGGGCGGGGTTCCCCTGATGGCCAAATCCAGGCCAGCGGATCTGGGGGCCCGAAAGTGGGCAAACCCCCGCCCCTCCGGGGGATCTGGCAACCCTACCCCATATATACCCTGGAGAGCCTTGCACTCTGCAGATCAACATCTATTGGTAGTCCCTGGACCAAAAGATGTCTGCTTAGCCTCAACCAAGGCCAGGGCCTTTTCTGCCCTGGCCCCAGCCTGGTAGAATACACTCACAATTGAGATCAGGGCCCTGTTGGACTTGTTACAGTTCAGCAGGGCCTGCAAAACAGAGCTGTTCCACCAGGCCTTTGGTTGAGGTGGCAGATGTTTCCACCATCTCAACCTTCTCTGTCCATAGTAGGCCTACAGATGCCTACTATCCTGCTAATGTCTAACAGGAAGCATATTGGACTGCTCTGGAGTAATGTATGTTTTTTAGCTACCATCCTGTTTTATTTAACTGGTTTTTAATTATATATTTGTTACATTTTTTTATGCTGTGAGCTGCCCTGAGTCCACTGTGGGATAGGATGGGATATAAGTGCAATAAATAAATAAATATTCTACGACTGCTACATACATATCTCTCCACCATCAGCATGCAGTCAAATCTGTTCTGTTAATGGCAGTGCCTTCCTCTAGTGCAAGGTATCTTCCCCAGATGCAAGAGACTCTTCTGCTACAGGAAGAGTCTCTTCCATCAGGGGGAAGGCACATGTTGTCAGAGGAAGGCATTAATGTAACTAATTCAGCCTAGGGCTTAGTACCGCCATCCTCCCTCTATATTCCCTGGCAAATCCTCAGCCCATATGTGGATTTCAGTTCTTTGAATGGCGGTGGACTGGGAAGTCCTGGTTTCAGGTCACCACTCAGCTGTTGTTATTATTATTTATTATTATTTATCGCATTTCTACCCTGCCCTCCCCGCGAACGGGCTCAGGGCAGCTTACAATAGGACACCAAATGTCTACACATAAAACAGCATAAAAACAAGATAAAACAATCAACATTACAGTGCTCATTCACCCCTGTGGAAATCCCACGGTGATTGAAGATGCTCTAGAGAAAGTTAGGAACAATGATCCTGACACTACAGAAGTCAACTTAAACAATATTGAGAATATTACCACCCAGCTGTGAAACGAATTGGGTGATCTTGGGACAGTCTTTATCTTTCAGCCTAATCTACCAACACAGGGTTGTGGTGAGGATAAAAGGAAGGTGTAATGTGCCCTGAGGACTTTGAAGAAAGGAGAGGATTAAAAAAAAGAATTCTACAGAACGGCATGCACACCCCAGAAAGGGTCCTGTGGACTTGCCGGCCAAGATGCTGGAAAAGGCAAGATAGAAGTGTTTTCAAAGAAATAAATGTCCAATAAGTGCCGCAATTCCAAAGAACAATGGCTATCTGCTAGCTGCAAAAATAATTGCATTTTCCAGTGTAATATACTGTAGTCTTTGGGGATGTGATATTTCTAAAATAAAGGAGATATCTTATGGGAACATGTTTGGATTTCATACCATGAATGAACAACAGTAGCACATTTTAGCTTAAGAAACTACTAACGGGGGGGGGGGCTTAGTGAGGTTCAGTAGAACCAAGCTTAAGAACCTTTAGTGTAGGTTAAGGTATTCCTAAGATAATTATTAATGTTTTATTCTTATTTAGGAGTCTAAAGATGAAGATGATGACACATCAGAAGAAATTGATGAAGATGATTTCACAGGAAGTAACAGTGAATTTTCTGAGGAGGCTTACACTGAAGAAGATGAGGAAGAAGTGGCAGAAAAGGACGAAGAGAAGGAGGAAGAAGAGGAGGAAGAAGAGGAGGAAGAGGAAGAAGAAAGTAGTTCAGATGAAGAAGAAAAGGAAATTGCTGAAGTATGTCAAAGGACTACAAATTGTGAAAGCAGCAGGAGCTCAGACAAAATTAAACAAAGAAAATGTGACAGTGAAATTATTACCAATGGTCATAGTGAAAAGGGCATAGAAGACTCGAGCTGCAGAACAGGTGCCATTCACCCCTGTGGAAATCCCACGGTGATTGAAGATGCTCTGGAGAAAGTTAGGAACAATGATCCTGACACTACAGAAGTCAACTTAAACAATATTGAGAATATTACCACCCAGATGCTGACCCACTTTGCTCAGGCCCTCAGGAACAACACTGTAGTCAAAACTTTCAGCCTGTCCAACACTCATGCAGATGACAATGTTGCAATGGCCATTGCTGGAATGCTAAAAGTGAATCAACATATATCAAGTCTGAATCTGGATTCCAATTTTATCACAGGCAAAGGGATACTAGCTATCATGAGGGCTTTACAGTATAACAAGGTTTTGACAGAATTACGGTTCCACAACCAAAGACATATCATGGGCAGCCAAGTGGAAATGGACATTGCTAAACTTATGAAGGACAATACTACACTGGTGAAGTTAGGCTATCACTTTGAGCTTGCTGGACCAAGAATGAGTATGACAAGTATCCTAACAAGAAACATGGATAAACAAAGGCAGAAACGGATGCAGGAACAAAGACAACAAGAGTCCAACTGGGATGGAGCAATCAGCCCAAAGACCAAAACTTTGCAAAGAGGAACTCCTGGTTCTTCACCTTACTCATCTCCTCGGAGTTCCCCATGGTCCTCCCCAAAGCTTCCTAAAAAGGTTCCACCTGTTAAAATCCAACCACCATCCCCTCCTCCTCCTCCTCCTCCACCACCACCTCCTCCTCCTCCACCACCATCTCCTCAAATTGTCCCAGAAAAAAAAGCACCAACCAGGAATATTGCGGAAGTTATCAAACAGCAGGAGAGTGCCCAAAAAGCTGTACAAAATAAACAGAAAAAGAAAAAAGGGAAGAAAAGCAAAAAATACGAGAATGAGATCTTGAAAGAAATCAAAGATTCCTTAAAATCAATCCCAGACAAGAAATCAGAAGAAGGTTCACGTCCTTCTACTCGACCTCCTACCCCACAGAGATCTCTCCATGGTGACCTCATGGAAGCAATAAGAGCAAGTAGCTTAAAACAGCTAAGGAGGGTAAGTTTCTTAAGCTGTTTTAGGTTTACAGGCAAATTGTGTCTCAGATGCATGATAATTAATAAAAAGGAGTCTCATAGCCTCAGCCCAACACTCTTGTTAAAGATTTGTTGCAGGAGTCTAACATGGCTACACCTCTGGAATTATGATAACAAAGCTAAACTTTTTAGAAATGCGGGGTGATCATGTTAAAATAATGTAAGTGGAAATATTTGGAACTCATACACATTGCTATATGGGCTTTTTTGATTACATTTTTTTAAATTACAAAATGTGTAAGATTATCCTTGTTGGTGTTAATGTATCATTAGAGATATCTGATGGCTGAATTCAAAACACCATCATTAACTAACTGAAGATAAAGAGATAGGGTGGGTAATAAAGTTGGCCAACCCCTCTTTGTAGATGCTTCACAAGCATGAACCTGATAGCCAGTGTACAGTAGTGGCTAGAACACTGCACTAGGACTGGCAGCAGGGGAACTGGGTAAGCTCATCAAAACCACTCACTGGGTGTGTTCAGACAGACCGTTTAGTCTGCTTTCAGCACGCTTCAGGAACAGAGTTTATGTGCGTGTTCACACACCCAACATCTGCGCACTGTCCCCAGCCGTCGCTTTCCGGATCAAACCCCCTTTAAAATGGAGTATTTTGATACCACTTACCCAAGTGGTATTTTCTGTTGTCTGATCGCTCTGGTGTTGAGCCACTTCCGAGTGCTTCAACCCCCTCCCCTCTGGAAAGCTGCTGTGGAAGCCTCAGGCTTCCGCTTTTCGTCAGCCATTTTTTTTAAGCCTCAGCGGTATGCACATGGGCGGAGCTCTGTTCCTATGTTAATAAAAGCAAAGTTTGAATGGTGCCTAGTTTAAGCATTTAGACGAGTTTGGGATCTCATGGAGGCCAGTTTCAGGGGTAAAAGTTTCATTTAAAGTGTTCATTTAAAAGGAAGTGTGGAAATTGCTGTTCTGCGCACGCACAAAAATTTTAGTTCTAAAGATGGCTGCCTGTGTGCATGCTCAAGCTGAGAGGGAAAAAACCCACCGATGCACGCTCCTGGCGGAAAGTGATGTGGCTGCGCAGGAATCCGGAACAAGGAGGTCAGTGTGATCGTAATTCTCCAGGTTAAAAAAAACAACTCATTGGACTGGAACAACTTACACTGCTCCCAGCACGCTGTCTGAACACACCCACTAGGTAACTTTGGGCCAATCACTCTCTTCAAGCCTAACCTGTATGAAAAGGCTGTTGTGACAGTAAAATGAAAGGAGGGGACAACCATCTATGCCAGCTTGAGCTCCCTGGAGAAGAGGCAGGATAAAAATACATTGAAGTGCAGGTGCTCAGGTAGTAGGAGGATACCAACTGATGGATTTTAAAAAATGAAGATGCTTCCAGGAAGCCCTCAAAAGCAAGATTGGTAGTAATTCGATTTTTCAGAGTACATTTGAAAAAGAAATACAATACTTACATAAAATTCTTATAGTCTCAAATGTATTTGTTAAAATGATAAGAGGATACAAAAAATTCTTTTGCTCAAAGTCTTAAAATTCGGTAGGAAAATTGAGAGACAGATGAAATAGCTCTCCTTTTATGTTTATATGGGCAAGTAAAAACACACAGAGGAAAGGTGTAAATTATGTCAAGTTTAAGATGCTCTGTAGCACTATTCCACCCCCCCCCCGGTAACTTAGGGTTGCCAGGTCTTACCTCCTCATAGGCAGGGGGGAGTGGAGTGGGAGGGAGCTCTCTGAGAGTGGGGGGGGGGAGTGGGGTGATGGTTACCATAGAGTTTTGACCCAAATACCATAGTGTTGCTGTGCAATGTCCCTGGTGAGATCACATCACTTCCATGTGATGTCATTACATTGGGGACGTTGTATTGGGTTGTGGCTGTTGGGGCAGGGCTTCCTCTAGCTGGCCAGCTGGCTGGTGGTGGCTCACAAAATTGGGGGATCCGCTGCTCCCATCTGGGGGCTGGTAATCCTAACTTAGTAAATGTAAGTAATATTTTGAATTTAGAGGCCCCACTTAATCTGAGCCCCATACCCCAGTGTAGTACCCACCCACCAACACCTTTCCTGGTGCCTGCCAAGTGTTTTTAGAAAGTGAACAGGGCAAGGTAGGGCTTTTGTCCAGCAAGGCTACTGGTTGACAGATTTGATTGGCTGTTCAGATTTTAAAAACATTGCTTGGGGAGTAACTGCCACCATAGCATAAGGATCTTCACTGTGTGACTGAAGGTAAGCTGCAGCAGCCATTTTGTGGCTGGCTCAGCCTCCTGCAGCAGACAATTTGTGGCTGTGCCCACCACACAGTATCAGAATTCCAAAGGTTCACACAAGCTTAAGAAGGTTGGGGACCCTGTCCTAAATTGTAGCTTGATTAGCTAGTACATAAATCCAGGTCTGCTAACGCATAAATTACTCATTTTGTTAACCGTAAAATTTTCATAATTACATGATCTGATTATCTCCCTTCCAAACAGCATAACTTTTCTATTTCAGGTGGAAATCCCAGAAGCTCTGAGATAAAAACATGAAGAGAAGAAGAATAAGAAGGACAGTACTGTGATGATTAGAAAAAAGGTACTGAATTGATCTACAGTGGTCAACAGACTGATGTAAATGGCTTCAGAAATGTATGCGTAGGCCTGAAATATATGAGAGACCTGCTAAATGTTAAGTGACCCTTCGAGGACACATCAGCATTTTAATTTGTAAATATGGAGACTACCTTTTTTATTTAACAAGATTTCTATGGGAAAAAATGGTCATTTGATCACATATAGCACTTCACAGTCCATGTTCTTTATATGGAGAAGCAGTTGTTCAGTGACTTGTGGTTTTGTCCATTTCACTAATATGCAATAAAGATGGTTTGTGTTTCAGTGACAAAACAATCTGTCCTGCATTTCATAACTAACCTTTACAAAAGACTTTTTTTAAAAGATCAGGGGTTTAAGGGAGCAACACAGATACCATGGGAACATTCTTCATGTACCTGGGATTTATAATGGATTCATCTTGTAAGATGCCCATGTGAAAAAAATTGTGTGGTGGTCGATGTCGTTGGTGGATGTTAGTCACATGGATTATCCTTCTTATTCATTTATTTATTATTTCTATTTGTATCCCGCCTTGCCGGACACACTGGCTCAAGGCAGCTCACAGGGTTAAAATAGCTTAAATAATACAGAGTTAAAACAAGTAAAAAATACAATACCAAGTTAAGACAAAAACCGTTTACAAGTAAAAACCGACAGATGATGGCGATAATACAAATCACACTCAGTGATAGGAGTAGCATCCGACAGGGTCTCAGGCCAGAAGATGTTCTAGATTTCAGGTCAGAAGATGTTCCAGGGCATATTCATCAGTGGTGGCCCCTAATCAAAAGCCTGGTGGAAGAGCTCCATTTTACAGGCCCTGCGGAACTGTAAAAGGTCCTGCAGGGCCCTGATGTCTCCCAGGAGCTCGTTCCACCAGTATGGGGCTGCCACTGAGAAAGCCCTGGCTCTGGTGATATTCAGCCTGGCTTCTTTCAGACCAGGGAGCGTCAAGCGGTGTTGCGACCCTGACCTCCGTGCTCTCTGGGGCACATATGGGGAAAGGCGGTCCCTCAAGTAGGCAGGCCCCTGACCATATAGGGCTTTAAAGGTTAAAACCAGCACCTTGAACTATATCTGGTACACTATAGGCAGCCAATGCAGTGTCCTCAATACAGGTTGGATGTGGTCCCATATAGAGAGACCCATCAGCAGCCTGGCCACGGCATTCTGCACTAGCTGCAGCTTCCGGATCTGCAGCCCCATGTAGAGAGTGTTGCAGTAGTCTAATCTCGAGGTGACCATTGCGTGGATCACTGTTGCTAGGTCATTGTGTTCAAGAAAGGGAACCAACTGCCTAATCGGCCATAGGTGGTAAAAGGCCGCCTTGGCAGTGGCTGCTACCTGGGCCTCCATTGTTATGGAGGCATCTAGGAGCACTCCCAGACTCCTAACCCTCGGTGCTGGTCCCAGTGGTGCCCCACCGAAGGTCGGTAGCAGGATTCCTACCGCCGACCCACTGCAACTCAGGCACAGGACCTCCGTTTTGGATTCAATTTCAATCGGCTCAGTCTAAGCCAGCCCGCCACATCCTGAAGCACCTGCTCCATGTCATCTGGGTTGGAGTCGGACCAGCCATCCAACAACAGATATAGCTGGGTGTCATCAGCGTACTGATGACACCCCAGCCCATGCCTCTGGGCAATCTGGGTGAGGGGGTGCATGTAGATGTTAAACAACATCGGGGATAGCACCACCCCTTGAGGCACCCCACACAACAATGGGTGCCTCTGGGATGTCTGCTCCCGTAACGCCACCCTCTGTCCCCGGCCCTGGAGAAAGGAAACAAGCCATTGCAAGGCAAGCCCTTGGATTCCAGTGTCAGCGAGGTGGTGGGTCAGTAACTGGTGGTCAATGGTGTCGAACGTCGCCAACAGATCTAACAACACCAATACCGCTGTGCCACCTCGATCCAGATGCCTTTGGAGGTCATCTGTAAGAGCGACCAGTGCCGTCTCCATCCCATGACCTGGCCGGAAGCCAGACTGGAACGGGTCAGAATGGAAGTGTCATCCATAAAGCTCTGCAACTGAATCGCCGCCACTCTCTCCAGTACTTTGCCCAAATAGGGCAAATTGCACACCAGCCAATAGTTGGCCAATTCAGCCAGGTCCAGTGATGGTTCTTTCTTTTTTAAAATTACTTTAATCATTTCTAGGCTACCATTCCCCTTATTGTGGTCCTTTCCACATTACCATTCTAAACTGGATGTTATTTGTTGTTGGCCTGATTTCCAGTAAAGCGATACAGGGATGAGGGCTTCACACAGTGGATTTCCTTCAGTTAATGAGCCACCTCTGAACCCCTATGGTAATTTCAAACAGTGCTGCTTCCCCCCCACACACTCTTTCGCCATGTGATTGTCCTCGGACATAAAAAACAACATTCTAAAGTGATTGCCATAGCGCTAAACCACCATGCAAAAGTGGCACCACTGAGATGCATTATCCACTGAAGTGTGGTTTAGTGCTATAGCATTCACCTTAGAATGTTTAAAAAAGCAGCTCAATGACGCTTTGCTAACCTGATGCAAGTGGGTTTGTATGAACAGCTAAATAAATTCTGCTAGCAGCCTGTTACTAAAATGGGACTGTCTGAAATGACAAAAAAAATCTATTGGCAACCAGTTACCAAAACAGAATACAAAGGCAGTTTGAAAAGGGTCTATGTTTGATCATACCATGCCTGTGCAGGCTATTGTTTGGACTGTGAGATGCTTTCACAGAAGTACTCCATTTAATCAGGGTGATTAATATAATGAAGTGACTCTCACATATTACAGCTCTGTAGCAGCTGATACCACTAGGAAGCATCTCCAATACCTTTTACATGTGGCTTTCACATACGAACATGTAAAACTGTCTTATATTGAGTCAGCCTAATGGTCTACCAAGGTCAGTATTGTATACTTTGATTGGCAGCATCTCTCCAGGGTCTTAGGCTGAGGTCTTTCATATCATCCACTACCTAAACATTTTAACTGGAGATGCCATGGATTGAACTGGGAACTTCTGAATGCAAAGCTGATGTTCTACCACTGAGCCATGGCCCATCCCCGTTGTGCGTGAAGTGCTATTTAACCTCAAGGTCATTCTGCGTAATAAAGACTTAACATGTATCATGTAGTTCTAACTCCTCCACCATGAAAACTGATCACTTAAGGCTATAATATTACATATTTGTTTATTTGCCACATATTGGGAGCAAACTTAAGTATTGCTTCAGGGAATCCACAGAACACTGTAGCTTAAAGTCTGTGCCACAGCAATGGCAGCCCATCGGAATAGACCACATTTTACAAAACAATAAGGGCATAGACTTCTTCTGCACCCCATTGTTCTTTTTCAGTGAAGTACATACTATTGCTTTTGTTGTTGTTGTTCAGTTGCACAGTCGAGTCCAACTGCCACAGTAAAGCGGCAACATTGAGGGAAAAAGCCTAGGGGTACAAAGAGCATCTATTGCCACAACTGGAACAAAGTCAGCTAAATTACTAGCAATTGGAACATGAAGCAATAAGAAGAATGAAAGCAGGGCGGGGATGTCTTTTATTTTCACTGCCACAATGAGAATGTGAAAATGTACTAGATAAGACCATACTGCCAACAAGTTGCTGAGCACCCTCTTCTTAATGTGGAACAGCAGGGGTTCTCAACCTTGTTGAGCCTCTGGGCACTTATGGCATCTTGAGAAAGGGCAGTGGGCATCCCTTCCATGGGAGCAGTCACAACATGTCTGCTCTGAGCGGCAATTACAAATGATTGAGAAGTCCCAAGTCAAGCATCCTCATTTGATAGATGTAGCTGTTTCCAAATGGGCACTTTGAGGAGACCCAAAGGTGATGTATTCTAGGGTCTTTTGAAGCACCTCCAGCTCCAGTGAAGCAGAGGGAAGCTAGGACTGGCTCTTTGCTTTGGGGAAGAGGGGTTTGGGGGAAGAAGCAAGTGGGCCCCAGAAAACACATTGGTGGGCCACTTTGAAGAATGATGGGTCTTCCAAAGGATAAAGAAGGGAGTCTCCTGCTCCTTCATGGTAATCTGAAGCACTGTTGTACTCTAGCCTACCAAAATATCCATTCTTCATGCTTATCAAAGACTAGCCCAGCTCATTATATGCTACCCAATGGAAATTTTAAACTTGTCACTGGTAAATAAAAATTCAAGGAAAGAGGGAACTATTTTTCTATCTATGCAAAGAAATATTTGGAAGGATTTCTTTCTTTCATGGAAGCTGTAGTTGATACAGTGCAAATGATAACATGACATCCAGGAGCACTATGATGCCTGCCAATGTGTTTTCTGGCATCTGCATGGCTCTTGAGCCTCTGACATTTTTGAGTAGAAAAAAACAAGAAACAAAAACAGCAGTTAAGGAATGATAAAGCTCCCGGACTAACAAAGAGGGGAGCTCATCCCAGCAAGACAGGACACAGCCATGCTCCGTCACCTTGGCTGTACACAGACTATCCGCTATTTCTGGCTGAGCAACCTCTTCCTGTGAACATGCAAAGAACGAACCCTCCCCTTTCTGTGGAAGTCAACATCAAACAGCATCTCTTCCACCAAGCAAAGAACTAATCCTGATTCCCAACTTTCATCACCCCCTCAGTGCAGGAAGCGTTCAGAAGAGCCCAGGAGGCATCACCTTTGCATCTGCGGTGAATATTCACTGGACTCTTATCTTGGAACTTCCCAATATTGTGCCCCATAACAGCCATTTTCTGACAGCATCCGCTACTCTCCCTCAGAATTCTAGAAGTGCCCCCAACATATTCTGTAGGCCAATGATTCCTGAGGAGCCACATAGGCATAATTTGAGGGGAGCTGTAGGTCAGTGGAGAACTACATGTTTTTCGTGATGACCCAGCTTTCATCTCTGTCAACCCCGGTTAATGAAGGTCAGGGCTAGAAAAGATGTCTTGCCTGAGACATGAGTAGTCTCTTAAAGAGCGGGTAAGACTTGGCTAAATGGGTTTCAAGCCAGATTCGTATTTATGATTGAAACTGTGGGTGGGAAATCTACAGGTGTATGCCATGTGTACCAAGAACCAGAGGGTCAATCTGCTTCTTTTTCCATCCCATCCCATAACCAGTGCATCTTCCTACAATGATGTACATGCTATTTTTGCTGGGTTACATCTCCCTTACACTTGGGATTGTTTAACATGGATTCACTCTCAGCTTGGGAATTCCTGGTATGAAGAAATGTAAGAACCTCTGCATTCAGTATACATTTCCTATATCATGTTTCCAGGCCTACTTTGGCCTTTGAGGGGAACTCACTGGGGCCAGGCCTAACTAGGGTTGCCAGCTCCAGGTTGGGAAATTCCTGGAGGTTTTGTGGTGGAGTCTACAGAAGCCAGAGTTTGGGGAGGGGAAAGGCCTCAGCTGAATAGAATGCCATAGAGTCCACCCTTCAAAGTAGTCATTTTCTCCAGGGGGAGAGAGAGATCTGTGGTCTGGAGTTCAGTTGTGATGCCAGGCGATACCATAGCCAATGTGGCGTAGCAGATAACACTTCAGAGCAGGGTCTGCCAGACCCAGGTTCTTGCTGTGGAAGCTGAGTGGGTGATTTTGGATGAATCACAGACTTTCAGCCTAACCTACGTCACAGGGTTGTTGTGAAGATCAAAAGGGGGAGAGGAGAATGATGTGAGTTGCTTTGGTCCCCACTGTGGAGAAAGACTGTACTCTAGAGCCTGTGGGGAGCAGGGAGGAGATGGAAAGCTGAAGTCAGAGGGGCAGATAAAGGTAGGTTGATGGTTGGCTGGGAAGAAGACAGGATTGCCAACTCCAGGTTGGGAAATTCCTGGAGACTTGAGCAGTGGAACCTGGAGATGGTGGGGTTTGAGGAGGGGTGGGACCTCAGACAGTTACAATGCCACAGACTCCACCCTCCAAACCAGCCATTTTGTCCTGGGGAACCATTGTTGCCAATCTCCAGGTGAGGGCTGGAGATCTCTCAAAATTACAACTGCTTTTCAGGTGGCAGAGATCAGTTCCCCTGGAGAAAACAGTGGACTCTGTGTCATTATACCCTGCTAGGGTTGCCACAGAAAATTGACGCTGAGTGCCTAAGGTCAGGGCACCCGCCCAGAGCCTCTTTCTAGAGCTCGTTGTATTTATTTCCACAATGGGCCTTATTCCTAGTCATATATAAAATGTTGGAGATTGGGTTTGCAACATACTTAATGCTATGCATTGAGATCTCAGCTGGGAAGCTCCATGGGTCAAACTGGTCAAACCTTGGGTCAGTGTCAAAACAAGGGTGAAACTGGTCAAACCCTGGCATCACTCAAACTATGTTTATAATAACAAGAAGACCAATAAAATTACTTTAATGACCAATAATTATGATGTGAAACATCACAGAGATAACTTTGTTCACAAAAGACTCCTATTCTTTCACCAAGTGCTTTAAATTCTAGGAATGCATACTCACCACACAACTATCTTTGAAGACTTAATATGGTATTTCTTTTTTGAACAATCTTGGTTGTTGCAGGTGGAGTACTGTATCCTATGACAGAAGTAAGAGATATGTGAATGTGAGGTCACCATCTCTTCTCCAGTTCCATAGCAATTCCATAAACTCTTCCCTTTGAACCTCTCAAATTGCAGCAGCCATTCCATTTTTCTGCTACTTCATTTCTTTTCCAAAAAGGCATCATTTATTTGCATGAGTATGTTAGCTGCTTCCACACTGTTCTGCAATGCTTTGATCTCTCTTTTCAGTTGTAGATTTTGTTCCATGCTCATATGAATTATATACAAAAGATGGTCGAAGGTGCAAGTGTTTGTAAGGACTACCTTCCTCCTGTTTAATCGAGCTGTTCCATTCCAAGGAGGACAGTCATATTCACTACGTTTTCCTTTGTGCAGAGATACAGGTGGTGCTCTCTAATATTTGGGAACTTTCTTGGGTGCTGATTGTGGGAGTTTGCTCCAAGTTTCCACCAGAGTCAGCCAATGTGGGATGTCTTTGTTGTTGTTTTTTTCCTGTGTTCTTTTAGGGCATCCTTTTTTTTAAAAAAAATCTTTCTTTGGATTGCTTTCCTAGAAGATGCCTATTGCAGCCACATACAGTCTTCCCTGGATAGTATCTTTCACTATCTCAACATATTCTTCTAGTCTGCAATGAAGCTTGGAATTCAGAACTTGATTCTTAGCCATTCTGAACCAATTTTCAGCATTAGAATTACTGTCTCTGGTTTGGGGACAGTGTTTGGCCTCCAGCATAATTCCACGCCATAATGGCAGTGTCTGAATGTATTTGGACAAGACTTTCTTTAGTTCTGTGTTGTAGCAGATGTTGTACTGTAAAGCACTGTTCAGTAACTCATCTTCATCATTTTTTTGTGGGATTAATTTTATAAAGGGTGATTTTTGATATACATAATCTGGTGGTGGTTCCATAATGTCATCTTTCAAATGAAGTTCTTGATCATTTACCAATATTTTCTGGTTTTTCAAATCCTGCTGTATAGTGCTAACTGCCACCCTATGATTGTCCATAAGATATTTGGTCCCAAATATTATGGTGAGGCATTTAATAAGTTCACCACACTCCTGTATTGTGGTGAACACTGAGTACAAGTTGATTTTGAATCAGCTAAAGGAACACTTCTCTCCAAAACCATCCATTATCACCACCCGCTACACATTCCACACAAGGAGCCCGGCTGTAAACAAATCAATCACAGTCTTCGTTACAGCTCTCTGATGGATTGCCCGGCACTGCAACTTCCACAATCTCGAGGACGTGCTTTGTGACCGGCTGGTCTGCAGCCTGAGGGATGAGCAGATTCAAAGGAAACTCCTTGCCAAGGGTGATCCCAAATTCAAGAAGGCCATGAAAATAGCCCTCGCCATGGAGGCCACTGATCAGTTCACTGCAGAGGTCCAGCAAGCAAAAAGCCCACCATCATCAAGGAGTCTGACCACTGTGGCCCATCATATGGACATATCTGAGGAGGAAGAAGGGGTCCTACAACTCCAGTGTCCTACATGCCATAATGCTCACCCATCTGCACTGCCATGAGCTGTGGACACCATGCACCTCACTGACACCATGCACCAGCTGCAGGGAGCCCCACAAGTGGATTCCGGGACACCATGTGCAAGAGCTGTGGGAAGGTAGGCCACATTGCCCTGTGCCAAGGGAAACCAGAGGTGATCAACAGCAACCCCAGCATCCACGCACACCGTGGATTTGCACACCACCTCTGTCTGATAACAACAGGTACTGAACTTGCCCTGGGATACCCCCGATAAAATTACAGTGACTGTCCTAATTGATGGAAACCCCTGCACTATGGAGCTTGACATGGGATCCTCTATCTCCATAATTTCAGAGTACACCTTTAAGAGACTCTGTCCAAGGGGGGGCACCTTAGGCTCATTGGCAGAGCCAGCCCCAGGTGTCTGGGCGCTCTAGGCAGGACAGCCTGGGGCGCCCACCCCACCGGGGATGCCAACCTCCCGGTGGGGCCTGGAGAGGACCCAGCCTTGTCCCAGGCCCCTCGCAGCTGCGAGGGCCGGGGAGAGTCGGTGAAGGGGCGGCGCGGCTCTCCTGGGCCCCTCGTAGCCGCGAGGAGCCGAGGAAAGCCGGTGAAGGGGCGGCGCGGCTCTCCTGGGCCCCTCGCAGCCGCAAGGCACCGAGGAGAGCCGGGGAACGGGCGGTGCGGCTCTCCCGGGCCCCTCGCAGCTGCAAGGCACCTGGGAGAGCCGGGGAATGGGCGGGCTTGGAACGCCCGCCCGGCTGCCCCTTCCCTCCCAGCGGCGGCGCTGGGCTTGGGAGGGCCATCGGGGGGGGGAGAGAAGCTGCTCCGCCGCCGCCTGCCTGCTCCGCGGCCCAGCCCACCATCCCCAGCCCCACGGTGGGCTTGCAATGCCCGCTCCTTCGGCGCAGGCTCTCCCGGACCCCTCGCAGCTGCGAGGCGCCCTGGGAGAGCAGGGAACGGGCGGGCTTGGAACGCCCGCCCCTTCCCTCCCAGCGGCGGCACTGGGCTTGGGAGGGCCGTGGGGGGGGGGAGAAGAGAAGTAGTGCCTGTCGCCTCCACCTCCTCCAAAGCAAAGATGTCAAGAGCCAACCCCACATATGTGAAAACGCACATTCACTAAGGTCCTGAAATAGCTTTGAAATGTAGTCCTACCACAAACAGCCACCATGGTTATGTTTAGTAAGTTGTTTCAGGCCCAAAGCATCCCATGGGCACATGCACAAGTCACATGGGACTAATTCCCCAATCATTGAGCAATAACAGCCACACCCACTCTCCAGTAGCACCTTTGAAATCAGTGAGGTTTTGGGGATCTGAGCTTTCAACTGTCAAAGCTCATCTGGTCAGACAGAATTGAAATGGAAATCTTTGAGTTGTTATATCCAGGTAAGGGTTGGGGAGGAGTATTTCAGAGAAAGTACTCAGGATGCAAAGCTGTAATGTGCTTTGTAAACAGCTTGATTAGGACACAGGTGTAGAATGTTATAATCTATGATGAGATAAAAATCCATCAAGCCCTGGTGGGTCCATTGTTCTGTGCTTGTGAATGAACTTAAATTTAGCAGTCTCAATTTGTAATCAGTCCTTGCAGCTTCTCTGAGAAGAGTTATTTTTCAGTCAGCAACTGAATAATTTTCACCCCAATGTGTCTTGGGGGCACCTCACTTTGTGGAGCAAGAACTGGGCTTTGGACAAGAAAACAGCATATATCCCCTTTAACAGGAGATTCCCCTGAATGTGGGGGTATATTTCATGTGGTGGTCCAAACCTTATTTTGGGATGTGGAGGGTGTGCAGTGGTTCCAGTTCCTTATTCAAATCACCTTTGAAATACAGACCTCTTGGTGGCACTCCAAATAAAAGTTTGTGGTGCCAGAACCACTGCTTGGATCGGGCATCACTGTATGTCTTCTTGCAGGGACAGTCTCCAGAATGTGTTGATGTGTCATTTGGGGTGGTCCAAAGATTGTTTTGGGGAGAGCCTAGCCCCAATGTCCACCTGTGTGATTGTCCTGGGAGCACCCAACTTTGGAGCAGCTGGCATGAGAACCACACTTTGGACCAGGAAACAGCATAAGTCCCCTCAAAGAGGAGAGTCCCCTGAACATGGGGGTGTATGACCTGTGATGGTCCAAGTCTAATTTCAGTGTACAGAGGGCATGCAGTTGTTCCAGTTCCTTATTCAAATCTTCTATGAAATACAGGCCTCTTGGTAGCACTCCAAATAGAAGCTTGAGGTGCCAGAACCAGTGTTTGGACTGGGCACCACTGTATGTCCTCCTGCAGGAGACAGACTCTGGAGTGTGTTGATGTGTCATTTGGGGTGGTCCAAAGAGTGTTTTGAGGTGCAGCCTGGCCAGGATTGCCAACCTCCTGGAGAAAATCTCCACTTTGGAATTTGAATTCTATGGTATTAAGCCCCAAACCCTGCCCAACTCAGGCTCCACCCCTAAAATCTCCAGTTATTTCCCAACCAGGAGCTGGGAACCCTAAGTGTGACCCTGGTGTCTGTCTGTGTGATTGTCGTAGGGGCACCTCACTTTGGAGCAGCTGGCATAAGAATTAGGGATGCCAGTCCCCAGGTGGGGGATCCCCCAGTTTTTGGGGCTGAACCCAAGCACTGGCCCTGAATGTGGAGGTGTATGATGAGTGGCATTCCAAATCTTATTTTGGGGTGTAGAGGACATGATGTTGTTCCAGTTCCTTATTCAAATCTTATTTGAAATACAGGCTTCTTGGTGGTACTCAGACAGAAGCTTGTGGTGCCAGAACCAGTGTTTGGACCAGGCACCACCGTGTGTCCTCTTTCAGGGGACAACTCCAGAGTTTGGGGATGTGTCATTTGGGATGGTCCAAAGATTGTTTTGGGGTGCAGTCTCATTCCAGTGTTCACCTGTGTAATTGTCCTGGGGGTACTTCACTTTGGAGCAGCTGCCACATGAACTGCACTTTGGACTAGGAAACACTATGGTCCTTTCCACACTTGGATCTTATTCCTGATTTTATCAGAGTTCAACTCGCAACACAATACCTTGGATTTATCCCTGGTTATAACAGCATCCATTTATCCTGGGACAAGTGTGGGGCAAAACCAGGGTGACCTCAATGTACTGTGGAAACAAAAAACATCCCAAGATAATTACAGGGGTGAACTCAAGTGTAGTGTAGAATGTAAGTTCGGGGACAGGGTTGAACCAGGATTTAAGCTCTAGTGCAGAATCACCCTTTATGTCCTCTTGAAGGCGAGAATCCTCTGAATGTGGTGGTATATGATTTATGGTGCTCCAAACTTTATTTAGGGGTTCAGAGTTTTTTAAATTTCCTCAGTGTTTTTTGGCTGAATTCATGAATAAGTAACAAATAAGGAATGAAGAAAGATTTTTTTCTTGCATAGTGACAAGTTGGTCTTAAAGGTGGCAATGGACTCAAACTTTGTTCTGCTGCTTCAGACCAACACAATTACCCCACCTGAATCTTTCTTGCATAGGCAAGTTTCTTTTTTAAAGCATTTCATGATAAGCGATATATCTCTACAAGACATTCCTATGCCTTGATATCCAGAGGGCCCCCTTTTTTACTATGTTTATTTTTGTATTTTATTTGTTATGGGCTTTGGCGGTATTCGTTACCATTTTCAATTCTGGTGGGGCAGCCTCATTTAACTGCTTCATTGTTCCTTGCCTAATAGAGATATTTGCATGATTAAGTACTGGTCACTTGAAGGCAATTGACTCGATGGAGAAGCAAGTGACTTTTCTTTGTTTACTGACTGTCAAAAGGGAAAATTAAAAACAACAATAGTTTGCAGCTCCAAATGTCCAAATATTGGGGTGAACCTTTCAGTGGAGGGCATTTCCCCACAAGGACAATATGGCGATTCTCACACATGCATATGCCTAGCCCCTCACCTTGCAGTATATTGATATATAGATATAGCATGTGTGTAACCAAATAAATTTTTAAAAATAGAAAAAAATAAAAAGGGGGAGGAGCTGGCACTGTGATGCCACTGATGATGACAATACCCTTGCTCAAAAATCCTGATTTTTAAAAAGCATGTATGTAAACAAATAAACTGACATTATAACTGGAAAAACACAGAGAGAGGAAGGCGTGAAATCCCCCCGCTCAACACAATTCCAATACTAGCAGATTGGCTGCCAAGAAAAGCAGGAATATGTCATGCATGTGGAAATCCCTCATATTTATTTTTTTAGACTATTCTGATCCTTATGAACCCACACACAAAGCAGCCAAGTGAATGTAACAAGTACAAAATAAGATCAGATTGATGTTTCAATATCTGAAACAAAATAGTAAGACAGTTGGAAGCAGTAGCATCAGAATTACTAAAAATACACACTCTTGAATGCCCCCCCCCAGGTCGTAATTAGAGATGGGAGAGAGGAAAGGTTGAGCTTTTGGGAGAGAGTTATATACTCAGGATGCCAGGTCTCCCCATTTTAGGACTCTAACCCAGTATTCTAAAACAATATAGTTTCTAGGCATATTTCAAAGGCAGTTCTATATATAGCATATCACAGTGGTCTAATTTGGATGGCACTAAGGCATAGTTGCATGGCACTAAGGCATAGTTATTTGTGGCCAGGTTTACCCTCTCCTTGAGCAGCTGCCAAAGCATCCTAAATTGGAGGAAAGTACTCCAAGCCTCCTCTGCAACCTAAGTCACCAATAGCAGAACTGGATCAAGGAGTATCCAGTATTTAGGATCCCCAGTATAACCTGACCCATGGAAAAATTTCACTCAGGCTCCAAAGTTTGAAGGAAAGAAAACATAGCAGCTGCTGAATTTTCTCTAGTATGACATGGATTTGGGGCATACCAAGAATAGGTGGAAGACATATTTCCAGCCTTCTCCTTCCCACATTTTCATTTTATGTAGTGCTATTAGCATGCACGTCCTTTACAGAATACAAGACAACAGGTCCCTGACTCAAGGGATGTACAAATCCATAGAACCTCTTAAGGAAAATGTTACCCTTCCTTTTATTTCTAAAATAGGATTGCCATACTTTCCCCTTGCAGCAATCCTTGTTTTATCAGCTGCATGACATGCATGCCCTGCATGACTACTTTTGCATGTCAGCAGTTTTTGCATGTCATCCGTTTGTTTAGGGTACAATAATCTTTTCGAAAATAAACAGTGACAACTCTTAAGACTACAGGCTTTGGGGCATCAAAAGCATTTCTGTTTCCTTCCTTCCTTCCTTCCTTCCTTCCTTCCTTCCTTCCTTCCTTCCTTCCTTCCTTCCTTCCTTCCTTCCTTCCTTCCTTCCATATTTTAAAATATTTTGGCGACTCCTGCTGGGAGCTTGGACATTTTTCAGAGAGGCGGCTTGATTAGCCTGCCTCTGCATCCCTCCTCTGATATTCCTTGGAGATAGCCCTTCCAAATACTTGCCAGAGTTGGCCCTGCTTAGCTTCTGAGATCCGATGGGATCAGGCTTGCTTAGGCTATTCAGGTCAGGGCTTTCTTCTTCTTTTTTTTTTAAGTCTTCATATTTTCAAACTTCAGCGGACAGCGGAAGACAGGAGGGCCTGGCGTAATCTGGTCCATGGGGTCGCGAAGAGTCGGACTCGACTGTGCGACTAAACAACAACATTTTCAGAGGTTCACCCACTCTTTTCCTTCAAATATCAGGTTGTATTAGAATTCATCGCTCCCTGCAAGGGTGCTTTACCAGATATTTTTGATGAATCAGAAGCCTTCCTGCAGATAGCACAAGTCTGTCTTTGGGCTGCTTTGTAATTATTGTGATGTATGTAACAATCTTACAGATTCTTGAATGGCTACTTGTTTGTGTGCCAGAACAGCATGGCTAGTATCAGGATTGTATCTAGCTGTTGACTCAGGCTGGATTAATGCAATATCTTTCTGGTGTGCAAGGTGTGGGGGCAATTGCTAAATTAATCCACAACTGCTGCAGCAAGGATATGGAAAACCCAGATTCAGATCTCCTCTTAGCCACGGAAGGTTATTGAGCGTCCTCGGGGCAGTCACTCTCTCTAAGCCTAACCTACATCACAGGATTGCTGTTGTGAGAATAAACTGGAGAAAAGTTCAAACAATGTAAACCACTTTGGGTAATCATCAAGGAGAAAAGTGAGGTATGAATATCTAAGTACAGGCACTGCTTTTGGACTATGTCCAGGTACCAAGTGTTTTCTGTTCAAAGATGGAGGCCTTAAATCAGGCCAGTCCAGGGGTTGATAGGGCTATGTTAACATCAAGTTTCCAGTACAAACAACTGTCATACAGTTATCAGTCAGGGAATTTGGATTTGTCTTTATATATTCCTTCCAAATTACCAATCACATCCTCCCAACATACAGGTCAGAAGAAGCCCTGATGCATTCTAGAGATGGATTTTAATTCTTTGGAGGCCAGGCAGTATCCTCATTTCTTGACCATCTCACAAACTTCACACACTTGAGTGCTCCTCTTATAGGATACATATAAGGGGAAAATATAAAATAGATTTTTAGTTTACTTGGACTGGATCAGTTTTTCTGAATGAAGTGAGGGAATAAAACACCAGCCTTTGTGTTTTCTGAAAGTGGGTTAATACTGTGAATGTTTGACAAATGGATTAAAGCTTCATCTCTAACACTGTCCTACTTCAAGGTCTTAGTCAAGATGCTCTTTTTCCATATGAAAAATAAGAATGAGGCTATCACCCACCTACTTTACAAGGCTGTTGGCATACAAAAAGATTGACAAGCTCTTACAAATCAGAATAGCAATTGGTTTGCCAAATTTTCCCAGAATAACATGTGTTATACAAACACCAAGATACAATCTCAGAACTAGGGTTGCGAACTCTGGGTTGGCAAATTCATGGAGATTTTGGGGGGAGGAGCCTGGGGAGAGCAGGGTTTGTGGAAATAAGGGACCGCAGGGTATAATGCCATGGAGTCTACTTTCCAAAGCATCCTTTTTCTCTCTGGTGTCTGGAAATCAGTTGTAATTCCAGGAGATCTCCAGGCCCCACCTCAAGGTTGGCAACCTCACAACAGCTTTTAGTTCTGTTTGGCCACAATTCAAGAACTTATAATATAGTAGAAAGGAAGGTGTCAAGTGAGATTTCAAGGCAGGGTCCCTAACCTTGATGAGCCTGTCAGCACTTTTGGAATTCTGAGAACATGAAGTGGGTGCCACAACAAAATGGGTGGAAATACTCTTGTATCTTATTGTTAGAACAGAAAGGCTGTGTTCCCCTTTAAGAGCACAATGAAGATCAGAGCAAAAGTTTGTTTTCCTATTCCCCTTCCAGTGGTGTGAAATAGATACTACAGAATTAGAAGTTCAACCACTGTAGAAAGAATAAAAGCAGAAGGTCATGGTTGAAGAGCTATTTGCCCTTGTGTTTCTTGGAAGAACTCCTAGTCTCTAAAATGACAGCACAGCTGTTCACAGAAAATTATGCAGAAAGATTACCAAATTCTCTATCGAGTACTTACGACTATGCTGCAAGCATGCTTGCTAGCAGTATTGCATTGAACAAATAGCTGCTGTTAGAGAGTTTGGCTACAGATGAACAAAACAAATAGAATTTTCAGTTTGTTCAGCAATATCACAGAAATTATAAAAGTGAGTGTAATTTCTGTAAGTTTACTTTGTCTTATCCAAAATGCTGGCTATTAGATTACTGTTTGTATATGACCAGGAAATCCAAAATTCTTCACAGCAATGATTTCCTTTGGAAATGTCTAACAATTGGTAAATTGTGGCAGCCTCAGTCGCAAGGAGAATGCTGCAGGCAACATGTGCCTGGAGACCAGTTGCTGGCCTGATGCATAAAATCCCAGTTATCTTAGAGTGCATCCACTATACCCTACAACTAGAAGTATTCAGTCATGACCACTTGTTTAGACATAAAATGTGAGAACAAGGTAGGAAGGGTTAAAGTAGGGTTAGATTATTTCATTACAAAAATGTGAACACACACATACAAGAGAAAAAATAGTTAAGCATGGAAGTACTGAATAAAACAAGGATTTTGGCTATTAAATCCATGGCCCCCTTTTCTGTTCAGATCTTTTCCTCCCAATACACAGGGTTTTGCTCTTGAACTCTTACCTTGCATTCCTGATGTCTATGGCAACAAAGCTCTCTTGATCTTGGCTTTCAAAAGAGAAATAGAAAATCAGTATTCATAAGAGAACTGAACTCTGGACAATGGCAGATAATAATCTTAACTCAAAACATCATTCCCCCTGCCCCAAGTCTCACAGAGAGACTGCCAAATGACAGCAGGGACCTATGCTGGGAAAGAGACAAAAATGGGAAACCTTTGTGTTCTGTTTGTGGGTGTCTTAGAAGCTTCTGGCTGGACACTTTCAGAAAGAGAATGCTGGAATAGATGGCCCCAGCAGAGCTTTAATATCTATGTGCCTTTCCAAAGTAATCAGTGATTGAAATGGTCTGTAGTAGTTTGGCTACATGTCTTTGTCATAGCCCAGCAGGTGCTATGTAGCACTGAACACCACCCATTTCCTTCACCCTGTATATTTAGAGCAGTTGTAGGCAACCACAGGGGGAGTTTTAATTTGGGCATCTTTCAAGGGTTTTAATAGCCACACCTATTTG
Organism: Gekko gecko; assembly: GCA_029375565.1. Classification (NCBI taxonomy): domain Eukaryota; kingdom Metazoa; phylum Chordata; class Lepidosauria; order Squamata; family Gekkonidae; genus Gekko; species Gekko gecko. The sequence goes on from JAPDNY010000005.1 coordinate 127,503,971, forward strand.
CCTTTTGGTAAATATGAAACCTTCAAGTGCAGACAGACCACCAGGCCCTATGGTGCCTGAGGCAGTGATTGGCTGCTTGTTTAATGACATAAAACACGTATATCATAAAATTATCAGTTGCTCAGGGACAAAAGTGTAGGGTATTTCTGTGAGCAGGGAAGTTAAAATTATGGTTGCTAACTTCCAGGTAGGGCTTGGAGATCTCCCAGAATTACCACTGATACCTAGACTACAAAGATCAGTTCCCTGAAGAAAAAGGCTACTTTGGAGGGTGGACATTATGGCATCATACCCCACTGAGGCCCCTCCCCTCTCCAAACAGTGCTCTCCCCAGGCTCCGCCCTAAAATCTCCAGAATTTCCCTATCCCAAATTAGCAACCTTAGGTGGAATTAAAATGTTACATGAGTCCTAGAGATAGGAGGAGATTGTGGACTAAATTTATGTGGAGGCTGAAGACAGGTTGGGGTCTTAAGAATCAGGCAAGCAAGAAGGGATCTCAGAAACAATATGATCAGAGGAAGCCACAGACTAAAACAGGAACCAAAAGGAAAACATGGTTGCACTTACCTGTAACTGATGTTCATCGAGTGTCTTCTGTGCTGGCACACATGGGAGCTGCCTGGAGGCAGGCCTGCCACAGGAGAACCTTCCAAGAACTTCTATAAAGAGTATTAACTCCCCCTCCCCTCCTGGAGGAGATAGTGAAGTCTTTTTCCCGCCCATTTGGTCATGTGATGAGGGGAGGGGGAGGCACCTTTCCCTCAGTCCTAACCTGCTGCTGGGGGAAAGCCATAGCTGTCCACAGCAGGGAAGGAGGGAGGGATGTGTGCCAGCACAGAAGACACTCAATGAACATCAGTTACAGGTAAGTGCAACCATGCTTTCATCGTCGTGTCTTCTGTGCAGTCCCACATGGGAGAATAGCAAGCGACAGTGAAAAATGGAGGCAGGTGTGGACGAAAACAAAGAACAGTTTATTTGAACATAGAATGCAACACTGCTTTTCCCATAACGGCATCACCTCGAGAATCAACGTCAACCAAATAATGTTTCATGAGTGTCATAGACGATGACCAAGTGGCTGCTCTGCAGATCTCGTCCACACTCACCACTGTGGAAAAAGCTGCTGAAGGTGCCTGGGCTCTCATCGAGTAAGCATGAATCGGAAAGGGGCACTCTAAATTTGCTGACTTGTAACAAATACAAATAGCCATAGTAACCCACCTGGAAATGGATTGTGAGCTAACACCTTGACCTTTTTTTGGGCCCAGAGAAGGAAATAAACAATTGATTCATACTGTGGAATCCTACTGTATGGTGCAAATAGAACAATAAAGCCCTCCTGACATCTAAAGCATGTAAATCCCCTTCTGGTGTGGAGGAAGGTTGGGAAAGAACACTGGGAGGACAACGTTCTGAGACAAATGAAAGGTAGTAAGTACCTTGGGATGGAAATCTAAACTAGGATGAAGGACTACCTTGTCAGGGTGGAACTTTAGGAAAGGTGGATCACATTGCAGGACATGGAGCTCACCCACTCTGCGTAATGACGTAATAGCCACCAAGAAGGCAAACTTATACGATAGAAAGGATAAAGGACACAACACCAATGGTTCAAATGGGGTTGAAATGCGTCAGTACCACAGTTAAACTCCATTGTGGAGTAGGTGGGTTGACAGGGAGAAACTTATTGTATAATCCCTTTAAAAACCGTTTTGAAATAGTATTAGAAAAAAGTGGTTTAGAATCAACATCTAAATGGAACGCTGAAATGGCAGTGAAATGGACTTTGATAGAGGCGGTAGAAAGACCCTCATCCACCAAAGTTAGATCTTGTCCATCAAAGGACAAGACTCCGGTTGTATCTTGTGTTCATGCGCCCAAGCTGAAAATCTCTGCCACTTAGCCCTGTAGGACTTCCAAGTGGAAGGCTTCCGAGAAGCTAATAAAATTTCACCCACTCGATCAGAACAGTCTGTTACCGTGAAATGGACCATGTGTTCAGGTGCAGTTGTCGGACCTGCAGGTAGCACGTTTGATTGATGACCAGCAAATCTGGGACTTGTGGCAGAGGCCTCATTCTGCCTCGTGACGAAGCCTGAAGGATCAGTCGGCAGGGCCAGAATAGCGCTATCAGAATGGCAGTGGTCCCATCACATCGCATCTTTACCAATACCCTTGGTAAGAGGGGGAGGGGCGGGAAGGCATAAAAGAGGACACCTGACCTCTCTAAGAGGAAGGCGTCGCCCAAACAATTCCCCTGTTTCAGTGCCCTTGCACAAAATAGATCACAACAGCTGTTTGCGCTGGATGCAAAAAGGTCCACAGTTGGGCAACCCCAAATCTGAAAAAGAGGTCTCAGGTAGCAAAACAGGATAGACCACTCGTGTGCTAGAAGGGACATTCTGCTCAATGAATCTGCCAAGGTATTGTGACGACCAGAGATATGAATTGCTATGAGATGGGATCCATGGTGAATGGCCCAATCCCAGAGAGCAGAGGCTTCCCTGCAGAGTCTTCTGGAACTAGTACCACCTTGCTTGTTGATATAGAATTTGGTGGTGGTATTGTCCGTAGACAGGAGCACCGTCTTTCCCGCTGTTAATTCTGCAAGAGAGAAGAGAGCCCGGAGCTCTAGAATATTGATATGCAAAGTGGATTTGTAGGGTGACTATAGACCACTAACTTGCCTAGTGCCACGTGCTCCCCAGCCCTCAAGAGATGCATCAGTAAAGATGTGTACCTCAGGTACGTCGTACGCTAATGGGAATCCTTGTAGAAGATTGGATTTCTCAGTCCACCATGCAAGGGAATGGAGGACCAGACGAGGGATAGATAAACACTGCCAATGTGAGTCTATACCAATGGTAAAATTTCTCAAAAACCAATTCTGGAAAGGATGCCTATGTAAACGTGCATATCGCACTGTAAAGGTCGCCATGAGATCAAGCAGCTTTTGAATCGAGCACGCTGTCTGATGCTGGCATTGTAAACACCGTCTTCCTAACATGCAAATGGCCCTGACCCTTTCAAGAGAAAAAATGCCCTATGGGTCACAAAGTCCAAACACACACCTATGAACAGTGTCTTTTGGGATGGAATAAGCTTAGACTTGGAAAAATTAATGACAATTCCTAGCCACTGAAGTGTGTGAACAGTGAAGGCTATCTGGTCCATGAGGCAGTTTCTGGAACCTGATACTAATAGCTAGTCATCTAGATAGGCATAAATGGCGCAACCCTGCAACCTTAGATAAGCCACTACAGCTGAGAAACACTTCGTGAATACCCTGGGCACAGTAGCTAATCCAAAGGGTAGTACGCAATACTGGTAGGCGTCACCTTGGAACCTAAAGCGAAGGTACTGCCTACAGTCATCACATATGGTGATATGGAAATACACGTCCAGAATGGCGAACCAATCTCCTGGGTCAATAGCATGGTATACCTCCTCCAGGGATAGCATACGAAAATGCCTAACCTGCAGGTAGGCATTAAGATCTCTGAGATCCAAAATGGGCCGAAGGCCGCCATCTTTCTTCCGGATAAGAAAATAATTAGAATAAAAACCAAGGTCCCCCTCTCTCACAGGGACTCTCTCTATGGCACCCTTGAGTAACAAGGCTTGTATCTCAATCGCTAGTGAAGAAGTCCGTGTACATGATGTGGAAACCTCATGAAATGTCAGGGGTCTGTATTTAAACTCTAAAGCACCAAATTTTATTATATTCGGAACCCAACTGTCAGAACAAATTACAAAGCAACAATGAGAAAATGGAACCAGACATGCCCTGAAGAAAGGGGGAACCCTTCATTGTGGAGGTCTAGATTTAATGGAGCTACCTCTCGGAGAGCAAGAGTTGCTGCCCCGTGGTCTAGGCTGTTGGCATCATGGAACATAAGGAGAATTGAAGTTGCCCTGGAAGGGATGAGGGGGGTTGTTTGAAACCGGTATCCCCTCCCTGTACCCGGGTGTTGGTAGTGACGAGGTAAATACCATGGTTTATGAACAGGTGGCTGTTGAGAACTCAACCCCAAGAACTTAACCGTAAACTTTGTCTTTCGCACCTTCTCGAGTACCTCATCAATCTGGTCACTAAACAGAGACTTACCTTCAAAGGGTAGATCTTTGACCTAGGCCTAATGTCTAGGGGTAATGCAGAAGTGCAGAGCCATGAGTGCCTACGTAGCACCGCAGCCAAAGCTATAACCTTGCTTGCTGCATCCGCAGCGTGCCTAGCGGCGTTTAATTCCTGTTTAGTCAGGCGAGTTCCCTCAGCCTGTATCAGCTTGGCATGTTCCCTTTTTGCCTTGGGGAGGTCCTTAAGACATGGGGCCATCTGGTCCCATAGCAGAACCTGGTACCTCACCATGATGGCCTTAAAATTAGCCACTCTCAGTGTCAAAGCTCCAGAGGAATATATCTTACGACCTAAGATATCCAATTTTCTACCCTCTTTGTCTAATGGGGAGGAGCGGAGTCCTCCAGTCTGCTTGGATGGGATAACTTCAGCAACTATGGAGTTAGGCAGGGAATGGTGACACAAGAAATAAGCATCATCCTCTCTGATTTTATATAGGTTCTCTATCTTTCTAGTAGAACCGGTACTGGACGCAGGATGTGCCCAAGCATTATGGGTGATCTCCTTAATACCCTTCACCAAGGGAATCGCTACTGGACCAGTATCTGACACATATAAAATGTCCATTACTGGATCGTCCTCTAAAGGCTTAGGCATAACAGTCAATCTTGAGAGCCTTAACCATATGAAGCAACTGCTCCGAATAGACACGTAAGTCCTTGGTTGGTGACACAGAAGCAGGATCCCCAACAGCCTCAGCTGGGGAAGGCAAAGAGGTACAGTTGGGTTCTGCATCGGAAGCGTCATCGGGATCATCCTGTAAGTGAAGGGGATCCGATGAAGACTGAATATCCTGTGGCTCAGGAGACGGCTGGCAAGGTCTAGGAGACAATCGAGATTCAGGAGTAGTATGCCATGAAGCACGACTCACGCTGCAGCGAGTGTGGAGTGATGCTGATCGAGTGCCGTACCAGGGAGGGAAGAACCACAGAGACATGTGCTCCCAAGTCGGCGGACAATCCCATGGAGGAGCAGCCCATCCTCTGGAACTGGATGAGTGGGACCTCTGGGATGAAGAGTCTGCCATACTAAGGATCTCGACGTCATCTTTTGAAGTTGAAAGAGCTGGCGAGCTTCGTCGACGTTGAGAGGATCCACCTGGGCTTGACGAAGGGAGACGATGGCGACGGGAACCCAGACTTCAACGTCGAATGGACCGGGAGCATTGTGATGCTGAAGACCGGAGAGGCGACATCAGTATGTTGTCCGACGTCAAAGCCGCCTCGACATCGAGAGACAGAGTTGCGGCGGTCAACAGCCGAGCGGAAATCGATGGCTGCGTAGCGATCCGCACAGAGGGTGACTTAGAAAGTGTTTTCTTGACGGTTTTGGCCCATTTCAGAGGTGACTGAGCAGAAGCCGACCTACTATGAGGTGTTCCTGCCGGCTTTGATACTGGCTTATGGGAGCTTTTTGTGCCTTTTGCTGAGGTCTTTCCCAGGGCAGGAGGAGAGGAGGCAGCAGCCGGGGATGAAAGGGCTTGTTCCCAAAGAGCAGCCTTTGATCTGAGGGCTCTCTCTTGCTTCGTTCTGGGCATTAAAAGACTACAGATCTGACAAGAAACTATATTATGAGCTTTACCCAAACACAGCAGGCACTTCAGATGGTCGTCTGTTGAGGCCATTTTTGTACCACAAGCCTGGCACTTCTTAAATAAAGCCATACTATTCTTATGACAAGAACTCCTGAAGAAATCAATGTTTTTGTGAGGAATCAAAACTGAGCTAAATGGAGAAGCTCAAGGTCTGTCCTTTCCTCACAGCGGCAAAAAAGGACTGAGGGAAAGGTGCCTCCCCCTCCCCTCATCACGTGACCAAATGGGTGGGAAAAAGACTTCACTATCTCCTCCAGGAGGGGAGGGGGAGTTAATACTCTTTATAGAAGCTCTTGGAAGGTCCTCCCGTGGCAGGCTTGCCTCCAGGCACCTCACATGTGGGACCGCACAGAAGACACGACGATGAACAAGAGGAAACAAGCAAGGAAAAATAGGATATAAGGGGAGGGGAGGCCAATTAGAGGGAGTTCAAAAGAAGGCCCATTCTGCATCTAGCATTTGCTCCGCTGTTTATCAAACCCACACTGGAACAGAAATTCTCTTCTACATTGCATGCCACTTTTGATTTCTTTGTCGGATTTTATGGTAGCCTCCACACTACATGCTGGTTTCACTTCCTTTGTTCTCTCAGTTTTATGGTATTGTCTGCATAGGTTTACGGCCATTTTATGGTTGTTCAGGGGTGACTCTGCAGTCAGTACGGTGTTGGTCCAGGGTATTTGAATGTGGTTTTGAGCAGTATCTTTTTCTGTTCTGGTGTGGGTTTCATAAAACGGAGCAAATACTAGATGCAGAATGGGCTGAAACCTCGCAGTGCTTCAGGACAGAGGCTGATTTTTATCTTTAAAGCCCCCTCATTCCATGGGAAGTGCATACCTGGACTTGTGAGTACCCTGTACAAACATGATAATTCTGTCAAGGTCTTCTTCTTGCTCCTTCCCTCAAGGCAGTTAGAACAATTTCAGTCTTTCCACAGGCATTTGAGTGTGTGCATGCACACTCATCAGCCCTTGGGTGAGGGAAGGATGCCATCAGAGGGTAGGAGTTTGGAAGGCCAGTAAGGTTGATAAACGCAAACAAAGCAGTTCGACACCCGAGTGCCGCATGACGAAGTGAGCTCCCGTCTTTGGTCCCAGCTTCTGCCAACCTAGCAGTTTGAAAGCAAGAAATTGCAAGTAGATAAACAGGTACCGCTTCGGTGGGAAGGTAACAGCGTTCCGTGCGCCTCGGCGTCTAGTCATGTCGGTCACATAACCACGGAAACGTCTTCGGATAGCTCTGGCTCTTCAGCTTGGAAACGGAGATGAGCACCATACCCCTAGAGTTGGATTTGATTGGCTTTCGAGCAAGGGAAACCTTTACCTTATTGTTTTTGTGATATTTTGTATGCTGCCTTGGTTACACATGGATACAAATGAATCTGCCTTATACTGCTTTATACTGAATCAGGCCATTGGTCTATGAAAGCTGGTATTGTCTACTCAGCCTGGCAGCAGCTCTCCAGGGTCTCATCACGTACTATCTGATCCTTTTAACTGGAGATGCCGGGGATTGAACCTGGGGCCTCCTGCATGCCAAGCAGATGTTCTACCACTAAGCCACAGCCCTTCTTTTAGGAACAGACAAGGCATATTATAAATGTGTTAAATGAACAAAATAAATTGTTTGGAAGACCAGGAAATCCAAGGGGCAAAGGGGTGCCTACCAGCACATTTACTATCACTTCATGAAGGCATAGCTCTGCAATTCTGCCACTTTGGTTTTCACTGTCCATTGGGAAGCAGTGCAGGCCATTCAATGCCAAAAGCTAACACTGATGATCACAGATTAATTTGTACCAAACAGTAGAGGTTATAATTTGAATATACAATGCTAAGTAAGTTTGGTTGTCTAAATTATATAGGCAGACTCTGGAGAAAAATCGGGTTGCTACGTACCTGGAAATCGAAACAATAGGAAAAATCACCGAGCAGGAAAATAATTATCTAGCCATCATGCAATACATTAAAACCAACAATGTGGACTTAATGATATACTCTATGAAATATTGTAAATTACTGTGTCAGTAAACTCATTCTACATGCAACATGCTTCCAAATAACATTTACAATAATTAGCATAACATACTTCCGGGTAATGCTCCCTCTAAGGTATGGAGTCTTTTGAAAAAAATTTATACTTTGTGAGCTACTGGCATTAAAGTTGTGAGTGATTTGGCTACTGCATAAATTAGTTCATTCTGGAGCCATCCTTCCTGAGCTGAGACAAAAATGTATGAGCTGGAGGCTGAAAAACTGTGAACTAGCTCACACTAACTCAGCTTAAAGGGAACACTGCCTCCGAGTAGCATTTACAATAATTATATGAGTCGATGCTTGCAGCAAAATAAGCCTATTGTTTCAATTATTGTACACCAAGTGTCCCTATCTTTTTGTATGACTTACCTGGTAATGGCATGGGACAGCCAACTGCCACCCCTTGCCACTGATCAACTAACTGGTGGGGGACTTACTGGCAACAGGGAAGGGGGAAGAGGCCTAGCCTGGGATAGACATTGTCAGCTATGTGCTGATGTCACTTCTGGTGTGCACAAGAAATGTCATTGCATCACCAGCAACATGGGACATGCTGGTATTTAGGCAAAAACTCTATGGTAAAACCAGCTTCTACCATCAAGTTTTTGCCAAAGTACCATTGCCAACGATGTTGCCACCATGCCTGACTAGGTCTCCCCCCAATGCCAATAAATCCCCTCCTGCTGGTTGCCAGGAAGGATCTGGCACCCTATCAATGATGCTCCCTGTATTCTACCTGGGGTGGCAAATCCCCTGCTCCTGGTTTTTGTGGTGGGAGAAGAATAATGAAAAAATGGCCGTCAGGTCAATGATATGACATCACTTCTGGGAGGAAACTTGAAAGTGACATACCTCTCTACAAATTATCAAAAACTCTGTTTTACCAGAGCTTCTGGCATTTCCAAGAAAGGCATAATATCAGTTTCCTGGAAGTATCATCACACTGTTGCTGATGGTGGCCTCTATATCCCCCCTCCCCAGACTCCTGCTGGATGGCGGGCTATGCCTGGCAACTCTATTCTCTGCCCCCTGCCCTCATTTGACAGTGCAACAGAAGGGCTGAAGGTGAGATGAAACAGCGCATGGAAGCACTTCCAGATGATGTCATGATGTTCCAGGAATTTCCATCCCCCCCGTGTCATGACACCACTTCCTGTTCTGAAACCACTGAGATCATGAAATTCCTGGAGCACCATGATGTCATCTTATTTTAGAAGAGGAATTGACTTCCAATAAGTCTCTCCCGCACTATGCTCCTGGGAATTGCCAGCCAAATGAAGAACATTTATTTCAGCATGTGTTTCTGTGAGTCAGAGCTTATTTGTTCAGATACTTATGGGAAGGGAATAATTGTGGAGGTTTTTATAATAAAAAAACATTAGAGGGAACAGGAGAAAGAGGAGGAGTTGGAACAGATATGCTTGAGGTAAATTCTCTCCCGAGGCTTTCAAGTGTGATTACCTGTGTAAGGGACTGGAGATTAGGTTTTACACATAATGGATAATGAGAGGTCAGAGATTTTAGCCTCTCATGCCATACAAGAAAACAAAGTGTAATGAAGTAGGATAAGTACAACTAATCAAGGAAAGCTAGATCCAGGTGGTCAGCCATCTTAGTCTGAAGCAGTAGAACAAATTTAGAGTCCAGTGGCACCTTTAAGACCAACAAAGGTTTATTCAAGGTATGAGCTTTTGTGTGCATTGGAATGGTAGATGAGGTTCTAAAAGTATAGACAGGGATTTAACAGCAAATTAACATGTAACATGATGATGTTTAAATTATGCAAAGTGAAAAACTAAATAACAAGTTACGGTTATAAGATCAACAGTTGTAAAGCAATAAATATGTCAGAATAGCAGATACATGTCTAAAGGTGTTTTTTCTAATTGTGGGAAGTAACAGAATCTTAATTATCTCCTCTCAGGAGTGAGGGGGGCTTAGTATATTTTGAGCTGGAGGTAATATTGTCAGCAGACATCCATTCAGCATTCTAATATACTATTCTGAAAAAGAAATACACTAAAATACTGCGGATTTATAGTCCTTCTTGTTGAGAATACATATGTGAAGACTGAATGAGTTAGCATGTGTAATGGGATAAAAATCCAATATCCCTGTTGAGTCCTGGAGAGGTTTTTGTTCCAAGTGTTGTAATAACTTGTAATTCAGCAATTCCCTTTCCATTCTGTTTCTGAAGTTCCTTTGTAATAAAACAGCCAGTTAGGCCTAATGAAGAAACTTTAGAAATCTGAGTTCTTAGTTGTAGCATTGGTGAGCTGCTTCCATCTTTTACTACAAAGATTCAGAAAATATTACGTCAAAGCCAGACACATGCCCTGAGCTGTGCTCTTGTTTTGAAGTTAAGTAACCACAAGGTACAGACTTTCATTCCTAAAGACCAAGTGGGCATACAATCCTCTGTAACTTCTGCTTTGGCATAGTAAAGACATCAAACCTGTTTCTCAGTTTTGAATGGAAAAACCCCCCCCCCATTCGATTACATTCATTATACTTCTGAATTAACTGGAGCTGCCTTCACACAGGGAGGGGTCCCCATGTTCCTTTCATCACTACTGTGAACACAGAGGCATGTGCACTGGGAATAAATTTTCCACATGGAAGTTTTCTGCACTCTTTTCACTGATAACCCCTTCACAGTAGTCATCTTCCCCACATTTTTCTCCCGTGGACTGGAGGAGGGCTGGGGGGGGGACTTTTTTTAAAGGTGCTATATCATGGCAGGGAAAAGGGCAGCCATGAAGGCTTTATGGCAGGCAAATGGTGCTGAAATTGTAAATCTTCCAATCTAGATGGTATGATTGTCTTTGGACTGCCATCTTCCCATAAAAATCAAAGCAGGTAGAGGAAGGAACATGCAGGGACAGGGAAAGGATGATGATGTCATGTGGAAGCCTTAAAAAAGTGCTACAGCTTAGAAGCTAGTGGAGAAAAAAACAAGGTTGCACTTACCTGTAACTGTTGTTCATTGAGTGGTCTTCAGTGCAGGCACACATGGGACTGTGCAGTCGCAGGCCAGCCACGGAAAAGATTTCCAAGCTTTCTAATAGACTAGGAGCGCCCCTCCTCCCTCTGGCGCTTTCCTGCCAAAACGCTCACATGACCAGGAGGAGGGGCGCTACTCCCTCAGTTCTCTCCATGCCGCCGCCAGAGACCCCTAGAAAACCAAAGTTCCAGAGAGTTCACAGTGGGGCAGGAGGGAGGGATGTGTGCCTGCACAGAAGACCACTCGATGAACAACAGTTACAGGTAAGTACAACCTTGTTTTCATTGTCGTGGCTTCTGTGCAGTCCCACATGGGAAGATTAGCAAGATCACTGAGTGAAGGAAGTGGGTGTGAAGCTCTCAGAAGGAGACCACCAAGGACCGCTTTTATCAATGGTTGTTTAGCGGCACAAATTGACCTTTACCCAGAACTCTCCTGTATCAGAGCAGTAAGCTCTGTGCAGGTGCCCCCAACCAACATACATGTGGGAATGTGGTAAAGAAAAAAGAGCACTATTTTGAAAAGAGCCATCATACAGAGAGTGGTAATGAAAGGCTGTGCACTCAAACACAGTGTGATAGCGTCAACCAACCCACAAGGATGGATTGTGTGTGGATGCTAACCATGCATTACATGAGGAGTGAGAGACCACCCTTGGTAGGGGATTCCAGCGGGACATCACTTTAAAAAAAAATAATAATGCATGGAGAGGGTATAAGTTAGAGCCCTATCATAATTGAAGCACCATGTAAGTGCCAAAAATAAAACAAGGGGTTATACCCGCCTTTTATAGCATGCTTAGTAATCCAATAAGGAAAAGATCAGAGAGGGCTGTTTTTTAAAAAAATCAGTTCCAAAAACATTCAACAGCACAAGAAGCAGGGTCCAAACCTTGCTGCAGTTTCTATAGACACTCTCCTCTCCACTTAGAGGTGCAAGGTACAAGAGTGATGTTTGCCACTCAGAAAAGTGGGAGGCTACTGCTACAATGCAAGAAAGGAGATGATCAACGTATTAATTTGTCAGCAGGAGTGAGAATAAGCAGATCTGCACGATGGTGACGAAGGCAGTAAAAAGAGGTGTGATGTGGCTAAAGAAAGGATGGACAGAATGCACCACAAGGAAAAAAACTTGTGTAGTCTGCAGAGTAATTTGTGCAGCAATCTAGGCAGAGGAAAAAAGGCATAACAGGTTGTGTTTGTCAAGTGTTAGAAGTGCATTCCTCAACGACAAGGCTATTGTCAGGAATAAAGCATGAAAGCCAGGGTCTGGAATGTCATATTGTGGGGCTATGCCAAGTAGCCCAGACCTCCAATCAGAATACCCAGGAACTGGTGTCTGCTAATCAGTTAAAACATGATTACAGTGCCTCCTTTAACTCTGTGGAGCATTTGCACTAAAACCACAGACAAAGTAAATATGTCCATCATGTCAAAGCAAAGTAATGTCAAGACAATTAATACTGCAGAACACCAGGAGTTACTGGGAAAAGGTTCCCACAAATATAGTGAAGGAGCCATCAGAAACGGCACTACTTCTAGAAGATCATAGACCAAATAATGCTGTAAAAGAAAAAGGCTGTGCTGAGACCACATGTATGATGCATAGTAAGTCCGTCTCAGAAAGAAAGAAAAAACTAAGTCCGGGTATCCCATGAAGGGTAAAAGACACAGCAAAACAACAGTCTTATTTATGGTGTCACACATAGATATGTAAAAATGCTAGGAAATGCAGCAGTGAAAGCTAAACAGAGCTGACAATCTTAGTAAACAAGGGGGAGGGGAATTCAGGCAGATTGCTTTGAAAAGGATCAATAAGATCTGTCAAAGTGGCAGGGAAAATTTAATATAGAAGGGGCACATAGGCCTCACTAATCTCTGTGCACATTGAGAGGCAGCTAAGTATAAACCCTGTGAAAGGGAACATTGGAATTTTACCACTGGAAACTTCCCTCTTCAACAAGAGGGGTACTGCCTGCATGAACAGTAGAGCGGTCAAGACACAGAACCGCCAAGCAAAAGACATGTATTATGAGTCACTAAATCTGGGCCTATCATAGGCGTCTGTTCAGGTGCTGCACTGAAGACATAAGAATCATTTTCCCTGTCTAAGGGGGGGGATGCAACAGGTCAGTACTGTCCACTCAGACTGGCAGCAGCTCCCCAAGGTATCAGGCAGAGAAAAGTCTTTCACATCACCTACTGCCAGACCATTAACTGGAGGGCCAAAGATTAAACCTAGGACCTTCAGCTTGCCAAGGAGATGCTTGTCCACTGAGCCACAGATCTTCCCCATTTATCACTAAATGGAATGATATAATCAACTGGAGACCGGTAGCCCTCATATAAAGGAGAGGATGGCAAACTGTTGGATCTAATTCCACCAACTGACATAGGTGCGCACAGAAATGCAGGAAGCCTGGTGTACAAAACAGCAGAGGTGAAAGGATCTTGATCACCAGAGACTTTGTCAGTAGGAGATGCCAAAGATGGAACTTGGCCTCTTGTACATGGACAAAAGGTATGCAGAACCCTGAGATATCACGTTAAGTGGAGGCGGGAAAGAAACGTGACTCAGGGATCCGACAACAAGCCTGTTATTGCCTCCAGAATGTTGTCCGACTGGACAGCAGAATTCACAGCCTCTGTGAGGAGGTCATTTACTTTAATGCTTTGTTTTGTTCTGTTTTTCGCTTGTTTATATTATCTCCTAGCATAAACTAGGGTAGGGTAACATGAGTGATCCAAATTAAAGGGACAGATTTATCATGCAGATCACCAGCATAGGCTGTGAGCCACAGTGCATTAAGGTACGTTCAAACAGAATAGCACAAAGGTCACAGTGACCTGTTGATCTATAAACTAATGGGAAAGTGCAGTATAGAAAGAAAAAGAAACAAACTGCATCCCGACTGGGCTAATTTTATATCATTGATAATATGAATGATGTCATATAAAAATGACTTGTGCGGACTAAGGAATCCCCAAATTCATTGATGGTTCCGAGGGATACCATGGAACTGAGAGGAGTGGCAAACTACCTAGGCTTGCCACCCAACAGATACTTGCTGATTAATTCTGAGTTCCCCATGAAGATGGAAGCAGTAAGCCTTGCCTGCGCTGGAAATAACACGTGCATTGAAAAGCCCTGTAGGGTTAAATATCATTGCTGAGAGACTACAGCAGGACTGCTGTGTCAGCCTTTAAAACTAGATCTTAGGAATAGGGCTTGGAGAGGAGCTCAGCAGAGAACTGGTTCTGACCATGGAATCCAGGCAGTCCCAGTATAGTGAGTGGTCAAAAACCACAGCAGGACTTAAGCATAAGTAGCCTGTTCTCTAGGTCATGGCTAACAACATGAAGGGGAAACTCCGCCCACCTCAGCCACTCTTCAAAACTACAGAAGCTGAAGAGGTCCAAACGACCCCAACTAAAGGGCACAATAGCATTCTGACACATAGTACCTTCCACAAAGGGGCATAGAGAATTTCAAGGCTGTGTGAACCCATGCCTCCACAGATTCCACCATGGACCTGAGGACAGCCAGGGAAAGGTTCCTTCAGTCAGGCACAGCAAAGGTTTTAAACAGGCCTTCATGAGGTCACATTTCCAGGCTACTGGTCAGAACAGACAGAAAGGCAGAGAGGTGAAAAGTCCCCTTCAGACAGGGAGCCTCTGCCAGGCCACGCCTCCAAGCTGCTTCATTGGAAGTGATGGGAGTTGCCAGAGAATCTTTCAGGCAGGCAGTCTCTGCCAGGCCGCACCTCCAAGCTTCTTCATTCAAAGCGAAGGCCTTCATTCAACCAGCCCATGCCAGGCCACGCCTCCTAGCCTGTTCTTCTCTCTCTCAGCACAGAGAGAAGGGAGAGGGGAGGGAAGGGCTTCTAGGTCCACATCGAAGGCATAGAGGCCAGAGACCTCTCAGGGAATGACTAGGCAGAGGGGGTTTTGACTTCAAGGCACACAGCCCAAGCCCATGAAAAGAGCCAGTTATTCTGAGGCTCTGTCTACAACACCCCAGCATGGAGGGGAAAATACGCCTCCATTCAGACTCATTCCCCCACACACACACCTCAGCAGAGGGGGATAGGCCATCATTTGGTTGTTGGGCTCATGGGCACCCTCCGAAGAGGGCCGTTTCAGCCTGGCTCTTTGTCCACACCCCTCAGCAGAAGGGGAATAGGCCATCATCTGGCTAGGCAACCTCCAAAGAGGGCTGTTTCAGCCAGGCTTTGTCCACACCCCTCAGCAGAGGGGGAATAGGCCATCTGGCTAAATGACCTCCAAAGAGGGCCGTTTCAGCCAGGCTCTTTGTCCACCACACCTCAGCAGAGGCAGGAATAGGCCATCATCAGGCTAGGTGACCTCTGAAGAGGGCCGTTTCAGCCAGGCTCTCTGCCCACCACACCTCAGCAGAGGCGGGGATAGGCCATCATCAGGCTAGGCGACCTCTGAAGAGGGCCATCACAGCCAGGCTCCTTTTCCACCCCTCCTCTATCAGGGAGGGAGAAGCCTTTGAAGAGAGCTCTTCTGAGTCCAACTCTTTCCACACATGCCTTCAGGGAAAACTGGTGACAGCAAGAGCAGGTAGCTCTGCTGTGTGAACCCCCAGGCAGCCAAGGCATAAAGAATGGTCGTTTAATAGCACCATTTTTAGTCATAATGGCACAATGGAAATCCACAAAAAAATTTCTTCTTTAGACGTATTTCATTGTTCACTTGAATAAAAACTGTTGAGAGAAAAAAATCTCCTCAGCCTCAAAACTGAGGTGAGGAAAAACACAGAGAACAGCAGTGGAGATGATCTCTCCGTGGTGGCAAAAAGGGAACTGAGGGAGTAGTGCCCCTCCTCCTGGTCATGTAAGCATTTTGGCGGGAAAGCGCCAGAGGGAGGAGGGGCGCTCCTAGTCTATTAGAAAGCTTGGAAATCTTTTCCGTGGCTGGCCTGCGACTGCAGACTCATGTGGGACTGCACAGAAGCCACAATGATGAACCCCTGTGTTGAAACATTATGGATCTCCGTGAATTGCATGTGGCTCTAGGCCCAACTGGGAAGTTCTGGAAGAGGACTAAGTCAGGCTCTTGGCTTAATTCACACCAAAACACAGAACAACTCTTGTGTACAGCAGCAAAGATAAAATGGACCTCCTTATTTAAATAAAAAATGTGGTAAACCTCAATGACAGCAAGAAGAAAGCAGCAGGAGCCAGGTTACACACTGTTGTGCTAAACCAATGTCATAAACAAAACACTTTCTGAACTCCAGTGCTTCAAAATCCTATCCCCCTCCACTCAGTTATAGTGAGACAACGAGGTGTATTTTTGGCCTAGAAGGTGGTCCAGGGTGTTAAAAAGCTTTGAACTTGTTCCGAGTGAGAGAAACCTAATGTTGATCTTTTGGCAACAAAGAACCATAAACAAGCAAAACAACATAGCTCTGGCTGCCATAGAAGGTGGCATTGTATTATGTACACACAAAGTTAGTTGGGAGGTGGAGGAGGAAAGCATGAAGAAAAAAAATTAGAAGGGGAGTTGGAAAAGCCTAGCCTGACTGAATGAGGACATGCTGTTCCATACAAGTTTAAACTTCTGACAGAAGTCACTAAAGCAAAAGGATTTGAGGTATGACCTGCTGCAGAAACCAGAAGGGGACCAAACTCTAATCAAGAGCAAATGATTTTTTACAATACCAACCTTTCCTCCACAAATATGGCATAGATTTAAACCAAGAACTTTACTTAAAACCTTTAAATAATTCATGTTGGGTTCATTGGAAGACTCCAAAACAAAAGCAGAAGCCTATTTCACTCTCTCGAAAGAATGAGATATTCTCACCCTGTGGTATTCTAGAATCAAAGAGCATCCAAATCATCTAATAAATATTGATAGTCTTACCTTCCCAGACTGGAAATAGTATGGGATGAATCAACATGCTAAGTATTAATAAAAGCAGACAGTATGTTTCATACTTTGGCTCATGCTCTCACTTTAAGAATCATATTCTGAAAAGCATATTTTCAGCTTCAGACAAGTAACAAAGCAGCAACAAAACTACTGTTCAAGATTTTTTATTTTTCCAAGACGACATACTCCTGTCTAAAGGATTAAAGGACATGGCAAAAAAGATGGCCTTAAGCTGCAGATGTTGACCCTCTGCTCTGTTATTCTCCCACCCTCTCCAAGCAGATTTTGAAACACTGATATCAAGCAGCCCCCTACTGTACATATAAGGTTAATTCCCAAACCAGGTGCATGAAAACTGTTAGGTACTGTTCCTTTAAATCTTACCCTCCTATGGCCTCCACTTCCAGTTCATCACTCTGTGAACTTAAAGGAGGTGAACTTAGCTTTAGTTGCTTGGCTGCTGTTGAGTTCTTCAGGTATTAACTTCTGCATTAATGGGAATACATATATAACAAGCACTGTAGTGTACTGCAATAAGAGTCCATGAGCCCGGGTAATGACTGCACTGTTCTAGGCTAGCCTTGGCTGAAGGTAGGAAATTTCTTCTGCATCTCACAGGTGTGCCTAAATAACTGGAGGAGGAAAAACCATAAACAGCAGAAACAAGGAAGTGGGTTACTCTATGTAAGACAAGTGACAGCTTTCCCAGCATGCCTTCCAAATGAGGGCAAATTTTCCTCCCTTTTTTACAACTGAAGTAGCAAACATGAATTACCAGTGAACTGGTAGTCTAACTGTAATCTAGCTCAGCAATGCACTGCTTTAGTTCTGATCTGTTCAGTATTAAATGCATGTAGCAGAACTATTATCACTGTTACCAGTAATTCTATTTAGTTATTGAAACATTTTTATACTACCTTTCCACCCAATCGGGGTCCACAAGGCAGTATTGTTAACTTACTGACCTTTTCCTTAAGTCACCACTGCCAATTGAGAACTAGTGATCAGAGAGATCTTCCAAATATGTATTTTGTGTTTAATATGACACAGAATGTACATGTGTGGACTTGCAAGAACCACTAGGAATTCCTATGAGTTAAATAGACAAGTCAGCAGTAGAAGCACTTCACTCTCTCGAGAAGTAACCTTCCCAGTTTCATATAAGAGAAGTAACTTAAAATGCAGTTTTATATTCATCCATATACATCAGTCTAATTACTATTGGGTTTGATATCAATGAAAGTATTCCCTTGAGAAATATGTGTCATTGATGAAATCATATACCCCCTGCCCTCTGTTAATTTCCCCCCCTAGGTGTCCTGAAGACCAGCGATGTTAATTTATACTTCAAGATAAGGCATCTCCTTTCTACCCAAATTCAAGATGAAATGCCTGTGCACTGTGTTCAGGTTTGAATTAAGTCAGTTTTGTGAAGTTCAAATTGTAACATGCTTTTATACCACGGGGGCACAAACAACTGCAAAAACATCCAGGCCTTTGGACTGAATTTAGAATGCTGACTAGTCCTTCTGAGATGGTTCAACCTTGAAATGTTAATGTATTATGCACTCTGCTTGCTTGTAGTGACAACTGTTTTCAGGAGAACTGCTGGCAGTGGGCCAGGTCATTCTAACCTTCCACTTATTTCAGTGCACAGTCCAATTCGAGCTAGTGAAGCACTGAAGTTATTGCCAAAGGAAGCGGTGATGCTACTGTGGTACCGGGCCTTAGCGTTTGAAATTATTTGTGATAATCAATAAGCATGATCAGCAAACAAAGCAAAACCCATGCCACATGTTAATACTGAGTCAAATTAATTTTATTATGCTCCATGATGAATTGCCACCAGTGCAACATCCTATTCACTGTACATTTCAAAAAAAAAAAAAAAAAAGAAAAGAAAAAAAATCACATACCAATAATTTCAATTTGATGAAATGGAAAAAACTAAACGATTGAGACATTTTCAGAGTATAAGCGGCTAGCAAATATTGTCTATGCATAGTGCCAAGATACAAGCCTTGAGTTCGTTTGTGGATTTGCCAAGGCTACTTGGACTGTCAATTCAACCGACTTTGTTACAACAGTTAGCAGTAGTGATTTAATGCCATGAAAGTCCCCTGCCTATACCAGAAAGCAGGGAATGCAGAAACATGCAGCGGTGACAATAATTTAGCCTAACTGTAACTGTAGTCATGCCTCGACTTAAAACCATACGATATGCTCTTGAAAGCAAAAACATTTGAACTTTTGTGCAATAGCATGGGATACACCTTGTATAAAGAAAAAAAAAGTCAGAAGCCTGTTTGGCAAGAGATTCATGGATTACACAAGCATCCCAACTATCCAGACATACAACATCAAACCAATCCCAAACTTGCTTGTTCTCTAGTCTGGAAGCATGTGCTTAATTCATGCTAATAAGTAACGTCTTTGGAGGTCACCTGAGCAGTGCCCACTTTAAAATGCCCCTCATGGTATCAGAACTACAAAGACAGGATACAAAAAAAGAGAAGCTTTCACTGAAGGCCATTTAACACCCCCTTCCCATGGGCACACATTCTTAATCCTACAAGACAGCATTTACCCAGGCCTCAGCCACACCGCTCACAGTCCTCAAGCTGCACTAGCAGCACTGCTAGTTAAAAAGTCTTACCCAGCAGCAGGCAGTGCTGTGAATGCAACTGCAAGGGGGGGGAGAAGAAAGGTACCTGGGGAAAAGAAATCTCTTCTCCCAAGTCATGTGCTTAAAAAGTTATTCTCTGAATAATTTAGTTTCAGCTTTACTGCACCTCCTTCCCATCTGCGACATTTTCCATCCCCTTTCTCTGTATGAAGTTTTTAAAAAGCCACTGCTAGACACATATTATAAACTGCACTAGAAATCCAAGCCACGTCATGCAGGTCCAGCCTGCTGATATCAGGCCAACACTGGGTTTCGGTAAATACAATTCTGTCCAATATATCATGACAAGAGTAAAAGGGGGGGGGGGCTAGGAAGAAAGCTTATATCAATTGTATTCCAAATAAGTCTGACTTGAAGCATTTTGCATCAGTGAGAAAAGTCATATTTCTAATCTCCCCTACCTTATTTGCCCCTCCCCCGCAAATAGAACTAGCATTGCCAATGCCTATCCTTAAAACACATCACTGTGTGTAAAGATAGATACCTTAAAAATATTAAATCTGTTAGTAAGGATGAAAATTAAGATGAGAACTTAATTTCTCCAGGATGAACTGGAATGCTAGTTCCAAGCACAGGGCCTCCATCTTTGAAGATCACAAACCCTTGATATTAAATTCTAAAGAACACAAAAGACAATACCGCAATAAGGGAGTTCAGTACATAGAAAAGAAAGCAGTAACTCCGTAACAGTAAACTTCCACAAGTTTTTTTGTTAAGAGATCTCCAAGCTTCCTTAAAAGCCAAGAGGCTCAGCTGGCTCTCTATCCACTCTCTTCTGGAGGTCTAAAAGAGAAGAGAGGAAATAGGACAACACTGACCTACAATAACCCACAATTCATAGGAAAGCTTGTGAGGAATACGGAACTGGACTGCAGCATCATCAGCACTAGTGGGCTGATGAACTAAGAGCCCATCCAAACTGAACTATCTGGCCCAAACGCACAGAGACTAGAGGTTGAAGGAGGTCAAGGGGCTTGATGTGAAAAACATCAGTGAGGAGCTCAAGCGTCTCCTTCCACCATTGTTCCCATCACATTAGGGTCTCTTGTCACAGTCAAGAGAAGCAGATATTTTATTAAGGCATCCATCCACATTTCATTGCTTTCCATTTTTAGATGCAGGAGCTGGTGCCTTTAAGTGTGTCGTTGGTTTGTACCATAAGCCATCAAGACTTCAGAGTTACAGTGCTTTAAGTCCATTTATTAGTACACCAATGGTCCTACATGTTTTTAAAAACGGATTTAAACCCCAATGTTAACCCCAAGCAAATATTAAACCACAGCCCTTCGGTAAAAAAGATTATATAAAAATAAATAAATGACTGCAGCAGATGCCATAAAGGTAGACTCTTCTTCATTGTAAAAGGTAGCAGGCAAAAAAAAAATCATTCACAAAGGTAGCATACATCAAAGATGTTGTGCTCCGTGACCTCAACTGGGACTTGGCATACGAGGTTTCAAAAGCTTTCCCAATGGCACTGCTACAGAATCAGGGGGGAAATTTTCACAACCATTTTATTTTCTAGTGATTGTTTGATGTAATAGCTTAATGCTAAAGTGTAGTGTTATGAAGTCCATTGCTTTAGTCAGCCTCATTCACATAGCATAGTTTCCAAGAGGAACCGGCTAATCAACTAGGAGCTGCATTGCTTAAATAATGTAGTGCTATACTAGGTTTTAATAAGAAAATTTAGGTACAGAAAAGTAGGGTATGAAAATAGTGTTTTTTTCCTTCTTGCATTATAACTAAATACATTTAAAATGTTTGTCAGTCTCATACATTATGTTAAAACTCCCTTATTGATGGAATGGAAAGTATTCACATGTACACTGAGCAACCTGATATAAACTGCCACACATTAAGTAGGGAGTAGCTTTTGTAGAGGATTATGACAAACCTTTACAGATTAAATGAGGTATTGCACAGATTAATAAAAAAGCAAAAGGCAACAAAAATATACAGCAAATCGGTAGAACATTTACATGATAATTTTACAGAATCCATAGACAGAAAGTAGTTTAGTAATTCACCTTAAAAATATATATATTTATATGATATATAATATATTGGATCAGTCATCCCATTCATCGTCATCCTCAAAGTCTTCTTCATCTTCTTCATCCTCATCTTCATCTAGTGGCAAGAAATATTTGTTAATTTGTATGAAACACTCAGCAAAACTCAGTCTTTTTCTTTAGTATGATGGCAATTTAGAAACTGGCATTTGTACGGTAAAGATGGAAAGCATGTGGAAAATAGAAGGAATAAGGATCTGAGCTTACGAGGAAGGACTTAACAGATATTATTTCGCTTTAGTCACCAGCTAAGCCTAGATTCAGTCGACCTATGGTTACACAGATTGCGCACTGTAAGAGGCAGGGGGATCAGCAATAGTGAGCAAACCATCTGATATTGTCCCTGAGAAACCCCCAATGAGCTTCAGAGGAACCTGAGAGGATCCTAGGTCCCGGTCACAAGTGCCAGATAATGCTACTTCCCCCATAGTAATTTGATGCACCACTGCGCGATCAGACGCAATTCTTTGCTGCGTGTTTCTGGTGCATTTCAACGAGGGATCACTGATGCAACAAGAGCGCTCCAGTGCAATCACACAGAGATGTCTGTCGGCGGCCTGTCGCAAACCTATTTGCTACTGCACTTTCCCAGGTATTTTTAAACTCTGCTTCTTCGTAGGGGCGAGATGGGTTGACGATAGATGCAGGATGCTTGCCAGATGTTCCCGTGTGATCGCGCCTGTAAAATCTGCCCGGCATTCGTCCCTCTCGCACTGCTAATTCTGAATGTGATTGGAACCCTAGTCTGAAAGCCACTGCATTAAGCAAAGCATTAAGAAGTTATCCTACTCCGGTCATCCCTAGGCTCCACTCTCTCTTCGGCAGATGACATGCAGTATATTGATGTTTTCATAGACCTACCCACAGAACTTACTGTTCTGAGCAGTAATAGTTTTGTAACACAATACCAGTTTTTTCCAGTGTAACTACTTAGCACTTCCATACTGCTGCCTGCTCCTCTCTTTTCAAAAAATGCTTTGAGATATCTTCAGCCTGCTTTTAATTTAGTCATCTTAAATGATTTTACAGCCTTCTGCTATTCTTGTTTGCACCCTCTCTCAAACATTAAAAAGGTCACAGAGCAAGTATGCTACTGTTCATGTTTCTTCATAGCAAAGAGTAGATTCCCTTGCTTTCCTCTCTCTCAACCAAATGTGAGTCACAAATTCAGATTCTTCTGGATGGAGGCTCAAAAACCTTTGATGAGTCTTCAAAAAAACTATTTGCAAAATTCCTACCCTTCCTTGTACGCTTCTTGCAGATAAGCCAGCTATTCAGTTCAGAAGCAGCGCAGCAAAGAATCTTCATAAATAAATTATGCTGATTGAAACAAACGTTTTATAATTACATCCACTGTTCTGGTTGGGGCCAGCAGAATTTTACGGTACTATGCATTAGCAAACTTGTGTTAACAGAAGGGAATTTCACATTACCAAGTTTCAGCTGGTTTGAAGCCGTTTTTGATCTGTCTTGAAGTAAACCGGTACAGGGCTGCCATTTCACACCTGCCCGAGCCGGATCAGAAGCGGTTCGGCAATTCAGACTGCACCGCTTTGTTTTCTCGCCATTTCCCACCTACCCGAGCCATCCTTTTTTTTTTTGAATGGTCACTTTAGAGCACTATAACACAACCTCAAAATAGTGATGGGATTCCGATGGGATCGCTATGGCGCTGTTTTTGTGGTTGTGTTATAGCGCTATAGCACTCTAAAGCGAATGTTCAAAACAAAAAAAAAAAGCTGGAGATCGCCCGTGCGGGCGAAAAACGGTGAAAAAAAGCGTTTCGGATCCAGAAGAAGAAACTGAAGACTATTTGGAAGCGGTTTACAGGTAATACGATTCAGCCCCGTTTCCTGAACAGGACAGAAGCGTTTGTGTGTGAAAGTACAAATATATTCCGGTAGGGAACCGGTTCTAAAATGGTTCTGTCTGAAATGTCAGACCAGAAACTGTTTGGGAACCGTTCCTGAACCAGAATATATTGCCTGTCTGAAATTCCATAGAATGTTTGTATTTAGTTGCTCATACTAGCCAGTTTCAATACATTTGCTCAGATCTCACGTGAAACCACAGCACCTGGAAAAGCAGTGCATAAACCTAACACTGCACTAGGCCTAAACTTAAAGCTAACCCCCTACCCCGACCCCCAGCTGCCCTTTATTTGACCCAGACCCATGGTAGCAAGCACTTGCTGCCAGCAGTTCAGAAGTGGGTCAAAAAGAATTAAAACATTAATCACTTTATTAAAACATTAATGTTGTTGACTATTATGTACCACTGAAGTTGAAGTGCACATTTGTTTAAATGTTTGTGCAATAGGAACCAATACTAACACTACTAAGAATGCCTGCTTGGTTTAATAAGGAACATGGCTATGTGAATTTTGTTCAGAGACTATGTGCAAAAGACTCCATTTTTGTTTTCTACAATATAGTACAATAAATCAGTTGTTAACTACATTCCAATGCCACATGTATCATTCATTCAGCAGAAAACATTAAACTAGGGCATTATTGCCCAATTCAATATTCCTTAAGTTCAAGGGCATTTTCCTTCGGACCACCCTGAAAGAAAAACTCTGACAGAGTAGTCAGAAATGTTAAATTTTTCCTCAGCAATGCCATGTACCGCTTAGGCCCAAAGATGCCAAGAGGGGCTACCCTTAGTTCACTACTCTTAAGCAAGTGCATACCAGAGTAGGCGGGGTGTGAGGCTGGCCAAGGACAATGTCTGCTTCTAGCCACAAAAATAACACTCAGGCTTCCAACACAGTTATGCCTACATAACCCCTTTCTTGCTGAATAATCAAGCATATTGTTAAACTAATCTCTGTTTTTTGTGGTTGCACTGGGCAGGCCCTAACACCAGATGAGAATTTAAGAAGGGGACTTTGTGAGGCTCATGTTAGCTTGCAGCCTCAGAGGATCATTACAGTTTGTTACAATACGTATGTGGAGTTTAGGGTGGTGGTGGTGGAATGGACTGAAAGTAAAGCCATGTGCACCACCACATAGCCAAAGGGTGAGAAAACTATGGTTGCAGTAGGCATTAAGTGGTTTGTTTTCCCTCATCTCATCCAGTTTTCCCAACCCAAACCCTGCCAAAACAAAGCCATAGTGCCAAGAACCAGCATGTCGTGTCCCGAGGAACAGATTTGTCATAGTAACAGGCTCATTATTTGCCCTGGACTGTAGCCTCACAGCCCTCCTAAAAAGGATTCAAAGAGCAGAGAATGCATAAGGAATGATATCCAAATAACTTAGAGGGTTAAATACTTGTGTTAGGCAGGCACAGCTTTCTCACTCTAATGAATAAAATTCATTTCAAAACAATTCACCTGTGTGCCTTATGAAGGGAGTGGAAGCTGTCGGGGCACATGGTCTCTTGCAGAGGGTCTATGTAGGAACACCCTCTGTTAGCAGGTAATGTTTGTAGGAAGACAACAATGCTGTAGCCCAAATAAGTCAGACACACAGTAGTATCTGCTGCTAGCATCTTGTATGGCATGGGGGAGAGATAAGACACTTAAGAGGTTTCTTTAGTTGCCTATGTGTGTTTGGTGTGCACTGAGGTCAGTGGCAAAAATTTCCAAATGCAGCTTCTCTCTTCTTATGCTGCTGGTGGCCAACAGTAATGAACTTGGGTGATGTAGTGAGGCTTTGCCTCAACTTGGGCGTAATAATAATAATAATAACAACAACAACAACAACAACTATTGTATGGCACTGTGTGTAGAATAGCCAGGAGATGCTAAGACTGTCTCGCAGCCAGAATTTCTAGCTCTTTTAGCATTATGCACCATTAGGTGGCAAGCTAGACTTGTTTTTAAGGCAAGAGACATTTCAGAAGTGGTTTGCCATTGCCTGCCTCTGCATTATGACCCTGGTATTCCTTGGAGATCGCCCTTCCAAATACTAGCCAAGGCTGATCCTGCTTAGCTTCCAAGATCTGACAAGACTGGACTAGCCTGGGCAAACCTGGGAGCAAACAAGCAGGCAGAGATACAAGCCAGGTCCCTGGTGGGGAAAGACTGAGGGCACTGGAACCAGGAACTGCTGAGACAAGCCAGGTTTCAGTGATCACTTATGGATCCATTCTTGGTTTCACAAACATGATTTTACAGTGCATCTAACCCTGAATCTGTATTTCTACTAAAGAACAGGATACATTCCCAGAGAAAGAATGTTAATCAATTGCACAATGCAGATTATTGCCTTTTTATCTTAGAGATCCCACCAGTACATAGAACCATGAGTTCTGTGAGTGAGCTTGCACTTTATAGTGACTGACTGAACAAAGAGTGTTTTAACAATGTACCTGAAGAATGAATGGCTTTGCTCCTTTTCTGCATAACTTCCATTAGTGCTCCCACAATACCCGAGGTGGGTGCAGGCGTAGGAGGTGCAGTCTCTTGGCCATCAGATACCTTGGAAGAATGGAATACAAAACTATAAAAAGCAGCACATTTAACTCTTGTCTTCTGAGAGACTGCAAAAGCAAAACTTCATGTAAATGAAAACAGGTGTAGGCTGTGTATGGTATGTTCAACACAATAAGTTTCAGCAAAGTTTAGCAGCTGAAGTGCTAGATTAGGTGTGGAAGACCAAGGTTCAAAGCTAAGACTCCAACTGGGTAATATGGGACCTATCATCTTCTTTCCTAACTAATCTAACTCACAGGGTTGTTATAAAGGGAAAATGGAGGAGGGAAAACCAATGTATACTCCCTCCATTAGGCTTCTTGGAGGAAGGACAAGATAAACGTGTGCTAAGTAATAAATATGTTTGGCCCTTGCTAAAAGACTTCCTTGTGGAAGAGAGAACCTAATGTTTAAAACCAATGGCAGTTTAGAATAGTAAACATAGTGTCAATGCTAATACTTGTTAACCATGCCATTGCGTAGGCAGATCATGCCAATTTCACTTTCTTATTTCAAGCTGATGCACCAGTTGCTGATGGCAAATGATCAAAGAACAGATAAACAGGAACCTGGAACACAGGTTCCACAAAGGTTATAAACTCAAAAGACTGAAACACAATTGTTCCAACAACATGGTCGTATGTCAACCACAGCTGATATCGCCAGTGTATTTCTGGATTCCACGTTTCAAACAACTATGCTGGTAACATCTGAACAATGCCTATATGAGTATATCTAAGACTACATGTCTAATGCTGGATACAACCAAAAATGCAAAACAGCTGAAATACAAAAAACAAACAGCAAAACCTAGGAAAACTTTATTTCCTATATTAAGGAGTAGGACAAATAAGATTTATATCATCTTAGTGTTACAAATTCAGACATAAGACATTTGAGCATAGCATCATTCACCCTTTTCTCTTTCCCACTAATTCAGACCATGCCAAGGAGCTACATGCCTTTGGCATGTAAATCTTCTTTCAGACCATTCTGCTAAGGAATTTAAAGTTTGCAAGCAGAAGATAGAAAACCAACAATACTTACAGACTTCAGCTGTATACCCTGCCGTATCTGATCAAGCAGTGCATCTCTTCCTGAGCAAGAGACTGGCCGACTGTTCTGTTCCACTTTCTTTAACTGTGCACCTTCTCGGATTTGATCTAAGAGAGCAGCTTTGTTTCCTGAAGGAACTGGAAGCTGATGGTCAACCTCTGTTGGAAGACCAGGCGGTGGAGGCGGCCCAGGAGGGGGTGGGGGTGGCGGCGGGGGTGGAGGCACACATGAACCACCTGATGGGGGTGGAGGGGGTGGAGGTGGGCCTGGCGGTGCAGAGGAAGAATGAACTGGTGGGGGAGGAGGATACATCCTATTTGGTGGAGGAGGGGGCATTGCAGCACCAGGTCTAGAAGGTGGTGGAGGTGGTGGTGCTGCTGTTGGAGCTCTCGATGGTGGGGGCGGAGGAGCTCCTCTTCCCCTAGCAGGAGGTGGTGGCGGCCCTGAGCTATGTGGGGGTGGGGGAGGAGGTGGACCTCCCCTAGATGGCGGAGGTGGAGGTGGAGCTGGAGTAAATAAAAAGAAAAACCCACCCCAAACCAAAGATCAGTCAGTCATTTGTAAGTTCAAGTATTCACAATTTAAAACTTTAACCCAGTCTGACTACTTGTAATAGTGCTGTGTTGGTTTGTGTTTTCCCTACAGGAATTTTTAGCTCCATTTAAACTAAGTATGAATGACAGGGGTGTTTATCTAGCCCCAGACAGACCACAGTAATATTTTATCATCTCAAATTTGAACAATGTTTCTTATGTTCACATTAAATTCCCAACTAAATACATATTCTATCATGCTGATATCATAACGCATTCTTTTCCCATGTTGCAACAAGCTACATCTTTAATCTGGAGTAATCATAAAGTTCCTGAACAGGCCAGAACTGATAATTAACAGTGACATTCTACCTTTATTCTCATAAAAATACCACCATTACACCCCTAGGTTTGAATACAATGACTTCGTCCATTGATGGAAGACATCTCACCTAATGGAAAAGGTCATTTGATTCAACCCATAGCTTTCATGAAAAAATATATATCCAGAAAGTAGCTCAAAGCTTTTGGCCTTTGGATTAATTGAAGCTTGAAATTCATATTCTCTTGCATAGAACCCTTTGTGTCCCTGGGTGACTGGGCTGCTCAAATGTTACTCAAAATGGGTTAAGTCTTCGTAAGTTTTTCAGACGACTAACTGCTTATCATGAAGCAAACCAAAGTATCAATAGGAGTTTATTCATGCCCCTTGATGAAGATCTACTGAAGCCACCAAGTAGTACTGTACTGAAATGCAGACTCAAATTAAAAAATCTATTTATTTTGCATTCTGAGCAGAATACAGTTGAGGCAATTATCAAGCCCCTTAGATCAACATAGAGGCTACAGGGTGAATCTGAAATTCAGCCTGGAGAAGAAAGAATTGGCCCTTTGTAATAAGAAGGCCTGGGTGTGGTGAAGTGATGGAAATACCAGTCTTGGATGTGGGTCACACTTTCACAGAAGGTCAAGGTTACAGTTTGGGCATGTTCTTGGACACCGGGTGGATGGATGACAAGTATGGTGAAACAATACTTTTATCAATTTTAGCAGATTCATTTACTACACTCCTCTGCAGTACATGCCATGGTAACCTGTCATCTGGAGCAGAGCATTTACATGTGGCTGTTCTTGGAATCATCTTGGAAATAACAACTTGCTCAGGCTGTGGCAGCCAGATAAACTTCTGCTGCTGGCTGCAGAGAACACATACTATCCATTCTCTATGACCTTTGCTAATTGTGAATTTGACTCAGAAACATTTGGTCATTATTACCATTGGGGTGTGCATTCAGTATAAAATAAGCTGAATAAATACCTTATTGGTATTTTTTAGGTATTTCTTCAACCGAATACAGATTAGAGAACCTGATTTGGCTACCAATATACCTGAACCCAAATAAAAGCTGAAAAAATCCAGCTTTTATCCAGGCTCAGTTATACCTAATGGATGGTGGGCTCCTCTTGCAGCTTGCTACAATGCAATGCAAACTGTGCCACGTGTGAGTCAAGTCCAAAGCAACAAGTTCATCCACTTTCTGGGTGAACTCACCGCTTTGGAGTTGATTCATATGGGGTATGGCTTGCAAAAACCATATAAAAGGGAATGTGTTTCCTTTAAATGACTTTCCCCCCTCTGTTAGAAATGAAGGATGGGGGCACCTTCTTTTGGAGCTCATAGAATTGGACCCCCTTGTCCAATCTTTTTGAAACTTGGGGTTTTTTTTTTAGGAGAGGCACCAGCAGCTATGCTGCAAATTTGGTGCCTCTACCTAAAAAAAAAAAAATAGCCCCCTCCCAGAGCCCCAGATACCATGGATTGACTCTCCATTATACTCCATAAGGTATAATGGAGCCAAATAAATTCTGGTTTCCTGAATATTTACTGAATCCCAATACCATACCAATATTGGGATTTGGAAACACCAGGAAATACCAATATTTTTTGGGTCCAATAGACCCAAATCCAGAAAAAAACATTTTTTTCCCCTTACACACTCCTAGTTACCGTTACCTATGGTACTGATGCTTTCTCATCTGCTACTTCTTAGCCACTGAGCAGCTGGAGATAATGTGCTTTTTTCCATTTTGTGTCAGCCTGGTGGAAACCTCAAATCAGGCATGCTCTGTGAAAGCAGTTGCCATGGGCAATGAGCGATTCAAGACTTTGCTATGCTCAAGAGATCACCAAAGAGCCATTTGTATCCCCTGGGTTCTGATATTTAGATATATGTGGTGGAAAGTGCCATCAAGTTACAGTTGACTTATGGTGACCCTGTAGGGTTTTCAAGGCAAGAGATATTCAGAGGTGGTTTGCCATTGCCTGCATCCACATCACAACCCTGGTATTCTTCGGTGGTCGCCCATCCAAATAGTAGCCAGGGCCAACCCTGCTCAGCTTCCAAGATCGGACGAGATCAAGCTAGCCTGGGCTATCCAGGTCAGGTCATTAGATATATACTCCTGCTGATTATGGATCTGTCTTATTTCTTAGGTAATTCATTATTGGAACTTTTTAATTATGTTGTTGCAGATAATTTTGAGAACTCATACTGAAATGTGAGTAACGAATTCTCAAATAAAATGTAGATACACCATATGTTGTCCAAATGGGGCAAGACATGCATTTAGGAAGATCGGTAACTGGCTAAGCAAAGTGAGGCCACTGGTTCAACTTGCCTGTTCATATATTTGATCCATTGTTTGCATTTTTTGAGCAAACTTTGTTATGCAAAGTCTATGCCACAGCTGTTTTAGAATTGTGGGGAGGAAATATAGGGAAGATACAATAAACATTGCAATGAAAGAAAAAGGTTAAGACATGGTCTGTCTCAGCAGTGAGAGACCACATGTTCTACAATATGAAACTTTCCCACCCCCTCAAAACACAATCCACCCCACCTCTGTGATCACCAACAATTTGCCCAGTCTTAAACAGTTCACTCACATCACAGCCCATAAGCCAGTCATTTATTGATAAATGCAATCCATTTAGCCAACTATGGAGCAAATCCTAACATCACCATTTGTAAGTACAGAGACTTGCTATTAGAACACACACAGAAAGAGAAAAACCAGAAGGGAAAAAGCTTGCTTCAAAGTAAAAAAATCAAAATCTTAAACACATGCACACTTCAAATCATCATACATTATTATATGGAAGTGAATAAGTTAGTGTTATAAACTGACTGCAGCATGTTTCATTTGCCAAGAATTCAAACAAATAGAAAACATGCTAGCTAGCCAAATAAAGTGGCTGTAATTCAAATGCTAATTTGTAAATCTGATGTTCCACTTCTGTTTTACTATGTTTTGCCCAAGTGTTTTATGCACCATGTTCCACATACAACCACAATGTGAAGAACTTCAGTTCATACATACCACTCCAACGTGGCGGACCTAGATCATAAACATTTAAATGTATTAATGTTCTCTGAAGCCCCCCCCATCCCACTTGCTTCCTCGACTCCATCCTCATAAAACAGGGGACTCTCTAACCCCTGCTGCCTGCTCAACACGGATAAAGTCCTCACAGCAGGTAAACTTTCTGTGATGGTATGATCTAAATTTTGAACTAAAATAACATGTTTATTTGGCTTCCCACCTTTAACTCTAATTGACCTGGTATTTTTGGCCACTGTCTAACAGAGCGTTGGACTGGATGGGCCATTGGTCTGATCCAGCATTGGCTTCTTTTATGTTCTTCTATACTTCCCCAAAAATGCAGAGATCATCCTCTTAAAAAGGACACCTGCACCCACAGTTGGAGCTGTGTTCCTCGTTTTTGGCTCAGCAGTTCCTACTGCTGAAGTGAGACACGCCACTTTCTAAACTAAACAGAGGCTTATCACGGATACATAAATATGCTGCTTCTATAAATCAAAGT
This sequence comes from Gekko gecko, assembly GCA_029375565.1. Classification (NCBI taxonomy): domain Eukaryota; kingdom Metazoa; phylum Chordata; class Lepidosauria; order Squamata; family Gekkonidae; genus Gekko; species Gekko gecko. Next base: position 127,535,307 of record JAPDNY010000005.1, read on the forward strand.
TGAAGCAAGCTTAACTTGAATTCAGTACAGTTTGCACCCAAGTGTGTCTAGAAATGTAGAACGGTGGGGGGAGGGGGAGTTATGTATTCTAACATGCTTGCTAATAGGATGCCATTTGTAATTGGGAGAGCCTGCCAATGGTGTATGAGCTTGCCGAAAACTGTTTCAATATTTTGAAACAAAAAACAGCAAGTGAACTGCATGAAGAAATGAGGACTCACCTTGTCTACGTAACTCGTTTTTAACAGCTTCTACTCCTCCTGTTTTTTCAATAAAATCATATATAACCTTGGATGTTTCTTTGTCTTTCAGCTGGGCCTCTGAAATTCCACACATATCAAACAGTTTTTTCAGCTCTGGATCCAAGTTGTTAACCTAAGGGGAACAGAGTTATGTGCAGAGTTAAAGACAAGCTTATGCCACAGACCAGTATTTGAAGGAAAAGGGTTTCTCCAACTGTTATTTTGCCACACAAATCCATAGCTTGCACTAAGCTTTCTACTTGCACTAAGTACTTCAAGGGAAGAGGGAGGATGACATTTTTTGTCTACTTGCCCTGTAGCCCTCCACTGTGACCTCCTTTTGATGCCCAGTGACCTCCTGGGGTACAGTTTTGAGGTCACAAAACACTGCAGTGGGACAGAGGAGACAAGAAGATTGACATTTATGCACGGGTGCTCTGCTAGAGTGGAACAAGACCCAAGCGCATGTGATTCACAGTAATGTAACAAATAGCCAGATGTACTTCATTTCCAGTGAGAGTTCTATTTTTGTATATGAAGCTTAAAGCAGGGTTGTAGTGCAGCTTTAAATCTTGTATGAACCAAAATGGAAGGGAAAGAAATGCAGAAGAGCCTGTTACTTGGCTAGCACCAGCTGCCTAATATCTAGCTGACTTTGTTCTCCTGTTTCACTGGTATTTTAAGGCCTGGGCATGCCCACAAGTTCTATCCCTTGGGCGTAAGCTGAAGGACAAGAGCCAAAGAGCTGCAACCTGGAGCTGGCAGGAAGATCACTATCACGAGCACCACCCTGTCCCAGGATGTTGCCATGAGGTAGCTGTGGCGTCGCCGCCTTTCTATATATGTAATGGCACTGTATTCAGTTTATGATCTTATGAGGTGACTGATCAGTCCTAATTCCTATCTCTGAGGACTGATCAGCTCACCCTTAACAGTAGTCTCTTCGGGGTTTCCTTTAACTTCTGGAATTATGGAGGACAACTGCCCAGTATTATTCTTCCCCACAGAATCAGGCACAAGAGCTTATAAATGTCACACAGTACAGATCTTTATTATACAGAAAACTTCAACAGGGGGATGGGATATATTTACACAGGATTCTTTGGCTACTTTGTAGTATAAACATTTCACTTTGCCTTTTCATAAATTGTAGGCTTATTACTCTCAAGTTGACTCAGATGTTCTTTGGTTCACAAAACCTTTCTCTGACTCCACTCTCCAGAACCTGTTTTGTGGTTACCTTTGGACTTTAACTGCCTGGCCTCCTGAGTCTACTGGTTCAACAAAACCCAGCTCTCCAGACTCCTCCAGACCCTTTGTCCTTCCTTAGCCAACTTAAGTTCGTATGGAGCAGGGTACTTGTGGTTTGTGACCCCTGAGGTCTTTTACTTTTCACTCTCTCACCACTCTCCTCTTTATGTTAGAGGGTACCAGTGCAGAGGGCTTTTTCAGCCACAGTTTTTCACTTCAACTGCTCTCAAGCTAATTCCACTGAGCTCATAGGCTGTTGTCTCTCAAAGCTCTCTCAGTAACTCTCCCTGTGTGTTAACTCTCTGTCACCAATTTACAAACTCACTGACTCTCCCAACAGTCAGCTCTCAACTGTCATTTCTGTACAGTTATCTGTCACTCCTCTCCCTGAGAGTTCCGAGCCATCTGTCCCCCACCTCTCTCGGTGTCATGTGACTCAGCAGCTGCTGGGTTTACCTTGCTGCTGTCCATAAACCTCTAATTCCGTCACAATCACTCATGAGAGAGAGGAAGACCTGCTTTGTACTCAGAAGCCTCCTCTCCAATTTCCCCCCTCCCTTATTTCTACTGTATGCTCCTTTAGGTCCCCACTGGGGAGATACAGAGGCTACAAATAAATAAAATGTATGAATTACAGATACCCATTCCACCTGTTCCACAGAAGCAATGACTACATATTCACATAACTTGTAAGAAGCAAAACACATACAAACTCACATACTACAATGCTAAGTTCTGAGAGGCTTGCCATTACACTTACATCAAAACCTGTATTTGGGTCCCAGCCCACATGCCCAATATGCCTAGAAGAAAGGAAAACAAAAATCAGAAGGTCTAGTACACATAATTATGAGGTTAAAACAACTATATTAGAATATGTAGTCTTCAAAACAATTAAATTGCAAGTTGGAATCATTCACCTGATAGAAGAAAATTGGTTAGCTTAGGATAAGCAAAAGATGGCCTCAGTGCATGAGACATTCTGTAAGATTTTGCACATGTCATTTGGACAGCATCAACAGATTACTGCTAGTACTGTATCCTAGAAACATCAACAATAACTAAGGGAGTTTAACATTTTTGAAAGCAGACTCCCCAAGGGCTTAAATAGGCCATTCTGTACTAGTGAAACTCATATTTCGTTTCTGAAAAGTCTGATAACCATGGAAACAGCCTCTGTGAATAAGAAGCTCAGCTTCTGCACAAGCTGCAATTTTGCTATATGCCAGACACAGCATGAACCATTTATTTGATTTAATCTTTGTGCTCGGTGATACAGCTCCTACGAAGTCTCTAGCACAAATTAATTCTGAACTCCATTAGAAATCATAGTTGTTGCTGAATGCATTTAAGAGTTTAGTACCAATATAACAGTGATTTTCAAGTTTCCCACACACAGGGAAACCTTTCTACATTGATTTGTCTGCCCAAGGACTCCTGTACCTCCACCATCAAAGCTTTGAATGATGCTAGAGATTCCGTGGTACATTCTAGCATGAACACTCAGGACACCAACCAGACTTTACTGTGATCTTCTGTGAGTGAAGTATGTGTTCAGAGCTCCCCTGCAGTGTACAATAAAGGCAGACAAGTAGCTTTTCAAGGAACCTTCTACCATTATTGACTGCTCTTCAAGAAAGCTTGTTATCTTTTGTGTACAACTTTTAATGAAAAGTCTGGGTTGTGGCACTTTACAAAAAACTGTAACTATAATCTCTGGGTTCATGTGCCTCTCATGCTGACCCCTCTCATTTAAAGATAGATAACAACTATGTAGTTGCCACTGTGGTTATTACTTTCAAAAACAGTCAGCCACGTTTAACCATACGGATTTCTCACAGCCATCTGAAAATTATTTAGTTTTCTATAGGGGTGCATGCTCAGTATAAACCAAACCAGAATATTTATTTATATATTTGTTCAATTTCTATTCCACTCTCCCCCATGGTCATGGATTTCAGAGCAGATTACAAAATAAAGAGATAAGCACAAACAATTTAACAATTAAAACAAAACATACACAACAGATTCAATTAAGCAGATCGTATAAAAAACTATTCCACTGCTCCACTGTCCCAGGGAGAGAGGAGAGGGAAAAAACAAAGGCAGTATATAAATAAAACTCCCTGGTCTCACCCATATGCCTGGCAATATTTTGCAGGCCCTGTGAAATTGAGCTAAGTCCTGCAGGGCTCAGGTCTTGCTCGGGAACGCATTCCATAGAGCAAGAGTATCAAAGAGAAGGCTCTAGCTCAAGTTGAAGAAGAAGAGACTGGATTTATACCCCGCCCTTCATTACCTGAAGGAGTCTCAGAGTGGCTTGCAATCTCCTTTCCCTTCCCCTCCCCACAACAGACACCCTGTGAAGTAGGTGGGGCTGAGAGAGTTCTCTCGAGAACTGCTCTTGAGAGAACAGCTTTGAAAGAACTTGTAACTGATCCAAGGTCACACCAGTAGCTGTATGTGGAGGAGTGGGGAATCAAATCAAAACTGTTAGAAGAGATAAAAAAAGATCTTAATACATGGCAGGACTTAAAAATATCATTTATGGGTAGAATCGCCGCAATTAAAATGAATATTTTACCACGCTTCTTATTTCTGGCCCAATGCCTCCCCATTCTAACAAATAAAAAACTTTTTGAAGATTTGAACCGAGTAGTTAAAACCTTTATATGGCACGCTAAAAAGCCAAGAATTAACAGAAGACTACTATCAGATAAGAAAGAGAGGGAGGCCTAGGATTTCCAGATTGGAACTTATACTATCAGGCCGCAGCTATGGGATGGATACGAGATTGGATCCAACTAGAAGAAGACAGAATCTTAAAACTAGAAGGTCACGATCTACCTATGGGCTGGCATGCCCATATCTGGTATAATATGGACAAAAAACAACAAATCTTCGAAAACCATATTATAAGAGGACCATTGATGAAAGTTTGGAGAGAAATTAAAAAGAGGTACTATCCCAAAATTCCGAATTGGATCTCCCCTTTAGAAGCCTTTGTCTTGCCATCATTATGGTTAAAAGAAAAAAAATTAACTTATGAAAAACTTCTGACAGAAAATAAAGAACTAAAGTCACTAGATTCACAAGAATTTCAAAAAATAAACTTAACCCCCTGGGAAAAAATACAGTTAAAATCCAGATTTGTTAAAGATAAAAAAATAAACTTCATGAGTACACACTCCCAACTAGATAAAATCTGGTTGTCGTCAGCGGACAAATTAATACAAAAACTGTATAACTTTCTTATAACTGAAGAATTAGTAGATGAAATGGTAAAACCAAATATGATCCTCTGGATGAGGGATATAGGGCATAACATTACTTTGGAACTGTGGTCCAGAACTTGGAGCTCTCTCAAGCTGCTCAGAGCCACAAACTACAGAGAAAATATCTATAAGATGTTTTTCAGGTGGCACTGGACGCCGGACAGGGTAGCAAAATGCTATAAAGGGGCATCAGATGTATGCTGGAGATGTAAAAAAAGGTGGGAACGTACTTACATATCTGGTGGAATTGTGAAAAAATAACAAAGTTTTGGAAAATGATTAAAAAAATAATTGAAGAATTAACCAAACTGAAGTTAGAATTAAAACCAGAATCTTTCCTACTGAACATGCTACCGGAGGAAATTAAAAAGGTAGACCAGAGAATTATTTTTTATATATTGACTGCAGCGAGAATTATGGTTGCCAAATGTTGGAAAAAAGAAATCCTCCCCAATATAGAAGAAATAATAAATACTATATTGGAAATAGCTGAATTAGATAGGTTAAATCTTATACTCTCCGGAAGAGATGATTTAATACATGTAAATAGATGGAAAAAAATTTACGAATGGATTGAAAAGAAGAGATGAAAAAGAATCCAAAACCACTCCAACTGTATTTGTACAGGTTAACAGAAATTGGGGATTTAATGTATATCTATGTAATTTTGTCGGTGAAGTTGTTGACCTGGACTTTTATCGTTGTGTATATATGTATATAGGTCAAGAAAAACTTATAAATAAAAATATTTTTTTTAAAAAGGAAGAAAGTGGCCTAGTTTTGCCATCCAACTCAGTTAAACCTCTGAGTATTGAAAATTATCTGTCACAGAAGAAAGGCACTCTACTCATACACAGGGAAGCATAATACAAAGTTCTACCTTCACAAAACAAAGAAGAGTTGCTTTTGAATATGCTTGCCTAAATAAAGTTTAGCTACTAAAGTAAACATACATTTATCATCATCGTAAGCAACTACCACCTAGCAAAGGCAGAAAGGGTACTGAACACTTACTATACTAAAAGTTCAGTTGGGCCTGATGCTGTGGCTTGGTTTGGGCTGCATGCCTCTTGTGTGTATCATTATTAAACAGTTTAACAGATTTCAATAGTTTTTTCACAGCCTATTTTGGTAGTGCTGAACACCCTGATCTCCTCTCCCCTCCTCCAAAATAATCATTCCACATCATTATGTAATAAGATGACACTGCTGAAATCCTAGAGTAGACACTGAGCTGTTCATTTCATAACATCTGCCTAGCTGCATCTTAAAAGACTTTGCAGTTTGCTTTCTGACCACCACAGGGAAGAAGATTCCTTTCTGGATGGAGAAGTTGCTTTTCTTGATGGCATCCAGCCAATGAAAAGCCTGAGAACTGATAAAGAAGCCCTACGACACATATGTAGACAGAAGTTCCAAGTTTTCATTTTCATCTGCTCAGTGCACAGCAGTGTACAGGTGATAAAAACAAACACTGGAAACCTTTACCTATGGAAAAATGACTGCATGTTATTCAGTATGATTAAGCCAAGCCTTTAGAACCCACTTATTGCTAAACAGTTTGTTTCTACAATGCATATTTTGGACACAGAGTAGGCATTCTTACTGAAAGTTGCTAGGAGTCCCAATATCTGCCTTTGTCAGTCTTTTCTTTTTTGCTTTTCCTTTTTTCTTCTCTTTGGTATAGGGGATATTGTTGACTTGGGAACCATAAAATCTATTGGTGGTGATTTCTGGGTTTTTGATGTCAACAGTTGCCATTGGTAGACTTGGACCTGCAACAATACAAATGCATTTTGTGTTTTCCCATGCAACAATGGGCTGAGCACATAATTAGAAATCACATGATCCAACAAATTTGGTGAAGCCAAGCAGGTCTGGTCAATGTCTAGATAGAAGACCTCCATCTACCACATTGGCCCCCATGATGAAAGAAAAGTAGGAATAAGTAGAAGAGGGTCTCTAAAATGTTACACAGCAACACATCAGTTCTAGATTACAGTGTCTCAGGACTTTAGATTCTGCCTCTAAGAATACTGTAACAATATTATTCCTTACATGCAAGGCCAGTTTTTACTAATGATTTTTGTAATTTTGTCAACTGGCCTTTCACACCCATCAAAGTACCTTTGTCTTTGTTAGTTTAATCATGTTTTAAAAAAAAAAAAGACCCTGTTGTGCTCGCTTTCTCTCTGCACACTTCTGGGGGTGGTAAGGGACAAATGGCCTGCAGAAACTTGTTTTAACAAGCAGATGGGCAGTCACTGAATATGGTATTATAATGTTTTCTTATCAAGGAACATTTTCCCATAACTCATGTAGATTGTCAAGTTTGGTTTTTGAATGTTAACTGAATGTAGTCTACGTTTCTTCAATGTGTTTGATAGACATATTGATTAATGAAATGGCAAAGTACACTAATGTTAACTCCCCAGTGCTCTAAATTCAAGAAAATGCTCTTTAATATGCAACTCACGAATGTTTAATATGTCAAAATTGACGCTTTTCTCAAAGAAAGTTTAATACTTTAGATCTGGTGGCATTTGTTGTCTAGACTTCCCTCAAATCCTTATTTCCAACACATTTTAATGCCCCAAGACCTGCTGTGCTCATCACAGCCTATGAAAAACCATACTTACTATTAATCTGTAGATGTGTGTCATTTGAAGAACTTCCATTTTCTTCCAACACTGCCATATTTATATCCAGCAAAATTTTCCCCATCATAACACAGGCTCCTTCCCCATCAGCTGTCGACAGCTCAATGAGTGAAGACGAAAAGGGCCTATAAAGGTCATCCTTAGGAAGAACTTGGCAATACAGTGGCCCTAAGCAGCCACTGATGTTGATATCTGGTATGTCTTCAGAAGACTTTCCGGAAAACGTAGTACAAAACATTGCACTATTTGTGCAACTTCTGTATATTTCTCAAGTGCTGCCTTTCTGGTGGAGAGCCTGCTGCAGATTAAACCAGATTCTAGCTTCTGAATTAAAGTGCAAGTAGTCCACATCATTCTGGGTAAGATTTTTTTTTAACTAATTCTAATAAATCCCCATTTTCATCCCAACCATTATGATGAAAGGTCAGCAAAACCACTACTAACTGATTCACTCTAGGGAGACTTTTCCATTACCAACAAGAATAAAGACACAAATCCCAGGAAATTACAGGCTAATGCATTTTATATAACCCTTAATGCCAATTTGTTTAATTCTACCATTTTTACGATGCATCCTTAAGACAGCCTTCTAAAAAAAGGGTGTTTTCATTTCAAAGGCATCTACCATGCAACATTTGAGATATTAAAAAATACAAGGGTAAAAAAACCCAATAGTAACTGAAAGATGTGCAGATTCTGCAGATAGCCTGATGTCAGGAAGTTATCAAGTGACAGATAAATCAGCTTTGAAAACCTTTGTAACATTAGCATATGCTAAGAGCAAGCAGTATGTCTCCAGGATTCTGACATTTGCTCAGCAATGTTGACTTTTGTTCATTTTTCAGAACTGCTCTAATGGCCCTGTCTGTGCTTTTCTTAAGATAGTTTTATAGTACAGTTTTTAACTGAGTGGGGCCCTACAGCTAATAAGCATTCACTTACAGACTGAAGCACAAATCAGGTCATAGACAGTGAGGAGCTAAGGAATTAAGTGAAATTAGGAGCTAAGGAATTAAGTGAAATTTGGAAATTTGGAAACAAGGAGCTAAGGAATTAAGTGAAAAATGTTTGAAGAGGAAGGCAATAGATGATTAACACAAGGAAAATCTTACCATTTGGTAGATCTCTCCTTTTCTCTGTTAAAAGGGAAAAAAGATATTTCAGTTCATTCTGGCATGAAGTTGTTAAAACATTTTTTAGATTTTCTTCAGAGAGCTGTTATTACTAGGCAAATGTAGGTCACATTTCAAACTGCTAAAATAGTTAGCTTTTTTTTTTAAAAAAAATTAACAACAAATATCCTTAATGGCCAGTAGATAAGCTCAAATCTTCCAAGCAATCTCCCAGCAGGACTGTGATTGATCAAGTAGGACACAAGCTTAGAGAGCCGGACTCTCAGTGCAAAGGGCAACTCAATGTGCTAGACCAAGAACAAATTTACTATTAAGATCTTGAAAGTCACACTTGATTTCAAAAAGGTCAGCGATCTAAGACACTTTGCTGATCATTCCTCCCACTCCCCATCTTAAACATGATCTTAGTGTTTCAAGAAGCTCTCTTGCACACATAGGGATGACGCCTGCTATTACGCAAACATCTTTTGATCACAGATCTTGCCCTCAGCAGCTCTCTAGGTGCCCTGAAAAGCCTCTGATGAGGACTGGGACTCTCTTCAGTTGTGTGGGGTGGGGGAGAGAAAGGGGAAAAGAGGTTGCAAGATGAAACTGTAATAAGGAAAAAATCACCTCCTTCAGGTAAAAAAAAGTAGCAGAGCAGCCCTATTCCCAGTTGGTCCTACTATACCCCCCCCCCTCACAGTGAGCCACGGTTTGCAGAAGAGCAAAGTCAGGAAGATGCTTCCATGAGCACCTTTTATTCACAGATAACAGGATCCAACCCACTGAACTTATTCCGTTCTAGACCAAAAAAGAAAGAAAAGCACCAGACAGGCAGAAATATTTTCTAGCTGCTAGGTTTTAGAAGAATGCTTCTAGAGTCATCATCATCCAACACTTGGGTATTTTTATAATTAAAATATACATCTGCTTCAAAATAAAGAAGGGAAGGTAAAGTGTGTATATTTTTGCAAGGAAAGTAATAATATGTTGTATTCCCTAACTTGTAAATATTCAGATTTTAGATTTAAGACAAATAGTACTAACAAAAAGAAGTAATAATGCTACAAAGGAATGGTTTAATATGCATTTTCAAATATGCAAATATTGGTGTATATGTGTGGTTGCAATACAGGATGACTTTGTATAAATCTATGCTGTACAGCAAATAACTACAACTTTCACTTCAATCTGGCAACTATGTATTTAAGTATTAATTTTACTAACCAAAGACCTGTGAGTCAAGTGATATCAGATTTCTCCTATTCTGAAGTTTGAAATGAGTGCCATGAACCAGTAAATCTACAACCATATTACTTAACTGCAAGTTCTACAGCAAGAATGGCTTCCAAGGCTACAGTACAGAATTAGAACTCCATCTGGTGGTTGAACAAAAGAGTTTCTGTACAAGAATGTATTAGCTGAAAAACTAAGCCAAATCACTAACTTGCAAGTTAGAACCCTCAGAATGCCCAAATATCTAAAAAAAAAAAAAAAAGTACTGGACTTCAGGAGGCATACTGGGTTGCTATAGCAAACCAAAATGGAAGTTGACATTGAGGCAGCAGCTACCTCCATTAAGATATGGTGGTGGTGGTGGTGATGAATGGGAGAGAAACAGAGCAGAGGGAATGAAATTCACCTTCCCTGTGAATTCTTGGGGGTTCATTTCTCATAACATATTACTGATTAAAAAGAAATATCAAAGTTACATCCAATACGGAAAGCTTAGAGGAAGAGGGAGAAAGAAGACATTTTCTGTAAGGACAAAAATTTAAACACTGGTAGAATCAGTAGCATTACACCAGAAAGTGTTTGTGTGTGCAGGGGAGAACTATTTGCAATAGCAGAAAAACCACTACCGGGCCACCAACACATTTATACATTTCCAGATACTCAATATAAATCATTGGAAGGGAAACTAGCAGGTAGTCTAATTTACTGATATAGAAATGCAGAGTGCCCTCCCCTCCAAATGGTAACAGTAGAAACGCCATATGTAGGGGGTGTGCAAAAAACACTTTTCCCCATGATTCGGATCTATTGGTACCAAAAATGTTGGTGTTCCAAATATTCCCGAATACCAGTATCAGTTCTGTATTGGGATTCATGTAAATACTCAGGAAACCCAAATTTATTTGGCTCCATTATAGCCTATGGGGGGCACCCCACAATAGAGAAGGGATTTAAAGATTAAATGCTTGCTGCATTCACTGTATGAGTCGTTCCGTCACGGTGGCACAACTCAGTGAGTGAACTCAGCAAGTATTTAAACTTTAAATCCCTTCTGAGTTCACTTGCAGAGTCATGCCACTCAGCGAGTGAACTCATTCTAGCCTTACCCAAATAAACACCGAATAGTATCAGCTTTTATTCAGGCAAGGCTATACCCCAAAAATACCAATAATGCATTTTTTTTTAGTATTTATTCAGGTCTGTATATACTGCGTGCACACCCTTAGCCACTTGCAAGAACGCTTACAAAATAATGTCTCCCACACTTAAAAAAACTTTATAAATATTCTGATCAAAAGTAATAAGCAGCAGACATAAGAACAATATTAGAACCTGGAGTAAAAACAAGCTTCTCCACTTTATTTTAGTGAAAAAACCTGACTAAACCTTTCTTTCATACCCAGGGGTCATTTCAAGCAGGAACGGTGTTCCAGGAGTAACAAGTAAACTCTTCCCCCCTCCTTTTCTACCGCCTCACCTCCAAGTGGGGCAAAGGGAGGGGGGAAGAAAGGGAATCCAGGGCTTCTTCTGACTGATAGAGGGGCCAGTGCACCAGCCCCTCTGACAGGGAGAAGCACCTGGGATCCATTCCTCCCCACCCCTTTCCCATCGCCTCACCTCCAAATGGGTCAAAGGGAAAGGGGGGGGAGAAAGGGAACCCAGCAGAAGCTTCTGCATGACAGCAGGGCCAGGCAGAAACATCTGAAAGGAGCGTGCCACCTCTGCGGAGCAACTCCAAAGACTGAGGGGATTTAAAGTTTAAATCCCCCCTCTCTGGAGTTGTGCTGCTGTGGCGGCACACTCCCTTCACTGAAGAGAAGGCAATTTGCCTTCCCTTCAATGATGGGAGCCTGCCGTAGCTGCCCCCACCTCAACTGGGGAGGATCATTATATCCTATGGAGACCCTATGGGGACAGTGCTCGATCTGGTCAGAATCTTCCACACCTAAGAATGTTTTCTGATGAAGATGTTTTTGGCTGACAAAATCAAAATATTTTGACAATTTGAACGTAACTGAACAGCTAACAACGACAACGTTTTTAATTTCAGAGTTTTTGCAGAAATATCAGTCCTGTTTGTTTATGGATCCCCCTGATGTCAGGGGGTGCGGCATATGCAAATAAGTTATGCTAATGAGTTATACTAATGTGCTCCTGTACCTCTTTTTCTACAAAATGACCCCTGTTCATACCACTTACCACCCGTTCCCGCCCTTCAAATTACTGTCTGTGACTTCATAGGAGAGAAACTTGTGGTTGCTGCTCATGTTGAAAAGCACATGTATAAACATCCCCAAAACAAAAGCAAAACACAGCATGTAATTCACATATTTAACCTATTTTATTTTGCACATATAAATACAAGTCCGGTCACTTCTTTGAATTTGGGCATGTAGGCACAATCTGAACATAAGTTATCTTTTACCAATGAAGTCTGAACTCCAGTATAACAGTACATGCCATGTCACTTGATGTCACATGATTCTGCTGAACCCCCCCCCTCACTGTCACAGGACTTGGGGCTTTGGGGAAGCCCAGCCCCCTTGATGGCCCTCGTCCCTCTGAAGCAGCTGAGGTCTCAGTCTCCTGAACTGGGGAGGGGGGTTACTCCACCACGCCCTGCCACTCCACTTCTCCTGGGCCACTAGCCTTCTCCTTCTCTTTGGGAATGCCTCTTTTAGACAAGCATCATGTTTTTAATATTTAGAAGTTAATCTTCTTTTCTGCCTCCAATTTTCAGCTTCAAATAAGTACATTTAAAATTAAGTTTGAGTGATCAATTAAATCCCAGATGTTTGTTTCTGGACATTGTTTCACATTATTCACAAAGGAAGAAAATTACAAAAACTGTACATTTACCAGATTTTCGTTGGCGCCGTCCAAGTAAGTCTGTTATTGTCTTCTGGAATTTTTTAGCTTCTTCTTCATTAGCAAAATTAAGACCCACCTGACATGTCTGAAAAACAATCATTTCCCAGAGACTATTAATTTTTCTAACAAACTGTAAATAAATATGCACATTCTGTGTAATCTCAGCCAAGTGTGAGCCCATCTGCACGATTCATTTTGCCTCAAGCTGAGCCAGGGTTTTCCTGAGCTGACTAACTTTCCCCATAGCCATGTGACTAACCTTTCCCATACCCATAGCCATCCAAGTGCTGCAGGGCAAAACTCAGACCAGGACCGCAGTGCCTCCTTATGCTGTTTTCCCTGCTAAAATGACCGGGGGGGGGTGCTTTTTGCATGTACAGATCCACAATGGATAAAAGGTGCCTGCCCCCCTGGGCAGTTCTGGCTCAGGAAAAAGGCGTAGGGGAGTGATGCTTCTCCTCTGTCAGTGCTGTGGTCCTGATCCAAGTCAGGCCCTGCAGCACTTGGGGAACAGCTGCAACTTGAGGCCAAACATAACATACAGAGTGGCTCTGGGCAGTACCTGGATCCCACTGACAGCGAGCAGACTTTGTGGTCATGAGTTTTCAATAAGTTTTCAAACATGAATTATCAAGAAAAATATCTGAAACTATTCAAGACCTTTTGTTATTTCATCTGTGCAACAAAAAATGAGAAGTTCCTGCACATGTAAGCACAGTGCACAACCACCGATAGCATAAATATAAACATCTTAGATGAAATATGTTACTTGATACTTTATGGCCAGCTTCAGGGCAAAGCCCAAGTTTTTAAAAATAAATTAAGTATGAAAGAAATACAGAGCACTTACATCTCCAGCAAAGGTATGAAAATATGCTCTAGGACTATTATATACAAAATTATTATACAATTCTTGTTCCCATAATTGTTTTCCATCCTGAAAGAAAAAGAAATATGGACACTGAGACCGTAAGGAAGCAACCACAGATCAGCAAAAACTTTTAAGTTTCCCATGCACCTCGGCATTTCCTAGATTCCTCTCCCTTTGGAAATCAAAAGAGTGGCATTATCTTGAGGACACAGACCTGCATTGTTTCCCAGTACTTGCATTATACAGCTGTTATATAATGACTTTGGAAGTGTCCTACATGCGATAACAGCACAAGTTCTGCATTTATTCCTCCTATCCAAATACGAATAGTTCATTTAAGTAGTCCCCTCTCCGATAGCACAGCCTGCCTCATATTTGTAAAAAAGAGCACAGCTACGATCCAACAATGGTGTGTCCATAGGGGAACAGTGTGGCTGTTCTTATTGCCTAAGAAATAAGACATTTAATCTACACAGCAGCTTGTTCGTTCAGCGGTATTAACTTCTGCCACAAAGTGGAGGTGCTGTTCTCTCTCTTTGCATCCATAAGTTATGTTTTTAAAGAAGATAATATGCACCAAGCAAAAATTTAACACATTCAGTTTTGTTCCTACAGAGTTTAATAACTTCTTAAATGCAGACAATAGTTCTACCATTTTTTGCTTCCTACCATTTTATACTTGAGTCCTTCCACAAAACAGATCCTTCTATGTATGAGTCTCTATAGCAGAGATCCTTACCTTGATATCATATATTCTGATAAAATAAGACCTTTGTGGATTGTCTTTCACAAGGCAGGCTACACCACAGCACTTCTTTGACCACACTGCATTGCGATCTGCTGCATAAATCTGAATAACTGCAGAGCACATCGTCTGGAAAAAGAGAAAAAGAGTTTTAGAACTTAGAAGGGATCATTGTGCCACCACCTTTTGTATGACAGGCTCAAAGTCAGACAAAGTCAACCAAGCAAGATCCATCACTTTTCATTTTGCACAGTGGAATTTTTCAAATTACATGCCCTCAAGTCAACAACTGAACACAATTCTATTTTTGTAGTGCACTCCTTATTAGCAAGTTTACAAGAACATATGCAAAACAATCAAGCTCCCCAACCTATGTGTTTGTATCTTTCTTTTCCCCCACCCTACTTTCACTAGGTAAGCCTTAAAGAAAAGATGCAAGGACTGAAGCCTCTGATTTGGCACCATTCTTTTACCAGGTAGCTGTGAGTTTGAATTAGAAATTCGGAAGAAGTGGCAGTGGCCAGATCTTGCACATACCACCACATATGTTATAAACCTGCTTCCAGGTACCATGGATCAACTGTTTAGGTGCTCAGAGGCATTGGGTACCTGGGTTTTTGAACACCTGCTTATCTGTTTTGCGTCTGTTTGTTCTGTAAAACCACATATTTACTACTCTACACTGCAATTTATAGACTGTTGCAACTCCAGTTCTGCAAGACTAGATCACATATGTTATTTATACACTCTTGTTTCAAGGTTCACGGAAACTTGGCAGAACTGGCAGGACTTCTGATTTATTCTGAAGCTTACCTTCCAAGAACAGAGAAGTCAGAGAAGTTTCTAAGGCATCAGCCAGCACACATTAAGCTCAGATATATTGCAAATTATAACTACTGAAACAGGAAGTCTATTATGGCTAGTGTCTTCATTCTTGTACTAGCTGCTTCATACTTGTTTTAAGAGAGACTTCTAAGTAGTAGATTTTGGAACAGCACTAGACTTCCTGTCACCATCTCAGAGTGAAGATGAAGAACACAGAAAGTATGAATGGAACTAAGTTTACTTAAGGCTTACGTGCATCATAAACTTATCTTCACTATTAGTGCAAGTTACACTTACCAGAAAGCCTACTCCGCCTACCTGTGTTTGGGTACCTCCACCCAGCAAAAATTGTTATTTAAGAAACTAAAGTAGGCTGATGCTGCACAGCGCTACAAAATTTGCTTTCAGCCTACCGAATGGGCCTGCGAAAGGCTACTTTCGGAAAGCTCGCTTAATTATTACATGCCACAGGGTGCTCACCAAGTAGCTCTGCCTATACTACCTGTATACCATATACTAGTTAGAGCCTAACCAATTCTCAGACCCAAGTCTGGATATAATAGCCCCAGCCTTCTAACTAACAGTGTACAGCAGGAAGTCCACTCCATAAATGGAGGCTATGACAGGGGCTCTGGAGTATAGCAGGTGAACTATCTTAAGTGGGGGAACAGCTGATAGGAGGAGAAGAGACTGGATTTATACCTCGCCCTTCACTCAAAGTCTCAAAGCAGCTTACAAACTCCTTTCCCTCCCCCTCCCCACAACAGACACCCTGTGAGGTAGGCGGGGCTGAGAGAGCTCTTTTGAGAACTGCCCTTTCAAGAACAGATCTGACAGAACTATGGCTTGCCCAAGGTCATCCAGCAGCTGCAAGTGGAGGAGTGAGAATCAAACCTGGTTCTCCCAGATTAGAGTCTGCGCACTTAACCACTACACCAAACTGGCTGTAGTTCTCCAGGTGGTAGCTGGAGAACCATAGCTGATACATGGGGACACGCAGAGAGAGACTGTTCATTAAACAGAGAGCCAGTTTGGTGTAGTGGTTAAGTGCGCGGACTCTAATCTGGGAGAACCGGGTTTGATTCCCCACTCCTCCACTTGCACCTGCTGGATGACCTTGGGCAAGCCAGAGTTCTGACACAGCTGTTCTTGAAAAAGAGCAGTTACTGTCAGAGCTCTCTCAGCCCTACCTACCTCACAGGGTGTCTGTTGTGGGGAGGGGAAGGGAAATGAGTTTGTAAGCCACTCTGAGAGATTCCCTTGGGTAGTGAAGGGTGGGGTATAAATCCAAACTCTTCTCTTCTTCTTAAATGAGCTATGACCCACATAGCTATAGGTCACAGCAAGTGTCTGTTTAGGTTTCTTTTTTAAAAAAACATTCATTGTTATGTTGTAAACCAGTGTGGTATAGTGGTTAGAGTGTTAGCTGAACTGGGAGACCCAGGCTCAAAACCTTACTGGAAGCTTGCTGGATGACCATGGGCCAGTCACACAATCAGCCGAAAATATCTCACCAGGTTGTTGTATAGATAAATATGGAGAAGAATAACATAAACCACTTTTGAGTTCCCACTGGGAAGAATGGTAGGGTATAAATGAAGTGCCCAAAGCTTTTTAGCAACCAAAGAATTTGTATGGATATTAGATTTTTTAATTGTAAGTGGTAGTATAAAAATATAACAGCAAAGAAGGGTGATAGAATAACCAGAGATCTTAGTGGCAAACTGAGCAAGAATTTGTATCACTAAATTTAAGTGGAGAACTCGGGTCCAATTCTCATGGAGATGCTATACGTATCTGGGCTCACCACTTTTGATTTCAAGAGGGGACACCTCGTGCTTCTCCACACAGTTTCATCCACATAATCTAGCAGGTCAATGAGAAGGGTTCAGGTTCTATCCTAGACTTGATGATTTGTTCTATGTGAAGGAAGTTAGTGTGTTGGAGAGGCATTCAGCCATGAAAGTCTGCACCTCCCATAAAGAAATGGTACAGCTCAAATGTACTTTTAGTCTTATTGTAGACAGAGCCTGGATTTCTTAAAGTCTGCTTTAGGTGATACAATGAAGGACTCAAGCTGTGTCAGAAGCACAAGCATGGTGTGTGGGAACAAGTGCCCCCCCCCAAGCAAAGCTCATAGTTTGCTTGCAGATCCTTGTTGCAGCAACACATAACATTCTCACAAACTTGAAGTAGACTGAATGCTGCTGTCATCCATAAAATACAGCCCTTTCCTCCCAACCATGAGAAAAGCACTTACTTGCTTGCAAGCAAGCAGCGACAAAAATTCAAATATTTAATTTTTATCAAACACTAAACTACTCAAGGTTAGCAACCGGCACATAAAAAACTGTTAACCTCTGTAAGCTATGAAGTATGATCAAATAAAAGCTATATGAACAATGTCAATATGAACAATTTCAATGTCATCAATATGTCCTCACCGTTGCCTCTACTAAGTAAATCAAAATATAGTTCTGTTTCACATGCCCAATTTTATGCAGTGAACAGCACATATGATATAGTATTTTAAGGTTAATACCTAACAAAAAAATCAAATGTTCCCTTAATTGAAATGAGTTTTATTGCTGCATAACTAAGTGTATTTATCCATGCAACTTTAATGTAACCAAATCAGCAGTGGGTCTAAATTTGAAAAACTGAAGAATAGCAAGGTAACAGCTCATTAAGTACAGAAGTGATTTAAATACCAGAATACTGAATTTTATTGTGAAGTGGAAACATTTTGTTCTGCTTTGTTATTTAAAGGTAATTAGTGAAGAACTGAAATCTTGAACCATCTGTTCTTTATCCATGCGAGCCACTAGCTCGGGAGAAAACCTAATTCTTTTGGCTACTTTGGCATATGAGGAGATGCTGGATCTTTGGTATTGCAACCTTGACATTGCCATTGCCATGCTCATGAACAAGGCTGAGGAGTTGGATTGACATGACATAAGGTAAGATGTCTGATAGGAGTTCTGTGCCTCCCAGATTCATGCAGGACCAATTCAGATCATGACCACGCTGCATGAGTAGAAGTGGCTTCAAACTTCACTCCCTTCTCTCAATTTTCACATCATGAAACAAGCCAACCAGAATACGAAAAAAGCATGGGGGGGAGGAGTGTTAACCAAATGCACTGTGGGATGAGGGGCTGCAGTGAAGGAGATGGAAAAGAGCCACATTACCTCTTCTTCTGACTTCTACTGATGGAGAACAAGTGCTAAGCTGCCAGTAGTAAGCAGAGTAAGCTGCCTATTCACACAAGGGGTGGGTGGGGCATTTTTGCTCGATTGCACCTTCCATGTTGCAGCTCCCATATGCCAAGGTGCATTTGATTGACAAGGATCTCCAAACTTCCGTAAAGGATTTTTAAGCTCACACAGAACTAGTTGGAGAGGGAAAGAGAAGAATGTCTATGAGTTCTTTCCACTCATGGTTCCATAGGATCCAACCCACATTGTATATGAGAAATACAAACTTAGCATCAGAATGTTTTACTTTCACTATGAAATATCATGTGTGCGCTCCTAGATTCATAAAGAGGAGTATGTCACAATTCATGAGTTTTACTCCAAATGTTTATGAAAGTTGGCCATTTTCTCTGTGAGATCCGTCCATACAGTGACCTCTCAGGATATTTAAGTAGCTTCCAACGATCAGATACTGAAAAAGGACCTCCAATATTTGTTATACATATGTGTGTGTATACACATACACCCACATGCACACAGAGATATAGATATAAATAAAGCAGTACCAGAGGTTCAGCAGCTGTCGTGATGATATTTTCAAAGTTTAGAGTAAACACTTTAAAATTCCTTTCTGTCACACTTACTCCCAAATAATCATATACCGCTAAACTATGTTTATTCAGGTTAACTACTGTCCAGAATGAATATTCCATTTGTCCATGTATCAATACAGTCCGAGCACAGCTTACTGAAGGGCAAATGGAATATTGATCTGGACAGCAGTTATTTTAATAAACATAGTTTAGTATTGTATGATTATTTAGATGTAAGAGTCGCAAGAAGCTTTTCTAACAAACCTGACTTTTCATGTTCTTCATTTAGTTTACCTAGTGTTGCTCATCAGCTTGTATTTAATTATATGTGGACTACCATGTGTGTCTAGCCTAAACCAGTTCAAAAGGACTTTTGACTGGCTTGTTGTATAATAAAGGACTGGGGAATATACCAAAGGCTCCTTGTGTACTAAACTCTTGGAACATACTAAACTTAGAAAGTTTTATCCAACTGTCATTTTCTGCCAACAAAAGGGCATGTCTGCCAGTAAGTGTGTGGATGGGTGGGGGCTGAAATTGCTGAACCTGAGGGGGAAAGACCTTGGGGTTATAGTGGACAGCTCAATGAAAGTGTCAAGTCTCAAGTCTGTGCTGCACAGTGAAAAAGGCAATCTCTATGCTGGGGATTATTAGGAACAGTACTGAAAATAAAACCATCAATATTATAATGCCTCTATATAGATCTATGGTGCAGCCCCATTTGGAATACTATGTGCTGTTCCAGTCACTGTATCTCAAAAAAGGACAATGCAATGTTGGAAAAAATACAGAAGAAGGCAACAAAGATGATTAAAGGGCTGGAGCACCTTTCCTATGAGGAAAGGATAAAGAGATTGGGACTTTCAGTTTAGAAAAAAAGACAATTGTTGGGGAACATGACAGATTTATAAAACTATACATGGGACAGACAGAATTTTTCCCTCTCCCTCCCAGACTACTAGAATTCAAGGACACCTAATGAAGTGATTAGCCACAAGGTATAGATAGGTATAGATAGGAACTCTCAGTCTGGGGCAAGTGATGCACTGTATTCTTGGTGCTCGGGGGGGCAACAGTGGGAGAGCTTCTAGTGTCCTGGTCCCACTGGTGGACCTCCTGATGGCACCTGGTATTTTGGCCACTGTGTGACAGAGTTTTGGACTGGATGGGCCATTGGCCTGATCCAACACTGGATTCTCTTATGTTTTTAAGTTGAAGGAAGAGAGATTCAGTATAAACAAAAGGAAGTACTTCTTTACTCAACAATTAAAATAGGGAATTGACCAGCACAGACGACTTTGAAAGAGTATTAGATAGAATCACAGAACATAGAATGCTCAAGTTGGAAGGGACCTTGAAGGAGCATAGCTTCTACAGGAGCATAGCCGAAAGATAGCCCTACAACATACCCAAAAGATGGTCATCCAGCCTCCACTTGAAAATGTTCAGCGAAGGAGCATCTACCACCCCCCAAGGCAATCTGTTCCACTGCTCAACCACTCTTACAGTTAGGAAGTTTCTCCTGATATATAGCCGGTATCGACTCCCTTGTAATTTCCATCCATTAGATCTAGTCTTGCAATCCGGAGCAAGAGAGAATAGATCTGCTCCATCTTCTAGATGACAGCCCTTCAAATATTTGAAGACTGCAATCACGTCCCCTCTAAGCCTTCTCTTTTCCAGGCTAAACATACCCAACTCTTTCAGCTTTTCCTCATAAGACTTGGATTCCAACCCTCTCACCATCCTGGTGGCCCTCTTCCAGACACGCTCGAGCTTGTCAACATCCTTCTTAAAACGTGGTGCCCAGAACTGGACACAGGTGATGTCTGACCATAGCCGAATAGTGCGGAACTACCACTTTGCTTGATCTGGACACAGTACTTCTGTTAATGCATCCTAAGATTGCATTAGCTTTCTTCGCAGTCACATTGCACTGTAGCCTCATGTTTAGCTTGTGATCAACCAGAACACCTAGATCTGTTCCTTTGGTTTTTTTATACCTAAGTGTAGGACTTTGCACTTATCTCTATTTAAATTCATTTTATTTGTCTCAGCCCACTGTTCCAGCCTATCTAGATCATTTTGAATCTAGATCTATCTTCTTCAGAATTAGCAATCCCACCCAGCTTCGTGTCATCTGCAAATTTGATAAGAATCCCCTCTATGTCTTCCTCCAGGTCGTTTATAAAAACATTGAACAACACCGGGCCCAGGACCGAGCCCTGCAGCACTCCACTCGAGACTTCTCTCCACGTAGACACAAAGCCATTTATGAGCACTCGTTGGGTACGATTTTTCAACCAACCATGATGAATCCATTCAACGGTTGCACCATTCAGCCTACATTTAACCAACTTATCCTCAAGAAAATCATGAGAAACTTTGTTGAATGCTTTACTGAAATCTAGATGCACTATGTCCACAGCATTACCAGAGTCAACCATTTTAGTAACTCTGTCAAAAAAGGAGGTAAGGTTGGTCTGACATGACTTATTCTTGATAAACCCATGCTGGGTATTATCAATTAACTCATTCCGTTCAAGGTGCTCACAGACAGAGAGCTTAATAATCTGCTCTAGAATTTTTCCAGGTATTGATGTCAAACTGACAGGCCTGTAATTTCCCGGGTCCGTCTTTTTTCCCTTCTTGAAGATCGGGACAATGTTCACTCTTCTCCAGTCTTCTGGCACAACACCAGTACCCCAGGACATTTCAAATATTAGAGCCAGAGGCTCTGAAATAACATCTGCAATTTCTTTTAGCACCCTGGGATGCAAGCCAACTGGCCCTGGAGATTTGAAAGTATTTAAGGCAGCTAGATGCTCTCTATCTCCCTACTTACTCTGGACTGGCAGTTCCTCCTTCCTTCATATGTCCCGCATTCTTCAGTTCGTATACAGCTTGCCTTACCGTTAAAGACCGATGCAAAGTGAGAGTTAAGTAATTCCGCTTTGTCTCCATCCCTTTTTAAGGCTTGACCGTCTTTCCCTAGCAATGAGCTTACCCCATCCCTGTTCTTCTTTTTGCTCCGAACATAGGCATAGAAACCTTTCTTGTTATTTTTAGCATCCCTCACAAGCCTCAGCTCCATCTGTGCTTTAGCCTTTCTGACACTATCCCTACAGATTCAAGCCTGCTTCTTGTACTCACCCTCAGTAATTTGTCCCTCCTTCCATTTCCTGTATATTTCTCTTTTAATCTCAGCTCTTCAGAGAGTTCCTTGTTCAGCCACCTCGGCTTCATTACCTGTCTCCCACCTTTCTTTCTTACCAGGAGGACAGGCTCAGCAGAAGCTGCTTGCCATAGTGACTAAAGGAAGCCTCTGAGATCACAGGTAGTAAACCTCTAAATATTAGTGCTAGGAGGCAACTATCAGGGGAAGGTTTGGGGCTGTATTCTCTGTTGCTGGCTCTCCAGAGTGACTGGCTGGCCACTGTAAACAGACAGGATGCTGGACTGGATGGACCATTGGTCTGATCTAGCAAAGCTCATCTCAGCTCAAGGGTATGTACATGTAAAGGCAGATAGGATTTTTATAAATTTTCCCCTTCACACTGCAGTTCCCCACTTTGTGTCCAATGTTATCCCTGTGTGGGGGCAGTGTTTTGAGGGGAGCATTAGACTGCAGCAGTCGGGGGAGTTGTCTTCCATACACTGCTATTTTCTGTCCTTATCCAATCTATATCTGTTTTTCAATCAGATCTGCAGATACTTAAATTCACAGATCAGGGATACACTGAGAGAAATTAGATTTCCTCCAAACTTGGGGAAATCCCCAGGTTTGCAAAATCTCTGTAGAAAATTAAATGGGAGACATTAAATCCTCCCAAACCATTCCACTGTCTGCACATGTGCAGACAATGGACTTACCACCTTTCCATAGTGGTGGTCTCCGAGGTCCGCTTTGGGACTGCCATCAATGGCCATGGCCTCAGAAAACCACTCTGGGCTCACCTTTGGTGGAAGCAGCAACCTTTCAGAGCTGTTCCAGGCCTGCCCTCAACAGTGGCAGGAATTGCCTAGAACTGATCTGGGCCTGCCCTTGGTGGCAGTGACCTGTGAGAGCTGCTCTGGGCCCACCCTTGGTGGTGGCAGCAACCACTCAGATCTGCGCCAGGCCCAGCCTCAGCAGCCTAAGAGAGCTGCTCTGGGACTGGATGCAGCAGTCTGCAGAAGTCACACCAGGAAGCCAGGTGCAGCCACCTGTGAGAGCTGCAGCAGCATGCAACATATATACTGAGCCCGTACGTGCTGCAGCATCCTGCAAAACCTGTGCCAGGCAGAGGCCTACAAGAACCACGCTGGGTCCAGATGTGTTGACAGCGAAGCCTGGGCCCTGCACTGGGCCCAGAGATGCTGCTGCACACCTTACCACAGTATGAGGGGGAAGACAGAAGAACAAAGTTGTCACTACCTGCCCCCCCCAACTGGCAAAGATGCAGGTAGTGGATTAAGGAGTCATCATTGCACCTCTGAGCACACAACATCAGAGGGATGTACGGAAGTCCCTCTCCCCATCAAGCTAGCAAAGCTCTAGGGATGGTGCAGGAGTCATTGCTCATGCCCATTGACCTGGCAAAGCTAGAGGCGGGGAGGGGGGGAGCACAGGTATGGTTTCCCCCACACCAACCAGGCAAAGCTGGAGGTGGGGTGAGTCATGACTGCAAAGCTGGCAACAGAGAAGGGGTTGACAGCCAGGGGCTGGGGGTGAGTGACTTAAGTGATGGCATTGAAAGAAAGAGTAGATGGGCATCAGAAAAGGTGTGGGAGAAATGAAATAGGAGAGACAAGGGAAACAGGATGCATCTTCCCCTCCTTCTAAGAAAAACAACTGATTTGATAAAGACAGCAAAATCCAGCAGTGGCAAGACATTCCTTTATGAACTTACAAAATACTTCTATCCTGACATTTTACAACCCGGAGCTGCACTCTTAGTTTGAATTTGAGTGGTTATGGCAGGATATAATTTTTAAAAATTTTAAAATAAAATAAAATGTATTTTCCACCTTTCTATTAATAGTACACAGCAGCTAAAAAGATACTTGAAGAGAAGATAATAATATAAAATAAAACGCAATAGATAATGAACATCAAGCCCAGCCCAGATCAGATCACTATGCAAAACATGTTAACCAGTATCATCATCTATATACTATTAGCTACTTGGGGCCCCCATCTGCAGATAGCTAAATCTGTGGATTGGGGCCATGTGGATGCTAAACAAATCAAACTTGGGGCACTCCTCAGGTTTGTAAAAATATCAGAATTTTTTAAAAACAAACAAACCACATAGTCTGTGTGTTAAATCCTCCCAAAAGTAAAGTACCTCCAGCAGCTGCTGCAATCCCTGAGTTGTGCTGGGCCTAGCGGCAGCCTGCTATATAAGCAGGGGAGGATCCTCCCTGCAAATATAATGGGCCCACATTTGTATATTCTAACAGTCACATATGGGCTCATCTGCAGATATTTATATCTACAGATTGGATCAACATACAGCCAACAGAGATTTTTTTCTCTGAACTTGGGGGACACCTCAGGTTTGCAGGAAAAAAAATCTTAAACTTCTAATAAAAAGGTGTGAGGGGTTAGAACCCCAAAATGCACAGCTGCTGCAGTGGGGGAGGGGAAGAGGATGGGAAACAGCACTGAAAGCACAGCTACATGAGAAAAACCCTCCTTCCCCTCCAGCCCCAGCACTGCTCCCTACAGTCTGGCCAGTCAGAAGCTGGCAGGTAACGTCTGAAAGGGCAACTAAGCTGACACTTACAGAGGCAGGAAAGGGTAAGGAGGAGCCTCCTTGCCTACCCATATGCCTCTATAGCCACTTGCTTAGCTGCCCATTTAAAGCTTTCCCGCCAGCTCCTAACTGGCCAGACAGTAGGGAGCAGTGCTGTAGGCGGGGTGGGATTCTTTGCTCCAACTCACCCATCTTCAGCGCTGCTTCTCCTTGCACTCTGACTGGTTAGACACCAGCAGGAAAGTTTTAAAAGGGTAGCTGAGCTGGTGGCTACACAGGTAGGGGTGATAAAGGGTTTCCTCTCCCATCCGTATGCCTCCACAGCTGCCAGCTCAGCTGTTCTTTTAAAATTTGTTTGCTGCAACTATCCAGTCAGACTGCAGGGACTGGCACTGGAGCAGGGGTGGTGGTGGGGAGACAATTCTTTGCTCCCACTCACCCATCTTCAGTGCTGCCCTAGAGGCTAGGAGCTGTGCTGGCCTCTCCTGCAGCCATGGGGGGGGGGAGAGAAAGGAAGCCTTTGTGGGCTTGGCAGTGGAGGCCGGGAGCTGTGCCAGGCTCTATGCCAGCAACTGTGGTGGTGGTGGGGATCTCTATCAGCCTTCCCTTTGATTTTCGTCAGGATACTGGGCAGCGTATAGTGCCAAAGTAGGGGGGGAGTAGGTAAGGAGAGCAGTGAGGGTGGAGGGGAGGCAGGGAGAGCAGTAAGGGTGTGGCGTTAAATGTGGGTAGCAGGTAGGCAGAGCGGCAAGGTAGCAGTGAGAGGAAAGGGTACAGAAAGGTGACTTGGGGTGTCAGGAGCCAGAGGACTAAGCAGTGATCAGGGGAAAATTTCTCGTACATTTCTCACTGGTCCCCACTTTTATATTCTAACAGCCAAGTCAGCCAAATCTGAGGATACTTAAATCCAGTAACTGGAACTCTGAATGGATAAGACAGATGTTTCTACAAACCTGAAAAATGTCCGAGGTTTGAAGAAAAATGTGAAATCTAAAAAAACACATTGGGGGAGGGAGAGAGAAACTCTCAAATGATAAAAGGCATACTCCCCAGCTTTAAGAAATGGATTCACTCAGCAGCTGTCCCTGAACAACCACAGTTTTCCAGGACTTGGTTTCTGTGGAAAAAAAGGCACGGGGAGGGGACAGGGTCCTTTCCAGGGTTGTTTTGGCCTTTGAGGGAGGACTCATCAGGGCCCAGGCCCGGCAGTGGATCTACATGGGGCTGCCCTTGGGGCAACTCCGGAAGCTGCAGCTGGTGCAAAATGCAGCAGTCAGGCTGTTGATGGGCCTTCCTATGTGGGAGCACATCCAGCCTGTGCTTAAGTCACTGCACTGGCTACCAATAGCATTCTGGATTTGCTTCAAGGTGCTGGTTTTTACCTTTAAAGCCCTATATGGTCAGGGGCCTGTCTACCTGAGGGACCGCCTTTCCCCGCATGTTCCCCAGAGAACACTGTGATCAGGAACACAAAACCATCTGGCCCTCCCTGGACCTAAGGACGCCAGGTTGACTGTGACCAGGACCAGGGCATTCTCCCTGGCGGCACCGGCGCACTGGAATGAGCTCCCTGGTGAGATCAGAGCCCTGCGGGACCTTCAGCAGTTCCGCAGGGCTATGAAAACGGAGCTTTTCCGACAGGCATTCCAGTAGGAGCAGCACTATACCATCTGGGCTTGTGCCAATCTGCCAGTTGAATCAATTTAAAAGTGGTTGCATCACGGAAGATGCTTTGGATGCACTTTGTCACCAATGATATACATATGGTTTTAAATTGTATTTATATTGAAATGAAATTATGTTTCATATTGGAATGTATACTGGTTTTATGTAAGCTGCCCTGAGCCGCCTCGGTGGGAGGGTGGGGTAAAAGTTAAATTAATAAATAATAAATAAAATAAATAACCACTGGGTGACTTGATGGCACCTAACTTTCATGACTCAACTAGGCCTGGCTACTTGCTACTGTGGTGTAGCTGTTAGAGCTTCAGACTGGGAGACCCAGGTTTGCATCCCCTTCTTGCTGTGGAAGTTCCTTAGGAGATTTTAGACCAGTCATATATTTTCAGCTTAAGCTACCTCCCACTAGAGAAGAATAAAGTAAACTGCTTTGGCCCCCACTATGCAGAGCTGTGCAGAAAAGTGGGGTATAAATAGAGTAAATAAATAATAAATATAACTGATGGGATAACTGATGGGATGCAGATAAAAAGGTAGGTGAATGGCCAAGAACCAAAGAATGAGGTAGGGGAAGGGAAGAGGATATTGGGGTTGCCAGGAGGGAAAGAGGAATAGTGTGGGAAGAGGGATGAAGAGAGAAGAAAGCAGGAATAGGGAAGATGCCATGGAAGGTTTCAGGAATGGGAAATAGTTGGGGAGTTTCCACTTGTGCTATTTTAACAGCCAACAGAATAATCAAATTGCCCTCTGAAAAGTATTACAAACCATTCTGAAGGACAGAAAGGAGGCCTGGGCTAGGGATCAGAGATAAAAATATAGTACTGCTGGATGAGCCTCAGTCTTTATAACATGCATAGTAACTCCAGTCTAGCCAACCCAAAACCTTCTCAGCAATGAGAAATGAATTGCATTATGCAAGTTAACAAGCTTAATCAAGCTATCACTGGTAGCATCCCTCTTTTTAGTCCTGTTTGTCCTCTTCTTAATGAGTTATATTTTTAATGACATCGCAAAAGTGTAGATCATTTTAGTTGCTTGATTTAAGACAGTACTCTTAATAAAGATGTTATTTTTTGCAGCTTAGATGTTACCACTATTTTGGTTGGGTTCTGAATTATGTTACTTACTACAGGTAAAATTTAAATAAAGCTATACACTAAAACTAAACTATTTAACAATTATATACTGGGCAGCAAATTCTCTAGGAGAGTCAATCAAAACTCTCTCATCTGGATCCTATTACTGTTAGGTGGATCTGTAACTGGTTGACAGATCGCACCTAAACAGTGCTTGTCACCCCCTTGGAGAAGAGTGACAACTGGAGTGCCTCAGGGATCTGTCCTGGGATCTGTTTTGTTCAACATCTTTATAAATGATTTGGATGAAGGAATAGAGGGACTTAAATTTGCAGATGATACTAAACTGCAGCAGTAGCAAATACGGTAGAATACAGATTCAGATTACAGGATGATCTTGACAGGCTGGAAAACTGGGCTAAAACAAATAAAATTAATTTCAATTGAGATAAATGCAAAGTTCTGCATTTAGGTAGGAAAAATCAAATGCATAATTATAGGATAGGGGAGACTTATCTTGGCAGTAGTATGTGTGAAAAGGATCTAGGGGACTTAGACGACCATACAATGAACAGGAGTCAGCAGTGTGATGCAATAGCTAAAAAGGCTAATGCCACTTTGGGCTGTATCAACAAAAGCACAGTGTCCAGACCATGATAGTATCGCTTTACTCTGCTCAGGTTAGACCTCACCTAGAATACTGTGTTCAGTTTTGGCCACTACAATTTAAGAAGGATATAGGTAAGCTGGAAAGTGTCCAGAGGAGGGCAATGAAGATGGTGAGGAGTCTGGAGATCAAGTCCTATAAAGAAAGGTTGAAGAAACTCAGTATGTATAGCCTGGAGAGGAGACTACTGAGAAGTGATATGATAAGCATCTTCAAGTACCTGAAGGGCTGTCATAAAGAGGATGGTGCGGAGTTGTTTTCTGTTGGCCAAGAAGGTCAGAACAGATCAACGGGTCAAAATTAAATCAAGAGTTTTCGTCTAAACACTAGGAAGAACTTCCTGACAGAGTGGTTCCTCAGGCTTCCTTGGGAGGTTTGGTGGGCTCTCCTTCTTTGGAGGTTTTTAAGCAGAGACTAGATGGCTATCTGACAGTAATGCTGATTCTGTGAACTCAGGCAGGTCACGAGAAGGGAGGGCAGGGAGGGTGGCATCAGCACTTAGTTCTTGTGGCCTTTTCTTACACACCCAGGGAAATGCCAATCACCACTTTGGGGTCAGGGAGTAATTTTCTCCAGGCCAGTTTGACCAGGATTCCTCGAGGGTTTTTGCCATCTTCTGGGCATGGAGGAGGGGTCACTGGGGTGTGTGTGTGGGGGAGGTTGTTGTGAATTTCCTGCATTGTACAAGTGGTTGGAATAGATGACCCTGGGTGTCCCTTCCAACTCTATGATTCTAGGATTCAATCGGCTAGTTAACAGTATAATAATTTAACAGGATTTCTCTCTTCCAAAACAGTAAAACTCAAGGGCGCCCAATGAAGCTGATGGGCTGAAAAGTGGTCAGCAGTCCAATAATTTAAACTAAGGTAACTGATGCAGATCCAGATTTGATTTTGGGCCACAGAGAGCTGGAAGAATTACTAATTCAATACTGCCTAGGATTGCCAACCTCCAGGTGGTGGCTGGAGATCTCTTGGAATTACAACTGCTCTCCAGATGACAGAGATCAGTTCTCTTGGAGAAAATGGTTGCTTTGGAATTTGGACTCTATGGCATTATACCCTGTTGAAATCTCCCCCCTTCCCAGAACCCATAATGTCAAGGATTTCCCAAACCAGAGCTGATAACCCTAGGACTTTTCAACAGTTACGGCAGATTTTTTCCAGTGTTGTTACCTGAAATCCTCTAATTGGTGTTATTGAGAAGTAAGCCTAGAACCTTGTGTAGAAAATGTGTTCCATCAGTGACACTGTGACAGCAAAATAAAGACTAAAAGGAGATATTTATTACTTCATCAGTGAGTGAACCCTCTCATTCAAAAGGCCCCTCCCTCTTTAGGATTTTTTTTCGGGGGTGCTGTTGTTCTGACTGTCCAAAAATAGCTAAGTGGCAGGTCTTCAGTCATACCTCAAGTTCCAGCAGGAATTACACCAACACCCCAGAGGGCCACTTATTGCAGTGAAATTTTTTTCTTCTTATTGAAGACCTTCTGAGAGGCCTTTATAGATACATACTACTATCTAATATACTTTTATCTAATATACTTTTAAAGTACTGGAGCCATACTGTAACTACAAGCTATTGCTAAGCTACAAAAAGGAAGTTAATTTGTGGTATCTCATTCAAACCCACAGCACTATAGGATATTACTCTCTTTCACAATCTTAACCACAGAAATCAAGCACTGAAGATCACTGCAGTTTCTTTGAAGTAAGAGGATGAGA
This sequence comes from Gekko gecko, assembly GCA_029375565.1. NCBI lineage: Eukaryota > Metazoa > Chordata > Lepidosauria > Squamata > Gekkonidae > Gekko > Gekko gecko. Next base: position 127,565,076 of record JAPDNY010000005.1, read on the forward strand.
GATTTCCAATAAGTTTACTTGAACATGAGGACCAAAGGTTAAAATTAAAAACATTTTCAGGTCCAAATAAATGTTATATTTAAAATGCCCTGCTTCCAATTCTGGACATTTAAAAAAATGGATCTGTCTTGCAGACTAACATAAGTGCGTGAACAACATCTAATATTTATCAAAATAAGCAACACAGTGGCCTAAGAACTACCATTTATCCATTAAGTATCTCTGAATATGCTTTCTAGAGAAGTCTCACAAATTTAAGGGTCTTAGACATTCCAAACCCAAATATTTAGAGGTATAAGCTTTAATGGGCAGGTTAATTAAGTAAAGCTTTCATGAATTATGTTTTAAAATCAGCAATGCTGCAAGTTAAGGAAGTTCTTGTTTACTTTTGAAAATATTTCTGTTCTTTTGTGTTACTGTAATACGGAAGGAAAAATATTAAAAATGGTCTTGTTTTACAGAAGTTAGCCCTAACTCGTATATTAAATTCAAATTTCACACCTCCTTTAACATTCCCTTATACTGAGTTTAATATGCCACTTTACATTTAATCAACTGATCAACTACCAATTTGTTATTTACAGAACTAAAAAGTATGTTATGTAGAATTTCCAGAGAACTGCCTTCTCCTTATTTAGATTGTTCATAATTTGCATCAAGGTGTATTGGGATCATACAAACATAGTTTGACTATCCAGAAAAATAAGATTTCTTTAATGGATTGTATTAATATAAGAGATAAAATAAACTTGGTAATTAATAAAAAGTTGGCTAGATGTTGTCAAACAGTTTAAGCCTTTGCTTTCTTAGACCATGCCAGGGAGACATGATGCACCATAGATTTCTTGAAAATGTGCCAGTCCACTTGAACATTTTAATACTAGCAAATCTTATTCTTGCCACTGATTCACAACAAGAAAAAGGAGGATGCAAAGCCATGAACTGAAAGCAACACAAACCAACTCACCAACAGATATTGGTAGGAGAGTCATAAATCACTGGTGCTAAGTTGCTAGCACTACAGGTTGGATTCCAAATAGGTTTTCTGCCACCAGAAAACATTTTTGCCAGCAAGAGAACAGAGGATTTCTTCAGATTCCCCCTTCTCACTATAGACCCCCAACCTGGGGCAACCCTAAGGTCTACCTACCCTCATAAAAGGACTGGGGAACACAGTAAGCTGCAGCAGGAAGGGGAAGGTGAGAGCTTGTTTCTGCAGACATTGCTGTGTTCACATTAGATAAAGTCCAGCTCTATGAAGTTATACAAAACTAGCGGCAAGGCCCGTTGCGGGGGGGGGGGGTGCAACGGGCGCTAGCTGTACCACGCATGGAGGCGCCGCCCCCCAGTGAGGCGGCGGCGGCCGCTGGGCGAGGCCAGGCCCGGCTCCCCTTCCCAGGCCATTCTTGCACGGGCGGAGGGGCGAGTGAGGGAGGCCGTCTCCCTCTGGGGGGCAGCTAGCTCCGCGGCGGCCTCCCTGTCACAGCAGTCGCATTGGGGTGGGAGGCGAGCCCCGGCGCCCCACCACCACTGCGCAAGGCGTCCCCGGCTCCAGTGACTTACCGGGGGGGGGGGTTGGCCGCGGGGCGAGGGAGGCCGTCATCCCGCCTGAGCACGCAGGCGCCCAATTCGGCGGCTGGAGGGAGACTGCGTGGAAGAGGCCGAAGAGGCCGTGAGCTGGCTGTGTGGGCGGGACTGAGCTCACACAGCCAGGCACACCAGTCAATGGGCAGAGCGCAGTGGTGAGTGGCCACCCCCGCGGCGAACCTATTTTGCCACGCATTTTTACCTTATTTGGGCATGCCACTCAACCACTACGCTTTTATATAATAGGGAAGGGTATCTCAACAAGTAGATATGAAAAATAAGACTGGCTTCCGAAAAACATTGTCATCCTATGCCATTCATACTCTTTTTTCCTGAAAATACTGGCCTTAACCTTACAAGAACACAAAGACTGTTCTATCCTATTATCTATTCTATCTATTACCCAAAAACCAGCCCTCTGAACATATAAACTGAATCACATTGCTTCAGTACAGGCATTGCACATAAAAGTTAATACTGGAAAAGGCAGTTCAGTTCTTCTGTAAGACCACCACCTCCATTTTCATCAGTCATTTAATATTAACTTTTATGCAACAAAGGAATTAATGCTGTTGTAGATCCCCATTAACAGCAAGAGGCGAGGCTGAGGATACAGGGGCATGCACAACACATACACCTTTGTTGTTTCAGTGTAAATGTCAAGCCACTGATGGAAAGGGATGACAGAAGATGGGAACTGCCTTTATTAAAACTCAGATTGTTCCAAAAGTGTTCCATGGCTGAAACTACGCTTACTTCAGAGATCCAGAACTGCTTAGCTGATACTGAGCAGGGCAAGAACATGTGAGAGGTTATGTATCCCACATCTCCATGGGTACTTCTCGCTGTTCAGAAAATGAAGTATTTGCTAGCTTCTAGTGATGTTTCATCAGGTCCAGGCAGCAGATGTCACTAACAGTTGGTTCCCATCATACAGACCTTTTAGATGACATGCAATTTGTACAGAATAGAGAGAAGAATGCCAGAATAAGACAGAACAGAAGGCACAGAGCAGAAACATAAGTAGTTATGAACCTGAAGGGTACAGATACAAGGATTACTAAACATGGTATTTCAGGCAATGTATCCTGTTACTAGTGGAACCCACAGTTGATTGAGGCTACATCAGAAGGTCAAGCCAGATGTGATAGAGCTAATCATAATTTTATCCCAGCTGTCCTCTTTGACCACATATCATAGGATGATACAATATCTATTTCTTTGAAGAGCACTTTGGCACTGTAGCATATCACATGTATACTCTGCAGACATATTTTGCTCTGACCCACAGGATGAAGTAATCAATAGATTTTTCTTTCAGATTCAAAAGCTGGCCCATTCCAGCTGCTAAAGCAATCACACTATGCTAAAAAACCAAGTCTTAATTGCTTAAGTTATTAAACTTAAAATGGCATGGCAGATTCTTTTTAAAGGAAGAGTAGAATAAGAATCACCAAAAAGACTTTACTTTCATAAGAGACAAGAAAAATATGCATATATACAGTCTTTAATGCAGATAACTGCATGAAAACTTGGGAGTCAACACAATAATGGAACAAAATGGGACTGTAGTTACCCTAAAGGAGGGAATTTATTTTCTTCATTTATACCCTGCCTTTCTACATACTGCAGGTATTGTTCTCCTCTCCTCCATTTTATTTTATTTAGGCTGAGAGAGACTGGAATAAGGTCACCCAGCAAACCTTTCATAGCAGAGCAGGAACTTGAACCTGGATTTCCCAGATCTTAGTACAATGCTCTAACCACTACATTACATGGCCCCAGGGAGAACAGTATCGTATCATACTCCATTATTGACCTTAAGTATGACATTGTCTTTCTGAAGCAAGTGATTAACACTTGTATTTTGTCCATATAGTGGTCTGCTGAAACCATAACAAATCCTAAGGAGTGTCAATTTATGTTATATTCTTTACTACAAGTTTAGCACTGTTTGGTCTACTTGTTAGATCTGTATGAAACAACAGTAGCTAGATAATATTGCACCAAACACCAATGCGTATTTACACAAATAAGGCATGCCTATTTACTGACAAGGACTCAAAAGTACAGCATTGCTATGGTGGTGGGGGGAGAGATGAAGGGATCCAGTTTGCGCTTCCTCCAAATGTTTTTTCAAAACCTGCTTTAGAATTAAAGTTATATGTTAATTGTGTTAGCAACAAATCTTATGCTCTTCTAGACAATGCTCATGTATGCAGTGCAAAACTGGGAAAGTACCAGGATGCCCAGGTACCAAAGAACTTAAAAATAGATTTCAGATTTCTGCAGGGCTAGCGCATAGAACATTTTGAATCTGACACATATTCCTCAGTAATATAATCAAAGAATACTAGCAGTTTGCTTGCTTTATTTTAACATTGCTGCCTGAATATTACCTATTCTGCAGTTCTTTGCACAATCTGTTCAGGTTTTTGGAAGCATTATGATCCAATTAAAAAATCTTGAGTCAATAATATTATGATAAATGAATCTGCATACATTTCCATATGAATATTTCTGAGGACAGCTCACTTGTTTTTAGACATGTGCTTGTGTCACAGGAGTTATTGTCCTGGGGCACTTAGAGGCAGATAATAGAAAAGAGGAAATGATTCTTTAAGGACGGTATTTACCACTAAACTGGGGTTAGTTCTTGCATACGATTAAATTCTAAAACATTTTTCAGTCAGAACATTTTAATAGATTAACCATTTAAAACTGACTAGACACTGCATGCCTAGTTTTCTACCACAGCTACCCATTTCTTTTACCAGAACGTAATGCAACAGCAACTGAATTTAATTCATAGTCTTGAAGTTGGAAAAACTGTATTCTTCCCAAGTCAAGTAACAGTACAGGCAGTTCAGATGTCTATGCTCACACCACATTACAAAAAGCAAGGGCTGCCCACCAGAGGAACTGCACTAAACTCATAAAGGTGGGGCACTCAATCTCCTGCATTGCACCAACTGACAAGAGAGATGCTGGCACTCTGCTTCTTGGTCCAGTGAAGATACATACTTCAAGGGATCTGAGGAATTCATGTCTTCCTTGGCATTTCCTAGGAAGAACTTCTGTTGCTATTACTCTACAGATAACCTCTTAACATCTCACAATTTAAACCTTTCCAAAAACCAGTACAAAAAGGGATGAGAGGGGAATAAAAAGCTAACTCAGCTCTTTCTTCTCTTATTAAAATTAAAAGATTAATTGGCATTACTTTTTAAATATATATGAAGGCCTATTATGTCGGCATACACAAAAACGAGGTGGAGTGGGTAATTAGGTTCAAATCCCTGTTCATCCCAAAAGCTGGTAGAAGGGGGCATCTTGGGGGGAAAGTCATTAAGAGTCATACCAGTATGCATACACTGACCAAATACTTACACACATTACCTCACAAAGAGATTCTTAATGGGCTGGAAGTACAAGTAGCCATCCAGGCTTTGAATGCCCTGTACTGGGAAGGAAATAAGGGAGAAGTACATCAAGCCTTCAGAGGTTCCCACTGGCATTCAGAAGGCTGGAGATCTACAGTGAGCCTAGCAGAGACAAAAGCTAGTCTCCCACATTGTATTCTTGCCATCGCCCCTGGAACCTGCATCCCTCACTAATAGTGCCAATTACTAGCTTCCTACAACCCAGTTCTCAAACTGTATCTTGGCTGACCTCCTTCTATGGCATCACAATTCACCTGAGAGAATTGCAACCCGCAGAATCACAACTGTAACTTACTGGCGAACAATAACTCCAAGCAAGCATCACCATTCTGACAACCTCCCCAACTTCTGGTTTCCAAATTGTGTTTTTCAAGGTTGCCTTTCACCTAAATCAATATCTAGTCATCTTCAACTGTGCTATTTCCTTCTGACTAGACTACAGCTCATGGGAATCAGGAAAAAAAATGCAATGCTTAGTTTACCTATGATTGTAAATATTATTATTGAGGATAAATCAAAGGTCTGGAAAAGTAAAAAAAAATCATGGGGATCAATCCAGAAGTTAACAGAGTTCAGATAAGATTTGTTTCTGCTAAGAAATCAGAAGAAATTTCACATGGTGGGGGAGAAGAGGACACAATTTTACACATTAAATTCCTACAGAAACACTGGACACAAATGCTAGAGTTGATTCCCCAATCCTATTCATGCATGCATAAATGTTGGGATCATAATAATGAGGATTCATGAAATGATGTCTACCATGATTCTCCCCCCCATTTATACAATTTTTTGTTCCCTTCAGAAGTATCTCTACATGGGGAATTTTGCATCTGCATGTGAGCCTATTGTTCAGGGACACAAAATACAGTACATTCCTGTTTTGCCTGTGCTGGTCATACCACCCCATTTCCTGAAAGTCCTACAGGTGCAAGCAGGATAGAGCTATTCGGGCCTGTTATAACTAGCTAAACTTTTCCATGTGTGCACACACACAAATATTGCAACAGTTCTACTGTTGACTAGCTCCTGCTGCAAACTGTAAATCATTACTCTACAGCCCCTTCTGAAATATACCTGCAGGAGGGGGAAAGAATCAATTCAATGCCTGCCTTCTGAATGGCTTCTTTACAGCTTTAGGCACATTTGTGCTACAAAACTGAGCGTTACAACTATACACCTGTGAAAGAGACTGCTGGAGGCCTCCTCCCCACATCAGGCCTATTTCCTTCAGCGAGCTCACAGCAGTTTCAAGGTGTCAGTGGGAAGAAGGGAGCACAGAGGCGAAGGCCTGGCACAGAAGGTAAAGAAGGTTTCACCACATCTGACGCCACCAAAGGCTTTTCTTGCTTCCACCCAAATAACAAACGTATGGCTACTCACTTGTGTCCAAGCCTTCTAACCGCCATGCTAAGGGGGAGAGGTTGCTTAAGCATCCCAAGCTCAATGTTCTCAGGAGGCAAAACAGCGGGAACAAATCCCACCCCCAATATCTTCCAAATTGCTTTAGCATAAAGTGGCTTGTTTCCCTCTGGCTTCCAACAATGGGGAACCACGGGGGTGGGGAGGAAGTACTGAAAAAAGAGGGAAGCAAGCAGCTGTTACTTACACAAGGCCTGGAAAGGGGAATTCTCCCCCTTCAGATGAAGAAGGGCTGAAAGGATTCCCCACAAGGGAGAAAAACACTGGGGGCAGAAGTGGCATATCTCTCCCAATGTTTTGCCCCCCCTCCACTGCAACCCATGTCACTGGTCCATCTCGAACAAATACCGAATCCCAACAGGAAGTCGCACTGAGGTCAATGGAACTCGCGGCTCGATGGGCTTCAGCCCTACACCCTAGAAACATACGCAGACACGTATCCTGATCTCCAGCTTTGGGTTCAGACATACACTGGGGTCGGGAGCACAGGGGCAAGTCCATAGGAGCGCGAAGCTTAGAGGCGGATGCAGTCACACACCTTCGGCTTTCTCCGCAATAGCTGCCCCATCTTCCTTCCACAACCCAGCCGCCTCCTCCCCGCACTCCCCAGAGCGGCTTCTGCTCAGCCAGCCAGGCCCGGCGAAGCCTCGCCTTCACTCACCACGCATTTCTTGCCCAGGAAGCCGAAGAGGCTCTCGTTCTCCTGCGGGGTTAGCAGTAGGGAGCCAACGTTGGTGACCCGCCGCGGCGGCGGGGGCTGCTGCTGCTGGTGGTTGCTCATTGCGGCCGGCCTCGCGGCCTCGTCGCCTCCCCCCCCTTAAGCCGCCCTCCTGCTCCTCTGGGGTGACTCGGGCCCGGCGTCCCCCTGCGAGTGCGGCAGAGCAGCCTGGCTCACTACTACTGCAGCAGCATGGGGGCGGAGAGGGGCTAGCTAACTAGGCCGCTCTCGGTAGGCCCCGGCAAAGGGAGCGCTCCCTCCTCGCCCTTTCTTTTGCTGCTGCTTCTTTCCCGACAAGCTCTAAACTTCCAACTTCTCCCTGGCTGCGGCCGCACAATCCAACATGGCAGGGAGAAAGAGAGAGGGGAGTGGGCGAGACCAAAAGCCGAGGAGGGGAGGACAGCGCTGGCGGCTTCGCAGCCGGCCCAGGGAGCACAGCGGAGCGCTCAGCTCAAAGGCCCGTCCGCGCCGCCGCCTTCGCCCTCCTTTTCCTGTTCCTCCTCCTCTCCTGGAGGAAGCGGGGAGAAATTTAGTCTTGCGGTTGCAGACTCAAGGCTGGCATAAGGGAACTGCCAAGTCGTGCTGGCTGCGGCCTTCGCCTCTTAAATACCGGGCAGGCCAGTCCAGCCTGATTCCCTCGGCTGTCATCAGAGGCGGCGGCGGCGGCACTCAAGGAAGTCCGTGACTGTTTGCCGGGGAATGGAGCTGCTGCCTCCTCCTCCTCCTCCAAAGGAGAAGGAAAGAAAAAAAAAAGAGTCAAAGTGTATGTATCTTCCGCCTGAGTTTGGCATGAAGGCTCTCCAAAATCACCGTGGAATCATAGTTGTGGCTAAGGCCATAAAAGAATGAAAACAAATAAAGCATGGATTCAGGGCTCCGTGGCTCAGAGTAATAGAGCAGATTCTCCTGATCGCCATCAGACTCACTGTTCGCAGAGGTATGGTTGATGGTGGTACAATTGTACAACCAAGATGTGGATCCTCATCATTTTTATAGGGACACTTCAAATACCCCATGCAATCACAATTCATAAGGACAGCCCTGCTGTTTTAGACCATTGGTCCATCTACTACAGCATCCTGTTTCACACACTGGTCAACCTGAAGGGCCAACAAACTGAACATAGAGGTCAACCTCTCCCCTCTGCCTGCAGTGTATGTGGAGGTTCCCTTTAGTTGTCTTAGGTAGTTGCCACTGATGGACCACTCCTCCATCAATATGTCTAATCCCCAGTTGAAGACTTCTAGGATAGTGATCATCCACTACATTCTAATTGCAGGGAATTCCATAATTTATTGACTTGTTGAACGAAGTACTTCTTTTTGCCTGTTCTACACTATGCCCACCAACAGGACTGTAAGCACACACAGATTCTGCAGCTTCTGGGGTGGTATAAGCTGACACTATAGGGGCAATTCAGCTCAAATTTAGCCAGCACCACTAGTAATGGGTGTCTGCTTATCCATTGCCTCCTACACTGCTGACAGCTGGTAACTGTAGCCACTAAAAGTTCTAAGCCTGGTAGCACTGGCAGACCCATTGTGGTTTGGCTCTGCCTGCTCCTGGCTGCCAGGGACCCTCCAGAGCAGGGACCATCCAACAAATTTCACTGTACGTTCAGTCTGCTCATAGATCTAGTGCTTTGTGGTGTCACCACACCATAGTGCAAAAGCACAGTTCTCAGGCAGGGATCACCAGGATTCCTACAGGTCAGTCACCAAAAAACTGGTGTTTTGTGGTGCCATTGGGCTGCTAAAACGTGGGTTCAAGCTACAGATCTTACAAGCAGGGCAGAAATGTGTTATCATCAAATCCAACTAATAATGGCAGCAGATGACTGTGCATTAAAATTGTGTGTGTGTGTGCCTGTGTGTGTGGGCATGGGTCTTCATAATTTTTAGTTGGAGATATCCTAAATCCACTACATAAGCACAGGCATGCATCATGATGCATATATAACTCCCCCCACACACCTATGAGGATCTATGCTTGGAATACAAGTTTCCTGCACCAGGCAGTTTCACTAAGTGCAAGATCTTTGATTTTTATGGTCTGTGGTCACATTCTGCACTCCTTTCAATCCAGCCTATGATAGAAATTCAGATTTTTATTAGTTGTTTATTCCTTTTTTTAAAAGAATATTTTATAGTATAAACATCCATACATTATCAGTTTTGCTTACTTTCCATTCTTTCCCCACAGAAATCATCTCTCCCAGCTCTAGAATAAAAGTTATAATTTGGAAGCCTGTATATAGAAAACACAGGAAAAGTATTACCCAATTTTCAGACCTCAATATCGGCACGCCTACTAGGGATGCCAGCCTCCAGGTGGGACCTGGGAATCCTCCAGAATTACAGCTCATCTCCAGACTACAGAAATCAGTTCCCCTGGAAAAAATGGATGCTTTGGAGGGTGTGTGCTATGGCATTATGCCCCACTGAGGTCCTTGTCCTCTCCAGCCTCTACTCCCAAACCTCCAGGAGTTTTTCAACCTGGAGTTGGCAATCCTATGCCCCCATCCACCACCGGTGGCCGGGGGGCTGGCAACCCTACCTGTTACACGTTACAGTGCTCACTACCTATGATCTTCTTGATATACCTGGTCATCATTTTATGTGAATAGGGCAATGCATGTATTTTTCAATGTGTTCAGCTTATTATTAGAGCCACAGACTGAGCTTTGGGGCAACTAACACCATAACAATACAATAACAATAATAAAAACATCTCTCCTTATATATAATGCTGTTTTGGGGTGAATGTTCCACACACTCCCACAGCATTTGGCTTGCTGACCTGTCACTCCAACGGTGTGCCAATCCAGTGGCTGTGTTGCTGGAGTCCTGCCCACAGAAGGGGTGGCCAGCGTCCTGGCTTCAGTGTCGAACGAGGCGACGGGCAGGATGGATGCTCTGCGGGTGGCCAGAACCTCAAACAGTGCAACCAAGCAATCAACACCCAGGAGAGCGTCCAGGGCCCTGTGCAGGGCCAGGGAAGTAGGGACCTCTGGCTCAAGGGGAGCCCGCCCAGCACTCACTCCAGGGTCCCCTGCCACCTGTGGCCTAAGTGCGCCAGCTTGAGTCCTCCGCTCAGAAGGCAAGTGCGGAACAGATGGCCACTGCTGCTGGTGCCGGCAACAGCCAGGGAAGGGATGGTGGCCAGGTGGAGGCGCCCTGCCAGGCCCGTTGGGGAGAGAGTTCCCTTGCGGGGCAGCAGCTGCATTGGTCCGTGCACGCCCCAGCTCCAAGGCCAGCTTGGAACTGCCATGCTCCACTCCTTGCACAGCCCCCCTCCCCCTGCGTGCTCCACCACCTTCCGATACAAGTTGCTTGAGGGTGCCGGCCCCTTCCCACCAGCCACCCCAGTGTCAGCTCCACTCCTGCACCCTGCCATGTGGTGTGCCACCACCCTGGGAATCTGCGGGTCCCCCCCCATTTTAGGACACGAGAGCTGCTGGTTGCCCGTGCCAGGTTCCTATCAGAAGGCAAGGCGGGTGCAGCCCCCTTCCCAGCAGGACAGCATGCAAGCCAGATCTACACACTGTTCTTCTATGCACTTACCACAGCCCGGCCCCATGGAGGAGAAGGCGGCCAAGTAGGAGGGCAAGGCCGAAATCTGGGAGCTCCACGGGCCCCAGCACTGGCTCAGCAACTGGGGACAGCACTCCTTGGCCAGGGCCAGTGGAAGTGCCTGGCACACAGAGAGGCCTGTAAGCTACTTTCTAGAGCTTGTTATATTGCTTCTACAACGCGCTTTGCTACTAGTAATATCAGTAAATTCAAATTAAAACTCAGCTTACAGCAGACTTATTGGGATATTTGGTTTAATATAGCAGAGTTTTGCCCAGTCCTAGAAGCATGATACCGAGTGCAGTAAATAAATCTCAAGAAGTATATTGCAAAAAGGTAAACTTACATTTATTCAAGTATATCCAGTTCACATTTAGGTTGCAATCAAAAGAGAAAGAAGCCTAATCTAAAGAGTACTTTATCACAAATGGCTAGCTTGTCTGACGTCATGTGTGTGGTAGTGTGAGGGCATTGTATCTACAGGAGACCGTGCAGAGACATGTGTCTCCATGGAAGGCCATGTGCAGAAAGTGAGAGGATGAAGGGAGAGGGAAGTGGGCAGAGGGAAGCTCCCAGGTTAAGACAAAGAGAGGTATCTCATTCAAGGAGATAACATCTATAGGCACTTAGAGTGATGTAGCACCCCCAATATTCAGGCATGTTAAGTGACTCACTCCAACAAGACAAACACTTTTGGCACGAAAATTACATTAGTGGAATGCCTGCTGGAATAGCTCTGTCTTACATGCCATGCAGAATGCAGAGAGGCTTTGCAGGGTACAAGTCTCCTCAGAAAAAGCATTCCACCAGGTTGGAGCCATGATGGAAAATGCCCTCACCCTTCTTGCATTCAAATGGGCAAATTGAGGGCCAGGTGGAACCAAAACCCCATGTGCAGCAGAATGAAGGCACCGTGAGGGGTCATAATGGGAGAGATCGTCCTTTAGGTATGATGGTCGCAGACCATTCAGAGCTTTAAAGGTTAATAACTTGAATTTGACCTGGAAACCAACTGGAAGCCAGTGTAGTTGCCACAAAATGGGCTGGATGTGTGCAAGCCACAGTGAATCAGTCAACAGCCTAGCAGTTGCATTTTAAACAATAGGGTTGGGTATGAACTGAACCACAAAGCAAAATTCACCACAAATCTTGCCCTGTTTGTGGTTTGTGAACAGAAGTTCATGACTGGTCTATCATCACGGACTTCCATGAACTTTTAAAGCAGTTTATGGTGGTTTGTGGATGGAGCGGAAAGCAGTGGTTTAAAGGAACTGTGATTGTGGGGGGGAAATGAGGAAATATTGGGTTGAAATTCATGCAGAGATTTTAAAAAATCTTAAAATTAAAGTCCCAGTGGATCCACAGACAATGCTACTGGGAATGATCCCAGATAATGTGGAAAAGACATCACAGGATCTACTCAGATATATGTTAACTGCAATAAGGACACAATTTGAATCTATTTGGAAAACAGAAGATTGTCCAATGAAAGAAGCCTGGTCTGATAAACTAGCTGAATATACTTTAAAGGCAAAATTAATCAAGTAAACAAAAGACCAATTAAAGAATTTCAGCAGAAATGGAAAGCATATTATTCATATTATGATAATGGCTTGTAAGTGATAATAAGTTTCTAATATGTGAGATAACTGGCACCTTCTGAAAGTCAGGGAGATATTATATTATAGTCATTATTAATTTTTTGATACTCAGTACATGTAATATATTTTACTTAAAAGACTTAAAATATTAAGTAAGCAATATGTAGAATTTTGGAATTGTAGTGGCTCAAGTGGTCAAGACGCTGAACTGCAGGCTGTGGAAGGTCAGTAGTTCAGCAGTTCAAGACCCGAGAGTGCTGCATGACGGGGTGAGCTCCTGTCTCTAGTTCCAACTCCTGCCAACCTAGCAGTTCGAAAGCAAGAAATTGCAAGTAGATAAATAGGTACCACTTTGGTGGGAAGGTAACAGCGTTCTGTGCACCTTGGTGTTTAGTCATGCCAGCCACATGACCACGGAAACGTCTTCAGATAGCGCTGGCTCTTTGGCTTTGAAACGGAGATGAGCACCGCAACCCTAGAGTCGGATTCGCCTGGCTTTTGAGCAAGGGAACCTTTACCTTTACCTATGTAGAATTTTTAGTTCTATAAAATGGGTTATAAATGCTACTTTTAAATTACCATATTAAATTGTTTAAATTTAATTGTTTTAAAATTGGTGTGCTTTAAAAATGTATATTGATATTCTGAGAAATGTATGTGAGTTGAAATGATATTCTACTCCTGATCTATGTACTTATTACACTTATTCTATATACTAGGAGTAAGGCCCGTTGTGGAAATAAATACAACAAGCTCTAGAAAGAGGCTCTGGGGAGTGCCCTGGCATTGGGCACTCAGCGTCAATTTGCTGTGGTGACCTCAGCAGGGTATAATGACACAGAGTCCACCATTTTCTTCAGATGAACTGATCTCTGTTACCTGAAGAGCAGTTGTAACTTTGAGTGATATCCAGCCCTCACCTGGAGATTGGCAACAATGGTTACCCAGGAGGAAATGGCTGGTTTGGAGGGTGGAGTCTATGGCATTGTACTTGTCTGAGGTCCCACCCCTCCTCAAACCCCACCCTTTCCAGGCTCCACCATTCAAGTCTCCAGGAGTTGGCAACTCTATCTCCTTCCCAGCCAAGCATCAGCCTGCCATTATCTGTCCCTCATTCTTCAGCTTTCCATCTCCTTCCCATACACCTGCAGCCTCTAACGTGCCCTGAAGCCCTGACTGCTACGTCACATTGGCTGTCATAGGAGAGCCGTCTCGGCAGAGTATAAGGACACAGAGTCCACCATTTAATCCAGGGGAACTGATCTCTGCCATCTGGAGAGCAGTTGTATTTCTGAGTGATCTCCAGCCCTCACCTGGAGATTGGCAACAATGGTTCCCCAGGTGGAAAAGTACAGTTTTTCTCTGCAATGGGGACCAAAGCAGCTTACACAATTCTCTTCTCCCCCTTCTCCCCTGTGATGTAGGTTAGGCTAAAAGTCTGTGACTGATCCAAAATCACCCATTCAGCTTCCACAGCAAGAACCTGGATCTAGCAGACCATGCTCTGAAGTACTGACTGCTATTCCTAGGGTAGCCCGCCACCAGGTGGAGCCTGAAGATTACCAGGTACCATAGACTCTACCATAAAATCTCCAGGAATTTCCCTACCTGGAACTGGCAACTCTAATCAGGACTGGCTCCAATGAGTTTTCTCCCAAAGGCCAAAATAGGCATGGAAAGGGGCTTTTACTGACAGAACCAAGCTTGGTTGCCTAGTAACAGGCACTGAGGGGAAAGTAGGGTTGCCAGCTCTGAGTAGGGAAATCTTGTGGAGGGCAAGGACTCAGCAGGGTATAATGCCATAGGGGAACTGATCTTTGCCTGGCAGACCCTGCTCTGAAGCACTAACTGTTATGCCTAGGGTAGCCAACCTCCAGGTGGAGCCTGAAGATCGCCAGGTATCACAACTAAACTCCAGACAACAGATCTCTCCCCCCCTGGATAAAATAACTGCTTTGGATGGTGGATTCTATGGCATTCTGTTCAGCTGAGGCCTCTCCCGTCCCCAAACTCTGGCTTCCTTAGACTGGCTTCCTTAGACACAAAATATCCAGGAATTTCCCAACGTGGAGCTGGCAACCCTAGTCAGGATGGGCCCCAATGAGTTTCTTACAAAGGCCTGGAAAGGGTTTACTTCTACCAGCAGCCACTGAGGGAAAAGTTAGTTCCACAGAGGAGCCAAGCAGGAAAAGTGTCTTTGTCAGGAGAGACAGCCGTTTGCCAGTAACTCTGACAGGGAACAGTGGCTGAGGTGGGAGTGGGCAGAGAAGAGGAGCAGGCCCAGCACCTGGTGAATGACATGCGAGTACTCTTGAGTGGCAGCTGATGGGCCAATGGCTGATGGGGCGCATTGCACAGCCAATGGGAGAGCTGGAAAGAGCCACCCAACTACTCAATTGTATATAAGCAGAGATTAGAATCATGTCCTCAGTAAATGGAAAATGTAAAAGCTTTTGATGAATAATGCTTAATGACTTTTTGTTACTCCTTTCCCTCCCAGTGAGGTGCTCCCCACTGCTCAGCTGTTCTGGGCTGTCTTGTGCAGCCCCTTTAAACTTTAGAGGAACTGCACAAGACAGCCCAAAAAACAGCTGTGGGATAAGGGACTGCACATAACAGCCCGAAACAGCCGAGCCTTGAGGAACAGGCTGCCTCTGTCACACAGCTTTTTTTTGCTTTCTGCAATCCCCTTTTAAAGGGACTGCAATCCTTTTCAATGGGGTTTACAGGGCCACAAACCGTGAACAGGTTCAGTTTGTGAACAAACCTCCTGGTTAGGTTCAGTTCATGATTTGGTTCATGGTTTGGCCATGAATTAAACTGAACTTCATTTTCCCAGTACATGCCCATCCCTGTTAAACAACCTGAAGTTTCTGAAGTGCCTTCAAGGGCAGCCCTCCATATAGTGAATTGCAGTAATCTAGTTGGAGGGGACCACTGCATGAATCACTGTGGCAAGGTCAGACCTGGACAAGTAGGGTGACAGTTGATGGGCCTGGCAGAGATAGAAAAAAGTCTGTTTCACCACTAAGGATACCTGTTCGTTCAAGGTAAATGAGGCATCCAGCCAGACCCCCAAACTAGGGGTGTGCATTTGGATCTACCCAATAATAAAAAAAAAACCTGAAAAAACCTTATTGGTATTTTTCGGGTATATCTCGGCATCCCAAATGTATCCAGGATTTTTCAGGAGAACCAGAAAAAAATCTCCAAAACAACCATGGATATACTTGGGAATTACTGGCAAACCCTGAAAAACACCTGAGGGGCTAGAGCAGATTGCTCCCACTGCTCAGCTGTTTTCAGGCTTTCTTCTACAGTTTCTTTAAACAGGGGGTGTTTAAAAGGAACTACAGAAGATAGCCCTCAAAACAGCCAAGCTGTGAACAGGGAACCACGCCCCCCCAAAAAAACAAAAACAAAAAAACAGTCAGGGCTGTTTTGGGCAGTTTGGTTTAAACTGGACAGCCCAAAAGAGCCCACAAAGTAGCTGATCCTGTGGGGAGAACTTTCCCCGCCAGGTCAGCTGGGACTCTTTTGGGCAGTCCCTTTAAACTGTACTGTTCAAAAGAGCCTGCAAGGGGAGAATTCTGCCTCTCAGCTGTTTTTTGTGGCTTTGCCTCTGATTTTCTTTACTCTGTGTATTTTTCAGTTTGGGTCTATTGGACCAGAAAAAAAATAGGATTTTCAAAAAAATCCCAGTACTGGGATCCAGGTTTTTTCAGGAATCCCCAAAATTTTGGGAGGTCCAATAGACCTGGACCGAAAAATACTTGGGGGGGGGATGCAGACCCCTATCCCAAACTCTTCACAGAGTCCACTAGAATAAGTTGGACACCATTCGTAATAGGTATCCACAGCCCCACCACTGGCCCAGCCCTCCCCAGCCACAGGACATCAGTCTTGGTTGGATTCAGCTTCACCCAGCTCTGCCTTAACCACCCAACAATAGCATCCAGTCATCCAGTCAGGGCTGAGAGGGCTGTCTCAGGCTGTTTATCCAGCAGGAGGAAGTGCTGGGTGTCATCCACATACTGATGGCACCCGACACCAAACCTGACAAGCTCCACTACAGAGTGCATATAAATATTAAATAACTTTGGAAAGAGGATTGAACCCTGTGGAATCCCACAGTCTAGTGGGTGCCTGGTTGAAGTCCTGTTCCCAATGGTTACCATCTGAGTGCATCCTTGGAGGAATGAGGTGAACCAAGATAAAGCAATGCCCCATACCCTCAGTGAGGCTAGGCAGCTGACTGGTAGTGAATGATCAACAGTGTTGAACACCACTGATAAGTCTAGCAATATCAGCAACACTGAGCTGCCCCATCAAGTTGGAGTTAGAAGTCATCCACAAGGATTATCAACGCTGTCTTGGTAGCAAAACCCAGGCATGACCCCAGATTGGAATGGTCAAGCGCAGCATGTACCAAATAAGTGCATTGTCCTATTCATACAAAATGGCAGCCAAGTGGGAGGATCACAGGTAGTGCATAATATAGATGATGCAGCAAAATTAACATTTGAAAAGGGTTTGTATGAGAGACATAGACATTTTTATTCTCATATTTAATTATCAACATAGCCCCATCTGCATATACTTAAATCTGTGGACTGGGACCATGTACAGACTAGGGATATTTTCTGCAAATTTGGGGGACCCCTAGAGTTGCAGAAGAATGTGAAACCCATGGGCAAATGAAAAGGTGAAACCACCCCCAGCAAAAAATAGTCAACATGAACCCAGCTGTGAATACTTAAATCCATAGATCAGAGCCATGTAGAGATTAGGGTCATTTTCCTGCAAACTTGAGGGACTTTCTGGGTTTGCAGGAAATGTGAAGCACTGGGGGAAAAGGAAAGGTGAGGTGAAACTCTCCCAAACAGAGAAGCATTGTTTGTGCATGCTCAACAACACACCTCAATCAGAGTCATTGCATCATGTCAGAGGCAGTGGTGCAACCAGCAGGGAGGGGGAAATACCAGGCACAGTGGTGGGGAGTGGAGTGGGTGGACAGGCAGGATAGCGTGGCCAGGATGGGGGTGGGAGGAGAATCTGTAGCTGTTGCCCTCTTTGACATAGGAGACAAGTGGACGGGGGAAGGAGTTGCTGCTGCCTATCCATGGGTGAGTTTGGTGGGCAGATGAGCTGCTACTGCCATGGCCCCTGCACCTGCTAGCCAGGTGGGTGAGAGGAGAAGCAACTGCTGTTCCACCAATGTATAAGTTGGGTGGATGGGAGAAAGAGTCAAAACTGCCCCAACTGCTTGAGGTGTGTGGTAGGAAAGGAGCCGTCTCCCACCAACTGCTTGAGGCAGGTAGAGGAAAGGAAGGCTGCTAAGTCAGGCAGGTAGTGGTGGTGTTTCAGCTGAGCAAACTTCCTGGCTGGTGAGTGACTGGTCTGCTTCTGACTAAGCAGGAAGTAGAATGGGGATGGAGTGGGAGCAGTACTCCCCTCCCGGAAGCTCTCGCTTGTCAATATATTTATTCCTCAACCCAGCCCCATTTGTGGATACTTAAATCTGCATATTGGGACCATGTAGAGGGAAGGGATATTTTTCTAGGGATGAGCATGAACCAGGAAAATGCAGTGCAGTTTGTGGTGTGCCCAGTTCGTGAACTTGCAGGGGATCTCTGGATGACTCCCTTATATCTGCCCGCCAAGATTGGTGAGGGCTGGATTTATGGGGTGTGAGTTATTGTCCCCCCACAGAAGAAGAAGAAGAGAAGAGATTGAATTTAAACCCCACCCTTCACTACCCAAGGGAGTCTCAGAGTGGCTTACAAACTCCTTTCCCTTCCCCTCCCCACAACAGACACCCTGTGAGGTAGGTGGGGCTGAGAGAACTCTAACACAAACTGATCTTTTTCAAGAACAGCTGTGCCAGAGCTTGTGACTGACCCAAGGTCACATCAGCAGGTGCAAGTGGAGGAGTGGGAAATCAAACCCAGTTCTCCCAGATTAGAGTCTGCACACTTAACCACTACACCAAACACTACATCGCACACTTAACCACTACACCAAACAGAAGGTGCCCCATCTTCCATTGGTTTCAGTGGACTAAGGCCAAACCAGATAATCTCTCAGTAGAAACTGAAGGTGCAGGACATTTTTTCAAGTCCAGCAGAACCACTGCAACGTGCCCAGCAGAACCAGTGTCACTGAGGCAATGCAAACACAACAGGACTCAGGTCAAGCCAGAGAATCCCTGCAGTAGAAACTGAAGATGGTGGGGGGGGGGCATTTTTGCAAGCCCAGCAGAACCAGTGCAATGTACTATTGTCCAGCAGGTGGATATACTAAAAGGAATGCTAGGATTGTCTACTGAAAACAATGGGAGAGGCTTGAAGGCCCACTAGAGATAATGGGAGACAGGAATGCCAATTGACTTGCATAGGCTCCATTGAAATACATTACAGCACAAAATAGTTGCAATGAAAATGCAGAGTGGATTTTCAGTTAATGTCTCTGGGCCCAGATAAACTGTTCTGGGACTAGAATAACAGGTTCCAGAGTGGAAAGACAATTCCCAGAAATAGAATTAATGCTCTGGGACTGGAATGACCGCTCTCCAAGTGGAATGATGGCCCCTGGGAGTAGCAGAAGTGTTCTGGGGCTGGAATGACAGCCAATGGGAGTAGCAGAACTGTTTTGAGACAGGAATAACTGGTTCCAGAGTGGAATGACAGCCCCTGGGAGTAGCAGAAGTGTTCTGGGACTGGAATGACAGCCCTCAGAGTGGAATGATGGCTCCTGGGATTAGAATTAATGCTCTGCAACTGTATTCACAAACCATAATGTGGATTGAAATCCCTTACATTTTAATTAATTTTTCTTGAAGATGTGTACTTATTCCCTCATTAACTCCACCTAAGTACTGGTCCTCTTGCCTGCCTGCTCTGTTTCCTTGCAGAGTCATGATATTGGTATCAGCTTCTGTTGACTATAAATCTAGCCCCTATCCCCTTTCCGGTGTCCAGTGTCCAGTTCTGCTTCCTTCCTGTCCTCTATGTACCCATTACATGTCACACCCTGTCTGAGTTCCTCATGCATGTTTTCCCACTCTGTTGACCAATGTCTAACAGCACCCCATCCATAGGTTCTCTGTGAAAAAATTTGGTCTTGTACTCCAGGTGAGGGGTCCCCAACCTTCTTGAGCCTGCGAGCACCTTTGGAATTTTGACACAGCATAGTTATCACTGCCACAAAATGACTACTTCAGGAGGCAGAGCCAGCCAGAAAAGGATGAGCACAGCATACTTTCAGTCACACAGTGAAGATCCTTGAGATATGGCAGCAGCTGCTGCTAAAGGAGTTATTTTAAAAATCTGCACAACTGATCAGAAGCCTTCTTAGGCAAAAGTTCCACCTGGCCCCACCCACTTCCTAAAAGCTCTTGGTGGGTGCCAGGAAAAGTGTTGACGAGCACAATGGTATCCACAGGCACCATGCAAGGGACACATGCTCTAGGTGATGTGTTCTTTCATATAAAGATTTCATTAGCTGATCTCTCTATAGTCCATGAAGTTATTTGCCCATATTGACAAGTGCTCTGACTGCCTCTGGCTCACTAGTATCTCAGACACAGGTGAACAGTTCTCTGCTTCCTACCTTCCCTTTGACACTGTTGACCTCTTGATACACACTCCTACTCACTGTTCATTATCACAATTGCAAGAAGGATTCATGAATGAAAACAGTATTAACTGTTGAACAAAACTGGTTTATTATTATCTGTAGTGTATACGCTGTTTGCATATGAAATATGTTGGTAGGTTGATGGTGACTGAAAGGCAAGCTTCAGGATACCATGGTCTGCAGCTGCAACAGAACATCATGCAGTCTTCTGGCGTGATGTTACTCTGGCAGGACTCTTCTGGGCAGGCTAAGGATTTGCTGGTATCTTTAGCAGCTAATGACAAAAGGTACTGTAGCAGAGGTTGTTCCTGTATGCGTACTTCGGTCATCATGGAAAGAAGTGGATGATGTAATTCCTGGGAGGAACCTGGAAACTACTACTCCCAGGAGCTGTCATTCTAATCTGGGGACTGTCATTCCAGTCCCAGAACAGTTCTGCTACTTCCAGGGGCTGTCATTCTACCCTGCAATCTGTCATTCCTGTCTCAGAACACTTCTGCTACTCCTAGGGGCTGTCATTCCAATATGGGGGGCTGTTATTAAAGTCCCAGGACACTTCTGCTACTCCCAGGGGTTGTAATTCCACCTTGAGCTGTCATTCCAGTCCCAGAACACTTCTGCGACTCCCAGAGGCTGTCATTTGACCCTGGGGGCTGTCAATACTTCTACTCTCAGGGACCATCATTCCACCTGGGGGGGGGGTATCATTCCAATCCCAGAGCATTAGTTCTATTTCTGGAGTCCATCTTTCCTCTCTGGAACCTGTTATTCCAGTGTCCAGAGACATTAATTGAAAACCCACTCTGCATTTTCATTGCAACTATTTTGTACTGTAATGTATTTAAATGGAGCCCATGCAAGTCAATTGGAATACCTGGCTCCCATTATCTCCAAAGGGCCTCCAAGCCTCTCCCATTGTTTTCAATGGGCAATCCTATCATTCCTTTTAGTACATCCCCCAGTGAAACACAGTGCCATTGTAGCAATGCCAGCACAACAGGACTGATGTGAAGCACAGACTCACACTCCAAGCAAGCAGGTATCTTTAGCATGTGCAAGCCCAGCAGAACCAGTGCCACTGTGGCAATGCAACCAAAAGAGGACTATTGTCAAATCAGAGAATCCCTGCAGTACAAACTGAAGGGAGGCATTTTTTCAAGTCCAGCACAACCAGTGCCACTGTGGTAGTGCAAACTCAACAAGACTAAAGTCGAGCCAAAACAATCTTTGCAGTAGAAATTGAAGGTGGTAGTGGGACATTTTGCAAGCTCAGCAGAACCAGTGAAATGCTGGTTGCAAGCTCAGCAGTACCAGCGCAACCAAAGAATGCCCAGCAGAATCCAGTGCCATTGTGGCAATGGCAACTCAACAGGACTGATGTCTAGCACAGAATCACACTTCAAGTGGTTGGGGGGGGTAGATTGTGCAAGCTCTGTGCAAGAAAATGGGAAAGGAACCAAAAGAAATGCAGCAATGGGGGAAAAACCCTCTTGAAACTGACAAGACTAATTTGAAACTTCTGGTGAATGCCCATACAAACCTGAGAGAGAGAAAAAAGAAAACAGCTCAGGGCTGGAGAATCCCCCCCCCCATTGCTTTGAAGTGCCTGCCCCCTGGTGCTTTGAAGTATGGTAAACATTTTGGTTGAGCTGAGAAATGTATCTGGAAATGTATCCATTCAGCTTGAAAGTTTGTGGAAAGTTCATGCCAGTTGACCAGCCACAAACTTCACTTTGCGAACCACAAACTGGCCAAAATTCATCATGAACTTTAGTTCATAAGCTGGTTCATGCCCATCCCTACATTTTCCTACAAAGTTGGTTTGTAGGAAAATCCCAATATTTTCATAAAGTGTATGTGTGTGTTTCTGTGCAAGCACAGATAAATGTGTTGCAGCACCAAGGGGTGGGTGGGCAGAAGGTGGGGGAGAAGTAGACACTGTTTGCCCCACTACTGCTGAGGAAGAAATACTGAAGGTTGGTTGGAGGAGGGATAAAAGGAGTGGGAGCTTCTGCCCTCCCCAGTGAGATATGAACACACATGAAGCTGCCTGATCAATCCATTGGTCCGTCAAGGTCAGTATTGTCTACTCAGACTAGCAGCGGCTCTCCAGGGGCTTAGGCAGAGGTCTTTCACACCTGTTGCCTGGTCGTTTTAAGTGGAGATGTCAGGAATTAAACCTGGGACCTTCTGCATGTAAAGCAGAGGCTCTTCCACTTAGACACAGCCCCTCCTGTAAGGTAATGACACCATAAGTGGGCAAGGGACTAGGATTGGGAGCTGCCACTGTTGTTGAGGTGGGTAGGCACAGCAGCAGCATTGGGGCAGTTATATGTTGGGGCAGAGTAGCAGGGAAAGGGGAGGCAGGTGGGCTGGCAGAGCAGCAGAAAAGGATGAGGAGAAGGATGGGTGAGTTAGTGAGCGAGTGGGGCAGCCATGGGCACCACTGCCACCAGGATTCCCCTTCCTCCATGACTTTATCAAGGGTTCCTGCTTGTTTTTACTTATCTTAGAATATCTGAATACCCATGCATTGCAAAAGCCTTGAAAGTAGTTCATAGTCATTAATGCCAAACAGCCATAAACACACCACATGATTATAAAATCAGAAATCAGGACAGCAACATAAAAGAACAGCAGCATTAAAGGGTGACTTAGTCCATTTACTTTCAGGACTTCGATGATGCTAAAGACCTTCCATCTGAGCTCATGGCATGCCTTGTGTGCTGTTCATTGTATCACTGCATCTCTAATGCACCAGGCTGGGTGTTCCTGCTCTTAACATATTCTTCTGCCACCTTGATTCCTATTATAATAGCCCCTAAACTAGGTTCGTCAAGCTCCAAGTATGACATAAGACTAGCTGGTCACACACCCAAGGTGGAGGAAGATAGAGAAAAACACTGTCAAAATGAAGGCTTAGTATCATGGCAATGCTCTCCTGACCAAGCAGTGTCTGTACCAAATAAAACCTGAAGCTCAATAAAAATAAGTACGTATAATCAGTATTACCCCAAAAGAGCTGAAGCTGGCCTGCTGCAACCAGCCACTCAAGAAGCCTGGCCCACAAATCAGCTGAGGTCAATAATTGTTTCTTCAGGTGAGGCCTAACCATTGCCTGTTTTAGGGCTGATGAAACTTCCGTCTGTGTAGTATTTACTACCCAACTAACTAACAGAGCAAATCTCTGAAGAATCACTCCAATCTAAACCCACTGAAACCCAATCAAAACAAGACAGGTTTGCGAGGAGAAGTTGTGGTACAGACCTGTCCAGAACTTTACTGGCATCACCTGAAACTCATGGCACAGAACTTGGGTAACCATAGGCACCCTGTCAGAGCTCTATTTTAAAATCAGTATACATGTCTCAAAATGTACATTTGTATTCCTTGCACATTACTATTATAGTACGCACTGTTTTTTAGAAAATTAAATGTTCCTATTTTACAACAAAAGGGCTGATTCACACATATTTTATACTGTTGTGATTCTATGAACAAATTATTCAGATCTTATCATACTCACCTCATGTTTTTTTACATTAAATCAGCCTAAGAATTCTATTAACAACTGAACCCACTCATATGCATTTATCCAATTACACATGAGAGTGGCTCATAATGATACTACACTAGGAAATTATAAGGGTGGAGTTCAAGGTAGATTTGTGGACCTAATCAACAAAGAACAACATTTCACTCAGTTGAAATGAGGCATAAACATGTAATGCAAAAAAGGAGGGGGTTGTGTTTGGCAGGGTTGCCAATTTCCATGTGGGGTCTGGAGACCTCCTGGAACTACAACTCCAGGCTCCAATTATCAGTTCCCTTTGAGAAAATGGAAGCTTTAGGGAATGGACTGTATGGCGTTATAGTCCATCAATGTCCCTCCCCTCCCCAAACCCTGCCCTCACCAGGCTTCACCATCAAGTCCCCAGGGATTTCAGAACTGTGACTTGGCAACTCTAATGCTGCGGGGTGTCTACTTTTAAACAACAGTGAAGTGTGTTGCAAGAAGACCTAAACCCTGTCACCTCCTGCATCTTACTACATTCCTGTGTTGCCAGAAGTGAATCATGCTGGATGAAAAAATGCTTCAGGCACCAGAATGCATTAAATTAAAGTGTGACATGATTTAGCTCCCTTTACCCATGTAGTCTGTTCTTGTTTAAAAATAGAAAAACAAATAGATCTAGCACCATGAATGGGTATGTTCAGACTAGGGTTGCCAAACTCCAGGTGGGGCAGGAGATCTCCTGGAATTTCAACTGGTCTTCAGACTATATCAATCAATTATTTATTTATTTAAAACATTTATTCCATTTCTCCTGGAGAAAATGGATGTTTCGGAAGGTGGATTGCATGGCATTATACCTTGCCAAGATCCCTCCCCTCCCTAAACCCCGCTTTCCCAGGCTCCACCCTCAAATCTCCAGGTATTTCTGAACCCAGGCAACCCTACAGAAAACCCTGGGTATAAAATACTTGTACCCACCAGTACCTGTTTCCTTGTTGCCAAACATCTCCTTCTGTCCACTTTGCAAGCAAGACGTTTGCAGTGTAATCCTAAAAAGACTCTCCTCCCTCTAAACCTATGGATTTAGAAGGATGTAAACTCAGTTTAGGATTCCACTGTTAAGATGCAGTCCTAAAGACACTTCCCCTGGGAGCAAGCTCCACTGAATAAAATTAGACATACTTCTGAGTAGACCTGCTTAGGACGCCTTAATTGTTTCTCAGAAAGGGGGATCGAAGGCGTTCTCCTATCTATCTAGCACTTCCCACAAATGTTTCTCTGGGCAAGGGAAACAATGCCTTGTACAGCCAGAGATCTGGCTAGGATTACCAACCATGTCTTGAGAAATTACTGGAGATTTGGTGTGTGTGTGTGTGTGTGTGTGGAGACAGAGTTTGGGAAAGGAGGGAAGCTCAGCATAGAATCCACCCTTCGAAACTGCCTTTTCCTCTATGGGAACTGATATCTGTAGTTTGGAGACGTTGTAATCTTGGAGAATTCCAGGCCCTACCTGGATGTTGGCAAATCTAAATCTGATATAAGTGATGACATGAGATTTGACCCACAGAAGCTTATGTCCTGGAAAACGTTGCTTGACTTTACAGTGCTACTGGACTCAAATTTTGTTCTACTACTACAGACTACTAACATGACCAAAATAACCAGAAATTGAAACCATTGAAAGCAATCAAAATTCAGAATAAAATAAACACCTATTACAACTATGACAAAAGAATTAACAGCTTTTAAACCAAAAGGAGCATAAAAACAGAAACATCAGCCACTTTTGTATGCACATCCTTGTTTGCTAGGAGGCAAGCTGAAGGAACCTAGAGTTTCCTGCTCTTCATAAAGCAAATATGAAGGAAGGGTACCATTTCTTTATCCAAGGACAACTAGGTGAGCATCAACCCTCCTATGACACTATTAATCTTCAGTACAAGGTGATGGATTCAAATTTAAAGCCTTTAGCATACAACAAGGGAAGTGTTGCACTCTAGAGCCCTATCTCAGCCACTTGTTTACTGTATGCCAAAGGAACACCCATATAAATGGCACCATCTGCACTGCAAACATTGAAAATCCTACCTGGGGAGATTCTTGTGTTGGAATTGAAGAGCAGATCTGAGCAGGCCACCGGGATGAGCTCCAGTGAGTCACTGGGACCGTATTGTGCATGAGAATGATTCAGGTCTAGAGACTGACTTCCCAAGACTTGCTCGGCCAGTTTTGGAATGGAGCAGACCATTAACTACACGTCCACAAACTATGATGCTAACACTGCAAGAGCTTTTCAGCAGGTTGGCACTGCAAGCCAATTATATCACAGGAATGTTTTAGGAAAGGGGTGTTGGCTCTTTAAGGCATGTCTACATGGCAATTTCCTATGCTTCTTAGTTCACAGCTGGAAATGTAGGTAACAATAAGAGGGGGAGGAAACACATGGGGTGGTCTTAACCATTGGGAACTGGGGCAATTGCCCCAGGCCCCCAGGCTGGGCAGATCCCTGACCACCTACCAGTGTTCCCTCTAAGCTGAGTTAGTGTGAGTTAGCTCAGTTTTTTAGCCTCCAGCTCACACATTTTTGCCTTACCTCAGGAAGGATGACTCCAGAGCAAACTGATTTATGCAGTAGCCAAATCGTTTGCTCACAATTTTAATGCCAGTAGCTCACAATATTCTACAGCTTAGAGAGAGCATTGCCACCCACTACCCTGTCCCACATGGAAGGGAAAAGAACAGGGAAGAGACAAGCAGCAGTTGCTTGGGGCAGGCTACAATTTCAAGTAGACTTGTGCACCTATGGAATTTCCTGCCTCATACTTTGTACAAGTCAACTGGAAACTGAATGAACAAGCAACTATTAGATCCTGACTCATCAGAACTGTTGATATCATATGACTAGAAAAGAGCATTTTTGCTATATAAAGAACTCTGGATAGTGTCTGTTTTCACAAATTCAACACATATTTATGTCGCAACAGCCAAAGAATTTTAAAAAGCTTGCAGAAAGCACTCCATACATTTAGAGCAAACTTTTCTTGAATGCCATTTAAGCACTGTTTTGAGATTAAAACCTAAAACATGAAATAAAATCATTTGCTAGGAGGGCTGGATCTGACATAAATGTAACTTTGTTGGGCAGGGCCATGTGTGTCACATATCTGGAGATATAAACTTTATAAAGATGATTTCAGCTGCCAAATGGCAGTAGCAGGCATGATTGGATTAGATGTGATATGCAGACGGGTGGAGATATCACCACTGATGTGATATACAGAGGTGTGGAGATATCAGCATTGGTAATGAGACAGGAAACCTAGGTCTCAGTTTGGTACAGGAGGATTCAGTCCAGGAGGTTGCAAAGAATAAATAGAAATAAGTCTGAAGAAATGATCAGTGACTCACAAAAGCACATACCCTACCACAATTTTGTTAGTCTTTAAACATGCTATTGGACTCTTCCTACTACTATTAGAAACCACAACATTCAAAAACCACTGGGGGAACATTTTAACCTTCCAGTGCATTCATTTGCTGACCTAAGAACAGCAGTTCTCTTACAAAGGAATTTCAAAGGGAGATTAGAAACAGAGACTGCTGAATTGCAACTGATCACAAAGCTCAAGACAATGCAAACTCCTGAACTGAACTGAGACCTAATTTTCTTCTCTCATTACCAATGCCTGCTATTGTCATTTGTTGTCTGAAATCACTTCACTCTCCAAGATATCAGGACAGATGGACTCACATTCCAGCTGTATCTGAAGAAGTGAGCAGTGATTTGTGAAAGCTCATGCCCTGCACAAATTTTCTTAGTCATTAAGGTGCTGCTGTACTCTTGCTCCACTAAAAGGAATGCAGGCTGTGCTGTTAGGTTTCTCAACCTCATGTGTTAGAAATGGAAAGGGGGATCTCTCCAAGTGCCATGGGACTCCCACCTTCTCTCTCTGAAGAAGTGTGCTTGCATACAAAAGCTTATACCTGGAATAAAACATTTTTGGTCTTAAACACAGGAGACACTCTCTCTCTCTCCCTCTCCCTCTCCCTCTCCCTCTCTCTCTCTCATACCTGGGATACATTTTTGATCTTAAACACAGGAGACTCTCTCACTCTCTCTCTCACACACACCTGGAATAAAATGTTTTGGTCTCAAACACAGGACTCTCTGTCTGAAGAAAAAGTGTGCTTGCACACAAAAGCTTGTACCTGGAATAAAACATTTTTGGTCTTAAACACAGGAGACACACTCTCTCTCTTTTTGTGGCATGCCCCTCTGGTTCTTTCCCTCTCTCTGCCTCTGAAGGAGAAAAAGTGTGGTTGCACATAAAAGCTTATACCTGGAATAAAACACTGCTGGTCTTCTTAAAAGTCCTATGAGATGTCACGCCCCCCCCCCCGGCTCTTCCCCCTCCCTCCCTAGAGGAGGAGGAGGAGGAGCCCTCAGCCAATCAAGGGAAGGTTTTCTCTCTGTCTTCTGAAGCAGGAAATAGGAGAGTTTGGCCAAAAGGAGCTGCGATGTTAGAAACAGGAAGCAGTACAAAGTCAGTTGCTCACGGGCCAGATTGGAGGCTTGCAGGGGCCAGATCTGGTCTGTGGGCCATATGTTTGACACCCCTCGTTTAGAAACTACATACTAGAAGCAGCTTCTGTACTTCTTAGTAATAACAATGTCATTTATTAATTTCATGGAACTGAGTTCAAAACTGAATGTCATGCTAAAATGTACAAGCTTGTCCTGGTTTTAGCTGGACCTATTGTAAGGTGATCTGTGATCTTGTGGTCATCAGACTTTCATTTTACTGGAAAATGTTAAATGTGTATATATTTAAATTTTAAACTGGTTATTGACCCCCAAGAACAACCACAACAACTATGACACAACCCAAGAATTTAAAATCAAGACAGTGTAAAGCAATGGCTAAGCCAGCTCTGTCACACATCACACTTATATTCCTTTTGGGGTTGCTTAAAGCCCAAACCAACCCCTTCTCTTCTCTGCAGTGCTGCCAGAGGATTTGGGCGGGGGACAAAGCTGGCAAATTCAGCCTCCCCCCCCAAGGACCAAGCCCTCAGCACCAGCCACAGCTGCTATTTCTTCAAGAGTTACAGCAAACCCAAGGGATATTACCACTCACCAGCTGTAGTTCCCAGCCAGCCTTGACAACAGTTACCATGGGGTGGTGATAAAAAGAGTTTTTCCTCATCAAGGCTGCAGTTCTTAGAACAAGCTCAATTTTTAAAATTTATTTCATTTAAATCCCACGTTTCTCCCCTGTGGGTGACCCAGAGCAACTTCCAGTGTTCTTTCTCTCCTCCATTTTATCCTCATAATGATGCTATGAGGTAAGTTTGGCTAAGCATGCATGGCTGGTGGCCAAAGGTCACCAACTGAGCTTCAAGGAAGAGTTGGGGTTAAAATCTGGGTCTCTCAGAACTTAGTCAAACACTGTAACCACTATTCCATGTTGGCTTTCTCCCCTTTGTCTCCTAGAATAGCCTGTGGGACCTAGCAGACTCCCCACTGTCATCTGGTGATCATTTCTGCCTTTTCCATGTTTGTTCTCTTTCTCGTTATATGATGAATATATTTATTTATTGTCTACTGTTTTTGCATCTGGAGTCATAAACAGCAAACCCTCATTGCTCAATAAACCTCGTTCCACAGGAAACCATGGAAGAATTTAAAGGTTGCTACTGCAGAAGTTGTCATGTGATTTGACAACACCTGCTAGAAATGTCGCCACACGCAGAGTAGTTTGTCTTCGCCTCTAAGTAACCAGGATGATTTTGCTTCTAGAAAGAGGAAGTCCTAATTAAATAAAGGGAAGATCACTCCATATCTTAGAGCTGAAAATTTGGGGCAATCAAGCAAAATATGACCCACAAAGTCAATTTTACTGCTGCCACAATTACAGAGTCAACTGAGTATGAAATCTCATTAAATCTTCCTGGTGACACAGCTGAAGGTAGGGTATTCAGGCGTGCTAGCATGAATGCCCTTCTATACTTTGGAAGAATTGTCTCAGATAAGTAGTTTGGCATTGCTGTTGGAGGCTGAATGCCTATTGAAAAGGTTGAGCACGCTCTGCGGGCTCTAATTGATGTGTCGTCATAGTCAAAGTCTCTCAAACAGCTTCTAATGAGCTGTGACAGTTCTTGTGTACTTGTGACTTCTATCACATCATGGGTGATACCCAGACATAACAGTTTATGGACCAGTAATCTGTCCCAATCACTGTGCTGTGGTCCAGCTTAACTAGTCCAAGGTGGTTTAGATCTGGCTTTGATTTCAGAGTCCTAATTTTCAAACTGAATACTCTTCCCCAGGCCTCATGTTGAATATATAAAATTGCTTATACTGAGTTAAACCATTGGTCCATTTAGCTCAGTATTAGCTTCTTTAACTAGGAATTGCTTTCTAAGTTCTCAGGGCAAGAAAGGTCTTTTCCAGTACGTTCTACCATAGATCTTTAAACTGGAGATGCAAGAGAAAGGGGTGACCAAACTTTCTTAACATAAGAGCCACACAGAATAAACATCAGATATTTGAAAGCTGCAAGATATGAACAAATGTTACACACATGTTTTTATTGAAAAAATGCAAATCTGCATTTTATTAACATCAAATAAGACTGCCAAAAATAAAGACAAAAGGGGTAAGAACAGATATTGCTAATAATATTTACTTGTCTAAGTAAATATCCGGTCAAAACATGGATGAAAATATGTAAACCATTTAAATTAGAGATATTTACTGGCTATATACTGCTAGTAGAAATCTTGTGAATCTCCATCTTGACTGTGAGTCATTGAAAATCCGGCTGATATGTTGTCAGGGCTGTATGAATTAGCTCTGTCAGGTGTTGATTTGTATGGATTGCACAGTGTTTCAATTTCACAAACTTCGTCACAGAATACAGTGATTCACAGCAGTACGTTGTGCTGAAAATTGAGATGAGTCGCATACTGGTTTTCTTCAGTTTAGGGAATTTTATTTCTGGAACTTGCTTCCAGAACCCAATTGTAGATTGGGATTTATGGATCTTCTTCAGAGCCAGGTCCTCCTGTAATTCCAGTACCTCCATTTCCACAGCAGATGATTCTGTAACCAGGGGTTTGGGAACTGAACAATCATCTTTGATTACATCAACTATGAATGGATTTACAAGAAAGGTGAAGCAGGGTTTCATATTCTGCAAGTTCTTAAACCTGTCTAGGAAATTATCAAGTAGTCCTTGTAATTTATCTTTGTATTCTTCCAGTCTGTGGTCTTTTATTTCAATACTAGGAATAAGGCCCGTTGTGAAAATAAATACAATGAGCTCGAGAAAGAGGATCTGGGAGAGTGCCCTGGCATTGGGCACTCAGTGTCAATTTGCTGTGGTGACCTCAGCAGGGTATATTGACACAGAGCCCATCATTTTTTCCAGAAGAACTGATCTCTGCTACATGAAGAGCAGTTGTAATTTTGAGTGATTTCCAGCCCTCACCTGGAGATTGGCAACAATGGTTCCCCAGGTGGGAATGGTTGGTTTGGAGGGTGGAGTCTATGGCATGGTACCTGTCTGAGGTTCTACCCCTTCTCAAACCCCACCCTCTCCAGGCTCCACCCCTCAAATCTCCAGGAATTTCCCAACCTGGAGTTGGCAACTCTATCAGGACTGGCCCTAGAGAGTTTTCTCCCAAAGGCCAAAATAGGTGTAGAAAGAAGAAGAAGAGAAGAGATTGGATTTATACCCTGCCCTTCACTTGGAGTCTCAGAGTGGCTTACAAACTCCTTTCCCTCCCCCTCCCCACAACAGACACCCTGTGAGGTAGGTGGGGCTGAGAGAACTCTAACACAAACTGCTCTTTCAGGAACAGCTGTGCCAGAGTTTGTGACTGACCCAAGGTCACATCAGCAGGTGCAAGTGGAGGAGTGGAGAATCAAACCCGGTTCTCCCAGATTAGAGTCTGCACACTTAACCACTACACCAAACTGACTCTCTTACTGACAGAACCAAGCTTGGTTGCCTACCAGCAGGCACTGAGGTGGAAGTAGGGTTGCCAACTCTGAGTAGGGAAATACCTGGAGATTTGGGGGGTGGATCCTGTGGAGGGCAGCATTTTTTTTGGGGGGGAGGACTTAGCAGGGTATAATGCCATAGGGTCTACCCTCCAAAGCAGGCATTTTCTCCAGGTGAACTGATCTCTCTCATCTGGAGATTAATTGTAACAGTGGGAGATCTCCAGGTCACACTTGGAGATTGGCAACCCTAGGGGAAAGTCAGTCACACAGCAAGGGGTTGAAGAGAACAGTTTGATGGCCGCTGGCCCACCTCATTAGCCAGCCAGCCATGGTGGAACCAATCAGGAGAGAGAGCTGGTCTCAGTTTATTCTGACAGGAAAGTGGCCACGCTGGCAGTGGGCGGGAAGGGGGTTACGCTGAACCAAGCTTGGTTGCCTACCAACAGCCACAGAGGGAAAAGTTAGTCTCACAGAGGAGCCAAGCAGTAGAAGTGTCTTCGTCAAGGGAGAGAAAGCCATCTGCCAGTTATTCTGACAGGCAACAGTGGCTGAAGTGGGAGTGGGTGGGGAAGAGGAGCAGACCCAGCACCCGGCCAATGGCACGTGAGTACTCTTGAGTGGCGACTGACAGCCCAATGGCTGATGGAACCACAGTGCACAGCCAATGGGAGAGCTGGAAATGGCCAATACGCTAAGAGAATTATTATATAGAGATTAGGGAATGTATTGACTCTCCTTTTGAGACGGGGAAAGTAATTTCTTGACAATATGTCTCTTTGAAAACCTCTTAATTTCTTCTGAAAGTTGATCATTGTCTGAGTAAAATCAGAATCAATTTTATCCTTCGCCTGGAGTCCATAGAGAATCCATAGACAATACATTATATCAGTAAGGAACATTAGATCTTGCATCCATTCATCATTTTCCAGCTGAGGATTGAATTTTTTCTTAAAAGAAAAGTAATAATAGGCTCCAACCAATCCATAAACCTACTTAAGACATTGCTGGCTGACAGCCACCTCACAATGCAGTAGAAAGAGACATCACTGGGTTTATCTCCAAGATCCAGTTCTTCAATAAAATTTTTCAACTGTTGGTGGGTCTTCCCATTTAAGCATATGAAATTGACAATTTCCAGAACAGATTTCATAACATCTTCATACTTGAAATATCTGGATGCCAGGCTAATCTGCCAGTCTCACTGCAGCCTTAGTGCTGCTAAGTCCAATATCTCTTCTTTCACAGTTACATCAGAGGAAACTCTGGAAAGCTAGGATCATTTTTCATAAGTGCAATTAATCCTGCATTTCCCCCCACCATTGCAGGTGCTCCATTTGTTGCAACACTGACAAGTTTATCCAGTGGAATTTCAGCACTTGTTAAGGCTCTGTCAAGCACATTTTTAAAGTCAACACCACAAGTTGTTTCTTTTAGAGATCAGACGGGCAGTTTGGCCTGATATATTTGCTTTTCCCTAATGGATTAAACTGGCTGGTTCACACAGCCACATCTGGCAGCTGCTCTCCAGTTGTACTCACCCCGTCATAAGACAAGTTGGAGGTGGAGTAAATAGACAGCAGATGAATTCCAGTGCTAACAGATCCCTGTGCACTCATCTCACATTTCTGGATGTCTGAACTCCCATGGTGTGTGCTCAAACCAGTTCAGAACTGTGAATCTGTAGTTTGGGTTTGCAGTTTTTTAAAAACAGCAGAGCATATGCACATATGTGCTAGGGTGCACATGCACATCCAATAAACATTTTTTAAAAATGTTAAAGTTGTTATTTCTTTTTTTAAAAATAATAATACCAGACCGTGCACTCCATGGTTGATGTGCATCACTGATCTGAATGGTCATCCATGGAAGAAGCACATGGAGAGGCCGGAGAAGGGCGGGAGCCTGATCAAAAATCTCCATCATAAAAAGTGATGGAGTAATTAGTGGTGCCCAAACTGCGCCAACCTGCCAGTCTGACTGCAGCCTTAGTGCTGCTAAGTCCAACATCTCTTCTTTCACAGATACATCAGAGGAAACATAATAAGCAAATACCACCATCTGTGGGTTGTCTTGTTTATCTGTAGATCTGTCAAGAACTAAGCTGTATGCAAGGGAATCCTTTAAATAATTTTGCATTTTGCCTGCACTATCAGCACTGATTTAGGAGATATGTCTCTCTGTAGTGTGATCTGAAGATGTTGTTTGTGCTATTAGTCACTGAAATTTTGTGTTATTTGGATCTAACACAGCAACAACTTCAGCTATATTCTTCTTAATAAATTTGCCATAAGAATATGGGCATTTAGCACAAGCAATATTCCATCATAACAAAACTAGATTTAGTCATTGTATCAGCTTCCTGAGCATTGTCTGCTGCCTATTTAGTGATGATTTTAATACATTGCCTTGTTTTTCTGTAGTTTTGATGTAGGTGGATATCAGATGAAAAGTTTTTGTGATTTGTTTAATAGCGGTGTTTCAAGTTACTGGCTTTGTGATGAATGAGTAACACATTATGGAGTGACACATTATGGATAAGACACAAAGGTTTACCTCCTTTAATGGTGAATACAAAATCTTCCTCCCACTCTGGCTTAAAATTTCTGTTTTTATCTTCGTACTTTCATTTTTTACAATTTGATGATGTCATCTTCTTTCACAAAATTTCAGAGATACTTAAAGAGGGGGTTTCTGCACACTTGCCCTCCTCCTCTCCCTTGGAGTAGTTTTGCCTTCAGCTTTGGCAGTCAGATCCATCTCATTCCTCCCCTTCCTGTCTGAGGAAGATGGGGACCATCCTGCATGGCTGGCTCAGTTGAAGCTCATTGGGTGGGCATTCACACCATTTTGTGACCAGCCTCGCTCTGGCCTGCCAGCTCCCGAGAGGCTGACCATGCCCCTGTCCAATTCCCAGCTGTTTGAGGGCTGCAGTTTAATGTCCTGGGTCAGAACAGACACAGCCGAGACCAAGGGGACAAAACGGAATCACTAATCAGAAGCGCAAAGTTGAGAGTTCTGTCCAAAAGTCATACACAAGGGAAGCCAGCCGAGGGTCCAAGAAGCAGAGTCTGAGCAGGTTCAAGAGGCATAGTAAAGCAGGTCTGGGGTTGAAGCTAAAGGTTCAGGAGTTGCAGACCGGAACAGGTCTGGGTGATGTGGTCACGTGTCTCCAGAAAGGTGACGAGTTGCTCCCACACCTACCCCATCTGAAGCCCCGTCCGTTATCAGTGGCTCACAGCTGGGTTTTGTTGCTTGTGAGAGCCATCCATGTGGCTCATTAACCCCAGGTTAATGATTTTGGCAGTTGCCAGGCAGCAAGGCATGCGCTCCGCCTCCTCTTGAGAAGCTCCAAGCACGCATGCCTCCTCCTGCATTCCCCTGGCTCCGGGGAACGGGGAGGCAAGACAGCCTGTGAAGTTTCCCCAAGACTGTGGCTGGTCCACAATACTTAATAGTGATGCAAAGAGGAGCTCAGCCAACATATTTCTGTGAGCCGCACAATATGTGTGAAAGAGCCACATATGGCTCATGAGCTGCAGTTTGGCCACTCCTGAGATACAACCTGAATCTAGCAAGATAAGAAAAGCCCTGAATCAGACCAGTGGTTCATCTAATTGAGCATCCTGTTTCACATGCAGTGGCCAAGCAGTTGTCCAAGAAGGTCAACAAATAGGCAGAAAGGTCAAGACTTTCAACTGATGTTGCTTCAGAGGACTGACAATGAGAGGTTTAGCAGATGTTCTACCACTGACCCACAGCCCCTCTCAACATTTATGAATTTATTATCTGTTTGCTTCATTTGTAGTTCATCTTTGTACCCAAAGGAGAACCAAAGCAGCTTGCATTGTTCTCTTCTCTTCCATTTTATTCTTACAGCTACCTGGTGAGGTAGGCTAGGTTCAGAAAGTGTGACTGGCCCAAGGTCACCCAGCAAGCTTCCATGTCAGAGTGGAAATTCAAACCTGAGTCTCCTAAGTCCTAGTCCAACAACAAACAAACACTACACCAGGCTAGCATTTCTGAAGACATAGCCTCTCAAACACTCCTAGGAGACCCTGTCCAGGACTTGGTCCTGTGGCTTTTTCCACCCTCAGGCCAACAAACTAAACAAGCACAATCTTCTTTCTGGAGCAGAAGGGCTGGTTGGTTAATGAGAGCCACTGAGGTTTCTCAGGGAGCAGATCATTCTTGGCAAGAAGTCCTTAAGCCTAATAGAATGTCCAGAAGTCATACTTCTGTAGAATCAAAGTTTAGTAATCCCTGTATATGCGTTGTTAGCAAGAAATAGGTTTTGAAAACTGACAAGAGCAGTTAACTAGCCCACCTGGGAGCCTCTGATGCCTCTGATGCCAGAAGCCAGAGAACAGCCACACAACAGTAAAACACCTGCGTTTTTCAGCAAGAATGTGTTTGCCTGAGGACAGTTACCATGCCATTACAATTACAGCTAGTTTTAACCCAGTTACCTGTCCTTTGTCTTTAAATCTGAGGCCAGTCCCTCCCACCCACATGGTAATGAAGGGAGGATCTTCATTTCTGTTGCAAGCCACCTGCCTCAGCAGAAGGTGCTCCTCAGTTACTTCTTGATGTCGAAGCAGGGAAAGTGCTGACTTTTAGTATGCTGACAGAAGGATGCTGTCAGACTGCATATTGATTTGACCACAACATTTCTTTGAGGCAGTAGGATCATATTTTTCCTTACAGGAATGTACAGATTGCATCTTTGGGAAATACTATACTTCTTATTCATCAAATTAATAGTTTTTATGATTTCCTTAATAACAATGAAGTTGAAGAGGAAATCTCCCACCCATGGGATGAGCTCTGCTTCTCCTTCATCTTTGCAATAGTATTGATACATGTACCTGGCTCCAGATCAAAAAATGACCCCCCCACACTTCAAAGGGTTGACTATTTTCATCCACTCCCCAGCACTTGCATGCTTATCCATTCCTACATTTGTTCACTACTGTAAATTCTCTAGCTGATTTCCCCTCTCCTAGTTTTAATTTACACATTTAAAACTGCTTTTAGGGGAGGGGGTTGACTTGAAACTGACACAAGGCACAGCCACTCAGTTTTCTGTTCAGTAGTGCTACGAGACAGGTTGATGTGTTTTAACAAGAGTTTGCCAATCAATGCTGTGCAAATTCAGCTTCTACAACAAATCTGAAGAACATATTCCCCATGAGAAGCTGCTAATTGACAATTCTGGCCTGATCCAGACAAGAACATACAGTCTGTGCACTTCTACAGAAGATTTACTGCTGAAATTTGTACATCTGCATGCTCCCTTAATACTAGTGAAACATAACAGTCCCTCCTCCTTGTGACCGACAGATACTTTTCACATCTTCCCCTGCCTTTAATATGGAGAAATGCATTTAGAGAAGAAAATGGAATCCTCTTCCTGTTGTCAACATAATTTTTCGTAGCCTGGCTGTTAGATATCACATGAACAACTGTCTATTAAGAACAGTATTGAGATGACTCTGTCTTTTCATATAAGCATCAGAACATATAGGTCAGATGTTGCTACATTTTGAAGTTATCATTTAATCATATAGCACTTTCTCTCCTAAGCAAAAGCAGGTCAGAATAGTCTGTGTTGTCTGCAATCTGACACTAAAATGCAGAGGCTGGCTTCCACCGCTGGCTTCCCAAGCACTTTGCTCAGTTTGCTTTAGGGGATACGTACAGTGCAGTCCTAGGCAGAGTTACACCCTTTTAAGTCCATTGAAATCAATAGGTTAAAAAGGGACATCATAATACAGTCTTAAATTTGGTAGTTGTAGACCTCCTCTTTCCTTTGCATCACATAAAATTTTCATTTTAATCCTTGGCTTTCTTCCTGCCCATACAAATTTCGATAGTTCTTTCTGCCACGTATCCAGTATTTTCCTTTGTTTTAATATTGGAATAGCTTGAAATAAAAACATCAAACGCGGCAAAACATTCATTTTTACAGTTGCAATTCTTCCCAATAACGATAGATTCAAGGTATCCCATTTCTTCATGTCTTGTTGAATCCTGTGCCAAACCTTTTCATAGTTATTTTTGAACAAATCAATGTTTTTCATGGTCAATTCAATTCCTAAATATTTAGTCTTTGTAACTACTTCACATTGAATTTTCTCTTGAAGTTCTGTTTGTCTTTGTTTCGTCATATTTTTGCACATCACTTTGGTTTTACTTTTATTAACGTAGAATCCCGCAACTGATCCAAATTCTTCAATTTTTTCCATCAATTGTGGTATTTTGTCGATTGGATCTTGAATCATAAACATTACATCGTCTGCAAATGCCCTGTATTTATATGCAAAACCTTTCACTGTGAGTCCTTCAATGCTGTTATCTTTTCTTATCGCTGTCAATAATATTTCCAATATCCAAATAAACAACAATGGGGATAACGGGCAGCCTTGACGTGTTCCCTTTTGAACTTGAAAGAAATCTGTTCTTTCTTTATTTATATTCAAAGCTGCTCTCTGTTCTGAGTAAATTGCCACAATCATGTTTAGAAAAGACTGTCCTATATCCATTTTTTCAATAACTTGCAGCATAAACTCCCAATTTAAATTGTCAAAAGCTTTTTCCGCATCTAAAAAGAGGAATCCAACTTCTTTTTCTGGATGTTTGTCATAGTATTCGATTGCATCAATCACCACTCTTAAATTGTCTCTAATCTGTCTATTTGGTAAAAAACCAGCTTGTTCTTCCGCTATAGTATCTTTCAAATATTTTTTCAGTCTTTCCAAAATAATTTTCGCAAATAATTTGTAATCATTATTTAATAGCGATATTGGTCTATAATTCTTTACTTCAGTTAAATCCAAACCTTCTTTGGGTATCAATGAAATATTTGCTTCTTTCCATGAATCTGGGATCCGTTTAGTCTTTCTTATCTCGTTCAACAGAAGTACTAAGATAGGGGTTAGCTCCTCCTTAAATTTCTTATAAAACTTTGCTGTAAAGCCATCTGGACCTGGAGCTTTGCCCAACTTTGCGTCTTCTATTGCCATTGTCACCTCTTCCTTTGTTACTAAACCATTTAATAACTCTTTAATTTGTTTTCCCAGCTCTGGAACTTCAATAGTCTCCAAATATTTCTTAATTTTCTGTTGGTCAATTCCTTTCTTTTTGAACAGTTTGGCGTAGTATTTGAAGAAGACTCTTTTTATACCTTTCAAATTCAAAACATCCTTTCCGTCTTCAGTAATTTTACTTATAAAATTCCTTTCTTTTCTATTTTTCAATTGCCACGCTAAAAATTTTCCTGGTTTATTTGCACCCTCAAATGCTTTTTGCTGTAATTTCTTCAGATTCCAATATAATTCTCTATTTAGTAGAACATTCAATTGATCCTGCAGAAAGTGGATCTCTTTAATAATCTTTTTCTTCCCTGGCCTTTTCTTTAATTCCTTTTCTTTTTGTCTAATTTTTTCATGAAGGTCGTTTTGTTGTTGCATCCTTTGTTTTTTATCTTTAGAATTCAAAGAGATAAGCAAACCTCTCATTACTGCTTTGTATGTGTCCCATACGACTTGTATATCAGTACCTTTATTTAAATTCAGTTCAAAAAAACTTTTCGTTTCTTTTTTTAAAGTTTCATTAATTAATTTTTGGTCCAATAAGTCCTCATTAATTCTCCAATATAATTGTTTAGGTTTTTCTTTAGATATCCAAAGTAAAGGGTTGTGATCTGAGTTGGTTTTCGGTAAAATTTCGGTTTAACATGGTTGGAACAGTGGATTAATTTAGAAAATAAAAAGTTATTGGCTCTAGAAGGGCATGATAACAAGTTTGGATGGCATGCATATTTATGGTATGGAAAAGTAAAAATGGATAAATTTTTCAAACACCACTTCATAAGACGATCACTGTTCGAGACTTGGATGAGATATAGAAAATTCTTCTCAGAAGAAAGACCACTTTGGATAGTACCAGCAGAAGTGATTAATCCATATTCAAGAAATCAAGGGTTAGATTGGCTACCTTATAAAAGTTTTTAAAATTAGAAGGGAAAAACTTTGTGTTAAAAGACAGATTTGATGTGGAATTTGAATATGATTGGTTGAAGTATAGACAGATTTATGACTTATTTAAGACCGATAAAAGAGAATATGGTTTTAGAGAAAATAACACTGAAATTGAAACTGTATGGCTTGAGAAAGGTAAAAAAATGATTTCTAAACTGTACAAGGTTTTATTGACATGGTATACTGAGGACGAAATTGTAAAAGAGCAAATGATAAAATGGGCAGTAAATATTAATAATGAGATATTAATGACATCTTGGGAATATTTGTGGAAAAAGTCAATGAAAATTTCAACTTGTGTAAATGTTAAAGAGAATTGTTATAAAATGATGTACAGATGGTATATGACGCCTAAAAAAATTGCTATTATAAATGAAAGTATGTCTAACAAATGTTGGAAATGTAAGAAACATGAAGGGTCTTTTTACCATATGTGGTGGACATGTGATAAAGCAGTAAAGTATTGGACTGAGATCCACAATGAGATACAAAAATTTTTGAAATGTACTTTTAAGAAAGACCCACAGATGTTATTGTTAGGTCTTAAAATGGAAGAAATAAATGTAGCCAAGAGAACACTACTATGGTACTTGATTACAGCAGCTAGACTGACTTTTGCTCAATGTTGGAAACAAGATAAAGTACCTGAAACATGGGAATGGATTAAAAAGACGTTGTTTATGGCAGAAATGGACAAATTAACAAGAAAATTAAACAATGAAGAAGACGAAACCTTTTTCGGAGACTGGAAAGACTTTCAAGAATACTTGTTGAAGAATTGGGATGTAAAATGTGGTTTGATTTGTTTTGACAGCTATTGAGGAGAAGTGGAAAGAGACTCAGATCTTTGAATTGTTACCATTAGTAAAAGAAATATGTTTAGTAGTAAATGTAATTGTATAAGAGAAATATCAAGGGGGTTGGAGCAGTGCGGGAAGCCTTGTTTGGGGGGGAGAGGGAGAAAGAAAAATGGATATGTATTGGTTTGTTTAAATTGTATGAACATGTGATATATCCAATAATAAATTGTATTTAAAAAAAAATAGGTTAAAAAGGGAGTAACTCTGTTTAAGATTGCACTGTTAATGACCTAGATTGGCCTGGATTAGGAGGAAACGCAAGATAGTGTGTGCCACATATTTCCTGTAAAGTGAATTAAGCATTATGCTTAATGATACCTCACACAAAGTATAAATTCTGAAGAACTGGACATTTGCACTTTGATGATTAGCAGTGCAATCCTAAGCAGAGTTACACTCTTCTAAGGCTGTGGTTAGACATGTCTTTATGTCTGACTACAGCCTCTATTAATTGAAATCAATGGGTTTAGAAGGGTATAATTCTGCTTAGGATGGCACAGCAAAATCCACTTTATACCCCCAGTAAAGGAGACCTTCCACAAGAGGCACACATCAATATATCTAATTCTGAACCTGGCCATCATGAGAGAGCCAGGGAAGGGGGCAGGTTCAGATAGGGGGTTTTCTTCTACAAACCTAGGGGACCTTCAGTTTTGCAGAAAAATTAGAACACCCAAAATGTAGGAGGGGGGTTAAGTCCCCCCCAGACATGCAGACAATGCCCCTTTGTTGCAGCTGTTCCCTGATGGCAGAGATGGCAACAGTACAGCTGGATAGTGGAAGGACAGTGATGGGCTGGTGGGCAGAGTGGCAGGGCGAGGGATGGGAGGAGGATTTGCTGTCCCCCCCCCCCAACATGTCAGCCAGATAGAAAGGAGAAAAGCCATCGAGACCCTCCCCCAATGCATGAGCTGGGAAGAGAGGTGCTGCCATGTCTCCCAATGTGTGAGCCAGATGGGAGGGAGAAGAGCTGCCCCTGCTTCTGCCCAAAGCTAGAAGCAGGGAGGGGAGCAGGAGCTGCTGCCCCAGGCAAGCAGCAGCACTTCAGCTGTGCAGGCTGGCTAGCTGGCAAGTGGCTGGCCTGCTGAATGAGGGGGGGGAGGACAGAGTGGCTGGTGGCAGTGCATGCCACACACCAAGTGAC
The DNA here is from genome assembly GCA_029375565.1 of Gekko gecko. Lineage (NCBI taxonomy): Eukaryota > Metazoa > Chordata > Lepidosauria > Squamata > Gekkonidae > Gekko > Gekko gecko. Next base: position 127,606,628 of record JAPDNY010000005.1, read on the forward strand.
TAGCCGGGTTGACAAAGGGGGGAGATGGGATTACTCCCCCCCCATGAGTCTTGCAGGTCCCCTCATGTCTTTTAAAACTTCCCTATGTCTTCCTGATGGCATCATATCATTTAACAGAAAGTAGTATGAGCAAAGAGTGTACCAGATCTCAAAAAAGCTTCCTGAATCTTACACTTCTTGTGTCAGAACTGTCAATCAGCAGTATATAGGGCTGGACCCAGACTAAATTTCCCATTATGGAAAGGGAGATATAATTTATACCAATTCCCCCTTCCTGCTGAAGACCACTGATTTTCCCTTCGTGATATCCCCAGGGATCTTCAGTTTCCCAAGAATAGCGTTTTGGGGAGATCAATGAGCTGCATCAGAAGTGGGGGAGGCAGGAAAGTTCTATTCTGCTGATGGAAGTGTTTTCTGTTACCGGAAAATTTAGTATGGCTGCAATCCCTGATGTACATTCTTAAGCCTGTGCCTGTTACAGAGCACAATAAGCTCAGGGAGCAAGTGGGTGCTTTTATATATCATTGTGAGAGCATTTTTTGAATGGTTCTTGGACAGCCTGTATAACAGTATGCTGACCCCAGCTCAAAGTAAGTTCCTAAGAGGATTTTTCAAAAGGCCAGTATTTGCTTGGCATTTGTTTCACTTACTAGGCTCAGGATTTCACCAGCAGCAGTACTGCAAATACCGCATCCACTAGTCATCAAAATCAATGGGGCTTATGAATAAATATGACTGAATGATTGCATTTTTATTTTGCCCTCCCTTCAAGGAGCTCAGGGCAGTGTACGTGGTTTATTTCTCCTTCACATTATTTTCAGAAGAACCTTCTGAAGTAGGCTAGGCCAGCAGTGTGACTGGCCTAAGGTCACCCAGTGAGCTCCTTGGCTGAGTGTGGATTTGAACCCAGATTCGCCCTTATCCTAGTCCAAGTCTGTAAACTCATTGTGCCAGTCACACTTTGTCACAGTATGAACTCAAAAGAAAACTGCCCTAAATTACACAGAAATGTTATTGCATGGACTCAACCAATATTTCCAACTCTCCAAGCTATTGGAATAGGCATTTTCTCAGATATGCTCATTATTCATCATAATTAACTAACTAGTTTGGCCCCATGGTATACACTTGATAGAAAAGGACATGATTGCTTATGCAGCAGGGTAATTTACATCTCATTGGTTCTTGCAGCTTAATGCATAACAATTTGGAGGAGGTGTAATCTATGTTTGTAATATCTATTTATTTAGTGACATCTTATTATTGCATTTTAAGATGTCCTAGAATCTTAATCCAGTCATTAAAAGAGAAACAATTATTATTGCTATTTCAGACCATGGCTCAGGTTCACATGCACTGAGACAGATCAGAAGGCAAAACTAGCTGAAAAGGTCGGGACTGTGCTGTTTTTTAAATCACCAAGCTGTTCTCCCATATACATTTATGGAAGATGCTGTCTACCCTCCCTACTTGGATGCCAGGGGTAGGTAGACCAGTTTTGTACCTGCCCTTCCCAATGTAGTGTGATTTAATGCTTCCTGGATACAGGTTACAAATCCTCATGTGTATATGAGGCAGCAGATAAAGAAGCAAAGCAAGCAGTGGAAATAGGAGATTCTGAGCGATCATCAAGCTCCACCTGACCCTCATTCTCAACTCATATGATGCTTCTTGTTCACTTGCCCAAACTTGTTTGCTCATCCTCCAGTGCTTAACAGCAACAGTGGTGTGTGGCATCCCTTGTGATGTCTCCCCTACCCCACTATCTTGATCTGTTTGACTGTATATGATCCTTACTTCTTCCATGGAGTAGTCTGTGTTGAAGTCCATTTGTCCATGAGGCAACTGCCAGATGTAGTCCACTGTGGAATGAGATAACATCAAAGTGGTTAGTCCTTTGTGAGTGAGGTAAGGGGAGAAAATTTGGCTTTACTGATCATTCTTCATTCAGATTCATCACCCAGCACTGGTGAGAGGGGCCAGGACTGGGCCTAAAAAGTTAGATCTCCTTTGGCCTTTCAGTTGGCTAAAAGAGATTAGAAGTGAGGCATGGATGAGCCAATTGATTCTTGTGGGATGCCTGTGGTACCAAACTGAAATAATAACAGGAAGAAATGGGCACAGCAGGAGGATGGGAAATACATGAGGTGAGGTGGAAGGGGCCAGAGGAAGCAAAAGGTACTGTACTTTCATATATCCACCCTAGTTCAGGACAGTACTAACAGTGCAATCCTGTGCAGAATCCATGGGCTTAGCCTGTGCATAGGTTTGCATGGTAAGGGTGTCACTGGTGATATTTCTAGTTCTCTTATAATTGAGCCACCCATTATCTGTGATTTAATTTTGAATGAGGGTTCCCTTTTGACTTGTATTATCAAGTTCCAGTAAGGAGACTGGTTTGAATCCAGCTATTTCCAACCAGCATAAAACAGAATGGGAGAAGTTTTATAGAATATTTAAACCCACCATTATTGAGTGATATAAAACACTTAAGTGGGAAGCAATAAAACATTTAAGATAAGGTGCTGGATCCAGTCAGCCTTTTCATTCAATCCTGCTCAGTTCTTGTTTTATTATGGCCTTCTTCCCACATGCCTTTTTTCCATGTAGGACCCATGAATCCCAGCAAAATCTTTTTGGGTGGTTGGATCCCTGCCATACTTTTTTGACCATAGGAAAAGCTGGTTGGATACAAACCACAGAATATTCCACTAAGGTGATGTTAATTTATTTACTTACAGCATTTATAAATCCACCTTTTTCTCCCAGCAATTGGGGCATGGGGTGGGTAACTACAAAAAGCTAACATAAAAAATAAATAACCAATATACTATCCAGCTATAACAAATTATTAAAAGTACAAGCAGTTCCCTTTCAGATTCAGAGTGTTAAAAACCACTTATACCATAAGCCAGAATCCTTCTAAAAAGTTCGGTCTTGCACCTCTTCCAGAACCACAGAAACATTGTAGATCTTCCGGTGTCTTCCGGAAGACTGTTCCATGATATAGGAACAGCTCCCCCCAAAAGCAGTTACCAAATGGGCAGTTACTAAGAGTTGGCGGAAATGGGTTGATGGAGTCTTCTTAAGAAATCAGTTCTAGGACTATACTTGAGAAGGCTTTGCAGTGTTCCTCATCTCTGTAACCTCTTGAAATTAAGGGATTTCCCCCCGATATGGGTGGGTGGAAGTTCTTGCTCATAGCAGGAAGTGTGGGGTGGTTGTGGGTAGAATGTCTATGTGGATGCTTCACTTACAGCCAGTCTGGGCAGCAGCAGAGCTGACTCCACCTTCAAAATGAAAGAAGTATCTATGTCCCTCCGCTTTTCTGCCCTTTAATGTGCTCCCCACCCAATAGCTTAGCAACCTTGAATTGTGGCTCAGCTGAGAAGAAATAAAGGGACTGTTCTTAGGCCATGAGGCACCTGGTTAGTGCTTCTGTGCTGACGTGGCAGGAGGTGTGTGTGTTTTGGGGAGGGGGTTAGGGACAGCAGGAAGCAATGCAGGGACAGAGTATACTTTCGCAGGGACAGAGTATACTTTCGCTACAAGCCTCAGCTCTGTTTGCTGCAGCTGGCATAGCCAGGATGCCTTTTCCTACCCCCAGTGGAAGTAGCCCAGCCCAAAGATTGTAGAAGTGATACATCTTATTGGCTTCATACTAGTGGCCACTGTTTGGGAGGCCGAACACTTTAAAAGCAAGCACTATATACAATCATTATCTCAAAATGCACTGATCATTTGGCTAATGCAGATAATGCAACCATCTTTTGTTTAGTTTTATTATGTTTCCAGTCTTCCATAGCTTAACACCACAAGGAAGTGATGTGATCACCATGATAATTTATAAGATGTTATGTCTCATCATGGAATCCACCTGGAACACACGTATCTTTAGTATGTCTTTCTGTGAAAGGTTGCAGTATTTATGCTGGAGATATGGGGTTGTGAACATATGTGGAACAGCTCCACAATCATTTTATGGCCATCTTCATTTTCTAGTAGACAACTAAAAAGAAATCCCACTATTTAACTGGACCTCTATCAGGGTATGCATATATAAGGGTCCCCACATACTTAAATTCCCAGGCACTGATTCCAGGGCAATCTTTTAGCTCTTCTACATATAAATATGACCTTCTAAGGGCAAAAAAGTGGGATATAAATTTTGATAATAGCAACAATAACAATAACATGGGAAGGTTTAATGTACCACCAGGAAAGAAAAGGGAGGAAGACAGATACTTAACCAGAGAGTAACTTTATTATCCTGATCAAGAATACAGGGTAGTGAGGAGGACAAAGAAAGGTATATTTCAAATTCAAGATTCAAGATTAAATCTAGGCAGTAAAATGCCAGTGGCAGTTCAAAGCTGAGCAACTGATAGCAAGTTACACAGAGCACCCAAAATATCTACTAAATAACATTCATTTGCAAATTACTTATGTCTAATTTGAATCAGAGTTTATCCTAAATAAATATATTCCTCTTACATGGCTAATCTGGAAAAAAAACACCCTGGTTTGGGAGAAGATGGGAGACCTGGAAGGTTGGGGGGGGGGAGTAGGTAGGAGAGGAAGGCCAGAAATAGGGAAGTAGTCTGTAGTTGGGTGAGGGAGGCTATCAAGTGCAGGGGGACAATAAGGCCAGCCAGCTGGGAGCAGGAATGTCAGAACTAAGAAGTGGAGGAGAAAGGCAGATGTAGATGCGAGGTTCTGAAAAGGGGAGTAGAATGGAAGAAATTAGGTCATACTTTGCCTGTCCTGAAGAGGGAGTGTCGTCTTGTGTCAGGGGCAGAAGGTCTTTAGATGAAAAGCAGCTCAAAATGGTGGGGCTGGTAGAGCCACCTTTATATCTATCTCTCTGACTATTGCCAGGAGATTGCAATGGAGAGGTGTCAGGATTTTTTGTGAGGTGACTTGGATGACTGATGTCATAGAAAGTGGGAGGTGCAAAGGACCCTCCTAGGATAGCCTGTCTGACTAATATCCTCCCTGAGGGCATGCTAATAGGTCAGAAGATGAGGCCATCCTGCCTGCCTAAGTATTTGATTAAGTTTCCTGGTGAATCTGCATTGAGAGGGATAGCTGTGAGAGGCATGGAATGTTAAGTTATTGTCTTGCAAACATCACATAAGGTTGCCAACTCTGGGTTGGGAAATTCCTGGAGATTTTGGCAGTAGAGTATGAGGAGGGCATGGTTAGAGGAGGTGTGGGACTTCAGCCGTTATAATGCCATAGAGTCTACTCTCCAAAGCAGCCATTTTCTTCAGGAGAATTGATCTCTGTTGTCTGGGAAAGTTATAATTCCAGGATATCCCCAGACCCCACCTGGGGGTTGGCAACCATCATAGCCTGAGTATGAAGGGTCTAAGAGAGTCATAGAATGGGATCATGACTGAGGTGTGGCAGCATTCCCTTGGGAAACAAGCTACTTCCTCTTGCACTCACATTTTATTCCGCATAGCCAGATTATTCTTCCCTGGTTTGATATTGAAATGAAATCTACCCACACCTCTGGCTGCACATGGCCCTGGGATCTAGAAGAGCCTCAAAGAACAATTTCTAACAGGGAAGAAGTATTGGGGTAACATGTACAGTACAAATTCTACCCATCTTCTCAAAGTGAAGAAAAATTACAACCATAACTTGCTTTACATGGATTGCCATTGAGGTCAGTTCAGAAACTTCAGCTCATTTGTTAGCTTGTTTGTTATTTGGGGTAAGCTGTTATACACATATTATGCCTGATTTAAGTTGATCACATTGTCTGTTTGTTTGTGATTTCATTTTGAGGTGCTGCTACTTATCTTTTCATTGTCTAGGACACTCGTACCTGCACGACTGCCATTGGGGAGAGAGGTGAAATAAATTAAAAAAAAAACAACTCCGCTTGTGCCCCTGTAGTAACTTTGCTCTTTGGATTAGGATCTGCTTGTAATTTCTGCTGTCTTCCAGGTTTGGCCCATTACAGGCTGTTCTTTGGGATTCTTTGCGGTAGCCCCCACCTGCTAGAATGGTGTCCTGGAGAACATTACAGGAGAATGGCAGGTTATAAATGTTATAAATAAATAAATTGTTTTGCATTATGAACATTCTATTGTCAAGTTAGAGACAGCCTATAACACAGTGTTGTGTAACCCAGTGTAACCTGGTGTCCTGTTCCTATCATCTGGAAAAGTCCCTTGGGCTACAAAAAAGCTAGGGTGAAATTGAACAATGGTTCTGTATATTGGGGAAACCACCTGGCTGCTTTTAACTGGCCCAGGCTTTGAAGACAAACAGAACACAGCAAAACAAGTTACTGTTATTCATTTTTTTGGAAAATTTGTGTGCTGGCTCTCCAGACCTGCTCATGGCGACTCACAGCAATAAAGCAGAACCAAGCTGACAGACCAATCATCATACCAATAAAAACATATCAGTAAAACAATCCAAGCCAATAACATCAATAAATCAAACCAACTACCTCCCAAGAATGTTTTAACTCTGTTTCAGGGCTTGGCAACAGTCAATAAATATATTTACATTCAACAAAATAATGCACATTAATGATGACCTTTATTTCGATTGGTCATGACCAACAATAATATATTTTTAAAAGCTGACAAATTAACTCCCAATTTTGTTTAAATGATATTGCTTAGGCATTCCAAAATGTTTGCCCAGCTAATGTATTCTAGTTCCTGCATAACAATGGAGTGGTTTTAATGAGAACATGAGGTCATTTTAGCATGTGAGCTATCTAATATTGCAATGTGATATGAGGGCTGAGTTTAGGCGTTGTGTCACTGCTGAATTTTCCTTAAAGGATTTTCTGTTCTTTGGCAGATAGAGTAATAAAAATAGAATGTGCACGCCATATGGAAGTAACCCAGGGGTTGATCAGAATTAAATTTCATTCCATGTGGAGCGGGGGAATCTGCATTTCCATAATACATGACAAAAGCAGGGCTATTTTGGGGCAGGAACGCACAGGAACGGAGTTCCGGCTGGCTCCCAAGATGGCAATGCCCAGCAGGAACTCATTAGCATAATAGGCCACACCCAACAGCAGAAACTCATTAGGAGTGGCTACATTAGGGGTGTGTGGCCTAACATGCAAAGGAGTTCCTGCTACAAAGAACGCCCTGGGTTTTGACAACAAACAAGGTAAACAGAATAAGAAGCAAAAGGTGGGTGTGGCTGGATGACCACACTTCTGGTAACATGGGGTGTGGCCTAATATGCTAATGAGTTCCTGCTGGGCTTTTTCTACAAAAAAAACCCTGGACAAAAGTATAGTAAGAATTAATTCAGTGTGTCTTCTACATGATACAATGTGGCGTTCTTGGTGACTAAGAAATTCAATCCATTTCAGCCAATTCTCCTCCTTATTTCAGTCCCCATCTCACATGACTCTTGTTCATACACGTCCTAAGATAGATTTGCCTTCTGGCCATTTGCAAAATGGTGGATGGACTGACAGCATGTGATGTCACTTTAGGCTTGCTAGTCCCCTGGTCGGGGTGGGAGTTCCCCTAGTTTTGGGGCTTCTTCCCACTGTTGGCCAGCTGGCCGGTCGGGGAAACCCTGCCCTCAAACAGACACATCCCTGCGTGACTTCCCTGAAGTGATATGATCATGACGGGGACACAGGGCCAGTAGCAGATTTTTTTGCACAGTAGGCGAGGCTACCTTCTGGTGCCCCCCCGGTGTGCCCCCCAATTTTCAAACATTAATGCATTTTAGGATGAATGAAAAACACACAAAAAATGAAATTGCTAATTTCAAAAAGCAGCACAGCGTAGCACAGAAGTTAAAGCCGACCAACCAAGCACAGGGAATTACTTTCATCAAGATGGGTACCTGAGTTAGTCTGTCTCAACAGAAGAAAAGAGCAAGAGTCCAGTAGCACCTTAAAGACTAACAAAGTTTGTGGTAGGGAAGGAGCTTTCCCCAGTCACTGCTCACAGTGAGCAGTGACTCAGGAAAGTTCCTACCCTGCCACAAATTTTGGTGCCACTATGGCTGCTAGGTTTTTATTTTTAAAATGCATTTTAAAGTAGGCTGAAAAAGGCAGTCATGGAGAGAGATTCAGAACATAAATACAAACACTTAATGGTATATCACATGGTTTCTCCAGGTACTGCTATATAACTGGATTTTTACAGTCTCCTGGAATTTTTGTCATCCAATAAGTTGCAGTTTTAATAAAGAATTGACATCCTGACTCACAGTGCAGTCCTGAACAGGACCTTCTAAACCTGTACTCCAATCCGTGGATTTACAGAAGCATAAGGATTCCACTGCAAGTCCTGGATCCCATTTTCAAAGGCTATGAGGGGAGGGGTAAGATGATAAAGATATCAAACTGAGTTCTACCAAGTCAGACCACCACTCCATCAGGGTCCAGATTGTCTACTGAGACTGGCAGCAGCTCTCCAGAGTCTCAGTCAGAGGTCTTCCACATCACCTACTACCCAATCATTTGTTGTTGTTTTTAACTGGAGATCCCAAGAATTGAACCTGGACCTTCTGCACACCAAGCAGATGCTCTACCACTGAGCCACTCAGGACAAACCCAAATATTTTGCTCGTGAGAACGTTCATGGATAGGATTGCCAGCCTCCAGGTAGTGGCTGGAGATCTCCTGCTATTACAACTGATCTCCGTGTGACCGAAATAAGTTCCTCTGGAGAAAATGGCTGCTTTGGGAGGTGGCTCTCTGGCATTATTTATTTATTTCATTAGATTTGCTAGGCCACCTTTCCCTGCAGGCAGGGCTCAGGGCTCATTGAAGTCCTTCCCCTCCCCAAACACTGCTCTCTTCAGGCTCTACCTCCAAAATCTCCAGGAATTTCCCAACACAGAGCTGGCAACCTTATTCAAAGTAATGCTGAAGGAACATTAACCCAGAGCTCAGTTTTCTATTTACAGAGGCAGAACTTTCCTAGGCATAAATTCCATGCTCAGTGCCAGCTCGCCTAGGGCGCCGCAGGCCCACAGGGGCGCCAAACTGCCCACTGCCCCACCCCCCACCCCTGTGAAGCCGGCGCTCTGAGCCCTTCTCTGGTTTTCCTGTGCACGCCGCTGCTGCGGCGTGCTCAGGAAAGCCGGCACTGGGGCTGGGAGGGCGTTTGAACGCCCGCCCCTTCCCTGGCTTTCCACACACACACACACACACACGGTTTCCAGGCCCCACCAGGAGGTTGGCATCCCCGGTGGGGTGGGCCCCCCAGGCTGTCTTACATAGGGCGCCCAGACACCTGGGGCCGGCCCTGTCCATGCTTATCCCTTTTGCACAAAAAAATACAAGGGATCTTGTGGCAATTGAAAAATTAAACAGATTTAGAGCAGCACTCACTTCCATGGCAAAGAGTGCTCTTCATGAGATTTATGCATTTATTTAAAACATTTATTAGCCAACTTTCTACCCTGCAGGAACTCAAGGCAGCTTACAATGAAAGACACAATAAAATACGCCAACACCACAAGTTAAAATCACAGTTTAAAATTGCCAATAGGCAGAACTAAAACTAACAGAATGCCATCCTGAATAAAACTGATGCATAAAAGGAAATAAATAGTGAGGCCAGAAAGTCGTGAAGTGTGAGGTGGAATGTCTGTGAAATGTTTATGCAAAGCTCAAACATGCCCTAGATAAGTACAGTGGCAATTCACATCTCATGGGCAGTGTTATTTCCCTCCTTTGTAAATATCTCTTTAACAAAAGCATCCAATGAGCAGTGAACAGAACACTCAACAACCTTCTGAGCCAGGATTCAACCCACCCCCCTATTTTGTGTTCTGCAGCTCAGACCCTGGGATGAGACAGAGGTGCTTCAGCAAGTTCAGACTACAGCAACGTCTGTTTAAAGTTGGGGATTTCTGTCCATGTGTGCATACCTTTAACACTTACCTGCATAGCTGAGAGCTGTAGTCATGGAGGAAGAGCCTTGTGGGGGGGAAGCACCACGCAAGCAGCTCTGGGATGCACAAAGGGCTTCGGCTGGCAAGGCGCCCTCGGCCCTCTCCTCCCCCTTGGGCCCGTTGCAGAAGCGGAGCCCCCCAACTCACTCACTCACTCGCCCTGCCCCCGCCCAGCAGGAGGCTGATGACTCTCCCCAGCAGCAGCAGGAGCCCCTTGATGGTGCTCTTTGCCGGAGCCTCGTCATGCCCTCAGTGCCAAGGTGCTCTTGGAGGGACTCGGGCAGCAAAGCAGTGACACCAGCACAGGATTGCATGGGGAATCCCCGCATCACAAGGGCTTGGGGAAAGGAAAGCAAAAGTGTCTTTTTGGGGAGGGAGGAGCTTCCCTTTCCACTTCTGCATTTCCCACCCACTCCCTCAGCACCCCGGCTTTAGGCGAGGGAGGGGTGCCAGAGTGGCTGGGGGGCAGTAGGCCAGCATGGTTCTCTCCTTCGGTGGCACCCTAGGCAACTGCCTAACCTGGCCTTATGGATGCACCAGCCCTGTGGGGACATCGTGTGGGGACATTCTGGTTTAAGGGCAAAACTATGGGTTTAAGCTGGTTTTTCCATAGAGTTTTGCCCTTAAACCAGATAGTCCCCATGTGACATCCCCAGCATGATGTCACTTCCAGGTGATGTCATCACATTGGGGACATGCTGGAATGCCCCCCAAATCCCCCTGTCAGAGCGATGAGAGGATCTGGCAACCCTATGTCACACCCCAGATGTGATGTCACAACACTCTAGGAATTGCCTGTTCTCTATGGTCAAAACTGTAGAGATTTGGGGAATTCCTAGAATGTTATTACATCATTTCTGAGTACAACTGGAAGAGATGTTGTGACATTGGCCTATTATGCACGTAAAGCTTACTGCAGAAATTCTAAGCAGTCAAGCCTTTAAGCTTGACTTTGGATTCTGTGCCTGCCATATGTACCATCTTTTTTTCTCTGGTGTATTTATTCTGCAGCACTGCACTGCCTTCTTTTGCCACCCAGTTTAAAACAGGTGGCAGGAGAGGGCAGCCCAGCTGGGCCTGCTGGGCCTGCTGCCTGGCTGAAATCAGGTGGTGAGAGGGGGCAGCCCAGCTGGGAGTCAGTTTTTTTTTCATGTGGCATGAGAGTAGCAGTATTCTTATATCGCTAGACTCATGCCACTTGTAAAAAAGAAATTAAAATGTGAGCAATGGAGTGGCCGAGGGGCAGGGAAAGGGCGGGGGGGGGAATTCAAGGGAATCTGTATGCTTTTGAATTACCTTCAGCTTGAAAGTGAAGCAAGGAAAAACCCAGCACAAAAGCAGTCTGAGAAAACCTAGAGAAACAGCAAATGGAAAGTGAACTGAGGACTGAAGGGAGGAAAAACAATGCAGAATGAAAAAGAAAATAGATAGAAGCTCTCAGTCTGGGGCAAGTGATGCACTGTATTCTTGGTGCTTGGAGGGGCAACAGTGGGAGGGCTTCTAGTGTCCTGGCCCCACTGCAGGACCTCCTGATGGCACCTTGCTATGTTATTAGTAAATTACCATTACTATACAAAAGTGGCCTGTATGAAGAGGGCTTTAATGCTCTTGAGTGTAAAGGCTTGGGAAGGAAAATACAGGAAATAAAAGTGACTATTTTGTTATCAATGAACTTTATTAAGAAGGAAAAACAGTAACAACAGAAATTAAACTCTATATAGAAATATTTTAAATAATATTAAATACTTTAAATTTATTAATTTACCATTTGTCAACCTTTGTAATGTTGTTATGAAGTAGTTTCTAAAGTAAAGACAGAAAGATGGTAAATTAAATTATGTATAGACTGTCTCATATACACAGCTTTTGAACAACTATATGGCTTAAGATTCTTCAAATAATTAATATTATTTGAAGTTTTCAAATAACAGTGTTCTGTGTGGGCATTTTTCCATGTGGGCTTTTTTCCCTGTGAGCATTTATGACCATGGGTTTTTTTCCTGTGGGCTTTTTTCCCTTGGAACACTGGGGGCTACAAAATCACTTATTAAATCAGTTCACTGCACACATGACCGCAACTCAGTACACTGAGATTACCTATTGAAATTAGCAGATTTAAGTGTGCTACCCCTGTGCTGGATTGTGGCTCATGTGTTTTTCAAGGATGCTCCTTATTCCAAAGAGTTGTACCTCTTCACACCATAATGAGAGAGAAGATTCAGCAACCTCAGGTGAAGAGGGAAATAGGAGGTCTTTTTAGAGAGAACAAAAAAGAAACTTTCTTCCAGTATCAACCACACAGGTACAACAGGAAAACTTAGTAATAAATTTATCTTCCAGGACCTTGTCAGCTACTGAACTTAGGGTGCTCAGTTTGGAGTTAAATTTCATTCCAACAGCCAAACATGATCCCTTTAAGGCTAGAGTTGATCTATATAAATTAATATGCCAACTTAAGTTGATATTGTTTTCCAGGAATACTGGTTGGAAGTACAATACATTAATTGTTAAATCCACCTTTGTTGCTAATATTTCAGATCCCTCTATTTCAGTTTTTGAATATTTAATACAAGAAGATCTAGGTAGAATGGAACAAGAAACATACCAACAAATATCTAACATTAATTTCAAGAATGGCAAGTATTGGTAGGATTGACTCAAGATAAATCAATTATCATTAAGAAGGCAGATAAAGGGAGAGGAACATGTTGTGCTAAATACCGAGGACTATCATATGATTAAAGTGCTTTTGGAGAATTCTATCACCATAGAAAGGGACCCCATTGAACACATTCAAAGACTTGTAAGCAGGGCTCTTTTGGGGGGGTAGCACACCTGAGCGCAACTCTGGGAGCTCAGGAGCCAAGCCCCGCCCCCAGCCGGCTTCTGGGGGAGTCTTTCAGGCAGCCGAATGTCAATTTCAGCTCCATTATATCCTATGGGCCATTGAAGTAAATGGTGAAAACATAGGGTATATTCTGGGGGCTGGAGGGGAGGGGGTTTGAGGGAGAGGCTCCAAACTCACTGGGTAGCTATGGAGCCTCTCCCCAAGATACCCACCAAGTTTCAAGAACATTGGATCAGGGGGTCCAATTCTATGGGCCCTCAAACAGGTTGAAGTCAATGGCAAAAACATAGGGTATATTCTGGGGGCTGGAGGGGAGGGGGTTAGAGGAAGAGGCTCCAAACTCACAGGATAGCTGATGGAGCCTCTTCCCAAGATACCCACCAGGTTTCAAGAACATTGAACTCCTTAGAGCCACAAAATAAACATTTATAAGAAGTTTTATAGGTGGCACTGGACGCCGGATAAAGTGGCAAAATTTTATAAAAAATCATCTGATGTTTGTTGGAGGTGCAAAAAAGAGGTAGGAACTTACTTACACATTTGGTGGAACTGTGAGAAAATCAGAAATTTTTGGAAAATGATTTAAAAAATAATTGAGGAAGCCACTAAAATAAAGTTAGAATTAAAACCAGAAATTTTTTTACTTAACATGTTACCGGTAGGAATTGATAAGGAGGATCAAAGAATCATTCTTTGTTTAATCACAACAGCCAGAATTGCAGTAGCTAAAGGTTGGAAAAAAGATAATCTCCCCAATATAGAAGAAATAATAGGCAATATTCTGGAAATAGCTGAATCAGATAAACTAAATCTAATACTTTCAGGCAGAGATAACTCAGTGTATGTAAATAGATGGAGAAAAATATATGAATGGATTGAGAAGAAAACATGAAAGACTACCCATTACCACTTCAACTTTATTTTGATATGTTACCAGGAATGGATGTTAACAAATGTATACTATCAAAAAGTATAATTGAACTCTGTATTTTTCTCGTTTTGTTTTTTCCCTTTGGTTTTTGGTGTGTATATGTTGAACAAAAATTTATAAATAAAAATACTAAAAAAAAAGAAAAGAAAAAAGAAAAAGAAATCCATGAAAAGACCTTCATTTGAGAGAGGCACGTCAACAACATGTCTTTGTTTTCATTCACATTTTCAGCGTTTAAGGTTTCTACACTGATGTCTTGATGAACTTCAGCCTGAAACATACAAGCCATCTGTTCTCTTCTGATTGCAACAAACCTGCAATGGAAGCAAGATTCCAGAGACTGTTATATTACGTATGTTTCCAATCTTGTGTAGAATAGTAGGACAGTCATAATATTATTTATAAGTTGTGGTGGGAGACGGTTTCTTTAAATTCATAGCACTTAGGAGTGCACATGTCTTTAATCTGTTAGTCTTGCTTTTGTTTGTTATTAGCTCTTTTGCAATAGATATATTGTATATGTGACAGTTGAACTGAGTAAAAATAGCTGAATTGAGTAAATAATTGTGCACAAGTTGCGACATGAAACAGTCTCTTTACATAAGAAGCACCAAGGGAGAACGTATGCCTCCAATTTATAGGTTTTTGGCTTGTTACTGCAAGCTCTTATAGTTAAAATATTAACAATGAATATAGTCATATATTAAAGTACAAAGATATTTTACATGCACTTATAAAGACAAAGTATACAGGTAATTATTATAAGAGTGATAAATGGTTCATGCTTCATTTTGGTATGTTTGGACATTTATATTCGCATACACAACAAAAGGCCTCCCCCCTTTTTGCTTGAAACTTCCAGTTGGGGCCTGGAGATTTCCTGGAATTACACCTGATCTCCAGACTACACAGATCAGTTCCTCTGGAGTGTGGGCTCTATGGCAGTATATCCTGCTGAGGTGTCTTCCCTCCCAAACCTGGCCCTCCCCATGCTCTACCTCAAATCTCCAGGACTTTTCCAAGAAGAGTTAGCAAGCCAAACCTCAGCTGACACTTCCAATCACTGCTGTTTTCCTGTGGTTAAAGTCCATAACAAATTAAGATTTATTTTATAGTCAGGCCAGTCCTATTTCCTATTCAATGACTGGGAAAAAGTAGTAAGCATTGCAACCACTAGCGTGTCATTGTGTGCAAGACAAGGGGGCACTAGGGATACAAGATTCTGGGGAGTCTGGTCATTTGAGGGGCCCACACACCTGGGAAAGTCATGTGATTTGTTTGCATTGGGTTGAATTTGGATGGTGGTGGTGGAGACAAGGGAATCTTTTGTCTGGGGTTCATGGTAGCTCTCAGCAAGGCAGAAAATTCCCTCCCAATATTGTTACAATACTGTTTTTCAAGTACACACACGAGCTGTGTCCAGGAGGAATGGGACCAGTCTGGCAGTTTTCCAGTTTTCAGATGGAAAAGGCTTGGAAGGTTCCATCAGCACTTTCTCAAGCTCCTTGTGTTCTACTGCTGCAAAGGCTAATGCAAGGTGCTTGGGCAGATACAGAAAGGTTATTGTCACCCCTGAATACAGGGTAATGAGCATATTTTCCAGCTTTGGTATACACAATTAGAAACCTGGATTTTTGAGGGTACATATTTGCATGCAGCAAAGCTGGAAAATGCATTGCCTTATCCAAACAAAATGGCAACTGCACATGTTATGAAGATGGCTCTCCCCCATTTTGTGAAGCTAGATCACTAAAATTGTAATGACTGAAGAGAGGCTTCTGAAGTATATAGTGAATGGCTTTTCGAAAAAGGGAAAAAAGAAAAAAAAAGAGGATGTTTTTTATTATCAGCCACCAGATGGTGCCACTTTCTCAATTTTCTCAGTGCAATTGGTAAATTGAATTTGTTTTTCAGTTTAATTGTCCCACTCTGGGAAGGTGAATCCTAACTACTATATACTACTATTTACATGGGATTAAACTACCATATACTACTTTAATCCCATGTAAATTTTCAAAAATGAAACAATGTTTGGCGATTCCACCAGTGTTACCTGCAGAGGAATAAATATTATACATTAGTTGACACATTTAATTTTCTTTTTATGTGCATAACAGGCTATTTCCTCCATATATGAGCTTTGCCATATTTCCTTAATATAAATAAATCTAAATATATCTTTTGGTTCCTCTTGAGAAGCTTTGCTTGGCTTTCATAAACATATAAGAAAGGGATTGAGGGCTACTTTAAATAACTCGAGACTGATTTTGAGGACAGGCATATCTGTCTGTGGCTGATGTCACACATTTGATGATACTAGAATTAAGGCATTGTGGATAGTGGATAAATATTGCATGGTCTTGTGTACTGGCTGAGGACTGCACACATGGTCGCCTGTGCACATGGGCATGCAAAGGAGCAAAGCTTCGCATCCATAAACAATAGCCAGCTTGGATCCTAGAATGGACCTATCAGTCAGTCAGGATCCAAGTAGGAACCTATGGGGAATTGAGTGCACTGTAAATAAACCTATCATGGGTGTGGGGTGTGGCATGCTACGGGGATTTAAGCAGGCCTACGAGCCTGCTGTCTCCTCTTCTTCAACTCCTGAGACTAAATAAACTATGAGCTGATCACTATGCCATGCCTCGGAACTCAACATATTTCACTGGTGACAAAGGTGGGATCCTGATGAGTGGGCCTGCATCCGACTTGAGCACTGCACTGCGCACTGACCTCCAGGACTCCACACCCTGCATCTCTGCCCATGGGTCCAGCACCACACTGCACATGGATTTCTGGGTCACCGCGCCCTGCATCGCTCCCAGAGTCATGGCTGCCACTCCAGGAACCATCACAACCTTCAATCCTGCGCACTCTCAGTTCTGGGAAGCATGGGTAGAACAGCTCACCCACTTCATCAGCTACCAAGATGTGACCGACACCACCAAGAAAAAGTCTCTGCTTATCAGCACATGCAGCATCACTACTGTCTGCTTGGCCCAGGGTCTCACCGCCCCCAAGAAAATGGTGGAGGCCACATTCGAGGAGCTAATCAAGGCCATGACGAACTACTTCTCGCCGAAGCTGACAAAAATGGCCAAGCAAATGGACTTGTTTGCACATACCCAGATGATGGGAGAAGCTGCCACCATCTTCATGGCAGAGCTCCACTGACTCGCCATGGACTGTGAGTTCAGTGATGTGGAGGACATCATCCTCACTCAATTCGTCTGGGGAGTCAAGGACCCTAAGCTCCGCCGCAAACTAATCAGAACTAAAGACATCAATCTGGAGACGGTGCTCCAAATGGTCACTGCCTTTGAGAGGTCACACTGGAAGCTGCCGCCACCTTCGACACACCAAACAGCCACCTCTGCCACCTCCGATGCCTCGGGACAAGGAAGAAGTGCTCCAGGTATGTCGCTCCGCTCACCGAAATCCACAACTTAAAGTTGCAAGTGCACAAATGGCTGAGAAGCCCAACGCTCTAGTGCTTTGTGCCAGCTGTGGGGAAGCCCACGAACGCCAGTCCTGCCAATTCTGGGATGCCACATGCTGCTTCTGCAGGAAACAAGGACACATCACCCATGCCTGTCACTCCCGAGGCACACGACACCAACACGGCGCCCACCAAGAATCGACCAACCTCCACAGCATCCACTAGTTTCAGGTACTAAATTTGCCCCAGGTCACCCCAAACAAAATACATTTAACTGTGCAGATTGAAGGGTCCCCTGCGAGATGGAGCTAGGCATCGGGTCATCCTTTTTCATAATCTCTGCAGAAATCTTTAAGGAACTCTGTCCTCATGCCCCCCCCCCACTGATGAAGCCGAAGGGCCTAACCTTATGGGACTTCCGAAAACCCCGGTGGCCATTAAGGGGTGGGGCAAATTTAGGGTACAATACAAGGATTGTGATGGGCTGTTAGACTTGCTGCTGGTGGAAAAAAGGCTCACGAGTCTCTTGGGACTGTCTTGGTTTGCTCCCTTGAGGCCAGGGGTGACTGGGGTTAACCATGTGCGGAGGCAGCAGTTTCCAAATAGGTGCTCCCTATACACACAAAGACGATGCCTCCTGAACTCTCCTGAAGCATCATCTGAAATAGAGGATAGCTAAGACTATTTTCTTGGGGAAAGAGATATTGCATCCATGGGCACCACACTGGGAATTACTTTACTAAACATCTATAATCAATGCACATGGGTGCAGTGGAGCAGAGCATTAAGTTTTGCACCCACACTATGCAAGCTTTTTTGAAATATCAACACAGAGTTACATACATGCATAGAACATGCAGACAAATGTATGTGCAAAGGGCTGTCTCAGAGTAGTCAAGTTTCCTCATGGGAAGAAGATGCCTGACAGGGGACAGCAAACAGGTTGATGGGTGGGAGAAAACTGAGGTGGTATCAGAGGAGGTGCTATATTAAGGAGAAGATGATTTTTAATTTTTTTTTAATTTACAAAATTACTATCAATAGTACTAATACACAATATACAAATTCATTCAACTACACTCAAAGTTTCTTCTTGTTTACATTGTCCTTTTTTTTCTTGTAATCCTTCCAATCCTGTCTCAGTTTCCCAATCCAACTATTTCACCTAGTTCAGTACTTTACTCTTTACTGATTCCATGAGGAAATTCTTATTCCAAAAATCAATTTTAAAAGTCTAATACCAGGCAAAAAGTCTCTGTGCATAATTCTTATGATAAGCATTCTAGCTGCTACCAGAATATGCAAAACTAAATACCATACATTCTTAGGTAACTGTTCTGTGTTAAAACCCCAAAGATACATGAATGGCATAAAAGATGGATTTTTCCTTTAATGCCTCTTGTCCCTTTTTCCATCATATTCCAGTGATTATTGTATGTACTGCAATCCCACCATAGATGGAGATGAGAACCAATATGTTTTCCAGATCTCCAACATAAACCTGTGGTATTTGGAGATATTTTTGTTAACATATTAGCTGTACCATCTATAGGCAATTTTCTCTAATTCCTACTCTCTCTTTTTTGACAACCAATTGCTTCAAGATAATGAAAATCTTAGATGCAGTTTTGGAATACATTGGGCAATTAATTTAAAACAGGAATTGTCTGCTAAAGCATGGACAAGTATCCTTAAGGAAAAGTTGACCTATATGAGCTTTTTAGAAATTTGCCAGTGGAAGGGCTGCAATGTCCTTACTGAAGCTCACATTGCTGGAAAAACAGGTTGGTCCCCAGAATCCCTGATGAAGAGAGACATATACGTCTCGCCTGCCTCCCATCAATGATGATTCTGCTGGGACATTTTCTACTTGCCTTTACAATGAGACAGTATCTGGGCCCTTTCTGGAGTCATGGGGCCTGAAGCCACAAGAGACCTATATTTCAAGAGACTTATGAACAAGGACATTTCCCTGTATGTTGTGGCCAGTGTCCCCCAGCCAGGGAAGATTATTAAAGGCATTAGATATCCTTTCTTAGAGCTCATTGGCTGTTGTTTTAGTAACTGTTCAGAGCCATAATACACAATACATATTGCAACCCATCTTAACTAGAGAAAAGTGTGTTTAAAATGCTCTAAACACATTTTTAAATATTTTGATGGCCAAAATTAGCCTCTCTTAATCATGGTATACAACTATTCAAAATGAATTGGCACAATCATATGACAAGTCTCAATGTCCTCCCCTGTGGCTGCTCTAAATATAGCATGAAAACTCAACAAGACATTTGCCTGCCATACCAGTAGATATTATGGCACAGACAGTGAAAAATGGAGGCCATTCAATAATAGCTACATGGTGAATGTAACATGTGGTCCAGCAGACAGAATTCCAAAGAGAGCAAAGGCTTTGTTCAACAGGCTAAGTCAAGGTGCTAGAATGGAGCCCAGTAAGGAAACAGCAAAAGACGAGATATGAATAAACAGTATGAAGAACATGAAGACAGTCAATGATGTTCCAGATAGATAGTTGTAGAAAAGTGGACTTAAAGCAGTTCAAACCGGAAATGGTTGATTTGTTGGATGATTGTTGGTTTTGGGACAATAAAAGAATTCATTATAGGGTTGCCGACTCCAGCCTGGGAAATTCCTGGAGATTTAGGGATGGTGCTTGTGTAAGAGGGAATTTGGGAAGGTATTTGGAGGTATATCATAGGGTCTGCCCTCTGAAGCTGCCATTTTCTCAGAGGGAACTGATCTGCCAGGAGGTCAGTTGTAATTCCATGAGAACTTCAGGCCCCACTTGGAGGTTGGTAACTCTAATTCAGCAAGCCTCTGACATATTTCTAATACTTTCTGTTTGGATATGAAGAAAAGCCACTTTTTTGTTTTTCCAAAATATATTCATTGCTGCCCAACAGAAACAGTAAGCTTACCAGCAGTATAGAATTTACAATTTAGACATATTATCTTATACTTTACAGTGCTAAGGAACTGGCAATCAGTAGACTCGTCGTAAGAGTACGTAGCCTTAGCTTCTTCTAGAGCTAGGCTTAGAGATGGCAGTACAGGATGTTTAAATTGCTATTCTGTTAGACTGTCTGTGGACTCAGAAACAGAACATTATCTTATGAATTGCCTATAAATTCCTTGCTTTGGGCACATTCAGCAACAATGCCTCTAATCTCTAAGACCAAAAAAAGTATATGAACCACTAATAAGTTAACTATCTGCTTTCTAGAATGAAGTGTTCTGGACTGAGGGACAAAGGGCTCAGGCAAAAGAACTCTTTAAAAATAAGAGTGTGCAATGAGCTCCCTACTCTTTGAGCACTGCAAAAAAAAAAAAGAAAAAAGGAATGCATTTATTTAGGTAGAGTTTAAATTTATTCACTGCTTTTCTGCTATGGGGAGAATATCATTGTGGCTTGCAAGGGAATAAAGAATGCAATAACAAAATCACATTAAACAATAAAGTTATTAAAGGAATACTAAACACCAAAACCAGACTAAAATAGAAACCTGAAAGCCACAGAAGGCTTGGCAGAAAAAAAATGTGTACAATAAATGCCCTTAAAAATCAATGGAAGGATCCTGTTGGGATTTATAGGGAAGAAGACTGCAGAGCACAGCAGCCGTGACAGAAAAGACCCTATTTCTGGTAAATGACAGTCTTACAGCCAATACTAATTGTACCTGAATAAATATTTGTCTAGATAATCTTATTTACTGCAGAAGGAAGGGTTATATGGTGAAAGTCATTCCGTGAATTATCCAGTTCTATGGTTTTTAGGCTTTAAAAGCCTCTTTAGAACATCAAAATTATATGTAGTTGATGATTAGATGGGAGCCATCAACACAAACAAACGAAAACACCAAACCTGGGGGTTGGTGGTGGGAATAATCACCCAGGTCACATCAGAAACAAGATGGTGAAGGAATGTAAACAAAAAAATTGAATAACCTATCAATTGAATGTCATAAAAGAGACATACACATGGCAGACTGGAGTCTGTTTTCCTCTCAGACTTTTTAAATACTTTTGATGGTTGAGGATCTGCCCTGCAGTTTATGAACTCAAGCTGCCAAATCTAAGCTTGCCTCTAGACAGCCCTAGATGGCATGTTTTGAATTGAATTAACAAATCTGAGAATTTATTTTATATTATTTCATTATAACATTCAAACCTACAACATACTTAAAATCCAGTGCATTATAAATCAAACTACTTAGAATTAAGTGCACTGAGAGTGCAATCCTAAACAGTTCTACTTGAAAGTAATTCCCATTTTACTCCCATGATGGTATTTGTGGGATTTCAGCCTGAAGTACTACTTGCCATCAATGTTACACTTTGTTCTGGATCCAGGTGGAAATTCTTTTAACAAACTGAAAAGAGAGTTGGAAAGCCTTGATGGATAGTGATGCCAATGTTGAGTTTTGATCCTAATACTGCATCCATGGTTGTGCTCTTCAAACTTCTTTTAAGAGACACAAATAATTAGCAAACAGATGTTTCTGCTCAGGTGTCATTTCAATATAGAAAATATTCAGTGGATACTTAGCGTTATCTACATCTTGGTTAGACATCATGCTAAGAGAATCAGGGAATAGATTTGGATAAACAGAATGTTTACAAAATCATTTTATTCCCTCATTCTGAAGACACTGGTCTTCAGTAGTCTTTCAGTGTACCTAACTCTGTGGAAAGCAGTGTTAGTAATAATTAGTATATACACAAAATTTCTTTTAGTCTCACAGTCCTTATTGTCACAGAAGGAACTCCTGGTACAGAGAGACTGGGTCTCATTGATCACATATCAAATTTACCTCTATAGTGTTTCCTCTGTTTCTTCAGCATTCACCCAAACTCATCACTTTCTATATGACTTCTGCTTGCCTGTAAGTGCTTTCCTAAGTTAAGTTATATCTCTGAAGTCCACTGAATTATATTTAAGAATGCACTGTCAATCACTAAGCCCTGCAATTTTGTTTTGACACTAAGGTGAATGTACTTATTTTGTAAAGGTACTGGTTCTTACAACCTACTGCCTTGGGCAACTGTCTTTGGCTGTCTAGTGGCAAGCTTAGTCTGGTTGTCTTTGTGGTCATTTCTTTCATGGGTTGTCAGATATCAAGACTGATGATCTGGAGGAGATGAAGCAATGTCAACAAGTGAGATGGCAAGCAGTCAGGCTGGTGAAGGGGCAAACTGGTATGTCTGGGTTTCTGAGAGGGAGATAGGCTGAGAAGTAGTCTTTATCTTCAAATACAAATTGTGCAGATATAAGGAGCCAAACCAGAATCAGGCTTTATATGGGGCAAGGAAAACCCTTTGACACATTGTGTACTTGAGCTCTGAAGATATGCTATTTGAGGTTCCATATTCTGGTCACCCGCAGTGGTGATGCTGAAGTGCAACAGAGAACAAGCTCTGTCTTCCAGTAAGCCACTACAGTAGATGCCTGAGTCTTGTTACCTCAGTGTTTCATTTGGAAGCCTTGGTGTTATACAGTGCAATCCTAAACAGAATTACAACCTTCCAAGTCCATTGAAGTCAATAAGTACTTAGGCCTGCAAAGGTATTTATTTATTTATTATTTCGATTTGTATCCTGCCTTGCGATAGAACTGGCTCAAAGTATAGACATGTGGTTAAATTCATTTCAGACAACTGGTCAGCCAAACAATGTGGCCACCACAATTTCCCAGCCTCCATGTTTAGGCAACCAATGTGTGTGGGGGGGGGATTGGCGGGGAGGGGGGGTCACTTCTGTAATAGCATGAGAGTATCTAGGATGTATTTTCCTTTAGGAAGGAGAAAAATATGGTCTTGGATCCACTGGAATTTTTCCATGGGTGTGAGGATTTCCACCCACAGATTGCAACTTTCTTGCCTCTCCTCTTGTGCAGCAGTCTGAAATGCCCCCTGAAATATTGCTTCTGGATGATAGAGGACACCCAGGAACAGGATTTGGGAGGGGGGAATTTTAGGCTGCTATGAGAAGAGAGGGTGAGAAAGGCACACTTTGTGAGCACAAATCCTTCCACTCAGGGAGAAACTCTGGTGGATCCAAGCCACAGTTTTGATTATCAGTATTTAATCCATCCTCTGCATGTGCATTGAAAATATATTCTAATTTTCTGTACTTCATTACATGCAGTATTTTTTAAAAAAAATGACAGCAAGGACCACACCGATTGGGACAGAACATTTTATTTTGTGCAGTTATACAAGGAAGGCCAGGTTGGTGAAATCCCCCATCCTCTCCAGATCTTGTCAGTATCTCATTAGTTAGTACACCCAATAGGAGGGGGAGACTCTAATACAAATACTGGAGCTACTGTACTTTGTCTGCCAAGTTTTTGTCTCCTGATTGGTTCCATTCAGGCAAGTACCATTATTATCTTTATCAATAGAGAAGTATAAACAAAATCAAACTTGGGGTCTGCTTAAGATGACAGGTTTTTTTAAATTGTTCGTTAACAGAATTTCACACCCTGATTACCATTTCACTGCAATACCAGCTTTGTTGGTTCATGAGTCTAATGATCTGTCTTTTTAATATTGGTCGTAAAGTGCTACATCAGAGCAATCTGACCAGGCATAGACTTCACAGTTTCAGAATCTCCAGTAGATGACAATTTAACTATTTTCAGATGAATAAGTAGATTGAAACACTGTTTTAAATACTGAATTTTAAACACTGCAGAAGAGGAATAGGATTTATTTTATTGCTTTGATGCTATTTTGCTAACATATTAAAGACTGGAATAGTAGATTTCTCCCCCCACATACAGTTTTTAAAAACAGTTGCTTCATTAATAGGAAGAAGTGCTTTAAACACTATAGGTTCCACATGCTACAAAGAGCCTTCAATGATTCTTCCTATCAGACATGTAGGGAAAGGGCCATGCACTCAAATTCAAATACAAGGGGGAACTAGTAAGGAAAATGTGTAGTTTGCTGTATTCTGAATATTTTTCTGCTTAACATTTGGATTAAAGCATTATTTAAAACAATATGCAAAATCCATGGGGAACCTCTCCCAGTGGAAATGAATGGGAAAAAGTTCTTTTCACTGAGGCTTTATTTCTAAGATTTTATACTAAATATTGAACCTACTGACTTAGTTCTGAGCAAACACAGTAATGATAGGAGTACAGTTTTAAAATCCGGGAGAATGGTTACAACCAGTGCTGTGTAGCTGTCAGAGGGTTGGACTAGGATCTGGGAGATCCAAATTTGAATCTCCACTCTTGTCATGAGGCTTGTTGACCTTGGGCCAGTCACACACCCTCAGCCTAACCTACTTTACAAGGTTTTTGTGAGGTTAAAATGGAAGACAGAAGAAAGATGTATGCCACTTTGGGTCTCCATTGGGAAGAAAGGAAGGGTATAAATGAAGAAAATAAATAAACCCATTTCTTGTAGAACCCAGCTGTAAAATACTAGTAGATTTTTTTCCCTGAGGAATTATTGTGCACCTATCATGGTTTATTTACAAGGGAGGCTGAGGTCTGCACTCAAGTAACAATTCAGATTTCCTGATTCAGTGAAATAGTTCCATCTCCTTCCACCATTGCCATTCACGACCTACATATCCCTTCCTGTATAGTGCCTTCACATCAGCAACAATGAGATGCTGCTCAAGTCCTCACATACATGCCCATGCACCACATATTTTGTTATTTTTAAAGGTTCAGTGTTTTGGAAAATTATAAAATGTTATGAAGTCATTTCTAACAGAGATAGTTATATTACCCTAGGATTTATTATACTGGTATTATATCATATAATTACATTATATGCCACCAAATATTATAACACTAATTTATACAAAGCCACAAGCTTTCAGTTTGCAAAGATAGAAATCCTTGACTCAGATTTCTACTCCTCCTCCTATTTAAACTCTAGCTATAAAGGAATTCTGAATTTTTTTTTAATCCAAAACCAAACTAATATCTTTCCTTTCATGTTCCTTCAGTATAAATACACATACATGTACTAACTGACTGCTGATATTGTTCTTCATATGCTTCTTTCTACGTTTCTGTTTTGAATTCTTTAAAAAGTGACTATTAATGAGTGGGGTTTCCCTTTCCCGATCTCCTGATGACTACATTTGCTAACCTCCAGTTGCAGCTTGGTGATCTCCTGGAATTATGACTGACCTCCAGATGATGATCTAGAGAAAATAACTGGTTTGGAGGATGGACTTTATAGCATTATACCCTGCTGAGCTCCCACTCCTTCTCAAAGTCTGCCCTCCCCAGGCTCTAAACCTGTCTTCTAAATATTGAAAGATTTCCCAAACAGGAGTTAGCAACCCTACCTGATGACAGTTCCATGACCTTCAAGTTGCTCAAGCAGGGACACCTCAGTGGCTTTCCTGGCCCCTTCACCAAGAAGAGATTATGCTTTTTGACATCTTTGACACTTTGTGAAAGATGAGAATACCAGGATGTTGACTCCTTTGCTGATTTGGGGGTCCTGGTCTCACCATCCTCTCAAGTTGGTCCTATCTCTCCCTTTCCCAAAGCAATGATCAATCTTTCTATCTGTCTGTCTGTCCTCTTTCTCCAGCAGTTGGACATACAACTCTGGAGTGGACCAAAGAGGGACAAAGAGATTTTGTTTCTGTCCACAACAAGATCACCCCATCTGCTGAAAGGCAACAGTAGGATTTGAACTAGAAGAGAATAGTGATACAGGCAAATGAATGAATTCTGACCACATTGTTTGCTGACTGAGGACAATTTTCACCAATTATCTCCTCCTACCTATAAAACACCCCCCAGGCGTTCCACCTACTACCAAGAATGTCATTTCAGGGCATAGTGCAAACTGTGACAGGAGGGAGGGGAGGCAAGAATTTTGCTTCTGCAAGCACCATACCACAAGAGCTAGATAGGATCCAAATATTCTCTTTTTTTTCAACAAAAATCCCCCTCTGTGGTAGTTAGAATGAGTTATAAAATACAAATCCTTACCACATTTCTTGTATATATAAATTGTGTTGCGTTTACAAATTGTTTATCATGTTCTTGCTAGGAAAGAAATATTTAAAAGATTGTTTTCAAATATCTTTAAAGATGTATGTTTAACGTTTGGCTTACCAGAGTGAAAACCAAAATGATCTTTTTCTTTATTCATGGAGGAATTGATGGGGAAAGTTAGATATGTTTTTGCTAGACCACATTAATTTGAAAGCTGTAGTTCATTTTGTGAAGGAAGGGTCCCTTCAAAAGTGCTCTCATTGAGACCCAACCTTTTAACTCTTTCATTTGTAAGAGACCCTTTTTTTTGTATTTAGAATATGGAGCAGAAACATTCATGCATGATTCTCCTTTCAGGACACTCGTAGGAAAAAAAAGATGCCCATGCTTTGGATGTTTAACTAACCGTGACAATGTGGTATTGATGGAGAAATGTTGGAAAATTTGTACTGAGTTGATAATGAGGTGCCAACTGAATCATTAGCGCATATGCTCATTACAGAGTTTGGGATTTAAGCAATGCACTTCACAAGATTCATAACATCCAACTAAAAGAAAAAGAAACCAGGAATGAGAGTAACAAAAGATACTTTGTTGTTCTTTTGGAGTGATTCATGATAATAAGCAATTTATTTTTCATATGTTTTCAACACCACTGATTATTCTTACTGATTTTGCTAAAAAATTGCATTATTGTTTTTGTAATGTGGTTTAGACTAGTAAAATTGTGTATGTGTAGGAAAATCAGTGTTCATTCTTAAATACAGAAGAAGAAGAAGATAATATTGGATTTATACCCCGCCCTTCACTCGGAGTCTTAGAGTGGCTTACAAACTCCTTTCCCTTCTCCTCCCCACAACGGACACCCTGTGAGGTAGGTGGGACTGAGAGAGCTCTGAGAGAACAGTCCTTGAGAGCTCTAACAGAACTATGGCTTACCCAGGGTCATCCAGCAGCTGGAAGTGGAGGAGCGGGGAATCAAACCTGGTTCTCCCAGATTAGAGTCTGTGCACTTAACCACTACACCAAACTGGTGTACAAATACAAAATATCTTCAGGATTAAAGATTGCAGTGAACACTTGGAGCATAATTTGATGCACAACAGTGCCTGTTTTAATGTATATTCCTGAGCCACTAAAATCAGTGGAACAAAACAAAGATAATAACCGGAAGAAATAAATGTAATAGTAAAGAATGAAAATAAACAAGGCTTTTAAGATGAAAAAGGCTGCAGTTCCTTAGGCTCGATGGGACTTGGAAATAAATGCTGTTTATTTCATTATATCCCAGGTTTCTCTCTAATGGGAATACAAAGTAGTATATCATGATATTCCACCTTCCTCCACCACATCCTCACACAACAACTCTGTGAAGTAAGTTAGGTTGAGAGTGTGCTGGGCCCAAGTTCACCCAGCCAAGTTTCATGACAGAATAGGGATTTGAACTCAGTTGTTCCAGATTCCAGATTGTAGTCTGACTGTGACATACGAGTCACTATACCTTGCCAACTCTCTCTCTCTGCTGGTGAAGAAAGACTTGCCAGCAAAGCAGATGTGAGGGCAAAGACAATGAACAACATCAATGGCTGTGTGAACAGGCCACCTGACCCAACCACTCCCAGTGATACCCTCTCCTTAGCATTTGACCACCACATCACCTACTGAGTATGGTCCCAGAAGTCAGTCCTTGGTTTCCAAGAATCACAGCTGCAGATCTTATTCCTCATGTTCACATGCTTAGGTGGCCTTGTGGCTTAGGGTTTTATCATGTTGACTGGCCATGGGCTCACAGTAATCATCTGCCTAGCTATTTTGTTCCTACCACCAGCTGTCATTGTGGGTGGAAGCTCTACCTCTTCATGGCCCCAAATGTGACAAATATTTGGGGTGCCAGGTTCCATAGGTAGGACTGAGCAGTAGGGAATGGGTCTCATGGGTGGTTATGGACTGGCAGGAGAAACACACTTTCCTGTACCCTCAGTGAACCTGCATGTGGGCTCCTGGGGCTTTATCATTCTCGTCTGGAGTAGGGATGCTGAAAATCTCACTTCAAATGTGAGCTGATTACTAGGTTGAATATCCACTGAACAGGTTTACATTGAATTTTTTTTATAAACTGTGCATGCATGAGAATGCTGGCAACGTAAAGAGATTGGCAGCCACTAATATACCAATGACTGATTTATGTGATTTGTGACTGATTTAACTCTTTTAACAATAGCCTGCTGATGGGGGATGGGAAGAGCAGAGCTATTGACCTATGTGATAACGCGCATACACCAAAAAAGATTATTGTGCTGTATTGTACTACTAGGAAGGAACAGGGTGAAGCGATCTGCCCAGCATCCATGAACAGGTCATGGGACAAACACTCCATCAAAAAACGTCTCCCTGTTTATGACTAGCAAACAGGACATAAGCTGAACCTGCAGGTGTTTGAGCATCCCAAGTCTGGTATTTGAATGGGCACCATGTGTGAATCAAATGATTTTATTTGTACTCTAGTGTGGAGTGAGTATGTGGCTGCACTGGATCACATGACCTATTGGCCCTTTGGACATCAGTTGATTGTGGGAGCCGTGCTGTCATTGACCATTTACTGTGACATAACGTGTAGTTTACACTTGCTGGCTGTGCCTCCTGCATGGCAATGCACCTGTTTCATCAATGGACCCTTCCATCAATGCTGTTCCATAGGGCATGGCATTTTAAAGCCTTATGAAGGCACCTCTCTCTCTCTCTCTCTCTCTCTCTCTCTCTCTCTCTCTCTCTCTCTCTCTCTCTCTCTCTCTCTCTCTCTGTCCAAACTGATATCCATGGGGAACTTCTGGTCAGGCAAGGCAAAGCAGGGATAGCAAGGAAAGAAAAATCCAGCTGAGTAAGCAAGGTCAACCAAGGCAAGGTATGGCACAACAAAGCAATTAGCCATTAGCCTGGAGCTAAAAAAGAGTTCAGGTTGTCCTGCAGGACACTTTGTCATGGGTTCCACCCAAAGGGGGAAAAACCCCTGTTGATGACATTTTAATCATTCTGTTGTGCTCCACTAGAGATCACCAAGGACACTTCCCTATTGTTCTAGGAAATGTATTCAGCATTCTGGGGGTTCAAGTGTCATGGATCTTAAATTTCAAAGTAGGCCTTTTTCAGGACAGAACCAATTTCTAGGTGAATGATGTCTTTTTGTGTAACTTCTCTAATCTGAGTTTTCACATGGGTCTTGTTTGCTGGGAAACAAAATGTTGATTGATCTTCTAGCCTTTTCTTACTTTAGAGTCAGGGCCTGCCAGACTCTGCTTTTAGGTTCATAGGATACCCAAAAAGAAGACCAACCAGTGAGAGGGTAGGGGCGGTGACATGAGTACAATGATGTTACTTCTGGGTACAACTAGAAGTGACAATGGGCAGCTCCAGGAATCACCGAAAACTCTATGGTGATTCCTAGAGCTACCCATCATACTTTGATGCCAGTGAGTTTTTAATTTATTTTTTAAAAAATAATTCCTCCCCCCACCATCACTCTAAACAGCAGTGGGCAATGGGAACTCAGGGAGGGGTATCCCTCATTCCAACTGGATTTGGCAGCCCTACTTGTGTTTATTAAGTACTAGGAGTAAGGCCCGTTGTGGAAATAAATACAACGGGCTCTAGAAAGAGGCTCTGGGAGAGTGCCCTGGCTTTGGGCATACAGTGTGAATTTGCTGTGGTGACCTCAGCAGGGTATAATGACAGAGACTGCCATTTTCTCCAGAGGAACTGATCTCTGCTACCTGAAGAACAGTTGTAGTCTTGAGTGATCTCCAGCCCTCACCTGGAGATTGGCAACAATTGTTACCCAGGAGGAAATGGCTGGTTTGGAGGGTGGAGTCTATGGCATTCTACCTGCCTGAGGTCCAACCCCTCCTCAAACCCCATCCTCTCCAGGTTCCACCCCTCAAATCCCCAGGAATTTGCCAACCTGTAGTTGGCAACCCCATGTCCTTCCCAGCTAACCATCAACCTACTGTGATCTGCCCCTCTGACTTCAGCTGACTTCTGTCCTCTCTCCTGCAGAGCAGTTGTAATTCTGAGTGGTCTCCAGCCCTCACCTGGAGATTGGCAACAATGGTTCCTCATGAGGGACTGGCTGGTTTGAAGGGTGGAATCTATGGCATTGTACCTGTCTGAGACCCCACCCCTCCTCAAACCTCACCATCTCCAGGCTCTACCTCTCAAATCTCCAGAAATTTCCCAACCTGGAGTTGGCAACCCTATCTACCTCCCAGCCAATTGTCAACCTACCGGTATCTGACCCCTGACTTCAGGTTTCCATCTCCTCCCCCCTCCCTCCTGGAGAGCAGTTGTAATTCTGATTGATCTCCAGCCCCCACCTGGAGATTGGCAACAATCGTTCCCCAGGATGGAATGGCTAGGTTGATGGGTGGAGTCTATGGCACTGTACCTGTCTGAGGTCCCACCCCTTCTGAAACCTCACCCGCTTCAGGCTCCATCCCTCAAATCTCCAGGAATTTCCCATCTGGAGTTGGCAACTCTATCAGGACTGGCCCCAATGAGTTTTCTCTCAAAGGCCAAAACAGGTGACAGGACCAAGCTTGGTTGCCTACCAACAGGCACTGAGGGGAAAGTAGGGTTGCCAGCTCTAAGTAGGGAAATACCTGGAGATTTGGGGGGTGGATCCTGTGGAGGGCAGCATTGGGGGGGGGTGGAAGGACTCAGCAGAGTATAATGCCATAGGGTCTACCCTCCAAAGCAGCCATTTTCTCCAGGGGAACTGATCTCGGTCATCTGTAACAGCAGGAGATCTCCAGGTCCCACCTGGAGACTGGCAACCCTAGGGAAAAGACAGCTGCACAGCAGGGGGTGGAAGAGAATGGCTTGATGGCCACTGGGCCAAGATTGGCAACAATAGTTCCCCAGGAGAAAATGACTGGTTTAGAGGGTGGAGTCTATGGCACTGTACCTGTCTGAGGTCCCACCCCTCCTCAAACTTCACCCTCTCTGGGCTCCACCCCTCAAATCTCCAGGAATTTCCATACCTATAGTTGGCAACTTTATCTCATCCCCTCTCAGCAGCCTCTTCCTAGGCAAAATTCTGTCTTTCTCATTAGTGGGGAGCAAAGCAGTTTACTTCATTCTTTTCGGCTTTGTGATCTGTACAGCAACCCTGTAAGGCAGGTTAGGCAGAAAGTCTCTGGCTGGTCCGAAATCACCCAGGCAGTTTCCATAGGGATGCTCCTGCTGAATAGGAGCAAGCAGCCAGGCCTAGGGTTGCCATTGCCAACAAAGACAAATTGATGCAAAGGAGGATGGAAAAGTCTCCATATCTCTATTTTGCCTTCAATTGGTTTTGATGCCAGCAGAGTGAGAAAATGCCAGAGGCTCTGGGTGGGTGCCCCATGGTAAATGCACCAAACAATTCCTAAAGATTTTCCACTGTGTCGATAAATCATTTTCTACACTCACAGTGTCCCCTTCCAGAATTAGTACCAGAGCTTTTTTTGCCTTGTGGTATTCTGCTTGTGGTGTGACCTGTCTTTTTTGTGGTGTGGCATGGTTGTGTTATTGGGTTTGTTTCTTTTGAAGGGGAAGTGTTGTGAGTGAGGACATATTTCACCTCAGAATACAACAGGTTGCATAAACAACTGACAATTCCAACTGTCTTGCGGGGGGGGAGTTTGAGGTGTGAAATGGAGTGAAGTCCAATCAGCTTCCATATGCAAATGAGCTTGAAATGCTGGCCCAATCAGAGAAGAGTGGCCTAGGCTGCAGTGGGTGGGAGAGAACTCAGGCAACGCAACTAGTGGATAGGGACAGATTCTGAGCGACATACCAGGGAGCGAATTGATTTTTCCAAGCATAGAATCTTGCCAGACCACTACCCTTTTATTTAATAGGACAGGATTAACAAAGAGTTATAGGCAGGTTGGTGGTTACACAGCAGATCAAATTAAAACAAAGGTAAGTTTACAGGAGTGGGAATCCCTGGCAGTCCTCTTGAGCTGTCATGCCATGGGGGTTAATTGCTAGTCACATGTCTGCACAGTTCTCCATCCCCATCAGCCAGTGAGATGCAAAGACCTTGAGACTTGTCTGACTTTTTAAAAGTTGCTGCAGCCCAATTGCAAGCAAATGCCAGCACTTATCCACGGGATGATTTCCCACAAGTAGGCCGTTTACTGCCTTCAGCATTATATCCAACTACTTACTTCTAGAGCTGGGGCTAACTGACTGGAAATTGGCAGTGCAAGCCTTAAGCCTGAGACAGAATAAAAGAGGGCAAATAAAGGGCATTCATGGGGGTTCAGTGAAGATTTGCTACCTTATTTATTTGATTCATTTATACCCCAGTGTGGACCCAAAGTAGCTTACATTATTCTCCTCTCCTCCATTTTATCATCACAACAACCCTATGAGGTAGGTTACGGTGAGAGCATGTGACTGGCTCAAGGTCACTCAGCAAGTTTCCATGGCAAGAGTGGGGATTTGAACCTGAGTCTCCCAGATACTAGTCTGACACTTGTAACCACTATACTACATTGGCTCTCTTGACGCCATACAGTAGTCTTCTATGTGCATATCCACTACATGCCTATCAGTATGTTTCTTAGTTACTCAGACACTTAGTTCAACAATTAACAACAACTAATCAGAAGCAATTAAGTAGTGACATGCACCCCTATGTTTTAATTCACTATATGGACATATGCCACTCTAGACATTATTAAGGGGAAGGTGGTTAGACAAACCTTGCTCACTGTATTTCTGCAAGGCCTGATTAAATGTGATGTTGGTGGGGTAGAAGAATTTGCCTGTGTTACATAGTACCATGCCCGACATTTGACTTTGACCTACACCACATGTATGCAATGCTAGCATACCAAAGATCCATTGCCCAGGTGGGTGTTTGTGCTGGCATGCTAATATTGCTAAGTATAGCAGAATTGCACAAAGAGGGGGCCAGCGTTAATGAGATGCTGGCTGTTTGCAATATTGTGTTAATAATGTTTTTCGCCTGCCGCTTGCATGTTTAAATCAGTCCAAAAGCATTTTACTGTGATTTTATTAATATTGTTTATACCTGTTAATAATTGGTCAGGTCTGGCTCTTCCGGTTTTGTCGCTTCAACGATGGCCGTGTCTTCTCAGAGCTCCAAGAGACGTGTGCCATGAATCGGTGGATGGGAGGGGGTGCGATAGTGTGCACCCCCCCTGGAGCCCCGGGTGTGGGCTCCTAGCCATGGGGCTTCTGGAGAGCCCTTCCTCTGGCTGCCTGTTGGCAAAGGGGGGCTACTCCCTGCTCCAAAGGTCCTGCCGCTGATTCCCATTATTGGACTAGAAGCGAACACCAGGACAGCACTTGGAGGTTTGGCAATTTTTTTTCTGCAGTGTGATCCCAGGGGCTGCTTCAGGACCTGTTGGATCAATTTAACGACTGAGGAGTGAGTTTTTATTGAAATGAGTCACTAAAGCCTAACTGTGAAGTCCCCACACTACAAGTAGCGGGGGGGGAGGGGACGCCCTTCTCCCGACGCTCAAGCGAATGTGATTGCGAATACATGACCGGGGGGACGGATCTAAAGGCGGAGGGATTATAACGGAGAGTATTCCAAAAGAAAGTGGAGCGATTTAACAGACCTTTGAGACTTTGACATCCTTTTTGTAACATGTAAACAACCCCCAAAAAGATGGCGACAAGAGGAGCAGAGGGAGGCGGGAACCAAGTCTTCTTCAGGAAGAAGCATAACGGAGAGCTAGGTCATGTGACCTAACCATAGACCATGTCTACCAAGTAAATCAGGAGCCCCCTGCTGGCCAAAATGGAATATTGAACTGGATCTGTGCTAAAAGCGCTTGTACTTTTTAAATGGACAGTGTCTATATTCAGTAGGAGCGATCCCTTGATCTTAGAGGACTATGTATGGTATGGAGACTCTAAAGTTTAGTTTGTTGGAGATGGATAGGCAAGCAGATTGATAAGCGGCTTCTGAAGTAAAGGGCTCGCTACCCCAACTTCATAAAATCTGCCTGCCCAGAGAATGGCTAGATTCTCCAAGGAGCGTGCATATAATGCAATAAAAGGAAGGATTCTTATGATTCAAGGTGAACAAGAAGGCAAAGGACATCCCTAGAAAAAGGAACTCGGTTTACACTATGAATGGACAGATCCGGACTGATAGAAGCGAATAGGGAAAGAAGATCCAAAAAAGATGGAAGAAGACTAATTGTGTTAATGTTCTTGCTGAGGGAACACTGGTTCCAAAATAATTTTGTCTACGGGTGGGGGGGAGAAAGCATAAAATAGGATGCCAATATTTCTCAAAGGCTGTAATTTTGGTTTTGAGCTTTGGAATTACTTTATGTTTAGTCAGATAAGCTGGTTGTCAACTGAAGTGATGATTGGTGGCACTCTTCAAGTTTAATAGTAACAGAATAAGAGTAACAACTATTGTAAAAGCATTTGTATAACCTCCACACTTGGGTTTTTAGTTAGGTTTCTTTACTTTATCCTTTAGATTGTAGATCCCCCCCCCCATTTTCTCTTGTAGTTTATAGAAATGCAAACAAAAAAATCCCCATTGGAGGGGCAAAAAAAAATTGGTCTGGTCTGAAAACTTAGTTACCATCGCTGTTATACTTAGTTGGAATTGAGAAATAACCTTCCATGGAAAACCTTAGGACAGTGATGAAACTAAATGGATACTATGTATATTTTTCATAATGTCTGCCTATAGTATTTGGAAGTAGGTCCACATGAAGTTTCATTTATTTATTAAAAACATTTATACCCCGCCTTTCCTTGTGGTTCAAGGTGGCTTGCAATAATAGTTATAAACATTCCAGCAAAACCCCAAATCAAATAGCAAACCCCATATCTTTCCCTCTCCTCCCCCCTTAAAAGATGCCTGCCATTCAAACTTCCTCAAACAAGCACTGTAGAACCCAAGCCCTAAGCCCAATTAATCTTGAGGTTACCAACCAAAGGGTTAACAAATGACAATGGAACCACAACCATAATGGATGTGTATTTCAAGATCCTTCCAGGGTCTTGGATACAACAGGGCTAGACTGACTGAAAGTGGGCCAATGGGAAAAAGGACCCCCTCCCCATTCAATCACTATAATATCATGGAATGTCATGGGTTGGGCTGCTAGATCTAAGGAACCAGATGCCCAGAACCTTATAAGGAAATCTGACATCATAATGCTTCAGGAGACATGGTGTTTAGATTCCCTGGTCCTGGAGGGCTACAACTTATATGAGGTACAGGCTGAATCCTCAGTGTGAGGTAGGGCTAAGGGAGGACTGGGAATTTTGTTATCTACAGCCCCGAGAGTTAAGATTATCCAACCCCCTCCACATGACCGAATAGCAATGGCATTGATTTTAAAATCTAAAGGAACTGATTGCCTGATAGTAAATGTGTATATCCCTCCCATTAAAACCAAAGCCCATACAGAACGGGTTTGGAGACACTTGGGAACTTGTATCTGGCAATTAATTATTACATATCCTACTACATATGTAATAGTAGCAGGGGATTTCAATGCTAGATTGGGAAAGGACAATAAGGCCTTATATAAGGGGCACAACGTTTGCCCCCTTAGTTCAGAAACACTTTATCTGACATGTACAAGATTATCCAAGGATATAAAGAGTAATTATGCAGGATTCCTGTTAGCTCGTATGGCCACTGTGCTGAATCTAAATCTTAAATGGCTCCCATGCAAACGATTATCCTGGAGAATACACTTACTGGTCTGGAGTAAGTGTAATTGATTACATGCTGACTTCAGGGAATTTAACCCCATTTATTGAACCATTTGAGGTTGCCACATATTGTGGCAGTGATCATATCCCCCTTATTTTGACCATCTCAATCCCCAGCCTTCATCCTCAAATTAAGGATTGCTTCAAGGAAAATATTGAATATGGGGAAAAACATGCTAGGATAAAATGGGATGACAAAAAAGGAAAACATATGCAGGAATTTCTTAGACAAAAACCTGTAGAAAACTTGGCAAGAGGCATCGTACTTTCAGAGGAAGGGAAGAGGCCATTAAATTATATGAAGAGGTTATCCAACAACTACAGCCCTCCCCTAGAAGGGCCTATTCAATTCCAAGGGCAAAAGAGAAAAGAACAATGGTTGGTTTGATAGGGAAACGGCAAAAAAGGAACTCACCAACATATATCTGCAATATAGGACAGATCCAGAGATAGTTAATAAACAACAATTAAAGCTACAGAAAGCTAGATATAAAACACTGATCTGTGGGAAGAAAAAAGAGGCATGTAAACTAGCTTGGCTACAGCTGGGGCAGGCAGCAAGATTAAAAAATCCATCACTATTTTGGAAATTGGTGACAAATGGCTCCAATAAATTCACCTCCCAGTTAACTAATGCAGTTTTACCAGAAGTATGGGGAAATCATTATAAAGTACTTTATGAAACATCGGAGGAAACAGTTTGTTCATTGGAGGACTTGGAGGATATACCAGAGTGGCCACCAGTCGAGCCCTCTGAAGTAAGATCCTAATTTGATTCCCCAAAGGTAAAAAAAGCTCCCAGCCTTGATTTAATACCTGCTGAATTGATCAAAGAAAATGCAGATTGGTGGGCTCTACTGCTTGCCAAACTATTTACTGAAATAAATATGACAGCAAGGATACCCAAAGGTTGGGATACTGGAGTCATCATTCCCATCCATAAGAAAGGAGACAGAAATGTCCCCAATAACTATAGACCAATTAGTCTGTTAAGCATCTTGAGTAAACTATATGCTAGTTATCTTAAAGAGAAACTGGGAGACTGGATTGAGCACAACAAAATCTTGAAGGAAGAACAAGTTGGGTTCAGAGCAGGATGTTCCACCTTGGACCATTGTGTAGTTCTGGACCACCTTATTACTAAATATACCTCTAGTAACACTTCTGCCCTATATGCAGCTTTTATAGACTTTAAGTTCACTTTCAACATGGTACAGCATGACCTCTTATGGGAAAAACTAAGAGGGATGAGAACTGATAGGAGATTATTGAATCTACTAAAGGCCTTATATAGCAACACCAAAATTCGGATAAGAACAAATCCACAAGGTCACCTTACTGAAGTAATAAAAGCAGAGAAAGGTGTCAAACAGGGCTGTATTTTGGCTCCATCTCTATTCAATCTCTTTATAAATGACCTAGGGGAACACCTAAGCTGCCCTGACATGCATGCCCCCAAGATCGCCAGTAAGCGTATACCCCTTCTATTGTACGTGGATGATGCAGTGTTACTCTCTAGGACTCCCATTGGGCTCAAGCAAGCTATGAAAATCCTTGCTCACTACTGTCAGATCTATCATATTGAAATTAACTATCAAAAGTCAAAGGTCCTAGCCTTTGCAAAAAGACCCAGGACATATCAGTGGAGAATTAATGCGGTAACCATAGAACAGGTTTGCTGCTTTAAATACCTAGGCGTAATGTATCAGACCTCAGGGTTCAGAAAAGCACATGTAGATCATGTTATAACAAGTGCAACTAGAGGTGCAGGGACCATTGAGAAATTTTATTGGACAACGGGGACGGAATGTGGCAGCAGCAGTTAAGGTTTTCAAGGCAAAGGCTCTTGCTCAATTACTTTATTGGGGCACCTTTGAGCATAACACCACACTAATCCCACTGGCATTCATTAGAAAAAGTGCAATCAAAATTTTTAAGACACATATTGCAGGTCCCCCCCATGTCCCAAACCTGTCTATACGATTAGAAACTGGCATAGTTACTGTCAAAACATGACTGTGGATCACTGTTATCCTCTACTGACAAACCCCACCAGTTTAGCGGGTCTTATAGTAAGAGATCCTACTACACCATATTGGATAAAGGAAATAGAATCTAAATTGGGCTATTACGACCTTTCCAAACAATACCTGCTGAATATGGAGAATAACCTTGTAAGACCCTTTATCAAACAAAGAATGCTGGATATTGAAAGACAGCATGAATTGAACCAGCTGAAAAGTTACTTACCAGGAATAATAGACCTAAATAAAGTAACACTGATGCCATACTTGCAAAACTTAGATAAAGCTGATTATAGGAGAGCATTTACCCTCCTTAGAATGGATACGTTGCTGTCAGCAGTTATGGAGGGTAAATTTATAAGGCAGCCATATGAGGAAAGACTGTATTTGTGGGGATGAGAAGCTGGAATCCAGGGAACATGTTTTATTTGAGTGTAAACTCTACCAAAATATTAGAACCACTTATATAACTTCAATCTGCAACCATTTTCCGGGGAGAAATATCAGATTCTATCTAGATAAACTACTAGCTGATAAGGATCAAAAAATTACCTTGTGTGTGGCAAAATTTGCCATACAAGCTGTAAGATTATGGAAACAAATTGCTGGGAGAGGTGCTCAAGTGGTCTATTCATTTTAAGACTTAATGTATATAACAGAGGCTGATTTTATGTTTACATGTTTTAGCTTGTATGTAAGCTCTTATGTAGGATTTATATTTTGTATATCTGATTGGTCTTTGATTGTATTAAACTAATTCATGTTCATGTTCTTCAAACAAACAAGCCCGCACTGCAGCATATGATCTGTAGTCTTTAAGTTCTAAATATTGGATATTTATGCCAATTATCTGATCATTACAATGCACAATGGAACTGCAAATTATAAACTGAAATGTTCCTTTGACATGAAGTTTAAGAAAGTTTCCTGAGAATCCAAATAAGAAGGCTTAACTGTGAGAGAGTTCTAAAGAAAATCACAATTAATGTTGTGTCAGTGGGAGGGAAAGCACACTGAAACTTCAGAACTGCATTTAGCAGGTTTACCAAAAACACACTGCAGATTTTGAGAAGGTTTTTGACACGTATCACTTATGTTGGCAGAATTTTGTTAATGTTGTTGCTCATAAATATTTAGTGTTGTCAGGAACTCTATAGCAAAATTTGAATTCCACTGCTTGTGGCAGCAAATATTAATGGTGCTGGGTGCTATATGTAGCTGTAAAATAACACAAGTAAAACAAACAAAAAGTTCTGCCAGTCAATGCTCCCTCTAAACTGTGGAGTCTTGTGAGCAAAAATTCAACTTTGTGAGCTACTGGCATTAAAGTTTGTGAGTGAGCAATTTCGCTACTGCATATATTAGTTTGCTCTGGAGCCATCATTCCTGAGCTAAGACAAAAATGTGTGAACCAGAGGCTAAAAAACTGTGAGCAAGTTCACACTAACTCAGCTTAGAAGGAACACTGCTGCCAATTCTAGTTGTCACTTTTCCCCCTAATCTCTCTCTCTCTCTTTTTGCATTGAGGAAGTTGTCCCCAAATTGTCAGAAAAACAGCCTACTATGCACCATCTGTGGATCAAATGGATAGCAATCAAGGTGTGGCTCATTATGGCTGATGGAGGAAGCATCTTGCCAACAAAAGCACCACTATTTTACAACAAACCCTTTGTAGTTCTCTGGAATGCACCAACTGAACAATGCCGTTTGCGCTACAATGTGGATTTACATCTTGATGTTTTTGACATCATATCAAATGCCAATGAGACTCTGAGTGGGTCCAGTGTGACAATATTTTACCATAATCACTTGGGGTACTATCCCTATTTTTCGGACAATGGGGACCCCATCAATGGAGGGATACCACAAAATGAGAATCTTACAAAGCACCTCTCCAAAGCCAAGGCTGATATTAACCAATTCATACCTATGAGAAAGTTCCGTGGACTTGCAGTCATTGACTGGGAAAACTGGAGGCCCCAGTGGGACAGAAACTGGGGTCATAAAACCATTTACCGAAATAAGTCTCTTGAACTTGTGAGACAGCGCCATCCACAGTGGTCAGAGGACAAAATCAAAAGAGTTGCTAAGGATGAATTTGAAAAAGCTGGGGAAAAATTTATGAATAGTACCCTACTTCTGGCTGAACGTACGAGACAAAATGGGCTGTGGGGTTACTATCTATACCCAGACTGTTATAATTATAATTACAAAGTTGACCCAGTTGCATACACAGGTGAATGTCCACCTATTGAAACATCCCGTAATGATGAGCTACTTTGGTTGTGGAAGGAAAGTACTGCCCTGTATCCTTCCATATACCTGGAATCCCTACTGAAGTCAAGCCCAAATGCTTTGAAATTTGTGCGCTATCGGGTTAAAGAAGCATTACGTATTGCAGCAATTGCTAGAAAAGACTACACCTTACCCGTTTTTGTTTACTCTAGGCCATTTTATGCCTATACGTTTGATGTTTTGACAGAGGTAAGAGCACATCATATACTGGAATCACACCGCCTCCTAGGACCTGCTCCTAAGTTTCTTTTCCTGGCTGTCTTGCAAGGCCTATAGCCATAAGGGGCATCGAGGGGAGTGCCTTCTTAGAAATATCCCATGCCCCCTCACTAAATTCTTAGCTGTTGTTCTTTAGAAATAGTCTCTAGCTCTTGTCTTTAAGTCAATATAAGAGGAAATGTGCAAGCAGTTTCCCATCAAAATGGGAAGAATGTGGAAGGGGAAGTTGCACGAGGGCTCTGAAGCAGGATTACGAAACTGCGGAGGAAATCGGGTGAAGCCGTGGGTCAAAATGCAGCCCCACGGCTTCGGGTGTGAAATTGACCAATAGTGGCGGGGCAAGTGGCGGCGCAACACCAAGGCAGCTGTAGTGGGAAATCAGCCTAAGTGTGGTGATGGGGAAGGGAGCAGGAACAAATTTGAATGCCGACTTTTACTTAGCCTGGTATATGTTTTAATCAATAATTGCAAGCCACCCTTCCACAATATGCCTGTGTAGAAAGAATGTGTGCCTGTGAGCACATGCAGAATGTATTTTACTCACCAACGAGTAACCATTATCAAGATTTTATCCTCATCTCCTTCCAATCTGGGATTAGGGCTATAGGACTGAAGATGCTTATTGCTCATGCAGGTTTAAACTCTGGAACACTTGCACTACAGAAAATAAATATGTTCCTGCAGAAGTCCAAAGGGATGAGAGGCAGTCTCAAGTCACTTCACTTCTCACTGCAGAAAATCAGCTCTGGGAGGCATCTAAATAAAACTGAGCCGAGAATAATACCAGCTTCAAATGCCGCCAGTGCAAATGCTTTGTAGAGTGCTTTCCCATCAGTACACAGTAACCATACATCCAAATAACTGGCATTAGGGAAAGAATTTCTATGTTGGAAGAGAGTGATTTGTGGGCAGGTATAAATCTGGAATCTCTCTTTTTTTGCCATTAAAGCACTGAACCGCCAACCTTTCCCAGCACAGTTTTTAGGACTGGCGTGGGAAGTTAAAACAGCCTGGTGCTTGAAAAGGTCACTCAGCAAAAACTTGGCCAGTGATACCAACAATGGTTGTTGGCTCACATATTGCCTCCCATTTTTGGTGGTAAGGCAGCCAGGTCTCCCACTATAACATTGCCAGGGAACTCCCGCTATAACATTTGCTATCTGTTCTCTAGCTGCTCTGTGGTGGATTAACAGGGCTGAAATAATACACTCTACATTGGGCCTACCTTGAAGACAACCCAGAAACTGTAACTGGTTAGGGTTGCTGTAGGCCTGGTAGAAGAAAGATTAAAAAAAAACAAAACCCACACACACACATAGAGTCAGGGACAGCATGATGCCACATTTTGGTTTTCCTTGGAAGTGACATCATGCCTCTCTAGGAATTGCTGAAAACTCTGTGGCTTTATGATTGAACTTCCAGTAATTCCTAAAGCGGCATGTTATCACTTTGGGAGGGGGGAGTTCCCTGAAGTGATTTCACACCATCACTGACAGCTGCCTCTCCATGTACCTGTACCCCCTGGTCTCCTGCTGGTTGCCAGGCAACACAAGGCCTGACAAGCATACATCTGGTTCAGCATGTGATAGTCAAGGGCTAGCTGACAGGACCACAGCTGTATCAGTTGCCAGGTTTTCTGAATTCAGTTCAAAGGACTGGTTGTCACATTTAAAGCCCTTCATAGTCTAGAACCCATATATTTAACCTTTTCTTCACATTTGTACCCATATGCCAATTATGGCCGTCAAGTGGCCACCTACTGGCTGTTGCCCTACTTAAGGTAGCGTGACTGATATTAGGGTTGCCAGATCCCCTGGGGGGGTGGGAAACCCCCACTCGATGGGTCCGTTACCTGCTGGCCAGGATTGGGCCACCGGGGGGAACCCCACCCCCAAAGTGCCAGGATCATGGAGACGTGCCTGGCGTGATGACATCACCCAGAGGTGATGTCATTGTGTTGGGCACGTTGCGGGGGGACACTCTATCATTTCCCCTCAAATGGTAGTGGTCCCCCTCCAACGTGCCTGATGCGATGACGTCACTCCCGGATGGGCCGCAGGAGTCCCCTGCTATTACATAGGTAGGACTTGGCAACCCTAATTGGCATTGACAGCATCCCATCATAGCTATCTATTATAGCTCCTGCTCTATGAAGCAGGTTCCCAAGGAAGTGAAGAGGGATGCTGTTTTTAGGACTGCAAAGCCATTGTATTTGCTAAGGCTTTAATAGGTTGTAAGCTGCAGACATTTTTTAGGGGAAGAGGGTTATTTGGGGTTTTATTGCATTTTGCATGTTTTAAATTTGAATACATAAGCCACCTTGACCCATGAAGTATAATTAAATATCCAGCCCACAATGTGATGGCCACACAAATTAGTTGTTTAGCATACATTCTCATAATTGTGTCATGGAATGAAGATGTTAGATCTATGATCAAAGAACCTGGGGAAGAATCTTTGTCTGAGTCTTCTGAATAGAATGAAGAATCACTTTTCTCATTGGATGTGAAAGAATGGGAATAGAATTTCATCAACAATTGCTTTTGTTGACATATCATTGGATCTGATTGAAGCTGAACTGGTGACGGTAAGTTGATGCGTACAGCCTGCAGATGGGACAATGGAACAACTGGAAGTGAAGGTTCTTAGGTTACAGGTGGATTAGCTGAGGTCAGCACCAAGCCTGTTGCAATCTGGAGAATGGTACCTTGTTGTGGTTTCTCAAGGGTAAGTTCTGAGCAGTCTCACTTCTTGAGATAATAGCTGATGGCACTGATGGTGAATTCATGTATTTAGCAGTCTTGGAGTAGGACAGTTACGCTCTAGAAGAGATGATTGAACAGTGATCCCCATCCTTGTTACTCAGTTTCTATTCATTCCTCTGCTGATGCAGATGGGTGGTGATGATCCCAGGGATACAGATCCAAGCCATGATCAGTCTCAATCTAAATAATAATCCCAGGCTCTTGGAAAAGAATGTTGAGAAATATCTGAACCTTTTGGAGACTGATCTCTGGGTGACTGGCTCCTTGAAGACTCATAGATACTAAATGGTACAGTTATGTGTATTTTGTGGCATACCCATTGAAGAAGAACCTAGCTGTACATCTGGAGATGGGCCTTGGTGTCTGGAGGTATCCTGGGCATTAGAATTAATTTCTAGAGCCTATCTATTTCCAATTGCAGAGGCAGTTCTGAACCATGAGATGACAGGTGCTTCGGTGGCCTCAGCATTGCCATATTAGAACTTTCTTTCATGGTGAGCATCAAAGGAGAGAGTCAGTTGTGTACTCAGAGCTAGAGTCTCCTGATGTTTCTGGGATTGAAGTTTTCCCTTCTTCCTTTTCCTCCTGGGGAGGAATGTGCTAGCGTTTTAGCTTCAAAGCCTTTGGTTCATTATCACAGTTCCCTCCTGCAGTATGTTTAACAAACCTTTCACTTCTAAACTGAGCTTAAGTTACTTCAAAAAACATAAGAAATGTGTCAGGAGAATATACCACACTGTAGGTTCAGTTGGTCTGTACTGACATTTATGTAATTTATATTAAGAAAAATATAATTCTTTAACAAGTATTTACTTTCCTCTGTGCATAAAACAGGCATGGCCTTGGATCCACTCAAGGATTTTCACAAATGGAAGATGGGGAATTTTTTTCCAATTATGACTCCTGATGTAGACCTCTGATTCCCCTCTCATATAATTTCTATGAGTCTTCTGGGAGCAGAATTTCAGCAGGCATTGTGCAGTGTAGTGAGAGACAAGGAAGACACATTACACTGACAGAGATCCCTTCTGTTTGTAGAGAACCTCTAGTGAGTCCAAGCCATAATGATCACAGAACACAAGAAGTATAATGCTTCAAAGAATGACATAGGGAGCTTCTTAACTCAGAAGAGCGTAACTATTGGAGTGGATCCTATGCCCATTCACAAGTTCCACTGAACACAATTTGAAGCTTTCTTTCAGCCTAAGGAGACTGGAATTAAGTGGATCTCCCTTTGCAGGAAGAGCTGCTAGATTTGGAGGAAAGTCCCTCAGAGAATGGTTAGATCCACCCCACTAATCTGCTGAAAAACATGTCTTATTCCAGAATCTTATCATCAGCTGTTTAGCACTGTTCATTCTAAGGAGTCAGGAGAGAGGTCCAGATCCTGATATCCCTTGACTGCTTTGGGTTCACAGAGAGCAATCCTAAAGAGGTCTACTCAGAATTCTACTCAAGTCTATTCAATGCTCCCAGGAAAGTGTTTTTAGGATTGTACTAGAACAAAGTTTGAGTCCATTGGCACCTTTAAGAT
This sequence comes from Gekko gecko, assembly GCA_029375565.1. NCBI lineage: Eukaryota > Metazoa > Chordata > Lepidosauria > Squamata > Gekkonidae > Gekko > Gekko gecko. Next base: position 127,651,361 of record JAPDNY010000005.1, read on the forward strand.
CAATCAATCAATCAATCAATCAATCAATACATATGAATAAAAAATGGTTGGTCTTAAAGGTGCCACTGGGTTCAAACTTTGTACAACTGCTTCAGACCAACATGGCTGCCCCACCTAGATTTAGGATTGCACTGACAGTATATTTATTATTTTCCCAGTTACCCCAGCAAAAACCACTCTTTATATTTACACAAAGAAAAATGCTTCTGATCTGACTTACTTTTTGACAATAGATCTTTGGAACTTAAGACACAAAACAACAGAACATTACCCAACCAAAAACAAATAACTAGATTACTCTAGCTACCGGTACTGTCAATCATTAAATATTGTCTGGCTCAATTTAAAATTAAATTTGTTTAAGCAGTAGAAAGCATTACAGTTCTCCCAGTTTTATCTTAAAAGTCTTGATGTCTGTGTGTCCAGCTTCTTTCCCCCAGTTGCAAACTCCTTAAGGCCTTTTGTGGCAACAAAGAGTTAATCAGTAAAAACTTTGAGACAGGTGATTTAAGCCTATATCTAACCTATTACTTCACATGCTTTGACGTTACTTAGGTGACTAGCTAGCAAAAATGTATGATGTCTCTCCACCTTTGATAAAGTCAGTAACTGTGGGCTTTGATTATTCCCTTTCTTTACTGATTTCCTTGCCGCAATTGCAAATATCATAGTGTTAATACAATTACAAGACAACATTGATTAAAGAGAGGAACTGGGTAAAGGATCAAAGTCATCATGCCTTGACTCTGAAACTGAGAAGTTCATTTGCCGATAATAGTATCAGAGGTGTCATGACTGAGTGGGAAAGGGTGGTAGAATGGCTGGAGATTGAGCCATACCATCAAATACCAACAAAGCACACTCCTACAGAATTGCTGTAAAATGCGTGGAGTAATTAAATGATGTCTGTCTGGTGAATCTCGATAGCAAGAGCTGGATGCAGCCATCTAAACAGAAGAAGGTAGTGGCTGCAGCTACCTGTGAAATACAAGTTGCCACCACACTGTAGGTACTTCTAAAGTTGATCCATTCTGCCACAGACTATTGGGGTGGCAAATTATGTGCTGACAAGAAAGGGAAATAGGAAAAGAAAAAAGACAAAGGTTGGGAAATTAATATGGCAAAGACATTTCATGGACAATCCAAAGACAGAAAAGTTTGGATGCTGCTGCAGAAAAGAACTGAGTGGGAAAGTGTGACTCTGCATGCACAACAGCACCCTTTCTCTCAAGTAGGGAAGAAGCCAGTTTCAAAAGTCTTAGCTCCACACATGCATGGGGTCCATTGTTGTGCCTGCACAAAACCCACAAACAAATACAGCTAAAGATATCTGTAAAGGTAAAGGTTCCCTTGCTCGAAAGCCAGTCGAATCCGACTCTAGGGTTGCGGTGCTCATCTCCGTTTCAAAGCCGAAGAGCCAGCGCTGTCCGAAGACGTTTCTGTGGTCATGTGGCCGGCATGACTAAACACCAAGGCTCACGGAACGCTGTTACCTTCCCACCGAAGTGGTACCTATTTATCTACTTGCAATTTCTTGCTTTCGAACTGCTAGGTTGGCAGGAGCTGGAACTAGAGACGGGAGCTCACTCCATCTTGCAGCACCCGGGTCTCAAACTGCTGAACTACTGACCTTCCACAGCCTGCAGTTCAGTGTCTTAACCACTTGAGCCACCGCAGCTCCTTAGACTATATCAATTGTATTAGGTCATTTGGATCAAGCACATTTTAAAGGCTAACCATGGTTATATTTGGAACAACAGAAGCTAGAGTGAAATCCTCAGAGGCAGTTTGCTCATACAGCACAAATGAAGTTAACAAACTTTAGCTAATATGGTGAGTACTAAAAGTTGGTATTAATGTAGAAAAATGAAGTAGAATAATAAAACAAATCAGTTATCCAGTGGTAGTGATGGTGGTGGAAAGTGCCACCTAGCAGCTGACTTATGGTGACCCTGTGGGGTTTTCAAGGTAAGAGGCATCTGGAGGTAGTTTGCCATTGCCTGCCTCTGCAAAGAGACCCTGGACATCCTTGGTGGTCTCCCATCCAAAAAATTAATTAGGGCTGACCCTGCTTAGCTTCTGAGTTCTGACTAGATCACCTAGTCTGGGTCATCCAGGTCTAGGCAATTATCTAGTACAGAGGTGCAATTATATACCATGATATTACATATGTGTGGTATTGAACATCAGGAATGGTTTCAGTAGCTCCATCCTGTGTGTGAGAGTGTGAATGGGAGCATATGGAACTGCACTCATGTCACATTCTGGCATATATACAAGATAAGGCATTTTCCATTAAATACAAAACTTCCTAGATTTTAGCCTTCTATCTTCATGCTAGCTATATGTCAGCTATTCTAGTGGATATCTTATTTTGCAATAATCACTGATGGGCTAATGTCCATGTAAAGCAATAAGCACGTTGTTTGTATCTTTACTGTATAATAATGTGATCATTTGATTTTATACTCTAGAGCTCTCATTGTATTTTTGCTTAGGTTGGAGAAAAAAAGATGGTTTTTTAGATGGTTGAAGGTGGTATAAAAGAGACATCATTGGTGTACAAGTGTGTGCACTCATCCTACTGATATCTGTGGGAAAGAAGTTTTTCATGGTTGTTGCATTGCTTTGAAAACCTGCCAAAAGTGTTTGACTGGAGGTAGAGAGTAGGACAAACGAAATAAATGGGTGCGTGAATCATGAGCAATGATGATTCTGCTCTGCCTCTTTGCTCACTGTGCATGATGCTGTACTATATTATGCATGTCCTTTAATTTTCAGGAAGACTTGGTGCATACTATTGGTGAGAGTGCTGCACAGGGGGCAGCAGGAGTTATCCTTTGGGGAAGTATCCAGTATGCCAGCTCCAGAGTAAGTGAGTGTGGGTTAAGGTTAAGAAATCTCCCATCAGCTAAATAACGCAAGAGTTCTTTGAACCCAAGACCCCATAACACTGTCATTCTATATTGTTTTTACCTGGTGGAGACAAAAGCATGAGAAGTTAAGATTCCTTCTGGAAATTATTAATGCCATTATATAAACAGATATAGAAACCATCCTCTTGTATAGTAAACTCTCACACATTGTTAGAGAGTATATTCAGAAAGCAGACGTAGTATTGATGGGTTTGATGGCAATGTTGCCTTGTGGTTAAAAGCACTGTTCCATCTGAGTCAGAAATGATTCTGTAGGGCAGAATTAGAAGGCAGCTTGTTCAAATGTTCATGCATATCAGCTTGATTACACTATACTCCCTTATGTGATAGTGAACTACAGAAAGTGTGAAGTAGCTAATGTGAGGCACTGTAAGGTGTCATCGGCGATGAAGATCCCATTTGCACTTTGAGTTATCACTTGATAATGCAGTAACAGCACATGGTACCAAGAGTCTGACAGAGTTTCTTTACAGAAGCAATATGGAAGAAGAAGAATGCAATGATTAATTGGGAGTTTAGAAAGACAGAGATGAGGAAGAGCTGGTGGGGTTCAGAAGGGGACTTTTCAGATTATTTTTGGAATTAGCAACACATGTCATTCATGAAGTGTTCATACACCTAGGGCTCTTCCACATTACTGAAAACTAGGGATGCTGTGAATTTTGTCACAAACTTGACTGTCAGACTTACTGTATTTGATAGTGGTGAACAGCCATGAGCAATTACTGCATCTATTTGGTTCATGCCAATCACCATGAACACCTGCTGAACCAGTTTGCATAGGACATCCCCAAAACTATGCATGTGCAAAGATGCTGCCAATTCAAAGTGATCACCAGCCATTAATGTCACTAAGGCTTACTTAGCTGAACACCAAAAGACAGCATTTATTGATGATTTACATGGCTTTGTCAGTGATCTGTTTATTTAAACAATTGCTTGCTGAGCAGAGCAGTTATTCAGCAAGGATTAGGGAGGGGGAGGATAACTAATTGTAATGGCGTAATGTCATACATTCAAAAATGAATACCTGCAATTCCAAAAACAGCAAGGTTTCTTAGGCCTAGCTGTATCCTCACTTATATCACTGGGCTTAGAAGTTTTCCTGATTGACGGGTCCTAGAGGTCTTCTTGAAGCCTTCCCCTGTGCAGAGCCCTTCCTGCTATCAATCTTTCTCAAACTTACTGCAGGGATGGGGGTAGAGAGCTTCCGAGAACCACAGTAATAATACTGCTTCACTGTTCATATCCTACAACATAGGAAATATGGACTAGGGCTGTCAGTTCTGGGTTGGGAAATTCCTGGAGATTTTTTTTGGGGGGTAGAGACCAGGGAGGATGAGTTTTGGGGTGGGGAGAGACTTCAACAGGGTATAATGCCATATATTTCACCTTCCATTTTCTCTGTGGAAACTGATCACTGTGGCCTGGAGATATTGAAATCCCAGCCTGGATGTTGGCATCTCTATGTATCCTAATTCAGACCGAACAAACTTCTCTGCCATTCATAAACACTGGGAAGAATGAAAGGTGTTGGTTTCTAGCTTAGAGAAGCCATCTCTGGACAGTCAGAATTCTAGAACCTGGAAACCAAGCCTGGAGGGTTCAAGCAATGGATAAAGCCAATAAGATTTGAGGGACAGAGTACATATTTGTAGGAGATCAACAACAGCCCATAAAGAACACTCCATTTGGCTAAGATGCAAACACATAGAACAGTTGTACAAATCTCCAGCCTTGAAACAATATATCCAGACAAGATATATATGACTGTACCACTTTAGTACAATTTTTGGCATTTTCATGACCTGTCCAATGTGATATAGGTGCAGCCCAGCCGATTTCTTCACCCCTCTGATCAATTTTTTGATAGCCTTTTGGATACACTGCCAATTACTTAGTAACTCATTTGACATATTTGTGTTTTTTTTAGGATAGCTGTATAGCTGTGAAAGATTACATAGATGGCACCTTGGGACATTACATCCTTAATGTGACCTCTGCAGCCAAGCTCTGCAGTAAAGTCCTCTGTAAGAAGAATGGGAGATGCATTCGTAAAGACGACAGAATGGATGCCTATCTGCACTTGCCTTCTGGCAGTTTTAAGATGAGCCTCAAAGTCTCTCCCAAAGGGGAAGAAATGCATGCAACTGGGGAATTGACAAATGAGGATACAGAGAACCTGAGACAGAAATTCAGGTGCCAGTGTTACAAGGGCTGGGCAGGTGATTTTTGTGAGCTGCCAGTTTTCCAAAAAAGGAGCAAATATTTTGTTGAGAAAAGCAAAGCAGATCTATTCCCATATTCAAAATTTTACTACCAAAATCTTGTTGACAGATGGTATTCTAGTCAAACGGTAACCAAAATCCAGAAGAACCTTTATTAAATATGGACTAGTGTTCCTGAGATGTTAGTTTGATTTATACTAGGGCACTAATCAGCCATTTTACTGTAATATCAGCAAGCTGAGTTTTCCCTACAACGATCAGAGGTGTGGAATAGTCCTGAACACCCTATCTTAGATGTCTCAAGATCCACAGGTTAGTTGGTACAGCAATATCTGCTGCTAAAACCCAGCCAATAATTCTGGTACATTTTTGAGGATTCATGAGTAGTACTTGGGCAGCATGTCTGTCTGTATGCACATCTTCCCACTTTGCAATTTTGACTTTGGCATACAGCTGCAGGTTTTATAATTTTCACTTTCACTATGGAATTTCACTTTTATGCATTGTGTTCCTCCAGCAATGGCAATTAGTCTGACCAGTAACCATTGTAGATGGGGAATTACATTCTATTACTCTACCACAGTGGTCCATCCCAAACCTTATTGAGATTGCAGGCACCTTTGGATTTTGGGAAGAGATAGCAGCTAACTATAAAATGACCACCATGGTTGGGTCCAATCCCAAATCATTGGGAAGTACCACAAATGTTGGGGGGTTCCAAACTAAGCATGTTCCTACAATGAAGGTGCTCCATGCAGACACAAAGTACTCTTCTGAAGCATTTCCTGTACCAAGAGGACAGAAGAAATCCAGGATTAGCTCTTTGTTTTGGAGAAGAAAATACATTGGTGAGGACCATGATGCCTATGGGCACCATGTTGGGGATTACTGCTCTGTAGTCTTTTTTGTGGATTCCCACCCACTGGTGACAGATATGCTGTTTTTGGACATCATATTAGATTTACTTTCTAACAGCCCATGAACAACGATTTGTTCATCTAAGGTGCATTTGCATGGAATAGCCGCACAAGATCCCTGCTACCAAGCCGATACATTCATACACCAGGAGAACACAGATCATTCATAGAGGAGTAGTTCATCCATGGCAACTTGCCATGGCGAGTAAAGAGAACCTCCATATTCAGAGGCAGTAAATCTCTAAAATTCAGTGCTTGGAGGCAAGATCAGGAGAATAACTTGGCCTCTGTGCTCTGTTTGTTAGGTCCTTCAGGGCAACTGGTACTGCATATCCAAAGCCAGTAGGCTTTCAGCAACAAATCATCATATGTCAAGCTTGCCAATTCGCAACATATTGTTAAGGGAGTAAGAATTTTCAAGGTAATCTAGAAATCTAGAGGGCTGTGGGTTTGACAGAAGGGAAGCCACCTCAAGACTAGCATGCTTGCTAGCTAGTGGCTGGATGCCACCACCACTGATCATAGGGTAACTGGACTGGGGCCAGTGTGGCTGATGTTGCTGCTGCTGCTAAAAGTGTTCTGGCACCACAGCAAAGCCCCATCAGGCAGTTGCCCCTCTGGTGATCTAGAGATCATCACGCCAAACTGTCCATAAATCCTTTCCTCTGAGTCTGCAAAACCTAAGCAAGAAATGGCAGACTCACAAAAGCCAGTAAGGCACCTATGCGGCTAACCCCCACCCCACCCGGGCTGTGGAGAACAGCCATAGCCCTAGAACAAATAGACATTGAAACTGATTCTGCCTTCAAGGGATAAGTTTCATAACAACCCCTTACCCTACAATGGAGGAGTTTAGGATAGGAAATGTACCCAACAGACACTAAACAGCAGGAAAGGCAAGCCAATACCAGAATATGGTTTTAAGATTTGACAACATGATAAAATCCAAGAGCATTCATTGTCAGGAAGAGACCTATAGAAAGTGTGGTGAAGGAATAAGCTACCAAACTGGGAGATCAGTTTGTACAGCATGGAATATATAATATGGGCTTTGGGTACTCAACAAAACAGTTCCAGGAAAAAAACCCAACATTTTTATTTCCTGGTCCAGCTTACAACACAGGCGTTTTTACTGCTTCATTTCACAAAATAGATCATTTTACAATGCAGACTTGATTTTCACAAGATGTCAGAGAGGCCAGCTTAAATGCCTATAAAAGATTAGACAAATGGATGAAGGATAGGTCTATAAATGTCTAGCAGAGCTAAATGGAACTTCCATATATAGAGGCAGAATACAAGTAACAGATTCTGAGAACCACCTTTAGGTGATCAACACCTTCAAGCCCTGTTCATGAGCTAATACAGATTTTTGACTGACTACTTCTGGAAGGAAAATTTTTATATTCTTCTGGTTCCAGTTCAGCTGAATTACATCTGATCCACACTTGTTACTACAAGTGGGGGGCATGTAGGGACTGGTAGGGGGTATCTAATTTTCCATTCCCCCTCTATTTCCACTTTCCCTACCCTGCAAATCCCCATAGCTTCTCCTCCTTCTTGCTTCCTCTCCCCCTCTTCCCAGTCATCAGCCAGCCTACCTTTATCTGTCTCCTTCTCTTCAGCTTTCCTTCCTTCCCTTAGCCTGGTAGCCACTCCTTAGGTAACATCTAGCCTGGGAAAAGTCTGGCCAAGTTGCATGGTGCCAGTCAGGCTGTGTCCTGTTGTGTAGTACTGGATGGGCCAGGGCCAGTTTTGTGAGTAGTGTGTGGTTGCCACTGGGTCTGTCTTGGGTGAATCCTCTTCCACTAGGGGAACGGACAGGGGAGGAGGATAGGACCTTTGAAGTGCAGTTTTGACCTCCAAGTGCTTTCCTCCAGGGCTTTGCTTTGCAAAAACCAAGGCTTAGAAGTCTTAGCAGTATTGTTGCAATTGTCTAGCAAGCTCTACAGTGGCCAATAAGAGCTTAGTGGGCATTGTTCTCTTAAAGTTACAGACATTGCTTCTATTATTTGAGAGAGTTTTAATCTCCCAGTGTATTTTTTTTAAGAAAGATTTCAGATTTCCCTGTATACCTGAGATTTCCTTCAGGTTTGTAGAGATCTCCCCTCCCCATCTGTCCATGGCTCTATTTTTCAGATACATTAATCCATACTGTATGGCCCATCTTGAAATTATATATAATTATTCCCCATTACCAATCAACAGAATTTTATCATAACATCTCTTTTTTATATTTATACTTTTTAAAAAAACAGTGGCATTCCTTCTTTGATTCTAATTCAACAGCAAGTTTCTTGCTGGTAGGAGAGGCATGATGCCTCCAAGCTTTTCAGCCGTAAAAGTAGTGAACTTCTAGACGACTCCACTGGGATTGCTCCTGAAAAAATATTCCAAGCTACTTCATTGCTCTGAACCTCATGTTGAATGTGGAGTTCATAGTGCTCAATTCAGCATCCCAGCCATCTCTTTAAAATTGAGGGTGGGGGGACACACACCTTATTAAGAGCACGCTTCTGAAAACTGAAAAACAATATTCATAATAGAGTGGTGACAAATATTTTAAGACAGTAATGGTTAGTTTAAGCCAAGACACCAAAGCGGGTCTGACTTCAGTTAAATAGAGATTCAGCTACAGCCTCCCATTTTACTTTTTGTCCTGAGTCACCCTTGTAATGACATGTTTTGAGGAAAGCATAAAAAATAAAAGGTTTGACATTCCACTTCTCATTGGCATGAGATAGCCTGGCACGACCGATGGCAGACCAGAAGGTACTCAGACTTGTCTTTCCATTGAAATTTTTGAAATTTGAGGTTTGTTCTTTTCAGAACTGAATAAGCAGTCTTGTTTAATATGTGATTTATTCTTACTGCCCATAACTGACTTTGGAGGATGCTGGGTTATAAAAAATAATCAAAATTAGTGCAGAGCTAGTTTTGCTCATTTTCTTTATTATTTGAATGTGTTTGTTCTTTTAATGCATAACATGGCATGGGTTATACTCCTGGACTGTAAAAAAAATGAACTACAAGAATTCTCGTGTGTGCTATATGCACCTGGTAAACCGTATATTACCCGGAATGAATGAGAGATTACAGGATAGGTAAGTGACTAAAACTGGCATTCATAAGTAATCCTTAAGCTTTTATAGCTGAGAGTTACTTATTTTTCCAATCACCTTGTCAAGAGTTTTGTGTAATTAAAAAGTTTGCATACTGTATTGCCAGAAGGCTGATGCTTTTCCAAACTGCATCTCTTATGGTCCGTCATGACAATATAATCATCAGTTTGATGTTAATGCCACAGTGTCTGTTGTTACCCTGGACTGTATGCTTTGGCTTCTAGGAATAAAATGTTTACTAGCAGAACTCATATCCTGTTAAAATGCAAATGGAACCAAAATGCACAATGCAAATTTGTTTGAGATTCACCTCTACATGTAATCTGCAGGTCAACTCCTCTGATTTATTTTATTGTGTTGTAACCCCACCCTTCCTTCCAAGAGTTCAGAGGGGTGTGCATTTTCTGCCTTTTACTCACAACAGTCCCTGGAAGTAGGCTAGGCTAAGAGAGATTGACTGCCATGGAAGCTTCATGGCAGAGTGAGACCCATTCTGCATCTAGCATTCATGCCACTGTTTTACCAAACCCACACTGGAACAGAAATTCCCCTCTACATTGCATGCCACTTTCACTTTCTTTGATTGTCAGATTTTATTATAGCCTCCACATTGCATGCTGGTTTCACTTCCTTTGATCCCTTCATTTTATGGTACTGTCTGCATAGATTTATGGCTGTTTTATGGCCATTTTATGGTGACTCTGCAGTCAGTACGGCATTGGCTCGGGGTAGCTGAATGTGGTTTTGAGCCACATCTTTTTCTGTTCCAGTGTGGGTTTGGTAAAACAACAAAGTGAATACTAGATGCAGAATGGGCCTGAGAATCTGAACCCAGGTCCCCTTGGTTCTAGTGTGACACTCTAGCTATCATACCACACAGGCTCCATTAGGCCATCTGCATTCCTGATCTTAAAGGTGAGTCACCTGAAATGATCAACATCCCATTTGCTTATTTAAATCTATGACTGGCTAAAAATAGCCATTCAGATAAGAAGCTTATTTACTAACCAAGTTTGTATGCTGCCCTTCCTCAGAAGAGTGCAGTGTGGCATGCACAGGATTGTCCTACTTAAATTTCAGAACATCCCTGTGATATAGTTGAGGCTGAAATTGGGGCATTAAAATGGGGCTGGCTGCTCAGTAGGAGCCACTCGGCTGGAATCTGGGCTGTGGCAGTGGTGACAAAGGGTGCAGCTCCACCACCACATGTTCCTGTGCCACTTCCAGACAGGTCTGAATCATATTGCCCATGCAGCACTGCCCACACTGTTGGGGCTCTCCTTGGTTTGCTCCTTGCTGCCTGTGGCCCTGCAGAGCTGTGGTCCATCAGGAACTTTCCCAGGAAGTTAAAGGACCAGTCCACGCCTGGGTTAGACAGTAGCTTTCTAAAGGAGTTTGTGACTTTGGGGAGAGACTCCAGGTCTCTCCTTCTAGGCACAACATCCTAGGCACTATACTAAATCAGTCATGCAATGGATGTATAACTATGCCTATATAATAGCACATTAATTATACTGGTTTATGTATTCAGACATTTATACCCTGCTTTTCTCCCCAATGGGGATCAAAAGTGGCCTACAATATCATTCTCCCCTTCTCCATTTTTATCCTCACAACAAAAACCCTCTGAATCTATATGCCACTGCAGTGGGTTGTAAAGGAAATTTAGGGTGCGGTCACACGTGCCAGATAATGTGGGGTGGGGGGGAAGCGAGGCTATTTGCTCTGCAGCAATTTGACCCGCCCCTGCATGATCAGATGCACTGGCGGGTGAATCAGGTTTTTTCCATTGCCGCGTGTTTCCGGTGTGCTTCAACAAGGGATCACTGATGCAATGGGAGCACGCCAGACCGATCACATGGGGAAGTTCGTCTGCGGCCCGTCGGAAACCCATTTGATACTGCACTTCCCCCAGTGTTTTTTAACTCTGCTTCTTCGGCGGAGCGAGATAGGTTGCCAACGGGTGCAGGACGCTTGCCAGGTGTTCCTGTGTGATCACACCCTTAAAATCCGCCTGGCATTCATGCCTATTGCGCGGCTACTTCTACGTGTGATCGGGACCTCTGTATAACATATATGTGAAAATCATGTAGTTGTGAACAGTGTGAGCTACAAAATCCCCAGTCAAAATTCACCTCACAGACAAGCCCCTAATTTCTCCCCCTTGTCCCTCCCAAGGAGAATTACAAGGACTACTTTGACAATGCATACGAAATACCTTCAGATGCTCTGAGCCTGCTATGCAGGGAGGGCGGGGTATAAGTTCGATAAATAAATAAAGCCCCATAGACAGAACAAGGATTAGCATCATTAAGCTGGAGTAGAGGAGTAACTCTGCATACGACTATACCTGAATTAGCTTAGGCTGGAGTAACTCTGCATAGGATTGCACTGATAATGTTCTCTGCAAATGCCCATCTCTTTACTGAAGTCTGAAGAACCGCCTATTCCTTTCTTTTGAAAAATTAGGGTAGATGCTTAAGGGTATATTCACAAAACAGTCTGTTTAACAGTTAAGGTTAACTGTTGCTGGGGTACAGAGAAGGGTACCAAGATCCATTGCTGGGGTACAGAGATGGCCAGTCTTTAGAAACCAATTATCTGGCTTTACATAAGAACATAAGAGAAGCCAATGCTCCATCAGGCCAATGGCCCATCGAGTCCAACACAGTGCCAAAAATACCAGGTGCCATCAGGAGGTCCACCAATGGGGATGGAACACTAGAAGCACTCCCACTGTTGCCCCACCCAAACACCAAGAATACAGAGCATCACTTGCCCCAGACCAAGAGTTCCTATTTATACCTTGTGTTTAATAGCCACAGATGGACCTCAGTTACCAAACTATCATTCCCAGGACATTCCCAAATGTATTAATTTGTGTTCCAACAGGGCTTTAGTTCACCCTTCTCCCTGTTTTAGTGAAAGGCCAGTTTAAGGAAGGAGTCCTGAGATGCTCAGGAGAAAGGAGAGCATATAAATATTTTAAATGAACAAATAAGGACTGAATAAAGATTTTTAGAATTAGGCAAATACCTATCACTCAGCACATAATGTTTCATTGCTTAGCAGCAGGGAAATTCACTTGAAGTAACTGTTCAATAGTAGAAATTTCATTCACTTCAGTAGGGCTTGCACTAAGCAGTGTTTTGGAGGACAATCCATGGGAATATTATAGGGGGGCTTTACTTTGACCAGCTGTAGTTAGTGTAATGAGGTAAGGATATGTTTTGCTGGAGCCAAAGGAAATGTTCTGGCATTCTTATAAGATGCTGCTTAGGATTAAACAATATGGAATGACTACTATACCTGTTCAATACATTGAGGGGAGGATATATTACCTGAATAATATGAGGTCAGTACCCAACACTTATGAAGTAGTTCCTTCCATGACTCTCAAAACATTTCCCAGGCACTGAACACCTTTGCATAAGCTCTTGTCCAAAGAAAACTCACTGTGCCGTCCTAAATAGAGTTACACCCATCTAAACTCATTGGATTTAGGATGGCATTATCAACCCCCTAAATGGATTAGAAAGGGTGCTTTTTTAAAAAAAGAAAAGAAAAAGGCTACTTGTATTAGGAATTTCATCTTGCAAATTTGTTTATGGAGATACTCACAGGCAATGCCGGCTGTATGAGCTTTAATACCTTCTCTCGGTGGCCACTGTCAAAACACATTCCTCTATTTTAGAGAAAAAATCATTTCCTGTCAATCTGTGCCAGGTTTGGATAGTAGGAGTATTGGCAAATACAGGTTATGCTAAAAATACCATTGAAATGATAGTTTAGCACACGGAGGATGAAAGTCTGGAAACAATTTGGGGTTTTGAAGGAAAAACAATTTCCCCCATGCCAAAATCCCACAAGTAAGGCGGTCCGGTCTCAGGAGCAGGGTTTTTGCATGCAGCAGTTGCTCAGCCAGGGAATAGGTATAAGCTATAATAGGTACAATCAGATACCCATGCAAATATGCTTTGAAATTCAAATGTCCATACTCAGTGGACGGAATCCTACCTCAAGGAAGAGCCATTTAAACTAGAGGAAGGCTTCAAACTTTGCTTCATGAAGTAGTTAGGATACAAGGCATTGTATTTATGGATGCATTTTTTGATATATCCCTCTCGACTTTCTGGTTCAATTAGTCACATGCAGTCATGTACAATTGTCACTTGATTAGGATTATTATCTGTCTTTTTTACATAAGCTAAAAGATTATTCTGTCTCTCTTAACTGAAATAAGTAGAAACACTAATTTTTGGCTACCAACAGAGCCTATTTGCAAGGACATGTGGAGATAATAGTCTGGGTCAAAGCTTAAACAACTGAAGCATTTCAGGGTCAATGAGATGGAATTGTACACTTGTATGCTGCCTCTTTTTTATTATTAGTTAGGGTGGATTAGCTACTTATTTACCGGGAAAAATCCTGGTGAATCAAGACTCTGAGAACCCTCCCACACAATGTGGCTGGCAAGGAATAGCATGGACATGGCAGGGCCCAGATTCGCCCTGTGCCAGCTCAGAAGAAGTACAAGAGCACACAGGATCTTCCTTTCTCTCTCGACAGTGTACTGTAGTGTCAGGAAATGCTACTTGTCAGATTTGGTGTCAAAATGCTACTGAGCACACTTACACACTATAGAGCACAATCTGTAACAGCAGCTGAACACCTTTGCCCTTTTCCTGTCCGCAACTTAAATCAACAGGCTCTTTGGCCTTCTGTTAGTGAGGAAGGGGCATGACCTTTTTTTCAGGACTGTTTTGGCTACCCCTGCTATTAGTCCATGGCAGCTCACCTGAACCAGTCCTTTTTGACTTATCCATTCTAAACCCAAAATGACCAGGGTTCTCAGCTGTTTACCATCCCTTTTGAGTTTTTCAGAGCAGCTAGATCTGTAGATGTTCACAGCTGATTGTGCTTACTTCCATGATGAGAAAAGCTTCACTAACTCATTTTTCCAGAATGAACTGGTGGTACACTACAGGAGCAGGCCTGAGGTGTTTTGTTTTTCTGGTCGTTCCCTTGCAGCTGTGCAAACTAGTGGAGGGAGGTATACAAAATGGGATAGCTTCTCCTTAGTGTGCAATGAGCAGGATAGCTTGTTAACCAGGAGCTGCGACATTCTGAAGAGAAAAAAGCATCCTGTATAAACACAGAGGTCACATGAATCAGTAATCAGTTGACTTAACCAAGTTGCTTTAGTTATATGAGTTAGTAATGTGGTGTAGTGGTAAGGTTGTGGGACTAGGATTCAAATCCCCACTTAGTCATGGAGCTCACTGAATGGCCTTCATCCAATCACTTTTTCTCAACGTAATCTAACCTTGTAGGAATAAAAATGGATGTGAGAAAGGCCTCAAGTTTCTTGGTGAGATAAAAATGTAATACATAGGCATAAAACACCTCAAATGAGGCCCAATTCTTTACCCATGGCAATGTTTTGGTTACAACTGAGGCCTCCCTCGCATTCTACTCTAGAAGCCAAATAATATTGAAACATATTAGAAGGGGAGGGGGGAATTGTCTGGAAAGAACCATGAGAGCTTCAGAATGATTCTTTCTGAGTAATTCTGTCTCCTCCATATTTATTTTATGGTGGTGATTGAAGCTACAAAGGAGCAGAAGGTTCTGTACTTATAATATGAGCATCAGTCCTTCACAGTCCTTTTTTCTTATCTGGACTTCCCAAAGCTGTTTACAGCCATCAGTGGGACAAATATTCATTCCCATCTGTGGGTGGGGGAGATGAAACTGATTGCTGCAGGAGAAAGAATGTTCTCTTCCCAGTGTAGTCTTCTTGTCTTTCCATACCAGTTCCTCAAAGGTATCTGCACTGATGGTGCTGTTCTGTACCTTTGGCTCAGTTGATCGTGTGACAAACTTTTTGCTCTTGATTTTGTGAAAAAAGCTACAATTAAAAGAGAAACTGGAAAAAAACACGTGCTAGGGTTCAGTTCAAAGAATCACAAAGACATAGTCATATCGAAGTAGTCTTCACAAGCAAGATTTCTTAATGAATGTTGAACATAGCAGAGTTGCAGAGTTAACAAAACTCTCCAGAATGACGTTCCATTTTGTGAGAGAACTTTTTCTGAACAAAATCTCTTTTGGGTTTGTCTAACATATCAGTAGATACTTCATCTTGGTGTTTCAGCCATAAAGCTTCATTCATACATGCCGGGCAGAAAATGCTCTAAGCAGCCTTTCAAAGAAAGCTACAGACAACTACTTAAAATTTACCATCTGCCATTTAGCTGATTCAGATGATCAGCATTACATCATCTTGTACTCAGTTGCTCAGATCTTGTACAGAAGACTTGGGCTGCAATCAGACGAACTGTTCTGATGTGGTTGCTGTTACCCAGAGGATATAAAATGCATGTTCAAACAAGCATCATCAGTATCCTGTTCCCTAGTTGTTGCCCCCTTTCTTCACCCCACTTTGATTGCAAGTTTTTTGACAGCGGGGAAAGTCCAAGCTTTACAGATGTAGCTGGCTTTACCCTGCATTTCTGGATGTCTGAATTCTCTGTTGTGATCTCAAGTCATTTGGGAAATCTGAACCTTCCCTTCTATTTTTGCTCCTTTTAAAAAAAAAATCAGTTAGCGATGTGTGCATCATTGGATCTTTGCACCAGGGTCGTGAATCATTGCTTGTGCACATCTTCACTGCAATATTTTGTTGTGATTGGGAGCCCTCAGGGAGGTTGTTTTTAAGCGACAATTTCAAGAAAAACGACCCTTTCTGCCATTTCTTGGGGCTGGACAGTGCTGGAAATAGTCTCTACATAGGCTCCCATGTAGTCTGCCAGGACTCCCTCCCCAGAATTTCACTCCAAGCCACTTCATAACATTGCTGTGGTGGAAAAGCCCTATAGGGAGAGAAAAAGGTGCAGGATGCACTTAGGCCGTGCCACAGAAATATATAGAGTCCTACGAGATGAGTGGCAAAGGGAGTAAGATTAGATGGGAAAGGGAGTGACTTCTGGTGGAGAAATACAGTTGTATAGGAACCAATGAGATCACAGTACTTAGCAGAGGGATTGCAGAGCTATCAAAAAGGAGCTGGTGCTTCAAATATGCACTTACGTGCATGTGTGGGGAAAAAGCCGTCCAACTGCCTGCTCCATGGTTACCACGCAGCAATAACCTGAACAGTCAACCACGGAGTGAGCGTGTGGTGCAGTGGGTTACAGGTGGATATTTGGACAAAATTCTCTGGCACAAAAAATGATAAAATTAAAAGTTTAATTTTAATAAGGATAAAAATTAAAAGCAGCTACAAGCATAGACAGCTTCAAGGGGGAATTAGATAAGCATATGGAGCAGAAGTCAATCAGTGGCTATTAGCCACAAGGTATAGACAGGAACTCTCAGGCTGGGGCAAGTGATGCTCTGTATTCTTGGTGCTTGGGGGGGGGGCAACAATAGGAGGCTTCTAGTGTCCTGGCCCCACTTGTGGACCTCCTGTTTTTATATATTTCTAAACTACACACCTAAAGGAGAGGGAAAGTGGAAGAATTAAAAATTAATTAATTAAAAGAACAAAGTAAGATAATGATCAAAATACAATAATAAATTCATATATCAAGCCTACTATAATATCTATATACTAATAGCCAAGTTGCCCCCTCTGTGAGGATATCTAAATCCGCACATCGTGGGCACTTGTGGGGCAGAGAGATTTTCCTGCACACTTGGGGCAGCCCCCAGGTGTGCCGAAAAATCTGAAAAATTTTAAAAACTGTACAGGGGATATTGAAATCCCTCCAAAAGTAAAAGAGCGTTCCCTGAGCATGCGCAGAGAATGCTCTGGGAACTCTGCAGCAGGCCCAGCAGCTAGGATGCACTCAGGCCTCACTGCTGGTGCCTGGGGGAGGGAAGATCAGCATGGGAGGGGGAGATTGGCGGGCCTGGTGGCTAGGAGGCGCTCAGGCCTCACTGCTGGTACCCAGGGGGAGGGAAGATTGGCGGGAGGGGAGATTGGCAGGCCCAGTGGCTAGGAGGCGCTCAGGCCTCGCCACTGGTGCCTGGGGGGAGGGAATTGGCAGTCCCAGTGGCTGGGAGGCACTCAGGCCTCACTGCCGGTGCCCAGGGGAGGGAAGATCAGCGGGGGGGAGATTGGTGGGCCCGGCGACTTGGAGGCACTCAGGCCTCACTGCTGGTGCCTGGGGGGGAGAAGGCTTACCTGAAGAGCTGCTTCTGCAGGCCAGGAGCCTTTAGGAATACTCCCCCCCCATGAGTATCATGGGTCCTGCTTCTTGTCTACTATAATACTAAACTTATTAGCAGAAATATTTTTTAAAAAAAGATTGTGATTTTAAAAATAAGGCTAGTTCAAAGATGCATTATAGTCTTTAATTTCTCCAGGTTATTTTCCTCGCTTTTTCTTCTTATATTTCAGTTTAATGTTAAGTGGTTTGGGAGCAGCTGCTCCTTTTTCTGAATCCGAAGTCTCTGAAGCACTGGCCTCACTGCTTAACATATCTTCTGATTGGAGTTCACTCTCTTCCTCTTCTTCATTTTCATCCTCAATATTTTCCCCTTCTTTCTGAGGATTTAAATGTTGGTTCAGGAATTATTCAGTTTTTGGAACAGAGTCAATCTTAAACTTTTTATCCTTGTATTTAAAAATCAGTCCTCCTGGAAATATCCATCTATATGTAGTTGAGTTGTTTTGTAGAAAATTTGTTAAGTCTTTATACTGTCACCTTCTCTTCCATATTTCAAATGGAATATCTTTTTCTTAACTTTCTTAACTGGTTCTTAACTTTCAAAGTCATCCCTGATGTAGCCTTCAGAACACTGTCTCTTGTAGATCTGTTTGCAAATTTCACGTAAATCTCACCAGGTAGATTATTTTTCTTGAGGTTGAGTTCAGACTGGCAGTTTGAAGTGCAAGGGAGTCGTGGCAAAAAAGACCCGGAACAATGTGTTCCGGGTTTTCACGGTCACACTGCGCAGACTGATGTGGGAGCATACCGGGAAGTACACGCTAGGGAGTGTTCAGACTGTTGGCCCATCCCTCATGGAGGTGCGGCTGTAAGGCGTCGCTTTCTTTTTTGTAATCCAGAGATATGTGCTCATGCGCATAAGCACATAAACACACAATCAAAAATCACGGCTTTTAGTGTTCACACTTTGTTAGTGTTAGTGTTAGATGGACGCGGGATACACACGCTTTCCAGGGTTTGCTACCACTATCACCAGGTATCTTTTAAACTCGGGAGGGAAGTGTTACAAGATGGGTTGAGTACGGCTGAGGAATGCTGAACAGATGTGCCTGTGTGAATGGCCCCTTTAATTTGTTTGTGAAACGTTGCTGAAATGTGCCTATCTCGGGGCAAACTGCCCATCTGAACTCGGCCTGAATAAGTACAATAAGCCAAGTCCATGTCTTTTTGTAGTTCTTCTTGTTTATATTCCATCAAGGTGTTGAGATCCACATGTTCTGTAAGTCTGGCTAGATGTATTTGATCTGGTGACAGGTAGCTGTCAGCCAGGAATCTCTGTAAGAGCTGGCTATAACTGGTTCAGGGCAGTCTTGCCACTGCTATCACAGTGACTCAGCACTGAAGCCTGATTGGCTAGTGTTTGTATAAATGTACAGTGAGTGATGTACAGTTTCTCCTCCTCATTTGTATGATTGCAGCAGAGCACTTTGACACTCTGTTTGATGGTGGCTGTGGTGTGTAAATAAATGTGTATACGTTGCACCTAGCTGAAGCCTCCAGTATTTATTTGGATACTCGCACTCTCTTCTGGCCCCCTCCGTGCCTACCACTTCCACTGTTCGAACCCGCGACACAAGGGTGTTAAAGCTTAGCTTGAAAGTTCCTTTAAATTTTCATCTTTCTGCTCAGGAATGCCCTGGAAGCGTAGAACATACATGGATCTTTCCATTTGTAGCTGCAGTATTTGAGTTTTATCTGAGGTTCTTTCCTTTTCGGCTTCAAATTTCTGTTTAATATGTTCAGCTTTTTTATCAACTTTTAAAATTGCTTTCTCAGTATCACCAACTCTTTTATCCATCTGGACCAGTTTCTTTTGAACTTCACCTAGCTTAGTGTTGACATTTGATATCTGCTCCAGCAGAGGGTGCAATGCTGTTGCCAATATGTTAGAGAAGTCTATGGTTGCTTCTTGTGGCTGGGAGGGAGTCTTTGGTTGGTTGTTTCCTGTTTTGTCTAGCTGCGCTGTCCTCCCTCTACCTGCAATTGTTTTCACAATAAGTAAGTTTTCCCAACTTAAAATAAAAGTTCTTCCATTTACAACCACTTTAGACTATTTTGTACCTTCAAGATTTATTTATAAACTCATGTGCTTAGTTTCACTTTTTCTTCTTTGTTTATTGATCAGGGACGGCTTTAAATCAGTGGGGGGGATTCCCAAGTCTTCCCCTCTCCCGGTGCTTATCTGTAGGCTACTTCTTTTCACTCAAGGGATTTAAAGTTTATAGAAGTAGATGCTTAACTCACGATTTCCCACCCTTTGAGTTACTTTGAAATCTCTTTTATGCCCAATTGTGTCCGCTTCCTCCGGTAGCTGATTCTGAGCACCATTACAGCTCCACGGCAGCAGGACTTTTAGGGGAAGAAAGGGAGCCTCGATTCCTTGGCTGTCACCTCGGAAGAGGCTCTCTTCAGTCCCCAGGCTGGGAGTCTCCTACAGGGACTCTGGGGGGGGTCTGGATCCAGCCAGGACCCCTCCCACATACCGTGTCTCAGCACGTCCTCATCTAGGCTAGATGGGACGTGTCTGATCAGTGAAACACCATAACCAAAAACCCACACTGGTGGACCTCCTGATGGCACCTGTGTGACTGAGTGTTGGACTAGATGGGCCATTGGCCTGATCCAGCATTGGCTTCTCTTATGTTCTTATGTTCTTATATTAAGTGTGGCCAAAATGCACTAACCCCTGTTATTTGAATGCAGCCTTAATGTACCTAACTAGGCAGAAATGGATAACATTCTCTTAGATAAGCTTTTGAGGTTGCTAATAATATTGTTTATCAGATCTAATTGAAACATATTTATGCATGCATATAATTGGGAGGGGGCAGAAAAGCCCTGTTCTGACTTGCAGGTCCTATTCCACCTTGCCCTCCAAAATGTCTGGCCAACAGTGGCCATCTAGAGTTTCTGCCTGGCACATGCCCCCCACCTGGCATTCTCTAGGGTTTCAACCTCCAAAACTCTGTTCCTTGCTAAATGACATCTGTTTAGCTGGAGGGGTGTGTGTGTGTGACGACCATCTCATTGTGTCTAGTCAGACCTACCATTTATATTTATAATAGGTAAGGTCAGGGAGCAGTTTACTCCCCCTCCCACTACCTGTATACTATTCAGTTCTAACTTCAAAAGAGAACCAGTTTGGTATAGTGGTTAAGACCAGCAGACTCTAAACTGGAGAACTGGGTTTGATTCCTCACTCCTCCATGTGAAGCCAGCTGGGTGACCTTAGGTCAGTCACAGTTCTCTCAGAACTGTTTTCTCAAGAGCAGTTCTCTCAGAGCTCTGTCAGCCCCACCTACCTCACAGGGTGTTTGTTGTGAGGAGAGGAAGGGAAGGTAGTTGTAAATTACTCTGAGAGAAGAGTGGGGTATAAATCCAACTCTTCTTCTTCCAAAGAGAAGCCATATTGGATCAGGCCGATGGTCCATCAATTCCAGCATTCTGTGTCACAGAGTGGCTAAAACCCAGGTGCCATCAGGAGGTCCACTAGTGGGGCCAGAACTCCAAAAGTTGCCCCCGCCCCAAGCACCAAGAATACAGAGCATCACTGCCCCAGACATAGTGTTCCATCTATATGTTGTGGCTAACAACCCACTCACAGATCTCTGCTCCATATGTTTACCCAATCCCCTCTTGAAGCTATGTTTGTAGGTGCCACCACTTCCTGCGGCAGTGAATTCCACATGTTAATTACTCTGTGTGAAGAAGTACTTCCTTCCATCTCTTCTAAACCTACTGCTCATTAATTTCATTGAGTGTCCATGAGTTCCTGTATTGTGAGAAAGGGAGAAAAGTACTTCTTTCTCTACCTTCTCTAACCCATGCATAATTTTGTAAACCTCTATCATGTCACCCCTCAATTGTTGTATCTCCAAGCTAGAGCCCTAGGCTCTTTAATCTTTCTTCATGGGGAAGGTGTTCCATCCCCTTAATCATTTTAGTTGCCCTTTTCTGCACCTCTTCCAATGCTATAATATCTTTTTTGAGGTGCGGTAACCAAAACTGTACACAATATTCCAAAGGAGGCCATACCATAGATTTACACAGGGGCATTATGACACTGGCTGATTTTTCAGTCTCCTTCCTAATAACCCCCAGCATAGCATTTGCCTTTTTTATTGCAGTTGCACACTGAGTCGACATCTTCAGTGAGTTATCTATCAGGACTCCAAGATCTCTCTCCTGGTCAGTTACCGCCAGTTCGAATCCCATCAACGTATATTGATATTTAGGATTTTTTTTGCATTACTTTGCATTTGCCCATGTTGAACCTCGTTTGTCACGCTGACACCCACTCACCTAGCCTCAACAGATCCCTCTGGAGCTCCTCACAGTCCTCCCTGTTTCTCACTTCCCTGAACAACTTAGTGTCATTCGTAAACTTAGCCACTTCACTGCTTACTCCCAACTTCAAATCATTAATGAACAAATTAAAAAGTACCTGATCTAGTACCAAGCCCTGTTGTACCTTCCACTGTGAAAATTGCCCATTTATACTTACTCTCTGTTTCCTGTTAATGAACCAGTTTTTAATCCACAAGAAGACTTGTCCTTTTATCCCATGACTGCGGATAAGGTGTCTTAGGAGCTTTTGCTGAGGAACTTTATCAGAAGTTTTCTGGAAGTCAAGCTAAACAACATCTTCTGGGTCACTCTTGTCCACATGTTTGTCGCCCCCCCCCGAGCTCTAAAAAGCCAGTGGTTCCATTACAGAATCCATGCTGATTCTTCCTCAGTTGGTTTTGTTCAATATGCCTACTAATTCTATCTTTAATAACAGATTCCACCAACTTACTTGGTATTGATGTTAGACTGACTGGCCTATAATTTCCCAGATCTCCTTTGGAATATTTTTTAAAGACGGGGGTGACATTAGCTACCATCCACTCCTCAGGAATGGAGGCAGATTTTAGTGATAGATTGCATATTTTTGTCAGGAGACCCACAAGTTTACATTCGAGTTTTTTCAGAACTCTTGGATGTATGCCATCTGGGCCTGGTGATTTGTCAGTTTTTAATTTGTCCATCAGTCATAGGACCTCTGCTCTTGTTACCTCAATACAACTCAGGTCTTTCAACACCCCTCCTGAAATGGCAGTTCTGGAGTGGTCAAGCACCTCCCATCTTCCACAGTGAAGACAAAGGCAAAAAATGCATTCAGCTTCTCTGCCATTTGCCTATCATCCTTTCACCTCTTGGTCATCCAAGGGCCCCACTGCCTCCTGGCTGTTTTTTTGTTTCTAACGTATTTGAATTTTTTTTAAATTGTTGGTCGTCCCCCCCCGATAGGTTCTTCATAGTACCTTTTTGCCTGTCTGGTCACCAATTTTATTTGCCAAAGCCTGTGGTCCCTTTTATTTACCTCACTTGGACTAGCCTTCCACTGCTTAAAGGAATCCTTCTTACCTTTTGCTGCTTCCATTACTTTGTTTGTTAACCATGCAGGCCTTTTAAAAATACCTATTTGTACCTTTCCTAACCTGTGGTGTACTGTTACATTGTATGTGAGCTTCCAGTATTATAGTTTTAAAATCTCCAAGCTTCCTGAAGGGATTTGACCCTTCTTACCATTCCTTTCAGTTTCTTCTTCACAAGCCCCCTTATTTGAGAGAAGTTACCCCTTCTAAAGTTAAATGTGGTTGTGTTGATCTTTTGGGGCTACTCCTGTTTACATAAATGCTCAACTTAATAACATTATGGTCACCAAATACTGAGCATTTTTGTTGTTGTTCAGTCGCACAGTCGAGTCCGACTCTTCGCGACCCCATGGACCAGATTATGCCAGGCCCTCCTGTCTTCCGCTGTCCGCTGAAGTTTGCTCAATTTCATGTTCGTTGCATCGATGACACTGTCTAACCATCTCATCCTCTGCTATCCCCTTCTTCTTTGACCTTCAATCTTTCCCAGCATCAGGGTCTTCTCCAGTGAATGCTCCCTTTTCATTTGGTGGCCAAAGTATTTGAGCTTCAATTTCAGGATCTGGCCTTCCAGGGAACAATCAGGGTTGATTTCTTTTAGGATTGAATGATTTGATCTCCTCACAGTCCAAGGGACTCTCAAGAGTCTTCTCCAGCACCATAGTTCAAAAGAATCTATTCTTCGGCGCTCGGCCTTCCTTATAGTCCAACTCTCACAGCCATACATTACTACGGGGAATACCATTGCTTTGACCATGTGGACTTTTGTTGGCAAGGTGATGTCTCTGCTTTTTATCATGCTGTTTAGGTTTGCCATTGCTTTCCTCCCCAGGAGCAGGCGTCATTTCATTTCATGGCTGCAGTCACCATCTGCAGTGATCTGGGATCCTAGGAACATGAAGTCTGTCACTACTTCTACAACTTCCCCTTCTATTTGCCAAGGAGTGATGGGGCCGGATGCCATGATCTTAGTTTTTTTGATGTTGAGTTTCAAGCCCACTTTTGCGCTCTCCTCTTTCACCCTGAGCAAGAGGCTCTTTTGGTCCTCTTCACTTTCTGCCATCAGAGTGGTATCGTCTGCATATCTGAGGTTATTGATCTTTTCCCCAGCAATCTTAACTCCAGCTTGTGATTCATCCAGGCCAACATTTTGCATGATGTACTCTGCATATAATTTAAATAAGCAAGGTGACAATATGCATCCTTGTCGTACTCCTTTTCCTATGCTAAACCAATCAGTTGTTCCATATCCGGTTCTAACTGTTGCTTCTTGACCCTTATACAGGTTTCTCAGGAGACATGTGAGGTGGTCCGGTACTCCCATCTCTTTAAGAACCTGCCATAGTTTATTGTGATCCATACAATCAAAGGCTTTAGCATAGTCAATGAAGCAGAAGTAGATGTTTTTCTGGTACTCTCTTGCTTTCTCTATAATCCAGCGAATGTTGGCAATTTGATCTCTAGTTCCTCTACCTCTTCGAAACCCAGCTTGTACTTCTGGCAGTTCTCTATCCATGTACTGTTGGAGCCTAGCTTGTAGGATTTTGAGCATGACCTTGCTAGCGTGTGAAATGAGTGCAATTGTGCGATAGTTTGAACATTCCTTGACATTGCCCTTCTTTGGGATTGGAATGTAAACTGACCTTTTCCAATCCTGTGGCCACTGTTGTGTTTTCCAAATTTGTTGGCAAATTGAGTGCAGCATTTTAACAGCATCTTTTTTAAAGACTTTGAATAACTCAGCTAGGATACCATCACCTCCACTAGCTTTGTTGTTAGTAATGCTTTCTAAGGCCCATTTAACTTCGCTTTCCAGGATGTCTGGCTCTAGGTCAGTGATTATACCATCGTGGTTGTCAAGGACATTGAGGTCCTTCTTGTATAGTTCTTTGTATTCTTGCCATCTTTTCCTAATCTGCTTCTGTTAGGTCCCTACCATTTTTGTCCTTTATCATGGCCAGCTTTGCATGGAACGTTCCCTTGATTTCTCCAATTTTCTTGAAGAGATCTCTAGTCCTTCCCAATCTATTGTTTTCCTCTATTACTTTGCATTGTTCATTCAAGAAAGCCTCCTTATCTCTCCTTGCTGTTCTCTGGAAATCTGCATTCAGTTGGGCAAATCTTTCCTTTTCACCATTGACTTTAGCTTTCCTTCTTTCCTCTGCTATGTGTAAAGCCTCATCAGACAGCCACTTTGCTTTCTTGCATTTCTTTTTCTTTGGGATGGCGGTGATTGCTGCCTCCTTTACAATGTCACAGACCTCTGTCCATAGTTCTTCAGGCACTCTGTCTATCAAATCTAGTCCCTTAAACCAATTCTTCACCTCTACTGTATATTCATCGGGGATGCGATCTAGGTCAAATCTGAATGGCCTAGTGGTTTTCCCAACTTTCTTCAATTTAAGTCTGAATTTTGCAATGAGAAGCTCATGATCTGAGCCACAGTCAGCTCCAGGTCTTGTTTTTACTGACTGGATAGAGCTTCTCCATCTTTGACTGCAAATTATATAGTCAATCTGATTTTGGTGTTGCCCATCTGGTGATGTCCATGTTGTTGGAAAAGGGTGTTCGCTATGACCAGCGTGTTCTCTTGACAAAACTCTGTTAGCTTTTGCCCTGCTTCATTTTGTTCTACAAGGCCAAACTTGTGTGTTATTCCGGTTATCTTTTGATTTCCTACTTTAGCATTCCAGTCCCCTATGATGATGAGGACATCATTTTTTGGTGTTAGTTCTATGAGCTGTTGTAGGTCTTCATAGAACTGGTCCACTTCAGCCTCTTCTGCAGCAGTGGTTGGGGCACAGACTTGGATTACTGTGATATTGAATGGTTTGCCTTGGATTCGGACCAAGATCATTCTGTCATTTTTGAGATTGTATCCCAATACTGCCTTTCTCACTCTCTTGTTGACTATAAAGGCCACACCATTTTTTCTACGGGATTCCTGGCCACAGTAGTAGATATAATAGTCTTCTGAGTTAAATTCACCCATTCCTGTCCACTTTAGTTCACTGATTCCCAAGATGTCGATGTTCATTCTTGCCATCTCATTTTTGACCACGTCAAGCTTACTGAGCATTACTTAGGAACAAATCAGCTATTATGACACAATTATTTCATCTGGCTGCTTTCCTTAATTCTTTTGCTGTTTTTAAATCATCCTCTAACTTTTGATCTGGTGGGCAATAAACTCCCATGGTTAAGCTTCCTTTTGGGCCCGCTATTTCCACTTGTAGTGTTCTTTTAAGCAAATCTATTTCTCTTAGATTCTGAATTTTACTGGACTGTATACTCTCTCTGACATAGAGACACTCCACCTCCGATCTTTTCCTTCTTATACCTCTGATATAATTTATATCCAGGAATTACTGTATCCCACTGATTATCCTCATCCCACCAGGTTTCTGAAAAGCCCACAATGTCTGTGATCTTCTCTAGACCTTGCCAGGCAGTCAATATTGTTTGTCACCCTCTCAGTAGCCAGTCCTAATACACTTCCTTCTAGAACAGTAACAGCTACCCCTTTATCTTTTTGAGATAAGCCAACACCATGTTGGCTTTCCCCCAAGTTTTAGTTTAAAAACTGCTCTGCCACCTTTTTGATTTTAAGCACCAGCAGCCTGATTCCTTCTAGGGACAAGTGGAGGCTGTCTCTTTTGTACAGATCCCTTCTGAGGTAACTGTTATGTCCTGAGACCAGGGGCTGACACCAGTCAGAGGCAGCCAAGCTTCAATCCTGAAGACAATAGGGACTAGGCTCCTGAACTCCCAAGTAAGGAGCCAATTGGGACCTAGGTGGGAAGTTTGAACCCATGATTTCCAGTCAACAGCGTGGCAATGGCGGCCACTGCTCCCGAGGTTCGGGAGAGTGGCTAGCACATCAGTGGTCTGGAGGGGGGTTACAGAAGTGGCCCCTCCATGGAACTCTGGGCAAGGGTTCCTAGCCAGAGGGCTTTTAAGGAGTTGCCTCTTCAGCGGTGGAATGCCGCGGAATTGAGGCGCTTCTTCACTGGTGGCCATACGGCTCTAGCTAGGCTGACTGGGACAAGCGAAGGAGATCGAACGAGTTGCGACAACTATGGCAAGGCTGCAAGCAGCCGATGATGAACGTGAGTTCAATGCAAACGATTTTATGAAGAAACGGCGGATTCCCTGCCCCTTTGCTTTATCGGTTTGGAGGGAGCTTCCCCTCCACATGAGCAGCAAGCAGAAGAAAAAGGGTGGGCACAGGGAAAATAGAAAAGCTGTTTTGTTTTGAGAGACTTACCAGAGCGGATTTTACGCATAAGCAAATTTCAGAGGTGGTGAAGGAGTGGTCGGTTTCTGTAAACAATAATCCAAGATGTCGGGCGCTGGGAAGAGGGTGGCGAAACCAAAACCTTTGGGCGGTCAGAGTCCTAGGCTGGAAGAGGAGGGGCCAGATGTCATAAGAGTACTAGCAGATACGCTCAAGCCAGTCATGGATCAACTCGCTGGTATTAACCAGCAGTTAGCCATCTTAAACAAGACGATGGCAGCGCAGCAGCTCCAAGTGGCGGAAACGGTTAAACAAATGGAGCAGATGATTGCAGAAGTGAAGGAGATGCACTCCGAACACAGAACATTGAAGAAAAAGAGTGGATCAAGTGGTGAATAAGTAAAACCATCAAGAACACAGGCTTTTGTCCTTGCAAATGGAGAAAGCTAATATGATCCTCAGATTTCAAGGGGTGCCAGAGTCTTTGAAGGAAGATTTAAAGAAGCTCCTTAGTGATCTTCTCGCACCAGTTGTAGGCTTAAAAGCGGAAGAAATTATGCACGACATTGAAGCAGCGCATAGGGTGTATTCAAATTACACCAAAAAGAATAGCCTACCTGGTGAAATGTCAGTCAGATTTTCAAGAAGACAAACTAGGGATGCAATTTTATGAGCAACTTTGGCAGCCCCATTGAAAATGGGGAATGACAGTATTAAGGTTTTAAAGGACATACCATTCGAGATCCGTCAAAAGTGGAAAAGCTACAAGGACTTTATACTCTTTCTCCAAACCAACCAAATTGGATACAAATGGGTGATCCCAGAAGGAGTGGCCTTTAAGATGAATGATAAGAGAGAGAAGATTGACTCCGTGTTTAAAGCCAAGGAATTTCTCAAACGTCACCTGGGGACCAAAGATGATGGTGAAACTGGTTCGAGTGGCTTTGCTCCCTCCGAGATGGACAAGGACCTGGCAGCAGAAGAAGGCGCTGGTGCCCGAAGACCAACTTATGCACTTAGGGACAGAAAACCTAAGTAAAGGCAGAAGGACTCTGAAATTGGCCTTTATGAAGCGAGCTTGAGGGATGCTCTGGAATACTCTCATAACAACTAATTAGCTAATTTTTAAGTAGGGAGAGTTAGACAGAAACTTGCAGTACTCATGATATTCTAACCATGAAATACTAACATAGATACTAACGGGATGGAAGATCTCCTACTCTTCGGTTTTTAGTTTAGTGTGGGTTTGCTTTCCTTTTTCCCTTAAGTGTTAGTTCCCACTCCTTTTTTCTTTAGTTTCTAGTTTGTAGTTTAAAAAAATGAAAATAAAAAATCCCCTACGGGGGGCCAAAAAAAGAAAAGAAAAGAAAGGAACTTTGAACCTACCAATAGAACAATGGGGCGTCCCCCCCTAAATGTATATAGTTGGCCACCCAGCCGTTAGTCTGTGTTCGTTATGTGAAGTACCAATAAATGCATCTTCACCTATGTTGTGGTCCAAGTTATGATGTATGGAACCCAGTACTTTACAATGACGACGAAGGTGGGATTCCGCTGAGTTGGGCCTGAATCGAGCACTGAGCCTTGCCGCAACGCTCCTGTGCACCCCCGAGTGCTTGCGTCCCGGACACCATTCCCACTAAGCGATCGAGTCATGACCGCTGCTCATGGAAGCCTCGACAAGTTCGATCCATCATGCCCCAAAGTGGGGGACTCATGGATGGACCAGCTGATGTGCTACATTGAGCTAAATGGGTTCACCGAAGCGGGAAAAAGAAGAGCCCTCCTCCTGAGTTCCTGTGGGACCAACATCGTTCGGCTTGCCAAGAGTCTCCTGGTCCTCCGGGCCATCCTGGAGTGTTCGTTTGAGGAGATCTTGAAAGCCCTCAACAACTACTTCAGCCCGAAGCCGACCTTCCTAGCTAGACGGATGGGGTTTCAAGGTTGTGTACAGGTCCAAGGAGAATTGGCCACTGCCTATATGGCCACCCTATGGACTGCTCCTTCCCGAAGGTGGCCGATAACCTCTTGACTCAATTTGTGTGGGGGTTGTCGGACGCCAAACTGCGGAGGAAGATGATAGGCAACTGCCAGATCACCCTGGACAAGGCCGTGCAGCTTGCCCTAGTACACAAGACATCACACCAGGAGTGCCCATCAGCCACTGCACACCAGGTCGGGATGGGATACAGTCCAGAAAACTCTGACGAGGAGGATGTCTGCATCTTCCGGCAACCACGGCGCCACCCGCAGCTGGGACCGCTGACCAGCAGTCATGCCAATAAGGTCCCCAACTGCTCCCAATGTGCCAGCTGTGAAGAGGCCCATGAGAGGAAGACATGACATTTCCAGGGTGTGCCCTGCCACGCCTGTGGGAAACAAGGCCATCTCGCCAAGGTCTGCAACTCAAAGGGCCCCCGGAACACGCAGACTTCCACGCAGCCCCGCCACTATGCCACCGCCGCACACGAGTCTGCAGCTGAGACGTCCAACCACTACCACTTCACTGACCAGCCGCTTCAGGTACTGCACCTCCCCAACCTGTCTGCTACCCTGAAGATCCAAGTGCAAGTCCAGATTGAGGGGTCCCCCTGCTCCATGGAAGTGGACTCGGGGTCCACAGCATCCATCAGTTCTGTGGACATGCTGATCTGGCTTTGCCCTTTGGGGGGACCCCCTCTGCGGACCTTGCCACTGAGCTTAGTGGATTTTTGGAGAAATCCAGTCCCAATCAAGAGAATTGGGACTTTTTGGGTGCAATACTGGGACTTTGTGGGGAATCTGGACTTGGTGGTGGTGGAGGGTAACCTTGTAAGCCTTCTGGGCCAGGCCTGGTTCGAGGCACTGGGCATAACCACTGGGGGGTAAATAAATGCTCGCAGCAGGACTTTGGGAAGGTATGCCGGGAATTTCCCACGGTGTTTGACGGGGTGTTGGGATGTTACAAGGGGCCCCCAGTGTTCTTACAGCTTGACCCAAGTGTAGCATCCATCTGCCGGCAGTTCTGTACAGCACCCCTCTCCTTGCGGCTGAAGACTGAAGCCGAACTGGACCGGCTGGTAGCCCAGGGGGTCCTCGAGCCAGTCTCCCATTCCCCTTGAGAAACTCTGATAGTGACCCCCATAAAACCCAATGGTGACATCCACATCTGCGCAGATTACAAATGCACCATCAACCAAGCCCTCCAGGCGCACTCTTAACCAGTGCCAGTTGTCAGCCATGTGCTGGTGTCCTTGGCCGGGGCCACTATTTTCGGTAAGCTGGATCTCGCTCAGGTGTACCAGCAATTACCGGTCGATGAGGCCATGGCCTCGGCCCAAATGATCATTACACACCGGGGGGCATTTAGGGTTAAAAGGCTGCAGTTCGGGGTCAGTGTGGCCCCTGGGATATTTCAACAACTAATGGACACTTTGTTGAAAGGGATCCCTGATGTGACACCATTTTTCGATAACGTCCTAATCACCGCTGCAACCCCTGAGGACTTTGCCATCCGTCTCCGCACTGTGCTGGGCCGTTTCCAAGACACTGGACTGAAAGTCAAGAAAGAGAAGTGCCTCCTGGGGGTTTTGGAGGTGGACTTTCTGGGGTATCAGGTGGATGCGACTGGCCTCCACCCCACATGGGACAAGGTGAAGGCTATTGTGGAGGCTCCAGCACCGTGGTGTAAGGTGGAGCTTCAGGCCTTCTTAGGCCTCATTAACTTTTACCATGCATTCCTGCCACACAAGGCTGCTGTGGTGGAACCCCTCCACAGACTTTTGGACAAATCAGCCCCATGGGCCTGCGGGTCGTGGGAGGAGATGGTGTTCAGGGGGGGTGAAAATGTTGTTGATCTTGAATGCTGTTCTTGCACATTTTGATGAGTCCCTCCCAGTGATACTAGCATGTGACATATTGCCCTATGGTGTTGAAACTGTTTTGGGGCACCTCCTGCCGGATGGCTGGGAGGTCCCAGTTGTGTATTATTCTCAAACACTGTCCCCCGCCAAGTGCAATTACGTGCAAATAGACCGGGAGGGGCTTGCTATCATGGCGGGTGTTAAGAAATTTCACAATTTCATCTATGGCTGCCCCTTCATGGTAGTAACGGATCACAAGCTGCTCCTGGGGTTATTCGTGGCTGACAGGTAGACGCCGCAAGTCCTGTTGCCCAGAGTCCTTCGTTGGTCCCTGTTCTTAGTGGGGTACCAATACTGGCTGGAACATAGGTCGGGCAAGGCGATGGGCCACGCTGATGCTCTGAGTTGGCTCCCACTTCCTTCAACAGATGAGGACCCTGCTCCCACCCCGGGGGTACTCATGCTGGAAGGGCTCCTGGAACCCTGCCCTGCAGGCAGCAGACATGGCCGCCTGCACATCCATGGGCCCATCCTCTCCCGGTCTTGGGCTGGGTAGTAAGGTGGTGGCCAACTGTTTCCGCAGGGATGGAGTTCACAGCATATAAGGCGAGGAAAGATGAGCTCTTGGCCCTAAAAGGATGCTTGCTCTAGGGAGACAGGGTGGTGATACCGGGAACTATGAGACAGGGGGTCCTACACACATTACACGAAGCATACCCAGGCATAGTCCGCATGAAGGCCCTAGCAAGGAATGTGTGGTGGCCCGGGATAGACACAGAGATCAAGACATGGGTCTGGGGGTGCAAAATCTGCCAAGAAGTCCATCCCAACCCGCCAAGCACCCCGACACAACAATGGGAGTCCACCCATAAACCCGGCTCCATGTGGACTTCATTGGCCTGTTTCAAGGACTACTATTCTTAATAATGGTTAGGTTTAGGGTTAGGGTTCTACTCCAAGTGGGTAGAGATCAGCCCGGTGTCCACCACGTCTTCTAAAGCTGTAATTAGGTCCCTCCACCGGATCTTTGCCACACACGGCTTACCTGACACGATCATGTCAGATAACGGGGCTGCATTCACTTTGGCCAAATTCCAGGGCTTTCTTCAGAGGAACCTCATCAGACACATCCAATTAGCACCCTTTCACCCGGCAACAAATGGCCAGGCCGAAAGGATGGTCTGCATGGCCAAGGAAGCCCTGTGCCGAATAGCGGACGAGGATTGGGAGTTCCAGCTTGCCTGATTCCTCCTGATGCAGAGGACAACCCCATCCCCAGTCTCTGGCCACAGCCCAGCAGAGCTGCTGATGGGCCGCCGCCCTGCCACCCTCTTGGACTGGCTCCACCCTGATCATGCACTGGATTCCTGGAAGTTAGTCGAGGACAAGGAGGTGCGAAGGGGGTTCTCTCCCGGGGAACCCATCTACTTTAAAAACTTTGGGATGGGTCCTCAATGGGTGCCCAGTCGTATCACTAAACCCACTGGCCCAGTGTCTTATGATGTCATCACCAAGGAGGACCGACTGCTACGAAAACACATTGACGGTGACAAACACTGGAAGCAGGGGGCCTTTAACACAGCCCAACAACCCATAGGTCCCCTACCAGGCAGCCGAAGAGCAACCGGCCCTCCGCAAGAAGAGGAAAGTTCGAGGACTCGGAGACTCCACCGCCGCCACAGCAAGTGCAGCAGCCACCCCCGTCTCCAGTCTCTGCTTCTCACCCCGACAGGTCTGATCCAGACCTGGTGCTGGCCCTCAGGAGGTCTCTCAGGGAACGCAGACCCCCCTCCTATCTAAAAGACTACGTCACCTAGGGTGGGACAAAACCATGGGGGGAGGGGTGTTATGTCCTGAGACCAGGGAGAGATAAACATATGGAACAGAAGTCCATCCGTGGCTATTAGATGGGAACTCTCAGTCTGGGGCAGGTGATGCACTCTATTCTTGGTGCTGGAGGGGGCAGCAGTGGGAGGGCTTCTGGTGTCCTGGCCCCACTGCTGGACCTCCTGATGGCGCCTAGTATATTTTGGCCGCTGTGTGACAGAGTGTTGGACTAGATGGGCCATTGGCCTGATTCAACATTGGCTTCTCTTATGTTCTTATGTTCAGGGGCTGACACTAGCCAGAGGCAGCCAAACTTCAATCCCGAAGACAATAGGGACTAGGGTCCTGAACTCCCAAGTAAGGAGCCAATTGGGACCTAGGTGGGAAGTTTGAACCCGCCAATAGAACAAAGGGGCATCCCCCCCTAAATGTATATAGTTAACCACTACTCATCATTCTGTTTATACATTACTACAAAATACAATATCTACCATGCTTCTTGTTGGGGTGAACAACTCAGTATGCCTGGAGATGGGGGGGGGGGCCCTGCAACACTCTCTGTGTGTATAGGTGTTATCTCTTTGAATGAGACGCCTCTTTTTGTCTTAACCAGGGAGATACCCTTTGACCCCCTCCTCTCTCACTGAGTCATTTATTCTTCCCATTCTTCACATGGCTTTTCATGAAGTCACGTGTCTCTACAGGCCTCTCCTGTAGAAAGAATGCTCTTATACTTCCATACATATGATGCCAGATCTGCTGGCCACTTGTGATAGGGAAAGTATTAAACCTATATCTATGACTGACCAAACTCTGCTATATTAACCAAATATCCCAATATTTTTAACTGTGGATTGCTTGTTTCTGTTTTAATTATTCCATGGAATGTCTCCACAGCCTTGATGCAGAACATTCCTCTTCAAACGTCCATAACAATTTCATCACCTAGTAAAAGATTTTTCATTCTGCCTTCCTACTATTGTTTGAATTCCCTTAGAAAAATCCTTTCTAACTTCATTTGCCTGCAGTTTATACCTTTGTAGGAACTCCCTCCCAGACATTACTGACACCCTCCTGTACTTTATGCAGTAACAAAAATTAGAATATTTGACACCCACGTTATTTCTTATTTCCATCATGTGCACTGAATAATGCCAGCAAGCATTTTTGAGGAAGTTGCTCCTGATTTGCTCCACTTCACACAAGCAGTGAGCCCCCAGCTTTTGAGCACACTTATACCCTTCTAAGTCCACTGAAGTCAACAAGGGCATAACTTTGCTTAGGGTCACACTGCTGGAAACTTCCCCTGCACACATTCTGGAATGATTAGTACTTTCCCCCAAACCCAGCAGACTTGCATGGTATTTCTTTTTTCAATACCAAGAGATTCTTTTCAAAAGATGACTTGCCATCTCAGCATTAGCATGAAATTTGAAGGCTAAGACAAATGTGACCCATCCAGTTTTCCAGCCTAATGCATTATTCCCAGCAGTGAATAATGCATAAGGATTCTAGGAGCCTCATGCATGCAATGACGTTCTGGGAGACAACAGCAAAAGAACCTCATGACATAACAGTTATGCTGAATGTTCCCAGTTCATGTCACCTCTCCAAATAAGATGATGAGAAAATTCAGTTTCAGCCTAACAGGATGAAGTTGCTAATCATTCTATTCTGTTAACACTTAATGACTGATAGTTAAGAAACAGCATCATTCTGAGGAAGGAACAGGAATATTTTGAAGGAAATAGGTATAAGAGATTTTTGTGGGCCAGACACTGGAGGCATTCTTTCAGGCAGCCCTCATTTCCCCCCACTTCCTGGTACAGAAGATCTTAAGAACCCACATTCTGTCATAGCAGAATCCATTTCTTTCCAGGGTTGTTAACTTCCAGAGCAGCAGCTACAGTTTATAATATACGAGTGGCCATTTGTGATAAAAATCATGGAACTGGACAAAGGGAACTAAGAGTAGATGGGCTTGCACAAATAGCTTAAGATAAATAAAACCTTTCTTCGAACACCCCCCCCCAAGTTATACTGAGTGACTTTTCCAAGTTATTGCCCAGATGAATCAGATTCCACATTGCAATGCTGTCATCAATTCAAAATGCTGGATTTCTCATTGTGCTTAGGTCACTTCATTTTGAGGCTGACTTACCTTTACATTTGGAACTGTATTCTATTTATAGCTCAGCTGATGTCATTGCTTGATTGTAGCTCTCCACCCTCACACTACAACACAGGTAATCGTCTCTAACTACTATGGCAGTTCTGAAAATTGTTGTTTTGTGTTTCAAAAATCGAGCATTTCAAACCATGTATATTTTAATAATGGCATTCCCATGCCAAATTGGGATATGTTTGCTAAGCAGGAACCCAAATTAACACAAAGCCATTCATCTAAGTCATAACACTCTCTGTAATTTACCTTAAATAGCCCTTTGTTTTACTTTTAAATGAGCATAAATGGGTGACACTCAGTGGTGAAAGAGAGTGCCTACACCTATTCTGAGTTAGGTTGTTTCAAAGAAAATCCAGAAAAAGGTAAAGGACTGATCAGAAAACTCAGATTTTGAGGACAACATGTCAATACTGTGAATCAAACTTGGTAGTTAAATTGTGGAAATATAATACTTATAATTTGGTTTGCAGCTTGCAAAAGTAAACAACACAGGGTCAATGGGATTTACTTCTAAGGGTGGCTAAAGAATTGTAGCCTTAATAGCCTTATTGTTAGAGCTTTTGCAGTCTACATTATGTTTCCAAATATATTTTCATAACAATGAGGACGAGAGATATATTTTCTTTATAAAATTAAAGATTTTATTTAGTTTATAACTGAAGTCAAAATTATTTTTGGGAGCTTCATGCAGGTGGAGATACATAGTACATTGTCTTATTTATTTAGATATTTATACCCTGCTTTTCTACTCAGTGCAGATCCAAATGGCTTACAAGATCATTTGCCCTCCTCCATCTTATCCTGATAACACCACACAAAGTAGGTTAGGCTGCTTCCATGGCAGAGAGGGAAGACTGAGCATAGGACTCCTAGATTTTATACTCTGACCACAACACCACACCAGTCTTATGTAATCATATACGTAACCAGGGGTCTTTTCCTAGAAAAAGAGCTGCAGGAGCTCATTAGCATAATTCATTAGCATATGTCACACACACCCTGACATCACCGGAAGTGTGTCAGAAGGCCACACCCCCTGACATCACCGGAAATGTGTCAGAAGGCCACACCCCCTGACATCACCGGAAGTGTGTCAGAAGGCCACACCCCCTGACATCACCGGAAGTGTGTCAGAAGGCCACACCCCCTGACATCACAGGAAGTGTGTCAGAAGGCCACACCCCCACTCAGGATCCACCCCCAAAGTCTCCAAGGCATTCCCATCTCAGAGCTGGAGAGCCTATCTGATGGTATATGTGGGGTAAAACAAGCAAACCACCCACATCAGGTAAAGAGGGGGATACCAGGATACGAGGTCAATATATTTTTATTCTCTTTGGCATTGATGGCTGAGGTGCTTTTAGTGTTCCTTTTCTGTTTGATTGGCAGCCTTCCTCCCTGTTATAGTTGACTGTGGGTTTTATATCACTGCCATTTAGTGTTATTTTTGTCAGCCACAACAAGGTCACTTTCAGGGAGGAAAAGCAGGTTATCCATTTTTAAATAAATAATGTTGACAAGTCTGGATCCAGAACAATAATGAAATCACATCCGCTAATTTTTGCCTAAAGAAAACCCAATGATCTAGAATTGAATGACGTTTATTTACAGTCAAAAACCATTTGTCAAAATAATACATATTCGTTAGATACAAACAGATTAGCTTTCAGTCCAAAAATATATATTTAGACATATAAACTTAAAACCAGTAAAATGTTAAAAAGTAGAAAATTAACAGTCCATTATATCGTAATAACTATAAAATGTCTAAAACTAAACTAATTATAAGTCATACAAAGGGTGACTGAGGGTTTTTATTGTGGAACTTTACTAGCTGCAAGCAGAATTTAGCTATTTGTCTGGAGTTTTGCTGATTTTCCTTTCAGAAGTCTCCCTAGATCAGCACTATCTGCATCACGTGCTGGCCTATCTAAGAGGGGGGATCTAGAGTTGTGGTCTTCAACCCAGAAGAGCAGGATGGTAGGGTGATGTCACTCAGCAGCACAGATGAATCCTCCGGGGTTCCAACTGTTGATTTATTTATCAGTAAAATAAACCTCTCGATGACTAGTTTTTGTTTCTTGTCTTTGGCCTTTTCGGTCTGTTGGTTACGGTCCAGCTCCCCCTCTTCCTGTCATATGACTCTGATATCACATCCTTGCAGTTCACAGGATCCCAGTTCTAGAAAGAGAGGAGACTGGATTTATACCCCGCCCTTCACTACCTGGAGGAGTCTCATAGCAGCTTACAATCTCCTTCCCCTTCCCCTCCCGACAACAGACGCCCTGTGAGGTAGGTGGGGCTGAGAGAGCTCTCTCGAGAACTGCCCTTGGGAGAACAGCTCTGGCAAAACTTGTGACTGATCCAAGGTCACACCACAGCTGCATGGAGGACTGGGGAATCAAACCCCATTCTCCCAGATTGGAGTCCGCACTCCTAACCACAACACCAAGACCACTGATCTTGAGAAACTGATGAAGAACAGCCCCATCAGAAATGTCTGTCCCAACTCATTCAGCCCCGGGTTCTCTATACATTGTTTAGAGAATCACCCAACATGATGGGCCCTCAGAACAAATGCAATTTTAGCAACAGCATTCATTGGTAAGAAGATAGGAAAGTCTCAAATGTGAAATAAATAAAAAAACATATAAAACATAAAATAAATTCTAGTTAAAAGTTCACATACTGAATTTTGACTTTAAACTTTTACTCAACTTTGGAGATGTCACCAACTTTATCATCCTTGGGATTTTGGGCATCCAGTGATGAATAATCGATTTGAAGCAGCAACATCCCTGCATGCTTTCCCCCCTTTTGCAGCTCTTTTAAAGACGGTTGCACAATCTGTTAAAGGAGATCCAACAGTCATTACAAAAAGGGAAAGACAGCATACTTTGCTCTAGAACAAAGTGCACATAGAGAACAACTAACCTCAGCAGCACAAGGCTTTCCAACGTTTAATCCTGTGACTAGACTCCTCCTCGGTTCTTTTTTGGGTCTTGCTTTGAGTGTCCAAAGCTGAATGATGACCTTGAAGCAACCATGTCTTTACAAACTTTGTTGGATCGAAGACTTTTAGAGGAGGTCCAACAATTCTTATAAACTCCTTATTTGTTATAGCACTGACTTTCAAGGAGGACCTTGAAGCAGCAACATCTCTGCACACTTTTCACCTTTTTGCAGCTCTTTTAAAGAAGGTCGCACAATCTATTAAAGGAGAGCCAACAATCATTACAAAAAGGGAAAGGGAGCATATTTTGCTCTAGAACAGAGCGCACACAGAGAACAACTAACCTCAGCAGCACAGGGTTTCCCAAAGTTTCATCCTCTCATCAGACTCCTCTGTTCTTTTTCGGGTCTTGCTTTGGGTGTCCAGGTCTTCACAACCAGGTCTTCACAAACTTTGTTGGCTTGAAGACTGTAAGAGGAGGTCCAACAGTTCTTATGAACAATAAGGATGTTACAGTTTTGATTTTCAAGCAGGACCTTTCTGAAGTAAGAATCAAATTCATCTGGGAAAATCCCCTTTCACATTCACTGGATGAAATAGCAACTGTATGGAGTATGTGGCGGATACGAGACAGTTCCTTGGGCATGTCTTCTCTGTATTTTAGATGCTCTCTGAAGGCCCGAATGGCTTCCCTCTCACTGAGCTGAAACCTTCTTGCTAATGTGCTTATTTCTGCTTCCCCATAGAGAATACAGTCACTGGGGTTTGCTGGCCAATTCTTAGACTCCAGAACTCTTCCACATTTTGACAATTCTGCATCTTCTGTGGAAAGCAGCCTTTTCTGAAGAGATTTTTAAGTTGTTCATAGAATGCAACTGGGGAGATTGGTGGGTCATCAACTCTATTTCTTCTATGTAACTGGACACCCTTAAATTGCAACTTTTCTGTTGCCTCCAGTGCTTGTGTATAGAAAGGACCTGGAGTAGAGCCTCTCTTCCTGCATATTTCAACAAGATTCTCAATCTTGCCATGGGCTCTGTACAGATCAATATTTCTTTCCGGCAGATCTACACTTAATTCTGAGAGCTCTTGCAAAGAATCAGAAAGCAATCCGAGATCCAAAATGAATTCTGCAGATGTAATCTTTTTATGAAGACCTTCATATGTGCTCTTCCCCTTTCTATCTCGATCACTATCAGTTTTAGCTTTTTCAAAATGAAGCACTAGGGCTTCGTAATCCTTCCAGACAGCCATAACGGTTCTGTAACTGGAGGCAACCCATCTTGCAGACAGGATCCTTCCAATTTTCCAAATCTCCATCTCTAACGTGGCCGCACACGCCCTGAGCTCCCTCATATTTTTTGGAGATGAATGGTACACGGTATATAACTTGTCCATAAAACTCCTAAATCTATTGATGCCACACACTGCTTTCATGACATCATGGACTGATAATTCCAGCCTATGGCTAGCACAATGCCATGTAATAATGGAAGGGAATCTGTCTTTGAAAAGTTTTGCAACTCCTCCATGGGATCCCATCATCACTGCAGCCCCATCACAAGTCAACGAAACCAAACTTTCCTTTAAGACTTCCTCAGTGATCCTTAGTGACTCAAGGGTAGACATCAAGCTTTTGAATATTCCATTCGCTGTCACATCGTCCAGCTCTATCAAGCCAATAAAGTAATTCATAGGGTCCTCCATGTCCATCTCTTCAATGTAGGTGCAAATATACACTATTAGTACAGATTTCTGACTCACAGTAGTAGATTCATCAAGTATTAAAGAGATTTTACTCTTGGAGTCAATAATCTTCTTAATCAGTGTGATTCTCATTTCGCTACCAATGTGGTCTATAATATTTGCACAAGAATTAGCTGAGTGCAAAATTCTCCCCACATCAACGCCGCTTAATTGTAGCAAATCAATGTCAGCCTCAAAATCATTAAAAGACTGGTTTCTTCTAGCCACCTTATATGCTGTACGGAATATGGTCTTGGTGATTTCCATCTCTCTTTCTTGGGACCTCAAACATACTGTTTTCAGCATTTCTTTCCTTGATTCAGCCATGATTTTAACTGCAGCTTTATGACCTGTACTGTCTCTATGTTCACAAATTTTTTTCCTAAGAGATGACAGCTGCTGTTTCCTTGATTTTCCATAAAATGACACCGTGCCACGTATCCACTCTTTAGAAAGACGCATGCCCACAGTTGTCTTCTCTGGCCCTAAGGCTCCAACATTTTTACACACTGAGCAACCTAACTTGCCAGCATTGAAAAATAACCAGTCATTTTTCTGGAGATGATCATTCTTCTGCTCTACAGTCCAACAAGTGGGCCAGAAGCTCTCACTAACTGCAGAGGCAGAAATGCTGGTCGATGGGTTTGACTCACTGGTTGATGGAGCTGACTCGCTGGTTGACGGAGCTGACTCGCTGGTTGACGGAGCTGACTCGCTGGTTGACGGATTATTGTCAGGAGTTGACAATCCACCTGGATTGCTTGATGATTCCCCTGATGCTGAGGGACAATCTTCAATCACTCCATGTTTCGCTGGGGTCCCAGCAAAGTAGTCCGAAATAGTCCTTTTCATAGTGGATTATAGACTTTTAAAATGTTGCTATCCTGCAAAAGGATTATGATATTTAAGCACAACCATGGTCTTACAGAACTGGAACTAGCAACCCAGACACTGTACTAATATCAGTTATGTAGGATATTGAAGAAACAGATACACATGAGTCTGAGCAAAATTAGGATGCAGTGTGTTCCAAGAGGATTCCGATAGGAATTGTTTCCCTTGCTCAGTTGATGGAAAATGTAGATTTTCTGGTCTAACTAACCATTTCCACATCACAGCTGCTCTTAGGAAAGCAGGCTGTGTGGGAATGTAACATTGCAACATTAAGGGGAGCAGCATTATTTTAAAAACTGTGTGGAACCCAAGTTAGTGTTCCGCTTCTGGCATTTTGCCAACGAGTAATCTGTCTGCAGTGTCAAGGGATCCCTTGCATGGAAGCAGCCAAGGTTAAAGGAACAACACCCATTCATATCTGACATGCAAACGTTACAGCTAGATCGATCAACACATCCAAAGAGGTTTTCCAAGAACAAATAGTTTCAATGTGTCAAGACACATAAGGACTTGCAGTTGCATCCAAAAAGGTGTGTTTGTGTATGTGTAAAGTGCCGTCAAGTTGCAGCTCCTTGCAGTGCCTTCCCCTGATTTAAATGGAGGTTTTGAAGGATCTATGTGCCACTGGTGAGGGATCCTTCCCCAGGATCTTTACTTTGTGACAGCAAAAACCACAGACTCCCCTTTGAGTACAGATTCCTATGGGGTAGCAAATACTCTCTTTCTTCTGGGATGAGACCCAGGCCCTCCCCAAACAACCATGCTCACAAGTGCCCTCCCCAGACAACCATGCTCGCCTTCTCCTTCTCCCCCTCCCCCCAACACAGTTCAGCAAGTGAGGGAGGGAAGGGTTGGGTTAGGGAGGGGCGCATGCGAGTGAGGCTTGCTCAGCCAGCCAGGTGGACCAGCTGCTTGCTGCTTCTGAAGTCCAGCTGGCTTCAGTCAGGCAATTGCCCATTCCTCTTCAGTTGGGGAAAGTGATATGGCAAGGGAAGGGAGGCTAAGAAGGTATGGCTGGCTGGTGCAGGATGCAAGGCAAGGCAATCATCCAGCCAGCTGCTGTCTGGAGAGGTGTGATAGATGTTTGACAGGGCACTGTCCCATTTGCCTCCTCCCCCGTACCAAGCCATGGCCTTCTGCCCCCATCAAAAAATTGCATAATTAGAAGACGTCCCCCCTCCCATACTTACAAAGCCACGATAAGTGTAGGCTGTGATGCAAGATGCACATTCAAACAAGTAGACAATCAGGATCAGGATCAGGACCAGATACTGAGGACATAAACAACAAAGTGAGACTCCAGCAAGGGTAGGATAACAGGTCAAACTTCTCTGTTGGTCCTTTTACCTGGAGATGCCAGGGATTGAACCTGGGACCTTCTGCGTGCCAAGCAGATGCTCTACCACTGAGCCATGGCCCCTCTCCTATACACACACAAGGCCCAAGCATCATTTCTGTGAGCTTGGTACAAACATAATAGTTAACACCCCTTGCATCAAGGAAAGGCCTACTGTGCTGGAGGAGGGTGATACCAAGCAAAGGATCCAGCCCTATCCATCTGCCCAGTACCACCTGCTCATACTGACAGTGGCCCTTTAAAATGTATACAAACCAGCTAACATGTACACAATACAAACCAATCTTTAGAAGTAACAGCCAAAAGCAGAGAACAAAACCCACTGACACAAGAAATTAAACAGAGAACATTTGCTAATTCCTAGTCTCAGGCAGAGAGAGGTCTTTCCCAACACCAGCTGTCTAAGATCCTTTTAACTGGAGATTCCACAAACTGAACCTGGAGCCCAGTACATACGAAGCAGGTGCCACTCTTAACCACGACACAAAACTGGCTCTGATTCGTATCTTGAGGATAAAATGGAGGAGGGTAGAATTATGTTGTAAGCCTCCTGGAGGGATCCCCATTCGGAAGAAAAGCAGGGTTATCAATGTGCACATTGGATAGACAGAGAGAGAGGGAGACAGAGGAAGAGACAAGGGGCTGTTCTTTGCAGTAAAAGCCAGAAGCCTCCTTTAAATAAAATCTAGCTCTGAGCCTCTGTCCTAAGACAACTGCAGATCTGCTTTCCCGATATCAACGTCAGTAGGAACAAATCAATCATTTGGTACCCAGATATGTAGAAGCTATGAAATGGCTGTCTGATATTGCCTCTTTATTTCTAGCACCACGGTCAAAGGATCTGTGTAACAGTTTAAGTAGGATCAACTTTTGTTCAGCATTTCTAGGCTAGATGTTACAACAGAAAGATTAGAAGAGCACAGCAGATCTGATAGTTCTGAATAGATTAAGGGCACTGGTTGCCCTTTTGTAAGCCGCCCTGAGCACGCTCGCAGGGAGGGCGGGGTAGAAATGGAATGTATAAATAAATAAATAAATAAATTACTGGGCAGGCCGCAGGAGAATTTAAATTCTGGAATACCCAGGTTCAAATCCCCACTCAGGCCATAGAAGCTTGCTGGGTGACATTGGGCCTGTTACACTCTCTCAACTGGTCCACATATGCATGCATCTCATTTGTTACTGTGCCACGTGATGATTGGTAGTTGAATACTACCACTTCACACATGCAGATCACTGCAGAATATTGCCCTCATGTAGTTCTGCGCACACATGCACGAACCAGCCTTACAATAATTGAATGTACCATGTTCTCATCCGTTAGCTTGTTAACTAAAACATTATATCTCATCTTCCATCATGATCACCCATGAAGTGGCTTTCATAAACAAGAAAATGCATTGAACCCAATGTGAAATCATGAGTTCCTATTATTGATCAGCATTGCTTCGTTATAGCAGCAAATACTGCATCTATCTGGTTGGATTTCAAAGCAGCTATGAGCAGTCAATGAATGAGTAACTGTAGAGGGAATATATGTGGCTGAAGAGATTAATCATTTAAAGCTTTTTTCATAGTAACCCTAACAAAACCTGAAGGAAGCAAGTACCATCTTGGAAAAGGCATTCCTCCTCCTGTCACACATAAGGAGTGCCCCTTCTCAAAGCATCAACAATTTTTTCCCCAGGATAATAGAGCTATTAAAATGCATCTTAATGCAGATTTAATGACTCAGTCAATTAAGACTAAGAATTAGCAGCCAAGATTTTTCTGTTGTGATCTCTGCTTTACTAAGCTTACTGAGAGAAAACTTGGGACATCAAAGTGAAAGCAATAAATGGCTCTTCCCTTAAAGATACTTTATTAGATATCTGGCGTTTCTCCACAGTGGGGACCAAACGCTGCTTACAATATCATTGTCCTCCCTCCATTTTATTCTCACAACTATCCTGTGAGGTAGATAAGGCTGAGAGAGAGACTAGTCCAAGGTGACTTCCATGCCAGAGTTCAAGTTTGAACCTGAGTCTCCCAGACTCTAGTCTGAAACTCTAACCATTTCACTATGCTAGCTATTGACTAAGCTCCTTTTATATTTCTCACTGTGTTATTATTTCATCAAGTTATCCATCTATGGGGGTACATAAAGCCATCTCAGGCAATGTTCCCTCTAAGCCATGGAGTTTTGTGAGCAAAAATTCTACTTTGTGAGCTCCTGGCATTAAAGCTGTGAGCAAGTGATTTGGCTATGGCATAAATTAGTTTGCTCTGGAGCCATCCTTCCTGAGCTAAGACAAAAATGTGTGAGCTGGAGGCT
This sequence comes from Gekko gecko, assembly GCA_029375565.1. NCBI lineage: Eukaryota > Metazoa > Chordata > Lepidosauria > Squamata > Gekkonidae > Gekko > Gekko gecko. The sequence goes on from JAPDNY010000005.1 coordinate 127,695,576, forward strand.
AAAAAACTGTGAGGTAGCTCATCCTAACTCAGCTTAGAGGGAACACTGATCTCAGTTATCTAATTTCTTTCTCTTTAAGGCTTTTGACAAAATCATACCAAAAACTCCAAACTCAGTTAAAAAGAGATTTCTGCATGGGGGAGGGGGGAATCTCTCCCGGGTAGATGGAGGGCGGTGTGTGTGTGTGGGGTTTGCTTAGGCTGCATATAATGGCCGCATGTAAGGCTTAAGGCTCCCGAGCCCTGCTGGTGGGTGAAATTTAGAACAGTCTTTTCTTTTTCTTTGTTAGACAAAAGGAGAGAAGCAGGGGACATTCTTTTAAACAAAAGAAACCATCAAACATGGTTCCTCTTCTAAAAATAAGCTTTAGGTTCAAATTGGAAGCTGCAACACCCACAACATTTAAAAACCTGATGGGGGCGCAGGCAAATCAGGGCTTCAGCTGGTAGAATGCACCCCATAGCTATAGCACAGAGAAGCAGATCTATTTACTTATAAAATTTGTACATGTCACCTGTTAAGAAGGCTCACAAAAAACCTCCAAACACAATAAAACCATAAAAACAACCACCATATCATCATCAGTATTAAAAACAAGCCATAAAAGAGAAGCATCTTGGGGGGAGGCCTCCCGGAGCACGTGGATCTGCGCTCTCCGGGTGGTTGGAGGGCGGGGGGGAGCTTGGCAAGGCCTCCATGAGGCCTAGAACAAGGACGGGGCGTGGGGAGGCCTCCCAGAACGCGCAGATCCACGCTCTCCGGGTGGTTGGAGGGCGGGGGGGAGCTTGGCAAAGCCTCCATGAGGCCTAGAACAAGGACGGAGGGCGGGGAGGCCTCCCGGAGCGCACAGATCTGCGCTCTCCGGGTGGTTGGAGGGCGGGGGGAGCTTGGCAAGGCCTCCATGAGGCCTAGAGCAAGGACGGGGGACGGGGAGGCCTCCCGGAGCGCGCGGATCTGTGCTCTCCGGGTGGTTGGAGGGCGGGGGGGGGCAAGGCCTCCATGAGGCCAGAACAAGGACGGGGTGGAGGCTCCCGGAGCGCGCAGATCTGCGCTCTCCGGGTGGTTGGAGGGCGGGGGGGAGCTTGCCGAGGCCTCCATGAGGCCTAGAGCAAGGACGGGGGAGGAGGCCTCCCGGAGGGCGCAGATCCGCGCTCTCCAGGTGGTTGGAGGGCGGGGGCGGGGAGGAAGCCTACCTACCTCCGTCTTCTGCCTTGTCCTGGGCCCGAATGAGGGCTGGCAGCAGAAAACAGCAGGAAGTAGGGGGGCGGGGTTTCGCCATGTACCCACCCCCCTGGCGCCTCACTCCCAGAGTGCCGCTCCGGTGAGCTCCGCCCCCATCCGAGGCCTGTACGTAACAGAAATATGTCTTTTCTTTGAAGATGTAGAAAAATTATGTTGTGTGAAAGAGAGAGAGAGAAAGAAAAAGAAAGTGATCTTTTCACATGATCCTATTAGAAACTGAAATACTTTTATCTGTTACCCAGCAGATCCACCTTTCAGCCTGGTTACAGATTTCATTTATCTGGACTTCTGCCTTGAAGCCCACTCAGCTACCGGTGTTGCAAAGGAAGCCTTTTATAGCTGCCTGGAATGCACCAACTGATCATTGTTCCATGAGATATAATGTTACCATTGACCTCAGAGTGTTCCATGTGATTGGAAGTCCATTTGCCAGAGCAAGAAGACAGAATGTGACTATCTTTTATGTCAACAGGCTGGGATATTATCCTTGGTACACTCCCCAGGATGTCCCTGTTAATGGTGGCCTACCTCAGAATTTCAGCTTGCAAGCCCATCTGGAGAAAGCCGGCCATGACATCAATTACTACATTCCCGATAAAGATTTCACTGGATTAGCCGTCATCGACTGGGAACACTGGAGGCCACAATGGGATCGCAACTGGAGCAGAAAAGATATTTACCGGCGACAGTCCAGAAAACTAATTTCTGAAATGCAAGTGAATGTTTCTGAGAACATCGTTGAATATTTGGCAAAACTTTCCTTTGAGAAAAGTGCTAAGGCTTTCATGAAGGAGACCATTGAGCTTGGGATTAGAAAGAGGCCTAAGGGCCTATGGGGGTACTACCTGTACCCTGACTGCCACAACTATAATTTCTATGACCAGAACTATACTGGTTCCTGTCCAGAGAATGAAGTTCTGAGGAATAATGAACTCTCATGGCTCTGGAACAGCAGTGCTGCTCTGTACCCTTCCATTGGTGTGAAGAAATCCCTCGGCAATAGTGAAAATATTCTGCGTTTTTCACAGTTTAGGGTGCATGAGTCTATGAGGATTGCCTCCATGACATCCCATGATTATGCTCTCCCAGTATTTGTATATACCAGACTGGGCTATAAAGACGAGCCTTTATTGTTTCTTTCAGAGGTAAGCCATTTTGGATTGCTTTAGAGTTGATGTACTGCTCAGGAAGACCTCAGTTCAAATTGAACCTCAGCCAAGGACTCATCAGGTTGATTTACATAGGGTTGCTACCTCTGGGTTGGGAAATACCTGGAGATTTGGGTGTGGAGGGTGGGGTTTGGGGAGGGGAGGGACTTCAATGGGTTATAATGCCATAGAGTCCATCTTCCAAATTGGCCATTTGCTTCAGGAGAACTGATCTGTTGCCTGGAGATCAGTTATAATAGCAGGAGATCCCCAGCTATCACCTGAAGGTTGGCAACCTTATTGGTTTAGGCAGTCTGCTGTCTTCCAGGCTTATCTTACAGGGCCGCTGTGAGAATAACTCACAAAATGTCTACACAGATTTTGAACACTCAGAAAAAAAACATAAATGCTAAATATTTACCTGTGTGCAACAATCCATGCGTGGAATATGGACTATTGCCATGTTTCTCTCTTCCTCAGTCCCTTCCAATCCTTGCTAAGGCCATTCCTAGTATCACGGAAACCATGTGGATTGGGGTAGGGATGGAGTGAGGAGGGACAAAGGGGTGGAGTTCCTCCTCCCATTTCTGAAAGTGTGGTTGAGCTGAGGGTAGTGAGCATTTTCATACCCTTGTTCCTCTCTTCTGGGCAGCATGGTTCTTCCTCTGCCACAGTCCCATGTTTCCAGGAATGATGGTTCTGGGGGAAGGGTCAGAAGGACCTGTAGGCACAGAAAGAATTGTGGGAAAGATGTGTGCTTTCTATGTACAGGATGGTTGAATTCAAGCCATCGATTAACATTTTTCACCATTTTTACTGCATCCATGAAAGAAAATAGGCTGGGGTATACACAGTAATTTATTTGAGCTGACTTTTAGTTGCTGCCATGAACATGTGTTAACGCTGCACTCCATAAAGAATGTTATGAAATAAGAGCACTCACCTTACATAAAGTGAAGGCGTACATTCACTGCATCCAAAGAAGTGAGCTCTAGTCCCTGAAAGCTTACTTGGGAAAAAATTGTGTTAGTCTTGAGGCTACTACAGTCCTATCTATTTTTAATACACTTTCCCCTTGGGAATAAATCAGAAACACATTTTCACTGTACTTGAATACCTGGTTACAATACCATATAACAAGTTTTGGACTGTGCTATTCACAAGGCCACAAGGTGGGGGACACACAATTTGAGTATTACATTTTGCTGAAAGAGTCTTCAATTACTTATTTCCACATAACAAACTTCTATTAAAGGGACTGGAGGTCTTTTCCTGGCTAGTTGGCAATCTTATTTGTGACTTCCAGAATTTTTTAAAATGCTAGTATCATCCATGCCAAAGCTGTGCCAGGGGTAACAAGGCAGCTAACATGTGATTTTATCAATAAAACCACCATTCCCTATGTTATGGCTTAATAAGGATTAATAAGAACATACACACAACTAGGGTTGCCAACTGTATGGAGAAAAAAATGTCCTGTCCTTTTAATAGAGGCTTAGTGGGAACCTATCTACCAGGTGATGAGCAGTTGAAGCTTTACATGGCTTCATCATTTCCATACATGAAGCCTCTATTAAAGGGATACAACATTTTCCTTTACATCTATCTGGGGCAGAACATGTGTGGCCCTCCCTGGTTCTAATCCAAATGCTAGATCATATAGAGGATAACTGCACTAAAATGTAAATAGAACACAACAATGTTCCTTATTATCAAGAAAATTATCATTGAGATGCTAGCCTAGTTCCCTCAGGATTGGTCCCTCCTAACATACATGGTCCTCCAAGTTCTTGGCTAGCTATTTTCCTTCTGACTTCAGTGGAATATGTGGCAAAAGGTCCATAATAGAGGAATAATGTTCTTTTCTATTTTCCTTATAGCAAGATCTTGTTAATACTATTGGAGAAAGTGCTGCACTGGGAGCAGCAGGGATCGTTATTTGGGGAGACATGAATTTAACTTCATCGGAGGTAAGCCAAAGCCTTCTTTCTAACTTGGGGACATTATTCAAGAAACTAGACAGAATTTATATTATATGCTCTTCCATTCTGCTTTTTTTACATTTTTACTTGCAGTTTAATTCATTCTCATGTAGTCTAATAAGATCACAACATATATGGTTTGTTCACAGCCTGTGCTATGTGGGGAGGGGAACAGGGTCAAGGGAAGTCAGACCATTGTCTCTGGAAGTTTTAGATCATTGTGCCCAGTTAGGTCAGTAGGAAATCAGATGAACCTGAACATGTCGTCTTTTTGAGGCCAAGATTATTGTTGCTCACCTTGGTATTGGCACACCATAAATGGCTTCATTTACTAGTAGTTCTCTTCTGAATTGTACTTCTCCGTGAAGAGCAAAAATTTTCTGAAAGAACTCTCAGCATCCTCAAGAAGTTATAAGAATCAGGACTGAAGCCACAACTGATAAGAATGGAATATAAATCTGCTGTGTAGCTTTGACCACAACTGTCAGAGAACTGTTAAGATCTCTCTTATGAAGTGAGGAAGGGTGGAGGAGAAACTGCCCTCTAAGTGGTAGGCTCTTTTGGCTGCCTTTCTAAAAATATTTTCCTGGAATTTTGTTGTTGTTCAGTCGCACAATCAAATTTGACTCTTCGTGTCCCCATGGACCACATCACTCCAGGCCCTCCTGTCTTCTGCTGTCCTCCGGAGTTTGCTTAATTTCATGTTCGTTGCATCGATAACATGGTCTAACCATCTCATCCTTTGCTGTCCCCTTCTTCTTTTACCTTCAATCTTTCCCGGCATCAAGGTCTACTCCAGTGACTGCTCCCTTCTCATACTGCTTCCGTATCTGGCCTTCCAGGGAACAGTCAGGGTTGATTTCTTTTAGGATTGACTGATTTGATCTCCTTGCAGTCCAAGGGAATCCCAAGAGTTATGCTGTTTAGGTTTGCCATAGTTTTCCTCCCAAGGAGCAGGCATCTCTTAATTTCATGGCTGCAATCACCATCTGCAGTGATCTTGGATCCCAGGAACATGAATTTTGTCACTGCTTCCATGACTTCCCCTTCTATTTGCCAAGGACAGATGGGGCCGGATGCCATGATCTTAGGTTTTTTTTAAATATTGAGTTTCAAGCCAACTTTTGTGCTCTCCTCTTTCACCTAGAGCAAGAGACTCTCCTCTTCACTTTCTGCCATTAGAGTGCTATCATCTGCATATCTGAGGCTGTTGATGTTTTTCCCAGAAATCTTAATTCTGGCTTGTGATTCATCCAGGCCAGCATTTCACATGATTCCTGGAATTGTCCCATTAAATAACATGAGGTAGATTTCTACATAGTTGTGTTTATGATTGCTCCCTACCTCTTATTCCTAGAATTTCAAGTTTAATGTTTATGAGACTGACTAAAAATCCAAACAACAACGCCCCACCTGCCCCAACCAGGCAAGAGAGGCTAGGTAGGCCTAAATTATACTCTTCTTCTAATCTACCAGAACCCTGCAGTCACAAATCTACTTCTTTTTGTCAAGAGCTCCACCCCTTACAGTGCCTCCTAAGCAGTTATACACTCCTATGCCCATTGACTTCAATTGATTTAGAATAATGAAATTCTCACATTGTTAACCACCACTACTTTGCAAGACCAAACAGCCTCCACAGACCATATTTGCTCCCTAATTGGCTTTACTTACCCTTGCCCCATGTAACTTTCCTCCAGTCTATATTATGTCTCTCTACATTCAAGACCCACTTTCAGCATTGTATCTTGTTCACTTTGACTGCTTCCCATCTCATTTACCATTTCAGCTTTTACTCTCCATCACTTTCTTTGCCTGGTCTTATACCTGCAATTATCTGATTTGTTTAGATTGCCTTCCTGCTATTGGCTTAGTTTATCATCTGGTCATCTAGGTGCCTGTTCCTGAAAATATTTAGATACTTTCTCACATGTCCTGAAATTTCAAGGATTTACATGGTGCAAGACTTTGGTTTCCTTTCCATATATAACAGACTAGAGCATAATGTGAAATATATGCATCAATAATTGTCCTTAGAAGCTTATCCCAGCGGTCATACTTCCTCCCTGCTTTGAAAAACAAACAAAATGAAAACCAGACCTAGCAGCTAAAGTCTGAGATCGAGGAAGCGTTTTGAACAAGTGATTTCTTTATTAGCTCAGAACACAGACAACAAACACATAGAATGACCCAACTATATACAGTTTGAACCAGGAAAACCACACCCCCTGGAACAATAACATCCAATCAATGAATAGGGCTTGGGCCCAATAAGAATTGTTCCCACCAAAAGTCAAAGTCATTCTGGATTGGTCTGTTAGCAACAGTGACCAATCCGGTTGCTTAGTTCAGGATGCTGACAGTCTATGGAGCTCGTGACTGAAGCTCACGCTTTCAAGCTACAAATAACCCAATATATAAGTCACACACTAAGGCTTGATTAAAAGAGCAGGGCATTTTCTCTAGCTTTGTTGACAGCCCTAGCTGGAAGGAGCACCCAGGGAAAGAGAACAGAAAACAGTTATTTAGGAGTTACATTACAGGACGGCTTAAGTGAAGTGTTGAGCTTTTAGGTAACATTGCCAACAGACCTTGACAAAAATGTCCTGTCCCTTTAATTGAGCCTTAATGAATGAAAATGGGTAGCTGAAGCTTTTCATGGCATGGAGGGAAATAACACCAGCTGGTACATAAGATCCCATTAAACTTCTATTAAAAGGACAGGATATTTTTTTCTCCACCTATTTGCCAGCTTCGCTTTTAGCTACATGTAGGCTCTTTGGAAGAGGAGAGCTGGAGAAGACCTAAGAAACCAAGCCTGAGGGATAAAACAAGGAAACAGTATTCAGTAGAGCAGGAAAAGGCTAGTGCCTAAATATCTAACTAGTTAGTTCATTTGCTGCCCCCTGGAGGAGCTAGATGAACAGGCACCTAGATGAACAGATGAAAACTAAGCCAATAGCAAGAAGGCAATCTAAACAAATCAGTCAATCCTAAAAAAAAAAATTAAAAATCAACCCTGACTGTTCCCTGGAAGGCCAGATACTGAAGCTGAAGCTCAAATACTTTGGCCACCACTGGAGAAGACCCTGATGCTGGGAAAGATTGAAGGTAAAAGACGGCAAAGAATGAGATGGTTAGACAGTGCTATTGATGCAACAAACATGAAGTTAAGCAAACTCCGTAGGACAGTGGAAGACAGGAGGGCCTGGCATGATGTGGTCCATGGGGTTGCTAAGAGTCAGACTTGACTGTGCAACTGAACAATGATGAGAAGGAGCTGACTTCTTTTGTACAGTTGACACTGCATATTCCAATGTGAGGTGCCCTTTATTACAGCAGGAAACTTGAACAGATGTATTTGAGTAAAGACACCTAATCAGGTGCAAGTATCTTCCAGTGCAGATTTTGCTAGCTTCAGTCTGAGAAGTTCCCTTGAAATTAAAGCAAAAGCTGACTTAAGATCAATAAAAACTAGAGTTGCCTCCATCAAATCACTGCAGTTTTCTTTGACCCAGTTACCCAAAACAAGACATCATTTTAAGGAATTGTAGATGCTGCAGCTTTTTTCAATGTTGTATAACAAGATGTCCCTGCCACAATCAGTTTTTCAACCTGTCTCCTAAAGATACAGCAGCAGCACCATCCTTCTTTCCATAAAATTAGCCTATTGGTAGCAAAGGTTACAAGAACATCTGGCAATGCATCACCTGGAATTTTAAAAAACTGAAATTATTTTATTGCATTTTCTTTAGTATAACACAACCCTAAAGCAATTTGATTGTTCTACTTTCTTTATTTCATAATTACAATAATTTACACTTGATTTTTCTAAATAACATTGACTCTTACCATCAGTTTTAAAAAATCTCAGCAACAATTAATCCATAGCAAACTAAAATTTCTTAAGCACAATATGTAAATAACAGCAACCCCCCCCCACACACAAAACAGTGCAGCAGAGAAAAGCAAAGGAATCAACAGGTAGACACACAAAAAAGCCTTTCACTGGTAGGTAAGCACCAACTAAGAAAATGCCAGGTACTTATTCATTTACTCCAGCAATGGGGACCCAAAGCAGCCCTACTCCATTTTACCCACCCAACAACCCTGTGAGGTAGGTTAGGTAGAGTGTGTGTGACTGGGCCAAGGTCACCCAGTGAGCTTCCATGAGAGACTGGGGATTTGAAACCTCCTGGGGACAAGAGTTCCACAGGTGTGACACTACAACAACCCTCCTCAGGCTATCTTCTACTTTGCTTCAAGCCACAAGAAAAACCAGAAAAGGGCCTGTGTGGGATAGATCCTAAACGTTCTAAATACGCAGGCAGGACCATTTTATTAGCAGTTATATAGATGGCATTTACTATGTTTTTATTTATTTATTTAGAACATTTGCCTGCTACTCTCTAGACTTGCTTGACATGGATCACAATAAAAGGAAGACCAAGCCAATACCAACAATAAAATAAAAACCAAGTCAAGACATCAAGGCACATAAAACAAACAGAACAATTATATAGGTAAAAGCAGTCCTCTGGCTAGGAGTAGCCCATAAAAATAACTAAAAAAGATTGAACTCTGTTAAAAGCTCTGGGGGAAAAGAAATGTTTGGCCTTCATGCCTAGTATAGATCCTATTTGAGTGGAAAGGTGGCATATAAATGTTCTAAATAAATAAAAAGAAAAGAAACATGCCAAGGGCATTCCAAAGACAAAGTGCCACCACTGAAAAAGCCCTGTCTCTGCTCGCCATCCTCTGCAGGTGGGGAGGCAGGGTTTGAGAAGAGGTCTTAACAGACTGGCTGGACGATATGAATAGAGATGGTCCTTCATGTATGCTATAGTTTCACACAATGGAATATTTTATTGTATCTTCTCTTTGAAAGGTCAGCTGTACAAAGGTGAAACAATTCATTGTTTCTGAGTTGGGTTTCTACATCACCAATGTAACCAGAGCTGTGGAGGTGTGCAGCAGGCATCTGTGTCAGAATAATGGGCGATGCATTCGAAGAAACTGGAAATCTTTGGACTACCTTCATTTAAACCCCAACAGCTTTCAAATCAAAGCCTCAGAAGATCAGGGATTTACTGTGAGAGGGAAAGCTTCACACTCAGACCTTCAAATCATGTCAGAAAAATTCACCTGCCATTGTTATCAAGGGTTTAAAGGAGCTGATTGCAGGGAAGATAAAACTTCAGGCAAGCAACCGGGAAATTCAGCCAGTTTACTCTCATCTGGAGGAGTAGTAGTTATGATAAAATTGGTTTCCTTGAATTATTTACTTCCTGGGGCTTTAGGTTTGACTTAATCACTGAGTGCTTTCAGGGTCTATCATATCAGCAAACTTAGAGGCAGAAGAACCATCAGGTCATACAGCTGGATCCTTTGCCTTTTTACTGCCAACTAAGTATGTGTAGGATAGAAGCTTCAGATAATAAAAGCAAATCAATGTATAGAATAACTTTGCTCAAGGAAAGGAATTGTCTGTTGATAGTTATCAGAACAAGAAGGTTCTGAAAATGTACTTGCTTCTGGATGGTGGCTTCCCATTGCTCTATCAATATAGCAGGAGCATGAGAATGGTACATTCATTCTTTATTAAAAATAGTCTTCCCACCCCCATTCTGCACCCCCTGTGTTCTCTTGGTGGAGCAGTGGGAGGAAAAAAATGGGGGGTGGATGATGTCACATCTGTGAACCTCCCCAAATCTCTATGGTCTTTAACACGGCGATTAGGGGAATTCCTAGAGTGTCTTGGACACTGTGATATTTATTTAAAACATTTATTAGTTGTCTTTCTACTTTGCAGAAATCAAGAAGGCTTACAAAATACATAAACAATTATTAAAAATACATAAAAGACAACAATTTAAACTCTCCAGTTAGGATTGCCAATAAATAAAAACTAAATTAGTCAAAGTGCTAAATAAAACTGTCTTCAATTGTCTCCTAAGGATCAACAGTAAGGGGACCATGCGTGCCTCCTTGGAAAGATAGTTTCATAACTGTGGGGCTACCACCAAAAAGGGCCTCTCTGTGTGCCCACTAGACGAGCTTCTTTGATTGGTGGGAAAGTCAGGATGGCCTCTTCCTATGATATTAATTCCTATGGCTGAAGGAATGGAAAATGAAATAAGAGAAAGAAATTCCTGGGCAGGAACATATGGGGAGAAGATGGTCCTTCAGATACCCTGTTCCCAACTCATGTAGGGCTTAAAGGACAAAACCAACACCTTGAATTGAGCTTGGAAGCAGATTGGTAGCCAATATAATTACTGTAGCATTGGAGTCATATGTTCCCAGTACCTGGCCCCGAACAGCAATCTAGCTGCAGCATTCTGCATTAGCTATAGCTTCCAAACTTCAGGGGTAGCCTCGAGTATTTTGCAACAGTCCAATCTAGATGTAACTAAGGCACGGCTTATTGTCACTAGATCTGACTGAATCAGGAACAGGTGCAGCTGACACAACAGCCGAAGCCAGAGAAAAGCACTCTGAGTCACTGAAGCCACCTGGTTTTCTAAGGTGACTGCAGTGTCAAGCAGCACTCCCCAGCTGGCTTTTCAAGGTGAGTATAACCTCATCTACAATAGGAGAGATCTGAAGTCCCTGGTTTTCCTTTCTACTAGCCCAGAGGACCTCTGTGCTGTCAGGATTAAGTTCCAGCTTGTTCACCCTCATCCAGCCCATTACTGACTCCAAGCATCAGTTCAGAAAGTCAATAGCATCCTTGAAATTAGGTGGAAAAGAAATGTAGAGCTGGCTATCATCCACATATTGGTGACACTGCAGCCCATATCTCCCCACGACCTCTCTCAGTGGCTTCATATAGATGTTAAACAGCATGTGGAGGAAAGTGGAACTTTGCCATGGACCAACACCCATGAGGCAGAGCAGGAATCCCCCAACAGTGTCTTCTAAAAATGAACTCCCAGATAGTAAATCTACTACTACTACTACCACCACCACCACCACCACCACCACCTCATAACACTTCTTGACTTATTAGTTTTAAGCAGATTACTAAAATATAGAAAAAAATAGATCCCATTTGAACAACTGTGAAAGTCTATCACAGATGCATAATACTTCACAGCTAAAACAGTGATAGGTCTGCTATTCTCTTCTAATAAAAGAGATAATGTTTCCATATGATCTATATTTTGGAGTACAGGAAAATTATAAGATTTCTAGGCTCAGAAAAATGATTACATTCAAACGTCACGTGATTCAGGGTGTCTATATCACCTGCACCACAGTCACATACTCTATCAGACTATTGGTATCTTAAGATACCTCCCTTGCAAAACTCTAATTAGTAGGGCATTAAAGTGCACCAACATAAAGGAATGCCTGTAATGAGGAACAGTCAAATATGAGCAATAATCAGGAGCTCACCAGGTGGAAGAATATCAACAAATTGAGTAGAACAAACATGTTGTGCTCTACTTAAATAGATGTTTCTTAATCATTCTTATGGTTTCCTGTCTGGTAACTGTATAAAAGGAATCCACAGAAAGATTGAGGAACTGTAGTCGTTGCTCAACAAGTTTATGCTAGTGGAAAACACGAGAGTCCTCTCTGACTAAACTGAGGTAGCCCTCTTGGATGTCAGAGTGTATAATTTTAACTTTAAGAGAAAAAGCCTTCATCCAGGCCTGAGCTTCAAGAGATGATGTCCCAACCCAATTCATCTTGGAGGACCACCCCTGCTACACAGTTTAGAATTCTGCAGATGGAATGTAGGAATGTAAGAAGAATTGAATCAAAGGACTCCCCAGATACCAGCCCCATATAAACTTTGTGCAGCCACTTTGGTGTTAAACAGTTTGGTGGCAGCTGGGATATATGGAGCCCCAGATGAATAAAAGAAATGACAGATGATATTTGACACCACTCCACTGCAGCCAATCTTTTAACATGAGCAGCTTGCACTGACCAAGTTAATCTCTGGTCAAACCAGACCCCTAAGTATTTAAAATGGGGGAGCTCCTCAATATCTTTAACATAAATTTTCCACTTGTGGTGTACATGAGATTTCCCCCACAAAACAACAATCTTGGATTTTTGATAGTTAACTATCAGGCATTCTGCCAAACAGTAAGAGACAAAAGCCTCTATCAGGGAGGACAGTTTTGATGTTGTTCTTGATAGGTGAACTGCTTCATCAGCAAAAAGTAGGGTAGAAACTTTAATGTTAGCAATGGATGGAGAATAACAGTCCTGGGCAAAGACAGCAGACATCGTATCGGTGATATATAAATTAAACAATAGTACTTAAATCACTGTAGCACAGTGCGTCTTACTCCCAGCGCTGAGAGGCAATTCAATAGGATAGTATTCTGCAGCAGAACCAGCAGGATCACACTTTATTATTAATTTAAAACATTTATTGGCTGCCTTTCTCCCTTGCAGAACTCTAGGCAACCTACAATATAAATAATTATAAAAACACAATTAAAACAATATAAATAAAACAATTATAAAAACACATAAAAAGGGTCACAATTTAAAAACTGCAATTAGGACTCCCAATAAATAAAAACTGTTAGGTAAGTGATTCAGCTTTATTCAGCAACAGCTCAAAGTCTACCAGAACAGCAAACAACAGATCTAACAGATGACACCCACACAGTGGAGCTTTGCTCCTTTTAAACATTCCCAGGCTAATGTAGCCACACCTATTTACAGAAAGTAACCAATGCGATTACTCGGATGAAAACCAATAAGGTTCGTTCCCTCCAAGAGTTTGTGGCTCGTCCAGATTGGACGGCGATTCCTAGACAACCAATCAGAAGTGTGGGATTTCAATCCTTGTCTAGGAATGAAGCTTAATATAGGTTCTCAATGGGAGCATTACACTTTCACAGAATACATTACAATTCCTCCCCCCTAAGTTGACACAACTCCATTACAAACATAATCTTTTAGATATGGGGGAGCACGGTGAGCTTGCTGAGACCTGCGCAGAGGTTCAGGCTCAGATGGCAAAACAACCTCGGGGGCCCTGCTTGACTCTCTGTCAGAGGAGTCAGGTTCCACAATTTCTGAGGGGTCACCAGTGTAAATAGGGGTCTGCCCTACTTCGGGGTCTGTGCTGAGCACAGCAGCACTCACCTCCCTGTCCGGAGGCCCTGGTTGCCCGTTGAGGTCTGGGGACTCAGCAGGCTGGGAGTCTAGGCTGTCCTTAGCCCACCGCTGCCTTAACTGATCTACGTGGCGCTGCCATTTCCAACTGTTAGCGAGCTCCACCACATATATTTGTGACCCGACTACATCTCTGATTATGGCAGGAAACCATAAGTGACCCGCTGAATAGTTGCGTGCGAAGACCTTATCACCTATCTCATACGTTCGCACCTTTTCTGAACCCTTTTGCTGTGGAGGCTTTAAATAATTTAAGTCAGGGTGCAACCTGTCAAGTTGACGCCCATTAGAAGCTCAGCTGGGCTTCTACCTGTGGAAGAGCAAGGTGTTGTATGCTGCCTTAACAAAAAATCTGCTATTTTCAGCCTCCAATCACCCTCATTAGTTTCTTTAAAGCCTCCTTGGTCATACGGACCATTCTTATGGCTTGGCCATTAGAGGCCGGATGAAATGGAGCCGTAGTTAGATGCATAATGCTGTTGTTCTCTAGGAACTGCTCGAAGTCCCTAGAGACAAACTGGGCCCCATCGTCGCTGACTAACATGTCCGGTAGTCCGTGGGTGGCAAAAACCTGGCACAACACATTAATGACAGCATTCGATGAAGTACAGTGCATATGTGCAACCTCCAACCACTTCATGTACACATCAACAATTAGCAGGAAGGTCTGACCCTGAAAGTGCCCTGCAAAAGCCTAGACCATGGTTTTCGAGTGGATTCCAACCTCTGGGAGGGAACCTGTGGGGGCTCTGGTCTGGCCTGCTGGCAAGGCATACACTCTTGGTCCCATGCCTCGATGTCAGCATCTATGCCTGGCCATCACACATACCCTCATGCCAGCGCTTTCATGTGGACCATGCCTGGATGACCCTCATGTAGTGACTCCAGGATCTTCCTGCGCAATTTCTTGGGGACCACCACCCTGTTTCCCACAGAACACATCCCTTTGACACTGACAATTCATTCTGCCGTGATGCAAACAGCTTGAATTCCGGTTCCAAGAATCCTGCCAGCCACCCCCTCCACGCCCAGTTAAGTTCACAGGCCAGAAGATTGTCCTTAGCTGTTGCTGCAGCAATGTCCGTGGAGGAGATAGGAGCCTGAGGCAGTTCATCGATAGCCAGCACAGAACTGGCAGGAGCGGGGTCCCAGTCCTGGCTGGGCAGAGGGCAATGACTCAGGGTGTCGGCATGCCTGATTGTCTTACCCGGCCGATGTTCAAGATCATAATTGTAGGCCATCAAGAAAATAGCCCAGTGTAACATGTGCTGGGAAATTGTCGGTCCAGGGCAAAGATTCCCAGCAGCAGCTTGTGGTCCGTTACCAGGATAAACTTGCGGCCATAGACAAAGTCATGGAATTTTTTGACAGCACAGACAAGCGCAAGCCCTTCTTTGTCTATCTGCACATAGTTCTTTTTAGCCGCAAATAATGATCGCGAGTAAAAAGCCACGGGTGCTTCATTGCCGTCCAGCATTACATGACTCAATACCACCCCCACCCCATATGGGGACACGTCCACTGCTAACACCAGCAACTTTTGCTCATCGTAGTGGGTCAGCACAGAATCAGAAGACAACAGGCTTTTAACCCCTTTGAAAGCCCACTCTTGCTCAGAGCCCCACCGTCATTTTGTGTCCTTATGCAGAAGGGCATGTAATGGCGCTGCTATTGACACTTTGTGTGGCAAAAAGGAATGATAAAAATTAAGCAGCCCAAGGAAAGACTGCAATTCCCTCTTATTTCCCGGGCTAGGGATGTCCTGAATGGCGGCCGCCTTTTCCTGGGTGGGGTGTACCCCATCAGCATCAACCTGGAATCCTAGGAACTCCACACTTGGGACTCCAATAAGGCATTTGGACTTTTTTTTACCTTTAAGCCCACCTTTTTGAAACGTTCCAACACCTCCCTTACCCAGTCCATTAGTTCTTCATCAGAACCTCCTGCAATTAACACATCGTCAAAATAGGGCACCGTTCCAGGGACCCCCCTTAACATCCCTTCCATGAGACCTTGGAAAATTCCGGGGGCGACGTTTACTCCAAATTGGAGCCTATTCACTCTAAAAGCCCCCCTATGGGTTACGATAGTTTGGGCTTCCGCAGCTTCCTTAGTCACAGACAATTGCTGATATGCTTGCGCAAGAACGAGTTTTGCGAAAACTTGCCCACCCCCCAGGGATGCCAGGATGTGGCTGATCACTGGTACTGGGTACGAGTGCTGTTGTAGTCTGCACATATTCTAACTGAGCTGTCCAGCTTCACGGGGGTCACAATAGGGGTTTCCCACCTGCTAAACGGCACAGGTTCTAACACCCCTTGTTCGATGAGCTTGTCCAGCTTTGTCTCAATGCGGGGTTTGAGGGCAATGGGCACCTTTCGGTATTTTAACCAGATTGGGTTCACCAATGGGTCTAAGTCAAACGAGATTGGAGGGCCCTTGTACCTTCCCAGGCCTCCCCCAAACACTTCAGGAAACACTGAATACAACACTGCCCATTTATTTTCAGACACCTTGTTAACCCCTGTTACAGCAATACCCAGAGGTTCAAAGCAGTCCAGGCCAAGCAAATTAACCCGGTCCCCTTCAGCAACCAACAACTTTACACTCTTTAAATTGAACTTCGAACATATCCCTCCCCGCCAGAGGAATACGCTTGCCCTGAAAATCGGATAGCTGTGTATCTGCAGGTTTCAGCCGCCGCTGACTCCTTCTTGGGAACAGCTGCTGCCACGTCTTCAAGGAGATCACTGTCACTGATGATCCTGAGTTGACCTCCATAGTGCAGGGGATGCCATCCAGCTGTAGGGTGACGCTGATTTTTTTTCCTGCTCCCAGTGTGCAGAACTGCTGACGGGCAGGAACAACATGCCGTTGTCTTGCAGACACCTTCCTCGACAGCAGCTCATGGGCATGGCCTTCCTTTAGGAGATGCTGGTGGATACCTCTTCTTTGCCTTGCAGACTCATGCCAAGTGACCACGCCTCCCGCATGCCCAGCATACGATATCCTTGGCCTAGCAGTGATCGTGGCTCCCGCCACAACCGGCACACGCCCTGCTGGATGAAGGCTTCACTGGGGTCCGCTTGTCTGCACTCACCCTCGTCTTGTTGATGTCGTCCTCTGTGTCATCATCTGACTCGCTGACAGCCTGGTGGTGCACAGTTGGCTACTTTGGTGCCTGCTGCTGGAGGACCTCCCGAGTAGATTTCTCTGCGGCCTCCGCAGCGACCACCTCAGAGTATGCTACGGCCCAGGTCACGGCCGTACGAGTGAACAAGCGTTGCTGTAGACATTTGTCCCTCATGCCACACACCAGCTGATCCCGTAAGGCCTCTTCAATGTCCATTAAGTTGCATGGCCAGGCGGCTTTATGCAAAGCCACCATATACTCGGCAATGGACTCACTGGGTGCCTGATTCCTTTTATAAAACGTGTGCCGACACGCGATTTCTGACCGCTGTGGTGAGAAGCAAGCTTTCAGCTTCTCGGTTATGTCCTGTAGTGGCACCGTTTTAATTTCAGCAGGTGCAACCAAGGACCATGCAATGTCAAATACCACCTTCCTGCAAGAGCTCAATAAGGTTCATTCCCTCCAAGAGTTTATGGTTCATCCAGATTGGACGGCAATTCCTAGACAACCAATCAGAAGTGCGGGATTTCAATCCTTGTCTAGGAATGAAACTTAATATAGGTTCTCAATGGGAGCATTACACAGAATACATTACAAAAACGGAATCAGTCAGATGCAGTCCTAAATAAAACTGTCTTCAACATTCCCCGCTATCCAGTTCTCAGTAGAGGACATTGCTTCTGGGTGTTTGCCTGGAAGTGACATCACAGCATCAGAATCACTCCCCCCTCAGGCTCTACCTCCAAATACTTCCAGGGGTTACCATGGCAAGGCTTGAAACCCTCATTACTGCCATTTGTTGTGCTACCTTCAAGGACTTATTCAAGGACATTGCAAGGATCAGCAATATTTCTGATTCATCAAGCATACAAAGGCATTTTCAAAATACAGCACTTTGTGTTGTAAAACCTGTGATTCTTTCTTTTTTCTTTTTACATTTTGCAGGTTAAGCCTGTTTTGTTTTATCAGGCTGGGAACTGGACTCATTAAGAATGCTTCCTGTGCTCTGCTACCCAGAACATTATGTCCTGACTATATGCATATGACACTTCCTTCTACTGAGTCAAACCATTGGTCTATCCAGGAAAGTATTACCTTATCAAATTAGCAGTGGCTCTCCAGGTTTCTTTAACATCGCCTGTCACCTGATCCTTCTCACTGGGGAAGCTTGGGACCTTCTGCATGCAAAGCAGATACTTTACCACTTTGCCTCAGCTCCTTCTCATAGTACAGCATCCATATGGAGGGTGGTTGAAATGGCTGCTGGGTGGTTAATGTGATAGAACAGTTTACCATGTGGACTGGCTGCAGAGAGTCTCTACCAGTGGCTGCTAGGTAATGTCATGGAAACTCCAGGTGATCTGTATGGAAAGCTGAGCTACACTTTTTCTCCATAAAGTGAACCAGGGCCCATAGTAAAGCTGTTTCAAATGGCTTCCACATGGGTAGAAATATGATTACCAACCACCTGATCTGCAATTTGTGGACCTCCAAGCAGAGGTGTACCCAGGGTGGGGTGGTAGGGGTGGTCTGCCCCAGGTGCAGGGCAGGCAATAAGTGTCACATCCATCCCTTCTTTGCTCACAAACTTCCTGCTTGCTTCAGAGGAGCTGCTCGGCTGCCCTTGATGCTGGATGAATGCAGCAAGTGCCGGCTCCAACTCCACAGCGTGCAGTACTATTAAAGCTCAGCTGCCAACAAGCTAGCCAGGCAAATGCACACCACAACACAAAGTCCCATTTCTGCAGCCACCTCCTATGGAACTGCCCCCCCCCCCCCAGCCCAGGAAAAGCTGGTAATCGTTGTTCTTCTCTGCAGAGATCAGCAGGCTGCAGTGGAGGGGCAAGGTAAGAATGTCCCATTCTGCCACTGGAAAATTTAATGTCGACCCAATCCAATGAAGGCATTTAACAGAGGCTTGGACATTACTGCTAAAAAAGAAAGGATTAAGGAGAATTGCAGGCAGTAGCGAAGTTTGAGGAAGAAGGCTTCATTTCGCTGTACGCTTGACTAAGGAACAATTTCATAGTATTTAATAACATAATTTGTACCTCATTTTTTCATTTGCATTGATTTATAGTGAAAAGAACTCAGCAGTAACATACACACGCTTATTTGGGAGTGAACACCACTGAACCCATTATTTATTTGTTTTAAATATCTCTGTGCCATCTCTCTGTAAAATGTGTGCAAGGCAGTTCACGGTATAGTAAAATTGCTCTTAACAATAAATACAGCAATTCCAAAATCAAATAACCAGCAGAGACATAAAAATCTAAAATGAAAAACTGTAAAAAAAATCAACTTGGACAGCAGCAGCACTTCAGAACTGCTACGATAGCATTGCTATCAATATTAAACCATTAAATAAGACAGAAAAATAAACAGTCAATAATGAACAGCCATTGCATGTTTATCAAGGGAAAAAACTCTTCATGAAACCCAACCAGATAAGCATCCTATTTACTATGAGAAATACCTTAGCAGCAGTATTCCCTCTAAACTGAGTTAGTGTGAGCTAGCTCAGATTTTTTTTAGCCTCAGACTCATACATTTTTGTCTTAGCTAAGGAAGGATGGTTCCAGAGCAAACTAATTTATGCAGCAGCCAAATTGCTCACTCACAACTTTAATGCTAGTAGCTCACAAAGTAGAATTTTTGCTCACAAGACTCCACAGCTTAGAGGGAGCATTGCTTAGCAGCCCATTTTTTAATGTGTTTATTTGGAAGTTTGGTTCTACTGAGTCCCTCTCTGTTGACCTCATGCACTAAACAATACACATTGAGAAAATAAAGGTAAAAAAACCTTGGAAACTCCTTGGAAAGTTGGGATGCAGAAATCTGCTTGTTTTACTCTCCACAAATAAGTGACTCACTTGCTCACTTCCTAGTGAAATGAACTATTAACGGAGTGTGTGTGTGCCCCTTCCATAATGTCTTACAGCATGCCCTGCCAAAAGGCCTTTTAAAGTAACATGTTTCAAGCACGCACAATTTCCGAATGATTCAAAAGACATTTTTTAACTGACAAGCATTTATATATGAATTCTTGGTTTTACACAATCACTGTCTCCCAGAAACATTTTTGAAGGAGAGACTCAGCTCGCTGCACACACTATTTGTGATAAACAGGAGCAGTTCCAGTGTAAACTACACAAGTCTTTGCTCTCCCAGCCCACTGCAATAGGCACTGCCAAAACGTTCCCCCTTCTTCTTTCAATCCTGCAAGCTCAGGGCAGCCCATCAGTAATGATTGCTCAAGGCAGATAGTTCAAAGCTCTTGCCCTGGCAGGTGGGGAAGGGCCTCCTGGTGCTTGGAGAAGAGGAGAGCACAGAGAGGCAAAGAAAGCACAAGGGGGGGGGCAGAGCATGTAGGACTGGTTGTGTGGAAAGGCTCTTGAAGTTAAATGCTCAATCACAGGAATATAGTCCGAATAGGGGACTGAAGGCCACAGGGTCCGGCAATCAATTAACAGTTATCTGGAAATAAAAAGGCCTGGTGCTGACAGGGAGGCAAGGGCAGGGAGTGGGGAAGGCATTTCATAGTTGGAGGTGAATAAGAAGGAGCTACTGAAAAAGCTTTATCCTTGGTGACAACCCACCTCACGTTGAAGGCACAGGGAACACAATTGAGATCTGAGATGAGAGATGCAGTTTCATCTGGCTTAGGGAATTTCTCCCCAAATATGAAGTGATTCTACGTAATTTGTGGAGGCTTGCATATATTATGAACATTTGGTATTGGTAGTTTAGGGCTCTTGGTTAAAACAGTTAGTGGTTGCCAAGGTGAGCCTCCAGGCAAAGATGCTCTCTGGACTCCTCCTTATACCACCAGTCCTGGATACATTTTTTACTGCAAATTCAGATATGTGGAACTGTCTGGAGCTTAGATGTATCTGTAGTGATTACTAAAAAGAAAAAAAAGCTTGAACTTTTGGGGACATAATAAATTTTCAGGGTGAACCATTATCCAGTCTGGTTTGGATGCTACTAGTTCTAAATTAATTTTTTGCATATTAGGGCAGAGGAGGGACATGATACTAGCTCGAATGGAACCTTGATAACCATCTGTCCAGAACAGCACAATGAGAATAAAAAACCTTGCTTCAGTCTACCCTCTTCAAGATGTCATAGTACTCTCATGTTAAATTAGGGGTTTTAGCAGAGAACAGACTGTGTTTCATACTAGGGTACATTATAAGTCCAGAATCTTTGCCATATTTCTTGTTGTTAAAGAGTATGTCATGTTTATAAATCTTTCTCTACATTCCAACAATAAATTCCCAGGCATATTCCCAGGCATATTTTAAAAAATTGATTGAAATTTTTGGAGACATGGATGCTGGGGCTTAACATTATGGTAACTGGATATCAGGATACTCTTTTCCTTATATCTTTTAATATGGATGTAATTAAAAATATTAATCCATTACTTTTTTCTTTTTTTGTACTGTAATATTTATTTTATTTTATTGGCATGAATAGATATATGAAATTCAATAAAAGAAAATTTTCACTGCCTGTGTTTCTCTTCTGGCCATTATTATTAACCTAATTTCATTATTATTACCTGGATAACCCAGGTTATCCTGATCCCTTCAGATTTTGGAAGCTAAGCAGGGTTGACCTTGGCTAGTATTTGGAAGGGTGACCTCCAAGGAATACTGGGGTTGTGACACAGAGGCAGGGAATGGCAAACCACCTCTGAAACATATCTTGCTTTAAAAACGTCTAGCTCACTACTTAGTGATATCTACCGCTAAAGAGCTAGAACTTCTGGCTGCCAGACAATTTTATGATCTTCTGGCTATTCTACACACAATGCCATACAATAATTATTAATTACTAGGAGTAAGACTCATTGTGGGGAAAAATACAACAAACTCTAGAAAGAAGTTCCAAGTGAGTGTCCCAGCTGTGGCTGGTGGGGTGGTGGAGGGAAGGGGAAAATAGAGGCAAGCCATGTTATTTCCTTCTGCTTAGCTATAAGGCAGGGCTGTCTCAAATCATTTTGCTGCCCCAAGTGGGTAGTATGGGAGGAGAGCTGCATGGTAATTGGTATGGTTCCCTGCACCCCTGACTTATATTGATTTGGGGCTATGCAGTGGCAGCTAAGGTAGAAAAACACCTCCTCCTATCCCATGTTTTCTGGGTTCTAAGAGTCTGGAAAGCAGTTCCATAGCCAGTTACAGGATTGCCAACTCTGAATTGGAAAATACCTGTAGAATTGAGGGTAGAGCCTGGGGAGGGCAGGGTTTGGGGTGGGGAGGGACCTCAGCAGGGTATAATGCCATAGAGTCCACTGCCTAAAGCAGCCATTGTCTCCAGGAGAACTGATCTTGGTCATCTGGAGATCAGTTGTAATAGCTGGGAAAATGTTGGTAGAGGAAATGATGTGCTGTGGCTGGGGAACACAGTGATTTCCAGGAGATCTCCAGGCCCCACAGGGGAATGTTTAGGGGTAGATTGGGAGATGTATTTTACCTCAGGACATATTCAATTACTTTCAACAGCAACAGCAAACTGTTTAGAATGTTGGAGGGGAGGGCCAATCAGGCCACATATGTGAATGACCTCTGTGTTCTGACTGGCTGGGTGGGGAGGATAATGTGCAGAATGGAGTGAGACCCAATCAGCCCGCATATGCAAATGACCTTGAAAGGCTGGCCCAATCAGGGATCATGGCTAGCCATATATACACACACAAATATATATGCATACATATAACTGAAAATTTTGTTGTATAGAGGAGGAAGTGTTAAAAATGATTCCCCCTGGGTGTCAGATACACTAAATATGTCAGTGCCTCTGAGCAATACACACACACACGGAATAAGGCCTGTTGTGGAAATAAATACAATGAGCTCTAGAAAGAAGCTCTGGGAGGGTGCCCTGGCCTTGGGCACTCAGCGTCAAATTGCTGTTGTGACCTCAGCAGCATATAATGACACAGAGTCCACTGTTTTCTCCAGGGGAACTGATTGCCATCTGAAAAGCAGATGTAATTCTGAGTGATCTCCAGGCTTCACCTGGAGATTGGCAGCAGTGGTTCCCCAGGAGGAAATGGCTGGTTTGGAGGGTGGATCCTATGGCATTGTATGAGTCTGAGGTCCCACCCCTTCTCAAACCCCACCCTCTCTAGGCTCCACCCCTCAAGTATCCAGGAATTCTCCAATGTGGAGTTGGCAACATCTCCTTCCCAGCCAATCATCAACCTACCTTTATCTGCTCCTCTGACTTCAGCTTTCCAACTCCCACCCCTCGCAGCCTCTACCCTGCTCTGAAGCCCTGACTGCTATGTCACACTGGCTGTCATAGGGGGGCCATCTCAGCAGGGTATAAGGACACAGAGTCCACCATTTTCTCCAGGGGAACTGATCTCTGCCATCTGGAGAGCAGTTGTAATTCTGAGTGATCTCCAGCCCTCACCTGGAGATAGGTGCAAATGGTTCCCCAGGAGGAAAAGTACAGTCTTTCTCTGCAATGTGGACCAAAGCAGCTTACATCATTCTCTTCTCCCCCTTTTGATCTGCAGAACCCTGTGAGGTAGGTTAGGCTAAAAGTCTGTGACTGGTCTGAAATCACCCACTCAGCTTCCATAGCAAGATCCTAAGTCTGGCAGACCCTGCTGTAAAGTGCTAACTGCTACGCCACACTGGCGTATCACAACTGAACTCCAGACAACAGATCTCTCTCTCCCTCTGGAGAAAATAACTGCTTTGGAGGGTGGACTCTATGGCATTCTATTCAGCTCAAACCTCTCCCCTACCCAAACGCTAGTTTCCGTAGACTTCAGCACAAAATCTCCAGGAATTTCCGAACCTGGAGCTGGCAACCCTAGTCAGGATTGACCCCAATGAGTTCCCCACAAAGGCCTGGAAAGGGCTTCCTTCCTTTGTCTTTTTACTGACAGAACCAAGCTTGGTTGCCTAGCAACAGCCACTTAGAGAAAAGTTAGTCCCACAGGAGCCAAGCAGGAGAAGTGTCTTTGGCAGTTATTCTGACAGGGAATAGTGGCTGTGGGTGGGGAAGAGGAGCGGACCCAGGACCCAGCCAATGGCACACAATTACTCTTGAGTGGTAGTTGATGGGCCAGTGGCTGATGGAGGGCACAGCACAGCCAATGGGAAGGCTGGAAATGGCCAACTTTTTAGGAGAAATGTTAATCACTTGCTCACAGGTGGGGGGTTCTCCAGTCTCTGTGCCACCTGTCCTATCTAAGCAAGCCCCATTTAATGGAAGGGGATTTACTTCCAAGCAGACATACCTAGGAATTCTCCCTGTGAGTGTGTATTACATCTGTGTGCTTGTGGCATTCATGATACATACAATAAACGGTGCAAAAGATTATACTCCTATACCTCATAAAAGTGACCTCCTGAATTGCTCCATTGTCCCACCTCACAGTGGGAAGGTCCAAAAACTAAGCTATAGCTTTGCATTTGAAGTAGACTTGCCAGGTCTGCCCTGCCCCATAGTGGGGGATGGGGGGTAGGGTTGCCAGATCTAGGTTGGGAAATTCCTAGAGATTTGGGGAAGGACAGGGGAGATTTGGGGAGGACAGGGACTGCACTGGGGTACAATGCTATAAGTCTACCCTCCAAAACATCCATTTTCTACAGGGAAGCTGATCTCTGTAGTCTGTAAATGAGCTGTAATTCTGAGGGATTCCCAGGTCCCACCTGGAGGCTGGGATCCCTAATTTGAAGTACACATGTCCATCCATAGTTGGAGGCATGCTTCTATTTTCTTGAAAGCAAGACAAAAAAAGCTACTTGCTCAATTACACAATAGGAATCAAACATGACTTGTTTTGCAACCTATGGCTTTACATATGCAAGGGATATTCAGTGCCAAAAGCCTTTTACAAGTTATATTGCAAGTAAGCACTTAAAGATAAGAACATAAAATATGTAGAATATATTAAATGCATTAAGACTCTTAATGAACTAGCTGACAAAGTGTGTGTGTGTATGGAATACAAAAGGGCAGAATTCAGTCATGGTGATGTACTTTTAAATGGGATTTGAGCAGAGGTATTTAAGCATGCTTTGAATTCTCACACTGAAATCAACAGGATTTAAAAGTGCTTCAATTGGATCACATCTTCACATTTTAATTTTTTATACTGTTGCTGTGATTCTCATAGATAACATGTTCAAAAGCTTGGAGTCACAGCGCCCTTCTCTCAAGCAAAATACCCCATATGCCTGGATTATTTATTTGCAATTTAAAAGAAGTTGTATTTGGAGCGTACCTGATGGCATGTGTATTTCCTGGGCTGTGGGCTCATGGCTGCTGCTGGCGCAAGCTCAGAACTTACCCCTGGTATACTTGAGAGCCATAAAAATTGCTTGCTCTTTGAAGATGCTGCCTGTTGTTATGGGGATGAAGCTAATGATATCTGCTAATGATATCATTCAAAGGCACATAATTCTTAAACATTTTAAAAGGAATTCTTAATTTGTAGGACTGAGAAATTCCTCCGATTGTAACGGAGAAAAAGTGGTTGTTTGCTCATTAAAGTCTAAGAAACAGTTGCCATATGAACCTGTTTGAAACCAGCAACCACTAGAGGGCAGCAAAGCGATGAAATGTAAAGATGTTTCACAATTGGGAGGCGAAAGTGACTGTATCGGTCTGCACCTTTCAAATTTTTTGAGCACATTTTTGTGCAGACTTCTTTTATATTAGGAAGCCCTAGCACCATTTTGAGAAATTATCTCTCTTAAACAGAAACATGTTTGAAGTACTTACTTTCCTATTTCTGCAGAATAATTTAGTGATGGGACTTCCACAGTATTACTTTTAACTAAGTATTGCAAAAATAGGGTTGCCAACTCCTAGTTGGGAAATTCCTGGAGATATGGGGGTGGAGCCTGAGGAGGACAGGGTTTAGAGACAGGAGGAAACTCAGCTGGTTATAGTGCCATGTAGTTAACCTTCCAAAGCAGCCATTTTCTCCAGGGTAACTGACCTCTGTAGTCTGGAAACTAGTACTTCCAGGAGATCTCCAGGTCCTACCTGGAGGTTGGCAACCCTAGAAAAAGAAGACTGATTTCACTTATATAATAACATTAAAAATGGATATCTGTTTCTTAAAAGAATAACCTTGTACCTTTACCTGACTTTTTAAAATGAGTTGGTTCCGAGCCTTCCGCAAACCAGTGCTGCATGAGGAAGGGTGAGGCTATAATAAGAGGAGGGGCTCTGCAGGAATTATCTGACTCTTATGCAAAAGTGAGGGTGATCCTTGTTGAGCCCTCCCCTTCTGCAGTCCCTTGAACTGCTTGGCCTACCGGAGAATGCCCCACAGCACAACAGCCTTTTTTGGAAAGGACTCTTGAACACCGATCCATTTGGTCACATTTGGGTCACAAGCAGGAAGCCAGTTTTTCATCAAGCTTTCTGGTGGTTTGAGAGCAGCTAAAGCTTGTGGGCTGAGTAGCTTTTCATGTGTTCATGTACAGTGTAATCAGTGGTATTTCATGCAAGGTTACAGCCTGATACATGAGACATTGTCCTAACTGTCGTCACCTCCCCCCAAACCTGTCATTGCTGCACACTGCTTGGCAGACCATCATTTAAACAATGAGTAAGCAAACCCATCTGTGGCAAAACAGTCCTGCTCTGGTCTGCAAGCCTGCCCTGCCCTCCTGGGTTTTCCCCACACTGGGGGAAACCACCACCACCACCTAACCTTTGCAGGAATTGCCCACTGGGAGGATCAGGACTCCTAGCTTCCACATTCTGAGACCTTGCTTCTGTGTCTCCCGCTACTCAGTAGGGACAGCTTGCTGCCTTGTTCACCAGTAAGGGCGTAGCCACTTGCCAACTGTCTGCCCTCCCCTTCCTCCTGGTACTCTTTTTAAAATAGCATGTCCAAGATGGTGGAGGTCTATGTGTCACAGAGAATCACTACCAGAATCAAAAGTTATAAGGCATTTATTGAAAACAAAATGTTCATAAGCATCCTTTTAGCACCAGAGTGAACAAGGGATTCAAAATAAATCGGTAAAATGCAACTCCTCTGTCCCTCCCTCTATACATGCCCTATCAGATGTTAAACATAAGGCAGGCTCTTTAGCTTAGAAAGTGACCAGGTATTTACAGGAATGCCATTACCTTCAAGCCTCCTTCAGGTGAGCACATGCAGTGACCACCTCCTCCAGACCTCAGTTAAGAGTTCTGTCTGCTTCAATAGAATCAGCATAAAAGAGAGCCTTCCTCCTTACATCCAGGAGTTTTATCTTCTTTCTTTCCCCTCCCATTGACTCAGTGGAGCCAGGTCAAAGAAGCTCTTCCTGAAGTCTCCAGAAGTTTCTGCTTTCTAGTCTTAATTCCTTCAAATCTCTGTTCTCTGCTTGGGGTGGGAACTGGCCCATCCAATTGTCTCTAGCTAGACCTATTAGCATTTCTTAAGAGGTAGCTGAGGTGAGGCTGGAAAGCCATTGAACTGTATTCCCCCTTCTTGCCTGTTCTCTGCCCGGAGAGTAAAACTATAAAAAAAACTCCTGGTGAAGGTTTTACTCAGTTCAGACCTCAATCCCAAAATGCATTTCTTCACACCATCAGACAGTCAATGCTTACAAATCCACACTTGTTTCCTTTAATATTTTTACCATCTGGCATTTGTCCATGTTACTGTCGAGGTTATTGTGTGCATGTGTATTTGCATGCTGCCTTATGGGAGTTGTAGGTCCTCATGTGTCACTTAAATACTTCATCTGAACATGAATGGCCCTGGGGGAGAATCAGTGGCCCATGTTGTGCAGATGTAAATGTGGCTGCAAGGCAACTGCACTTGCACAGCTCTTGCACAGCTGCACAGCTCTTTGGCAGAGGCACGGACGACCTCCAGAGGCACCTGGATCGAGGTGGAACAGCAGTGCAGTTGTTGTTGGACCTGTCAGCAGAGTTCGATATGGTCGACCATTAGCTACTGATCCACCGCCTTGCCAATGTTGGAATTCAGGGACTGGTCTTGCAGTGGCTTGCCTCCTTTCTCCAAGGTCAGGGACGAATGGTGACACTAGGGGAACAGCTATCCCGGAGGCACCCACTGGATTGTGGTGTGCCTCAAGGGGCAGTGCTGTCTCTGATGCTTTTCATCATCTACATGCGTCCCCTTGCCCAGATTGCCCAGAGGCATGGGCTGGGTTGCCACCAGTATGCAGATGACACCTAGCTCTATTTGTTGTTGGATGGTCAGTCCAACTCCAAATGAGAAGATCTGGACTGGGCACTACAAACCATGGCTGGTTGGCTTAGGCTGAGCTGACTGAAACTGAATCCAATGAAGACAGAGGTCCTGTGCCTGAGTCAGAGTGGGCCAGGGTTAGGGATCCCGCTCCTGAACTTCGATGGGGCACTATCGGTGCCAGCCCTGGAGGTTAGGAGTTTGGGAGTGCTCATGGATGCCTCCTTAACTATGAAGGCCACTGCCAAATCGGCCTTTTACCATCTTCGGCTGATCAGGCAGTTGGTTCCCTTCCTCGAATGCAATGACCTGGAGACAGTGATCTGTGCAATGGTCACCTCAAGCTTGGACTACTGTAATGCTCTCTACATGGGGCTGCCCTTGTTTCAAATCTGGAAGTTGCAGCTAGTGCAGAATGCCGTGGCCAGGCTTTTGATGGGACTCTCTAGATGGGAGGCTCTGGCTGCCGATAGCATACCGGATTTGTTTCAAGGTGCTGTTTCTTACCTTTAAAGCCCTATATGGTCAGGGACCTACATACTTGAGGTACTGCCTTTCCACACATGTCCCCCAGAGAGCACTGCAATCAGGGGTTCAGAACCCACTGGCCCTCTTGGGTCTTAAGGAGACTAGGTTGTTGATGACCAGGACCAGGACTTTCTCAGTGGTGGCTCCTTTCTGGTGGAATGAGCTCCCAGAAGAGATCAGGGCCCTGTGGGACCTCTTACAGTTCCACAGGGCCTGTAAAATGGAGCTCTTCCACCAGGTTTTTGGGAGCCACCGCCACCACCAATGATGAACAACGGATGGTTGAATGGGAGAGGGCCCTGGATTCCACAAATTGCCACCAACAGCCTAAAGAACATCAAGCACTGCAAGGAGAATCAAAATGAACACTGTGAGCTGACTGTGAGCTGAGAATACTGAATAATGGCTGCTACCATCATATGAACAACAACAACTACTAGCACTTTATTATGGCTTTAGAATTGTTTTAATTGTAACCAGGGGTCTTTTCATAGAAAAACAGCTGCAGGAGCTCATTAGCATATGGTATGCTAATGAGCTATTAGGCTATTAGCATATGCCATGCCCCCTGACACCACCGGAAGTGATGTCAGAAGGGAAGCAATGGGGGGAAGCATCTTCAAAAGCCTCCCCTTCCCTTCCCCAGCTGGCCTGGGTGGGGGAGCTAAGAGGGAAGGGGTTTAAAGTTTAAACCCCTTCTCACTAGAGTTGGGCCACAGAAGAAGGAAAGAGGGAAGGAAAGAGAGACAGTAGAGAGAAGGAAAGAAGGGAGGAAAGAGGGAAAGAAAGAGAAGGAAAGGGGAGGGAAAGAAAGAGAGGGAAGAAGGAGGGAAACAAGGAAAGGAGGAAAAAAGAGAAGAGAAGAAGGTGGGAAAGAAAGAAAGAGAGAAGAGAAGAAGGAGGGAAAGAGGAAAAGGAGAGAAAGAAAGAAGGGAATGAAAGAAATTTGGCAGCAATTCGGCCTCATTATATCCTATGGGCCATTGAAGTCAATGGTGAAAACATAGGGTATATTCTGGGGGCTGGAGGTGAGGGGTTTGAGAGAGAGGCTCCAAACTCACAGTGTAGCTGATGGAGCCTCTCCCCAAGATACCCACCAAGTTTCAAGAACATTGGACCAGGGGGTCCAATTCTATGGACCCCCAAACAGGTTGCCCCCATTCCCTCCATTGTTCTCTATGGTGGGAAAAAAGTTACTTTTTCCCACCATAGAGAACAATGGAGGGAATAGGGCAACCTGTTTGGGGGCCCATAGAATTGGACTCCCTGGTCCAATGTTCTTGAAACTTGGTGGGTATCTTTGGGAGAGGCTCCATCAGCTACACTGTGAGTTTGGAGCCTCTCCCTCAAACCCCCTCCCTTCCAGCCCCCAGAATATACCCTATGTTTTCACCATTGACTTCAATGGCCTATCCTGTCCTTATATATATTTGAATTTTGGTTCCACCACATTCTATGCTTGCCATAATTGATTCGGCTCAAGAACTGGCAGTCAGAAGACACTGGCCAGGGCTGACTGGCTGCTTCACAAAGTCCCGCCCCCATCAGCCTCCGTCAGTGTTTTCAGCTCAGTCTGCTCCAGTCCTCCGACAGGAGAGGACCGTCTGGAGTGTGAGCAGGGACAGGCCCTCAAGGCTGAGGCAAGTGAGAGAAGTCCTTTTCTGCCCCCCCACACCATCCCCTGGGCCTTCTATGAGGGGACTAGGCCCAGAGAAGGCCTTTTCTGTCCCCCACACCCCATCCCCTGGGCCTTCTATGAGGGGACTAGGCCCAGAGAAGCCCTTTTCCGTCCCCCACACGCCATCCCCTGGGCCTTCTATGGGGCACTAGGCCCAGAGAAGCCCTTTTCCGTCCCCCATACACCATCCTCTGGGCCTTCTATGAGGGGACTAGGCCCAGAGAAGCCCTTTTCTGCCCCCCACACGCCATCCCCTGGGCCTTCTATGGGGCACTAGGCCCAGAGAAGCCCTTTTCCGTCCCCCACACGCCATCCCCTGGGCCTTCTATGAGGGGACTAGGCCCAGAGAAGCCCTTTTCCGCCCCCCACACACCATCCCCTGGGCCTTCTATGGGGCACTAGGCCCAGAGAAGCCCTTTTCCGTCCCCCACACGCCATCCCCTGGGCCTTCTATGAGGGGACTAGGCCCAGAGAAGCCCTTTCCCGCCCCCCACATGCCATCCCCTGGGCCTTCTATGGGACAACTAGGCCCAGAGAAGGCCTTTTCCGCCCCCCACTCCATCCCCTGGGCCTTCTATGGGGCACTAGGCCCAGAGAAGGCCTTTTCTGCCCCCCACACGCCACCCCCTGGACCTTCTATGGGGCACTAGGCCCAGAGAAGGCCTTTTCCGCCCCCACACGCCATCCCCTGGGCCTTCTATGGGGCACTAGGCCCAGAGAAGGCCTTTTCCGCCCCCACACGCCATCCCCTGGGCCTTCTATGGGGCACTAGGCCCAGAGAAGGCCTTTTCCATCCCCCACACCCCATTCCCTGGGCCTTCTATGGGGCACTAGGCCCAGAGAAGGCCTTTTCTGCCCCCCACACACCATCCCCTGGGCCTTCTATGGGGGAAGTAGGCCCAGAGAAGCCATTTTCTGTGCCCCACACATCATCCTATGGGCCTTCTATGGGGGCAGTAGGCCCAGAGAAGCCCTTTCCCCCACACACTGCCTACTGCCCCCATAGAAGGCTCAGGCGATGGTGTATGGGGGACAGAAAGGCCTTCTCTGGGCCCAGAGAAGGCCTTTTCCATCCCCCACACCCCATTCCCTGGGCCTTCTATGGGGCACTAGGCCCAGAGAAGGCCTTTTCTGCCCCCCACACACCATCCCCTGGGCCTTCTATGGGGGAAGTAGGCCCAGAGAAGCCATTTTCTGTGCCCCACACATCATCCTATGGGCCTTCTATGGGGGCAGTAGGCCCAGAGAAGCCCTTTCCCCCCACACACTGCCTACTGCCCCCATAGAAGGCTCAGGCGATGGTGTATGGGGGACAGAAAAGGCCTTCTCTGGGCCCAGAGAAGCCCTTTTCTGCCCCTCTTCCCTTCCTTTCCCCCTTTTCCTTTCTTCCTCTCTCCTTTCTTTCACTCTTCTCCCTAGTCCTTCCTTCCTTCCTTTCTCCAACCCTCTCTCCCTTCCACCTCCCTCCCTTCCTTTCTAGGGCCCATTGTCTTCCACCAGAACTGGCTTTGCTCCCTAGTAGGATACGTATTAGAAGTACAGTTGTGAAATCTACAACCATCAATACTCACAATCAATAGAAACCAGATTAATCCAGCCCAAGTTAAGCACTTTTAGGTCTCATTTCAATTGGAAAGTTAATGACACAGCCCTTCAGTTCAGTGGAAATTAATGCTGCTTCACTTGGGGTCTTGACCAAAGTTACCTTTAAAGACACAGATTGTGCATGCTGATAATTGATAATTACATAGAATATACATTTATTGAAAAGTTAAGGTTCAATTTTTTTATAAAAGATGTAATACATTTAATCTTAGTTTAAGGGCTCCAGAAATCTTGGTAATAAAAAGCATGAAATAAGAATTTTACTATGAAACAGGAGAATGTTACTTAAATGCATTTTGTAGAAGATTATGGTAGAAGACTTAGACACAAAGCTAATTAGTAGAAAACATGTTAACCTATTGTGTTGCATAACTCAAAGAAGAAGTATAGAAAAATAGTAGTGGAATGTTAAGATACTGTTTAAATAGTAAACATATTATGGTAGCAAGAGTGGCATTTAGACGTATATGTATGAGGTAACGTCAAGGGTATATAGTGTAACTGGTATTACTCTCATTTCTGTTTGTATGTTTGTTTGTCATGTTCTGTCTGAAAAAATTGCACTGTCTGCCATTCTGATTGCTTACTCACTGGTATTCAGGGCCAGCTCTAGGTATTTCTGCGCCCTAGGCGGGTGCAGATCCCAACCTCCCGGTTGGGTCTGGAGACCCAGCCATGCCACCCCCCCTCCTCTCCCCCCCCAGAGAAGAGGGGAGGGTGGGCAAGCTGTGCCTTGGCTGGGCGCTCTGCAGTGGCGGGGAGTCCCTGCTGGCTGCCACCGCCTCCCCCCCACCAGGGAGGAGGGGGAGGGCGACTTGCGCCCTAGGTGGTCGCTTTTCAGCGGCGGCAGCAGGGAGATCCTGCTGGCCGCTGCCGGCCGCCTCCTCCTCCTCTTCCCCCCCCAGGGAGGAGGGCGACTTGCGCCCTAGGTGGGGTTTTTTTGGCAGCGGTGGCAACAGGGAGATTCTGCTGGCCGCCGCCGGCCACCTCCTTCTCCTCCTCCTCCCCCCCAGGGAGGAGGGAGAGGGCGACTTGCGCCCTAGGTGGGCGCTTTTAATTTTGGTGGCGGCGACAGCAGCAGGGAGATCCTGCTGGCCGCCGCCAGCCGCCTCCTCCCCCCCTCCAGGAGGGGGAGGGCAACTTGCGCCCTAGCCGGGCGCTTTTCCATGGCAGCGGCAGGCGCCCAGTTAGGGCGAGGGGGGGCTTTTCGGGGGGGAGTGGGGCGCCATTTGGCGCCCCTGAGGCCGGGCGCACCCTAGGCGAGTGCCTAGTTCGCCCAATGGGCGATCCGGCCGTGCTGGTGTTTAGCTTTTCAAGGACTCTATGTAGGGGAAAAAATCAGGCTAGCAGTCGACAGAGAATTTTCAGCAGAGTCACAAAAGCTATGGTCCTTAGGATTCTTTGGAGCAAGCCATGACAGTTTATCTTGTAGAAGGTAACTGTGTTTGTAGTGTAGAAATGCCATGCATATCTAAGGTAAGAGATAAGGTAAAAATTAAGATATAATGACAGTTGTGATAGTGCTGCGCTACAGATTGTGGATCATGATTGAATCAGGTCATTGAATAGCTGCCCCCAAATAGCAGAGTTGTACCATTCCAGGGGTGCACTTCTTACTTGACAATACATCTCACTAAGCTCAGTGAACATGTAGGGTCATGCCACAAAGGGCATATGAGGAGGCTGATAATATGATGGAAATGACATCTTATTTTTGCATTTATTTAATATGAATTGGAGCTAATGGTTCTCTTTCATTAAGTAAGTAATCCTCCACTAAACAAAGGCTCCTTCTGTTGTTGGAAAAAGACCTGGAGGAATATCTGTTCTTCCAGAGGACAATGACTCACTAATAGAAAGGAACGGTTAGATCTAACTGTTAGCTTTTATGCTGTTCTGCCAAGATTGGCTTCCAGACTGGTATAATTTAAGTAGATATGGAGGTAATAACCGTATGAGGCATATTGCATGTGTGTAGGACAGTTCTCCTGGCCCTTGGCAGTTCATGACATGATCCAGGCTTCAGGTTATTGAATGGGCTAAAGCAGGAAGATCTGCGAATGGACTTAGGGACAGCTGATAGCCAAGTTGCCAGCCCAAGGCCCACTGAGGAGATATCTACAATCACCGAGAAGCATTTCCATTCATTTTGTCATAAGCTAAGGTTCCCCCACTTTAGTCCAAGGCTGAGCCATAGCCAGCCTTGCAATGCTACCTAAGGTATTCTTTTTTTCAGTCAAGCCTCCCAGGGACAGGTGTATTTACTGACAGATCTCTTTACTGATACACTGATAGGTATCTTTACTGATAATTATCTTTACTGATATCTATGAGTACTATCCATCTGGGTTATCCATCTGATTCCATTTTAAGATGGCATGCCATTTTCAAACTACATACTCAATATTATTTCCACTGGCTTTAACAAAGCTGCTTTGTATTTTGGCAAGTTTGTTGCCAAGACAGCTAACAATAAATGAAATGAATTGTGCCTCTTTCTTATACTGTGGGAGTTGTGTGTGCTTCACTTGCTTGGAAGGATGAATGTAATATTTTGAGTTCAACAATTTTTCCATTAATAAAATAAAAAATTAAAAGCTAGCTAGCCTTCTATAAACATGGGCTGAGGTTTAGTATAACACACACATTCAAATCCCTTAGATTCTTGGGAAAATATCATCCCCAGCCCTCATGTACTTCTATCCACTCTGTTCCAAATAGTTTCATTAAAATCTTCCAAAACTATATATATATTTAAAAGCTTTTGCTCATGGTTTTCTGAGAATCGCAATCATCATTTGTAGCTTATAAATTATTTTTCTAGAATGTCCCAAACACTCTACAAAAAGAACATGCATTTTTAATGTCCAGTTTTTCTATAAAGCTTCATTTGTGTGTGTTGCTAAACCCACCAGCTCTCCATAAAGAAAATGCACAACATTTCCTTCAAAGGAATGAAACATTACTGCTGCTATCCAGTAAATTAATTTCACATATGGAGGCAACATTCCATGGGCAATTAATGTAGAAGTAGATTGTAATTAATTTAGAAATTTAGACCCACATTTTGATCCAACAATTTTCAAGGCAGATTATCAGCAGTGCCATCCTAAACAGAGTTAGACCTTTCTACACTAATTTACTTTGATGTACTTAGAAAGGTGTAACTCTGCTTAGCATGACACTGTGTCAGAATTGGGCTGTGCTGACTGGCATGTTGACTAATGTTTCCATTTGTTTCCATCTTTGTAGTGTACTTTCACTTTTAGGCTGTTACAACCATTTGGTCTCATCCCTTTCTTGCCTCGTTCTTTTCCCTCTTGCCACTTGCCCGCGAATTTGCCTCCTCATTAAAACTCCAGGTGCACTCTGCTGCGAAGCACCCCGGTTTTCCGCATCTGAGGCAGAGTCCCTTCTTGAGTCGGTGTTCCTGGTCGCCTCCTCCTGGAACCCACAGCTTCTGGCCTCGTGTTCCATGCTGTATGATGGCTTCCTGAGTAGGAGCCTTCTGGTGATATAGCTTTACCAAATTATAGCGGTTCTCAGCCTCGCATGCCACCTGGATCCACCCTGCTAGGGTTAGTGGGTTATCTTGGGCTAGGGCCCTCTCCAGGATGATGGCGTTCAGCCCCGCTCAGTAGAATTCGATTATTACTTCTTCCAGACAACCTAGCAGCTTGGCAGCCATCGCTTTGAACTCATCCAAGTACTCTTGCACCAATCTGGTCCCTTGGTGGATCCCACACAAATGGGTGCAAGCTTTCTTGAGTTCAAGCGGGTCTTCAAACTGTTGATGAAGGATTTGCATTAAATCATCCACGTTCTTCAGCTCCGGGGCAGCCATATTATACAGTCCCATGAACCAATCGGCTGCCCTATCACAGAGCTGGGACCCACATAATCCATTCGCTGCTCGTCTGTGACGAAGGTATGGCCCCATTCACGAAGCATTTTCCTCATCTGGATAGCGAAAAAAGCCAACTTGGCTGGGGTCCCATCAAAGGTAGCTTCTAGTGCATTGCAAGGTCTCTCACACTCCTTGGCCCCACGGTGGGGTGCTGGATGAGGGACCTCCTCCTCTTCCTCCTCAGTCACCTCTTCTTTTTCAGATGAGGATTCAGTCACGTCCTTTTCCAATAATGCTTTTATCACCCTCGGCAAGTTGTCGATCAGGAAATGGTAGCTGTCCTTCAGCTCCTTCATATTGGCACGGAGGGTGGCTAGGGTCTTGTCAGAGGAGGATTCCTCATTCCACTCCTCCCACATCTGTCCCAGCTCTGGGTCATCTTGGAAGGCTCGAGACGCACACCTGCACTCCCTCTCTCTATGTCCTCTTGCTCCTCATAGCCCTGGGGTGTCGCTTAGCCAAGCAGGATCGTCCCAGCACTTGGAGCCTTGGAACAGCACTCCTCCAGACTTGTGCATTTTCTTTTTGGCATCAGGTGCGGGCACTTCAGTTCCCGAACTGCTGCTGGCACCATTACTGTTGTCTCCATCTCCATTCCCCATTGTGGTGGTAGGGGACTGGGTCAAAGAAATGAGAGTCTGAACAAACTCTCAGACCCTTGAGTTAATCAACTCTCAGTCTAATAGTCTTTTATGAAAGCTTTATTAGAAACAGAGATTTAGATGTGCACAAGAGAGATTGTTCAGACTAAAGAACAGATCAAGGGTTAGGTATTGTATAGGCAATAGGTTAGTATCCCATAATGCAATGAACATGCAGTGGGCATTCACTATCTCACCCTCTTTCACTCCCTCCCTTCATACTACCCAGCATTACAAAAGTTTATTATCCAGCAACCGATGTTTCTCCAAGGATGAGAAGCTCCCAATGGCCAGACATCTTGGGGCCCATTCTCATGGGAAAGTTGTTACAAGAAAAGCTAACCTAACTTCCTCAATACATACACACAGATATATTGCATTCACACCTACTCCTCCCATCCCTCAGAATTTATAGCAGAGAGGGCTAGAAAGGGATGAGACCAAATGGTCGTAACGGCCTAAAAGTGAAAGAACACTACAAAGATGGAAACAAATGAAACAAATGGAAACATTAGTCAACATGACAGGAAGCAGAGTCTGATTCTGACACACTGTAAATAAACAGAAAGAACGTTACTCAGCAGTTTGTGGACCACTGATGGGTAGCCAGAGTTGGAGTGTCCATCTCCTCCCATTTACAGATCCTAAATAACTGGCAATTGAGCAGAGTATTCTTTCTGAGAAGAAGGTGGTACCAGGCCGATCTTCCTCTGGAAATGGTGCTCTTCCCAGGAAGGAGTGATGGTCCTTGGACCTCTGGCTGATGACAGAGGCTAGAGTATACTTCTCTTGCATATGCATAATAAGGTGTATTTAGATCCACAGAACTGATTGGGAACCTATTTTATTGCATATTGGGAAGCACCCCCCCCTTTCCCTACTTCCTTCTAGATCTCCCAACTTGGTGGCTCCATGCCAATCATCAGGGCAATGAAAAAGGATCATCCAAAGAACAAGTAAACATTATTTCATACTTTGTGGAATCCTCAGAAAAGCCAGAAAAAAGATGAAACCACTCCCAATTCTATAAGAAGGGCACACATGAAAAATTGGCTATTGGGAAACTCTTGGTGACAGCTGAAAGTGACAATTGATTAAAATTTGCAGCTGATCAGAACTGGGGTAGATTGTGTAAGAGAAAAGGAGGGTGACAGTCTGAACCACAGGCCAGTGCCTGAGACTAAGGGGGAAATATAGCCACAAAGTGATATAGCATTCTGGATTTACAGAACTTTGATTTTTTTTAAAAAAAACAAAAACAAAATTTTATTGGGATGCACTCAACATTTTCAACAACGTTACCAATACAATTTGAAAAAATTTCCATCCCATCCCCCCCCCCCCAGTGTAGGCTTCCAACACTGCTAATAACAAAAAAGTATATATTAGACGGTAATCAAGTTTAGACTTATATCAATCGACAAACCAGGTAACACATTTCAAATATATAAAACACCTAACTAATTTCAACATAGCTTCAGATAACAGTATAATACAATTCAGAATTCATTTCACTTCTCATTCAGTATCCATACAAATCTAAATTGTACATTTTCCCCTTCATTCTGTATTCAGTTTCCAAATACAATTTCAAACCTTCCCAATCTTTTAAATACTGTTCTGCCATTTGTCCATTTAGTTTTTTTGTCATTTTGTCCATTTCCGCTAAAAACAACAATTTTCTAAACCAGTCATGTATATCCGGCACCTTCTCCGCTTTCCATTGCTGAGCGAAGGCCATTCTCGCCGACGTAATCATGTACCATAATAATGTCCTTTTTTCCTGTGGAATTCTTTCCATTGTCAAACCTAAGAGAAGAAGTTCCGGATTTCTCCCAATTGGGATTTTTAGTATTTTCTGCATCACACAGTGTATATTAGACCAGTATACCTTTACTTTATCACATGACCACCACATATGGTAAAAAGAACCCTCTGTTTTTTTACATTTCCAACACTTATTACTCAAGTTCTTATCCATACTAATATTAGCAATCTTTTTTGGTGTCATATACCACCTGTACATCATCTTGTAGCAATTTTCTTTTACATTAACACAGGTAGACATTTTAAAGGATCTTTTCCACAAAAACTCCCATGTTTCCATAGAAATTTCTTTGTTCATGTTTATGGCCCATTTTATCATTTGCTATTTAACAGTTTCATCCAAAGTATATGCAGTCAACAAAGTTTTATACATCTTTGAGATCATTTTTCGCTCTCTTTTCAACCATATATTTTCAAACTCATCATTCTTAGCTCTAAAACCAACCTCTTTACAATCTTTTTTGTAAATATCCCTTATTTGACAATATTGTAACCATCCATACTCAAATTCTAGTTCATTATTTGGTTTTAAAACATATTTTTCCCGTCTTTTTGCAACAGTTCTTGGTATTTCAACCAATCATTACCTTTATGTTCTGAAAAGGGATGAATAACTGCAGCAGGAACAATCCACAAAGGCCTCTCATCGGAAACTATATCCTTGTACCTGGTCCATGCATCAAACAATGTTCTCCTTGCATAATGATGCTTAAACATTGAATCAACTTTATTTTTCCCATACCAAAGATAGGCATGCCAGCCAAATCTGCAATCGTGCCCCTCAAGAGCTAAAAGTTTTCTATTTTCCAAATTAACCCAGTCAGATAACCAAGACATACATACAGCTTCATGATACAAATGCAAATTCGGGACTTGGAAGCCACCTCTGTCTTTAGTATCGTACATTATCTTCATTTTAATTCTTGGCTTCTTTCCTGCCCAGATAAATTTAAAGATTTCTCTTTGCCATTTCACCAACACTTTCACATCTTTCACAATTGGTATTGTCTGGAACAAAAACATTAACCTGGGCAGTACATTCATTTTGACAACGGCAATTCTTCCAAGAAGAGATAATCTAAGTTTTTCCCATTTTTCTAAATCACTCTTTATCGAAACCCACAGTTTTTCATAATTATTCTTAAACAAGTCAATATTTTTCATTGTAATTTCAACTCCCAAATACTTAACCTTTTTAACCACTTCACATTCTGTCATGTTTTGTAACATTTGTTGCTTTGTACCTATCATATTTTTACACAATATCTTGGACTTATTCTTATTTACATAGAACCCTGCGAGATCGCCAAACTCTTTTACTTTTTCAAATACCTTAGGCATATTATTAACAGGATCTTCAACAATAAACATAATATCATCCGCAAATGCTCGTAGTTTATATGAAAAACCTCTAATATTCAAACCTTTTATGTTATCGTCATCTCTAACCATTTGCAGCAAAATCTCCAAAATCCAGATAAATAGCAATGGTGACAGGGGGCAACCCTGTCTGGTACCTTTTCTGACCCGGAACACTTCTGTTGGTTCTGCATTCACAATCACCGTAGCTTTTTGTTCTTTATATATTGATTGAATCATTCTTGTAAATTCTGCGCCCATCTGGGATTTCTCGAACACTTTAAACATAAATTCCCAATTCAAATTATCAAATGCCTTTTCTGCATCCAAAAATAAAAAGCCAACTTCTTTTTCCGGGTGTTTATTGTAATACTCAATTGCGTCTAAAACAACCCTCATATTGTCTTTTATTTGTCTATTTGGTAAGAATCCGGCTTGATCTTCAGCAATAGTATCTTTCAAGAACCCTTTAAGGCGCTCTGCTAAAATTTTTGCAAAAATCTTATAATCGTTTAAAAGTGAGATAGGTCAATAATTCTTTACATTTGTTAAATCTTGCGTTTCTTTACAGAACTTTGATTTCACACATTGCATCTTGAAATTTGATTCTCTTTCTTGCCATTTCTGTCTATTGCTGTACCCAATAAGGTTTGATTTAATTAGAATGGAAGGGCCATTGTCCAAGATTTTCACAAAGTCTCTCAACTGGTCAGCATTCACCCTAGGGTTGCCAAGTCTGGATTGGAAAATACCTGGAGATTTTGGGGGTGGACCTGGGAGAGGGCACAGTTTGGGGAAGGGGGGGGGCTCAGCAGGAGCGGGGAAGGTGCAAAACATGGCTGCCATGTATTTGCAAAGCCGCGACCTCCCATTTTTAAAGACCATTGGATTTCAATGTAACATAATCTAAATAAGCAAGACTTGTGCCAAATAAGCAAAGGAAAAAAGGGAAATTTAGATATATACCCCCATTTGAAATCACCAACTTCGAGAAGAAAGTGGCTGTGAAGAGGGAAGGAGTGATTCTTAGCAGAAAGACAAGACGGGTAAGAAAAGTTACTCCTTATTTATTGGAGTTACCGGTTGTTAAAAGCATTATCCCATACTTACAGATATTTGAAAGTTGAGGATTAGCTAAGAAGAAACAACGTAAAGCAGTTAAAAGTGTGTTAAGGATGGAAGTGGAAGAGATAGAAGATTGGGAAAATACTGAAATAGGGACTCTTACATGGGAGCAATTTTGAAGGATTTTAGTAGAGGAAGTTCAACAGGCGGTCAGGACAGCTTGCTCAAACCTTATTGAAAAAAACCAGAATGTACCTGTGGACATTGAAAATAAAAAAGAAACATCTCAGATTCAGCTGAATCAGGAGGAAGATCAAGAAATGTTGGCAAGGCAAAGTGGAGCAAGATATACTCCCCATAGTTGGGAAGGAGGAAAAGGAGGACAGTAATCAAAAGAATAGTCAGGAGGAAACTGCAAGTAAAGTGCTGGTAATGGGAAAGACAAAAGAAAGCATTCAAAACCTCTTAGTGAAAAAAAAAAGGATTAAAAGGACAAAAAGGAGAATATGGTGCCAAATAAAGAAAATTTGTAAGGACAATAAAAGCTTGAAGGCAGGTTTCTTGGAGCATAGCTGTGGAAAATTGGAAACCGGGTTCTACTTGTACAAAAATTTGAGGCATTTAAGTGTGATTCTGGAAAAAAGAAATAGTTTGTGACTGTAATGTTTATAATAGGAGAAGAAACTATATATAAGCGTAATATGATGTTTTTCTGATTTGTTGCTATAATGAACTTTTGACTGCTAAACCTGTACTGGAAAAATTATGATTTAATATAAGTATTATGTATGGGGGGAATTGAGGAGGATATAGTATGTACAAATGATACTTTTGTGATTTGCAGATTTAATGAATTTCTGAATTTCAAATTTGTATTGGAGAAAGTATGATTCTGTTATTATCTGTTATAAACTAGGTAATAATGTTTGCTTTTTGTTATAAAATCAATTCTGATCAAGAGACGGTACCTAGGTAATTGGATAATAATTTTCCTTTTCATAATTTTAAGTTGGCAGTATTATTTCTTTAACTTATGTTAACTATTAATTATAAAAGTGAAAGGGAGGATATTAGGATATACAAAATAATATGCACAGTACCCAAATGAAAATACATTGTGAATAAGTTTGGAGTAGCAAGCAAAGCTAGGGGAAGAGAAATAAGATAGAGATAGAGGGCTGTTGTTGATGTAATGGGGTATATCAGTTTTCTATGTAAGTGTAAAATGATGTTTTTCTGATGTGTTGCCATAATGAACTTCTGATTACTAAACCTGTGCTGGAGAAATTATTATTTAATATAAGATAAGGAGGATATAGTATGTACAAATGATACTTTTGTGATTTTCTGATATAGTGAATTTTTGAATTTCAAATTTATATTGGAGAATGTATGACTCTGTTATTAATGCTTATAAACTAGGTAATAAAGTTTGTTTTTTGTTGCTACAAATTCAATTCTGATCAAGAGAAGGTACCCTGGTAACTGAATAATAATTTTCCTTTTCATAATTTTAAGTTGGCAGTATTGTTTCTTTAACTTATGCTAACTATTAATTATAAAAGTGAAAGGGAGGTGCTAGGATGTTAGGATACAGAAAATAATACATACAGCATCCAAATGAAAATATATTGTGAATAAGTAACATGCAAAGCTAGGGGAAGATAAGATAGAGATGGAGGGCTGTTGTTGATGTAATGGGATATGCCTGTTTTCTATTTTGGATAGGAATTATTACAAGAGAATAGGTGGGGAAACAGTAATAAGAGGAAAAATGATGACCAGGTAATTAGACTGATGGTAAAGTCGAAGGGATTCATTAGTGGATTGGTGACTCTGAGGATGCCAGGTATTAGATTATTTGAATAAATGCGATTGTTAGGTTAAATAGTAGCTTTGGAGATCAGCACAATAATGGATTATGTTATGTTATATTAATTTGTTTTGAATAATTATTTCTGTCTTTTTCATATGTAGGAAGATCAATAAAAAGAATTATATATATAAAAAAACCCACCTGGAGAATATAATATTCTCTTTTTTTTTTTTTCAGTGCCTGCATGCACCTCCTCGATATTTATTTATTTATTTTCCA
Organism: Gekko gecko; assembly: GCA_029375565.1. Taxonomy (NCBI): domain Eukaryota; kingdom Metazoa; phylum Chordata; class Lepidosauria; order Squamata; family Gekkonidae; genus Gekko; species Gekko gecko. Next base: position 127,738,136 of record JAPDNY010000005.1, read on the forward strand.
TTTATAACATCAACCACCTGAACATTTCACATATAATAAAGAGTCTTATACATTTGTTTCATTCATTACATTCTCAATCCATTCGTACACCTTAAACCACCTTTTGTTATGTACCCCTTCACTTTTATTTTGCATCCTCAAACTCAGGTCATCCATTTGTGCTAACTCTAACACTTTATACATTAAATCCTCTCTGGAGGGTATTTTATCCAATTTCCAGTTCTTCTTTTTTTTTAAAAAAAAACAATTTATTATTGGATATATCACATGTTCATACAATTTAAACAAACCAATACATATCCATTTTTCTTTCTCCCTCTCCCCCCAAACAAGGCTTCCCGCACTGCTCCAACCCCCTTGATATTTCTCTTATACAATTACATTTACTACTAAACATATTTCTTTTACTAATGGTAACAATTCAAAGATCTGAGTCTCTTTCCACTTCTCCTCAATAGCTGTCAAAACAAATCAAACCACGTTTTACATCCCAATTCTTCAACAAGTATTCTTTCGTCTTCTTCATTGTTTAGTTTTCTTGTTAATTTGTCCATTTCTGCCATAAACAACGTCTTTTTAATCCATTCCCATGTTTCAGGTACTTTATCTTGTTTCCAACATTGAGCAAAAGTCAGTCTAGCTGCTGTAATCAAGTACCATAGTAGTGTTCTCTTGGCTATATTTATTTCTTCCATTTTAAGACCTAACAATAACATCTGTGGGTCTTTCTTAAAAGTACATTTCAAAATTTTTTGTATCTCATTGTGGATCTCAGTCCAATACTTTACTGCTTTATCACATGTCCACCACATATGGTAGAAAGACCCTTCATGTTTCTTACATTTCCAACATTTGTTAGACATACTTTCATTTATAATAGCAATTTTTTTAGGCGTCATATACCATCTGTACATCATTTTATAACAATTCTCTTTAACATTTACACAAGTTGAAATTTTCATTGACTTTTTCCACAAATATTCCCAAGATGTCATTAATATCTCATTATTAATATTTACCGCCCATTTTATCATTTGCTCTTTTACAATTTCATCCTCAGTATACCATTTCAATAAAACCTTGTACAGTTTAGAAATCATTTTTTTACCTTTCTCAAGCCATACAGTTTCAATTTCAGTGTTATTTTCTCTAAAACCATATTCTCTTTTATCGGTCTTAAATAAGTCATAAATCTGTCTATACTTCAACCAATCATATTCAAATTCCACATCAAATCTATCTTTTAACACAAAGTTTTTCCCTTCTAATTTTAAAAGACTTTTATAAGGTAGCCAATCTAACCCTTGATTTCTTGAATATGGATTAATCACTTCTGCTGGTACTATCCAAAGTGGTCTTTCTTCTGAGAAGAATTTTCTATATCTCATCCAAGTCTCGAACAGTGATCGTCTTATGAAGTGGTGTTTGAAAAATTTATCTATTTTTACTTTTCCATACCATAAATATGCATGCCATCCAAACTTGTTATCATGCCCTTCTAGAGCCAATAACTTTTTATTTTCTAAATTAATCCACTGTTCCAACCATGTTAAACAGACGGCATCATAATACAGTCTTAAATTTGGTAGTTGTAGACCTCCTCTTTCCTTTGCATCACATAAAATTTTCATTTTAATCCTTGGCTTTCTTCCTGCCCATACAAATTTCGATAGTTCTTTCTGCCACGTATCCAGTATTTTCCTTTGTTTTAATATTGGAATAACTTGAAATAAAAACATAAAACGCGGCAAAACATTCATTTTTACAGTTGCAATTCTTCCCAATAACGATAGATTCAAGATATCCCATTTCTTCATGTCTTGTTGAATCCTGTGCCAAAACTTTTCATAGTTATTTTTGAACAAATCAATGTTTTTCATGGTCAATTCAATTCCTAAATATTTGGTCTTTGTAACTACTTCACATTGAATTTTCTCTTGAAGTTCTGTTTGTCTTTGTTTCGTCATATTTTTGCACATCACTTTGGTTTTACTTTTATTAACGTAGAATCCCGCAACTGATCCAAATTCTTCAATTTTTTCCATCAATTGTGGTATTTTGTCGATTGGATCTTGAATCATAAACATTACATCGTCTGCAAATGCCCTGTATTTATATGCAAAACCTTTCACTGTGAGTCCTTCAATGCTGTTATCTTTTCTTATCGCTGTCAATAATATTTCCAATATCCAAATAAACAACAACGGGGATAACGGGCAGCCTTGACGTGTTCCCTTTTGAACTTGGAAGAAATCTGTTCTTTCTTTATTTATATTCAAAGCTGCTCTCTGTTCTGAGTAAATTGCCACAATCATGTTTAGAAAAGACTGTCCTATATCCATTTTTTCAATAACTTGCAGCATAAACTCCCAATTTAAATTGTCAAAAGCTTTTTCCGCATCTAAAAAGAGGAATCCAACTTCTTTTTCTGGATGTTTGTCATAGTATTCGATTGCATCAATCACCACTCTTAAATTGTCTCTAATCTGTCTATTTGGTAAAAAACCAGCTTGTTCTTCTGCTATAGTATCTTTCAAATATTTTTTCAGTCTTTCCAAAATAATTTTCGCAAATAATTTGTAATCATTATTTAATAGCGATATTGGTCTATAATTCTTTACTTCAGTTAAATCCAAACCTTCTTTGGGTATCAATGAAATATTTGCTTCTTTCCATGAATCTGGGATCCGTTTAGTCTTTCTTATCTCGTTCGACAGAAGTACTAAGATAGGGTTAGCTCCTCCTTAAATTTCTTATAAAACTTTGCTGTAAAGCCATCTGGACCTGGAGCTTTGCCCAACTTTGCGTCTTCTATTGCCATTGTCACCTCTTCCTTTGTTACTAAACCATTTAATAACTCTTTAATTTGTTTTCCCAGCTCTGGAACTTCAATAGTCTCCAAATATTTCTTAATTTTCTGTTGGTCAATTCCTTTCTTTTTGAACAGTTTGGCGTAGTATTTGAAGAAGACTCTTTTTATACCTTTCAAATTCATAACATCCTTTCCGTCTTCAGTAATTTTTACTTATAAAATTCCTTTCTTTTCTATTTTTCAATTGCCACGCTAAAAATTTTCCTGGTTTATTTGCACCCTCAAATGCTTTTTGCTGTAATTTCTTCAGATTCCAATATAATTCTCTATTTAGTAGAACATTCAATTGATCCTGCAGAAAGTGGATCTCTTTAATAATCTTTTTCTTCCCTGGCCTTTTCTTTAATTCCTTTTCTTTTTGTCTAATTTTTTCATGAAGGTCGTTTTGTTGTTGCATCCTTTGTTTTTTATCTTTAGAATTCAAAGAGATAAGCAAACCTCTCATTACTGCTTTGTACGTGTCCCATACGACTTGTATATCAGTACCTTTATTTAAATTCAGTTCAAAAAAACTTTTCGTTTCTTTTTTTAAAGTTTCATTAATTAATTTTTGGTCCAATAAGTCCTCATTAATTCTCCAGTATAATTGTTTAGGTTTTTCTTTAGATATCCAAAGTAAAGGGTTGTGATCTGAGTTGGTTTTCGGTAAAATTTCTATTTTGTAGGTTTTTTGCGCCATCTCCTCTGACATCCAAATCATATCGATTCTAGAAAAGGAGTTATGTCTGTTAGAATAAAATGTATAATCCTTTGTCTTAGGGTTCCACTTCCTCCAAACGTCTTCTAGTTTCTCTTGCTTCATTAGCTGGAAAAAATTTTTTGGCAGCTTTCCAACTGCCTCTCCACTTGCTTTGGACTTTCTGTCCAATACATTGTTCACTGTGCCATTGAAGTCTCCTGCAAGGACTATTTGATCATAATTTAAACAGTCCAACTCTTTAGTCAAATCATTAAAAAAGTCTCTTTTGCCCCATTGGGTGCATATATATTTACAAGCAATGTCTTTTTTCTATTCATCATTAATTCCACGCCAACATATCTTCCTTCTTTGTCTGAGAAGATTTGTTTAGGTTCCAATTCTTTGGTAATGTATATCACTGTTCCTTTTTTCTTATTAACTGCTGATGAATGAAATTCTTCTCCCAATTTTTTATTAACCAAATATTTATTATCTTGTTTTCTGATATGTGTTTCTTGCAAACAAATTATGTTACATTTTTGTTTCTCTAGCCAATGATTCACTAATCTTCTTTTGCTTGGTGAATTTAGTCCATTTACGTTCGAAGATAAAAATTTGTAATCCATAATTGTTTTGAATTAAATATCTTTGAAATCATCAAAGTTGTTCTCTTTGAATCTGTAGATGTCTCCTTCCGTTTTAAGAGTAAATCTCACCGAATTGTATGTAAATGATAATCCAAATGGAATCTCCCATCCAAACCTGATACTCATTTCTTTTAACCTATCTGTTAATTTCTTGAATTTCTTTCTGTCTTGTAAGATCGATCTCGGAATTTCTCTCAAAATTATTATTTTTTTTCCATTAATTTCCAACGGTTGTGTAAATTGCTTCTTGAAAACGTCTTCCTTCATTTTAGTAGTCACAAATTGAACAATCACATCTCTGGGTAATTGCTTTCTCTTGGCATACGCTGAATTTACTCTGTAAATCAGGTCAAAGTCTGGATCCAAGTCTCCAACATCTTCCCCTATGTAAGTTGTCAATGTGTTAATTACTAGGGCCCGTAAATCTTGATCTTCCTCCTCTTCGATTCCTCTCAATCTCAAGTGGTTCTGAGTGGCCCTATATTCCATCATGGACTCCAGTCTTGTATTTTCTGACAGGGTTCTTTTAACTTTCTGTTCCATTTCTTCTGATTTTGTCACCAGACTTTTAACCTCTTTTTTAACTTCTTCTGTATCTTTTTTTATCCCTGCCACTTCTGTTAGTACCAGTTCTTTTAGCTCTTCCATATTTTTTTCTGTACTTGGACTTGTACTTGTTCTATTTGCTCCAGTTGTATTTGCAGCTGTTGTTGCAACTGTTGTTGCAGCTGTGATTCTATTTGCTTTCCCAAACTCTGCACCACTTCAGTCATCCGTTTCTCCATCGCTTCCATGGCAGCCTGCCACTCTTTTTTCCTTTGCAGTCATTCTTGGACTAGGTGATGAGGCAGCCCTTGGTCTTGACCTCAAATCCGTCTTGAAAGTGAGTTCAGGGCTAATCAATCTTTATATTAGCAATCCTCAAGCCAAATCACCACCTTTATAACTTCTTCCAGTGCTTTTTCGGCTTAAAAATAACTTTTTAAAATTTAGTCCTCCTCAAAATGGCGGGCGCAATTTCTCTATGATTTTCTGGCTAGAGTAGGCTCCTTCAGAACTTCCTGTTTATCTGTCCGTCACTGTAATCCAACTTCCGGTGCCACACTCTAAAACGTCCGTCTACTTCCAGCACAGCAACATCGAAAACATCCACTCTAGCCTACTTCCTGTATCATAGAATCACAGTCAGTTTCGTTTCTGCTACGCAAAGTTTAGTCTTAGCTGACCACAGGAATGCAAAACAAAGTTACTTTTCAGCCGTTTTCTCTAAAGGAAAGCTTTCTTTTTACTTTTAAATCAAGCGGATTAGTTCATTGAAGCTTTTTACACTTATCCGAACGTTTAGATTTTGCCTTCTTCTTTAAACCAGTAAGCAATTGTTCATTTGTTACCTTGCTTGTAATCTCGGGGTTTCGCAGTGCTTCTTCTGTAACCGATGTTAAGCTTGATGTTAAAGAGGCCGGTAGATGACGGATTTATGCTGAATTCTCAGCCCAGCTGGTATCTGTAGTGCTGATTTGCAACTGCCCTCTTCGCGGAGGGAGATCAAGGTGTAAACAAGCCTCCTCCGAGGCTTATCCACACCGATCTCAACCCCCTCTCAGGCTTGGCTGCTTGCTTGCCACTCCCCTGCCTGGGGAGTGCTGCGTTGGGCCAGGTAAAGCCCAAACTGTCGCCAGATACTGCTGTCCACTCTGCTCAAATCGCAAAGTGTGTCAATTCGCCATTTTAACTCCGGAAGCCCCCAATTTCCAGTTCTTTACCAGTAACAGCCGTGCTGCGGTTACTATATATGACAATATATATCTCTCTTGTAGATTATATCCACTCGGCAACATATTCAAAATATATATTTCTGGTTCCAATGCTAAATTCTTCCCCATTATTTCCTGAATTGTCCTCCGAACCATTCTCCAGTAATTTTGTACCTTACCACACTTCCACCACATATGGTAGAAGGTTCCTACATTAGCTTTACACTTCCAGCACTGGTTAGGATAACTAGAATAACATTTAGCTATTTTATCTGGAGACCAGTGCCATCTGTAAAACACCTTATATAAATTTTCTTTATACACAGTAGCTCTCATATATTTAATAGAGGACCAAATTTTTGACCATTGCTCTATTTCTATATTCCTACCTAGATCCTTCATCCATGTAATCATAACTGTTTTAATTACTTCATCCTGCTCATAGTCTTCCAACAAAAATCTATAAATCTTCTGTATTAATTTATCATTGGAGGACAACCATATCTTGTCCAATTCATTATTTTGGTCCTCAAAACCTCTTATCATGTCTTTTTAAAATCTATCACGTAGCATTATTTGTTCTCACCAAGATAGTTTATTTTCACATGCCAACTTTTCCACCGATTTTAATTTATTATTTCTACTTAGTAAGATTCGGTAGCTTTCTTTCTTATTCATTGTTATTAGTGACGGGTTAATGAATGCCTCAAGAGGGGAAATCTTGGAGTTTTCTTATAAAATTTCCCTTTTATATTATTCCAAATTTTATTCAATGCTCCTCGCACCAGATGTCGTTCAAAGTTCGAATGAATTTTATCTTTTCCATACCAAACGTATGCATGCCAGCCCATGTATAGATCATGCCCTTCCAGTGTCAAAATCCTGGTGTTTTCCAAGGTTAACCATTCTTTTATCCAAACTAGGGCGGCCGCTTGATAATATATATACCAATGAGGAACATTCATTTCCCCTCTTTCCTTCCTATCCTGCATAGCTTTCCATTTTATTCTAGGCCTCTTATACTGCCATATAAATTGTCTTGTAATTTTATCTAAATCCTCAAAAAACCTTCTCTTTTTTAAAACTGGTATACTCTGTGCCAAAAATAAAAATCTAGGAAGTATATTCATTTTTATTAATGCTATTCTGCCCATAAGTGATAATGGGATATTTTTCCATCTTGTCAAATCCTTTGAAATTTCTTCCAGTAACTTATAATAATTGTCTTTTATTAAAGAACTACATTTGTTTGTTAAATTAATTCCAAGATATTTTACTTTCTTTACTAGTTCCATAGGAGTTAATTCCTGTATTACTCGTATTGTCCTTGGCAAACAATTCTTGGTTATAATCTTAGATTTTTTATAATTGATCTTAAGTCCCGCAACTTCTCCATACTTATTAATGGTATCCAACAGATATGTAGTTGATACTTCTGGCTTCTCTAAGATAAACACCAAATCATCAGCAAAAGCTAACAACTTATATTCTTCCCCTTTTATTTTTAAACCTCTTATCTGTTGATTCGCTCTTATAGAGTTATTTAAAGATTCTAGTGCAAAAATAAACAATAATGGGGAAATCGGGCATCCTTGCCTTGAACCCTTTTGGATCTCTATATTATCAGTTACATCCCCATTTACTATTACTTTTGCATATTGTTTCTTATAGATGGCTTTTATCATAGTATAGAAATATTGACCGCACTCTGCACCCCTTAATTTCTGCAACAAAAAAAACCCATGATAAGTTGTCAAAAGCCTTTTCTGCATCCAGAAACATCAAGATGAGCTCTTTATCTGGATGCTCTTCATAATATTCCAGCACATTCATGATTGTTCTTATATTATTTTTCAATTGTCTCTTGGGCAGAAACCCCATCTGATCTTGATGGATGGTTTGAGATAATACTATCCTCAACCTTTTGGTCAAAATTCCTGTAAATATTTTATAGTCTGCATTTAACAGAGATATAGGTCTATAATTCTTGACATCACTTAAGTCCGAGTTAGGTTTGGGGATTAAAGTAATCAAAGCCTGGTTCCAAGATTCCGGAATTCTTTCCAATTGACCTATTCTCTGGAATACTTCTTTAAGCTGTAAGCCGATCTGTTCTTCAAAGATTTGATAAAACTCAGCCGGGATACCATCCGGACCTGGTGTTTTCTTCTTTTTCTGACTTTTTATTGCTTCGGATACTTCACACATTGTTATTGGATCATTCAGGATCTTTTTTTGTTGCTCATCAATTTTTTTAACATTTCCTTCCAAATACTTTCTAACTAAATCTTCATCTTGTACATCTTGCTGATATAATTTTTTATAAAAACTTTTTACTATATTTTTAAGATCCTGTAGATTATACTTATCTTCATTTTTATCATTTCGCAATTTTACTATCATACGTTTTTCTCTTTCCTTTCTTACTTTGTAAGCTAACCATCTATTAGGTTTATTTAAATTTTCAAAATAATACTGTTTTGTATACACAATTTTTTTTCTATCTCATAATTCAACAATAAACTCATTTTGTGATGAAGGAGATTCAATTTTGCTTTAGCTGTCTTTATGTCTAATGTTTTTTTCATTACGCCTTCTTGTAATCCAATCTGTCTAACTAATTGATCATAAGACTTCTTCCTTTGTTTGTTCATCCATACATTTTGACTAATAAAGCATCCTCTCATATATGCTTTAAACGCATCCCATCTTATGTCAATTGCTGTATCTGTAATCTTGTTTACTTTAAAAAACTCTATTATCTCATTTTTACATTTTTGAACAAATTTTTGGTCCCTAAGCAATCTTAAATTCATTGTCCTCCTATTTGTCCTATATTCCTCTTTTAATGTTAACAAAATAGGACTATGGTCTGCAAAAGTATTAGGCATTATCTCGCAATCTATCATATCTTTGATCAAGTTGGTAGATATCCACATCATATCGATCCTTGACCACACCTTCTGTCTGGCTGAATAGTAAGTGTAGTCCCTTTTTGATATATTTCTGGTTCTCCAGGCATCTATTAAATTATATTCCTCCCTTATTCGCATGAAATTCTTAGGTAACACCCTTCCCAAATTACCTCCTTTTCTCCCGTTCCTTCTATCCTTTACCGGATCTAATACTGAATTGTAGTCCCCAATGATACAAATACTGTTCGCTTCCACTAAATTTAAGACTGTATGTATTTCCTGAAAAAAGGGTTTTTGATTTTGATTAGGAGCATATATATTCACTAACAACATTTTTTCATCATTTCTAACCATTGTAATTGCTACTATCCTACCATCTTCTGATCCAAATACAAATTCTGGATTTAATTCTTCTTTTACATATATCACAACCCCCTTTTTTTTCTCATTTGCCAATGCTTCAAACATTATGCCTAACTTTTTACATTCTAAATATTTCTTGTCTTTTTTTTTAATATGGGTTTCTTGCAGGCACACAACTTGGGCTTTTATCTTTTGCAACTGGTGAAATGTCCTTCTTCTCTTCTGTGGGCTATTTAATCCATTTATATTAATAGAAACAAAGCTCAATTTTTTAGAGCTTGACATTTTTTATTTTTGTTGTTGTTGTTCTTGTTGGTTTTTATTTAATGTTTTTTCCCTCTATTCCTATATTTAAATCTAGTCAGGATCTGATAGGGTGTTCTATTAGGCTTGGTTTTACTTTTTTTGGGGATAGCTCCTTTTCCTTTATTTGTTTTTGAACTCCTACTTTCTTCCTCTACATCTTCCTCTTCCAGCTCTTCCTCTTTTTCCCTCTCCTCCTCTCCTTCTTCTGCATCTTCTTTTTGCAGGCCTAATTCTCCTCCAAATTTATCCAGAAAATACTCCGCCTTAAATACTGAGTCAATTCTATGTCGTTGACTATCATATGTAAACTGCACGCCCTCTGGGATTAACCACCTAAACATTATTCCATTATTCTTCAAAAGATTTGTCAAGGTCATATAGGGCATTCTTCTTTCTCTCACTCTCCAGGGTGTCTCCTTTAGAAATATTATTTCTTCACCTTGTATACATATCTTAGTCTCATTTGACGCTCTTAATATTCTATCTTTCAACTCTTTTCGATAGAACTTAATATGTACTTCCCTGGGTTTCCTGTGCTTTTTTGCGTAGGCCGAGTTTCTCCTATAAACTACATCAATTCCTTCTTCTAGTTCCTCTTTTGTAACTGCTTCAATCTGTTCCGCTAAGTTAGTCACAATTTCCTCCTTTAAATTTCTATCTATACTCTCTGGTATGTTCTGGCATCTTATTATTAACATTGCCCTTTCCATTTCCAGGTTTATAAGTGTATCCTCCGTTCTCTCATTCTTACTTTTTACTTCTTGCATATCTAGTTCTAGATCACGAACTCTTTCTTTCAGTTTTCCCTGATTTGTAGCAATTTTTGTAATTTCTTGTTTATTATTTAGTATTTGTTTTTTAATTTCCTCAGTTTCATTTTTGATTTGTAATGTCAGCTCATCTAGTTTTATACTCAAAGGATCTATCTGCCTTGTTATGTCATCTATTTTCATACTTATGGGCATTATCTCCTTTTTAATTAATGTTGGTAGTGTATTCTCAATTGTAAGTTTCATAGCTTGTGAAACTGCCTGCGATACACTTTCTTGGATCATTTTGTTTAGATCCTTCATTGTGACTTGTGTAACGTTCATGTTGGTTAATTTGAGCTGGACTGTTCCTCCTGACTGTCCTGGGGATGAAATTGACCCTTTTCTACCCACACTTGATCCTGACGCCATAGAAGTATATATTCCTTTACTTCCCTTTTCTTTACTCCCTCTCTATAATCTATAAATGTATATATGTACAGATATTAAGAGGATCCCTCTTAAAGTTTTCTCTATTTTCTCTGTTTTTAACTTCACACCTGCTAACACCGTCACCCCAGTCAATGTCCCAATCAATGCCCTTTCCCCACCCTGTCAGATCCCTGATAGATAGTCCACTTATTTTATAATCTTCTCTGCTGCTCTCCTCCTTATCTTCCTTACTGCATGTGCTTATCAGCTTCACATATTCAGTCCATTCTGCACACTCTACACGTCAGTCCCGGTCTGCACTCCTTTCTTTCCCTTTCCACTTCAACGCTCCATTGCCTGTCTCTGTTATCTTGATAGTCTTTATAATCTCTGCAGTGTCCAACTAACTCTCACAACCAAATCATTGTAGCTCCTGTCTCTGTATGGTATCGTCGCTCTGTTCGTCCACTCAGTCTCCACCTCCTCCCGCCTCTTCCAAACTCTGGGGCTTCACTCTTCTCCCGTCGCTCTTTCGTCTCCTCCTGCGACTTCCTCTCCACCAATACTGCCTTGTCACGAACTTTCCTTAAGGTGGTACACTTCTATTTACCCTGTAAATAAGGGGGAAGGAGGAAAAAAAAAAGACAAAAACCCTTTTAGCAGTATCTTCCGCTTGTAAATTTCCACTGTCCCCTCCACCTTTAACTTATAAATGTGCACCTTTCTTTCCCTAGCCGCTTCTTATAATATATGAATGTGCTCTTAATTATTTAATTGGAACACTTCTTCCATCGGCAAACCACCTTTAACAATACCACCCCAGAGCCCTGTCTGGGTCTATCTGCATCTAAATCTCCCTCAGTTTAAGGTACTTAGCTTAGGAGTTGCTGTAGTCGCTCCTTTTCGTGTTCCTTCGACTCTGCTGGTCTCCCGCAGCTTGTCTTGTGCTCGGCGTGGCTCTTCAGTCTCGCCACAGCTCCCGTCCGAATAAACGTTGATTCTCTCGCTTCAGGACAGCTAGCAGCTTCCAGGTAGTTGCCACTCCCCTGAAATCCTGCTAGAAACATCCCCTGCCTATCCCTTCACTACTAGAAGGGATTTGAGGTGCTGGAATCACCTAAGAGAACCAAAGGGCGGAGGTGCAAAGTCAGACGCTACCTCCGTCGGCAAGCCGGCGCCATCTTTTTTTTTCGAGAATATAATATTCTCAAACACAGGAAAGAGTGCATGACATTATCACAAACCACATTTCTGAAGGACTGGCTCTCCTCATGGCAGGGTTGCTAGAACAGCATCAGCCTAGGCAGTAAAGGAGTGGCAGTCATCTGGCAGGCTCTGTGGCACCCACCCAAGGCTACCCAAAGTTCCAGTACTGCTTCCCATGCAATTTTTTTATTATGTCACTGAAGGTGTCTGACTAAAACCCTCTTATAAAAAAGAACATCAGCAGCACAGAGGCATCAGGTTTGGTAACATGGACTGCAGTAGTTACATGGGTAGATAGATGGGGAATTTCAAAGCACAGTAGCCAAAACAAAAGAATTTATTATAAAGAAGAAGGAGTAATGTCACCCCCTTGTCCTTCTGCATTCAACCCCCCTCCCAACCTATGTGGCTATTCCTCCATATGGTTTATATAGGGTTGCCAAGTTACAGTTGGGACCGGGGGACTTCCCAGAATTACAACTGATCTCTAGGCTACAAAGAGCAGTTCCCTTGAAGAAAATGGCTGCTTTGGAGGGTGGACTGTATGGCAATTTACCCCATTGGGGTTCCTCCCCTCCCCAAACCTTGCACTCCATACAGGCTCCACACCCAAATGTCCAGGCATTTCCCAACCTAGATTTGTCAACTCTAGGGGTCATGCAACCCTGGGAACGATAATTCTGAAGGTCAGAAGGGCTGCAGGAATGGAAAGGATTTCTAGAAAATTCTATTTTCCATGCATGGACTGAGTAGGATACTGACCATTGTTTTGCTTTGTGCTGCATTACATCCTGGCTGATTCCCCACAAGTGCTGCTCCATGCTCACTCTTCCCTTTGCCCCGATGGTACGTGTCAATTTCACACTAAATGCTGCATGGCCACATTTTGCCCCACAGCTTCGTGCAATTTTCCCCGCGTCTACTCAATCCTCAAAAAACAGGATTGAGTAGACACAGGGGAAATCACGCAAAGCTACGGAGCAAAATGCAGCTGCGCAGCACTTAGTGTGAAATTGACATGTACCATCGGGGCAAAGGGAAGAGAGAGTGCGGAGCAGCGCTTGTGGGAAATCAGCCCCTGTGTTTTTCCTCTGCTGGGAGATCTCTTGGTTCTCTCATGACTGCTAATCATCATGGTTTGTTTAGAAAAGCTGGTTGATCCCTATGTCCTGTGCCACGTGGTATCATTCCCACCATGCCACAGAACAAGTACAAGATGAAAAACTGTAACTCTATATTAATGTTAAGAAAGAAAGACAGGGCAGCTGAATTATCACAGAGATAGCACAGTGAACATGATTTGTTTACAAGTGAGCTTTGTTCTCATGTGCTGCCTTTCATCTGGTGATTTCAAAGCATGTTTTAAAAATAGAGAAGTCTTATTAACCCTTTTTATATATATATCAGAAAAGCACAGAGGGAATACAGACCATACTTTCAGACACAAATACATGAAGAGAATCATTACCAAGTACTCATGATCTGCCACATAGTGGCAGGACTGATGCTTCAGGCAGTTTGAACCCATTGTCAGTTTGATAGAATTTAGAAAGGCTGAAAAGAGGCTTTCACTTCAAAGATTGCTTTGGTAAATGCTACTTACTGTAGAAATCATGATGGGAAATGCAGCAGAGAAGGCCTACACTCCATCTTGACAGTCCTCCACAATATTGGCTGGAACAAGCATAGATTTTGGACACATTTAATTCTACTACAAATTGTGTCTCTTATGATTTTAAGAACTGCACGACAAAGCAGAAATTAAAACAAATTAAGCTTTTTACACCCCAGCAGCTACGCAGAAAGAGAACCTGTACTGCTTTCCCCAAATGACGGGTACTTCTAGCAACAGATAATGGCAAAGGGAAGAAAAATATAGAAGAGGACAGTGCCTCAGGGGAAGGCAGAATGACCTTTCTTGCCACTAACTCCTGCTGGAATAACATTTACTATAGTTGTTTAAGAAACAAAGGCAAAAAAGGCTGCATTTATAGCCCATTACACATGCACATTTTACGGCAGATTTTCAGAGCAGTGAGCCTTTAACCTTGACTTCGAATTCTGTGCCTCCTTTATCCTTTGGTGTATTTATTCTGCAGCTACAATTTTTAAAAACCCACACTTTTCTAAATCGGGGTGGAAAGTCACTTGTGACATGTGGGAGTGGTGTCTAAAGGTTTTTTTTTTTAAATTATACAATTGCTCCATTGCAGCTGCACAGTAGTGTCCAAAACACGCCTTCCATTTAAATCCTTGTGGTTCAGATTTTGCACATGCATTTTAGTGTTAGTTCACTGAATGAAACACAGAAAGGAATGCAGGGGAAACGGGGGGGGGGGGAACTGTTTTGAAATTGACAAGACTTTTTTTTTTAAACTGACAAGCAGCTGCAAAGCCGTTTTCCATATTGCAAAGCCCTAGAGGATTCTCTGCTGCGTTATCAGCCACTGTGAAAAATGGGAAAGAATCTTACAATCTCATAATATGGGGGAACATGTTGAGTGTACAGAATGTACTGTAGAACCCAATGACACTGCTGTTGCAGGCTGTGATTGTTAGCAACATGTGTGTGTGTGTTTGCACACTCGTACAAAGTTGGCTGCAACTCCACCACACTTTGCACAGGGCTGCAATTTGTATGAGGGAGGAGTCCTCTGGCAGAAGCTCTAGAAAGCTTTTTAGTCTTGTGTCACTAAACTGAGAAAAAATCATTTTGGGGGTATCTTCATTGATGCCCTACCACAGCTGCATAGTAATTCCTGCCCTTCCTTGCAAATTTGCATGGTTTTTCTCTTTGTGATTCTCTAATTTGATCCTGCACACTAGTTGTGATCTTGGCAGTTTTTAAAAGCCTGTCCTGTGTGGTTTGCACTCTGTTCTCCAAATGGATTGATCCCAAGTTATTCTTAAGTTCGGCGTTATGCAGAAGGTCCATGTGACTCAGCCGCCATTTTAATGTTAGGCTTCAGGAGACTGCTAAAATGCCCTCCTTCCCCAAAAACCTTTGTCACTAAAGCATTAAGAGAGAAAATGTTTTCAGTGCTTTAGGCTTCCCACCCCAGTGTCTCTTTCTCTCCCTCTCTGTACAATTTCTTCCTGCACTGACGACCCTCCCCCTTTATTTTGTTTGCATGCAGCACTGAAATCCTTTTCTTTTTTTGCACTGGGGACATTGCCATTTGCCTCCTTTCTGATCCCCCTTTCAAATCAATACCAGCAGGGAACTAAACCTTGTGTGGTTCCTTGTAAACTCCCCCATCATTTAATTTTTTAAAAAATTCAGCGATGTTTTAAATTCAGTCTCAAATCATTAGACTCATGTCACTTGTAAAAAAAAAAAATAAAAACAAGGGGGAAAATGGAGCCTGTACACCAATGAAGGGGGAGGATGACAGAAGGTGCAGAGTGGGCAGAGTGACCTAGATGGGGGCAAGGGAGTGACCTTTGAGGTGCAGCAAAAGGTTGGGGGTGGGAATCTGAGGAAATCTGTATGCTTGTGGATTACCTTTGGCTTGAAAGCAAAACAAGGGAAAAATCAGCACAAAAGCACTCAGAAAACCTGGAGAAACAGTGACCAGAAAGCAAACTGAGCACTGAAGGGAGGAAAATCAGTGCAGAACAACAAAGAAGACCTGAAGGACATGCACAGTGAAAGCAAGGGAAAACAGCTGTGCATAACAGGCCTATGTTCCATTCACCAGGAGCAATTATAGTTCTTTTCAATTAGCTTGCAAGGTCCTTGATGCCTCCTGAAGCAGCAGAAAGTCTTGTTGCTGCCCCCAATCCCTTATCATTTTTTCAGACGTCATGCCAAGGTGAATGCCCATTCCTTTGAGTTTCAATGACCTGTTCATGGGCAGTCTTCTTCACCAGGAGAAATCTATATGAGTTAGGGTTGCCAGCCATGTGCTAGCAATCCCCAGGAACTTTTGGAGGGTGGAGCATGGGGAGGGGGAGCATCACTTATGGGGCAAAGTCACTTCTGGGGAATGACCTGGAAGTGATAACACTGCCCACCATGCTTTTCAACCTCACTGGCCAATGGCGCAGCTATATGGCCAGTGGCTGCCTTTGCCTCCTTTGATGGAGGAAGAGCAGGCATGTGGACTTGGCTCACATGCCCTCTTGAGGAGGTTGGAGCCAGCCTGTTAACGGCCAGTTCCCTATCTGCCCTCCTCATTCACCGTGTTGAACTTGGCTGGGTAGGAGCTTTGCTCCTTTCCCCAAGATCATTAGGCCTACCTGAGTGTGGTGGCGGTGGCCTCAGCTGAAAATATTGGTGGCGGGAGCAGTGGCGACCTGGCAGCATCAAGTGGAGGTGTCCCCAACAGCAGCAATCAGTGGCAGCAGCGGCAATTGATGGTGGGGCCCCTGCAGTCGGCAGGGTGGCTCCTGGGTCTGGTGGAGCTTTGTGCATTAGCATGTGTGGTGGTTCAGGCAATGGTGTCCCTGGCACTTGGCTAGGGACGTGGGGCGAGTGCAGAGTGGCCCAGCGGCCTTGGGCTTGTGTCAGGCCGGCACAGCTGCCTGCACGGGGCGGGGAGTGTAGCTGCGGTAGTGGTCCTTGGCATCCAGTCAGTTGGGCCCAGCTTGTAGGTGGATTCTATGCGGGAGGCCAGTTGCAGGCCTCCTTGCAGCTGACTTTGCACCTTGCCTGCTTTGACTTGCAGCCTTGGGGTTTACCTCCCCCCTTTTTTCTGTCCGGGACCTTCTTTGGGTGGAGGAGGCCTTTGTGTGCTGGGCTTCTGCTCACTGTGTGGGGGGTCCTGGGGTCCCCTGTATTTTGCCTTTTCTGGGTGGCAGACCACTTAGGAGGCCCGGGCTTGCTAAGCATGAGGAGCCATTGAGTAACACGAGTTGGACTCTTGCCTTATCCTCATTCCTTTTGCGGGAGGAGGGAGTGTTGCTCCACCAAGGGCTTTTATCTATTGCTTCCCCCCCCATAGGTTTCATTTCTTGCTGAGTGAATGGTCCTCGGGAATGGTGCTTGCTAATCACTTTCGGTTTCCTTTCCTGGGCCATAGCATAGGGCTTGGTTGAAGGGCAGCTGCCTGCTTTCTCTTTCCCTTTAGGTTTAGGGCCTTGCCTGGTGCACTTAGAGTGTGTTGGCTGGGGGAACAATTGTTAATTGGGGCCATATTCTTTTCTTCTCAGGCTCTGCTCTCTAGCCATGGCCCTCAAGAAGGGAACGGGCAAGGGCAAGGACAAGCAGCCTGCTCCTAGAGCTCCCACAAAGTGTGCAGCTCCCCCTGCCCTGTCTTCAGATGAATCTGAGGGTGATGTAGTGCAACAGGCCATCTTGGAAAGGCTGATGGCAGTGGAGCAGGCAGCGGGGGTTACTCCTCCCACATCACCGGCTGGTACAGGAGTGGGTACCGGGAAACAGCCACAGTTTGCCTCCAATGCCCAGTTCCAAGCATCTGTCTTAACATGCTTATCTCTGGATTGGGAGGTGAGATGAGTTCTACCACCGTGACTACTGTTGCAGCTACTGGAGCCAGTGGACCTATGCAATGGGCTGGGGAAGAGGTGGTGACAGCAACAGCGAGGACTCAAGACCAACCGGGTGAGTCATACACTACACCACCCCAGGGTCAGGTTTGGCCATGGGGCCAGGCATCCACACTCAGGCCCTCTACCTCATCACAATCATCTTCTTCAGCAGGGGCCCCACCCCCTCAGCAGTGGGTTTGGCTGTCCGGGGAATTCCCTCCTTCACAGATGTGGAGCGGCTATCCAGGTTATGGTCCTCCAGCTCCCATGGCTCCTTGGAGCTGTTGGGGAGCTCAGGCACCTTGGGGTGGCCCTGCCACACAGGTGCTGGCTAAGGATTTGCCATGTGGCAATACAGCTTTGCTGCTGGGTGATCACCTGTTGCTGGCTACCCATGAAAAAATTTGCAGAGATGAATTGGTGGATGTTTTTTCCCTCCTGTATCAGGAACTGGAGAAAAAGGATAAGGAGGATCTCAAGGAGAGGGATAAAGAGAAGTTGAAGAGGAGAATGGTGGATAGGACCTGGGCCAATTGGTTGTGGAGTTTTTAAAATTTATGCAGGGGTTATAGCCCGGGCTCAGCCCTTTCGGGCTGCATCCTTGATTCAGTACATGGACATTATATATAAAGGTTACACAAGATTCATAGGTCCATCCTGGCAGCAGTATGACAAGGAGTTTCGCATGCGGGCTGCTTAGAATCCTATGCTTCCATGGGACCAGGTTCACCCTATGCTTTGGATACAAATTATGTCACCTGCGCACCCACTTTCTGGTGAGCACACACACAGTGGTCACCTGGTACAATGCGCCTAGTCTGCACCCAGTCCTCATGAGACCATGGGGCAGGTGGTTCAACCCTGCCTGCTGTGTTAGGAGTTTGGATCCCAGGGGGTCTGTAACAGAAAGGCTTGTCAGTACAAGCATAAGTGCCCCATGTGTGGTGGCTTCCATTCATTCTCCAGTTGCCCAAGAGCCAGGCCACAGCATGAGCAAAAGAAGAAAGGAGGGGGTAGGGGCAACCAATCTTTTGGTAAAGGGCCCCAGCTCCCTAAACCTGAAGGCCCTCGAGGTGTGGTTGGTTAACTATACCAATAGGGTCGATGCACAGTATCTGCTAGAAGGCTTTCAGTTGGGGTTTTACATCCCGTTTATGGGTGCTAGGTGTGCTTTGATGGCCAATAACCTCTGTTCAGTTCAGGGAATGGAAGGGGTACCTAGGGACAAAATTAATAAAGAAAGGGCTGAAGGTAGGGTTCTGGGTCCATTTCCTATTCCTCCAGTTCCCAATTTGTGGGTCTCACCTCTGGGAGTGGTGCCTAAAAAGGTGCTGGGTGAATTTCATTTAATTCACCATCTCTACTTCCCCAGAGGGGGGTCCGTTAATGATGGGATTCTGGATGACTTGTGCTCTGTTTGTTATACGCCCTTTGACCAGGCAGTCCGAATTGTACAAAGTTGTGGCTCTGGTGTGGAGCTGGCTAAATGCGACATTGAGTCTGCCTTTCGCCTGCTTCCAGTACATCCAGATGATTCTGAGTTGCTTGGTTTTTGTTTTGATGGCTTGTTTTACATGGATAGGGCCTTGCCAATAGGATGCTCTGTTTCCTGTGCCGTTTTTGAGTGCTTTAGCTCCTTTTTGGAGTGGGAGGTTCAGGAGAGGTCCGGACTGCATGACGTATCTCATTATCTGAATTATTTTCTTTTTGGGGGACCAGCTGTTTCTGGCCATTGTAGGCTACTTCTTGGTAATTTTTTGGGGCTGGCTGCTGAGCTGGGAGTGCCCCTCGCCCATGAAAAGACTGAGGATTCTTTATCCAGGTTGACTTATCTGGGTGTGGCGCTTGACACTACAGCTCAATTATCCCATTTGCCTGAAGCTAAGGTCCATGTCTTATTCGCCAGGGTGACTGGCTTTCCTGGTAGGTGGAAGGTGACTCTTCTGTTGGAGATTCAGCAGTTGGTTGGGCATCTTAATTTCACCTGCAAGGTGGTCGCTCCAGGGCAGGCATTTTTGCGGAGGCTTTGTGAGGCCATAGTTGGCCTTCAAGCTTCCACATCACAGGATATGTATTATGGCCTCCATGCACGCGGACCTCATTGTCTGGCAGGAATTCTTAAGGTAATTTAATGGGGTGTATTCTGGAGGGACGATCTGCGGCTCAATGCCGAACTTCAGGTTCATTTGGATGCATCCGGTGCCTTTGGTTTTGGAGTTTATTTTCAGGGGCATTAGTGCATAGGTGATTGGCCTTCTGGATGGGTGAATGCTGGTATCACCAGGGATCTCACTTTCCTAGAGTTTTTTCCCCATATTGGTTGCTGTTTGCCTCTGGGGTGAGGGATTGACGAACCACAGGGTCCACTTTTGGTGTGACAGTTTACCCATGGTTCACATCATCAACTCCCACACCTCAAGGTCTTTATGAGTTATGGTCTTGGTTAGGGCCTTCACGCTGCAATGCTTATGGCTCAACATTTTGTTTTTGGCCAGACATGTGCCTGGGGTTGATAACAGGGTGGCTGATGCTCTCTCTCATAAACAGATGGAGAGGTTCCATCAGTTGGCCCCCGAAGCTGATCTTCATCTGACAAGGATCTCCCAGGAGCTATGGCTGCTTGGAGGGCTGAGGCCTGCAGAACAATAGGCCTGGCCATAGCCCCCAGCACCAGGAAGTCTTATGAGCATGCAGTATACCAGTTTGAGGGATTTAGGTCAGAGGCAGGGTATCAGGCAACTTGGCCCTTACCAGTGGAGCAACTGTTCCACTATAGTGCAGACCTCAAAGGTAAGGAGCTCGCAGTGCAATCCATTAAGGGGCACCTATCAACACTGGCTTTTGCCAGCAAGGCACTAGGTTTTTGGGAAGGGACGAATGACTTTAGGTTGTGGAAGATGCTTGAGGATTGGACCAGGGAAACAGGCTGGCCCGTGGATGCTCAGTAGCCCATATCACCTTTGGTCCTTAAGGGACTGAGACAGGCTTGGAGTGAGAGGTGTGTAAGACTTTGAAGCTTGCTTATTTCATGCAGTGGCTTTGGTTGACTTTTTTGGGGGACTTCCGAGTCAGTGAGTTAGTGGCTCAGTCTCATGACGACGTTTCTGGCCAGGCCTTAATGATGTCAGACCTCAAGCTGGCCTCTGGAAAGCTGCATTATGGTTCATCGCTCTAAGACGGACCAGCACCAATGGGGTCCAGTGCTCACTTTTTAAAAAAAATTTTTTTACTTATTTTTCCACATAACAACATATATGAAACAAGTGTTACAATTTTACAATTATGCAATCTCTGAGGTCACTGCCACCTCTTATAAACATTTTCCGATCTTTCTCTTATCACTAATGTGGCTGCTGCTAGTTTTCATGTTGAATGAACTATGTATGTTAGTTTGCCATTTTCCTTGACTAAGACTTTTATATTTTTTGTTGGCGCTTTCAGACAAATAACTCTCTGGTACTGTGGGTTAAATGGGATTATTTCATGTCTTGTCAGATAATTTATTACTGGTTCCCATTTTTGCTTGAATTTTGCATGTGATGTTGCGCTTTGTATTTGCACACTATGACTCAGGTCTGTTATTTTTGCCATTACAAACTGTTCCCATGTTTACTCATGACATGCTTTGAGAGTTGGAGTTTAGGTCCCTGTTCTGATCCTAAGCTTTGCCTGGTCTCTGCCCTTTTAGGTTATGTGGCAGTGCGTGGTTAGGGTGATGGGCTGTTGTTCCACCATGCCGATGTGCTTCTTTAACAAAGCATCAGTTCTGGGCAGTAACCACACATGCTTTGTCCAGCTTAGGTCTATCGGGGGTGAACTTTGGCACCCATTCTTTTAGGATAGGTGCAGCGTCTACAGCTGTAACAATGGGGTACTCCTCTCAAGACATTCAACTTTGGGCAGGTGGCGTTCAGCTGCCTATAAGTCATATGTTCAGATGTTTGTTTCCTCTCAATTGTATCATTTGGGCCAACTGTTGTTTTTCTTTTAGGTGCTGTTGTTCCCGCTGAGAGGAGATGGATTCTCATCCGTGGCCACAGTTTTGCGTTTAGGGCTGCTCTTCATGCTCAGAGAACTTCAGTCAGATCTCAGCTGGGGCTCAGCCAATGGGCTAGTACTGAATGATGGGGGCGCCGAGGCCTTCATTGGTCAGGCCTCATGCCTTTGTTGTTTCAGAAACCTCCCCAACAGCTGCCCAATGTGCTACTTATTCACCTTGGGCATAATGATCTGGTCATGGTGAAGGGTAAAGCCTTGGTGCTGCAGGCTATTGAGGATCTCCAGAACATTTGGGCCACGTGGCCCGATGTGTTTATAGTGTGGTTGGCAATTATTCTGCACAGGGTTTGGCATGATGCCTTGAACCCACTGGGGATTGATCGTGCATGCCATAAGGCTAATAGGGATATTAAGAAAGCATTGGATGCTGAATTGGGCCACTATTTACCCCACCCGCTGATCCGCCTTGAATGCCAGGACCTTTACCAGCATGACGGTATACATCTTTCCGAGAGGGGTAATGATATCTTCCTGGAAGATTTGTGGTGAGGGCTTCGGGAGGCCATGGACCTTCCAATGGGAGTATCAGCCTAAGCTGAGGCTTGACCTTGGCTGTGGCTGGAGTGATGCTGGTGAGTGATATGTGGCTAGGGGGATAACTAATTAACAGCCCCTGTATGGGGTAGGAGTCTGGCTGTTGGAGCCTTTGGGTTACGGGACCCGGGGAGAAGATAGCAGACTGCCTTTGGGAGTGCATGGCAGATTGCCACTTAAGTTCTTTGACTTGGTGGTTGGATCTCCAGGGCATTGCCTGTTGTGTGCCTGACCAGTATGAGCCACAGATGCTGGCTTAAGCTGGGGGCAGTTGGGTCCCCGTTATACAACTGGGGAAGGGTTATGTGACCCTTGGCCTGGTTTGTGCCACATGTCACCTTGGCCCTTGCCATTGGTTTTCAATTGTAAATTTAATAAAGTGGCCCATAGTTCATCCAATCATAGTGTCTGACTCTTCATTCTGAATATGGGGGCAATAGAACTTCCTAAAGTGTTGCAGACACAGCAAATGAAAGTGATGTCACAAGAGAAAGAGAGAGCTGGCAGGAATGGAAGGGAAACCTAACAAGAGCTCAGGCTTTTTTTCTGTGGAGAAAGAGATCAAAAGTTACATCACTCCTGTCCTGGGTCAGATGCTGTCCCCTTGCAACACTGATTTACACTGATTAGAATCTGAAGGCATACTCTCAATGAGAGTCCCAGTTGAATTCAGTGTGTTGGTATAGACAGACCTTCCTTTTAGGTCCTCCCTTCCACATTCTTCAGCACTGTAATTATCTGGGAAGGTTCTGAAAACACTGTATTTGGGATGAAGCTCCTGCTACAATTCAGTGAGGTACAAAATACTTACATTATTCTTTTGTTCTACAGAGTTTATATACTTTCTGTTGAGTCTGCTATGAGAACAATATCACACTTAATATCACCTTCACCTCCTTCTGCCTCTTTTCATCTTCATTTTCTTCTTCCCTTCTCTTTCTTTTTGGTCCAAATGTACTCCATTGTTCCCAGTATCCTTACTCTCCTCCACTGGGTACAAATCCATGAGTAACAGCAAACCACGAGTGATATGGGTGATGATGGATCAGCGGAAAATCCCTCACCAGTATGAAGAGTGCAGGATCTTATTTACCTCCTCTCCAGACAAAATTACTACGGCAGCTTTATGACATAAAAACAAGCTCAACTATTAATGATTCTTCACTTCGCAGGTGATTCTGGATTGGACACAGTTCCAAAATTTAGTATACTTCAACTTGTCCCACCCTTACATGACCAATTCAGGAGCAGGGTAGAGCCAGCTCCAGGTTTTTGTCATTGCTGTCCTAACACTTTCTTCAAAGTAAGACCCATTGAATAGATTTTAATATGATTCTAAGAAAGCCTGTTTAGGATTGCTGTTTGTGAGCCCTAGACAAGTCATGCAGTTTCCTCCTGTATATCTTCTCATAAATGGGAATATTTCCTTTCCTGAATAGTCTTGCTCTGATGATGCAATATGCTGGAGCACTTACTGTCCTCACTCCAAATCCATTTCCAAATTTGTCCTTCATGTTATTTTCCACTTCCACAACTTTTCTTTATTCTTAATGTAAAAAGAGACTAAATCAGATTAACAGATTAACAGCCCATTTAGTAACCTCTCTCTGACAGTTTGGGGGGGATTAGAACAGTGAACCCTATGGCAAAATGGAGATTAAGATAAATGTAAACTGTATGTTCAATTTCTACCACAACATATGAAAAGCTTTTACCAAAGTAGGCTAATATTAGCAACCAGTCCAGAGTTTTGGTTTGTTGGTACTCTATCATGGGCAAAGCCTCTCTTTGGGAGACTGCTGTTTTGGAGAATCATATCAAGCGCACAATGATAGAACACATATGGACACTGGAAAATCATTATACAACCCAACTGCTTCACTTTGAAGCTCCTTCTGTTTTTTCTTTTCCCCAGCCTTTTCTTCCTTCCTCTAACTTCTCTGGGAAGCCTTCCTCCCCCCGTTCACAATAAAGAAACAGGCTGTTGAGCAATGTCGTCTGTAAGATCAGCAGTGCCATTACACTACCTTTATGTTTATTTATTCATCTCATCTATATCTTGCTGTTTCCCCTAGAGGTTCAAAGTGGCATATATGAACCTGAACCTGTCTCTTAACACAATCCTTTTGTTTTCTTACTAAGGATTATAACACATTGAATACAGTTACAGTGCCTTGCATTTCTACAGTACATTATGCAAATACCTTTACCATCATGTTTGCGGACTGTTTATCAGTTTCTGCTAGACTAGAAACAGGGCAACTAGGATAACTAGAATGATGGAATAACAGAATGGATAACTGGAAGACTTGTGCAATTCTTTTTTTATTAATTACAATAGTGATGAAAATGGGGTGTTTCATAATAATGGTAATTAATATGAAAATAAAACAAATTCCCCATCTAAACAGCCTATAATAACAAAACCATGGTTTTCTTTTCTTTTGCTTTGGTTTTTTTTTCATTATTCCAGTCTCTGCCATTGCTTGGCTGCCCAGATCCTTACCCTCCTTCTGCCACCAAATTTCCTTGCCTCTGTCTCATACTACTATTCTTCACACTAAGTGGCTGCAGTGCTTTCTGTGTTACTGTTTGGAATATTTTTTTTCCAATTCTCCCATAGTGGTAGAAAGCACCATCAAGTGGCAGCTGGTTTGTGGCTACCTTGTAGGATTTTCAAGGCAAGAGACAAACAGAAGTGGCTTGCTATTGCCTGCCTCTGTGCAGCAACTCTGCACTTCCTTGGTGGTCTCCCATCCAAGTACTGACTGGGGCTGAGCCTGCTTAGCTTCCGAGATTTGATACAATCCAGCTAGCCTGGGCCATTCAGGATGGGTACCTTTCATTGCCTCAAAAGGGGAGGAGTTTTTTATTCTATCTGTCTAAAATTTGGTAGCATGGGTGTTCTAGAGGAATACTACAGTGTCTGTGAATATTATCCATTTGAGAAGGAAAGCCATGAAGGTCCAGACCCAAGAAAAGCTGTGTGTGTGTCTTCCATAGAAACCAAATGGAAATGGCAACAAAATATCATTACAAAAATGGAACAATAATGAACAAAACCAAACCTCACAAAGCAACTCATTAGCAAAACAGTACATTTTGGAATTAATAATAAAAATGAAAGAAATGATACAAACCGCTATGTACAACTGGGATTTAGTTGTTCCTTCAGTCCACGATATACCTTCTGTAATACTGAGAAATATATTCTGTAGCTTCCAACTAACTTGACCTTGTTCCAGATTATGAAGCATATCATTGCCTTAAGTTAGAGGGTAATAATAATAATAATACCTGATTAATGTAAATAATTCAAGCAATAAGCAACTCACGGTGTTTGATTAATGGGCTTTGCTCTGTTACACTCTTTATCTGTTGCCATATGTCTTCCTTGTAACATAGCCAAACAGGAAACAGGCAGAACTATTAGTGTGGCTTTATAATTCTTGAAGTGCTAAGCATGTAGGACAGCCATGCCAGTCAAATATTGCCCTATGCACTCTAACAGAACACGGACAATGCACTGGCAGCTTATAAAATTCTTACAGTGGTTATATGGACAGGCTAAGAAGCATGGCGAGCTAGCAAAGGAAATATTGTTTTCTAGAATGTTCCTCCATCATGATGCAAAAGCTACGATCACAGACTGACAGTCTGGAGATGTTTTAAACCTGACAACTTTGCCAGGGATTTCTCCCCATCTTGTTATTTATTTATTTATTGGTTTTATATCCTGCCTTTCCAATGTGGGCTCAGGGCAGTGAACAAAAGGTAAAAAGCCATACATTGACAATAAAAACATATAGGCGGATGCCATACATAGATACCAAAAACATAAATAATCGGATACCAATAAAACAGTTAAAACAGCGGTCAATAGAACCAATCACTATGCACTCTAGCAAGCACATTTCTTGCTGCTCCATAGCTGTGGTCTCATACCAGGGCCAGTCTACCTCATGATATCACTACAGTGGTGGTACAGTGGTGTTGTCTACATAACTTTTGCTGTGTACTATAAGTAGCTGTGTCTTCTGACCAGGGGTCTTTTCATAGAAAAAGAGCCGCAGGAGCTCATTAGCATAACTCATTAGCATATGTCACACCCCCTGACATCACCGGAAGTGTGTCAGAAGGCCACATCCCCTGACATCACTGGAAGTGTGTCAGAAGGCTAAGAAGGTATGGCTGGCTGGTGCAGGACGCAGCAAGACAAGGCAACCATCCAGCCAGCTGCTGTTTGGAGAGGTGTGATAGATGTTTGACAGGGCACTGTCCCATTTGCCTCCTCCCCCGGATCAATCCATGGCCTTCTGCCCCCATAAAAAAATGGCATAATTAGAAGATGTCCCCCCTCCCATACTTACAAAGCTATGGTAAGTGTAGGCTGTGATGCAAGATGTTCATTCAAACAAGAAGACAATCAGGACCAGATACTGAGGACATAAACAACAAAGTGAGACTCCAACAGGGGCAGGATAGCAAGTATACCTTTTCTGTTGGTCCTTTTACCTGGAGATGCCAGGGATTGAACCTGGGACCTTCTGCATGCCAAGCAGATGCTCTACCACTGAGACACAGCCCCTCTCCTATACACACACAGGGCCCAAGCATCATTTCTGTGAGCTTGGTACAAACATAACAGTTAAGACCCCTTGCATCAAGGAAAGGCCTACTGTGCTGGAAGGAGGGTGATACCATGCAAAGGATCCAGCCCTATCCATCTGCCCAGTACCACCTGCTCCTACTGACAGTGGCCCACCAAGGTCTCATACAGAAAAGGTTTCAAATTTTAATCTCTGCTGTTTTGATCGAGAAATACTTTTTCCATTTCTTTTTTCTTTGCATTGATTTTTCCCTTTAAACTATATACAAACCAGCCAACATGTACATGATACAAACCAATCTTCAGAAGTAACAGCCAAAAGCAGAGAACAAAAACTACTGACAGAAATATAAACAAACATAACAAGAAATGATAGAGAACATTTGCTAATTCCTAGTCTCAGGCAGAGAGAGGTCTTTCCCAACACCAGCTGTCTAAGATCCTTTTAACTGGAGATTCCACAAACTGAACCTGGAGCCCAGTACATACGAAGCAGGTGCCACTCTTAACCACGACACAAAACTGGCTCTGACTCTCTCGTATTGTGAGGATAAAATGGAGGAAGGTACAATGATGCTGTAAGCCTTCTGGGGGGGTCTCCATTTGGAAGAAATGTTCAGCGGTGGTTTGCCATTGCCTGTCTCTGAGTAGCAATCCTAGATTTCCTTTGTGGTCTCCTATCCAAGTACTAACCAGAGCTGACCTCAGCTAGCTCCTAAGATCTGATGAGACTGGGCTAGCCTTGGCTAACCATGTCAGGGTATTCTTACATAATAGCAGTGGCACTGCTTGCTGGGGGATATAGAGCACAATCCTAAACAAGTCTACTTAGAATCCCAGTGGGACTTATTACCAAGAGAGTGTTTTTAGGATTGCAGTGTTGGTCTGGTAGAGCAAGAAACAGAAAATAGAAGGGGGGAGATTTGGCCTCGGTCTAGGGCTGCCAGCCCATCACTGGCAGCCAACAGGAGACTTACATGGGGGAGGGGCTCACTGCTGACATCACTGCCCCTGCAGTGACATCACTTCCAATGCTTCTTCTAAGCTGTGGAGCCTTGTGAGCAAAAATTCTACTTTGTGAGCTACTGGCATTATACTTGTGAGCAAGAACATAAGAGCATAAGAACATAAGAGAAGCCAATATTGGATCAGGCCAATGGCCCATCTAGTCCAACATGCTGTCACACAGTGGCCAAAAATACCAGGTGACATCAGGAGGTCCAGCAGTGGGGCCAGGACACTAGAAGCTGTCCCACTGTTGCCCCTCCCAATCACCAAGAATATAGAGCATCACCTGCCCCAGACTGAGAGTTCCTATCTATACCCTGTGGCTAATAGCCACTTATGGACCTCTGCTCCATATGTATCTAATTCCCTCTTGAAGCCGTCTATGCTTGGAGCCACCACCACCTCCTGTGGCAGTGAATTCCATGTGTTAATCACTCTTTGGGTGAAGAAGTACTTCCTTTTATCCATTCTAACCCGACTGCTCAGCAATTTCATTGAGTGCCCACGAGTTCTTGTATTGTGAGAAAGGGAGAAAAGTACTTCTTTCTCGACCTGCTCTATTCCATGCATAATCTTATCAACCTCGATCATGTCACCCCTCAGTCATCATTTCTCCATGCTAAACAGTCCCAAGCACTTTAACCTCTCTTCATAGGGAAAGTGTTCCAACCATTTTATCATTCTAGTTGCCCTCTTCTGCACTTTTTCCAATGATATAATATCCTTTTTGAGGTGTGGTGACCAGAATTACACAGTATTCCAAATGAGGTCACACCATTGATTTATACAGGGGCATTATGATACTGGCTGATTTGTTTTCAATTCCCTTCCTAATAATCTCCAGCATATCATTGGCCTGTTTTATTGCAGTCGCACACTGTCTCGACATTTTCAGTGAGTTATCTACTACGACTCCAAGATCTTTCTCCTGGTCAGTCTCTGCCAGTTTGGATCCCATCAGTGTGTATTTATAGTTAGGATTTTTAGCTCCAGTGTGCATCACTTTGCACTTGGGCCACATTGAACCCAATCTGCCACGCTGATGTCCACTCGCCCACCCTCGACAGATCCCTTTGGAGTGCCTCACAATCCTCCCTGGTAATTAAAGTTAATCCAATTACCTTTGTCGCAGGCCAAATCCTGATGTTGCCTGATGGCTCTGGGATTCAGAGCTTCAGTGCCTCTAAATGTGGAGGCTCCCCTCAGTCACCATGGGCAGTAGCCACTGATATACTTATCCTCCAGGAATCTATCTAATCCCCTAATAAAGCTGTTTATTCCTGTGGCAGTGAATGCCACATTTTAATCACTCTCTGCACAAAGAGGTATTTCATTTTGTCTGTCCTGAACCTACTGCCCATCGGTTTCATTGGTTTCACCAGGTTTTTAATTTGGACCTTCATCAGGCTTCTTTCTTACCCTTGAGGTTCTTGATTACAGATATTGGGTGAAGTTTGTTTTCCCCTCCCTGTGTGTTACAGACAATATGATTTTCCTGAAACTTTAATTTTTTTTTTTACATTTATCACTACTGAAGAAGCTTTTTTGGCCCTGAAGTAGCTTGGGGGGTTGGGATCTGGAAAGTGTGGCATTTAACAGGAACAACAAAGAAGCACCATTTCCTACTCTATTCGGATTGCACAAATGTGTTCCTGAAATAAAAGCTGTGGATTAATCCTAAGTGTTGGTTGGAAATCACGCCCAGGGATATAGACATAGCCCTGACTGAACAGCAGACCAAGAGACCGCCAAGAGAGGCTGATTCCCCACGGAAAGGAGTCTCTCAAGCTGTCTCCCAATCCAGCATCTCTGGCACCCCGCCTCTGAGATGAGATCCACAGGGCATCCAGCGAGCAGGCAGGCCCCCCCCCCATCATCCCGCCAAGTCCATGGAAAATAGTTCCCTTTGATCCTGATGCTGCGCAGCTGGCACCGCCTCCAACCAAACTGCAAGGAAACTGCACAGAACTGTGCCCCCTGCATAAAGGCGAAACCCTAAAAAGAGTACTGGGCAAGGGGGAATGCCTGTACTCTACAAACACACGAAGCTGCCTTCCACTGAATCAGCCCATCAGTCTACCAAGGTCAGTAATGCCTATTCAGAAGAAGAAAAAGAGACTGGATTTATACCCTGCCCTTCACTCATGAGTCTCAGAGCGGCTTACAAACTCCTTTCCCGTCCCCTCCCCACAACAGACACCCTGTGAGGTAGGTAGGGCTGAGAGAACTCTGACAGAAACTGCTCTTTTTAAGAACAGCTCTGACAGAACTATGGCTCGCCCAAGGTCATCCAGCAGCTGCGAGTGGAGGAGTGGGGAATCAAACCTGGTTCTTCTAGATTAGAGTCCACACACTTAACCACTACACCAAACTGGCAGATTAGAGTCTGCGCACTTAACCACTGCACCAAACCACTATGCCTCTCAGACAGGCAGGGGGCTCTCCAAGGCCTCAGGCTCTTTCCCATCACCTTCTGCCTGGTCCTTCTCATTGCAAGCAATTTGGCTACTGCATAAATTAGATTGCCCTGGAGCCATCCCTCCTGAGCTAAGACAAAAATGTGTGAGCCAGAGGCTAAAAAACTGTGAACTAGCTCCCACTAACTCAGCTTAGAGGGAACACTGATTCACTTCTAGATCACACTGGAAGTTATGTCAGCATATCATTGCTGCTGCTGATTCCCTGCATTTGCTCTCCACAGGCCCAGCAAATGACAGCAAGGGAAGAGGCTGTTGGTGGGAGGACCCCTGCCAAACTGGGAGACATAGGAGCCCTACTTGGGCCTGGTCTATGTTACTTACAGTGGAGAATAACATTTTTATGAGTTCACTGGTCTTGGAAGGCTGTAACTCTTAGACTGTAAGGTCCTTTCCACATCCAAATAAACCAGGGCAACAGCATGTGGAAACTGGGCTGACCACTGAAGGGAAGTAATGTAATATAGAATGGGGGGGGGGATGTAATAAAAAGAAGGCTGAACTCTATTTTAGTGCAAACAGGGAAAAAAGAAGGTTGAATTCAATTTTAGTGCAGAATTGCGTGAAGGACATCACTGTGAACATGGATTAAAAGGAGTGCACAGAAAGGGCCATTGTGATGCAGCAGTTGTTTTGTCTAAGATATACAGTACACTTAGTTTGCCACTTCAATTGTAGACAGTCACTTGATGCAACAAC
This sequence comes from Gekko gecko, assembly GCA_029375565.1. Taxonomy (NCBI): domain Eukaryota; kingdom Metazoa; phylum Chordata; class Lepidosauria; order Squamata; family Gekkonidae; genus Gekko; species Gekko gecko. Next base: position 127,768,938 of record JAPDNY010000005.1, read on the forward strand.
AGTCTTTTCCTCAAGGTTGTTTCTTGGTCACACTGAAGGGGGAGGGGGCTAGAATTCAATGCTCTTGGGAACTGGCTTTTAAAGTTATGTAAAAATGGTCCACTCTTTGAAGTCCACAGTGCTTATTTTCCCTGGGTTATACTGTTGGCTTTCCACTGGGTTTCCAGGCAAAAAGGGTTTGATAAAAAAAGGTTGAAGGATTCTTGAATTTTTTTTCATGCTAGGTAATCTTCAGAAGTATTAATTGAAAACAGGTTGGAATGCATCTTTTTAAAAAGTATGAGTAGGTGGTAGATGTTCATTCTGCAGGAAATATAGAGGCTGATGATGTATATATAATTTAACTTTAAGAAAAGACAGTGCTTTCTAAACTATTATTAAATGCCAAAGACAGAACTATATGTCTTCAAAGTACTGAGCATTTGCACTCACTCTTCAGTTATGTCTTTCTGTGTAAACAGTATGTTACCTAGCCTTATCAATGCTCCCCCTAAGCTATGGAGTCTTCTGAGCAAAAATTCTACTTTGTGAGCTGCTGGCATTAAAGTTGTGAGTGAGCAATTTGGCTGCTGCATAAATTGGTTTGCTGTGCTGACCACACACATGCTTCCTGTGCTAAGACAAAAATCTGTGAGCTGGAGGCTAAAAATCTGTGAGCTAGCACACACTAACTCAGCTTATAGGGAACACTGAATCTTATATTGACTACATTTCTGTCCTCCAAGGAGCTCAGTGTGGCATACATCAGTCTCCCTCCTCCATTTTATCCTCACAGCAACCCTGTTAGGCTGAGAGAGAAGGATTGCCCCAAGGTCACTCAGCAAGCTTCCAGGGCAGAATGGGGATTCATACCTGGGTCTCCTAGATCCTAGTCAAACACCTTAACCATGGGAAAAAAATCTGTACCTTGGTCTATCCACTCAAAATAGTGACATTGTGTAACAGGAGTACTGTGGGCAGCATGCACTTCTGTTGGTGGATGTCTAGTACATATGCTTGTAATGTCTGCAAAGGTCTATTCTCATATTTCATTCTCTAGGAACCCTTCTGTATCTGGTTTGGCAGAAAACTTTTTGAGCCTGTATTTTGCTTTTCTTTTGTTTAATATGCAGATGTCTGTCTTAGGAAGATGCTTCTGCATCTCCAGAACACAAAATAACTTGTCACCTTCATAACTTTCCAAATTATTTCCCCCCGATGCATGCTCTTTTGCTAACAGTTGGAATAAGGATAGAAACAGTTATTATTTACATGTCTTATTCGTGCTTCAGAGGGACAGTCAAATGTTTTTCCAGCAAACTTTTCATAAAGAGAATCTCCAGCTGGGTTTGTAAGAATAATTGCCTACTTTCCCTAGGTGGCCATTCCTTTCCATCATTCCCTTTTAGTTTCCTTTGAAACTACTTCATAGTTATTTGCATGTAAATTCCCCCCTCTGTACCAATCCACAGAGTAGCACTAGATGTTTGCATTGTAAAATCTAAACTAGTATTATGAGCTGGAAATATAGTGAGTAGTGAGCTTGGCCTTGGGACAGAAAAATGCTGGAGGAATTGTACTAGAACTAAAAGGTGCAGGGACCTCAAAATCTTATTTCCCCCTCTTGATTATCTATGTGCCATCACAAGGAAGGGCAGCATTTACGTAATCTAGTTTAGAGAGTGTAAAATCAATCTGTGGAACAGAAGCTTGAAATGCCAGCTTCAGAACTCCTCCTGAAATACAGGTAGAACTTTTCAGTTACCTTGACCTCTTATTGCCTCCATTCTTCAACCTGTTTCCAATTAAAAAGCCATCAGGTATTTTCCATTTATACAGTTTGACTCAAAATGTCACAGGCATCTGTGTGGCATGTGCAATATAATTGAGCTCTGCGATGCAAGTCATCTGCAATTTTGTGATGGCTGTTCACCTGCTCTGTTCACCTTCATTCACTGGGCCTTGGAGCACCTAAGCAGCAGCCCCTTCAGCCATACAGTTAAAGAGAAGTACTACTGAAGTCAATACAACAAGTTAGTTATGACCAATGTAAGTCTCATGGACCCCAAGGGAACTTGGATGAAACTAATGTTGGTTGGATGGAGCCTTCAGTTTTTGTATACATTGTCAGTAACCTCCTTCCAATTATGCTATCTGGAATTTTTAGAATTCTCTTACATAAAACAATTCAATAAAACACAGTAGAAACCTGAGCACTTTTTCTAATACCATAAAAGGGTATCAAATCAAATTAAAACATTTTCTAAAACCATTCTCAACACTCACCATCAGAGGGTCTCCTGAAAGGATAAGGTGAATATATATCACTTTGAAAAGGCCAGAAGCCTCCAACTCCATCAGAAAGACAGACCTACATACAGGGATGAATTAATCACTAAATTCATCAAACTGAACTTACACAATGAGCACTTACTATTGAGCACCAACCAAGATATTCACAAAGTACTTTGGGACCTTGGCCTGACACTGTTGCTCTACTGGGGATTGTGGATCCAATATCTTGGTCCCCCACATCAAGGGTGACTTGGGTGAACTTGGGAAGCAATAAGTGTGTGTGGCACATATGTTAACCAAATTGCTCTATTATTTAATAAAGATGGGGAATTATAATTATTAATACGCAATTGGCTTATCTATAGGACCTGACCTTTGTATACCAGAGTTAGAATTCCCAAGCACCCAGGAACAGACACAGAAATTGGGTGGCCAAAATAATGATTTCTTTACTAAATATTCTCAGACATACACACAATATTCACACAATATAGCACTAAGGAAGCAGAGGTGATTGATGGGTTATAGAGGGGTGATACAACCTGTTCAGATGTGCAGAGGTCCATGGATTCTGGCCTAAACTCAGAGAGTTCAGGGGTGGCCTGCCATTTTGGATCATGGCAGAAAACACGCAGTCTAAGGCCATCTGTGTGCTGGGATATAGGCACTGGCAAAGAATGCAGGCCAATGGGTGGCCCTGGGGGCTGGCCTCAGGTGAGAACAATAGATTGCCTGGACCAATGATGGGTCCCAGGGGTGTGTGATGCCAGTAGGGGCAGACCTTAGGTATGACCAATGAGCTTCCAGAGAGGCAGGGTCTGGATTTAACAATAGAAGCCAGGTGTTGGGTGGCTAGTTAAATGGATTATCTGACTCACTAATGGTCCTGGCCTGGGGTAGACAAAAGGTGGGAGCCGTCCCTGATTAGCGTCAGGAAGGATTGCTAAACATTTGAAATATTGATTGGTTTATCCCAGTATCTTGAGGGACAGAGGCAAGAAAGACAAAGAATTTACACTTAGGACACAAAAGGCTGGGTGAGGTGCTGGAGAGTGCCAGGTGGCTTCTAAAGACTTACCTCTGGAACTCATTGTTATTCCATAAACATAATCTCTGCTGGGTGGAGGGGGAAGACTGGAGGCTTGCTCTGAGGTCACCTTATGAAACCTGAATATGAAATCTTTTTGCAGACCACTTGCAGCCCGACTCTGTGGTCAAGCTGAGAGCGCCTGGCTTTTTTGGACTTCAGGTTAGAAAGTAGGGCACCCCTGTTTTGGGGCTACCCAAGAATAAAAGGCAGTGCCTCTGGCAACACATACTTTATTCCCTGTATATTGCCTATTTTTTTTTCTCATGCTGCAACAATATTGGCAGAGATGCTCCAGGGGAATGGAAAGGTTTAAGCAAGGGCTCACAGCCTGGTGCGACTTGCTGATGTGTTCTCCAATGATGTCATACTTAGAACCTTTCTTTTGCATATCTTCAGAATATCTATTGTCTCATAATTGAGGGAATGAGTAGCCATAAGACATACATTCCAAAATTGTATGGAGGACTGAAAACAAATGGTATGGTGATTTCATCCTGGAATGGTTATGCAAAGTAAGTTCATGGGTTGCACATGCACAACCTTCCATGCAAACTGGCTGAGTAGCATTCATCCAGTCATGCAGTTCTGAAGACTTAGTGGCACCTGAGTCTTCAAAAGAAGGTGGAGTGATTTCCACTGATTCCCCCTTCTACTGCAGATCTCCACTTCTCCCCTCAAAATTGTTACTGATGACCCTCAGGAACAAAATGGAGATAGGTCAGTGACCTGCAGCAGGGGGAAAGTCCATGGATGGCTGGACACACCTAACTTCATTTATGACTGCTCTCTGTTATTCATCAAGTCATTCGATTATAACGTATCAGTTTTGAGAAACAAACGCTAACATATCTCTCAATCCAGTCTCTTATGGGAGGCTGCTGCTGCCCATATATAGTTCAGGCAAGCATACTTCAGTCATTCATTTATTTAGGAGGTAATCTGTTATGTCCTGAGCTTGGATTGCATCCTCATAGACACGCTGGTATCCTAAATGGCTATGCCTGATTGGCTACTCTATGTAGCGGGCCAATCGGAACAAGGATTGTGCTGGAGGGAAGCAAAGTGATTGGATGTTATCTCTGAATGACTATTGGTTGTTAACCTGACTATGGGCGTGGCTATGCTAGCCAGCACAGTTTAAATAAGAGCCTGTTGCTCTATGCGTTCGTTGTCTGTTCTGAGCTGTTCTGAGTTGCTGAATCACTATTAAAGCTGAATCACTTTTGTTGAGAACTGCCTACATGTCATACTTATCATAATCAGAAGAGATGCTTTGGAAAATGCTCTTTGAAATTAACTGGAGAGAGTTATTATTAATCGCCGGCTAAATGGTGGCAAGGCAAAACAGGCTGTATAGAAGACAGCAAATTTTGGTGGAAAAGTAGTTGCTCAAGGAACCAATATGGGTATTATTCTTGATTGGTCCCAGAATCAAAATGGATGAGAATGGGGAGAAAGAAAGACAAACCAACTGAAGGCTTGTTAGTGACAACACAGTAGATGAGATATGAACACATGCTGCCTTATACTGAATCAGACCCTTGGTCCAGCAGCTCTCCAGGGTCTCAGGCTGAGGTCTTTCACATAACCACCTACTTGGCCCTTTTAACTGGAGATGCCGGTGATTGAACCTGGAACCTTCTGCATGCCAAGCAGATGTTCTGCCAGTGAGTCACAGTCCCTCCTGTCAACAACCAAACATTTGGAATCAAAGGCAGCAATATCATTTCTGGCACAATTTTATATGCTTAGCAGGGATGAACTTGGCCCATTCCTTTAAAAAAATAAATGCCACCATAAAAGCAAAGGCCTTGTAATACAAGCAATCCTTTTGTGGCTAGTGAAAAGGCCTCATCCATCAGAACAGCGCACTGACCTTTCTGATGCTGAAACAGTTTTTATTTTACTTTAATACTATACTGTTTGATGAGATTATGGCCATGAGAGTGCCCATCCTGGCCACTTCTGTGGCATTTTTGAGAACCATTTATCTTCCATCTAAGCCTGGTTCATTAATCATACAACTTCACTTGGGAGCTCTAGGCAGTGTGGGAAACAATGGGAATATCCAGCCTCAAAAATGTTTTGGATTGAACAATGACGATGCCATTAGCTTTCTGTAGGAGGTAAAGGGTAGCACTTTTCATCAAAGACTTCCATGGATTTAGGTGGATGTAACTGTATTTGGAATTGCTAGGCTTGCCAAGCCCCCGCTGAGGGCGGGGGAAACCCCGATTTGAAAGCCCCTTACCCGCTTTTTAAAAATTCCAGCCTGGGGGAAAAAATGGCGGCCAGAAATTGCCGCTCTAGCACTTAAGTCCTCCAAGTCTATGGTTATAAAAACCATAGAGATGAGGGCTAGAGTGTGTTCCCTCTAGTGTGCTCCGCCTGGAGCACAGTTCTGGCTGATTTTCGAGCAGCCCCTCCCTCCTCAGAAGCTCTGCTCCACTCAGGTACAGTGAAATTTCCCTCCTTCTTGCCTCTGGTATTGCAGCTCTTTCCTTCTGCAGCCTCTCCGATATCCTGCTTGAGTGGTGGTGAGAAATCCCTCTTTTTTATGTCTTAGGAGTCAAGCAGTAGCTTCCCTATAGTGTGTGTGGGGTGGGGTGGGGTGGGGTGGGGGGTCAGAGTCCTCTACCCAAAAGCCTTGCTTCTTCTTTTGTGTTGTAAATGTGGAAATCCTTGGAGATGGAGAACAGCTCTTCCTATGGCCAGTCCCCCTTCCCTTTTATTTTGAACGCCAAAGAAGAAAGGAAGGTGGAGTGTGTTTGTGGACAGAGAGAGAAAGAGAAAGGAGTAGAAAAAATTGAATTAAAAACAATAATCAGGCTTCTTACTATTTGCAGTACAAATTGTTGAATGTGGCTTCCATTTTCCCCTCCCCTCGCCTTCGTCTCTCCTGACTCCCCCCCCCAGTCCTTTTTGGATTTCTCCAGCTTTTCCACTCATTGTTTCTACTTAACTTTTATTTTTAAAAAGAAAGGAACCCCCCCCCTTTCTGACTGCTCACGACAGAAAGCTGAGCTAGTGAGTTTCTCTGGAGATGTACTGAAAGGAAGGACAGGATTGCCCTTTGGAAACAATGGGAAACACTTGAAGGCCCGTTGGAAATAATGGGAGCCAGGAATGCCTATTGCCTTGTATGGCCTCCATTAAAATACATTACAGTACAAGCAGAGTTGCAATAAAAATGCAGAATGGATTTTCCATTAGGGTCTCTGGGCCCAAATGCACTACTCTGGGAATGGAATGAGAGACCACAGAGTGGAATGACAACCCCAGGGTGCAGCAGTAATGTTCTGGGACTGGGATGAGAGACTATGGAGTGGAATGACAGCCCCAGGGTGTAGCAGGAGTTGGAAGAATCTGGCCCCCACCTTACAGGATTGTTACTATAGGACTGAAGGTATGCTGTGGCCATCTATTCCTGGCTGGCTCCTGCAGCAGACATTTTGTGTCTGCATCCAGCATACTGTGTCAGAATTACAAAGATGCCACAGACTCAAAAAGGTTGGAGACCCCCAAGCTAGACTACAGGTTGGGATATTTCACAGAGACTATGGAAGGGGTTCTCTGGGTCAGTGGTCAACAGAGTAGGCAATAGTGTGCAAAGAAATCTGGGAGAGTGTGACACGGAAAGGGAACATGGAGGTAAGGAAGGCAGCAGAACTGGACACTGGAACTGGTAGAGGGACAAGGGCAAGATTTATAATTGACAATGGAGGAGGTGGCTCACATCAACCTCATGAATTTGTAAGGAAACAAAGAAGCTGAGATGGAGCTGATCTGGTGATAGCTACACACATTCCAGAAATACCCGAGCCAATTCCAGGTTTTATGGATAAACATATGGAGCAGAGATCTATCAGTGGCTATTAACCAGAAGGTATAGAGAGGAACTTTCAGGCTGGGGCAAGTGATGCTCTGTATTCTTGGTGCTCGGGGGGGGGGTGCAGCAGTGGGAGAGCTTCTAGTGTCCCGGCCCCACTGCTGGACCTCCTGATGGCCCCTGGTGTTTCTGGCCACTGTGTGACAGAGTGTTGGACTGGATGGGCCATTGGCCTCATCCATCAAGGGCTTCTCTTCAGCTCACACACACAATGCACACAAAGCATGGTCTCTCTACCATCAGTCCATCAATGTCAGCATTGTCTACTCTGACTGGCAGTGATTCTCCAGGGTTTTAGGTAGAGGATTTTGGCAGAGTATTCAGCCTTCAGTTCTTAGACCATTCTGTTGTGTATTTTGCATAGTGTGAAGGAATGTTGTCTGGTGATCTTTTTCTAGGACCTAGCACACATACTTTTTGTTTTCATTATAATACATATAGTCTCATTTGGTCAGAATTAAGCACATTGAATCCTATTGATTTCAGTGTAATGTTTCAGTGTGTGCTTATCTTTCCTACTGAAAAAAGTGAAAAGGGCTTCACTTTTGACATGTGCTGTTTGCTTGTTTTTCCTTCTGATTGTTAAATGTTTAAAGCATTTTATGTTTCTTAAAGCTTTTTGTTATTTTTGCCCTGGAAGGAGGCCTAAAAGCCTATTGGTAATGTAACATAGGGGAAAAGGTGGGGTGGGAATTGATATATGACACTGAATTTAAATTTTATTTTTTGAAAGAAGGTTACTTCAGAGGGGGAGGTGGGTATGGGGGAGTGCCTGGAAAGTGACATCACAGGAAGGTGAAGTTTCCGTGCAGTGTACTGGAAGTGACACCATTGGAAGGGGAAGTGACATCACTTGCCATTTGACCTGGAAATGACATCACAGGAAGTGACATCACAAAAGTCTCCTGGCTCCACCCCCAAAGTCTCCTGGCTCCACCCCCAAAGTTCTCAGATATTTCTGGATTTGGACTTGGCAACCCTAGGAATTGCACTGTTAGATTAGGAAAATGGTGAGGGCAAAAACAGTAAGCCCATCCCCACCACAGCCTCACTCAGTCTACTGTTGCCAGCCCTGGGGTCAGAAATACACGGAGATCTGAGGATGGAGCCTGGAAGAGCGAGGTTCGGAGAGTGGAGGGGCTTCAGTAATGCCATGTAGGCTACCTTCCAAAGCAGCCATTTTCTCCAGGAGAAGTGGAACAAATATTTTAAATAAATAATAAATAAGCAATTAATGTAGTCTGGAGATCAGTGTAATGCTAGAAGATCTTCATCCCCCTCCCCCCCAGATGTTAGCCACTCTACGTCCACTTGAATTTTACTCCCTTACACCACCATTTGATTGCTTAACTTTTTAAAAATGGGAACAAATCCACATCAGTCCAAATATTTTTATCTTAACTAGGACATAGACTGGAGATTTCAGTGCTTTGTTATGATCTCCCACCATTATATCTAGTATGGCCCTCCAGTCTGGAAGTGATTGGATAAGTAGTTTCCAGAAGCAGGCCCTCTCTTCTTGCATCATGCTGCAGGTGAAACAGTAAGAGTACAGCACTGAGAAATATCTTTCTATCAACATGATGCCAGGAGGCACTTTATTGTAATGAAAGAAGCACTATCAAAACAATAATCAACTTAAGCCCAGAATTTCTCCCCTTGAGAAGGTGGGAGTTCTCAGCATTTAGTGATTATAGAAACTTGATATATGACAACCAAGTAATCCCATATAGTGATATTTTGGAATGTCTAGAGCCTGGTGTTTCAGTATTTGACTATCTCCAAGTCAGAGGCTACCTATGTGAATTGATACCAAAAAATAGTATTTTAAGACCTATAACAGAGTTTGAGGAACTGCTACTAGCAGATGGTAAAAGCTTTATTTCCAGTATGTATTCTAGTTTATTGATAATTACACCCAAACCTGATCAAAATTTCCATATTAGGTGACAAAAACCTAACAACTTAGATGACTCAAAATGGAAATTTATCATCACCCATGGCACTACCTTTACAATTTGCCTCTCCTTTAGAGAAAACTTGTTGAAAATGATTTACAGGTAGCATTTAACTCCTTTAAGGCTGGCAAAGATCTATCAGACTGGTACCAGCTGTGACAGACCAGGCCTGCTTGATTTGCAGACCCTGTTCTGCCCACTCTCTCCATTGGGTTACCAACTTCTGGAAGGAGTTACTCCTCTTCCTTTCACTAGGGTATTCACTACCACCACCTGTCCATTTTAGGGGGGCTGAATGAGAGGAACAGGAGTCTAAATGCCCCTTCCTAGATCTGAGACCTGGCCTCAAGATCTGCTACCCAGTGCCTGGTTACCATAGAGACAAAATGCAGCTTTGGGTTTCCCCTGGAGGGTTGGCCACTTGCATTCTGACCTCTTCCCCCCCCCTTGGGGCTCCCTAGCACAGGGGTGGCCAAACTGCAGCTCAGGAGTCCCATGCTGCTCTTTCACAAACATTGTGTGGCTCTTGGCAGGGTGCCTGGGGAAACAAAGGGGAAGCATGATTCCCTGACTGGTCTTCCTTTCCCCAGCCAGTGTCCCCCTCTCTGGGTAAACCTGAAGTGGGGGGAGAGCAGAGAAAGAAATCAAATTTAACTTTAAATGCAATCTCGAAGCCTCACCCCTGCTGGCTGGCTTGGAGAAGGCATTTGCCTCTTTAAATACCTTCTCCAAGCCAAGTCAACTGGTGTTGGGGGCTTGGAGGATGCATTTATAGTTAAAGTTGCTTTCTTTCCACCTCTCCCTCCCCCCATCTATTTGCTTTCTTTGTTTTTCTCTCTTTTTCTGTCTTTCTTTTCACCTCTCTTTCTCTCAGACAAATAAATATCATTAGCAAAGAAATAAATATTATTGGACAAATAAATATCAGTATCAGTATCTTCTTACCCCTTTTGTTTTTATTTTTGGCAGTCTCATTTAACATTAATAAAAAGCAAATTTGCATGTTTTCCAGTAAAAAATGTGTGTGTGATATTTGTTTATATCTTGCAGCTCATAAACTTCTGATGTTCATTCTCTGTTGCTCTTATGTTAAGCAAGTTTGGCCATCCCTGCAGTAGTATGTCCAACAGTGGTTGGGGAGCTATGTGGTACAAAGAACCACCACCAGTATCAAAGAGTAAAATATTTCTTTAAAAAGAAAATGCTTATAAGCATGCTTTAGCACCACACCCAAATCAGCACTTGGAAGGACAAAAAAAGGTGTTTATAAACACATCCTCTTTCCCTCTCCTCTAAATATACCCTAACTGATGTTAACAATAGCGTAAGCAGCTAGAAAATTACAAATTCTCTAAAGCTCTTTCATTACCTTCCGGCTCCCTGCAGGCTTTCCCCAGACTGGATAGTCAAAGATGGCTGCTGGCCCGCAGAGCAGAGCTCAGCAGTCTGTTCTCTCCCAAGGACCAGCACCAAGAGACCCTTACTCCTCTGAGCAAGCACTTTTATTAAACCTGTGTCTCCACCCATTTTACATCACTCTCTCCACTTCTTTTGACCTTGTCCTTGCTGCATCAGTTCAGAAAACTGAGCCAAGACAACTACTAAGCTTCCATCTGGCTCCTCAGTTCCTCCTTTTCCTGTCACACTCTGCACTGACATTTCCCTGTCCAGATTAGCTTTTCACCTGTTTACATGAACGTCCCTGGTAATTTCCCCTAATCTTTCCACAGAAACAGTCCCCTTGGCATTGCCTAGTCAGTCCAACCACACATGAGGCCCTCCCCTTGCAGGTAGCAGCTTGCAAGTGCATGAAGACCGAAAAACTATCACCCTGTCACCAAGCTCAGAAGTCAAAGACCTGGCTGCCATCATGCCAGCTGCTCTGATTCCTTATGGCTTTAGCGTGATTCTCTCCAGCAACATTCACCATCTTCATTTGCTCTTTAAAATTCAAAACACAGTCAATTGCTGTCTCCTTAACCTCAGGAAACTTCTTTCCACTTGTCCATTCCAAAGTCCAGCAGCCCCCCACCAGTCTTCCCAAACTTTTCCAGAATTGGAGGAGATTGCACAGGTGCCCTCATTTTGCACACACTCTCACCCACTCTCTTGCAAGACACAGCAGACTCATACCAATTCCTCATCCCTTGTGCCAACCGGGGCCAGTAAGAATCCAACTGAAACCTCAGCCTAGGCCCGATGAGTCCCAGCTGCCCTGCACACAGAATGTCCTTTGCCAGCTCCCCAACACTTTCCCTGCCCAACTCCAGGACCACCAGTTGTATATCTGCTTCCCAGGACTCCTGCCTGTCCTGCTTTCAAACAACTTGCTTTGAGAGGGTCTCAGAAAATCCCACTTCCTGATCCACACTTCCTTGGTGAACTGGTTCCAACCTAAGGTCACTCTGGACCTCCTCCAGGATCCACTTCCATTCCCCCAAGCACTCAGCTGTGTGCTCCTCTGAGCCCACTCTAGCCTTGCTGCTCTCAGAAACTCCTATGAAATCCCCACTCTCTACCTCTGTCTCTTCAGCATGCATGTCCCTGAAGCTAGACAGATTCTCTTCCTCACTAGGAAAATCCCATAGCCTCTTGCTACACCTTACCCCCTACTGGGACCTCCCTCTCTTTGGGTTTGAGGTGGGCTGGCCTTCTCCTTCCTGGGTGATATGGCTCCCCCTCTTCTCCTGAAGAAATCTGAGACATTTCCTTCCCTTTGGTTGGTGAAGATCTTCACAGAGACCTTTTCCTTTCCTCACCCACCTTCTAGGGCTTGACTGCATGTTACCACATCCACAGAATACAAAAGGAGATCTCAAAGGTTGGACAGGTTCTCCATAACTCCCATTTTTGTGAGGCCTACCATCCCTCTCCATTCCACAGACATCCAGGCCACAGGAATAGTCATAGGCAACCAAGTAACTTCCTGAATTCTGAATATCATACTGGGCAAAGCATCCTTTTCTGACACCAGATCCGCCTCCTTCACTGACACCTTCACTGACACCAGAGGAGCCCAGGGCTATTTTTGGGCAGGAACACACAGGAACGGCGTTCTGGCTGGCTCCCAAGTTGGCCACACCCAGCAAGAACTCAATAGCATAATAGGCCACACCCAACAGCAGAAACACATTAGGATTAGCTACAATTAGGGGTGTGTGGCCTAACATGCAAAGGAGATCCTGCTACAAAAAAAGCCCTGAGTTTTGACAACAAACAAGGTGAACAGAATAAGAAGCAAAAGGTGGGTGTGGCTGGATGACCACACTTCTAGTAATATGGGGGTGTGGCCTAATATGCTAATGATTTTCTGCTCTTGGTTGTGGCCTGTTATGCTAATGAGTTCCTGCTAGAGCCCATGTCAGTGAATCCCCAAACAACTTGGTCTCTCAGCCCCACTGGCTCTCAGTAGTGTACCTAAGTCTCTGCTGGATTTTTGGTGACAAAGTGGCACACATGGTCAGCTACAAACACATTTTCCTCTTTCACCTTTTGGGTAGCTGGTGTGTTTGTGGAGTGGGTTTGGAGGTCTCTACTGGTAACTGGGGACAGGCAGCCCTCAAGTGGTCTATCCCTCCACAGTTATAGCATTTCTTAACCTGGGGCTGGTTCCAGTTAGCCAAATCAGGGGCTTTCTTAACCTCTGCCTGGGCAGAAGCCCCCTCCCTTTTTGGTGGAGAATCTCCTTTCCCACCTTTGGGATCCCTTCTGTTGTTTCCTTTCCAACTGGGAAGTCCTTCTGTCCAACCCCTCCTGGTTTAGCACCAGCTGATCTGCAATTTCTGATGCCTCAGGGGCATCTTTCCGAAAGTGGTCAGCCCCCAGTTTGAACTGTTTAAAAATTGTGGGTTTGAAATCTTTAAAAGTTACTCCTCCCTGGGCATGCTGTTGTAGATAGCAGCTAGCTCCCCAGTTAGGGTGATACAAAGGTAGGACATGTAGTCTGTCTCTGCAATCCCTCACTGCATAGCTGCTTTTTCAGAACTGGAAAGATATACTGAGGGGATCTTTCCCCCTCCCCATATGGAACAAACTCTTTGGGGGTAACTTTTATTTTCCTGCTTTGCTCGGCCTGCAGCCACATCATCTCGAGGTTGAGTCTCTGCTCCTCCTCTTTCACCTTTCCCCTCCTCTCCTGCAGCTTTTGCCTGCAGGCTTCTCTCTCCTTCTTCCACGACTCCTCCAGCTTTTTTCAGTTCCTGCATCTCCCATTCCTGGTCTCTCCTCTTCTGCCTGAAAACACTTTCTCCAGTTCTAGCCACTTGAGCCTGATTTTGTCCTGCTGGCTGGGGAAATGCAGCTGCAGCTGTACCTGTGGACTTGCCTGCGTTTAGCAGGAGAGCCTTTATTTCATCTGCTGTATGTGCTGCTTCTGGCATTCTTCCTGCAGCTTTTCCTTTGTCATCTTAAGAATTCTCAATACCTCCTCTGGCTCCATCCTGACTAGTCTGCCCTTTCCCTTCTCCAGCAGACCCAAAAATAAAACAAAACCTCCATTGCTCTCTCTGTGTGGGTGTGGGTGCCAAATTCAAACTGCCTGGCCAATCAAGTTCTCTGTTTGTCCTTTCTCTTGACAGACCACTCATCCCGGCAATGACTGCAACCGAGGAAGAACACCAAACCTCAAAGGTGGTCTTGAGAGACGAGGAGTACATCATAAAGACAGAACATTTTTTCTTGATGCACCACTGTGGGTGCAGATTTCCTTGCAGGAAGGGCAGACTGTTAGGGTAGACTCACTTCTGTGTGTCAGTGCTAATGGCACCAAGTGCTGTCTTGCTCAATGCCTTTGGGGTCCTGCTGTAGTGCTCTGAGGAGTCTTGTTAGGGCAGTCAGCCACATTGTTGTCTCTTTGACTGGTGTCTCCTTCCCTATGCAGGATATCAAGGCTTCTGTTAGAGAACTCCTTCCCTTCCTTGATCTCATGGAGAGTAGTAATTCTTTCCTCCAGGCTTTGAACCTTCTCTGTCAAGAGAAGAGTTCTGTCACATGTGGTGGACATGCCTACTTGCTTCCAGTTATTGGAAACAAGTGGTGAAAATTATATCAATCAGGTTGGAAGAACAAATCCCCTATAAACCAGAGACACTGCTGCCAAATTACCTACCTGATATTCCTGGAGATCAGTAAATGGTTGCCTTCTGTATGATTACTGCTGCCAGGCTGTTTTTTACCAGGCAATGGAAACAAACAAAAAATATCCCTAACTTACAAGACTGGTAGTTGAAAATAAAGGAGATTGACACTTTAGTGAAAGTAACTGCTTATCAGAAAAATAAAGATACTCATAGAGTCGACCTTCTGTGGTCAAGAGTGATACAAAGAATGGAACTACAAGTTGTGTAATTGGAAATAGCAGGGCTATTTTTGGGCAGGAACACACCAGAATGGCATTCCACCTGCATTCCAAATTGCCACGCCCATGTGCATGCCTAGCTATAGTCTGCAGCTCTGCCAGCCTCCCATCTGCTCACACCAGCAGGCAGCAACACGTGGAACCTACGCCCAGCCCCTGGAAAGGTTGGTTTGGCTTTAGCAATGCAGCGTCCCTCTACCCACTGGCCAAGGAGCGCATGGCCCGGACCCTGGAGCAAGCAAGTGCCTGCCAGAACAGCGCCTTTCCTCCCCCCCCCAGCCTCTGCCCCAGGCAGCGTGTACCTCTTCCTTTCCCTCCCTCTCAATGGCCCCAAAGAGCTTTGGGCGCCTTGGCTCTGCTTCTGCCAGCCCGCAAAGGTTGAGGGGATGTGGCTGCCACCCACACACCCCTCCTCTTACCTCCTCTTGACTCCTGTCGAGTTCCCTAAAAATCACCAACTGCTGGAGGGGAGGGAACTGCTGAGGCCGCCTGGTACTTTCCAAGCCTCCTGGGAGAAGCCGTTGGGAAGCCAGTGAAAGCTCCCCTAGCTGGTTTGTGTGCTTAAGTAGCAGCCAAGGATGGTAGCTGATCTATTATCATTCACTCTCACCCCCAAACGGCTCTGCTGCCCGGCCCGACTGAACGATTTCTGACTCTTCTGATGGGGAGGGGGTACTTTAAGTCTTAAATCTGATGCGCTAAAAAGGATTACTGCAGCCAACACGTCAATCTTTTGTTCTTGCTGCAAAAAACTGAGATTTATTGAAGCATGCAGCAAATGAAATTGGTCCCAGTCCCCTAAAGTATATACTTCCATACAGGTACTACAAAACTCGTTTCGTTTCAATTCAGTTGTACTCTCAGTTGCAAAAAAAACCCTCAGCCACCTGTAAGCAGGGGTGTTTTCCCCTTCACTGAGAGAAGCCTTTCTCCTAAGGAGACTGGTGAGCTGAATATGTATATGGTCTGGTGTTGCAAGCACTGATGGGGGGGAGGGGGAAAGAGAGGAAGCAGAAAAGAATCGTGTACTGGCTAACGAAACTGTTTGGAGATTCGCTTCTGTCCACTATGTCTGTTGAAAGGTTTGAAAAAGAGAGGCTGAGCTGATGCCCAGGAAGGGGGAGGAGGAAAGAGAGGGGGAGGGGGAGGGGGAGGGGGGAAGAGAGGAAGCAGAAAAGAATCATGTACTGGCTAACGGAGCTTTGTTTGGAGATCCGCTTCTGTCTGCTATGTCTGCTGAGAGGTTTGAATGAGAGAGGCTGAGCTGATGCCCGGGAAGGGGGGAGGAGACCCGGTGAGGATGCCATGAAACAGGTCTAGGCTGCTTCCCTCCCACTCCCAGTCAACAAAAAGGTTCCCACTCGACGGTTTTCACATCCCCTTTTGGGCTCTTTGCCCATAGAAGTCCTCTTCCAGGGCTTGATCCCTTTTAGCCTGTCAGCGGTGAAAGCAGTGAAGAAGGTGATAGTCTCTTAAAAAGGCGCAGACTCCTCATGACATAATGACTGGTTGTGGGTTAGAGCCAGGTTATCTGTGCTGCGGGGTTTCCTTCTTTTGTGCTTTCCCCAAGGAGAAGCACAATTGAGTCGTTCAATGGAAATGGTAATTGAATTTGTTAAGATAACTCGGATGGTTTTTCATGGTAGGCTTGTAGTCACAAAAAACATTGCTATGAAGGGTTAATTATTATCCTTGATTCCATAAAGAGTCCTAGGGTATGTGACCTTGAAACAGTTCATGCACCCCAATGTACTAAACGTGTCATGTAAGCTAAATCTCTTTGATTAGTAATTGGAAGGCTTTGGTTTAATGAGATTCTTTGAGAGAAATTATCACCATAAGGGATAAATTCATAGGATGTACTAAAAGGAAGAACAAGATTGCCCATTGAAAACAATGGGAGACACTTGAAGGCCCATTGGAAATAATGGGAACCAGGAATACCAATTGACTTGCATGGGCTCCATTGAAATACATCACAGTACAGTACAAGTAGAGTTGCAAAGAAAATGTGGAATGGATTTTCCATTAGGGTCTCTCTGCCCAAATAGACTACTCTGGGAATGGAATGACAGGTCCCAGCTTGCAACAGAAGTGTTCTGGGACTGGAATATGAGGCCCCAGAGTAGAATGACAGCCCCAGGGGGGAGCAGAAGCATTCTGTGATTGGAATGACAGGCCCCAGAGTGGAATAATAGCCCCAGGGGTTATCAGGAGTGTTCTGTGACTATAATGAGAGACTACAGGGTGGAATGACAACTCCTGGGAGGTAGCAGGAGTGTTCTGTGACTAGAATGATAGACCACAGAATGGAAGCAGGAGTATTCTGAGAATGGAATGACAGGCCCCAGAGTGGAATGACAGCCCCTGGAAGTAGCAGTAGTGGTCTGGGACTGGAATGACCACTCTGTCCCAGAATGCAAAGTGAGGGAAGAGAGAATGTTGTCTGCTGCCTAGAGCTCCTCAGAGGAAGGGGGGGATAAAAATGTGTTAGGATTTTTAAGAATACATACGTTGCAACCTATGCTCCATACAAACTTATGATAAGTCACATATGTGACACTTTAGGGTCAGGAAGCAATTTCCTCCAGGCCAGTTTGGCTAGAGATCCTGTTTTGTTTTGTTTGTTTGTTTGCCATCTTCTGGGCATGGAGCCAGGCTCACTGGGGATGTGGGGGAGGTATTTGTGAATTTCCTACATTGTGCAGGGGGTTGGACTAGATGACCATTGAGGTACCTTCCAACTCAATGATTCTATGATTCTACTGGTGAGGATTTTTTTGGTTTTGTTTTGACAACAAGCAAGATAAACAGAATAAAAAGTAAAAGGTGGGTGTGGCTGGATGACCACACTTCTGGTAAAAATAGGGGTGTGGCCTAGTATGCTAATGAGCTGTGCTGTCAGGCATGCAGCCTATTATGCTAATGAGTTCCTGCTGGGCTTTTTCTACAAAAAGAGCCCTGGGAAATAGTACTAAAACTGTCAGTTGCTGGTGAAGGGTTTCCTTTGCCCATGGAGACAGGACATGAGAGGGTATATACTGGCAATGTATCTCATGTGATTTTGTATTTATGTATATATCTGTTATTTATTTGTTTTTAAATAAAATTTAATTTTTAAAATTTAAAAAAACATCTATTCAGTGGGTGGAAAATGAGGAGATTGGGGTTCTGAGACTAACAGGACTCATTTTCTCCAACACCTTCTTTTTCAGTCTAAAAAATGCTCAGCTTTGTCCAAAGTGATCCACTCATTATACCTTAGACTACAATGCCAGCATGCACAAGCCAGCATGAATTTCCTTGAATGCTGAATTTCATTCTCCACTCATCTTTCCAGAGAAGCTTTTTGGGATTCTTTGGGTCAAGGCAACATTCTTAAAATTCTGCCTTTATAAGATACTGTAATGTTTAATTTAATTGGTTCATTGGCCAATTAATCAGGTAAAAGGCAGACAGTGAATGAAGAATGACCATTAGTGGGTTTCTAATACCCCCAATAAATTACAATTATTGATTACCTGTCATGATCCAGGAAACTACAGTGCATATTCAGGAGAGATTATAAAATGTACTTATGACATCAAAGACGCACACAGTCAAAAGCAAAGCACTCTGCTTCTAATGTACTCTTCACTGTGACGAAAGGCCAGTTTTATAATACAATTGTATACAAATGAGAGGGTATAATTTAATAATTCAATTATTTTTTCATGACTTTCATAACATAGTGCCTCTTCATCCTCTTTGTGTCTTCTCCCCACTGACAGCAGAAAGAAGGAATTGCAAGAGACCCTTTTTTCCAGCCAGGATGTTTTCCATTTTTTTTTTGGCCTGTACTGTTTTGAACAGAAAATCTCTATTTCAATTTCACTTTCTTGTGCAAATGAAGTTTCTAATTCTTTTAAAAAATGTACTCTGTTTTCTGTTTTCTTGTGCCACATTACCTCTGTAAAGCATAAACATTTTTCAACATAATTTTTCATCAGTTCACCAACATTACCCAGGTAAATGGGTTATGTATACACATATAATATAAATTACATATAGAACACATACAATTTGTCTACTGAGTTAAAAAATGAATTTGTAACACTAACCAAAAACACTCAAAATGCAGAGAACTGAAGTTATGGATGAAAGTACAAATTAATATAAAAAGAAATGAAACTGGGAATATCCACTTACACCTTACACCCCACTGCCTGGTTTAGACCATATTCTTTCATCACTCCTGATTTTCTTTCTCAGAGTTGTTTCTCAGCTGTTTCAGTAGTTAAAAAAATTAGATGTGCAAGTTCTCCCTTTGTATGATATTTCAGAAGCATGAGTAGCAGATGTGCTAGTTACCCAATTGTCTTTCCACTTCTGTGAGGCATCCAAGTAAGCTTGTGCTGTTCCATTTCAAAGACTATAAAAAGATTATTTTGATTACGTTCTATAATTTACTATCTGATCACATCCTTCTTATTCAGTTGAGGACGACAGGAGGTCGTCCCTTCAAGCAGGGCTTTTTTTGTGATAGCACTCACTGTTACTGAGTACCAGCACCTTTTATAGGGGTCTCCCAAGTCCTGATCCTTATGCACCCATCTGCCCCACTCATCCAGAGAAAGAGATAATAGATTCTCAGGAACAGCCTAGTGGGGACCTGCAGAGGAAGGGATGAATTGGTGGAAATTGATAGAACCTTGTATTTGAGGACTAGCACATTAAACAAAAACAAAGCCCTCAAGTAACCCAAATACCTGGGGTCAGGTACCCCCAAATGGCCACCAGAATTGGGCCATGAAACACTGTGTAGTTTTTATCCATCCAAAGCCTGAAATCTGCTTTCATATAGGAAGCATAGCCATTTTTACCTTTCCTCCTTATTTCAATTTCTTCACAACTTGGAACATGGTCAGAATGCCCCAGCATCACCCCTCCAATGGATGGATTAATTTAGTGAGGTTATTACTGCATTCCTGTTTTTGCCACGATTGGTGGCTCCTCTCATGCACGGGAGCAATGGTCTGATTGGTGAGTGGTGGAGGAGTTGTTAGGACAATGATGGAAGGAGCCATTAGTATGCAGCCTCTCCCCCACCTCCTGTTTTCCCAGGCCCGTAGCTACATTGGAGCATTTTAGGGCCTGCCCCCCTGACTTCCTGAGAAGGGCCCACAACTTCCATCTTGTCAGAGCCATGAGGCTTGGGTTATTTTTACACTGAGTTCATTGTATTTTGCTGTGTCTACTATCTTGTCTGTTGCTTGTGCGCTTGCGTAGTAATGCCAGCTGCAACGTGGGAGAATGGTTCAGCCACTCTGGCTTATCGCGGCGGCCTTGAATGGGAGGCTATGAAGTATTCTTTGTTTAAGGGAATTTTCCAGTCCTGCGAGACCGAGTGGTGGGGGCAACTCATTCTCCCGATCATCAAGTAATCTCCCACCGGGAGTTTCCTGCGTGTGCGCTAAAAGTTCATTTGCTAGTCATGCCTTTGCATCATACTATAATGATGCCTGACCAGCTTGTGCCACCATTCCGGACAATAATCGTGTTCCTGTGGGTTACAGCACTGTATTCCAATAAAGCTTTTCTTCACATAAGGAATGCTTGGATCTACTTGCTATTGAACCTGACACATCTAGCCCATGCCTGCCACTGCTGTCCCTTCCTCAAGTACATCTTGCTTCTCCACTGCTGCTGCTGCCCCTTTCCCAAACAGTTGGTCAGTTTCCCTGGCATGGCTCTGGTGTGCTCTCTCCAACCACATGGCAACAGTGGTGCGATCTGAAGGCAAAGACCTGCCCAGGTCCTGGAGGACGAGCCACTGCCTTCCCGATGTCAGGTAGCCCTGTCATGGGCTTGGAATGCAAGGGGAGTACTCTCAGTCTACCAGCCTCTGACCATTACTATTCTACTGTCTGTATGTTATCATTTTTCTGACCTTGTAGTGTCTCCAGCTGCAGAACTCCTCTGCTGAGAATCAACGGCTTTTAGATTGTTTTTCCCTCTTTGCCTGCTTGCTTTGCTTGCGTTCACGAACTATACTCATTGGCTTCAGCTCGTTTAGGGGGTTGTTCAATTTCACTATAATTTAGAGAGCCCTGCTGTTCCCAGGCATTCCTGACACAAGCTATGCACGTGTCTTTAGTTATGATTCACCAATAAAGAGATTCTTCTACTGAAGCCCTGTGTTGTGTGACCTGACTACGGAGCCTGACAAAGTGTCAGGAATCCATCATCATTTCGACCCGTATCTCTCCATCCTGAGATGAGCAGAAGCGGGGAAGAGATTCCCACCCAGACTATGTCTGGGGATACGGTCCCTACAACCACTGTGACGACCACTTCTTCCTTAGAGGAAGAGACAGGCATTGGTGTGCCTCTCTTGGACCCCTTCTTTGGGGTGAGCATACAGGCGACCACAAGGCAGAAGGTACTACATTGGGAAAAGTTTCGTGTGGCTACCCCAGGGTTGTGTAGGGAAAGTCATTATGACCAGCCTGTGCATAAACTCAGTGTTGAGACAGGGTGGGAGCCATCTTCAGAGAGACGAGGGAGGCTGATGGTATCGTAGACACTCGACTGGACCTGCTTGAACGTGGGAGGATCAACTCTTTCAAATGGTTGAAGAGTCATTCTGCAACCTGCCAAGAATTGTGATGGAGGTGGTGCATTGCGAGCTTGAACTTCGGTTGCTGGCGCAGCCGGTTCTGCCACACCTCCAGCAGCCAGCACAGCTACTTCCGGGGCAGCAGTCACCCCTGGTGCAGCAAGTACCCCCCATCGGTCAACAGTCTGCCCTTCCACTCTCAAGAGGCCAGGTTCTGGGGCAACCACCCCAAGAGGCACCCCAGCTGGTGGAACTATTGGATGCCACGTTCAATGGGATGCCCGAGAAACTGGCATTTTTTGTGGTGCAGGCAGAGAAGTTCGTACTGAATTAGGGCCACCTGTTCCCGGATAAGGAGCGCATTGTGGATCACATCGCCTCCCGGTTGCAGGACGGGTGGCTGACTAGTACGTGAGTCTCCATAATGATGATGGCCTGGAATTCCGGAGAGTGGATGCTTTCATGTGGGCTCTCAGGGCCCAATATGAAGACCCTAATGTCAGCGAAATCGCCTGAGCTTTCCTGTGCACCTTCCAGCAAGGGAAGAAGTCTGTGTGGGAGTATTCTGAGGAGTTCAGACAGCAAGCGGCAAAGATCCAAGGGTGGCTGGATGGTGTCCTGGCAGAGCAGTACCGACTTGGTCTCCACCCAGAGGTCCAGGAGACGGTTCTCCGCAGCGTACAACCCATTTCCCTGAATGCATGGATACGAGAGGCCATGGATGCCAAAAGCCGCCTGCATACCATTTGCATCAACAATGTGGCTACCCTGGGTAAGGGTGTGTTGGTGATGCCAAATACCCCAAGACACTACCAAAGCAGAAGGAGGGGATGTGGGAGCAATGGATGAAACAAGGGTTTTGCTTGAGATGTGGTGAAGCCGGCCATTTTGCAGTGGTGTGCCTGGGATTGGGACCCTCGAGCACCCCAAAGAAGGACCTGGAGAAAAAACACACTGACACACCAGTGAAGAATCCAACCGCCCGCCCCAAGACTCAACCCCCCCTCTTTCTTGTGACTGTAACTATCATGAATCCCAAATTGGGCACCCATGTGCGGGTGTGGGGTCTGATTGACTCAGGGTGTGGAAGGGATCTGATCAATCCCTCACTTGTGATGGGACTTGGGGCTAAGGTTGTTAAACTCCCAGAACTCCTGGTGTTTACCCAAATGGATGGGTCTGCCATGAAAGACCCTTGCAAATATGAGACTGTCCCACTGTGAATGGGGGCGGGAGCACACTGGGAGCACCAGCCTTTCGTTATCACTGCGGCGGCTCGCTTCCCATTGGTGCTGGGCAGTCCATGGCTCCACGACCATGACCCCTATATATTATGGGATGAGGACATAGTCCAATTCATGTCACCCAGATGTCACACACATGGATGGGATGGGGTGTGGGGGACTCCTCCCCCCAACAAGCTGGTGCAGGCATGCCTGGCTAGCGAGGAGATGGACGCGATTCCCCCCAAATACTGGGACTTAGCACAGGTGTTTGAGGAAGAGGAGGTGGACGAGTTACCACCTCATAGACACTCAGACTGTGCCACTGAATTATTGCCTGGGCATCAATTACCCAAGGGAAAGTTGTATGCCATGAATCCGACCGAAAAGGAAGAGCTGTTTACGTTCATTGACAAAAAAAGAGGTTTCTTTCGGCCAGCTTCCTCTCCATTCACCGCCCCTGTGTTGTTCCGCAAAAAAAAGGACGGGGGTTTGAGACTATGCATGGACTATAGAGGCTTGAATGCAGTGTCTACTATGAACACCTACCCCCTCCCCCTGATCAAAGACCTCTTGGCTGAAGTTAGGAAGGGGAAAATTTACTCCAAACTCAACCTCTGTGATGCTTACTTCCAGGTCCAAATTAAGGAAGGGGATGAATACAAAACAGTGTTTAATACCCCATTGGGTCAATTTGAGTACCGGGTCCCACGTGGCTTTGGTCCAGGAGGTATTGGAAATGTTGAACAAGCACAAACTGTTTGCCAAGTTGTCGAAATGTGAATTCCATTGCACGGAGATTGACTTTTTGGGCTACTATATGTCTACCAAGAATATGAAGGGACTTCAGCCTAGAAGGAAATTGGGCTGGAAATATGTTGGGCTGTTCCCTGTGAAGCGTAAAATCAATGCTGTGACTGTGGAGCTTGAATTGCCTAAAACTTTGAGACAATTGCATCCTGTTTTCCATTTCAGATTACTCCGCCAGGATCCTGGACCTAATGCTTGGCACCCGCAATGTACACAACCCCCCCCCCGATGGTGCAAGGTGAACTGCATTATGAAGTGGTTGAAATATTAGACTCTAAGCTTCTTAGGAACAAACTGTTCTATTTGGTTGAATGGGTAGACTTTGGGCTGCAACACAGGAGTGGGTGGAGGTGGATCACATTTGGCCCCCCTGCCTCATCTGTCGTTTCCATCGTCACTACCTCGACAAGCCAGGGGGAGGCACTTGGGGGGGCAGGATGTCAGGTAGCCCTGTCATGGGCTTGGAATGCGAGGGGAGTACTCTCAGTCTACCAGCCTCTGACCATTACTGTTCTACTGTCTGTATGTTATCATTTTCCTGACCTTGCAGTCTCCAGCTGCAGAACTCCTCTGCTGAGAATCAACGGCTTTTAGATTGTTTTGCCATCTTTGCCCGCTTGCTTTGCCTGCATTCGCGAACTATACTTATTGGCTTCAGCTCATTTAGGGTGTTGTTCAATTTCACTATAATTTAGAGAGCCCTGCTGTTCCCAAGCATTCCTGACACAAGCTGTACACGTTTCTTTAGTTATGATTCACCAATAAAGAGATTCTTCTACTGAAGCCCTGTGTTGTGTGACCTGACTAAGGAGCCTGACACCCAGCTTCCCAGAGCCCCTGGAGACTGGAAGCCATCGAGGGAGGGAGTGAGTGAGGGGATAGCAACCAGGGGGGCACTTGCCAGGGCGGCGCAGCCTGCCAGCAGGAGGAGCAGCAGCATCAGTGGCCCTGTCTGGCTGCAGAGTGGCAGCAGCATAAACCAAGGGCAGCCATAAGTGCAGCAGTGGCAAGACCCATCAGGTGTCCAGTGGGCTGGGGAGGAGGCTGCAAAGGGAAGGCGAGGCTCCGCCGCCAAGGGAGCAGGAGAAGCTGAAGGTGGGCCAGGGGTGTGGGGGCTTGCCAGTCCTTCTGCCTCCATCCCTGTGGGACCAGGCCAACCAGCATCAGGCTGCCACGGTCAGAGCCATCTCACACCCCCGGGTGCTCAGGAACTGCTTCCATTTGCATTTACGCAGGAGAACTTAGCAGCCTCTTTGGCTCCAAGTGGTTTACAGGTGCTCCAACTGGCAAGCCTGAGTTTTTAAAATTTTGTTTCTTTTGTGATGTCAGTGCCACCCGACTTATTTAAAGGCCCCCTGAATTTAAAAAGTCTTGGCTACGGGCCTGTGTTTATCTCTGCATTAGACAGTGCTTTCTGGTAGAGTACAGGATACCAACTAATGACACGTGTGTAAGTTCCAGCATAGTAGTGTCCAGCTTAGTTGGACAATAAGGCTGGCCTGACCACACTGCAAACGTAAAGCAATAGCTGTTTCTGTAGACTCGGGGGCACTTAAATTGATCGGTATGTACTTCTAGCAAGATAACCCTAAAGCAATTAGCACTAATATATTCCAGGATTATTGAATTTTTGACAAAACCGAGAGCTGCTTTATTGCTCCCCTCATTTAGACCCAGACTCATAAGAAGGGGCTGAAAAGAACACATTTATTAGACTCGTCATCATTAAGCTTGGCCATGGGCAATTTTTTTTAAAATGGGAGCTATCAGGTCAAAATAATCTATTAACTTTAACACAAAAATCCATTACAGTAAGACCCAAGGGCAGGGAAAAAACCCAAGAAACACTTCCCAACAGTCAGATGAGAAAATCACAGTAAAACTGGCCTAGCAAAGTCTTGCCTTTCTGGTTACATGCTGACTACAGAAACTGGAATTAGAACACAACAAGTGGAGACCCGCAAGAAACTTGCGGGATGGTCATCCCATTCCTCACACCTTTGCTTCCTCCCCTCTACCCTTACCTATCTCACACTCTTTCTCCCTTCTGGGGGTGGAGCCATAGACTCAACCCTCCAAAGCAGCCATTTTATCCAGGGGAACTGATCTCTGTCACCCGGACAACAGTTGTAATTCTGGGTGATCTCCAGCCCTCACCCAGAGGCTGGCAATGGTAGTTCTCATGGAGGAAATGGCTGGTTTGGAGGGTGGAGTCTATGGCATTATACCGGTCTGAAGTTCCTCCCCTCCTCAAACCCCACCATCCCCAGGATCCACCCCTGAAATGTCCAGGAGTTTCCCAATCCAGAGTTGGCAACCCTATTTCCTTCCCACCCAACAGCCAACTTAACCTTTGTCTGCCTTTATCTGTCTTCAGCTTTTTGTCTCCACCCCCCTCCCCCACAGCTTCTACCAAGGAAAATTATAGTCTTTCTCCACAGTGGGGACCAAAGCAGCTTACATTATTCTCACCTCATTTTTATCTGCACAACAACCCTGTGAGGTTGGTTAGGCTGAAAGTATGTGACTGGTCCAAAATCACCCAGTCAGCTTCCACCGCAATATGGGGATCTGAACCTGGGTCTTGCAGACCTATTCTGAGGCTCTAACTGCTGCATCACTGCTGGCTTTCATAGGGTGGCTGCTGAACAGCAGCAAGCAGCCAGGCCAAGTTGAGTCATGCAAATTAGGTGGTATCAAGTCACCCAGAGGGTGCTGCCTAGGGATGCCAGCCTCCAGGTGGGATCTGGGGATCCCCTGGAATTACTGCTCAGCTCCAGACTACTGAGATAACTTCCCCTGGAGAAAATTGATGCTTTGGAGGGTGGACTCTAGGGCATTGTACCCCACTGAGGTCCCTGTCCTCCCCAGACTCCATCCCCAAATCTCCAGGAGTTTCCAGACCTGGAGCTGGCAACCCCACTACCCCATCCCCTGCCAGTGCCCGTGGGGAGACCTGGCAACCCTATACTGCTGCCAGGCCTAGGATTGGCAACCTCCAAGTGGGGCCTGGAGAGTGAACTCCAGAGATCTGTCTCCCTGGAGAAAATGGCTGCTTTGGAGGGTGGATTCTGTGGCATGATACCCAGCTGAGGCCCCTCCCTTCCCCAAATCCTGCCCTCCTTGCACTCCACCCCAAAACCTCTAGGAATCCCCCAGCCTGGCCCCAAGGCTCCCTCCCTCCCTCCCTCCCTCCCTCCCTCCCTCCGAGGCCGAAAGAGGCCTGGAAAGAAAGGGCCCTTCTCCCCCCACCCTTTGACTGACAGAGCCAGTCAGAAGCCTCTCCTCCCCCTCTCTCTCACCGTTGAGGCCTGGAGTCAGGTCCCTGCAGAGGCCATTTCAAAAGGCTTTTGGGGGGGAATTCAACTGTCCCTGAAGGGATTTCCTCACTGTTTGGATTTTTCTACAAACCCAGGAAGTCTACTGACTATGTAGGAAAAGCTGTTGGGGGACAGTGAGGCCCCTGTTGGTGGGAATAGGTATCCGCACAGAAAAAAAAAGTCTGGAATTAGAATAAGGATTTAGGGTGGCATATGTTGTTCTCCCCTCTTCCATTTTACCCTCAAAACAACCCCATGAGAAGGTTAGGCTGAGTGAGGGTGACTGATCCGAGGTCACCCAACAAGCTTTATGGCACGGTGAGGAGTTCAAGCTGGATCTCCCAGGTGCTAGTTTCTTTAACCACTACACTAAGCTGGCTTTACACAAAGGCTGTTTAAAGAGGAATGGTTCTGGGTCCAAAGCTTACGCATGGAGCAAGCCTACCTGTTCCCTGTTCTCCCCTTCCTACCTACAACTGCTCCCATCTCTTTCAGCTGCCACCAATGACTGACTACTCTGGATTTTCCAGATGTTGACAGTGGGACACAGACTATGCCAGTTGCACCTTCACCAGCTCCCTGCAATCCTGGTACAAAGATGGTACCATGTTCCCACTGAATGTGCATGATGTTCTCATTTTGTACTTGGGGAAAGACTTCACAATCATCTTCACTATTTCACTAGCCGCCTTAAGCCTGCCTTGGTGGGGAGGGTGGGGTACAAATCAAATAAATAAATAAATAAATAACAGAGAAAGGCAGGCCATCTAGATCATCAGCTCATCAATATGACTAGTGATCCTCATTACTGCCACCTGCTGTTTCCTGTGTGGCAATTTTACCTGTCTCCTTTATTATCTTTTGAGACTGCTATTCAGCATTATGTGTGTAAAGAAGAGGGAATCATGATATTTGCGGGGGAGGCTCTGGCGATGTCCTCCCCCCCCTGGCTCCGGCGATCACCTCCTCCCCCCGGCCCCAGCAGTGTTACCTGAGCAGCTTCCAGTCATCAGGCCCGCCGATCTCCTCTCCCCCCCCCCGCTTCAGCAATCTCCTTTGCTGCTACCGCGATTTTCTCCCTCCCCCCACCCGGCTCCGGCGATGTCCCCCTCCTCCGCCGCCACTGATCTCCTCCCCCACCTGGCTCTGGAGGTGAGGCCTGAGTGGCTTCCAGCCACCGGGCCCGCTGATCTCCTCCCCCCAGCTCCTACGAGCCTCCTCCTCTGCCACTGCTGATCTCCTCTTCCCCCTCCCCCCGGCTCCGATGGCAAGGACTGAGCGGCTTCCAGCCGCCGGCCACTGCAGAGTTCCCAGAACATTCCCTGCACATGCACAGGGAATGCTCTTACTTTTTTTGGGATTTAGATATCCCCCCTACACTTTTAAAAACTTTTTAGATTTTTCTGCACACATGGGGACTGCCCCACGTGCGCAGGAAAATCTCCCTGCCCCCCAGGTGCCCCCGATGTGCGGATTTAGATATCTGCATGCAGGGGGCCACTTGGGAATTAGATATATAGATATGGAGGGGTACACATAGATAGGCAAACATCAGGACTGCATTGTGCTGGGACCTATGGTGATTCTGCAGACCAGAGGTGGAGATGCCAGAGACTGAACCTGAAACCTTCTGCATGCAAAGCAGATGTTCTACCACACAGCCACACCCACTGATAACTGGAAAACTTCCATGTGAGTTTCTGGTCTCTTGATTTCTCCTTAGTTTATCCTCCCTTTGGGTCTGAATTCTTCTTGAAATTTGTTTAAATTGTGCATAAATATCTATAAAACAGCCAGGCATGTAGAAAAGGAATGGAAATGGGTAGTATTTTATTTCACTTTTTTTGTTTTAAAGCAAATGGCAACAAATCATTTGCTTGACATTGAATGCACATCCCTAATATTTGCAGCCGTCTCAAACTACTCTAAGTTTATACTCTGCCTATGGGAAAAGAATATTAACTATAAATAAACAGCTAATCATGTATTTTAAGAGATTAGCAGCAGCCATTGAAACATCCTAGTGCTTCTATTCTCTCTGGTTAGCATCAAAAAATTGTCCTTGAACCCCTGACCCTTTATTTCAAATGGATTCTTCATTGCAATGTCATCCACACTGAATAACACTTGCTAACATCAGCGCTGCCATTTTGTTTTTGTTTTTCTTTTTTAAAAACCAAACCATTCAGAAGACAGATTTTCTGAGAAGCCTAAATTATGACAAAATGTTGCTTTTCTTCAGAATCTGAACTAGCCCTGACTGATTGATATGCAGGCAAGCATGATCCACCCAGAAGTGGAGAATAAATTGAGCCATTCAATCTTAATGCCTATGTTGCAAGGAAGATGAAGCATTTTTCAGGCAATATGAGCATCAACTGTGAATATGAGACAAGAGACAAATAAAGGCTGAAATAAGCAGTCCTGTTTTCTTTTCTCCTGGAAGGTATGATAACAGAGAAAATTTACAGAACATTTCTTAGAGCTTCTAAGTGCCCTGTAATAGTAAATATCACAGCACTCTTTTCCTGGGTTTGTTATCATGCATCATTAATTCTTGGCTAAAAAGAGACATTAGAACAATGGTGAGAACAAAGATTTCAGAGGCATAGAGGTGTCAGGCTCCCAGTAAAACCACTCAACTCAGTCCTTCATTTGAAAGTTTATTGAGAATATTTGGTTAACTGTAGAGACAAATGTCTTTGTCAGGACTGGCGATGCCAGACCTAGGGATTTATAATAAAGATGAGGTCCCACATTCCATACATACGTCACCCACACCAGCATTACTACAGGTCATGAAAGATATACAACCCAACTAGCTATGCCCAAAGTTTTATCTCTCCCAAGGTCAACTCTCATGTGAAAACCTGAGAACTTCCTGGGTGTTGTGTGGAGAAGAATTACAATTGGCACATCCTTACACCTACAGACAATCAGACTCACACTCACCCCTCCCCTTAGGAATGTCACGTCAGCAAGGGCGAAAGATAAAGGCATAGAGCAATACTAGATGTGCTCAGCAAGCAGGGATACAAAAGCGAAACCAAGCGTTAGCTCTACAAATATCAATAACCATAAATCCAGGACCCAAGCCTGACATACCGCCCCCCTTAAGCTCACTCTCCCCCTGGCTAGCCAGGGTACAAACGGTGGAATTTACGGAGCAATGAGGGTGCCCTGACATGCTTAGCTGAAACCCATTCATTTTCTTCTGGTCCAAAGTCTTTCCATTTAATTAGATACTGCAAGCAGCCTCGGGACAGGCGAGAGTCCAGAATTTCTTGAATTACATGGTGGAGTTCCCCATTGATTGATAGAGGAGGCAGAGCTGGAGGTTGAGATTCCCAGGGCAAAGGTCCTGGGTTCCGTTTCAGCAAACTGTAGTGAAACACAGGATGTAAGGAATGTGGGCACTCCATGAAATTGCTGAGCAGTCAGGTTAGAACAGATAAAAGGAAATACTTCTTCACCCAAAGAGTGATTAACGTATGGAATTCACTGCCACAGGAGGTGGTGGCAGCTACAAGCATGGACAGTTTCAAGAGGGAATTAGATAAACATATGGAGCAGAAGTACATCAGTGGCTATTAGCCACAGGGTATAGATGGGAACTCTCAGTCTGGGGCAGGTGATGCACTCTATTCTTGGTGTTGGAGGGGGCAGCGGTGGTAGGGCTTCTAGTGTCCTGGCCCCACTGCTGGACTTCCTGATGGCACGTGGTATATTTTGGCTGATGTGTGACAGAGTGTTGGACTAGATGGGCCATTGGCCTGATTCAACATTGGCTTCTCTTATGTTCTTATGTAGTGATTTAGGCAATTCAATTTCAACAATTACTTTGCTAATGATACGTACAACCTTAAATGGCCCCACATATTTCCACACCAACTTCCTCCATGGTTGCAGTCCCTTAATATGTTTGATGGAAATATACACAGAGTCCCCAGGAGCCAGGTCCCATTCAGGGCTTCTCTTGCCATCAGCATATTGCTTATAGTCCTCTTTAGCCTTTTTTAGAGTCTTTTGTAATAGCTCCCAGTTCTTTGTTACATTAGACCATAGTTGAGCATCACCTTTGATGGGTTCAGTTAAATCCACCATGGGGAGAGGGCCCCCTCGTACCCATGGACCACCATAAAAGGGCTCATGCCAATCGAGCTGTGCAAAGAATTATTGTAGCTGTACTCAGCAAACAGCAACAGGGACACCCAATCATTCTGTTGATGGTTTACATAGCAAAGCAACACTTGCTCCAAAATCTGATTAGTGCGTTCGGTTTGCCCATCCATTTCCGGATGGTGGGTACTGCTTAGTCTGTGTTCTATCCCTAGAAGCTTTAAAAGTTCTTTCCAAAACTTGGCAATGAATTGTGACCTGTGGTTGGACATGACTTTTTTCGGCAACCCATGCAAACGTATGACGTGTTGCAGAAACAGAGTGATTAACTGCTTTGCCATGGGGATGCGTTTACAGGGTACAATATGGGCTTGTTTGGAAAACAAATCCACCACCACCCATACCCATACCAAGTCTTGCCTTGACTCTCTGTCAAATCAGTGATAAAGTCCATAGAGATCGCAGTCCAAGGGTGTTCGGGTGTCTCTAAGAGCTGCAGATGCCCAGGGATCTCCCCCCTCCCATTTACTCATAATACAGGTCTGGCAGGTGGCCACATATATTGACACATCCTTATGCATCCCTGGCCACCAAAATCATCTTTGTATAAGGTGCAGGGTCTTCAGGTACCCAAAATGTCCAGACAGCTTACTGTCATGACTTTGGGACAGGATTTCACCCCGCAATGACAATGGAACATACACTTTCCCACCCTTGCACCAACTGCGATTCTCCTGATGTTGTAGACCTTCCCACACTACCAGGTCTAAGTCTTGTGGTGAGAAAGTGGCTTTAAATTTCTCCAGCCATCCCGGGATTTCTGCTGCTTCTCCCTTCTTTGCTTGGCTGCACGTCACCCCCCCCCCAACTGAGCCGGAGTAAAGATGGTGTCAGTGACTTCCTCCCATTGGCTAGCATGTTGTGGGAGGCAAGACAGGGCATCCGCTAAAAACTGGACTTTCCCAGGAGATACCTGATTGTAAACCAAAACCGGGAAAAGAACTTGACCCGCCATACTTGTTTGGTATTAAGCTTACGGGGGGGTCCAAAGGGCTTCTAGGTTCTTGTGGTCTGTCTGGACTTCAAAAGGAACCCATGCCCCCTCCAGCCAATGATGCCAGGTAGTGAGCCCAGTTTCACAGCCGCGGCTTCCTTGTCCCACAATGCCCAATTTCGCTCATGCCCTGAAAACTTTTTGGACACATATGCCAAAGGATACAGCTTGCTGTTGCTGCCCCATTGCAGTATAGTCCCCCCCATTGCCCTATCAGAGGCATCCACCTGAACTATGAACTCCTTATTTTCATCCGGGTGATGGAGAATGGGCTCGGAAGTAAACAATGCTTTTAGGTTTTTGAACACCTGCTGGCACTCAGGGGTCCATTCTAATTTACTTCCCCCTTTTGTGGCATCAGACCCCTTTCCTTTAGTCTTTAATAAGTCAGTTAAGGGCAGGGACACCTGCACAAAATTTGGGATGAAAGTATGGTAGAAATTCGAAAATCCTAAGAAACTTTGAAGCTGCCACCTCATCCTGGGGGGGTCCCACCCCAGCACATCTTGGACCTTTTTGGAATCCATCCCCAACCCTTGCTGGGTAATCTAATACCCCAAAGTCTATTTCTGTTTTGTGGAATTCGCACTTAGATAGTTTAACGTACAATTGGTTGTCATAGAGAGCAGTCAATACTTCTTGCACTAATTTCATGTGAGAGTTCAGGTCTTGTGAATACACCAACACGTCATCCAAGTAACATACAACCCCCTTGAACAGATGTTTATGAAGCACTTCATTGATCAGGTTCATAAAAACCCTGGGGCCCCCTGCCAAACTGAAGGGCATGACCAAATACTCAAATTGCCCTAGTGGGGTGTTGAACACAGTCTTATGTTCATCCCCTCCCTGATTTGAACTCGGAACTACACATCCCGCAAATCCAACTTGGTGAAGATTTTCCCTTTTGCCGCCTCCCCTAACAGGTCTTTTATGAGGGGCAAGGGGTAGGCATTCAATATTGACACAGCATTCAACCCCCTATAATCAGTACACAGTCTGAGCTCTCCATCTTCCTTTTTCCAAAATAGCATGGGGGCTGCAAAAGGGGACGTAACTAGTTGGATGAAGCCCCGCTCTAGATTTTTGTCAATGAAACATCATAACTCCTCCCTCTTTGTGGAGTTCATAGCATAAAGCTTCCCTTTAGGCATCTTATGCCCCTCGAGGATCTCAATGGCATAGTCAGTTTTTTAGTGAGGGGGTAGTTCATCTGCTTCCCTCTCTTCAAATACCGTTCCTACATCTCTGTATTCCATGGGGATTGTGTTCAGCTCTTCTCTAGCTAGGCACACCTTCTTGGGAACTGGGCACAGCTCCTCCCCCCACTTGGGGCTCCATTGGTGCTTCTTGCACCTTGGGTCTAAGAAAGTTATTGAGCCACGGCTCCACTGCACATTTGGGTTGTGTGCCGCTAGCCAGGGGTTCCCCAATGCCATTATAAAAACCCTCCATTCCCAATGCTCTGCCAACCCCATAGTTAGGTCTACTGTCTGGTATTGGCACTATCGCATAGTGGTGCCAACCATCTGTGTGAAAACCACAGGGTCTGCCAGCTTAACCACCCCTGCGCCCAGTCCTGTCACACGAGAAGGGATAATTAGGTCATGAGAGCAACCAGATTCTAGGAGGGCCCATACCCTTAATTGTTTCCCCACCTCGGGGTTTAACAAAGTCACTGTCAAAAAGAATAAAGAGGTGCCGTCTCTCACCACCTCACGTGCCTGGGATTCGGGGACCTGCTGGTTGGCGCCTTTCACAGCAGGTCCTGGTCATTTCCCTGCAGCTGAGGTACAGCCCTCTCATTGGGATGATGGCTGGTTGATGGGAGTTCAGTGGCTTGTAGCACTCAGGGGGGCTTTACCCCCCCACGTTGGTTGCTCATCCTTTCTCCCTTTCTCACGTCGCTCCTCCTGATTGTCAAGATCACTCCCCGGGGCATAGTTGCTCTTGATGGTGGGACAGCCTGACTTCCCTTGGGGCCACTCGCAGCCATCCCCCTTCAGGGACAGCCTCAGGCACACCCTCCATGTTGCGCTTCCTCTCAGTTCAGAGTTCCCCGGTGGTAGAACTTCAAGAGGTTACAGCGATTCTCTGCCTCGCAAGCCACCCGGATCCATCCCGTCAGAGTGAGGGGGTTACCTTGGGCTATGGCTTTCTCGAGAATCATGGCATTCAAGCCAGGTCGATAAAATTCCACTAGCATCTCTTCTGGCCATGTCCGGAGCTTAGCGGTGGTCACTTTGAATTCATCTAATTAATCCTGGACTGAACAGTTGCCTTGGCGGAGCCCCCTCAGCTTGGTCTGGGCCCTCTCCAGTTCCAAAAAGTCCTCGAACTGCCACTGCAAGGCCTGCAAAAATGCATCCAAGTTTCTCAATTCCAGTGCTGCAGCATTGTGCAGGGCTATGAACCAGTTGGCCACTGGGCCCCTCAGTCTGGAGCTCACAAAGTCCACACGTTGCCATCTGAGAAGAAGGTGTTTCTCCACTCATGTAGCATTTTGCGTACTTGGATCACAAAGAACTGCAACTTTTGAGGGCCCCCATTGAACGTGGCCTCTAGTGTGTCTCAAGGTCACCACCAGTCCAGAGTTTCTCTGTGTCTTGGGGTTGGCCTCTCCTCTGGTGCCCCAGCAATTTCCTGCTCTACCAGATCTCAGACCACCTGGGGTAATTGCCTATTCAGCTGCTGCACAAGCTCCTTCAGGTGCCTCACCTCCCTCTAGAAATTCGAGGGGTTGAAGAGGGTGCATCTCCTTCTGCGAACATCGGGCCTCCTAAGAGTCTTGGTGATCTCTTGCTCTAGAGTAATCGGTGCTGTGGGAATCTCGAGTTGTTCACACGCCTCTCCTTCTTTCCTCTCCAGATTCAGACTCCACCTTCTCGCCCCCACAATCTGGGGTGTATAGGAGCGAGGAATTCAGATCCACATCTATGCTCTCTCCTGCTCTGTCTTCCACCTGTGAGAGGCCAAACGCAGGTGGTTCGGTGCCTACGTCTGGATCTCCATCTCCCTCACTGTTCCCCATATCTCCTATGGAAAGGAGGGATCAGGCGGGAAAGATATATGACCCAACTAGCTATGCCCAAAGTCTTATTTCTCCCAAGGTCAACTCTCATGTGAAAACTGGAGAACTTCCTGGGGGCTGCGCGAAGAAAAATTACAATCAGCGCATCCTTACACCTACAGACAATCAGACTCACACTCACACCCCCTTAGGAATGTCATGTTAGCAAGGGTGAAATATAAGGGCATAGAGTAATACCACATGTGCCCAGCAAGCAGGGATACAAAAGCGAAACCAAGCGTTAGCACTACAAATATCAGTAACCATAAATCCAGGGCCCAAGTCTGACAGAGGGGTGGAAATGAAGAAGAAAAAAGGTGTCATGTTTCAGCTGCATTTATATGACAAGTGCAGCTAAATTCTTTAATTTTGATAACATAATTAAGTTAAAGCATGGGAGGCTATTAGAAAATTCACAAAGTCTCAGTCATCCATGAGCTTACATGAATATTCTACAATTCAACTGCAGTCACATATCACTGTGATCCAAAGAGTTCATTTTTTTATGGAAACAGAATTACTTTCATTTTCTTTGAAGATTACTCAACAAAAGCTCCTACTGCTGAAGAATCATATAGCTTCTAAATTCAAGAACAGACCAGTTTCCCATTAGTGAGAAATGTAGTTGAGAAATCAAAGGAACCTCCAGCTGTGCATTATATATGTGGGGCAATCAGATCTTTTATGGTAGGTAGAAATGCTCTGCCCTGACTGGGATGGCCCAGGCTAAGCAATCTCATCAGATCTTAGAAGCTAAACAGTATTGGCCCTGGTCAGTATTTAGATGGGAGACTACCAAGAAAGTCCAGGGCAGAGGTAGGCAATGGCAAAACATCTCTGTGCATCTCTTTCTTAAGGGGTTGCCATAAGTCAGCTACAACTTGATGCATTTTACACCACTACCACCATCAGAAATGCCCTCCACCCTAGAATCCACATTGATATTTTATGAATTTGGGCTACACTCTACATATGCTCCAGAAGCTTCAGTGCTAGTAAAAGACTGGCTAAAGAAAAAATACAGGAGATGAGTAATCTCTCTCTCATGTACAGAGCACTCCATCTCTTACTAGTCTTATTGGCTGCAGCTGAAAGAAGAAGAAAAGATTTACCATCAAACACCATGCTGGGATGTCACACCTAAAGGAGGCAGAGACTGGGACAACCAGAAGGCTAGATAGTAATTTCTCCTGGAGCAGGAAGATCAAGACTCACCCAGAGAATCTCAAAGGGGAGACTCAAAGAGGAGAGTATAAATTATTGGGGCATGAAAAAGAAGCTCAGTCTTATTGCTTGGTTTGTGGCCAGGGAGGTAGGAAGCACCAAAGGACTAAATCTTTTTCTAGGGATTACACCTGACCACATGTCAAGGGACAATGGAAGAGGTCCCAACTATGAAAACTAAGATTGTGATCGACCTTTAAATGCTTCATCTTCAAGATTTTCTGTCTTATCCTAGCAATAACATTATTAGTATGTTTAGAGGATTGAGTGCTTTTCATCTTTGTTACACCTTCCTCAGCTTGATGCTCAGACTATTTGTATTTTATTTTGGTTTATTAAACTTTTTAATATTTTGAATGCTCAAAGTCTGATCTCTGTACATACACCAGACCAATTTAGTCTTCCTTTCCAAACAGCAGTGAAGAGGAGGGGCATTAGTGAAGCTCACCATCATTACTGCACAAAAATGCAATTGATTATCTACATAACAACTTATAATAGCAAAGTGATAGTTGTGGCAATAAGGCGGAGATTCTAACAGCAATGCAAATACAGAGTGATAGATGTACCAGGAGATTTATTGGTGGCAGTGGTTACTACTCAGAGGGTGCTTTCAGATGGCATGGTGAGAACAGTTTAAACTGGTCCAGTTCTGATGTGATTTTTTTAATCTCAATAATCGCGATCACACTCACCTCCTTATTCCGGCTCACCGCGCAGTCACATCGTTCCCCACCATCTACACTACTGATGCACAGGAGCGTGTGTCGGTGGTTTTTTAATTTTTTTCTCAGTTTGCACATGCTCATAGGCAGTCATCCACAGAATTGGAATCTTCGCACATGCGCAGAACAACTAGTTTCTCGCCAAAAGCAAGCCCTGAGGTGTCTCCAACCGCTGTAACAGAACACTTCCCTTTAAACTTTTGACCCAAAACTGGCCTCCATGAGATCCTGAACTCACCTCCGCCTAGGCGCATACTACTGACACTTAAAAAAAAATGGCGGGCAAAAAGCGGAAGCCTCGGGCTTCTGCGGCAGCTTTCCAGAGGGGAGGGGGTTGAAGCACCCGGAAGTGGCTCGACACTGCAGGAGCGATCAGACATTGGAAACTGCGGCTTGAAACCGGAGAATCAGCAAAACACCAGAGGGGGAAGTGGTATCAAAATACTCCAATTTAAAGGGGGTTTTGAGCCAGAAAGCGACAGCTGGGGATGGTGCGCAGATGTTGGTGTGTGAACATGCATATAAAATCTGTTACTGAAGCATGCTGAAAGCGGTTCAAACAGCACATCTGAACGCACCCAGAGAGAAGTTTTATCACCTCTGGGAGTAAGGGGTGGCATCAACAAGTGGCATTGACAAGTGGAAACTTAAAATGGCTCTGGGACTTTCCCATCCTCCCAGGACCTCAGGGAATGGAGCTTTTGAGTCCATTCCTTCAGACATGGAATGACCATTTGCAAATTGATGACACACTTAATAACGTGTAAACTGGATGTCCAAGCCATTAATATATGATCAGTGGACAGAAAGGAAAGTCAGGCATGTTTGAGGAGGTGTTGGCTTCTTCCTCTGGGACTTAGTCTGAGGGGAAGTTATACAACAGCTAAAGATGAGATAAATCAAAGCCTTTTGAACAAGATTGGACAAATCCGACAGCCCCATGTTCATACATACAGTACCATTTGGAATCAGAAGACCATAAGGAGTGGCTATCTTCTGCAAAAAAAAAAAAACCCCAATGATTCCCACTAATGTCAAGGTAAGGTGGACTATGGAACCAAACAAACAGCTCTCAAGTATTTTGCACTATCATAGTTGTGCCTGATGAAAGCTTTCCTGGTAGTCTAACTCTGCATAGCCAGAAGGTCCTGGTTCAATGCCTCCTTCCCCTAACATCATATTAGAAAACTAAAATGATCCTGTCAAGTTGATGAATTCTCAAGTGTATTTGGACAGACTAATTTCTACCACAACAGGAGTAAGGAAACCATAACCCTTTTTAGAGCTCTTTTGAAAATGAATAAATCATTGCCTCCTATTGATGCAGCTTGCCTTGCTAATAGAATTCTTCAGTAATTCTGATTTAGTAACTCTTGATATTATTTTTTTCCCATGACTACCTTAACTTAGCACAAAGCATATATAATAATTCTCATGCCCAGTTCCCTGGAAAATGTTCAGACTGTCAGTCCTAGGAGACATTTGCCCAAGCAAATGTGTGAAGATATTAGATTTAATGTGCCTAAATAATGTTCTTATGGCTTTAGACAGCAAGTTATCAAAGGCAAGTGACAACATTTCCATCACAAGTATGGATTCCAGGCTGCCCACCAAAGGTGTTTCTGCCACTAAATGATCCAAGTATCCTTACGTGTAAAAGAACTGCAAGTAAGGTACAAATTATAAAGGGGAAATAATATTCTTCTCTTCAGTTAGAGATGCACGACTCAACCAGTACTAGCAAGCTGTTTGTTGGGAGGATTTGTAAGCTGTTGCTAACATGACTAATTTAATAGTTTTTCTTAATTATGAAACTACTAGGAATCAGGCCTGTTGCGCAATGAAAGGCAATGGCCTTAGCAAGAGGGTGTGGGAGAGTGTGGCAGCCTGGATCAGGCCCCCCTCACACACATACCGAAGCACTGCCCGAGTGCCCTGGGCAGGCCAGTGCTGGACGCAGGGCCATTCCTCTCCGAAGCTGGGGGCAGGTGGTAGCTCGTGCAGCCACTCTGTATGCTGACCTCTCCCAAAGAAGGGGCGGCGGTGTCCTGGTCCCCTGGTGGGCAGAGCAGCGGCCGACCATGGCCCAGTTCCCGGGCGCGGGGTTGGCGAGCAGGAAGGGGTTGGTGTGGCAGTGCGTCTGTAACAGTGAGGGCCTGTGTTGGGGGTGGGGTGGTAGTGGGCTGCGATAGAGCAGCCAGCCGAGTGGCAGTCTCCCACCACAGCAGCACCTGCCAGCCAGCCTCCTCCTCAGCCACTTTGGAGTAGAGGCATGTGGTTCCAGTGCTGGTGGCTGCATCCCAATTCCCACCGGCAGGGCTGGCGAGCATGAGGCAGTTGGCGCAGTGGTGGCTGTGCAGCAGTGAGGACTTGTGGGGGGGCTGTAACGGAGTGTCTGCAGAGTGGCCTGGGTGGAGGGCGATTCTCGGCCACCACAGACACGGTGGCATCACATGGGGTGAGGCGCCGCTGGTGCTGTCTTCCGCCCCCTCAAACAGGCCTCTGATGGGGCTTGTGAGGCAGCCAGGCCGGCCTCCCTGGAGGTTGGAAAGTGCCCTCAGAGGGCGGCTGGGGATGTGGCTTAGGGGCCATGTGGCAGCGGCAACTGCGGCAGCAGAGAGGAGACCAGACAAAGGTAGAGCGCGGTGCTTTTGGCTCCTCGCTGGATTGGGTGCCTGCAGGAGGAGCTGGTGTCCGGAGTCTTGTGAGAAAGAAGATGGGTCGGAGGCCAGGATGGCTCGAGCCAGGGCTGGAGGCAGCAGGCCAAGGCAAGGTGGGCCCATCTGTGCCTTGCAACAGCTCTGAGCACAGTGAGCAGAAGACTGTGCATGCCGCCAGCTGCCGGCAGCCAGGCTCGGATGGCTGCGGCGGCAGCAGCAGGACTGGGCTCAGCCCAAGGCCTACTCCTACGTGCTGGAGTGGCCGGCACATCCGTTGTCCGGGCACAGCCCGGCTGGCCACCTGTTGCCAGGCTTCGGTTAGGATAGTGGCAGGATCAAGTGGCCCCCCCTCACTGGCATGGCTGTCCTTTCCTTTGGCCGGTCGCATGTAGGATGGCCGGCTACCTGCACTGGGGCGAGGATGACCGTGGTGGCAGTGGCACAATCGGGCTCAGGTCTCTGGCCGCTGGACTGTCTATCCCATTCGGCTGCTCCAAGAAGAGTGAGGCCAAGATGCTGGGTGCCGCCTCTGGGGGCAGGACCACACCAAGGGAGGCAGCAAAGCAGCCAGTGGAGACAGACACCCTGTGAGTGGCACACCAGAGTGCCAACCAATTCCAGAGCGTATGGAATGTTCTGGAGAGTGCCACCACCAAAAGGCTTTTATAATATAGGGAGATTCACCACAATGTTTACAGGAAGCTCCACCTATCTTGCATCCATTGTGATGCCATTATGAAAAAAGATAGGAAGAGGTTAGTACTTACTTTCAAAACTTGTACTGATTGACCATTGTTCTGATTCTCCAGGTCACTCCAGCCATTAAGGACTTCTGATGGGGATAGCCTTTCTGTGCAGGGGGGAAAATCCACAAATATTGTCTGTAGATTGACATTTGCATAACTTTTCTCCTTAATGGGGACACAAAGCAGCTTATAACACTATTCTCCCTTCCTCCATTTTATCTTCGTAACAATGACCCTGTGAAGTAGAGAGAAAGACAGTGTAGGACTACTTTTGTAAACTATCCAGAAACTTTAGCTGGCCCAAAATATCTGCAGTGACTGCCCATCTGTTTCCAGGCATAATGCAAAGTGGTGGTTCTTACCTTTGAGTCCCTAAATGTCTTGATGCCAAGGTACTTAAAGGACTCCTCCTCTTGTACAGTCCAGCCCACCAATTAAACTCCTCATAAAACTTTTGTTCTGTGCTACTTCCTTCAGAGGTGAGGTGGGTGGGATGGCGGCGAGAGCTCAGAGGGGATAGACGTGTGTGAGCGAGCTCTCCGCGTTTCTGCCCCACAACCTCACTTCGTGGCAATGTTATATGCCAAAGCACCTCCTGGTTGCTTTTTGAAGGTGCTTGCAAGAGGCTTCAACCCAACTCAGAAGAGTGGCGACTTTTCTGGGGGCTTTTTTTTGTTGGTTTCTATGCAGAAGTGAAGGAGAAGGCAGCAAAGAAACGTTTTTATTTTTGCTGTGGAGCCGGGCGTGGAAGGCCGAAGAGGGACAGAATACGCGACTGAGAGAAAGAAAAACCTACAAAACCGAAGCTAAGTGTTGTCTACTTATTTATTTAAGGCTGGGTGTGGGGGAGAAAGACTGGAAATAATTAACTTGTGGGAAAGGGACGGGAGGAGAAACAGTGAAGATTAAGAGCGAAGAAGGGGGGGAAATGCGGCTAGTAAGTGCATCGCAAAACAAGGATAAGTAGTAGGTAATAGGGATGTGTTTGTCTTCTCTTTTACTAAATAGATTAATGAAACTATAAAAGTTATTCTCCCCTGTCTCTTTAAGCAGTGGTCCTTACTGGGCGTGGTGGCGGAGAGCAGAGAAGAGTGAGCTGGGGTGGTGAGAAGAGGTGCTGTGCGACGGGGGAGCCTTTCGGAAGGCAGGAGAGCGACGGAGGCGGACAGAGAAGGGCGGAGGGAAGAGTGGAGCAGGAATCGGAGCGGAGCAAAATCCGAGTGAGAGGAATGAGTGGGTGTGATTAGAACTGATGGCGTGTGACGGAGAAGCTCTTCGGAGGAGAGGCGGGAGACTGACGGAGACCGACGGAGAAGAGCGAAAGGAAGAGCGGAAAGGAGAGAACGCGGAAAGCCCATTCAGGAGCAAATTTGAAGAGAAACGGATAGAAAAAGGACAGAGAAAAGAAAAAGAGAGACGAGGAAGAAAGAAGACTAATTAAAGGAGAGACTCATAGATGAGATATTAGTAAGAAAAATCAGAGACAGGAAAATTGAATTGAAGTTAGTTGAAGCAATAGAGAATATTAAGCAAGTGTGGTAGCAGCTTAAGGTTGAAGGATTATAAAAGTGAGAAAGTGCATAAGATTCCAGATGTTTGTGTAATGTAATGTAAAGGGAGAAATTGGGTATATAATAATATTGTTCCATTAGTGAGATTAGTTAAATTCAAGTAAAGGGTAAATCAAGCTATTGATCCAGGTCTGATTATAAGAGAACACCTAAAAGTACTAATGGCGTCAGGGGCAGGTAAAAAAACTCCCACAGCATCTCCCAGTCAAGCAGGGGGACTGTCTCAATTAAAACCATACATATCAACAGTGGAGCTACAAAGCATGATGAAAAACTTCCTGCAGATAGCGGTGGAGCAAAATGCAGAAATCATAAAAAAAAGAATTGGAACCAATGCAAAACAAAATGGACCAAATAGCAGATCAATTAAAAAGTGATACAGAAGAAATTAAAATAGAAATTAAAAAAAACTGACAAAAACTACAAACCAATTAAAGGAGAGGGATAAGAAAATAATTGTGGCATTAAAAAATGAAAGACAAGAGATACAATTCATAGCACAGGAATTAAAAAGTATTGTAGAAAACTTTTACACAAATTTATATAAACAGAATCCACAAGATAAACAACAAATTGAGGATTTTTTATTGAAACATGAACCAGGTAAGTTTTCAGAGCAACAAAGAAAGCAATTGAATGGGAAAATTATCATGTGTGAAGTAGTAGAGGCAATTAAAAGCCAGAAACAAAAAAAAGCCCCAGGACCAGATGTAATTGCAGCGGAAGTGTATAAAACAATAGAGAATGAAATATCACCCTTATTAAAAGATCTGGTTAATAACATTATGATTACTAGTAAAATACCACAGACATGGAAGGA
Source organism: Gekko gecko (assembly GCA_029375565.1). NCBI lineage: Eukaryota > Metazoa > Chordata > Lepidosauria > Squamata > Gekkonidae > Gekko > Gekko gecko. Next base: position 127,811,445 of record JAPDNY010000005.1, read on the forward strand.
AGCCTTAATTACCCTTATACATAAACCAGAATCAGAAAGAGACGATATTAAAAATTACAGGCCTATCTCGTTATTGAATGTAGATTACAAAATTTTTGCAACAATTTTAGCGAACAGATTTAAAAGGGCTATGGTAGAGATTATACATAAGGACCAATCAGGTTTCTTACCCAAAAAACAAATTAAAAATAATATAAGAAATATCATCAATATCCTAGAATACCATGAACAAAACCCTGGAAAACAATTGGCTTTGGTCTTCCTCGATGCAGAGAAAACGTTTGATAATGTAAATTGGGAATACATAAAACAGAAGCTGACTTTATGGAATTGTGGACAGGAATTTCTAAACGCAATCAAAGCTATCTATGAAGAACAACGCGCGAGAGTTATTATCAATGGAGAACTGACTGGTGATATAGCCATCCAGAAGGGAACAAGACAGGGGTGTCCGTTGTCACCTCTATTATTTATCTTTGGATTGGAAACGTTAAATGAGATAGTGAGGAGAAATAAGAATATAACAGGCGCTAAAATAAAAAAAGAACAATATAAACTCCAAGCATTTGCAGATGATCTAGTCTTTATTTTAGAGGAACCAATACTATCGCTACCATTTCTATTGCAAGATCTTATATGGACAAGTGGCAGGTTTAAGAATTAATATGAAAAAAACAAAAATTCTTACTAAAAACTGCTTAGAAGACCAAAGAATAAAAATTCAAAACATTACAAATATTCAGGTAGTGGATAAAATTAAATACCTGGGAATAATCTTGACAAATAATAATATCTATATAAAAATAACTATCTAAAATTACTAGAAGAGATAAGAGTAGATCTCAGTAGATGGCATGATTTGCATATCTCATTTATGGGAAGAATCGCTACGGTGAAAATGAACATTCTCCCACGTTTCCTCTTTTTGGCTCAGTGTCTCCCGATATTGAGGAATATGAAGTGGCTGGAAAAACTAAACCGCATGGTCAGGACATTTATTTGGCATGCCAAAAAACCAAGAATTAATAAAAAACTGCTTACAGATAAAAAAGAAAATGGCGGATTGGGACTTCCAAACTGGAAGTTATATTACCAAGCAGCGGCTATGGGCTGGATAAGAGATTGGATCCTGTTGGAAGAGGAGAGACTCTTACAATTAGAGGGTCATGACCTCCAGATGGGTTGGCATGCCCATATCTGGTATAATATGGATAAGAAACAACAGATATTTCAAAATCATGTGTTTAGAGGCCCATTGAGCAAAGTATGGAAGGAAATCAAAGACAGGTATGATACCAAAACCCCAAAGTGGGTATCTCCTTTAGAGGCGTTCATATTGCCATCCCTATATGAAAAAGAGAAAAGATTAACATATGAAATACTATTGACAAAAAAAAATGAATTAAAATCTCTAGAGACGCAAGAAATTAAAACAGCTAGGTTAACTATTTGGGGAAAAAATCAACTAAAATCCAGATTCGTTAAAGATAAAAAAATAAACTTTATAAACGCACCTACGCAACTGGAAACAATCTGGCTCTTGTCAGCGGACAAATTAATACAGAAATTGTATAGCTTTCTCTAAGGGGATGATTTGATGGATGACGCTATTAAACCAAACATGATCTGGTGGATGCAGGACATAGGACATACTATCATGACTGAGCAATGGTCCAGAGCTTGGAGATCCTTAAACTTGTTAAGAGCAACAAATTATAAAGAAAACATATGTAAAATGTTCTACAGATGGCACTGGACCCCGGACAAAATAGCAAGGTGTTATAGGGAGGCATCTGATAAATGCTGGAGATGTGGGAAAAAAACAGGGACCTATATCCATATTTGGTGGGAATGCAGAAAAATTAAAGAATTTTGGCGAATGATTAATAACATGGTTAAGGAGATTACCAATATTAACTTAGAATTTAAACCTGAAGTTTTCTTGCTCAATATGTTGCCGGTAGGATTAAAGAAAGATGATGCAAGATTGATACTGTATATAGTTACGATGGCAAGGATTGCGACAGCCAAATGTTGGAAGAAAAATGTCACCCCTAGCAGAGAAGAAATAATAGAGAAATTGATCGAAATAGCCAAGTTAGACAAATTAAACGTTCTACTCTCAGGAAAGGATGAATCAATATATCAAGATAGATAGGAAAAAGTATATAAGTGGATGGGAAAAAATGCTAATGTCCCACTTTGACAAAGTAATTTAAGTAGATTAACAGAAAGATGAAGGGATGATTGTTGTTTAATGTTTGTGTTGGGCTGTTTGGTTATGTGGTGTCTTGTTTCGTGTGTAATGGAAATCTAGATAAATAATAATAATAAAAAAAGAGGTGAGGTGGGTGATAATAACTAGAAAATGGACTGTTTCAAGGGTGGGACTGTGCTGTGGAATGCCCTTCTTCTTGAGGCTCACCTGGCACCTACTCTACTTTCTTTTAGGTATCAAGCCAAAATCTTTATTTTTTTACAAAGGCTCTTAATTAAGGGGTTGATCTCTTAAAATCATTTTTATAATCTTTTTATAGCCTGAGGACTATTTTATGAGACTTGCTTTAAGTTGGTACACACGCACAATAAGCTTCCTTATATTAAACCGACCAATTGTCTATCAAGGTCAGTATTGTCTACTCACACCGGCAGTGCCTCTTCAAGGCCTCAGGCTGAGGTCTTTAACATCACCCACCACCTGATCATTTTAACTGGAGATTCTGGGGTTGATCCTGCAACTAAGGTTGACAGGTCCCTTCGAGACTCCGGCAGGGGAATGGAGGGACACTTTGGGAAATGGAAGCATTGCCCCTGACCTGCCGATTTCACCAGAAGTGACATCGCGCACTGTGCCTACATCACCAAGTAGTAATGTAAGCATGTCAAGGGTTACACTCTGGTTTTTGGGTAGAACTCTATGGTGAAATTGCCCTCAAACCACAGAGGTTTGCTCCAAAACCAGAGCTCCCCCAATGTCACTGATGTGCCTATGTCATTTCTGGGTGACATAGGCATGTTGCTCCACATTGCTTTTGGGGGGTGGGATTTCCTCCTGCCAGGCAGCTGGCCAGTGGTGGGCAAGAGCCTGCAAAACCAGGGGATAACCTGCCCCCAACTGGGGACTGGCAACCCTACCTCTGACCTTCTGTATATCAAGCAGATGATTTACCACTGAACCACTGCCTTCCTCCTTTTTATGTCTTATTCCTTTATGCCTTTTTAATGTTTTATGCCTTTTTAATGCTCTGGCTATGTTTTTAATGCTTTTTAAAACAGTTTGTTAATTGATAAGTACTTTTACAGTGTTTTATGTTTTGATTATGTTTTACTTTTTAAGTAATCTCAAGCATGTTCTCTGGAGATGCAGCATAGAAATCTTCCTATTACATACATACATATGTCAAAATGACAGTCACAAAGAATACATAATAGTTACACTGCTATGTCAAACTCACATGAAAGTAATGAATAAAATGAAAATAATACATTACAGAAATTTATCAACAACATAGGCATATTTTAAAAGCAAATCAGAAATATAAAAATCTCAACCCTGCAACCAGAATCAAAATTAATAAGGGGAACATTAGCTAAAAATTAATAAGGGGACACCAGTTAAAACACTAATAAAACACTAACACTACAGTTTTAATGCAAAACCCCCTACCCCAAAAATACCCAGGCCATACTTCCCATTATAATGTTATAATGTGAAGAATTATAACTACTTTTTTTTTATTTAGAGGTCTCTCATAATCTGAGGCTGTAGTTTACTTAGCTTCTGCATAAATCCAGCTCTGCCTGCTTTTCTCCCAAAGGGATCCAAAAGAGCTTACCTACAATAATAAAGAACACTATATAAATCAACCGATAACCACACAAAGCAACAAACAACATCTTGGATTGATGTGCGATTGAGAGGCTGGCTTATCCAAAGCTACAGGCTAAGAGCCAGAAGGCAAAGACCCATTTGGCTCATGCTCTGACCATGACCATATAGAATTTGGAATAGAAAGGGGAAAGCAAATGCTCAGCAAGATGTTACAGATGACAAAGGTGTTTCTCCCAGTCTTTTCCCTGCATATAGGAGCTGGCATTTCAGCAGAAAATAAAGTTGCATGCAAAATAACTTTGTTAACTTGCAATAGAAAGAGATGCTATCACCTTGCTCTACCTTACCACAAAAGGCCAGGTACTGAAATCAGCCCCAGAACCAGAAAATTTTCAGCATGGAGGGCGTGGGGGCAGGGTGAATGCACCCCTGAATTGGTGATGTCACTGAATTGTAATGTCACCCAGAAGCGAAGGAGGCCTGCGGGCTGCGGCTCCGGCAGTGGAAGATGTGCCCGGTGGCCAGGCATAAGCACAGCACAATCTGGTTGGAGAGCATGCTGAACAAGTCTGATGCCAGAGTGATGGAGCTGCCCAAGTAACCCAACATCAGCTTGGCCACAAAGCATTCTGCATCCTGTGTCACTGGTAGCAGCACTGGAAGCATCTGGGCTGACATAATTGTGCCTTTTAATAGCTGCCTGGCAGGGAGAAGGACCTGATCATTGGTGCCAAGGTGTACCTCTCCTGCTATTGAACAGCCCAGTCCTCACCTGGCTGTAGCTCCTATCCATCCAACGCAGTCCAGAGCCTTCAGTGCCTGAGAAAGTTAGGCTGTTTTTACAGCCTGACTTAAAGGCACAAAGGAGATAAATTGAAATAAATGAAGCCACCCACATTCCTCCCTGACCTCGTGCCATGCACCTGGCATGCCCTTTGTCTGCAAGCAGCCCCTTTCCCTCCCCTCCTGTTCAGCCACAGCAGAACAGCAGGAAGAGCTGGAGAGGCTGTGGCAGGCAGGAGTAAGGAGTATGGCACACCCTGGATGGGTGGGTCTGGCATCCTCCCGGGATGGGGTTCATCCATGGTGGCATCATCCCCAAATGCCCCCTGGCTATGGGCCTGATTGAAATGGCCAATCCATTCATCCATTGCTTCCCTTTTCAGCTTTGGCTCAATGGCAGAGCATCTACTTCTACTTTGTATGCAGAAGCTCCCCCTCCCCAGTTCAATCACTACTTCTCCAATCACATTTTCCATCCACCAATGTATACTCCCCCACCCCCGAGCCAGCCAAGCATTCAAGGCAAATAAGTTAGAGAGATCTAATGAGAATACTGATTTTATTAAACCCTGTGTTTTGGCAGTGGCAGGATGGATGAATTAATGCCACTAAAAAGAATAATAAAAAATTCCCTGTCCCAGAAACTAAATTTTTCCTACTAAACACTATTTAGTAAGCAAACCGACCAGGGGCTTGAAAGGGGGACGTGTGTGTGTTATTCTTTCAGAGTCATTATAATTCCTTCTATGCTCGTAAAACAAGTGGATACAGCTTAGCATGACTCAATTGGGACGTGTGGGCTGAAGAAACACAAAAGCGAGTGCTATTTCCTTGAAAAAAAATCAGGCAGGTTCAAGCACAAGGAAAGGGAACCATTTTCAGAGGTTCTATAATGATGGGGCAGATGGTGCTATTAAGCATAAGGAAACAGGATGGTTGAAGATGACACCGCTGGGTTTTACACCTGTGCCTACACTACCTACTCTGTTCCTATAGCATGAGCAAAAACACTACTGCCAGTGGATGGCTCTTAAATCACTGGCAGGGCAGGAACAATCTGGACAGGATGGATGGAGGTGCAATTTATGAGCTTATTAAACAATATCTCTCTTGCTTTGGTTATTGTCATTATGCTGCCCCTTGTTCAATGTCACAGCTGTTGTGCATTATTCCCCAGAGGACAATAAAATAAGACTCTTAAAAAAGAATCTCTGTAATTAACATGTTGATCAGTCTGTTCTTTACTAGCAGCAGCAACAATCCATTCTCCTATAAAGGGCATTTACTTAAGGAACTGGAATAAATTAATCATGAGTATAAGAAATACTTTTTAAAAGTGCAAAGGTTTATGTATTTTTGTAAATATATTAGCATTTATTTTTAATGACACAGGATTCAGCCTGAATGCACCAAGAGTTTGTAATGCAGGCAACATATTGAGTTGAAATAGGTGGTCTGAGGACATGGGAGAGAAGTCCATCTTACTTAGTAAGTTACATCTTTTGGTTTTATTTGTTGTATTTCTTTGTCCCAATTTCCATTCATGTTGGTTTGTGTATCTGCACTGGACATAGAAGGGGAAATAGATGATGTGTATTTACACATACACATGAAGCTGCCCTGTACTGAGTCAGACCATTGGTCTGTGGTCTATTCTGACTGACAGTGGTTCTCCAGGGTTTCGAGGGAGGGTATCTTTCACATTGCCTACTACCAGCCCCTTTTAACTGGAGACGCTGGGACGTTGTGCAGATGCTCTGTCAGTGAGCCATAGTTTTTCTCTTGTTATACACAGAGCAATCCCAACAAACCTCAAGTGTCCCAGGCCAGGGTGGATCCATGCTTATCCTTTTACAGATAGCAGAGCAGAAAAGGCCCATGGCATATTCTCAGAAGAAGCTCTGGAGATCAATTCCTTCTGATAAAGAGCCCACACGAAGAGGCTGCAGTGGATGGAATAAAACTAGCCTGGCACCACAGGTCACCTGCAAGATGAAATTGGGTTCTTATTCTGTTCTCTGAGCTATGGGCAGTTTATTTATGGATGACCTTATAACCCACCATTCTTTAAAAGGACTCCTGGTGGGTTACAATATTGTTTAAAAGCAGAACATTATATTTTATACCTAACACAAACCAAAAACCATGTTTAACATATTATAACCCACCTCCCAGGGATCAATTCCATAGCATTGCCCCCTTCAAAGAAGCAGCCCCCTAAATAATTCAGCTTTGCATATCTTCTGTAGCATAAACAGTGCGTGTGGATCATCTTGGTAGGCTCAGAAAGGCCATTTCACCAGATAGGAGTTGTGGGGAAATGGTCTTGCAAGACCCATTTCTGCCCATGCAGGAACCTGGAAGTTCCACAGCTGTCCCAGGTCTTTGTTTGGTGAGGCCCCTTTCCTCCTTACTCCTAGGCTGTCAGCAACAAGTCATTAAGAGTATCTTGTGCTAAAGGACTCCTAGCTGCATTGCTGCTTAAAGATTCTGCCTTGGTTTCACATCTCTCATTTTGCTTGCACTAGCTAACATGGGGATGAACAAATACACTTGTACACTGTGGAGATGAAGGAATTGACTGCTGCCCTTCCCATTTGCTTCTCTTTGATAAGTGTGTCTGAATAGATCTCTATGTGGGTATAGAGATCAGTCTGCCATCATTCAAAATGTTAAGAAATTTAATGAAGTTATAACAAACGTACACAGCATTTTGAAATCACAATGGAATGAGCAAGTTTCAAAGATTATAACTGCAGTCCTCTGACTCTGATTCTAGAACTATCCCTAACATTCTTAGAGTCCAGTGGCACCTTTAAGATCAACAAAGTTTTATTCAAAGTATTTTATTTTGTGTGCATGCACACCTTTTCAAATACATTGGAAGGAAGGTAAAGTTCAGACTTATAGACAGGGGCTGAACAGCAAATTAACATGTAACATGATTAGGATGTTTTAAGATATGCAAGAGAAAACTAAATAACAAGCTAAGGTTATAAGGTCAACAGTTGTAAAGCAATAAATATGTCAAAATAAGACTGACACTCTCCCAACCCCCCTGGAAGATTCCCCATAGGGAATAATGGAGCTGGAAAAGATCAGAAACCTGAGGGAAAAAATCCAGATCCAAATATCATACTAGCATTTGAAATCTAGGAAACAATATATCTGGATCCAAAAAATACTGATTTTTTTGTTGTTGTTGTACACCCCTGTGGTGGAATCTTCAATAAGCCTTTTTTGGTCAAATGAGGCTGCCACAATGGAGTACAATGACTATATTAATAATTCTATGAATACACCTACCAACAGAAAGGACTTTCAAGTTTGTTCTCTTGCTAAAGTTCAGATTGTGCTATATTGAGCCTTTTCAGTGAAAGGTACATGCCTAAAACACTGTATGTAGTATCAACAAAGTATCAGCAGAACTACCATCAAAGTTGCATTCATAATGGATCAGTTCAACTGATCTGGGGAAAACTGTACCAGTGTAATATCTATTTATTTGTGTAATATATTTCTGTACTGGTTATTTTTTTTAACTCCCAATGTTTGTTTGTTTTTGAAATTTCAGATTTTTCTGAAAACCTGGACCTTTTCTCAAGTTTGTGAAAAATTGTCTTGTCTTTTCATGGCTTCAGTCTCTGGATTTAAGTATCCACAGATTTAGCCACATTGAGAATTAGATATTTTGATGATGCTGGTAAAGGAATGTGTTTACCAGAACAAGTGGTTCAGTTGGTGCTAAAAGATACCATCCCTGCTTATATACCCTGTTCATCTGACCCTAGAGATTTGAGGTAAATCTCGGGGGGGGGGGTTCTTAAGCAATCCATTTTTTTCACTTCCAATTTCTTTAGGCTTTGAAGCAGTATTTTCTTACTGCAGCCTCTCCTTTGATCACTGAATACTCCACTGAACACATGAGTTATCATGCTGAGAGATCATGGAATGCCTTCAAATATTTTATGTGGAGTTCTTTCAGGGCTCTACAGAAAATCATGATTGCTTTCTGCTTGTTAACACAGAGAATAATGGCATTAGCCATTAGTGAAGTATGTTGGCCTCTGGGAAGAACATAGCCAGTTGGCATATGATGTCTGCATTAGCCAAGAATTTAATCTTTCTCCATGGGTTCCTGTCTGTATCCAATTGAAACTCACTTGTTGAATCAGTATTTCTGTTGCAAAGAACCATCTGAAGTAGATGTTGGGGGACCAGAATGTAACAGCTAAAAAATCTTTCCACAGTGGGAGAAAAAATTGCTGAAAATTCAATATTAAATGTGTGACCACTGACACAGATCAAGATGGGTAGCCGTGTTAGTCTGTCTGTAGCAGCAGAAAAGAGCAAGAGTCCAGTAGCACCTTAAAGACTGTCAATATTTGTGGTAAGGTATGAGCTTTCATGAATCACTGCTCACTTCTTCAGAAACTTCAGATTTTTCTTCTTCTCACCAATAATATTATTTAAACTATGAAAAAGTAGAAAAAATGCACATACTTGTTTATAAGTGCAGGTGCCCCAAAAGAACCACTAAAAGGTCTTCCTGAGGCCTACTCCAAGATTTATGTTGTCCTTCAAGGAGCAGGATTTTATATTTTCACTTCAATGTAAATGAGGCTGAGAGAGTTCAAGTTAACTCAAGTTACTCAAGTTATTCAGTAACCTTGACACCTGAGTGGGGATTTTAGTAATATACTTCTAGACCACCTTTCCTCACAAACTTGGATTTTCTGCAGCTGTATGTGACAACATAGCCATTGTATCACATTAAATACTTTTCACACTCCTTGCTTTTCTAAAATCCTAACAAACTATTTCTGGCCTTTGACAGATGAAATATAAGGAGTTCATCATACCACCTCAGACAGACCAGTATTTTGTTTGTTTATTTATTTTATTCATAGTCCACCTTTCTCACAGGGATTCAAGGCAGATTACACAGAGTGAGGCTGAGTTCAGACTGGCAGTTTGAAATGGGAGCGAGTCATGGCAAAAAAGCCCCGGAACAAATTGTTCCGGGTTTTCCTGGTCACAGTGTGCCCACTGATGTGGGAGCATACTGGGAGGAGGTGCGAGGGAGCATTCAGACTGCTGGCACGGAGGCGTGGCTGTAAATGGCTTTTTCCTGGTAATTCGGCTATGTGCGCATATGCGTTTGTGCGTATAAGCAAATCAGGGCGATTTGGGGAGGATCCTGTTGCACCGGCACTGCATTGGGCGGTAGAGTGGAGCACATCCAATCATATCGCTGTTGCCTCTCCAAGGCAATCAAGTGTATCTTGCACAGAAACACCCAGCAGACATTATTACCACGGGTTGTTCCCGGCTTTTCGGGTTAGCGTTCACACTTCCCGGAAGCAGAATGAAGTGGGATAAACGTGCTCCCTGGGATTTGCTACCACTTTCGCCAGGTATCTTTTAAACGTGGGAGTGAAGCGGTACATGACGGGTTGTCTACAGGTGGGGAACGCCAGACAGATGTGCCTGTGTGAACGCCCCCTTTAATCCGGTTGTGAAACGTTGCTGGAACGTACCTTTCTCAGGGCAAACTGCCAGTCTGAACTCAGCCTTTAATTAGTACAATCAACAAAACTTTGTGTGTTATGTGCTGGTGTTAAACTTTAAAGCCAGAATACCTTAAGGACCACCTGCTCCCTTATGAATGGATGGTCATTTTCAGAGCCTCTGCTCGATGTTTCCCGACCATCTGAGGCTAGATAGGTGGCAACTGAAAAAAGAGCCTTCTCAGCCATTGCACCAAAATTACAGAATTCCTCCCTCACAGAGATTTGTCTATCCCCTTCTATCATTGTCCTCCATGAGCAGGTGAAGACTTGAGTTTGTTTGGTGTTCCCTAAATGACTTTCATTGGCCCTTCTTCCCATTCATGTGTTTATGTGTACATGTTTGTTTGTTTGTTTTTAATTTGGGGGTGTATTTTGTAATTGTTTAAATTTTTAAAATGTTTGCAGTGTTGTTGGGTGGGATCTTAAGCTGGGTGGAAAGGTGATACACAGAGCAATCCTGTGGTGCAGTTGTGGCGTTGCTATTCCTAAGGGATACTTATGCAGCAGCCAAATGGGGGGGGGGAATGCATGTGGCCAGGTGCTGCCACGGCAGCATCTGTGGCAATCCCACTGCAGCATTCTGTTCCAGTGTTGTTGCAAAATGAGGGTGGCATGATAGACAGGTAGACATGACCAAGGGAGTCATGAGTTGAGGAGGCCAGGCTAAGGGTTAGAGAGGAGCAGGCCACAGGTGCAACAACCCTCCTCTGCCACACACACTGCATTAAGAAGACCAGCTCCTTTTACAAGAAGAAGAAGAGGAGGAGGAGGAGGAAGAGATTGGATTCATACCTCACCCTTCACTCGGAGTCTCAGAGTGGCTTACAAACTCCTTTCCCTCCCCCTCCCCACAACAGACACCCTTTGAGGTAGGTGGGGCTGAGAGAGCTCTGACAGAAACTGCCCTTTCAAGGACAGCTCTGACAGAACTATGGCTTGCCCAGGGTCATCTAGTATCTGTAAGTGGAGGAGTGGGGACTCAAACCCGGTCCTCCTAGAGCCCACACAACCACTACACCAAACCGATCACCTGTCAATCAGGAGAGTGGCATCACCCATCAGCTCTATGGGCATCCCACACTGGCACTCTGCACACAGAGAACGCAGGACCCCAGAGAGCGAAGACAGACAAGAACATGGATGTGAGGGTGCCCCTGCTCACTGCTGGCTGTGGCATCCAGCAGGGTCAACCTGCATTCCACCCCCACTGGTAGAACAGCAGGATGAGGGGCAGGAGGTGCAGGGGTGCTGGCCCCACTGGAGAGACTCAGATAGCAGCCTCTCAAAGCACCCCATCTCTCACCCATGTCCCTTGCTATGGCAAGAAGCCCCTCCAGGTGCCCAGCAGCTGCCATTACAGATGCTACCAGCCCCTCCATCCATTACTGCTCCCTGGAAAAGGCTTTCTGCCACTCACGACAGCTCTCCAACCACTCCCTCTCAATTGTTGCCCACATGGAGGAAAGGGTGGGTGGGATGGGCTGTGCCAGATGCGAGCTCTGCGCCTGGGGACCTGGCAAGGGGCCAGTATCCCCTCCCTCCTCTGGGCCACCAGCAACTGTGACACCTGCTCTGCCACCATCCCCCTGCCAGCCTTTGTCTGCAGGACAGGACCACTGCCATCTGGAGACACTAAGCCCACCCTCTGTGTCATCTCCTCCTCAGGCACTGTGACTGGGGACCCCGTGATGCCCGGTGACCACAGGACTACAAAGGCTGCCATTTCTGTGGCACGTAGTTGGTCCATGACATCAACAATGAATGTCAGGGCAGAGGGACCTGGGCACAGGGGGAAAAAACAACAGTCAGTTGATAGGAGCTCCGAGGTGAGCACTGAGCCCTTGCACCCTGCCCCCCCAAGACCTTCCTCACCTCCCTCAGCCTGGGAGTCTTGATCCTCCTCCCCCATGCTCAGCTCCATCTTCTGCTCACTAGACATGTGGGGGGTGGGGTCCTTGATGAGAGGTCCTGGGGCATCATAAGAGTACCCCAGATGTGAAGATGGGAGCATGATGATGGCAGAGTAGCCCTCCTCCACGGGGATGGGAGTCAGTACTTGGCTGCTCTGGCTGCTACTGCATCCTTGACCCTTCTCGCTGTCTTCAGAGAATGGGCCCATGGCAGCATACCCACCCTGCAAGTCATTTGCGGGATAGAGGGACATCGGTCGGGACAATGGGGGGTAGTTGGAGGCAGTGGATCCAGCTCCCACAGCTGAGGCCAGGTGGCAGTGGTAACCATGACACTCAATACACAGGATCTCAATGCTGTGGCCACCCACCACTATGGGAGTATCATCACCCTTATGATGGCCTCTGCTCCTGGCCGATCCTCCTCCACTTGTTAGGAACACCCTTGGCCATGAAGGCTTGGACATGTTTTTGATTGGAACTGAAGGAAGTGCTTCAGAGTTGATATCTCCATTTGGACTATTATTTCCCAGGGCAGACACTTGTCCCATGGCCACGTGCCCAAAGGCACAGCATTGGGAGGTGGCAGAGCTTCTTCTGGCAGTGGCAAGGACAACGCTCTCATGCTCCACCACCAACCTGTACAGCAGTGCTTTCTTGGTCCAGTTTGGCTGTTCCTGCCATCTGATGATGCATGCCAGCCACACACAGGAGAATATGAAGGTGGGTCATCTCACCATGGGAAGATGTCAATCTCCTTGCCCTGCCCTGCCCGCATGCCCTCACCATGGCCATTACCAGGAGGTGGCTGCTGGAAGTGCGCAATGAGCCACTCATAGTGTGTGTGTGGGGGGGGGATGATACCAGCCACATGGATGACTGTGCAGTATTAACACAACAGTATTACTGTTAAAATAATGTATTGATTTTTTGGTATATTTAATTCAAAGTTTTCAATTAATATTTCATTAGAAAATTTAGGTTAAGGAAAATGCCCCATCCCCTCCAGCCTCTTTTTAATATTATGTTCTTATGTAGTGTCTGCCTACCAACTCGTGTGGGGAAGGGGCTCTTAGGCAAGCTAATCTCTTTCAGTATCAGCTGCCCATGTAAAAATAGTAGAGAAAGCACTAAATAAGCTTGAGATCAGATAACCTTGCTAAACATAAAGACATAAGAACATAGCCAAGAGAATGCTTGATGACCAATCCCTCCTGCTAAACCCGTTCCTCAGTTCTTGACTCTGTGAATAAACAGTTTTCAGCTTGGCTGACACTTAGACTAAAAGTTCCTATTTTGAACTTTTCTTCAGATTTTATAGTATATGGTAAGAGAGCTGTGTTCCTACATTGCGGAGAAAGGTGGAATATAAATAAAACAAACATGGACAGACAGGCCAATTCTTTTTTTTCTTTTTTTTGCATTTACATTTTATTGGGTGTACAAATTTCCACATATTTTATACATATCTTTTAAAGACACTTCATTTCTTATATATTCCCCTCCTTTTAGGAATCAAACTAAAAATTAAAGACATATAAATAATCCCCATCCTCTTTATCTTATTCCCTTTCCTTACCCATTTGCCAGACCACCATACAACTTCCTCTAGCACATATTCTGATCTTTATTACATTATTTCCTAACATTTTTCAAAACTTCTTCTTTCCTTCTTCTGGAGACTTCCCTCTCTACTCACTTATTTTTTCCCTTAATCTGTCTTCTTCCATACCTGTAAAAGAAAGTTAGACAGGGTTGCTTCCAATACTAGGGGCTGAAGAGGGAACCTCTACAGCAGGGGGATACCCTCCTCCCTCTTATCAGAGGTCTTGGGGGGGCCCACCCCACCCTTCACCTGCTTGCTATGCCATTGGCTTTAACAATTCAGTTCCTATTATTATTTCCCCTTTATTCTTTATTATAATTCCCAGTTATTATATCTACTAGTTCTAACTTACTCTAACATTTCCTCCTATAAATTGCTCTCTACATTTTCTTCATCAAAGCATAATGTCCCGGTTCCTAAACTTGCTTCCCTTTGTTTGGTTACTGTGTCCAGTAATTTCTTGCCTGTAGCTTCATTAAAGGCAGTAAAAGTTTTATTTTCCAAATTGACCACTAAATGGCCTAAAGGTAACCATCTTTATTGAATTCCTTTGTCTCTTAAGGCTTTCGCTGTTTCTTTTAGACATCTTCTCGCATTGATTACTTCAGGTGGGATATCATGGAACAGAAACACTATCGTGTCTTCAAGGGGCTATCCCTGTTTGTCCCTTGTGATTTAAAAAAGTTTATTCTTCATCTTTACCTGTTTGAATTCAATGACAATGTCTGGAGAAATGTTATCAGGAGCCCTTTTAGATATATTTAATCAGAAGGCAGTTGTAATTATTTCTTGGGAAGGCTCTGCTTCCCCTGCTGCCTGAAGAATCTGACTCAGCCATTTGTTTAAAGCTGCAGTGAGGTTTTCTGTTTCTCCAAAATTTGCAGATACTCCACGAAGTTTAGCCTTCTTTTCTCTCAGTTTTGTCTCCTGGAGTATCATCTTATTTTTAGCCTATGCCTCAAAATCCTTAAAGTCTTTCAAGTCATCTGCTGTCTTTTTTGCCATCTAGTATGCTAATTCAGCTTTCTTCTCAGTCATTTTCAATGCTGTTGTGAATTCTTCCAACTTTTTATTTATTGGTTCAATAGTTCGTTTAAACAGTCCAAGTTCTTTTTTTAATTGTCCCGCCTCTCCACTCAGAGACTGTAAATCACTCTTAATTTTGTTCTTTATCTCTGCTAGTGCATGCAATATCTCATTCTGGTCACTTTGGCAGGGTTTACTCCCTCCCTCCGCCATTTCCTCTAGCAGAGAAGCCTCTAGGTCTGAGTCTTCTGAGCTTTCTACATCGATATTACACTTTTTAGGAGGTCTATAGGGAGGATTTTTTGTACCTTTCTTTGCTGCGGTCCTTCCCATGCCTGGCTTTGATGTTTATTCCAAAGTTGAATGTGTTATCTGAGAGCTAGTCATTAATCTTCCGTGGGAATAGCAGGAGTGTAGAAGGGATGCAGCTGGCCGGAAGTTCAGCCACCTCGCCCCCGCCCCCTGGCCAATTCTTTTATTACTATAGATTCATGGTAACAGCTAGCTAAGTGGTTTGTTCTTTCTGTTATTATATTTTGTTTGAATCAGGGTCATATGGGTCGGGGCCCAGATGGAATCTTTGTTCGGAGGCTCATGGTGGCTCTTGGCTGCCCTGCTGCTTTCTGGTGTACTCCCCCAGGTAGGTCCAGTGTGCTGTATTGGTTAGAGTGTTAGACGAGAATGTGGGAGACACAGGTTCAAATCCCCTCTCTGCCATGGAAGCTTGGTAGGTAACCTTGGTGGATAACCTTGGGCTAGTCACACACACACAGCCTAACCCACCATGTGGAGTTGTTGTGAAGGTAAAATGGAAGAAGGGAGAACAATGTAAACCACTTTGGGGCCCCATTGGGGAGAAATGTTGGGGCATAAAGAGATAATAAAGTTTGTGGATTTCCTGATACCTGGATGATGCAAAAGATGTTTACCATCCAATATCATACATATGTATTCATCAGTAGTTCCTACAGTGTTTGAGATTTTCTTCCAAGTAAGTATGCATAGGTTTGCAGTCTTAACTTTATAATGCATTAAGTTTAACTTCATCCTTGAGTTTCCATTTCCTCTTATGCAAGCAATTCTGAAAGAGAATACATTTGAAGACAACTCTTAAGAAAACTAAGTGCATAAGCCAATTGCTACCGTATTTGTTATTTTCAAATCCAATTTGAAATGGTACTTATATGCCATCGGGGTGAGATATAGATCTTACTATTCAATAACTGGAATGGAATGTTTTAAAAATAACAAAATAAACTAGGAACTGCAGACAAAGTATTGCCTGATAAAAGATCACTGGGGGAAAATAGTCTCAATTAATACTGTCTCTGGCTGCACCCTAAAGACACTTTCCTGAAAGTAAGCACATTGAATAACATGGGATCCACTTCTGAGTAGACCTGCGTAGGCTTACTGTCTCTGTCATGTACCTTTCTCTGCCACATGATCCTACCTCCCCCATCCACTCCTTCCCCCATCCCTACAGTAAAATCATAATCCCAGTCCCACCTCTTTCCTCTCCATGCTTACCTCTGTCTTTTGACTCGGTGTTTGATCCAATTTAAATTTATGTATGTATTAGCTGTATATTCAACCTTTCTTCCTTCATGGAATTCAAAGCGGCAACCACAGGGATCCCAGAAGATCTTCTGTCCAGGCACCAACTAGACCATTCCCTTCAGATTACTGCATCCATGTGCTTTAATGGCTGTGGTCACGCACACTAAATAATCCACTTTCAATCCACTTTCAATGCACTTTCAAATTGGATTTTGCCACTTCACACAGTAAAAATCCAGTTGGAAAGTGCACTGAAAGTGCATTAATTAGTGTGTGTGACCGCAGCCAAAGATGGGAAAGACTGGAAATTTCATGGTTAGAAAGAATCTCAGCTGTCAAAATTTCTCCCTGAAATCAAAGAATCAGTTTCTTTTAAGAATTTGGGGTCTGTTTTAAATCACCTCCATTTTGACCAAATAATAATAATGATGATGACGCTAGGGGCAGGAAGAAAGGTTCTACAAAATTCCCAAATTTCACCATGCAGATGCTCAGAGGCGGGTAGTGTCTTCCCAAACCTTCCTGCCCTCCTGGCAGGGCAGCCTATGGTGTATAACATAACAAAAATGGAAAAGATGAAGTTATAGAGAGGTGTGTCGGTGGTATAACAGAAAACTACAAAGAGACATGAAAGACGAATTCTTCTTTTGAAAAAAGGACAAAATAAGAGGAATCAATGGCTTTATCTTTTAAAAATGTATTTTGCAAAAAGAAATTCCTCCGTCT
Source organism: Gekko gecko (assembly GCA_029375565.1). Taxonomy (NCBI): domain Eukaryota; kingdom Metazoa; phylum Chordata; class Lepidosauria; order Squamata; family Gekkonidae; genus Gekko; species Gekko gecko. The sequence continues at coordinate 127,828,461 of JAPDNY010000005.1, forward strand.
ACATAACAACACTGCCTTCAGACGATATCCTAGGTAAGTGCAACTCTAAAGCATATTAGCTGGTATGGATGCAGCATTGACATGCCAGTGCTATGAATTCTCACATGAAACTGCCATATACTGAATCAGAACCTTGGTCCATCAAGGTCAGTATTGCCTACTCAGGCTGGCAGCAGTTCTCCAAGTTCTCAGGTAGTCTTTCATACTTGGTCCTTTTTAAGTGAAAATCCAGGGATTGAACCTGGGACCTCCTGCATGCAATGAAGAAGCTCTTCCATTGAGCCACAGCTGTTACCCAACTCTGGTGTGCCAGCACTGCTTATGTAGGTAAGATAGCCCAGCAAGCATGCACAATGACATGGGAAGGTCTTCTTGCAGCACACTTATATTAGGCCTCCCCCCCTCCTTCTGCTGTCTTTTTCCTTGATCTTTTCTCCTTCTCTGTAGAGAGCATTCACAGTACAATGTAAATATTACATATTCTTTGATTTTGTGGTTTTAGTGCAGTGCTGCTTTTGAATGACCTGAGGTTTTCTGTTAATATTTGCTTTACTATTCATTTTTGTATTTCCTCTTGCAGTACCTTGCACTTATGTACAATTTCAGGTCTCAGTACTTCTTGTTCTACCGGACAGAGTTATTGTGGATATGCACACGATCAAAGACTGTGGATCAATCTATACTTGATAAATGTATTAAAAATAATCAGAACACTAAAAGAATTAATAACCCATCTAGTCAGTCTACTCATAGGTTGCCTTCCTTTCAGAGATTCCAGATATGCAATGATGCAGATGGTATTGGTCCCCCCACCCCCATGATTTAATGGGCATCAAATCAGTTTGCCCAGTGAGGTATACTAAAGGATTGCCTCTTCATTCAAGTGGAAATTACTACTTCACTGTCTGTAATGGAGAACCTCATTACCTAAAAAGAAAGAAAAGCCCAGTAAATACATCTAGCAATTGAAGCATAACACTCCTTTTCTTTCTTCTCAAACTCTGTATTGATTTCAGTTCTTATTGTTAACTCTTCTGAGAACTATCTGGTCACTCCCTTCCCCTCACAGCAGACTACCTTATCTAATCTAAGAGACAACCAGATCAGTGTTGGAAGAGCCATGAAGATATTGCCAGTGCATTTCTCTTCTGTAAATAGCAACCATGGGAGGAAGAAGGGGTGGTGGTGGATCCAACCACCCTCCAAAGACCACCTAAGTTTGCCTGGTGAAGGGTTTTGGTCATTGGAGTGGTAGGATAGGGATAGGATCCAGTCGTTAGTGTGTCTTATCTGGTTGCTTCCATCGTGGGCAAGTGGAGTCTCAGAAAAAGAACACTGCTCCCTGATGCCCCTGACAACCTCCCACACTTTATCTCAGGCTCCAATATCTGACTTTTTGGCTATGCTGCTAATGATCTTCATACTTAAAAGGAGTCAGAGTGGTGTAGTGGTTAGTGTTCCTGTCCTGAGGTTAGCTGGAAACTGAGCCCTGTTGGAAGTGAGTGATTAACATCAGTCTACTAGGCTCAAGTCATTTTATTAGCTCCTCATGCATTCAAAGGAGTTTAGCAGGCTTGCTAGCTACAAGAAGGGAAACCTATCTATAACTAATAAGGAAGAACATCTAAGGGGCTAATAAACTCTGATTCCCATCATGCATTGCTTTAAAGGGTAAAGGACTTATTTTCCTGCACTAATACAAACTGCTTGTTATACTTCACTATAGATCCTGCTGGGCAGCACAGTTAGAGCTGCAAACTGGGAACTGGGAGAACCAGATTTGAAATCTCACACTGCCATTCAGAACACACAGGAAGCTCATTCTTTTTCAGACTAATCAACTTCACAGAAATACTTTTTGTGAAGATAAAATGGAGGAGGGAAGACTTTGGCTCCCCATTGGAGAGAAAAACAGGATATAGATATCTAAATAAATCAAGGGATGTTTCACAGCTGCTGGACAGCTACAGTGTTTCCTACTGGGGTGGATGGGTTACCAACAGGCCCAAAGCTATGGTGGGGCCACTCGGGGCCCACCCCCCGACTTCCTGCCAAGGCCCTATGACTCTCTGGGCCCCAGGGCCCCCCTGCCACTGCTGCCACTGCCCCCTCCCCTTCTCCAGGCTTTTGGCTTTGACCCATGCCCCTTCAGGCACTAAGCCCCCGATGGCAAAATGGCTGGCAAGGGCAAGTGGCGAGATTGACCTCTCTGGAGTGGCAGCGGGGGTGTATGTCCTTGTTTGGGCAAAGTAGCCTCCTAAGTTGATCCTGTCAGCCAAGCTGTTTTGTTCCCAGCTGCCGGCAGGCTTCCTGTCAGGGCAGCAGTGCGGGCACCCTCTTGGCCTTGTCCCTGTCCTCTTCAGCACCCATTGTGCCTGCTGCCGGACCAGGCTTGCCATAGAACTGCATGGGTGCCTCCTCACCAGGGATTCTACTCTGGATGGAAGCCATCAAATCCAGCACCAGGGCCATGCAGCACCCACCCTCCCACTGATTCTTGGGCAGCCTCAGCAGTCATGGGACGGGGGGGAGGGCTGGGAGGGCCTCAGGTTGAGCAGTTAGTCAGTCAGCTGCTAGGTTGTCCTCATTGTCCTGGCAGGCTGCTGGCGAGTGAGAGCTGAGCAAGCTCTTCGTGATGACTCGCCACTACCTTTCTGAGTGGCACCTGCAGCTGCCAAGGGAATTGCTTAATCCTTTGCACTCCCGAAGGGAAACTCTGTTTTGATCTACACAGTGGGTGTGGGTTTGTTTTTTGCCTCTTTATGGGATTTTGGAGGTGATCCCGGGATTGCAAGTCCCAAGGAAAGCTCCAGGGACTGGCAGCTAGGGATTGCTTCTGAATTCCGACACTGGGCTCCAGGAAAGATTTCAGAGGGGAAATTTAGAGGGGGAGGTGTGCGGGGGTGCCCCCTGACTTATTTAAAGGCTCCCCAAATTTAAAAAATCCTAGCTATGGGCCTAATCACCAAGCCTAAATGTAAGCATTTCTCCAAAGTATTGTGTTTTGGGGATTGGCTACTCATGAGGAGATCTAAGATATATAGCATAATTTTATTGTACAGCACAGTAAATACTAAGGGACATCATATTGCCTTTCATATTTAGCCTTCTATAGTAACTCATTCTTAAGATTAAGCAGAATAAATTAAATAAACACAGATGTATCATTGTGATTCTGTTATAACAGAACTGAGTGAATGATGCACAGCTGAAACACAATTGGCTGATGATACTGTTCAGTTTTTGTAAGTCTTGCAAAATTCTATCTGATATAACAAAAGAGCAGCTTTATTGGCAGCACTGTAAGACATACAGTATTTTTCTTTGTGAAGGCTGGCAAACTGCAAGTTTCTTGTGGTTCACAACTGGACTGAATACATGAAGCTGCCTAATAGTGGGTTATACCATTGATCTGTCAGGGCATTTTTGTCCACTTTGACAGGCAGTGGTTCTCCAGGGTCTCAGGCAAAGGTCTTTTACATCACCTAATTCCTGATCCTTTCAACTGAAGATACTGTTGAGGATTGAATCTGGGATCTTCTGCATGCAAATTAGACACTCTTCTACCAGGATATTCTTCTATGTAAAAAATACTTAGAACTGGAGGCATATTTTCATGAGTAACTCTTAGAATACAGTTAGGTCTATGAAGTGTCAATTGTGAATGTGCAAGTCTGTCTGTTATCTGCCTCAAGTCTCAGTGAAAAAGTCAGGCTATAAATAAATAAATAAATAAATAAATAAATAAATAAATAAATAAATACAACACAAATCAAAAAAGATTTATCTTGCATAATGTATACATTGTAGACAATGTAGTTTTCCGCTTTGATTTACAAATGTCAGAAATGGGGAAACATTGGTTTAAACAGCAGTATGAAAGACTTATTTCATTGTAAATCTTCTTGGGTTTTCTAACAATTACATTTTTAAAGATGGGACTTGAAAGCTTAGAGCTTTAGCAAATGTCGAGCTAATTGATGATTGTTTGTATTTTGCTGGCCCATCCTGGCAGATGCCAGCATTTGCATCCTGCAGTACTTTCTCTTATTATTATTATTGTTTGAAGCGGGAACTATTGAACTTCTCTTTATTTACTACCCTTGTTCTGAGCTGCTATGGATTTTAGGGCAACTTTATTAACTTGAAGAAGACAAGCAATGAATTTTAATGAGCTGCAGATTCATCAGGCCAACTTGCAGCATACATTTATTCTGACTCACAGGGATAATACTGTCCTTATAATCCTGTCAATCTTTCTTCTCTCTGTTATCTTTAATATCATTTATGGATATGTACAGGGCTATTTTTGGGCAGGAACGCACAGGAATGGAGTTTCCGCTGGCTCCTGAGTTGGCCACGCCCAGCAGGAACTCATTAGTATAATAGGCCACACCCAACAGCAGAAACTCATTAGGATTTGCTACATTAGGGGTGTGTGGCCTAACATGCAAAGGAGTTCCTGCTACAAAAAAAGCCCTGGGTTTTGACAACAAACAAGGTAAACATAGGGAAGCCACTGAAATTCATAAACATAAACACAATTTCAACAGGAAAGAAGAGAGTTTAAAAATAAATAGGGCATGGTTTCCTGTCCTGAAAAACCCAAAATGCTCTACAGCTGACAATAGCCATTCCACACACAAAAGAACCTCCTCAGGAAACAGGAAACCTCCTCAGGAAACAATCCATAGACAAAAGAACCTCCTCAGGAGAGCTCCTCTATTAGCATGTTCATAGCCTGGGGAACTCCTACAAGATAATGACTCAGCCCTACCCCACTTTCCAGGGTAGATAGAAATTACCTCCCTACCATTTTTCTGCTCACCTTGACACAGAGAGTACTACATCTTTCTGTGTTATACCTCTGAGGATGCCAGTCACAGCTACTGGCGAAACATCAGGTCCGCCAAGGCCACGGCCACACAACCCAGAAAATCTACAGCAATTAAGGTAAACAGAATTAGAAGCAAAAGGTGGGTGTGGTTGGATGACCACACTTCTGGTAACATGGGGGTGTGGCCTAATATGTTAATGAGTTGTGCTGTCAGGAGGTGTGGCCTAATATGCTAATGAGTTTCTGCTGTTGGGTGTAGCCTATTATGTTAATGAGTTCCTGCTGGGCTTTCTCTACGAAAAAAGGATATGTATATCTGTACATATTATGATTGTGATTTTAGGAACTAAGTAATGCATGCACAAGTGGTAGCACTCATGGCCCTAAACTTTGCTGAACATTTTCTCCACATATTTTGAAGGTTATGGAGTGAAATTCGATACCTATGGCTTGGAAAAAAGATCTGGATTGCTATATAGCTGTTTGCGTCTCATGGCCCCTTTAAGACCAACAAAGCTATATTCAAGGTATAAGTTTTCGTGTGCAAGCACACTTCTTCAGATACCTCTATATATCTATATATAGATATAGATCAGGCAGACTCTGTGGATCATGGCCATTATAATCTTCTTGGTTTATCAGACTGCCTAATGTATGTATAGATCTAGAAACTTATAGATTTCTAAAGTACTATTCACACTCATCCAGCAGCAAGAAAGATACACAGTGGGGGGAAATTCTATTATCTTCCTAGTGAAACTATGTATTTTGACCTATGCTATTTAAAAATAGCTACGTGATGGATTTTGACAAGATCTTGGAGGCTGTGAAGGCCACTACTTGTACTCTTGATCCCTGTCAATCCTGGCTACTGAAATCTTGTAAGGAGCAGATTAATGAGTCCTTGATGTCCATTATAAATCAATCACTGAAACAGGATGTCTTTCCTCAGCTGCTAAAGGAGGCTCTTATTAATCCATTACCTTAAAAACTGTCACTGGAGCAGACTGATGTTGCCAATTATTGTCCATCTCTAGTCTACCCTTTCTGGGAAATACAATTGAGAAAGTAGCAGAAGAGCAACTCAAGGTCTTAATGAATGATGCATCTGCTCCATACCCCTTTCAGTCAAGCTTCAGGCCAGGCTATGGAAAGGAGAGAAGTGTTGGTGGCTTTAGTTCATTATATCCACTTGAATGTAGACAGGGGTCGTGGTTCTTTGCTACTGTTCCTGGATTTATCAGTAACCTTTAATATGGTGGACCATGCAGTCCTATTGAGACATCTGCAGGTAGAAATAGGTATCAAGGAACGTACTTTGCAGTGGTTTAACTAGTTCCTTGCTGAGAGTATTATTGTTGGACACCAGTTGCCAGTGATGTGGGATTTGTCCTGAGGGGCTTCTGCAAGTCTTGATTTCATCTCCCATGCTGTTTAATCTTTATGTAAAGCCCTTGGGAGAGATTATCTGCCATTTTGGAGCAGATGGTAATCAATATGATGATCATGCCCAGCTCAATATTTTTCAGTGTGTAGACCACCTGATGGTGCTATATAACTGTCCTGAGCAAGTGCCTGGCTGCTGCAGTTGTGTGGGTAAGGGTGAACAAGTTAAAACTGAACCCTGACAAAACTGAGATGATTCTAGTTGGAAAGACTGAGGTTTTAGACAGCATTGTGCTTCTTACATTTGATGGGCTGCATTTGGCCCTCACCGGCTAGGAGTCTAGGTGTTACAGAATTACTGTTGGAGAAGCAAGTTAATTTAGCTGCAAACAATGAGTTCTTACATCTTCATTTAGCCCAGAAGATGGCTTCTACCTAGATCCAGCTGATATGGGCAAATGGATCCATGCCACAGGAACCGTCTCTCTTGATATGCTCCACTGAGACAGCTTTGCTCATTTGAGCAAAGCCTTCTGAAGATGTCATACTGTGAATGGCTAAGACCAACAGCCACCCACAATCAAATGTTGTCTGTTGGCTCCTGCTTGGTGGAATGTCCTTCCTGAGGAGTTCAGGAATGCCCTAACTGTTCTATAATTCTGCAGAATATGTACAATATAATTGTTCAGGAGAGCATTTTTATAAAGACAATAGGATGGTAGTAAAATGGAAACATTCGTAGGGTTGCCAGGATCCCCCCAGCCACTGGTGGGGGATTGGGGGGGTTGGGTTGCCAGATCTAGATTGGGAAACTCAGAAAAGAGTAGGAGCTCAAGAAGTGAGCAGTGACTCATGAAAGCTCATTCCCTGCCACAAACTGTGTTAGTCTTTAAGGTGCTACTGGACTTTTGCTCTTTTCTACTACTACAAACATGGCTACCCATCTTGATCTATCTCTATTATAAGAAAGATCATTTGTATAACCAGGGGTCTTTTCGTAGAAAAAGAGCTGCAGGAGCTCATTAGCATATGGCATGCTAATGAGCTCCTAGGCTATTAGCATATGCCACACCCCCTGACATCACCAGAAGTGATGTCAGAAGGGGAAGCAAAAGGGAGGGGGGAGGCATCTTCAAAAGCCTCCCCTTCCCTTCCCAGCTGGCCTGGGTGGGGGAGTGAAGAGAGAAGGGGTTTAAAGTTTAAACCCTTTCTCACTAGAGCTGGGCCACAGAAGGAGGAAAGAGGGAAGGAAAGAGAAAGAGTAGAGAGAAGGAAAGAGGGAAAGAAAGAGAAGGAGAGAAGGAGGGAAAGAAAGAGAGAGAAGGGAAGAAGGAGGGAAACAGGGAAAGGAGGAAAAAAGAGAAGAGAAGAAGGTGGGAAAGAGGAAAAGGAGAGAAGGAAAGGAGGGAATAAAAGAAATTTGGTGGCAATTCGGCCCCATTATATCCTATGGGCCATTGAAGTCAATGGCAAAAACATAGGGTATATTCTGGGGGCTGGAGAGGAGTGGGTTTGAGGAAGAGGCTCCAAACTCACAGGGTAGCTGTTGAAGCCTCTTTCCAAGAAACCCACCAGGTTTCAAAAATCATTGGACCAGGAGGTCCAATTCTATGGGCCTCCAAACAGGTTGCCCCCATCCCCTCCATTGTTCTCTATGGTGGGGAAAAAAGTTACTTTTTCCCACGGTTTCATCATGGATTGTAGTTATGCCTATGCATTGTGTATTTTAGAAACTAATCAGAATTGCCTTAAAGGATTGAGGTTTGAAATGATTTGACTCATCCACACAACTTGTAAGATACTTATTTAAGACTTATTAATGAACTTTGGGTACAATTGCACATGTATAAAGATATTGATGGCAATTATCATATGAATTGTAGAACTTCGGGTTGGAAGAAGACTCCTTCAGAGTTGAAATGGAATCTTCATTCCGGAGACAACCGTTCCTGTCACCTTCTGTCATCTTCAACCTATGTAATTGAAGTGAAAGTGTTTATTGTTATTGTATTTGGTGTTATTTAAAGATACAGAATTTTTTTTTGAAGCCTTGTTATCACAGTTCTTTGGCTTTCTTTCTATTATATGAGAGCTGTGACCATTCAGCTTTCTGACTGGCTCCATTCAAAGCCAAAATTGGCTGTAAAACCATAAGTTGAAAAACCCTGCCTTAGAGCTATGGTGTGGAAAAGACCATCAAATCACAGCCAGTTTATGGCAACCCCTGTAGGGTTTTTCAAGGCAAGTGATGAACAAAGGTGGTGTGCCATTGCCTGCCTCTGCATAGTAACCCTAGACTTCCTTGAAGGTCTCCCATCCAAGGGCTAACCATGGCCAGCCCTACATACCTTCCAAGATCTGATGAGATCAGGCTAGCCTGGGCAACCCAGGTCATGCCACCTAGAGATATACTGGCATCTAAAAATGTAATCTTGCCTGAAAGCTAAGCAAAGCACTGCTGAATCTTTATTGTCATTGCTGAAGATTTTCTCAGCAGTGAAAATGCAACATGTATTAAGACTAATATTTCCTCTGGAAGCACCGACAGTGCAAAGTGATGACAGTTTTATGCTTGACTGAAAGTCAGAAGAGAGCCACTTGAAAGCCATGTTCCCAAACTCAGACATTCTGGCATGACACCAAGGCACACACTTTCAAATTACCTCCATAAAATTCTCTTTAAATAAGATTTTACTTTGGAAGATATATGGTGCATAAATGGACCTAATAAAATAATTATTTGCTTAAATCAGTAGAACATCTCTGATAGGAGGGCTGTAAGTCACTCACAACATAGCCAGATTTCACAAAACCTCTACGAATGAGCATAGGAGTGTGGTTGTGAACACCACCATGAATATTAGCGAAAAAGAAACAAAAGAGAAATTTCAGCTGAGGCACAAAGTTTGTAACTGTTTCTAAATGGTGTCCAGATTGAAATGCAATTGCAACAGGCTCACCATAAAAACTGCTGTCATTCTAGTCACATGAAAATGCATCGTACTGAATCAATTGATTTGTCTTTCCAGGTTAGGGTTTCTTGCTGTGACTAGCAACAGCTCTCCAGAGTCTCAAGAAGAGAAAGGTCTTTATCTCTAACTGGCATCAGTATCTGCTGCCAGTTAGAGATGCTAGGGATTGAACCTGGGGCCTTCTACATGCAAGCCCTCCCATCATATGGCAGAAGGCTAGCTTGGGGCAGCCTAGTTTCCACTAGAACCAAGAGAAGCCCTCCTGTGCTTGAATTAGGACTGGCAACTTCCAGGTGGGGCCTGGCAATCTGCTGGAATTATAGCTGACTACAGAGATCAGTTCCCTGGACTCCACCTACAAATCTCTAGGAATGTCCCAACCCAGAGCTGGCAACCCTGGCTTGAATGCTTGTAGTGACCACCTAGTGAGTACTTGTGAGAAACTGTGCTCATGAATGCTGTCACTTTCTACTGCCTATGGGCTGGGAGTGCAAAGCCTGCTTGTGCATGTACAGAGAAGATGGAAAATCTGCTGATGGCTTATGAATTTGTATGAGCTCTGTGTACTATAATGAAGAAATCATCTGGTTTGCAGACCTATCTGCATGTATTTATTAACAGGATCATAAATAAAAGTGTTTTTAAATGGCTTTGCAGCCTTGAAGCTTTACTTCAGTGCTTTTTAATGCAGCAAGCGTGCACAAGTGATTTTTGCCATTTGAATGTCAAATAAAGAGCAGAATTGTCCCGGAAATGCTTCAGTTATATTTTGTAGCATATTTTTTTTTTTAAATTACTTATCAAATTCCTTTTTGATAGAAACCTTGTCGCTGTTCAGGAAAAAAAATCTGCTGTTACTCTATTTATAAAGAATGACATAGTAAGGTTGCAGTTATACATGCAGTTTGATCCATTGCTATTGCTGTTCCCTTATGGATTTAAAATGCATGATCAGACAGCAACATCTGTCCGTCATGCTCCAGTCATCTGTGTCCCGTTTCCTTCCTCCTTTACTGTGTTTTTCTTTGATATCTTTGAAAGTCTGGTCCTTTTGGGCTGAGCTGGTTTCAAAATGGATTTCCTGTTGTCTGATCACTCTGTTGTGCACCCAAGCCATCAGGCAGGTCTGACTGGTCTCTTGTTTTCAAGCCACCATTTTTACTAGTTAGTGCTGTGCACATAACTGCATATTTGCACCTCCCCCCCAACAGGGGCTTCTCAAAACTGTGTTTTCTTTATAAAAATTTTCAAAGAAAGATGCCTCTGTACTTTTTCTGTGCTTTAGGGAAGGGGTTAATTGAAAAGATTAGAGAAGGAAGAAAGCAGTGAACTACATATCCCAGCAGGCTCATCAGCGCTTGTGCACATGCTCAAAGAACAAACTTTTTAAAAAATGGCCAACAGTCTCATGAACTTCTTATCCCAGCAAGCTCATCAGCGCTTGTGAGCATGCTCAAAGGACAAACAAACAAAAAAGATGGCAGACAGCCTCATTCTCTGGCTGCTGCATCTCATCACACAAGGATGCTTTGAAGAGTGCTAAGAGGGTGAGTCTGATCAGAATTCTTCTGATACAACCCCCCCGGATCAATTAGAGGCGGGGCCACAATGGATCAAACTGCATGTCTGATCACAGCCTAAGCTACTTTTACAACATTTTTGAATGTACTTCCTGTGAATTCCAAAACAGCCTAGCAGATGTAGATCTCAAATATTCTTTTATTCAATGAAGGTGGATATTTTGGTTTTTTGTGACAGTTTTGATAAAGAAATCTGGCCTCATCTCTCAGGCATACATTTGAACTTACAGTATCTCTTTCAACCATGCCAAAAATTAATGAATATGACATTTGAATTGTGGTTCCAGATTCACTGGATACAAGGCATTTACTCAAAACAACATGCAACGATTATAATAAATGAATTGTTAACAGATTTCAAATAGAAAAGGCACACGTCAAGGAGGCCCATTATTTCCACTTCTATTTATTCTTGCAATGGAGTTGCTGGCCTCCAAGGTAAGACAAGATCCAAATACTGAAGGAATGAGAGTTGATGGAGAAGAATTTAAACTTAGAAGCTATGCAGATGATGTTGTTCCATCAATTAAGGACCCCCAAATTGCATTGCCACATGTAATAGGACAAACTGAAAAGTTTGGTTCTTTTTCAGGATACAGAATTAATAGGAACTCCCCCCCCCAAAAAAAAAAAAAAATTAAAAATCCTGGCTACAGGCCTGCTCTAACATGACACAAAGAGGATACCATTAAGAGAATTAAGGATGTGAAACAATACTTTAAAAAGTCAAATATTTGGGAATACCCCTGTCTTGACAAAATGATGCACTGTTTAAAGATAATTACAAAACTACATGGATAAAGATACAAGGAGAGTTGGCAAAATCATCAAAACTAAAATTACCATGGTTGGGAAGAATCTCCACAAATAAAAATGAATGTATTGCCAGAACTGAATTTTCTGTTCCAGATGTTTCCAATCTACATACAAGGTACAACTTTGATGGACTGGAATGGTAAAAAACCAACAGTTAAATTCAGAGTGTTGCAGGACAATTAAAAAGAGGAAGATTGGCAGTTCCCAATATCAAGCTCTAGTATCAAGCAGCCAAACTAGTCTGGATCTCAGAATGGATTAAAAACTTGAATGATAGACTAATTAAACTGGAAGCTGCAGGGTTAGAGAATGAACTGCATCACCAGAGGGTGGAGCTTCGGCATTTCAGGAATGGTCACGGCTTCTCGCAGTAGCAAGAGACGTGTGCCATGAATCAGGGACAGGAGAAGGCACGATTGTGTGTGCCTTCCACAATGCCCTTGTTGATGGGCGCCAAGCCAGGGAGCTTTTAGGAGAGCCCTTTCCCCAGTTTGCAGCTGGCGCAGAAGGGCCTCTCCCTGCTCTGATGGTCCGTCTCTGACTCCCAGCAATGGCATAGAAACGACTGCTACAGCAAGCTATCTGGAAGTTCAGCGGATTTATCTCTACTCTGCGAGATCTGTTGGATCTATATCAAGTGAGATTCCAGGGAGACCTGTTGGATTGACTGACTAATGAGTGTGTTATGTTGAAGCAAGACATCAATCAGCGTGCTGCAAAGTCCCCACAGTAGAAGAGGGAGGGGGAGGGGCACCCTATCCCCCCAAAAAAGTGATTTATCGAAGCGTTAAGGGGGAGACTAAGCAGATCAATGAATGGATTACAACAGGGGAATTTCCAAGGAATTTTAATAGCTTAAACAGACCTGTGAGACTTTGACTTCATAGTGGTTAAAGTAAACATCCTTCCAACATGGAGATTGTGGTGTAGGAAGAAAATGAAACCACGCCTTCTTTAGGAAGAGCTCGAACGGAAGCATCATATGACCTAGCTGGTCTGGGTCAGGTGGTTTAGCTGGCCTTAGAGACTCTTCCTGCTTTATCGGAGTGAACTTCTTCGCCCTCTCCTGGCCCTCAGAAGGCATTGGATTTAAAGAGACAGTGTTACTACCAGAAAAGCCTTAACTTATGGCATGTCTCTAAAGAAGATGGATTACAATTGGACAGGTAGGTTGGTTAAAAAGTGATTTACCTTTAAGTGAAGGATTGGACTTGGACTAATCCAAAGCATAACCGCCCTGCAAACGAAGTGATGGACTCTTTAGACTACAGACAAGCATGTAACAGCTGGAAAAAGGAAGTAAAAAGTGCTGAGGATCAGAGGAAAGACACTATAAAAAACAAATTGGACTGTTTATAATTATGGAAGAAGTGGAATTTGTACTTTGAGAGTTTGGAGGGGGGATAAATGTATAATGGGAAGCCATAGTCAGCAGATGTCTGTGGATGGGAAACAAAGATGGAAATTCTCATTGTTGTATCAGTTAAGCGGATTTTGATGATTAGAGAATTAATATTGAATACTCCTCATGTCAGAAAATTGTATAAGAGAAAATAGCATTGGTTAAAAAACATTGTATAACTTCCAGACCTTGGGTTCTTAGTTAGATGTTCTTTGCTTTATCCTATAGTTTGTAGTGTCCCCATCCTATTTTTCTGTTGTAGTTTATAGAAAATAAATTAAAAAATCCCCTATGGGTTTTTTTTTAAAAAAGAACTGCATCACATTCTGTGGACTGGAAAACTTACTTCAAAAAAAAAAAAAAAAAAAAGGACAAGACAAAAACCACATAGTTAGAGACAGTTTACTTCAGACTTGAGGTTCTTTAAGAAAAAGAATCAGCCCCATGATATCCCCTATTATGCCACCAATACATGCATATTACAATAAACATGAGAAAAAAAAGCAATGACTTCCTAACTTAAAGAGATATGATAAATTCTAGAAGTGAAATTAAATCCTGGCAAAAGATTCAAGAAGAAGGAAGGAAGATACAATGGCTAGTCTACCTTCAATTAACTTCCAGACTTAAGAAAGGTTTTCTCACAGAAAGAGATGGAATAAGAGACTTGACTGAGTTTGAAAAGATTATTACACAACTCAAAGATCATTTGCTAGAACAATTCTACAAAGTATGACTCCAATATGACACAGAGATGGAACAAGTAAAAATGTGCAAGATAAAATGGATGCAAAATGTTGACAAAGAGATACCTTTCCAAAACTGGGGAAATTGATGGACAAAAGGCATACAGTTTACAGCCTGTCAGACTCTAAGAGAAAACTGGTATAAGATGTTCTTTCAATGGTATGTTACTCCTATGGATATTCACAAAATGGACAAGAATTACAAAGGGACTTGTTGGAAATGTAAGGATGTAGAAAGGACGTTTTATCATACGTGGTGGTTGTGCAAAAAAAGAAGAAATATTGGACTGAAATTCATGCAGAGATTTGAAAAAATCTTAACATTAAATTCCCACTGGATCCAGAGACAATGGTACTGGGAATGATTCCAGATAATGTGGAAAGGACATCACAGGATCTACTCAAATATATGTTAACTGCAGCAAGAACACAGTTTGCATTTATTTGGAAAACAGAAGATTCTCCAACAAAAGAAGCCTGGTTTGATAAACTAGCTGAATATGTTGTAAAGGCAAAATTAATAAATCAAGTAAATAAAAGACCAATTACAGAATTTCAGAAGAAATGGAAAGCATATTGTTCATATTATGGTAATGGCTTGTAACTGATGATAAGATTCTAATACTCAAGGTAAAAAGCTGGCACCTCTTGAAAGTCAGGGAGAAATTATTATATTATAGTCATGTATATTATTCCTTTTTGATAGTATATGTACATATCTATTTTATTAAAAAGACTTGAAACGATATTAAGTAAGCAATATGTAAAATTTTTTGTTTCTAGAAAAAGAGTTATAAATGCTACTTTAAAATTACCATATTAAATTGTTTAAATTAAATTGTTTAAATTCCTTAAAAATTGATGTGCTTAAAAAAATATATTGATATTTTATAATTTATGTGAGTTGAGATGATATTCTACTCCTTTGATGTACCTTTTACACTTATTCTATATATTAGAATCACGTCCTCAGTCAATGGAAAATGTAAAAGCTTTTGATGAATAATGCTTAATGCCTTTTTATTACTCCTTCCCCCCTTGTGTTTCTGTACCCCTTAATTATATAATAAATAAAAATTATAAATCAATGAACACATACATGTTCTTCTGCCCTTGTATGCAGTTCTGTTAGGTAGATATGTGCAATGATTTCAAGAGCTGAAACGTCCCAGAGAGCCACATTGTCTTGGGTCCATTCAGCAATATACCTTATATACTTTACTAACTGGCTGTAGAGAACTACCTATTCCTTGGGCTAATCTGTTTTATAGGTATGTGTTAAAATATTGGTCTGAACTCCATGGAAGGAAACAAACAAATGAGGTTGTTTGATGCATTCAGTATTGACATAATGAGTTCTGCTACTGTCCGTGTGCCTGGTTGATTTCTTTTAGGATCGATTGATTTGATCTTGCAGCCCACGGGACTCTCAAGTGTCTTCCCCAGCACCATAATTCAAAAGCATCTGTTTTTCAGCACTCGGCCTTCCTTTTGGTCCAACTCTCGCAGCCATACAGTATTACTGGGAATACTATTGCTTTGACCATATGGACTTTTGTTGGCAGGGTGATGTCTCTACTTTTTCTTATGCTCAGGGCAGCTTACATCACATCATAAAACAATAAAAATTCCATAAAACATTAATTCATACAAGGTTAAAATATAAGTACCAAAATTAAAGTACCTAATGGCAGCTCAGTGGCTGGTTTCAATCCAGCATGGTAAGTTCATGCCAAGGAGGGGCAGAGGATCACTCCAATGGAATAAATCAGTCACTCCTGGTGCCCATGGTATAAAAGTGCTATGGAGCACTTGAAGCAGGGGAAGCCAGTGTTATCTGATATCTGCCACCTCAGCCAAAGGCCTGGAGAACAGCTCCATTTTACAGGCCCTACAGAATTGTAACAAATCCTGCAGGGCCCTGATCTCCATTGGGAGCATTTTCTATCAGGCTGGGGCCAGGGCTCAAAAGGCCCTGGCCCTGGTTGAGGCAAGACATCTTTCAGGCCAGGGATTACTAAATGGTGCTGGTCTGAAAAGCACAAGGGCACATACAGGGAATGCTACAGGTATGCTGGTCCCTGGCTACGTAGGGCTTGTACCATAACCTTGAACCCGACTCAGTACTCAACTGGCAACCAATGTAGTTGGCGCAGCACTGGCTGAATATGCGCCCACACAGATGTCCCAGTCAGCAGGCGTGCCACCACATTTTGTACCAGTTGAAGCTGATGATTCAGATCTAGTATTGTGTACAGCAAATGACATAGTCGATTATATGTCAAACCAAGGAACTCATGTATGTCTGTGCTGGCACAGTTCTCTCATTGCAGTTCCATCATATGGGGCAGGAAGCAGCCAATGCTTAAATAAATCAACATTGTAAGGGGAAAATATTCCTTCTGGAAGATGCTGTCTCATTACATGAATGTTTTCCTTCTGCCTCACTGTGTAACCTTGTTTCCCAGCCCTAGGCAACACACAGGGCAACGAATGACCCATCTCTCCATGTTCAAAGTAGAAGCCTGCTTTTTAGCAGTGTGCCTTGAAGGCAAGTTTTCAAAGTGGACTCAAACTTGTGTGAGCTTCTGCTATCAGGAATGCTAACATTGTTAGCGTGAACCTGAATGTCAGTATTGGGATTTGCCTTCTATAGATTCAGTCAGAAATAAGTAATATTAAAGGTAAGTGGCATAAAAATTAAAAGAGGAACTTGCTAGAAGTTGTACAAATTAATCCTCTACATTCTTGATATGATGCAGTGGCTCATATATTATAACTGGTTGTTGAGGGCAAAGAGCCTACTCAGTTATCATCAGGATTTTTTTTAAAAAAATATCTTGGTTCTATTATGTAACTGAATCACAAAATTTTATTTGTTCCTCAGGCTCTTTTGCTGTCTCATATTTCTATAACTTTCATGGTATGGAAAACAATACATGGTATATAAATTGAAATCCACCTTGAGCCAATAGGAAAGGCAGGGTATAACTATTTTAATTAGGGATGGGCATGAACCAAAAGAATGTTCTTCATGTCAGTTTATGGTTTACCATGAGGTTCATTTGTAAACTAAACCCGTTTGTGGTTCATGGCCCTGCAAACCCCGTTGAAAGGACTGCAGTCCATGAAAAACAACTAAGCATTGGGGAGTAGGCTGCTCCCCACAACTCAACTGTTTGTGCAGCTTCCATGGGAAACAGAAAGCCAAGTTTTAAAGGGACTCGGAGTTCCTTTAAGCTCCTGCTTTCTGTCTTATCTGTGAACCATCACAGACTGCTTTAAAAGTTCATGGAAGTTCGTGATGGTAGACTTGTTCATGAACTATGAGCAGGGCAAAATTTGTGATGAATTTTGCTTCATAGTTCAGTTTGTGCCCATCCCTAATTTTAAAAAATATTCACATAGGAATGATACATTACTGACAAAGCAACTATATCCATTATCCAAAAGATAATAAAGATCTTGTGGCCCTCAGCATATTGTTAATGCTAAAAAAGGCAGTATGTAACTATGATAGATCAGATCTGTAGTGCATCTTGAATGGATAGAGGATTGTAAGAATCTTTAACTCCCTCTGCTAACACATTTCTCTGTGCCCATTACAGTCCTCTGAAATAATCCAGTAATTAGCCTGACAATTGTTTGTTGTTTACTTGGTGGAAAATTTGCTCCTTTCAAAACATTATCCCTCAGGCTAAAAGTGTGGTAGACTTATTATACTCTTTTTTTCCCCTCAGTTTCTCTTTGGAAACATAAAATCAGACTCACAGAAGCACACACAATGAATGCTATCTTGAATACCGCCCAATAAATAGAAGAAACTATTTAAAACAAAATGAAGTGGGACTATCATATATAATGACACCCTTTTTACTGGTTCTTGGCACTTCATGCCAAACTCACTGCAACATGTCTGGCTTTTCTCTGAAAAAAAAAAGGTTCCTGCTCTTAGGTGGGCAACATAGATTGCCAACATTACATTTTCCGAATAGAGATGCAAGCGACTGACCAGCCCTGTTGCTGGGCTTTATGAACACAGTCAGAGCAGAGCTTGGGGCAATATATAGCCATCCTAATTGATGGAGTGAGCTGTTTTCTGGCTAAAAACTTTGAAAACTACTGAGACTGATGAGTGATTTCAGCTCTCACATTCTTTATTAGAACAGGAACAAGACAAGTCCCCAAGTGAACCCACACCCCAAACACACATGACACCCGTGATTCGCTATTTACAGTTAATTGAGTTACCCCGGGCTCCCTGATTGGAAGAATGCGAGGAGCCTACATTCTATTGTCTAAAGGGGATGAAGGTCCAGCCCTTGCCTGGCCATGTGGTGGACCGGTCAGAACTGGTCCGAGCACATGGTTGCCCCGAGTCCATGTTTCCCTGTGGATACACTACACTCCTCCCCCCTTGGTCCGTGAGACACCCACAAAAAAAGGCCTTTAAATAAGATGGAGGCTTCTTGACCCTTGTCAAGTGCCAGGGAGCCGGGGCAGGTGAAGACGCCGGCACCGGTGTCTGAGTTGGGGGGCCTACTGGTGCCAAGGGGCATGGCGTGGCTGTCGAGGTGTCATCCGCAGCAGTCGGGGCGTCCGGGACCAGGGCCATCGGTGCAGCAGTGGAGCTCTCCGCCGGACTGGGGCCTCGTGTTTCAGGTTGTGGCTCTCCTACCTCCTGTAGTCCAGGGTCCTCATAGTCCTCTGGCTCCCGCAGCTCGACCCAGTGGCAGAGCTGATCTATGTGGTGGTAAAGCATGGTGCCATCCTCGCAGGAGACTTCATACGAATGGGGTCCCCGGACCCAGACCACCCGTGCCGGGACCCATGGTGGTCCCGCGGTGTAGCTCCTGGCATAGACAGGGTCCTCTGGGAAGAACCCCCTGCTTGCTTGCTGGTCCTCGGTGTCCAGCTCGCGCTTTGGGGCCCGGTCTGGATGTAGCCTGTCCAGACGTGATGTGAGGTGGCGACCCAGGAGGAGTTCTGCCGGGCTGCGTCCCATGGTGGAGTGCAGGTGATGCACTAGCCAAACAGGAAGGCTGCGAGCTTATACTCCCAGTCCGGGGAGTCAAACTTTTGGAGGGCGTCCTTGGTGGTCCGGACCATCCTTTTCGCTTGCCCATTCGTGGCGGGGTGGAACGGCGCAGAGTGTACATGCCGGATCCCATAGTACGCAGTGAACTCCTGGAACTCCCGGGAGGTAAACGCTGTGCCATTGTCCGTAACGAGCGTGTCTGGCAACCCGTGGGTGCTCAGGATCCACCACATCGCCCTGATGGTGGCTTTGGAGGAGGTAGATGACACTGGGACGACCTCCAACCACTTACTGTAGGAGTCCACAAGTATGAAGAAGAGCTGCCCCTGGAACGGCCCAGCAAAATCCAGGTGAAGGCGTGACCAGGGGCGGTGGGATGACTCCCAGGCTCAGTCCGGTGCTCTTGGTGGTTCCGGGCGTGAGACCTGGCAGGGCTGGCATTTCCGCACCTTGTCCTCGATGTCCCAATCGAGGCCTGGCCACCAGACGTTACTTCGTGCTAACGCCTTCATGCGGACCACCCCCGGGTGATGTTCGTGTAGCACCTCCAGGACACATTGCTGTAGTGGCGCTGGAATCACCACTCGGCCTCCCCACATCAAGCACCCCCTTATATGTGGACAGTTCATGCTTGCGGGATGCAAATGGGGTGAACTCGGGGCCCTAGTTGGCCACTGGCCACCCCCTCCCCACCCAGTCCAGGACACAGCAGAGGACTGGGTCCCGGGCCGAGAGGCAGGCCACCTCCTGCACATGGACCAGCTGGTCTGGGAGCACCTCAACGAGATTAACCATGTGCACAGGGGCCAGGTCGGGGTCTGTGGTGGCCAGGGGGAGGCAGCTAAGGGCGTCTGTGTGCCCTTCCCGGGTCGATGGGTGAGGGAGTACGTGTACCCCGACAGGAAAATGGACCACCGCAGGACCTGGGGTGAAACCATCTGTGGTGTTTGGCGGTCAGCGGCGAGTAGCCCCAGGAGTGGCTTATGGTCCATTAGGATCTCAAAGGTCCGGCCGTAGAGATAATGGTGAAACTTCTTCTTCACCCCAGCCACAATCGCTAGCACCTTCTTATCAATTTGCACGTAGTTCCGCTCTGCAGAAGATAGAGAATGGGAGTAGTATGTGACCAGGACCTCCCGGCAACCGGTGACCCAAGACCGCCCCGACTCTGTAGGGAGAGGCGTCGCAGGCGAGGACCACCGGGAGCGACTCCGAGAAGTGGTGTAAGACCGCATTAGACACAAGCAAGTCCTTGACGCCTTGGAAGGCCGCGGCCTGCACCGGGCCCCAAACCCAAATCGCGTCTTTGTCGAGGAGGCGGTGGAGCAGCTCCGCCATGGCCACCTTGAGGGGCAGGAACGAGTGGTAAAAATTGAGCAGGCCAAGGAAAGCCTGCAATTCAGCCTTGGAGGAGGGCTCCTCCTTGGTGGTCTTGGGGTTTATGAGGTCCCGCAAGAAGAGGAGGGTGTCGATGCCGCAGACGCTTAGGAACAATTGCTTCTTTTTTCGGCATCCACCACATCATGATAGCTGCAGTGGTTCTCCAAGGTCTCCAGCCAGGCATCCCATTTCTGTGGTTGGGAGATATCGAAGGCACTGAGGTGGATGGTAGGCGTGGCCATCTTACCCCGGGTGGGTGAGCGGTGGTGCGAGTTGCCACGGGATGCGGTGGCCAGGTCTGTGCTTTGAAGCCGGGCAGAAGGCGTGTTGCTCTTGGGGTCAGCGGCGGGGCTCAGGAGCGGTGCGGGGAGCGGCAGGCTCGATGCGGTGCTCGGGAGCGCGGCTTCAGTTGTGGTGAGCAGTGCGGTGCTGCTCTCGGGGTCAGCGGTGCGATGCTCGGGAGCGGTGCGATGAGCAGCATGCTCGATGTGAGGCTCTTCTTCGTGGTCATTGTTCATGGAGGGAGTTGGCATCCCATCCTCTTCGCCAGTGAAAAGTACTGAGACTGACGAGTGATTTCAGCTCTCACATACTTTATTAGAACAGGAACAAGACAAGTAAGCCGGCTCGCAGGCCGGCTTTTATCCCCAAGTGAACCCAGTCCCCAAACACACATAACACCTGTGATTCGCTATTTACAGTTAATTGAGTTACCCCAGGCTCCCCGATTGGAAGAAGGCAAGGAGCCTACATTCTATTGTCTAAAGGGGACGAAACTCTGGCCCTTGCCTGGCCACGTGGTGGACCAGTCAGAACTGATCCGAGCACATGGTTGCCCCGAGTCCATGTTTCCTTGTGCATACACTACAAACTTCTTGTAATGGGGGTGAGTTCAGAGGGTAAACAGACCTGGGTTTCAGATAGGTTAGGCACTAGCTAAGGGATTACTTTAGTTTTAGTGCTTCCACCTAATTAGATTAGTTGTCACCCTGAGTCATCTCTGGATGGAGGGAGTTAACCAAACCAGACACTGTGGGTTGACCAGTCCAAATACCTGAGGAAGAAGCTCTGTCGGTGGTAAACTATCATCTGAACCATCATGCTGACTAATGCAGAGAAATGGTGTTGATGAACAGCATCTCTGTGAGGCTCTGGGTTCACACTCTCATATCCCAAGAGCACTCATCCCCCCCCGGTACTTCTACCACCTCTGGTAGGTCTTATTAGAGAGATGGGAGGGGTTTTGTGCCACTCTCTTTTGTTCTGTCTCCACTCCTGGTCCCTCTTGGCTTGGGGCAGGTACTGGCTTAATGTCCCTGGTTGTCTCCCTATAATGTTTTGAAGTTGACCTGACCAGGACTTTATGAATTTGGGGGAGGTGGTGGCCTAGCAACTGGCCTGGCTGTGCCCCACTCCTGACCTTTCACCGGTTGGCGCTAAACAGCTGAACAGTGGGTAGAGTTCTCCAGGCCCATCTGCTAATCACCTAAGTGGCAAGTGGGACTTTCTCCTTGGCCTGCCTATCAACCAACTGAGCAGCAGGTGAAACTTCCCCTTTTGACCCAGTCACCAATCAGCTGGGCAGTGGGGCAGTGGGGAAGTCTTGCTGAACTGTCTGAAGCTGATCTCCCAGAAAGCAGACTACCCAGTCAGAGTAGGGTGATAACTCACCCCCCCAACAATCTCTCAGCCAGGGCTGGCTCACCCACGAAAAGCCCCCCCTCTTCTTCCATCCCAAGTGCCCAAGCAAGCTGGCGCTGGGAGGGAGGGGGCAGAGGTTTAAACCTTTGCCCCCTTCCCGGCTTTCCTGGGGGTCCTGCAGCTGTGGAGCCCCTAGGAAAGCTGGCACTGGGAGGGAGGGAGGGGGCAGCAGCTAGACCCCCCACCCCCTTCCCAGCTTTCCTGGGGGTCCCGCAACTACGGAGCCCCTAGGAAAGCCGGCGTTGGGAGGGAGGGGGTGGTGGTTTAAACCTCCACCCCCTTCCCAGCTTTCCTGGGTGTCCCGCAGCCACAGAACCCCCAGAAAAGCTGGCACTGGGAGGGAGGGGGCAGTGGCAAGATCCCCCACCCCCTTCCCGGCTTTCCTGGGGGTCCCACAGCCACGGAGCCCCCAGGAAAGCCAGCGCTGGGAGGGAGGAGGCAGCGGTTTAAACTTCTGCCCCCTTCCCGGCTTTCCTGGGGGTCCTGCAGCCGCGGAGCCCCCAGGAAAGCTGGCGCTGGGAGGGAGGGAGGGGGCAGCAGCTAGACCCCCTGCCCCTTCCCAGCTTTCCTGGGGGACCCGCAACCACGGAGCCCCCAGGAATGCCGGCGTTGGGAGGGAGGGGGTGGTGGTTTAAACCTCCACCCCCCTCCTGGCTTTCCTGGGGGTCCTGCAGCCGCGGAACCCCCAGGAAAGCCGGCGCTGGGAGGGAGGGGGTGGCGGCTAGATCCCCCGCCCCCTTCCCGGCTTTTCTGGGGGTCCCACAGCCACAGAGCCCCCAGGAAAGGCAGTGTCGGGAGGGAGGGGGCAGTGGTTTAAACCTCTGCCCCTTCCCAGCTTTCCTGGGGGTCCCGCAGCTGCGGAGCCCCCAGGAAAGCCGGCGCTGGGAGGGAGGGGGTGGCGGTTTAAACCGCCACCCCCTTCCCGGCTTTCCTGGGGACCCCACAGCTGCGGAGCACCCAGGAAAGCCAGCGCTCCACCGCCGCCCCTGGTCTCCAGGCCCCACCAGGAGGTTGGCATCCCCAGTGGGGGCACCCCAGGCTGTCCTGCCTAGGGCGCCCAGACACCTGGAGCTGGCCCTGCTCTCAGCATGTTTTTCTGCTGCAGACAAGGAGCAACATTGTGTGTTTAGTCATATACCCCTCCCAGTTTTGCAGGTGATTCTACTCAAATGCTGGTGAACTCACTGGGTTGCCTTGTATTAATAAAATTAAAGCTTGGATAACTTGCAGTTCAGTGGTGCAAGTGTGCCTGTACAGGCCAGTGAAGGAATGGAGGTACAGGATCCATATAATTAATAGCTGAGTGTTCTGCTGTGTGCCAAGTGGTCTTGCTGCTGATGGGAAAAGAGAAGAGGAAGAACTAAGAGATCACTAAGTCTATGGAGATTCCATCCACTTTGTCTTTTACCCATTCTCAGTAAGGTGTTCCACCACTAGAGTCAGACAGTGAGCAAATGCGGAAAGCCTCTGGAGATCAGAATTTAAAAAACACAGCACACAAAACAACTTTCTTGAAGCATTTTCTAGAATATTTAATGAGAGTTTATTGAGATGGGGTGTGGTAACCTTCCATTAATCAGTTTCTGTTAAAAATTGCCTAAGGATTAATGCACAGCATGACTAATTTTTCTGAATGCAAAATCAGTTTACTGATGTTTGCATTGCTAAGCTTTGATTATATTAATTGCCAATGCTTGGAGCATTTTGAGCGTAATTTCAGAATGTTAGAAAATGCGGCTTGAAAGCATATGGTCTTATTTTGACCCAGATGTTAAAAAGCCAATGCAATTTCAGCCTACTTAGGTTAGACTAGCCAAAAGGGTAAGCTTGCTCCTTGTTATTTACCCACCCCCCAAAAAAACCACAGTATACAACCTTACTGTGGTCTTTTGGAAAATTCTTTATAAATTCTTATGTCTGAAAATTGTGTAATTTGGAGGAGAGAGTACAGATTGCCTGTGGCTCTTCATATTTACCACTTAGAAGAGCAGTGGAATGTGGAAGATAATTGCTGAGGAACCATCTTCATATAAAATAGCAATGATGCAAACCACTAACGTAAAAGTGAAATGGAAATTTAATGCATGCATCTTCCATCGCCAATTTATATTTCCTCTCAGTGTCTCTGTCTCCTTCATTTATATATGTATTTTCTTGTCTGAATGTAAGTGAAACATACAAGAAGTTCACATGTCTTCTTTCCTGCGAGTCAACCCAATTGAATAATATTGGTCTTAATTCCAAACTGTTTAGGATTGATTCCATTCTGATCTCTTCCACGGTGTTTGCAGTTCCTATCTTATTGGAGGGCATTGATGTCATTAAGAAGATACTGGGTAGCATTAAATAAAATGAATAACAGGCACAATGATATGGTTTCTGTAATGCACAAGAAAAAGTTGACAGAATATTCACAGTGTTTTATACTGTATTGTGCAGTTGGCAATATATGGATTGGCCAGGGTGAGATGATGCCATTAGGGTTGCCTCTGAAAAAGTTCTAAAATGTGGAATAGATTGTGGGACCATAACAGAATACTTTGTGTGTTCAAACATCATCAGTATTTTATTAGAATATATCATCTATATATTGTATGACATTTAAGTGGGTATTTGAAGTTTTATGATGCATCTCTTTTTTCCTATGATTATTTTTGAAATAAGGAAGGGACCATTCCTTGAAATAAGGAACAGGTGGCCTGCCTAAATGCCATGGAACGGTGTTCATGAACATGTCAACTTTCCAACTAGTCAAAAAAGATTTACTATCCAGATTCTGAGAGGAATAGGGCTCTACCTGACGGCAGCCTGAAAGGCTGTGTAAGGAGGGAGAGACTACTTTGCAGGCTTGGAAGGAGGGAGACTGTTGGCAGAGCTTCCCGCCCACACAGGTATCTGGGTAGGGAGGGGCATTTTGAATTTAATCACTGAGCCACCTCCCATCAGGGCAGTTCTTTGGAATCGGTCGGCGAGAAGGAGCGTCTCTCCGATATGGTCTCTTCAGGCTTTGGGAGTCTTTGTCTCAAGGGTTTGGAGGGTTTTTTTTGGGGGGGGGGTAGATTCTGCGGGTGGCATTGAGTTAATGTACTTGGTGAGAGTGGCACTGTGCTCGCTTCCCTCTCACCAACCACCCCTTCCTCTCTGAGAGGTAGCTCAACCCCCCTCCACTAATCAGCGCTATTTCAGAGCAGCTGTGCTCCGTATGATATACATTGTTTGATCAGGCTGTTCGGATCATATGTAAATGCGGTCTGGCAGCTGAGATGGCAAAATGCAACATCAAGTCAGCATTTTGACTCTTACCAGTCCATCCTGGGGATTTTGACCTGTTGGGCTTTGCCTTTGAGGGTCATTTTTATGTGGACAGGGCTCTCCCCATGGGTTGCTCGATCTCATGTTCAGCTTTTGAAAGATTCAGTGCTCTTAAAGACTTGGAATGAGATAAAAATATCTGTTTATAATAAAACTCCAAAATGGGTAGCACCTCTAGAAGCCTTTACCAATCCAAACCTGTTGGTCAAAACACATATGTCATATGAAGAACTTCTAGATCATAAAGACGATCTGAAATCCCAGGAAATGCTTCAACATCAAAACATAAATCTCACTTGGTGGGACAGAAATCAACTCGTGTTTAGATACACTAAAGATAAATAAGTAGGTTTCTATGTCAAGCAGACAGATTTTGCTAAAATTCTGTTAGGGACAGAGAGTAAACTTATCCAAAAACTATATTCTTTCCTTATTGATTATAAAATGCTTGATGAAGAAGTAAAACCATCAATGATTGTTTGGGCCAAAAATTTAGGTCATAACATTGAACTAAACAAATGGGCAAAGGTCTGGTATAATATGAAGTATCTCAAAGCGGTCTCCTTAAAGGAGAACTTATTTAAGATGTTTCATAGGTGGTATCTTGCACCAGATAAATTGGCTCATTCTATCCCAGCATGTCTAACAGGTGCTGGAAGTATAACTGCAAGGTGGGCTCCTTCTACCACATCTGGTGGACATGTGACAGGACTAAGAATTATTGGAGGGAGATCCACAATATCCTATCACAAATAATTGGTGTCCAAGTCCCGTTAGATTCAGAAATATTTTTATTTAATATAACGCCTGAAAATCTGCAAAAATCAGATAAATATTTGTTGATACACATAGTTACAGCCGCTAGGATTATATTTGCGAAATTCTGGAAGAAGGAAGGAGTACCATCGAAACAGGACCTAATTAATAATAATAATAATAATCTTTATTGCATTAGCATAAAGCCATAGCAACAGTGCAGTATAAACAAGTAACCAGCACTAGATTCAGGCAGGTACTAATAAGTCAATCATTTTACAAAGATAAAGGATCAAAGTCATGCCCCCCGGCGCCCCCCAAGGGAAAGAAAAAGAAAAGAAAAGAAACCCTTAAAATTATCAATTTGTACATGGTCATCAACTATCAGGAGTGAGCTAATTAAATTCGGGTAGATTTACTTTCCTGATCACTACAGCTAAAAAGGAGGCCACTTTAGCCGTGATTTGCTTGTCAGTAGTATTATCAGAGAGTAGCACTGAAACTACCCAGGGGAGGGAAGGGAGCTTTTCTTTTCTCAGAATGGGAGCAATATCTCTCTCTCTTTCCTTATTCCACTTGGGACAGAAAAGCATTATGTGATCCATAGTTTCTATCATCTCTTGACTGCAATCACAGAGTCGTTCCGAGAACGGAAGTCCCGAAAAACCGCCAAGAAGCACCTTGGAGGGGAAGGAGTTAAGTCTCGCTAAGGTGAAAGCGCGACGTTGTCCTGGGATTTTTAGAGCATAACAATATGTCAGAATCGTCTCAGGAGGGGCAAGACCCAACGATAAACCCGAGCAAGTACGTCGGGCTCTTTGAAGGGTGCTACTAAAGTCAAGCTCCTTTAATTTCAATTTAATTTCTCTGAACAGCTCGTTAGGTAATGGGGTTGGTATATCAATCCCCAGGATTTTTAGTTTCTGTTTAATTAACTTGGATCGGCTGCTCTTGTAGGTGTCATGGGGAATTAGGTGTGAAAAACCCGCTTTATTTGTGCTGCCCCCCTGAGTATCCTTCTTCATAAACAGCTTAAAAGCTGCGAGCCAAGCTCTCTGTTCAATTGATGGCTGAGCAAATTCAACCCTGAGTGCAGTTCCCGCTACACATCTAGGGACTGCCGCAATTTCCCTCAGAAAAGTGTGTAAGGGAGAATCAAGGGTTTCAGATACTCCTTCAATCCACACTGCGCACCCATAAAGAATCTGCGGGATAACCTTAGCATTGAAGATCTTAATGGCAGCTGGTATGTGGTTTGCGCCTTTGGAATAGTAGAATTTTTTTATCACCTTAGCTGTGATATTTGCAGCTTTAAGGGCCGCCTGGACATGTGGTTTCCAAGATAGATTGTAATTAAAAGTGATGCCCAGGTAGCTAAAGGAGGGAACTCTCTCCAAGGCCCCACCCAATGCGCTTATCTTGGGTCCATTGTTGAATGTTCTGGAGAATCTAAGGACCTTTGACTTGGAATAGTTAACTTTAAGGTCCTCTTTATTACAGTATGTAATAAATGCGTTTATTACTGATTTTAAGCCCAGTTCTGTTTTGGAGAGAAGAACGGCATCATCTGCGTAAAGGAGGATTGGAATTGGTGTATTTGCCACAAAAGGGGGTGTTTGGCCTGGGATTTCACAAATGGGATCATATCATTGATAAATAGATTGAATAGAGCTGGGGCAAGCAAGCAGCCTTGTTTCACTCCCTTATTAGTTTGAAAGCTTGCAGTAGACCTAATTAATAAACTCATGGAGGTAACAGAATTGGATAATTTAACAATGAAATTGCAAGGAAAGGAAGAAACTACTTTTCAAAATACTTGGTCACGTGTTTATGACTGGATGGAGAAAAATTTCTAAACTTCTTTTTAAGAAGGAATGATATAAGAGCAAAACTTTTCAACTGTAAGTTTTTGGTTAAGATGAGGGGTTCCTGCTGTTTGTGTACTGTCTTTTTGTTGTTGTTTTCTGTACTGTTTGTTTTTTGTCCTTTGTTTAAAAAATAAAGATAAGGGGAGGGGGGGAAGAAAGATTCAGCACTTTTCTTGAGTGGGTGTTCCAGACAAAATCTGGGTTTAAGGAGGTAGTGCACTATCTTGATGATTTCTTGTTCGTGGGGCCAGTGGGGTCTGGGCAGTGCCAGCGATTGGAGTTAGCTGGCAAGCTTGGTGTTCCACTGGCTCATGAGAAGCTTCTTCAGTATAGAGCTGGACACAGTGCAGTGCATGTCATGCCTACCAGCTGACAAGTTGAGTCAGCTAAGGGAACAGGTGGATGACTTCTTGTCAAAGAAAAAAGCTTCCTTGTCAAAGAAAAAGGCAGAAGCTCATGGGCCATGTAAATTTTGCCTGTCATGTAGTGGCCCCCAGGAGGGCTTTTCTGCAAAGACTTTGTGGGCCATGTCTGGCCTCAAAAAGCCTCATCACAAGGTTAGGATTTCCTGTGGGATGAGGGAGGATTTGAGTATCTGGCAGATTTTTCTGACCCGGTTTAATGGGGTTTCCTTTTGGAGGGAGGACCTTCATGTACAGGGTGGTCTGCAGGTTACATCCAACGCAGCAGGTTCCATTGGATTTGGGGTGTATTTTCAAGGGCATTGGTGTGCAAAAGAGTGGCCTGTGGACTGGCTGCATGACGACATATGTAGAGATCTAACTTTTTTAGAGTTTTTTCCAGTTCTGGTGGCTTTATGGCTGTAGGGTGACTGCTTTGCTAACAGTGCTGTTCATTTTTGATGCGACAACTTGGCGGTGGTGCAAGTAATCAACTCATTGACTTTCTCTTTCCCCAGCATCATGGGCTTTGTTCATAGTTTCACATTATGCTGTTTGCAGTTGAATGTTCTTTTCCTTGCCAAACACGTGCCAGGGGTCAGTAATGGGGTGGCGGATGCTCTGTCTCTCAAACAGATGGAGAGGTTTCACCAACTTGCCCCAAAGGCAGATCGACATCTGACCAGGATGCCTCAGGACCTTTGGTTGATTGGTAGGTTGAAGCTGATAGGACCATCAAGCTTGCACTAGCACCTAGCGCCCAAAAAGCTTATGGCCAAGTGGTTTGACAGTTTCTGGCATTTAGGGGGCAGATAGGGATTCAGGATATTTGGACAGTGCCTGTCGATCATCTGTTACAGTTTTCTGTTATGTCAAAAGGTAAGGGTCTTGCAGTAAAAGCCATCAGGTCCCAGGTGGCCAGTATCGCCTTTCATAGCAAAGCAAGGGGTTTTCCTGAGTTCACTGCCAATTTTTGGCTCAGAAAGATGCTCGAGGGCTGGACCAGGGAGGCCAGCTCTCATAAGGACCTGTGACAGCCTATTTCCCCTAGTGTTCTCAAGGACCTTCGTAGGACCTGGGCTCAAGTTTGTGACTCTGAGTTTGAGTGCCTTTTGTTTCATGCCATGGCCTTGACTGCTTTCTTCAGGGCCTTACGTGTTAGCGAGTTAGTTCAGCAGTCTAAACTCAATCCACTGAAGCGTGCCCTCCAAATGGGGGATCTGTCTTTTGGTGAGGGTACAGTTTCTGTCTGGATCCAGTGGTCCAAGACTGACCAAAAGAGAAAAGGGAAGGAGGTGGTCCTGGGAGGCTGCCCAGTTAAGGCCTTGTACCTTTATGTCGATCATCGGGGTAGTGAAGATGGGGCCTTGTTTTGGCACAGGGATAGGACACCCTTGACAAAATATCAATTTTGGGTAGTCACTACAAGAGCTCTACACAAGCTGGCTTATCAGGAGTCCATTTCGGTACCCATTCTTTTCAAATAGGGGCCATGTCCACAGCTACAGCCATTCACAAGATAGGGCAGTGGTGGTCCTCAGCTTCTAAGAGTTATGTTCAGTCTTTGTTGGCCCCCTAAGGGAAGTCCCTGTTTCACGTTTTTCTGTTATTGTTGTTCTAGCTTCTTTAGATCCAGAGCGGAGGCTTCGGGTGCTTGTTGTGGGGCACAGTATGGTTTTTTTGGCCACCCACTATACATCCAGATCTGGTTGGGGGGCTCAGCTGGGCCTCAGCAATTGTGCCATAGTGGAGTGGATGGGACGACGGGGCCTACATGGACCAGGCTTATGCCACTTTTGTTTTGTGAGCGGGAGGGTCCCCCTCCCAATATTGTTGTGATTCATCTTGGGGGTAATGATTTGGAGATGGTTAAGGGAAAAGCTCTCATCCTGCAGGTGCAGGATGATATGCAGGAAATTGTAAATACGTGGCCATCCGTCTGGCTGGTATGGTTGACTATCTTGCCAAGACGAGTTTGGAAGTGGGCATGTGATCCCCACGTGATTGAACGGGCACGCAAAAAGGCAAATTGTGAACTTGCAAATGCCATACTGCGGAGCTGGGGTTTTGTCATCACCCATCCGGGCATAGTCAAGGAATGTTCCCATCTTTATCGGGAAGATGGTGTCCACCTGTCTGACTTGGGTAACAGAATCGTCTTAGAAGATTTGAGGCAAGGGCTGCAGCAGATTGTTGGCCGATGTGTGGGGTCAAGGGCCAAAGCAGAGGCTTGACCCTTTTTTTGTGGCAGAAATCCTGCCTGTTTTTTGTTCTGTTCAGGGGAACACCATCCGACAGACCCATCCCTTTGCAGGGGGGTTGGTGCACCACACACAAACCATTCCTTGGGATGGACCTTGGATGGGGACTGTGGGTGGCCTGTTAGGCACTTTGACTTGGGCCTACCTTAAAGCTCTGTGGCTGAAGATGGGTTCAAGGCAGGTTGCTGACATGTTTGCCGCCGGCAAAGGCCATATTATGGTTGGCCTGTGCTAGGGCTATGGTGATTCACCCTTGTTGAGTCTGTAGAGGGATCGAGGTTTCCTCTACCAGTTTTTGGTGGCCCTTGCCAGTTACAGTTATAACTTTATTATTCATGCTAAAATAAAGCTGCCCTAGTTTAATCCATATACCTGTGTCAGTCTCTTTCTTCCAACTAAGTCTGCAAAGACAGAGGTTGTCAGTTTGGCCAAAGTTAGTATGGTGTCCCCCAGGTCCTAAAAACAGGGGTAGTTTTATGAAGCAAACTGGGAATAGATAGGAAGTAGAGAAAAGGTGACCAAGTTCATTAAAGACAATTTTAAAGACTCTGATAAATAAATACAAAGCCAACATGGAGAGTCAAATTATCTCATGGAATGTTAATGGACTTAATTCACCCCCAAAAAGGAAAAATATTAGGCTATGGTTGGAAAAACAAAAATGTGATATTGTTTGTTTACAAGAAACACATATTAAAAAGACTGATGTTAAATTTCTGATTCAAAGTAGATTAGGAGAGGAATTTTATTCCCTCTCCTCACAAAAGAAAAAAAGGAGTCGTTACATATGTAAAAAAAGAGTTGGAGCCAAAGGAAATTTTTAAAGACAAAGAAGGAAGATTTTTGGCAGTGGAAGCTGTGCTTCAGTATAAAAAGACCTTAATTGTAAATCTCTATGACCCGAATGGAGCCAAGGAAAAATTCTTTCAAGATTTGTGGGAACAATTACAACAGTTAACCTATGAGCAAATGATATTGATGGGTGACTTTAATGGTACTGTTAATGATGCTATTGATAGAAAATCCAAAAAAGGAAATGAAGGTATAGGCAAACTTCCGAAAGTATTTTTTCAAATGGCAAAACATGAACACCTGGAAGATGCATGGAGAACTAAAAATCCTAAAGACAAAGACTACTCTTTTTACTCATCAAGACATGAGTCTTTCTCAAGAATAGACATGATGTAGATGACCGAGAACTTGATTTTGCAAACACGTAAAATTGAAATATTACCTAGAATTCTTTCTGACCACAGCCCAGTAAAGTGGTCAACATATGTTAAAAGAAAGAAATTTCGATGGAGACTCAATGAGGATTTACTGGACAAACAAAATATTGTGGACAAAATAAGGATGGAAACCAAAATGTATTTTCAACTAAACTTAAATAAAGATGTACAGATGCGAACGGTATGGGAGGCATATAAGGTTGTGATGAGAGGACATCTAATTGCAATTACCAACAATGAAAGAAAACAACAATTCAAAATAGATAAAGAAATTATGGAAAATATCCAAAAAAGAAGAAACAGAACTCAAGAAGAGACCTGGCAAAAAGAAAATTTTGAGAGAGCTGAGGATCCTAAGGGAACAATATGATGCGAGGTTAAATAAAGAACTATATTGGAATTTGAAAAAATTGCAACAGAAGTCCTTTGAAGGAGCGAATAAACCTGGGAAATATTTGGCATGGCAATTGAAGAAAAGAAGAGAGAACAAAACAATAATTAAATTGAAAGATGGGAATAGAGAAATTATAGACCCAGGAGGGATCTGGAGAGAATTTTATAAATACTATGCTACTCTTTTTCAAGCAAAACCGATGGATCAACAAAAAATTCAAGATTATTTATCAAAGGTGAATTTGACACAACCAAGCTCAGGAATAAAAGCAATGTTAAACGCTGTGATAACTAAAGAAGAAATCAGCAAAGCAATAGGAGAAGCAAAAATCTCCAAAGTTCCAGGACCAGATGGTTTTTCAGCCAAATTTTACAAGAAATTTCAAGAAGACCTGGTACCGGTTCTAGAGATTCTTTTAAATGAAATTAGACAAAGTGGGAAGATTCCAGATTCCTGGAATGAAGCAGCAATCACCTTAATACCGAAAGAGACCCAAGATTTAACTAATGTTAAAAATTATCGACCAATTTCACTCTTGAACAATGATTACAAAATTTATGCAAAAATCCTAGCAGAACGCCTTAAAGGGTATTTGAAAGACACTATTGCTGAAGATCAGGCTGGGTTTTTGCCAGGTAGGCAAATAAAAGACAATATGAGGGTTGTTTTAGACGCAATAGAATATTACGATAAGCACCTGGAAAAAGAGGTTGGCTTTTTATTGTTAGACGCGGAGAAGGCATTTGATAACTTGAATTGGGAATTTATGTTCAAAGTGATTGAAAAATTGCAGATGGGCGTAGAATTTACAAGAATGATTAAATCAATATATAAAGAACAAAAGGCTATGGTGATTGTAAATGTGGAATCAACAGAAGTGTTCTGGGTCAAAAAAGGAACCAGACAGGGCTGTCCCTTATCGCCATTGTTATTCATCTGGATTTTGGAGATTCTGCTGCAAATGATTAGAGATGATGATAATATAAAAGGTTTGAGTATTAGAGGTTTCTCATACAAATTAAGAGCATTTGCTGATGATATTATGTTTATTGTTGAAGATCCTGCCAATAACATGCCTTTGGTATTTGAAAAAGTAAAAGAGTTTGGTGATCTCGCAGGGTTCTATGTAAATAAAAATAAATTGAAAATATTGTGTAAAAACATGAATGTTACAAAGCAACAAATTTTACAAAATCTGACAGAATGTGAAGTGGTTAAAAAGGTTAAATATTTGGGAGTTGACATTACAATGGAAAATATTGATTTGTTTAAGAATAATTATGAAAAACTGTGGGCTTTGATAAAGCGCGATTTAGAAAAGTGGGAAAAACTTAGATTATCTCTTCTTGGAAGAATTGCCGTTGTCAAAATGAATGTACTGCCCAGGTTAATGTTTTTGTTTCAGACAATACCAATTGTGAAAGATGTGAAAGTGTTGGTGAAATGGCAAAGAGAAATTTTTAAATTTATCTGGGCAGGAAAGAAGCCAAGAATTAAAATGAAAATAATGTATGATATTAAAGACAGAGGTGGCTTCCAAGTCCCGAATTTGCGTTTGTATCATGAAGCTGTATGTATGTCTTGGTTAACTGACTGGGTTAATTTGGATAATAGAAAACTTTTGGCCCTTGAGGGTCACGATTGCAGATTTGGCTGGCATGCCTATCTTTGGTATGGGAAAAATAAAGTAGACTCAATGTTTAAGCATCATTATGTAAGAAGAACATTGTTTGATGCATGGACCAGATACAAGAACACAGTTCCTGATGAGAGGCCTTTGTGGATTGTTCCTGCTGCAGTTATTCATCCCTTTTCAGAATATAAAGGTAATGATTGGTTGAAATACCAAGAGTTGCTTCAAAAGGAAGGGAAAAAATATGTCTTAAAACCAAATAATGAATTAGAATTTGAGTATGGATGGTTACAATATTGTCAAATACGGGATATTTACAAAAAAGACTGTAAAGAGGTTGGTTTTAGAGCTAAGAACGATGAGTTTGAAGATATATGGTTGAAAAAAGAGTGAAAAATGATATCAAAGATGTATAAAACCTTGTTGACTGTATATACTTTGGATGAAACTGTTAAAGAGCAAATGATAAAATGGGCCATAAATATGAACAAGGAAATTTCTATGGAAGCATGGGAATTTTTGTGAAAAAAAGCCTTTAAAATGTCAACCTGTGTTAATGTAAAATAAAATTGTTATAAGATGATGTACAGGTGGTATATGACACCAAAAAAGATTGCTAATATAAGTATGGATAAGAACTTGAGTAATATGTGTTGGAAATGTAAAAAAACAGAGGGTTCTTTTTACCATATGTGGTGGTCATGTGATAAAGCAAAGGTATACTGGTCAAATGTACATTCTGAGATGCAGAAAATATTAAAAATTCCTATTAGGAAAAGTCCGGAACTTCTTCTCTTAGGTTTGACAATGGAAAAAATTCCACAAGAAAAAAGGACATTATTATGGTATATGATTACATCGGCGAGAATGGCTTTTGCTCAACAATGGAAAGCGGAGAAGGTGCCAGATATACATGACTGGTTAAGAAAACTGTTGTTTCTAGCCGAAATGGACAAAATGACGAAAAAACTAAATGGACAAATGGCAGAACAATATCTAAAAGACTGGGAAGGCCTGAAATTGTATATGGAAACCGAATATAGAATGAAAGGAAAAATGTACAATCTTGATTTGTATTGAAACTGAATGAGAAGTGAAATGAACACTTGATTGTACTGTACCTTTATTGGAAACTATGTTTGAAAAAGTCAGGTTTTTATGTATCAGAATTGTGTTACCTGGTTTGTCGATTGTTATAAGTCTAAACTTGATTACCTTTTAACTTTTTCTTTTTTGTTATTAGCAGTGTTGGAAGCCTATTAGGGGTGGTGGTGGGATGGGATGAAAATCTTTTTAATTGTATTGGTAACGATGTTTAACAATGTTGAATGCATCCCAATAAAAATTTTGTTTCAAAAAAAAAAAAAAAGGAAGTAGAGAAAAGGAAGGACAAGGATTCTACATTATCTGAAAAAAGTCCAAAATAAACAATGGGCTAAAAAAAATAGGTACCTAGGGTAACTGTAGATGAAAGAGAAATGGGTATTAAGGAAAAGGGAAATGTGATGATACGTTAAAGATATCTCAGAGCGTTTCAGATTAGAAAAGTTTATATGCCCGAGGAAACAAGAGTGGTAAACAAGCTGGCTAAACACAGGATGTCTAAAATACCTGCAACTATGAACTTAAACTGTAAATAGATGGTAGGGATATGGAAAGGGCACAAGCCAAAGGGCAAGAAATTTGGATCTAATGGTGCCCTTGCATAATCACATGGCAGTTCCATTCCATCCTCTGATTTTCCATCAATTTTCTCAGCTGATATGGAAGGTCCCCTGACTTTTAGGCTTGGGGCACTGGTGTAAGAAGCTACAATGGGAAGGAGGAAGTAGGAAAACCCCAAAATCTGAAGGCAGATTTTAAGATGCCTACTGGTGGGTCTGAGCCAACATTGCAAACATCTCCCATTTACAACATGTAAAATGATGTTTTTAAAAATCAGCAAAATCTAAGCTGTACCAACCCATGGTTACCTTAACACACAGTAATAACATCTGAAGAACTGTGTTTTAGGTATCTGCTTCAGTTTTAATGAGAGAACCAAAATAATTGCAAAATAAACCTGTTCATTATCAAATGGCCACATTACAGGTAAGGAAACTGAGAACTGGACATGGCCTTTCAAGAAATGCAACTATATAGATATATAAAACATCATAAGATACCTCTATAGAGCAATCCTAAAAAGGGTTACGCCCTTCTAAGCCCAGTGACTTCAATGGACTTAGAAGCATGCAACTCTGTTTAGGATTGCACTATTCAGCTAACATTTTTTTAAAACATGAAACTTCAGAGTTTGTAGATTTTAATGTACCTTATCAGATATCTCTAATCTCCATGTCATAAGTTACTGTTCATTATTTTTTATATATTATAAATTTTCTATTGTCTCTATCATTAAATGACTTTGTAGTGTGCCATACAATAAAAACAAGAAGATTCTGCTCTGATTAATGTTTGATATTAAGTATAATTTACCTTGGTTTCATAACTAGGACAGTATATTACGTTCACTGGAGGAATATAATAAAGGTCTTTATTTAATGATCACTGTTCTTTTGAGGACAATAGATTAAGTAACTATAAATAACATACTTTTGCACACTGCCATTTCTAATGAAGTTACCTTTTATGGCTAAAATAAGTACATTCAACTTTATATAATTTAACTCTTTGATAAAATGGAAATTATAATTCTCAGTATATTTTACAGCTAATTGGTTACCTTTCAGGGGGCTTTAGCTTTTTTTTAAGTTCAGACATTTTAAATGAAAGGGCAATGAATGAAAAGGTGACAAACTGAAATGGCCTGTGTATTTTTAGAGAAACTATTTTGTATAACGTGTTGTCAAATATTCACCCGTACAATTAAGATAATTTCAGCAGGCTCTCTTTTACGATATCTGGACTTTGGGTACAAACTACCTGCTATTAATTTGCAAAATATTCATCAGAATTTAGTAGAGCTGGACTTCATTTATTTGTTTTAGAACAAAACAGGGAGGGGATGAATATCTGAAGAACAGAACTTCTGATATTCAGCAGCACTACATATCTGAGAAAGTCTGAGAAATCTGTTGACAAAGGAATAATCTTTAATTTTGTGATTGAAGTCATCATTTTCAGATCCTGCTATGTCTAACAGTAGTTGCCAAGTTGCCTGGATCAGATATTGAAATGCAAACATCACTAGGATTCACTTTCCACTTAGGAAATCAAATCAGATACTTCCATTGCTGCAGGAAAATCTGAAAAGCTAAGTAAGATTATTTTGAAGGCAGAATTAATGTTTTAGTAGGACAAAATAAGATGTTATTATCTAAAGTCAGTGACGGAAGATGTTAGCTGAAACCTTATCAGGATATCTCTAATCAACAGTAGATAATATTGAAAATTTTCAGGCTTCACAGAAGTCAAGATGGCCTGATTATTTATCAAGAGTGGCATGTTCCTCCATCTGAAAAAAATATCCTCCAACTTAATTGATTCTTCCAAGAAAAACCACTAAATTTGGATAAATTTTCCTTAGGCTTCAGAAAAGCATCAAACCTTTCTCAATGGAATAGTAGGAGACATGCCAATGCTAGTTGATGTGTTTCCAGTTATTCTTTCAGGAAGTATATAAGGGATTGGATACAGAAGGACTAGAGACATGGGAAAGGCTAGTTTAAAAGGTATGAAATACAGATAGGTAGAAGTATGACTACTGTAAATCAACTTGAACCTTATGCAACTCTGCAGGGCCTATAAGGCAGAGATGGTCCACCAGGCGTTTGGTTGAGGACAATGATGACTTCCAGGCACCTTCCTTTTCCTTGACATATAAGTTCTTTCCACTGTGGTGCATGCCCTGGTAACATCTAGATTAAATTACTGCAATGTGCTCTATGCGGGCCTGCTCTTGAAGACTGTCCAGAAGCTACAGTTGGTAAAGAATGATAAAGCCAGAACCATTGACTGGAGTGCGTCTTACAAACCATCTATATATCTAATTCTGAACAGTCTCCTCTGCATGTGGATGCTTATTTCTGCAAAAAGAGGACACACCCTCCCCCAACAGGTTTTTCTAAAGACTCAGGGGACTCTGTGGGGCTGCAGAAAAATCCAAAAAGTTTTTTAAAAGTTTTTAAAAACTTGGGGAGGGTTGAATCCTCCCAATACCTTTTGAAATGGCCACCAGTGGGATCTACTTCAGGCATTGTTGCATCAACAGTGAGAGATGGGCTGGCTGATAGCCAGAGAGAAAGAGACAGAGAGAGATGATGAGTGAGGAAAGGGCAGGAAGCAAAAGCAGAACTGAAGCTGGGACTGGGGAGGATTCCTCCTGAGGTATGAATGGATAAATAGCAGAAGGTTTGGGTTAAAAAGGCAGAGGAAGGAGCAAGGCAGTTTCCAGGCCTATTTTGGAGCCATACCTGAGACTAGGATTGCCTGTCTCAGGCTGGGAAATTCCTGGAGATTCCATGGAGAAGTCTGAGGGGTGCAGAGTTTGGGGAGGGGAGCGGCCTCAGCTGGATATAATGCCACAGAGTCCACCCATTTTCTCCAGAGGGACAGATCTCCGTTGTCTAGAGTTCAGTTGTAATTCTGAGGGATCTTCAGGTCCCACCTGGAGGTTGGCAAGCCTAGGTCTAGCAGCACCCTCTGGGTGACTTGATACCACCTAACTTGCATGATTCAACTAGGTCTGGCTGCTTGCTACTGTTCAACAGCAGCCACCCAATGAAAGTCAATGTAGTACAATGGTCAGAGCTTCAGTGTAGGTTTGTGAGACCCAGGTTTATTTATTTTTTATTTATTTTATGTTATTATTTCAATTTATATTCCACCCTTCCTGCAAGCTGCTCAGGGCAAGTCACAACAATAAATTCCAATACAATCTTAAAATGATTCAGTTAAACAGATATCAAACATTAAATTAATACATTAAAACCAGTTAAAACAGTTAAAGTGGGCAGTGCTACAAATATCAATTTTCAGTTCCTACAGCCAGGAGTGAGTGCACTGGAGCTGAGCCATAAAGGTCTCATTAATAGCAGCATACAGCAACAGCAACATGGAGGCCAGCTGGTAGATGCCCGCTGCCTCAACCAAAGGCCTGGTGGAACAGTTCCATTTTGCAGGCCCTGCAAAACTGTAACAGGTCCCACAGGGCCCTAATCTCAGTCAACACCATGTTCCACCAGGCCATGCCAGGGCTAAGAAAGCCCTGGAACTGGTTGCGGCTAGGCAAATGTCTTTCGGGATGGGGACAACCAGCAGATGGTTAGGGTTATCCACGGAGCACAAGGCTCTCCAGGGCACATATGGGGAGAGGTG
This sequence comes from Gekko gecko, assembly GCA_029375565.1. Taxonomy (NCBI): domain Eukaryota; kingdom Metazoa; phylum Chordata; class Lepidosauria; order Squamata; family Gekkonidae; genus Gekko; species Gekko gecko. Next base: position 127,867,492 of record JAPDNY010000005.1, read on the forward strand.
GTCCCTTAGATATGTCAGTCCCAGGCCGCATAAGGTTTTAAAGGTTAGCACCAACATCTTGAAGCGGATCCAGTACTCAATTGGTAGCCAGTGCCATTGGTGGAGCACTGGCTGGATGTGCGCCTGCACAGATACCACAGTTAGCAGGCATACCGCTGCATTTTGCACCAGCTGGAGTTTCTGGATCATACTCAAGGGTAAGCCCACTAGAGTGAGTTGCAGTAATCATCCTGGAAATGACCATTGCATGGATCACTGTAACCAGGTCCTGGGGGGGAGAGGTAAGGAACCAGCTGTCTGATCAGATGATAGACAGCAGACCTGGCAACTCTAGTGATATGGGCCTCCACAGAAAGTGAGGTATCCAACGTTCCTCACTTTCTGGGCCAGCACCAATGGTACCCCCTCCAGGTTAGGGAGCCTGATTCACAAATCCACACACACCCCCAGCTCAGGTAGAGGACCTCTGTCTTCATAAGATTTAGCTTCAATTATTCTGTCGCAACCATCCAGCCACAGCCTCCAAAGCCCTGTCCAAGCTCTCTGGGGCAGAGTCTGAGCAGCCATCCAACAGCAGTTAGAGCTGGGTTTCATTAGTGTACTGGTGGCAACCCAACCCAAACTCCCAGACCAACTGGACAAGGGGGCACATGTAGATGTTAAACAGCATTGGCGAGATGATAATCCCCTGTGGCACTCCACATACTAGTAGGTATTGCAGGGAGACCCTCTTGCCTAGCACCACACTCTGTCTCTGACCATGGAGAAAGGAGGAAAATCGTTGTAGGGCAGTCCCCTGAACTCCTATGGTGTTGAGGTAGTGGGTCATAAGATCATAATCGATCATATCAAATGCTGCTATTTGGTCTAATAGCAACAGCAGCACTGACCTACCTCGATACAAGTGTTTTCAGAGGTCATCTGTGAGGGTGACCAGCTCCATCTCCATCCTATGGCCAGGGTGGAAACTGGACTGGAATGGATCAAGAGTGGAAGCATCACCCAAGAAAACTTGAAGCTGCTCCACCACCACCCTCTCACCTACCTTACCCAAAAATGGTAGATTTGAAACTGGGTAGTAGTTGGCTAAGATGGTTTTTTAAGGAGTGACATAACACCGCCTCCTTCAATCCTGCTGGCAATGTCCCAGAAGAAAGGGACAAGTTGATAATTTCTCCCAGGAGGACCCAAATGCCATCTCTGCTGGCTTTGACCAGCCAGGAGGGACATGGGTCAAGGGGGCAAGAGGCAGGCCTCACAGCTATCGGGATCTTGTTGACTTCCTCTTGAAAGAGCTGGTTGAAATGGTCCAAGACTGGACCCAAAACAGACAAGGGGCTTCCAGTTGCTTTACTGTATCAATTGTGGTTGGGAGGGCCTGGTTGAGCAATATGACTTCATCTATGAAATAGCTCGCAATGCCTCACAGCCAATAGCCAATTCCCTACTATTTTGTCTACCTTACGGCAGTGTAGTTAAAAACCAAATGGTACTAAATAATTGGGTCAGGCGTAAGTTCATAGACACAATGGAGGCTACATGGAATTCTTTCTTAGTGGTCTTCACTGCCATCTCATAGGCTTTCTTAAATGTCCTTAAGATGTTCTTGCTGCTTCATAACAAACATGCTGCCACCTTCACTCTAGCCATTTCAGCTCTTGCTTCATCCTCCACAACTCCAGGGTATACCATGTGGCAGCTTTGGCTCGGGGGCTGAGAGGGTGCTGGAGGGGGCGATTTCGTTGATGGCTTCAGAGAGCTGACTATGCCAGTCCTCCACCAGCACATCTAATGGATGCCCAGTGGGCATTGGATCCTGCAGAGCATCCTAAAACTGACCAGGGTCCATTTGGCTCTGTGGGCGAGCAAAAATACACTCACCACCTAAACAGGGAGGATTTGGTGTGCCCAGCCAGAGCTTCAGAGTGAAGTGGTCTAACCATGGAACTGTATCAATACATATTGGGAGAGTCTGAGAGCCTCCATGGACAATACTAGGTCCCTTGCCTGAGAGGATGCTGCACCGTCAGGACTAATAACCAGGGCTACTCCAATGACTAGCCCAATACCACATCCAACAGGTCAGGTAGGGTACCTGCTGGTGCATTAGGGGGTTGATACACCTGCCAGATAGCCAAACTCTCCTCAGCATCCCATGCCAGGCCAACACATTCAATGCCAGTAATTTTTGGTGCAGGGAGCAACCTAAATGAAAAACATCCTTGGATAAGCAATGCCACACACCCCACCACCATCACCCATTTGTCTGGGACTGGTAAAGGATTGAGAATCCAGGCGGGCCAAGTTGGTTCAGGGCAATAATTTCACCCTCCCTAACCCAGGTTTTGGTCACACAAGCCAGGTCTGCTTTTTGCTCTATGAGATAATCTCAGAGGACAGAGATCTTGTTACTGATAGACTTGACATCGAACAATGCCATTGCCGGAGATGAGTATTGGCTCCTAGCCCCACTACCAACATTTCTCAGAATGGGGTGCAGGTGGGGAGGCATCCAAGCATTACCATATCTCCAACTCCTTCCTCTCCCCATCTTGCTGTGGAAGCTCACTGGGTGATTTTGGACCAGTCACATACTTTCAGCCTAACCTTGCCACCCTGTGCCCATGTTGGAAGGGCGGGATATAAATCCAATAAATAAATAAATAACCTACCTCATAGGGTTGTTGTGTAGATCAAAAGGAGGCGAGAATAATGTAAACTGCTTTAGTACCCACTGTGAAGAAAGACCATAATTTTCCTCAGTAGAAGCTGCAGGGGAAAAGGAGACAGAAAGCTGAAGACAGAGGAGTAGATAAAGATAGATTTGGCTATTGGGTGGAAAGGAGATAGGGATGCCAACTCCAAGTTGGGAAATTCCTGGCTATTTGAGGGGTGAAGCCTGGTGGGAATTGAGGCAGAGAGGGACTTTAGACAGATATAATGCCATGGTCTCCACCCTCCAAAGCAGATTTCCTCTAGGGGAACTAATGTTGCCAGCCTCCAGGTGAGGGCTGGAGATCTTCTGGAATTACAACTATCTCCAAATAACAGAGATCAGTTCCCCCAGAGAAAATGCCTGCTTTGAAGGATGGAGTTTATGATGTTATACCCTGCTGAGGTCACTTTAAAGCCTAAACCTCATCCTCCCAAGGCTCCACCCCTAAATCTTCAGGAATTTCCCAACATGGAGCTGGCAACTCTAAGAGGAACCGATCTCTGTATTTCAGCGTTCCATTGTGATTCCTGGAGAGCGGCTGCTACCACAGCTGCTGAGGGGGGAGAAAGTAGGTGGGAGGCCAGGAGACTGATGGGGCAGAAAGAATGATGAGGTGGGGGCAGAAAGGAAGTGGCAGGCATATAGGGGAGATAGAATAAGAAAAACGGTGGCAGGAAGGAGAAAGAGTGTGAAAGAAGTAGGGGGCGAGGGAAAGAAGCAGAGGTAGGGGGAATGGGATAGCCGGTCCCGCAAGTTTGTTGCATGTCCCCATTTCTATCCTTTTATTCTTGTTCTATTTACACTGGTTTCCAATTTTCTTCTGGGTGCAATTCAAGGTGCTGCTGGTAATGACCTTTAAAGCCATCTATGATGGACCCCCTGATGCTTCCCCACTCCCAGGCAAATACAGTAACACGTATTTCTTCTTTATTTTATAAGCTTTAATTGTCCCACCCTGTCACGGATATTAGTTTAGGCTTATGACCCAGCACGGGAACTAGAGGAAACACAAAGCTATCTTGTTTTAAACACCCTTGTGAAATGGCACGTGAGGCAAAATTAACTTTCAAAACAGAATAAAGATTTTAATAAACAGGCAGGGAATATATAAACATGAGGATTCAAGGTATAGAGGTTGCTGAGGTAAAACTTTCTAATATATACAGAATTGAGGTTTTTGAACATACAAGAGAGTGTTGTATCTTAATTTCTGAGTTTCAAGTTCTTTTCAGTGAGAGGTTTTTGCCTATTATATATTTCAGCTGTTACACAGAATCTTAAATACAGTTTTCTGGAGAATAGTGTTTGCTTATAGTTTCTAGGTTTCTCCCTTCAGAGATCTAGGTTTTCCCTTTAGATATTATAGCTTTTCAGTAGCTTTTGAAATGTCTAAGCTTTTTCCTGTTATCACAGACCAGGATTATATTCCCAACTCCTTCCTACTGGCCAGAAATTATTTTTCTTGTCCCTAAGAAGCAATAACTCCTTTTGCTATTTGGCTTGTCTAGAGGTTTTCTCTAGCTTCTCAAACCTCTTGCCAAATTCTTCTTACAGTACTATATGTCTGAACAAAGGCTCTTTTTGTAGCAGGAACTCCTTTGCATATTAGGCAACACACCCCTAACATAGCCAATCCTCCAAGAGCTTACAGTAGCCCCTGTAAGAAGAGCTCTGTAAGCTCTTGGAGGACTGGCTACATTAGAGGTGTGTCGCCTAATATGCAAAGGAGTTCCTGCTACAAAAAGAGCCCTGTGTCTGAATAAAGCAGTGTTGTAGTTTTCTTGACTGAGAATCTGAATTCTCCCTCAGAGTAGTTTTAATATATCTTAGACAATGGAGTCCCTCTTCTTCCCTCTATACAAGTACTTTTTAAGCAATTCTCTGACAGAAATCACTGACTCCCAAACCCTCTGGCTCCTGAGCAGACCAAAAGTGACTCAAAAGGCAAATGAATCATTTCCCTCCAGATCAGCTGTTTTATTTCCTCTCTAAGATGATGCTAGCTAATCAGAGAACAAGTAGAGCAGCCATTTACATTCTCTCCATGGAAGATCAACTCATAACCTCTCTGTATAACTAAATAGATCAAACACACTGTTTCCTTTTTTCCTTTTAATTCTTTTCCCCCAAACAAGCCAAGAATTGCCATATTCATTCCAAAACAAAACTTCCTCTGACATCCCACTTTGCCAGTATTTAAAAGGTTCAATTGCTATGATACACATATGCATTTGAAATGCTGGTAACCAAAATCCAGTCTCATCACCACACCTGGTTTATTAACATCAGAAAGGTGACAAACCCAAACAAGATTTCCTCCAGCACGTGGGCCCTCTTTAACAACTAGGCCAGATCTGCCCTTTTCTTCTGGTGAAGCCACAATCTCTAATAATGCAGTCCAAAACAGAATTTGTTGTTGTTCAGTCGCACAGTCGAGTCCGACTCTTCGCGACCCCATGGACCAGTTTACGCCAGACCCTCCTGTCTTCCACTGTCCGCTGAAGTTTGCTCAATTTCATGTTCGTTGCATCGATGACACTGTCTAACCATCTCATCCTTTGCTGTCCCCTTCTTCTCTGACCTTCAATCCTTCCCAGCATCAGGATCTTCTCCAGTGAATGCTCCCTTCTCATTTGGTGGCCAAAGTATTTGAGCTTCAGCTTTAGGATCTGGCCTTCCAGGGAGCAATCAGGGTTGATTTCTTTTAGGATTGACTGATTTGATCTCCTGGCAGTCCAAGGGACTCTCAAGAGTCTTCTCCAGCACCATAGTTCAAAAGAATCTATTCTTCGGCGCTCGGCCTTCCTTATAGTCCAACTCTCGCAGCCATACGGGGAATACCATTGCTTTGACCATGCGGACTTTTGTTGGCAAGGTGATGTCTCTGCTTTTTATCATGCTGTTTAGGTTTGCCATCGCTTTCCTCCCAAGGAGCAGGCGTCTTTTAATTTCATGGCTGCAGTCACCATCTGCAGTGATCTGGGATCCTAGGAACGTGAAGTCTGTCACTACTTCTACGACTTCCCCTTCTATTTGCCAAGGAGTGATGGGGCCGGATGCCATGATCTTAGTTTTTTTGATGTTGAGCTTCAAGCCCACTTTTGCGCTCTCCTCTTTCACCCTGAGCAAGAGGCTCTTTAGGTCCTCTTCACTTTCTGCCATCAGAGTGGTATCGTCTGCATATCTGATTGCTTTTCCCCAGCAATCTTAACTCCGGCTTTCTATTATGAATTAGAATTATGGCTTTCTAAATCCATAGACTTCAATGGATTTAGGAAGGTCAGGATTTTACTGAATGCCCTCTCTCTGTTTCAGTGTCCACTCCCTGTTCCTGGTGATAGTGAAGGTGAAGAAAGATGAGCAGAGTGAATGATTCAACAGATGTGTTCTAGACTTGCATGCCAGATCCAGCTGAGGGTTTTCACTGAAATATAATACATTCCTAACAAATTTCTGTGAAGTTTTTGAATGAAACTTTCAGGTTTTGACAGCTCATATATCTCCAAATATTTTGAACCAGGATATGGATTTTCTATTTAGCACCTTAAGAACATATCATATACTAGGAATAAGGCCCATTGTGGAAATAAATACAACAAGCTCTAGAAAGAGGCTCTAGAAAGAGGCTATGGGCAGGTGGCCCTGGTCTTGGGCACTCAGTGTCAATTTGCTGTAGTGACCTCAGCAAGGTATAATTACACAGAGCTTACCATTTTCTCCAGGGGAACTGATCTGTGCCATCTGAAGAACAGTTGTAATGCTGAGTGATCTCCAGCCCTCCCCTGGAGATTGGCAATGATGGCTTCCCAGGAGGAAATGGCTGGTTTGGAGGGCGGAGTCCATGGGACTGTACCTGTCTGAGGACCCACCCTCTCAAACCCGACCCTCTCCAGGCTCCACCCCTCAAATCTACAGGTAGCAATCCTATCTCCTTCCCAGCCAACCATTGGTGTACCTTCATCTGCCCCTCTGACTTCAGCTTTCCATCTCCCCCCCCACACCTGGAGCCTCTACCTAGGAAAAGTACAGTTTTTCTCCACAGTGGGGATCAAAGCAGCTCACATCATTCTCCTCTCTCCCATTTGTTCTGCACAAGAACCCTGTGAGGTAGGTTATGCTGAAAGTCTGTGAGTGGTCTGAAATCACCCAATCAGCTTCCACAGGAAGAACGTGGGTCTGGCAGACCCTGCTCTGAAGCACTAATTGCTACGTCACACTGGCTGTCATGGGGGGGGGCACCTTAACATGGTATAATAATACAGAGTTCACCATTTTCTCCAGGGGAACTGATCTCTGCCATCTGAAGAGCAGTTGTAATTCTGAATGATATCCAGCCCTCTCTTGGAGATTGGCAACAATGGTTTCCCAGGAGGAAATGGCTGGTTTGGAGGGTGGAGTCCATGGCATAGTACCTGTCTGAGGTCCCATCCCTCCTCAAACCCCACCCTCTCCAGACTCTACCCCTCAAATCTCCAGGAATTCCCTAACCTGGAATTGGCAACCCTATCCTTCCAAGCCAAGAAGAAGAAGAGGAAGAAGAGATTGGATTTATACCCCACCCTTCACTACCCAAAGGAGTCTCAGAGCGGCTTACGAAAACCTTTCCCTTCCCCTCCCCACAACAGACACCCTGTGAGGTAGGTGAGGCTGAGAGAACTTTAACACAAACTGCTCTTTCAGGACAGCTGTGCCAGAGCTTGTGACTGACCCAAGGTCACATCAGCAGGTGCAAGTGGAGGAGTGGGGAATCAAACCTGGTTCTCCCAGATTAGAGTCTGCACAGATTAGAGTCTCCCAGATTAGAGTCCGCACACTTAACCACTACACCAAACTATCAACCTACCTTTATCTGCCCCTCTGACTTCAGCTTTCCATCTCCCCATCATCACCTGCAGCCTCTACCTAGGAAAAGTAGTCTTTCTCTGCAGTGGGGACCCAAGCAGGAGGGAAGTGACCTCAGCAGGGTATAATGACACAGAATCCACACTGCAAAGCAGCCATTTTTCCCAAGGAAACTGAGCTCTGCCATCTAAAGAGCAGTTGTAATTCTGAGTAATCTCCAGCCCTCACCTGGAGAATGGCAGCAGCAGTTCTCCAGGAGAAAATAACTGCTTTGGAGGGTGGAGTCTATGGCATTCTATTCAGTTGAGGCCTCTCCCCTCCCCAAATGCTGGCTTCTGTAGACTCCACAACAAAATCTCCAGGATTTTCCCAACCTGGCGCTGGCAGCCCTAATCAGGTCAGGACTGGCCCCAATGAGTTCCCCACAAAGGCCTGGAAAGGGCCTCCTGGCTTTGCCTTTTTACTGACAGAACCAAGTTTGGTTGCCTAGCAACAGCCACTGAGGGAAAAGTTAGTCCCATAGGAGCCAAGTAGTAGAAGTGTCTTCATCAGGAGAGACAGCTGTTTTGGCAGTTTATTCTGACAGGGAACAGTGGCTGAGGCGGCAGTGGGAGGAGAAGATGAGCGGACCCAGCACCCAGCCAATGGCATGCAAGTACTCTTGATTGGTGGTTGATGGGCCAGTGGCTGATGGAGCACACAGCACAGCCAATGGGAGAGCTGGAAAGTGCCAGCGTTTTAGGGCAATTATATATCAGATGTATGAAGGAATTCCACTTAGAATGGTTAGACTGCAATATGATGACTCTTAATTACTAGCAACCTCCCCAAGGGTTTTGGTCTGTCTAGTCACCTTATATTTAATCTCCAATATACATAACTAAAAAACTTTCACCTGTATCCAAATGTAGTTGATTCTATAGGACTGAACTCAAAAAGCCTTGAGCCAGGTTATATCAATCTCACCTCTTTATTGGAAGGGATTGTGGTTCTGGAGAGAGCAATAAACTTTTGTATTGGTTAATTACTTCTAGTCAGGGGTGGAAAGATGCCTGGGAAATTGTTTAGAGCTGTTGTTTTTTTTTAAAAAAGAACATCTATCTATATATGAAGTACTAGGAGAAAGGCCCATTGCAGAAAGAAATGCAACAAGCTCTAGGAAGGGGACCTGGGCGAGTGCGGGTTCCTGCAGCATTTGCTGGTGGGCCTCCTCCCCACCATTCCTGGCTCTGTGGCCTGGCCAGGGTGGGCTGGATGGGTCACGGGGGGGACCTCTTGGAGGCTTTCCCAGTGGGTGGGCCAGGAGGGGGTGGGGGGCTGTGGATGGCTTCTCGTGCTTGTCTGCCCTCCCTGGCCCCTTCCTGGGGCACCTGGCTCAGCGGGTGGGTGAGGGGGGCTGTGGGTGGCTCCTCCTGCCTGTCCACCCTCACCGGCCCCTTCCTGGCTCACCAGCCTCTGTCTCTCTCCCCCACTTTTGGAGCTTCATTTCCAGTTGGCTCAAGGTGAGTTTGTTGCTATATTGTCATATAAGCCAGACAGCAGAAGGCCAGAAGATTGCAATAAGAGCTCACAGTTCATAAAATATGCTGTAGTGGTTGCACTCAAGAACAGAAACAGTGGCACACAGAAAGGAATGAAGGCTTTCAAAGGAAAACTTTCCAAGGCTAGAACTCCTCCACGCATCCTTATCACAACAATACAAAAAAAAAAAATAGAAACTTAAAACAAGCTGCAACGAGCCACTGTTTAAAAAAGCAATTATGCTGCATAAAAACCGAGCAATAAATTAAGATAAAATAGTAAACACCAGCAGATAACTTGCATAGTGTTAGAAGTCAGAGCAGCTGCCTCGGCACCATCTTGCTTTGTCCTCTGATCTTTTTATACTGTGACTAAGAAACTGCCATGGGTTCCATATGCACAGGCTGCTCCCCGATAAAGCAGAAATGAAAATCACATCCATTTATTACTCTGCTTCCTTCCATGTATATTAATCCATTACAAAAAAGGATAGTATAAATGGGCTGATCCAGCCTTGTATTTTGCAGTTGCCCAAAGGACCGGTGCCCATTAAGTGGCTATTAGTTCATGGTAATTCACAAGACCTGGGCAGATGAGCCCTTGGCAGCACCAATCATTTCACTGATCCCAAAGAGCGAAACATGTCACTTATCATCTTTGACTGAGACTGAGCCGAGACATTCTCCACTTGTGGTAGATGACAGAACGACGGCTGCAGCTGCTGTGTGCTAACAGATTGTATTTGCAACAAGATGTGTCATCCCCACACTCTGTTTATGAATGCATGTAATTAAAAGCCATTCGTGCAGATATAAAAGCATTAACCCCATGAGGAAATGATGCCAAGGCAGAGGGAAAAAATGTTCATTCCTGTCTTGAAACAACAACAACAACCCTTCACTTGGAATATATTAACACATTACAAGCCTCAAGGCATGCACTTCCTGGGTGTTTATCTGAAAATACTCCCAAGTATACTTTGGAAGAAAATGATCTCTTATATTTATACCCTGCCTTCTTTTATCATGGAACTCAAGGTGACATACTTTGTGGAGGGACCTCTCATCCAAGTTGTGGGGTGAGGGCTGTGCAAAGGAGGGGAATTGGGCAGGCCTGAGTGAAAAAGCTGGCTGGCTGGATCCAACGCAATGACCACATTCAGTTCTGTTCAGGTCATGTCCATAGCTATAGTGGGGGAAAAGTGGGGGAGGGGAAGGGGAAAGAAACTCAACCCAAGCTAACACTGCGAACCAGAAGAGTTAAGCTGACCATATATATTATTAAAGTACAAAATTTATTAGGGTGTACACATATTAAAATATATTCGAGTTAAAAAATATTTTTCAAGTATCAGACTAATAAAAGCATATAAAATATTAATACACATGATGGGTAAACACTTTCCAACTGAAGACCAAACGCGTTTCGGCGCCAAAGGGCCTTCCTCAGTGGTCACTATTACAACATAGTATAGTATAGACACACATTCAAGCATATGTATACAAGAACTTTAGTACACTTATATAAGGACCAGATGTTGTATCCTTATATGTGTTACTGGTATTAATGATGGGCCATAGGTATAGCCATGTCCAATCCAATTATTCTGGTATCTGAGATTCAGATTCATTAATACCAGTAACATATGCTTGAATGTGTGTTTTTTAACTCGAATATATTTTAATATGTGTACACCCTAATAAACTGCGTAGCTATAGTGGGGCCTCTTGGGGCCTGCCCTCCAACTTACCGCCAAGGCCCCCTGACTTCCCATCTAGTCCAGGCCCCCTGACTTCCATTTTTTAATTTTATTTATGGCACTCATTGCCAGCTGTAGCCACGCCCTCTTGCTGGCTCTCTTTCATTGCTGGCAAACCAGCAAGAAGTCAAGCCCCACTCCCATGCCACTGTCTCACCTCCCTGCTATTGACAACAAGAGCGCCAGCCAAAAGGTGAGTGGGTACCAGCTGAGGGCACGCGCGTGCCCTCTCCAGCTCTGCCTGCCGGCCATTCAGTCACAACAGGAGGATGAGGAGAAGGAGCAGCAGCCACCAGGGGTGGGAATGGGGGGAGGAATCATGGCAATGGCAGGCAGGCAACGAAGGCAGCCTCCTCGGGCAGCCTCACCCCCCCTGCCAAAAGGACACCTGGCTGGTTGCGGGGAAGGGCAGGAGCGGGGCTGCTAGCTTGGTGGGGGGGTATGTGTGTGCAGGGTGCCCCTGACTTATTTAAAGCCCCCCCCAATTAAAAAAAATCCTGACTATGGGCCTGGTTCAGTTTCATCAAGGTGGCTGTGTCATGTTCCTTTCAGTCTTACCATGGCAGCTTCCTCACAGCATTGGATAAAGCACATGATTGCTATTACTGTCATTGCAATATTCAATTACATGTTGATGCATTCTATAATACTATGGTGATATCAACAAAAACTAACTCATAGAGGCTTTAGTGTGCTTTTTAAAAAAAATAGAGTACAATACACAGTCTGAGAGCTCTTTGATCATTATGGCCTGGTTTAGACATTGACCAGGCTGGTGCTACAATTAGAAACATAGAATCACAGAGTTGTAAGGGACCTCCAAGGTCATCTAGTCCAACCCCCTGCACAATGCAGGAAATTCACAAAATAGAAATCCACATGGACATGTGCTTAAACCCTTTCTCATAGGTGGAACATGTGATGCAAGAACAATATGGGCATAATCATGGCTTGGATCCAAATCATATTTTTTGGTAGAGGAGCAGGAGTGGATTTGGTTAATTCTCCTTTTCATTATGGACCTCAACATTTTCGCCAGCACTCTTCTTGGGTACCCCTAACTCACAGGGGAGCTGTTTTGGAACTGAGGAGGAGACTGGATTTATACCCTGCCCTTCACTCAGAGTCTCAGAGCAGTTTACAAACTTCTTTCCCTTCTCCTCCCCACAACAGACACCCTGTGAGGTAGGTGGGACTGAGAGAGCTCTTTCAAGAACTGCCCTTTCAAAGACAGCTCTTATCAGAACTATGGCTTACCCAAGGTCATCCAGCAGGTGCAAGTGGACAAGTGGGGAATCAAACCCGGTTCTCCCAGATTAGAGTCCGTGCACTTAACCACTACACCAAACTGAGAGTGCTGTGGGTTGCAGTAGGAGACAGGAGGCAGGAAATTCCAGTCCTTTCTCTGAGTCTCACTGTGTTTGGATCCAAGCTATTATGTTCAAGAACTCCATTTGCATGGTGTGCCACTTTTGCCAGTGAGGACATACAGGTTTCTGTGGGGCAAATTGATATTAACTTTTTTGTGTGATGGAGATGCATGGTGGGCATCCTCTCCACCATGAAAGTTGCAGCCCCAGCCAAAACTTTGCCTGAACTAGGACAATGTTAACTGTTTTTATTATTCAGAGCAGAGTCAGTGACAGCTTGTGCTCTTTGTGGTTTTTAAAAAAGGAATGACTGGAGTAATGCATGAAGACCACAAAATGGAGTGTGGATGAGGGGGCAACAGACATACTGCTTCTTTTACAGAGAACCTTTGGAGTCACTCACCGCAGATGACAACTCAGGAAATAGCTAATAGATGGACTTCGACACCAGTGCAACCAGATTCTACAGGATAGTAGCAACAAATAGGAGACCTGGTGCAAATGATCACATTTTCTTAAGTGCAGAAGAAAACATAAAGAGACTTAGCATACTTCTGCCTCCATTTCTGAAAACTGGAAGGTAGCTAATGTCACTCCCATCTTTAAAAAGGCTTCCAGAGGAGATCCGGAAAATTACAGGCCAGTCAGTCTGACGTTGGTACCAGGTAAAATGGTGGGAACTATTATTAAGGAAAGAATTAGTAGGTACATTGATGAAAAAAAAAAACTATTGAGGCAGACTCAGCATTGGTTCTGTAAAGCAAGATCTTGTTTCACTAACCTGTTAGTGTTCTTTGAAGGAGTGAACAAACATGTGGACAAGGGGGAACCAATAGATGTTGTTTACCTTGACTTCCAGAAAGCTTTTGATAAAGTTTCTCATCAAAGGCTCCTAAGTAAGCTCAATAGTCACAGGATAAAAGGACAAGTCCTTTTGTGGGTCAAAAACTGGCTAATTTATAGGAAACAGAGAGTGAGTATAAATGGGCCATTTTATCAGGGGACAGTGGTAAACAGTGGGGTACCACAGGGACCAGTACTCAGTCCAACGCTTTTTAACTTGTTTATTAATTATTTGGAGTTGGGAGTAAGCAGTGAAGTGGCTAAATTTGCAGATGACACAAAGTTATTCAGGGTGGTGAGAACCAGGGAGTATTGTGAGGCACTCCAACGGGATCTGTCAAGAATGGACAAGTGCGAGTCAGCATGGCAAATGGGGTTCAGTGTGGCCAAGTGCAAAGTGACGGACATTGAATCCAAAAATCCTAACTATAAATACACATTGATGGGGTCCAAACTGGCAGAGACTTACCAAGAGAGAGATCTTGGAGTCGTAGTAGATAACTAAATTAAAATGTCGAGACACTGTGCGACTGCAATAAAAAAGGCCAACGCTACGCTGGGGATTATTGGGAAGGGGATTGAAAACAAATCAATTTGGAATACTGTATACAGTTCTGGTCACCACACCTCAAAAAGGATATTATAGCATTGGAAAAAATGCAGAAAAGGGCAACTAGAATGATCAAGGGTTTGGAACACTTTCTCTATGAAGAAAGCTTAAAATGCTTGGGGCTCTTTTGCTTGGAGAAACGATGGCTGAGGGGTGACATGATCGAGGTTTATAAGATTATGCATGGGATAGAGCAGGTAGAGAAAGAAGTACTTTTCTCCTTTTCTCACAATACAAGAACTCGTGGGCAATCCATGAAATTGCTGAGCAGTCAGGTTAGAATGGATAAAAAGAAGTACTTCTTCACCCAAAGAGTGATTAACACATGGAATTCACTGCCACAGGAGGTGGTGGCGGCTCCAAGCATTAAGAGCTTCAAGAGGGAATTAGATAAGCATATGGAGCAGAAGTCCATCAGTGGCTATTAGCCACAAGTTATGGATAGGAATTCTCAGTCTGGGGCAAGTGATGCTCTGTATTCTTGGTGCTTGGGGGGAGTCAACAGTGTTTTGGCCCCACTGCTGGACCTCCTGATGGCACCTGGTATTTTTGGCCACTGTGTGACAGAGTGTTGAACTAGATGGGCCATTGGCCTGATCCAACATTGGCTTCTGTTATGTTCTTATGTCAGGTGGCTAGCTTGGTGCACAGTGATCTCTCTGCCTGTAGTAAGAGCACAACATGCCTACTTTGATTGCATCTTGAACCCATATACATTCTGCATAGGACTAGTGAAAAAACTACTGCTGTCTTTTGCATTTCCATTGCATTTTAGGCCTGTTTTTGTGACACCTGCACCTGTGTGTATTTACATAAATGCACCATGCCTGTTTTTTATATGTGAGTGAGTCCAAATGCAGTAAAGCATATGGCTTGCACTGAGTGAAGGAGATATAATTTTCCAGACTGGAAGCAAGCTGCAGCAGCTGGCTTCAGTATTTTCACAGATGCTTAGTTCAGGGGAACATTTGCCTTTGAAACTAAAAGAAATATAGAGATGACTAGTAGAACTGATATTTAGAAGCAGAATGAAGCCATCATATTTTGGAAATCAACATCAGATCACTGAAGGAATCTCAATCATACAGCAGAGCCAGAGAGCAAAGCCTCTCTTCCCTCCATTGGCTGAGGTTCCTCCCACTCCTCATCTCCTGGACTTGCTGTGCCCAGTTCCCTCAGTCTCAGGGGAGAGATACAATGAAAGCACCTTTAAGATCAACAGAGTTTTATTCAAGGTGTGAGCTTTTTGCATTTTCTCTACTTGCAAACCCTCCCAATCTTCCTGCTTTTTATCTCTAGTCCAATGCACACTCTCTTCTCTGTCTGGACCCACTAGCATAGGCTTTCTTCTGTTTCTTTCTCTCTGCACCCAGAAGCTCTCTGTTCTCTTATCAGTTCAAACCCCTCTTTTTCTCTCCACATGCCATTTTCCTTTCCCGTTCTATGCAATGACATTCCTTCTTTGTACCCAAAATGTTGTTCTGATATACTTTGCTGTCTCTCTATTCTTGCACTGTCACATAGGAGTTGTAGCTATTCTCTGGGGAAGACTATAGTTTTATAGACAAACACATAGCCCTCAGCCTGTGTCATGGTGCCTTCACATGTTCTTGATCAGCACACAAAGCAACTTATGTACAAAAGCTTACAATGCCCAGCCATTTCATGTTTTCCTGTGGCTCTTAGGCTTGAAGCATTGACCATGAGATTTCTGTAGTGAATGTCAATAAATCAAAAGTAGGTTTGCAACTTACACATACACACCTGAACAACACCTGAGCAGCATACTTAAGATTGCTACGGGACAGACATTGTCTCCAGATTTTGATGCAATAATTCAAAGAAAGAGGTGTCAGTTATCAGAGACTGTTAAATAAACAAAATATTGCAAGAGTGCTAATGTTTTAAGCACGTTCTATTTTAAGTTTTTAAAAAATCTTTAATTGTGTCTGTGTCCTTTATAAAGTTTATATCTCTGCTACCTGGCATTACATTTTATGATATACATGGCCCGGCCCAACAAGGTCTCATTTATGTCAGATCTGGTCCTCATAACAAATGAGTTCGACACCACTGCTGTAAAGAAAATTAGTTTGAGACCAATCAGCGATGGAAGCACAAGGATGATTTGTCAGAAAACCTTGAGAATATATTCTGTATTTTCAGTGGGTGTGAAAGAATAGGTATATGTTCAGAAAGTCAATGAAACATATATGGATGAGTTGGGCCTGGGATCTGCCAGCATTCATAGTGGTAGCGTTAATTTAAATCTGTTAGCAATTTGTTTGTTAAGCAAAGTTATAAAACAATCATGCCCTGATGTATTCCCATGGAGGTCAAGGAAAACTACAATCTCTCCTTATAATATTTATCTTTTGGTTTCGCAAGATTCCATGCACTCCCATTGGCTGTAAAATGCCCTCCCTCAGCCATTGGCCCATCAGCCGCTACTCAAGAGTACTCAGTGCCATTGACGGGGTGCTGGGTCTGCTCCTCTTCCCCACCCACTCCCCCTGGCAGACCAGCTCTCTCTCCTGAGGAAGACAGTTCTCTTGACTCCTGTGAGAGACTGTCCCCTCAGTGGCTGTTGGTAGGCAGCCAAGCTTGGTTCTGTGAGTAAAAAAACAAAGGACTTTCAGCATAACCCCCTCCCCGCCCATAACCCCCTCCCCAACGGCCACTTTCCTGTCAGAATAAATGGAAAAAGGCTCTTTCTCCTGCTTAGCTTCAGCATGGCTGGCTGGCTAACGAGGTGGGCCAGCGACCATCAGACCATTTTCTTCAACTCCCCGCTGTGCAGCTGACTTTCCCCTAGGGTTGCCAATCTCCAGGTGGGACCTGGAGATCTCCCACTGTTACAATTGACCTTCAGATGACAGAGATCAGTTCCATGGGAGAAAATGGTTGCTTTGGAGGGTAGACTCTATGGCATTATACCCTGCTGAGTCCTTCCACCCCCCCCAAATGCTGCCCTCCACAGGATCCACCCCCCAAATCTCCAGGTGTTTTCCTAATCAGAGTTGGCACCTGTACTTTCTCCTCTGTCAGTAAAAGGCCCTTTCCACACCTATGTTGGCCTTTAGGAGAAAACTCATTGGGCCCAGTCCTGGTCAGGTTGCCAACTCCAGATGGGCAATTCCTGGAGATTTGAGGGATGGAGCCTGGAGAGAGTGAGGTTTGAAGAGGGGTGGCACCTCAGACAGGTATGATGTCATAGACTCCACCCTCCAATCCAGCCATTCCCTGATGGGGAACCATTGTTGCCAATCTCCAGGTGGGGGCTGGAGATCACTCAAAATTACAACTGCTCTCTAGGAGGGAGGGGAGAGGAGATGGAAAACTAAAGGTAGGTTGATGGTCGGCTGGTAGGGAGATAGGGTTATCAACTCCAGGTTGGGAAATTCCTGGAGATTTGAGGGGTCGAACCTGGAGAGGGTGAGTGTTGAGGAGGGGTGGGACCTCAGACAGGTACAATGCCATAGACTCCACCCTCCAAACCAGCCACTCAAAATTACTACTGCTCTTCAGGTAGCAAAGATCAGTTCCTCTGGAGGAAATGGTGGACTCTGTCATTATACCCTGCTGAGATTGCCACAGCAAATTGTCACTGAGTGCCCAAAGCCGGGGCATTCTCCCAGAGCCTCTTTCTAGAGCCTGTTGTATTTATTTCCACAACGGGCCTTATTCCTAGTTAAGTAATAAGTTAAAGATGTTACAAAGAAATGATGGACCCAAGAAGTGTGGTAGAACTGAATGGCAGAGCATCTGGTATGTATGCAGAAGTTCCCAGGTTCAATTCCCAGCATCTATGAATAAAAGGATCAGGTCATGTTATGAGAAAGACCTGTACTTGAAAGCTGTCACCAGTAGGATTAGAGAATACCTACCTGGCTAGAACAATGGTCTGATTCTATATAAGGTAGCTTGATAAGTTCAAGTGTGAGCAGCAGCTATGTAAACAGTGGGGAAGTGCCAGCAACATCATTAAGGTGCTTCCAAGGAGGGTGGGAGGCTCTCTGAATCAATTGACCACCCAAGCTGGTAGATGAGCAAGGAATGGAGAGTGGTCCCACTGCACAGTAGCCAGGTAAGCAATGCTATGCTCAAAAAGAGGCCTCTAGTATCCTGTAGTGTAAGGTCACAGGCTTACACTGGCACAGGCCAGAAGCAAGTTTTGCACAGCCATAGCAAGTTTTTGCTTCAGTGTAGGAGTTGGACATCCCTTATCTCCTACTCCCTACTCCATTATTTGTGACCAGTTGAAGAACAGGGGTCACAAACCTGCTTTTTTCTATTTAGCAGTCAGAAAGGTATAGTGGTTTGGTGCAGTGGTTAAGTGTGTGGACTCTAATCTGGGAGAACTGGATTTGATTCCCCACTCCTCTACTTGCACCTGCTGGATGACCTTGGGCAAGCCATAGTTCTGTCAGAGCTGTCCTTGAAAGAGCAGGTCTCAAAAGAGCTCTCTCAGCCCCACCTACCTCACAAGGAGTTTGTTTGTGGGGAGGGGAAGGGAAAGGAGTTTGTAAGCCGCTCTGAGACTGCAAGTGAAGGGTGGGGTATAAATCCAATCTCCTCCTCCTCTTCTTCTTCCTCTTCTTCTGTATAGCTTGAAGCCCTGACTCTTACTCAAAGTCAAAATGTTAATTTAAAAGGGGCTTTCTCCCATGTATGGCTTGTGCCTTGAAAATCCTACGGAGTCACTGTAAGTTCATCAAATCACAGAATCATAGAGCTGGAAGGGGCCATATAGATCATCTAGTCCAACTCCCTACTCAATGCTGGATCGACCTAAAGGATCCCTGACAAGTCTTCATTCAGCTGCTGTTTGAACACTGCCAGTGAGGGGGAGCTCACCACCTCCCTACGCAGCTGATTCCACTGATAAAATACTCTTAGGTTGATTTCCTACAAGCACTGGCTCCGTGCTCACTCTTTCCTTTGCCCAATTTCACAGTAAGTGCTGCGTGGCCGTGGGGAAAATTGCTGGAAGCTGCTGGGGAAAATGGAGTGATGCAGCACTTCGTGTGAAATTGACACGTTCCATCAGGGCAAAAGGGAAGAGAGAGTTCGGAGCAGCGCTTGTGGGAAATCGGCCAGACTGTCAGTTTTTCACCTAATATCCAGCCAGTATCTTTCTGCTCATAATTTAAACCTATTATTGCAAGTCCTGTCCTCTGCTGGCTACAGGAATAGCTCCCTGCCCTCCTCTAAGTGACTGTCTTTCAAATACTTAAAAGAGAGCAATCATGTCCCCCCTCAACCTCATCTTCTCCAGACTAAACATTCCCAAGTCCCTCAGCCTTTCCTCACAGAGCTTGGTCTCCAGGCCCCCGATCATTCTCATCGCTCTCCTCTGCACACACTCCATTCTGTCCACATCCTTTTCGAAGTGAGGCCTTTAAAACTGCACATAGTACTCCAGATCTGGCCTGACCAATGTAGTGTACAGCGGGACTATGATATCTTGTGGTTTGGATGTTATGCTTCTATTGATACACCCCAACACTGCATTAGCTTTTTTTGCCACTGCATCACACTGATTGCTCATATTTAGCTTGTAGTCCACCTGTACCCCAAGATCTTGCTCACATACACTGCTCCTCAGAAGTGTATCCCCCGTCCTTTACATGTGCTTCTAATTTTTGTTACCCAGATATAGAACTCTCCACTTATCCTTGTTGAATTGCATCTTGTTCACATCTGCCCACTTTTCCAGTGTTTTCAGATATTATTGAATTCTATCTCTGTCCTCTGGAGTGCTTGTTACCCTTCCCAATTTGGTGTTGTCTACAAATTTAATGAGTAGTTTCTCCATCCCCTCATCCGGATCATTTATAAAAATATTGAAAAATACCAGGCCCAGAACCGAGCCCTGTGGCACCCCACTTGATACCTTCCTCCAACCAGATTAAATGCCATTGGCAACTACTCACTGGGTGTGGTTCTGCATCCAGTTCCCTATCTACCTAGCTGTTTTAGAGTCTAATCTGCAGTCTTCCAGTTTACACTTCATGGGGAACCTTGTCAAAAGTTTTACTGAAATCCAGTAAACAACATCAACTGCTTTCCCACAATCCAGTAAACTCATCACTGGATTAAGAAGAAAACAAGGTTGGTCTGGCAAAGCCTGTTAGGGACAAATCTGTGCTGATTTCCTCATATCACCAAGTTGTCTTTCAGATGCTCACAGACTGGCTCCTTTAAAATCTGCTCCAGTAACTTCCCTAGGACAGAGGCTGGACTGATTGTTCTGTAGTTCCCTGGATCATCCTTCCTCCCTTTTTTGAATATTGGGATAACATTTACCAGGGGTCATTTTGTAGAAAAAGAGGTGCAGGAGCTCATTAGCATAACTCATTAGCATAACTTATTTGCATAAGCCATGCCCCCTGACATCACTGGAAGTGTGTCAGAAGGCAATACCCACCACTCAGCCTCCACTGGACTCTTTTGGATAGCTAGCTATGGAGAGGGGAAATGCGCAGATCTGTCCTCACAGAGGAGGGAGAGCTTGTACCTGAATAAACCTTGGTCTGCCACTGGACTCTTTTGGATTGCTAGCTATGGGGGACACACACAGATCTGTGAAGAAAGAAAGAAAGAAAGAAAGAAAGAAAGAGGGAAAGAGGGAAAGAGGGAAAGAGGGAAAGAGGGAAAGAGGGAAAGAGGGAAAGAGGGAAAGAGGGAAAGAGGGAAAGAGGGAAAGAGGGAAAGAGGGAAAGAGGGAAAGAGGGAAAGAGGGAAAGAGGGAAAGAGGGAAAGAGGGAAAGAGGGAAAGAGGGAAAGAGGGAAAGAAAGAGGGCAAAGAGATAAGGAGGGAGGGGTCCATTGTTCCAGTTTCCCCAGAACTTAATCAGGCTGGATGTTCAGTACAAAAAGAAATGTGTGTGCCAGTTTGGGGGAGAACAAGATATTTCCCTGCATGAAGGGGGAGTCTCTGATCTGCAGTTTGTAAAGTCTTACAATGGAACAGATAAGGTTTTTTAAATCACTTTCCCTTAGGGACTATAAAAATCAGACTAGGCAGATCCAGCAAGTGCATCCTTAGGATCATTTAACACATATCAGTTATGCGTCAATTGTTAAGCAATTCTACACTCTCTGGCTTTGCAAAGTTAGCACACATTGGTGGAGTCTGGAGGTTTTAGGGGTTTTTTTTACGAAAGACCACACAGGAATGACATCTTGAACAAGTGAATGAACTTGAGATGGTATGGCTGGTGTTGTTAGGTTTACTGATTCTGTTATCAGATTGAATATGGGGACAGAGCTGGCATCTTGGTTTGTTGCGGGCCCTGGTGAACACTCTGAACTGATTGTGTGCATGCACACGCAAGCTTATACCTTGAATGAAACTTTGTTGGTCTTAAAGGTGCCACTGGACTCAAACTTTGTTCTCCATATTTTTTTTGTCTTTGCAAAAAAACTCCTGATGTTTCACAGTCTTGATGTTGAAAAAAAGGCTTATAGTGCTGCCTTGTCTTGGTCCTTGTTCCTCCTGCCTTTGCATTCTGCAGCTTAGCAATTCCAGTTTGGCCAAATCATTCCTGTCTAAAACTTCATTCGGTTTCACTGCTTTGGAGGGTGGACTCTATAGCACTACATCCCTGCTAAGCCCCTTCCCCAGATCCCATCCGCCCAAGGCTGTGCCCCCCAAATCTTAAGGAGTTTCCCAAGTCGGAGTTGGTAACCCCCACCTCACACATGCACCACTGACCCTGTGCCCTTGGAAGACCTGAGGACCTTCCCTAGCAAAGAACTTGTGACTTCGCGACCCACCCCCGCACCTCACACAGACACACACACACACACATGTTTCTCTCCCCCCCCCCCGGCCTTTGGCGCTGGGTCCTTGCACCCTGCCTGCCTGCTCTGTCAGCAACCCCAGGGAGGACTGATCCCAGCAGGCAGAAGGGGAGAGAGAAGGGCTGGCCAACCGGCAAGCAGCCCTGGCACCAGGTTTTTTGCACACTAGGTGAGGCTACCTTCTGGTGCCACCCCAGTGCGCCCATCAATTTTCAAATATAAATGCATTTTAGGAAGAATGAAAAACAGAAAATTTGAAATTGCTAATTTTAAATTGGTTCACATTTTTAAACAATATGGTTTTATTCTGGTTATAATGGCTTTTAAGATGTGTTTTTGTGCTCTGACCATTAGGGGTTTGAAAATGAGGGAGATTTGTTTTAACATATTCATGAGCCCACAATCCCAGTGTCTTTGCTCCTGAGCTGGTTCCACAGTAACAGTTAGCACAGCAATACAGTCAGTAAATATAAAAACACCAATGAATCAATAACAGGGCCATTAACAAAGCCAAGAGTTATTATACTAACATGGCAGGTTGTAAAAAAATACTACAATAAGAAACAGGAAGAGGAAAACATGTAACTAGAGTGAACATACCTTCTTTCCCCTACTTAGCCTTCCTCCACCAGCCTCCCTTCCCTTATCATTTCTCATATGTCAGATTTCAGCTTGCAAACTCTTCAAGGTCTGTTTCCAGAAAGGGCCAGCCATGTTAATCTAGTACCACCTTTTCATTCTAGCATAAAATGCTACAGAGAAGAGCACTCTGTTAGCCTGATTGCTCATAATTATTAATAACAAAAGGGGACAGATGATTGATTATCAATAGGCAATTGGCTACGGGAGCGAACACCTGTGTATACAGAAGTCCCACCCCTCCGGGAGGTGTTGGTAACAGACCAAGAGACTTTATGCAGTTGAAAATAAAGTTCTTTACTAGAGTTCTTCACCAGCAAACAATACACAGTCTCACACACAATTACACAAGTCTAGGAAAATACAGAGAGAGGCATAAGCACATTTGCATTTAGCAGGGAATCATTGGTGGGTAATACTTACTGGTCCCGTTGTGCAGAGCGTTCCTCAGGAAAAATGGAGGAGAAGGAAATAGAAAAATGGGGGCCACGTGGCCTGGACCAGCAGGTAACACGTGGAAACTCAGGCTGCAGACCTAGAGTTTAAAGATAGAGGCAGGAGTTGGGGATAGTAAGCTGGACGTAAGAGGGTCAAAGGTTCGATAGGGGTCATAGAGCAGAGAGAGAGCGCCAGTGGTCAGGCATCCCCTTATATGCAGGAAGGAGGGGGCTGGTCACAACCCCTGGTCACACCTCCTGGTAAGTCCGTCCCTGAAAATACCCTATTGGTTGGAAGGTGTAGGGGAGGTGGAACTGAGAAGTGGTCAATATTGAGGGCTAGAAGCTTAACTCAGGTCTGGCACCTGGTAGCAGTTAGGATGAGTACTGGGCTGATTCCATTGTCTTCTTGATGACTTTAGCCAGCTACTGATGGCTAGCAATTAGTTGCCAGGCAACAGTGAATAGTCTCTTCCTGGCCTACGTGAAGTCTTGCAGGTGAGGGGGAAGGGAAAGAGGCTGCCTGCATGAGTTAGAAGGAACTCTTAATGGCGGTTTTGGAGTTCTTTGTCCTTGTTCTTCAACAAGGCATGGTGCTTTGTTTAGTGTATACTGGGGCTGTTCCATTCTCCATCAGGAAATACGAGCTGGCACCCTATGCTGAGCGCTGGAGCTGCTGGGGAAGGTCAGGAGGATGTCTCTTGCCTAAAGTGCAGTCTCTTGTGGCTCAGTCCCTTTTGCATACACTTGTACAGTTTATTATTTTATTACAGTTCACAGAAAGGCACAAAAGCCTTGCAGGGCAACAACTCTAGCCTATGAAAGCTTATGCAAGAGAAAGAACTCATTGGCCTTTAAAGTGCCACTTCAAGACGTCCTATTTGTCTTCCAGAGCTGTTGCTTTCTTGTCCTCTCTAAACCACCACATCCAGCATGAAGAAGTGAGCAGTGACTCAGGAAAGCTCCTACCTTGCCACATATTCTGTTGGTCTACTGGACTCTTGCTCTTTTCTAATGCAGAATGGGGCAGGGATCGGCACTGAACTAGGATGGCGGAGATCCATTCCAGGTCCACCTCCCAATGAAGCTCAGTGGATGATGTTGGGCCAGTCATTTCTCCCAGTCTCCACCTAACCTACCTCACAGGGCTGTTAGTGATAGTAAAAAGGGGGAGGGCAGACCTAGGCACACCAAACTCCTGGGAAGAAAAGCAGGACTAAAACGTACTAAAGCAGTAATAAAATAAACAAAAGCCATAGCAAGAATAATAACTCCTCATCTTGTTCCTCTGTGACAGGAAAATAAGAAACAGGAATCCAGCAGGAGAAGTAAGCTCTGACTCCTGAAAACTTGCCCGAGCCTGTTGAAAGGGTGAATGTACAATCTTGATTCTTATTGAAATTGAATGTGAAATGGAATGAATATTTGATTGTACTGCACTTTTATTTGAAACTATGTTAGAAAGAGTCAGGTTTCTATGTAGTAGAATTGTGTTATCTGGTTTGTCAATTGTTACAAGTCTAAACTTGATTACCTTTTAATTTTTTTCTTTTGTTATTAGCAGTGTTGGAAGCCTATTGGGGGGAAGGGGGAAGGGATATAATCTTTAAACTGAATTGGTAATGATGTTTAACAATGCTGAATATATTCCAATAAAAATTTTGTTTAAAAAAAAAAAAAAACTTGCCCGAGCCTGGATTTGTGTCTGTCTGTCTATGTATCTGTCTGTCTATACGTGTATAACCAGGGTTGTCAGCCTATCTATCTATGTATATGTCTGTCTATCTCCAGGGGCTGTCATTCCAGAACCAAACTATCTCCCCCATCCTAGTCTATTTGGGCCCAGAGACCCTAATGGAAAATCCATTCCACATTTTCTTTGCAACTCTGCTTGTACTGTAACGTATTTCAATGGAGCCCATGCAAGTCAATTGGCATTCCTGGCTCCCATTATTTCCAATGGGCCTTCAAGTGTTTCCCATTGTTTCCAGTGGGCAATCCTGTCCTTCCTTTTAGTGTATCCCGGTGAAGATCCTTTGCCTCTGTAATGAGGAGCCATCCTTTCCTCTCACCTCTGTTGGGTCTGTGTGACCTGGTTATGAGGACTGCTGTAAATCTGAGCAATGGGGGGGGGGCAGTTCCAGTCATTTGACTAAACTTCTGCGGAACTACTTTCTATAAACGAGACTCTCTCCCCATAGGAGAGTGTACTGCTGTGTAGACACCTGCAATGCTAGCTATGGGGGGTAACACACAGATCTGCCCTCACAGAGGGAGAGCTTTCACCCTTGGTCTTAAAGGTGCCACGGGACTCTTTTGCATTGCTAGCTATGGGGGGGGGGGAACATGCAGATCTGCCCTCACAGATGAAAGGCGGGAGGGGGTTTGAGGAGGCCTTTCCAGAAGGATCCCCCCCCAGGCAAGCAGATAGGCTGAAGC
The DNA here is from genome assembly GCA_029375565.1 of Gekko gecko. Taxonomy (NCBI): domain Eukaryota; kingdom Metazoa; phylum Chordata; class Lepidosauria; order Squamata; family Gekkonidae; genus Gekko; species Gekko gecko. Next base: position 127,892,477 of record JAPDNY010000005.1, read on the forward strand.
AGCTGAGCCGGGTCAGAGGCCCTAAGGAGGGAGGGAGGGCAATGGGCTCCCACAGCTCACCAGGCATTGTGCTGGAAAAGGTGGGCCGGGTCAGTCAGGAAGTGGCTCCCGAAGGGTGCACTTCACCGTCCCCAGGTGCCACCATTGGATGAGAGCAGCAAGCCAAGGAGGAGGACAGAGGACAGAGCCAGAAGAGCCCACGCTGAAGAACGCTTCTGGCCCTGTTGCAGGAACCGCTACCTGGCTCAGGCAGCAGGCCGAGGGATATGGAGGGAGGAGTGGAGAGCAGCTTGTCCTAAAGGTGTGGTGGTGGCGGTGGCTGCAGCAGTGGCACAGGGACCACTGGCGGTGTCTTCCAGCCAGCAGCAGTTGCAAGCCTTTGCCCCCATGCACCGCCCACTGTGTGCGATAGGGAGGGCGTGGAGAGTGGTGGCATTACAGTGTACAGCTCCGGGGGGGGAGCTCAAGCTTCTTACCCCATCCGGTGGCTCCCGTAAAGGGGAAATGCCATGGGTGGGCTGGGAAGGGTGGTGGTGGGCCTCTGTAGGAGGGGGCAGGCAGGCTTTCCCTGGGGTACCACACCTCTGCATGGGCCAGGGAAGCCAAGGAGAGGGTGGAGCGCAGAGAAGAGGACTGCTGGGAGCAGGGGACGGGGCTTGGTCATGTACCCACCCCCTTGGCTCCTCACTCCCAGAGCACTGCTCCTCTGTGCTCCCCTTCCAACCAACCCCTGACATTTACCCTTCTCCAGTCTTGTGGCACATCTCCCATCCTCCAAGACATCTTGGAGATGATGGAAAATGGCTCTGCAAGTTCTCTAGAATTTTTTAGCACTCCTGGGTGCACATCATCTGACCTGGGGGATTTATACTCCTTCAATACAGCCAGATGCCTCTCAACAATCTCTCTCAGCAGGGCGGCTGGATGCCATGCCTTGCCTGCTACCATCTCTAGATGAGCCTGTTCTCGTCTTCAGAGAAAAAGCAAAGGCAAAACAGGCATTCAGCCTTTCTACTTTGTCTCTGTCCTCTGTCAGAGTTTCTCCATTTTCATCCAGCAGTGGACCTATCACTTGCTCCTTACATAGCTAAAGAAGCTTTTCTGGTTGTAGCAAGCCTTTCTTGCCAACATTAGCTCACCTTGAGCTTTGGCCTCTCTGATGGCTGCCTTGCAATCCTCAGATACTCTTCTTTAGAGGTATGGCCTTCCCTCCATTTCATCATTTCCTTTTTCTTCCTTAGCTCATTATGGAGTTCTCTGTTCATCTACATTGGCTTCTTGAATCTCATACCAAGTTTCCACCTTGTTGGAATAGTGATGACTTGAGCTTGCAAGAGCTCTAGTTTTAGGAGAGCCCACCTTCCACTTGCTGCTTTCCCTTCAGCATTCTTGCACATTGTATGATTCTCATCATGCTTTTGAGTTAATTAAAGTCCAGCCTACTAAAATCTAACATACACAGCAAAAGGAATTCTAGGAGGACATGGTCACTTCCCCTTAAGGTCCTTACCACCTTCACCCCATCTAACAACTCTTGCCTGTTGGTTAATATTAAGTTAATATGGCCAAGCCCCTTGTAGCTTCCTCCACGATTTGAAAAAGGAAGTTGTCAGCCAGGCAGCTCAGGAAGTTGCATCACTTTGGATGCAGAGTTTAGCAGAGTTTTGTGTTCCTGAACACATTGGGGAAGTTGAAGTAATCCATAACTACAAGATCATGTTGCTTGGTTACACTGTCAAGCTACTCAAGGAGGGCAGCATTCACTTTCTCGCCCTGGTCAGGTGGTCTGTAGCAGACTCCATCCACAATACTGTTTGCCCTTCCTTCCCTTCCCTTCACCTTATCTTATCCACTTCCTCCAGTATTTCCTGACAAGCAAATTTTCTCTTCATACAGCACCACTCAGCCTCCTCTTCGACCCTTTCAGTTTTTCTTGAACAACTCATATCCATCCACTACTACATTCCAGTCATGGGAATCATCCCACCAAGTCTCTGTAATGCCTACTTTATCATATCTCTCTGTCTGCTCTTTCTTCTTCTTGCTCAAGCTTTGATCATTGGCACATAGGCACCTTAAGCCTGCACCTTTGACTATATTTGACCTGGCCTTCCCAGGTGAACTTCTGCTGTTTGCTCTCCTTCACTGAAATCCCTATGTTGGTCATCTCTTTCCCCTTGTGGTGTCAGCTTAAAGCCCTCCTGATGAATCGCCCCAGATTCTTGCCAAACACATTTTCCTCTGACCTTGATAGGTGTAGTCCATCGTGTGTTAGTAGACAGTGTTGGGATCACTCCCAGAGTCTGGAATGCATCAGACCCCTATTACCTGAATTACTCCAATGTGGACAACAGTGAAAGAATTTATAAAAGTGTTTATTAGAATAAAGTGGAGAAGCCAGTTGTACAATAGGCAATCATCCAAGCTTCTCAGAGGGTAGGCCTCTGAGTCATTGTTTTTATCCTAACCTGGCTGGCCCTGACCATCCCTCTCTCCCTCCCCTGGGTGGAGAAGGGTGGAGTTACAATCTATTTCCCATTACGCCTATTACAGACTTCTACATACATCACATGTTCATGCTAATAACCTACTTATCTATGTGGGCCGTACCAGTTAATATTAATTAGGCTATTATGCCTGCATGATCCTTAGGGACCTTTTGGCCTTTTCTGTCACTAGGCAGAGATTCTGGTTAAGCTGAAGCTGCAATTTTTCTAGACAGTGAAATTATTTCTGTAGTCTCCCCTAGACCCTGTGGTTAGGCCACAGTCCCTTTTCATCACTTCCAAACACTGAGCACATTTCCTGTTATTCTATTTTGTTCTCTACAACTCCCCCCTTTTCTTTTAGGGAACCCTTTGGGGTCCCTGAGTAAAGGAAATTGTCTCAGTGTTCTGCTCTACTACCTGTTGGACTATTATATATATATTATCCACTTGCTTCTTCTTATACATCTCCTTCACACAAACTAATAGAGTTGGCACATTTGCAAACAAAAGGGGAGAAGAGGGAGACATATGCAGATTCCAAGAACTAGTCCCATAATGCTTTTATGTGTGGGTGATATAATCCCTGGCTCCATCCTTCTTGCATGAACCACCCGACACAGAACCCCAACAGAACCATATATAGGGGTCTAACCCCATTTCTCTCATCTCCTCTCATATTATTTCCCTTTCTTCTTCACTATCTGGTTCTCCTGAACTATTTCTGTCCTCTGGACTGTCTGGCTCTTGAGGGTCTAGTTCTCCTTCTGGACTTTCTAAGTCTTGATTGTTGAAGAATTTATCTCTTGTTTCTTCCCACAACTCCACTTTAGGGCTACAATGCTTACAAAAGAACCCCCTGTTCTCCCAGTAGTCCTTACCCTCTTCCACTTTAGGCCAAATCTCAGTAGGGTCTGGTACCACTAGGGAAGTATTTTTAAACTTGTAGTGGTGAATCCACTGATCACTTATTGAATCTTCCCCAAAGGATTCTTTCACTGGAGTGTAAAAACTTTCCCACCCTGGTTGCTTAGCCTGTGTAACTACAAACAAAGACAGCCTGAGTTTAGGACCCCCAAAACTTGCTTTCTATGTGTACCAGCTCTATTCATTACAAACTCCTCTTTTATTTTCCACTTGATAATGTTTTAGCTCTTCATGTGAACAAAATGGAAATGTATTAATTAATCTGTGTGGACCGTTCCCCCTTATTCTTAGCAAGTAACCCCGTACTAGAAGTTCCCAACTATCAGTTGGAGTCAGTGGGATTAGGTTCCTTAACACCCACTGCCACTATTTGTCCATGTAATTCCAGGTGTTCTAAGTACCAAAACACAGGGGCAAGAATTATGAAAAACACCAATAATACTAAACAACACCTGTCTTCATTAATTACTCCTGAGTGTGCCATGTAAAGGATTGATCTTCATCTGTCTCATCACTGTTCTACCCTTCTCCTGTGGAACATCAATCACAAATAGGATTATGTATTGCTGTATACTCGCCTAGATTAATAGGTTGTATTAAGACTACAGGGTTCAAGTCTGTTTTCTAAAGCCTCCCAGGTATTTGCTTTGACCACTGAGGAGGATAAATAGTGAATGCTTTCAATCTCTGTGTTATAATAGCTATTAAAACTTTTTTACCCACTCAAGATTTAAAGTCCCTTGAGTATATTCTATTTCCTTCTTCACCTTTATAGTTCTCGCACAGCCATTCCTCTACAACTACCTGTTACTTCTTCATAAAACAGCATTTAATGCCAAATTCTTTATTGATTCTGCAGGTCTCAGCTACAGGTGCAGTTCATTTTTGCCTGTTGACTCAGGCCCTCTCCTGGTTCCATTGTCCACTCAAGGTTGCTCTCCTCCTCAGGAGGCTTGGTCAGTTTCTGTGGATCAGGATACCATCTGTACTCTGGTATGATGGGTCCAACTTCACTAATGGACCTTCCCACGTGGGGACAAGCAACTGATGTTTCCGGGTCTCGACTAGCAGCCAATTACCGAGAGTAATGCCGTGGAACAGGAAATCGAAAGGAGTTGTTTGCACTATTGCAGCCTTCCTGTGAAGTTCAAATAAAACAGAATACAGAGCAGTAACATGCTCTTTTAACTATTGATCTCATATCACTGGAAGAGCAAAAAAACCCAAAAACCCATTGTTGTCGTTACTTCAACCTTTAAATTAACCACCCACTCATTGGATCATTTTGTTGTTCCATTTTCTTCAGCTTCCCATGTTTCACCTCTAGTGCTAAACCTTAGCTCCAATCATTTTCCACTTTCCATTAATACAAACTTCTTGTACTGTGATTCAACTATACTTGCAGCATGACATACACCCTATTCTTCAATAACAAATGTTCACCCACAAAATATATGTGAAGGACACAAAGCAGAACATCATTTAAAATGATTGTTTTTAAATTAAAATTATTGGCTTGTAACTTACTCTATGGATCTGATGCTGTCGTTTGAATAATCTGGACAAGCATGGACCCATCCATTTGGAGTAAAGTTGGGTCCCAAGGAACACCAAATTTCTACTATACTGTACTTCAGGAGATCTTCTAATGATCTACTCTTGACTGTATGTTGTTTTCTGTTTAACACAATTACTGTTCCTAGTAAGTAGCACTTATACTGACTGTTTTGTCTATTCAGTTATTAAAACTAATGGGCACAATTTTCCTTATGAGCATAGCACCTGTGTACATGTGAATCTACATCAGATTCAACAGGGCTCCATTCTCTACTCTTCTTCTCCTAGCCACCTGTTTTCCACATTTTTCCCTTTTGATGCCAGTCCATGCCCTGGCTGTGAAAACAAATTTTTAAAACCTATACTTGATCTTCACTAGAAGGATTCACCCATCCAAATTTACACATTGCCTCCTGTTGGTGTTCCAATCAAAACTCCAGAGTTTCATTCTTGTCCTGGGTTATAACCAACACTTTGGTAGGCTATTAATATACATATATATTATACTTTTTATACTTTTTCTCAAGAGGCTATGTCCTGTATTTTCTAATAAATTTCCAGTCATGATTTAACAACTTGAAATACCAACACCATTGATATACATATATTTCAAGCTATGCTTCCCTCCCACTGGATCTGCTCCTGACATAAAAGGGTTACATTGAAGTTTTCTTCCCCACAAAGGAGGGTGTGTGTAGCATTCCTGCACCCGTCTAACTTTTTGATTCTAAATGCAAGATGGCAGAACAGCTGGGAAAGCAAATTAATTATGATCATTTATTATTTTATTATTTGATGCTGGGAAAGATTGAAGGTCAAAGAAGAAGGGGACGGCAAAGGATGAGATGGTTAGACAGTGTCATCGATGCAACGAACATGAAATTGAGCAAACTTCAGCAGACAGCGGAAGACAGGTGTCAGGTAGTCCTGCCATGATGGATGGAGGGGAGGGGAGGATGGCTATGGGCGCCATGGCGGCGTGGAGGGCGGGAGGTTGGGATCGTGGGGGTGTAGATTTATGCACCTGGTGTGTGAGAATGGAATGTGACTCTGGCAGGCTCTATCTTGGGTAGACTTAACATTCTGACCTTGGAGGAGACAGGCTGCGAGCTTTCCTATCGCTTTCAAAGCTGCAGTTTTGCGGAGAATAATGGGGGCGGTGGGAACTTCATTAGCGTAGTAACTTTCGATTCCCATTCGCATGTTATTCCTGATTGGTAGAGAGGGGGGGTCCCCATTCACCCCCTTTCCTGTATAACTGCCTGCTTTGTGTAACCAAGTTATTCTGAACAATGTATCTGCTCCAGTAACCTTTCCATTGCAGCTTAACAATAAACACTATTCTTGCTTGAACAACAAGACCTGGTGTTTGGCTGACTAAGTTAGGGCTTCTGACAGTTTGTTCAGAATCATCAATTTTCGGGACTGGTCGGAAACCCGCGGCTCAAAATGAGTGGCGGTGAAGAAGACACTCTCCCGATCGAAGATGAAAAGAAGGAGGATAAGAAACCTCTTGATAAGAACATACCCGCGGAGACCCCTGACACCTATGTACCGGTGACACCGGGCCAGGAGTACGACTTCGGAGGGCCCTACGGGGATCCGTATGGGGCAGCTTATGGTGGGGTGACCACTCGAGTCAAACACAGACGAGACTGGGTGAAGCCCCTGGCAGAAACCCATGAAACGTGGTTTGGAACCCCAAGAGCATCGGTGAGGGTGAGCCACACCGAGAGATCAGTCCGTAGACTGGTTACGGCCAAGGGTATGGAAGACACCGGCCGAGACTCCGAGGACCTGGAAGGCGTCGTGGTGAGACGGAGGTGGAGTGGGGAGCCGAGCCAAGACCGCTTGATGCGCTTCTTGGATGAATCCCTCGCCCGCATTCCCCAGATGATCGCGGAGGGCATCCGGGAAGAGCGAGAGCGGCAACGACGGGAGGAACCACCCGATCAACCTCCACAAGACCAACGTCCGGCGCCAGGTCCAGACCAGCAGAACGTACCAGCTTTACCCCCTCCTCAGCCCGCGGGGTTGGGACCGCAGGGGCCGCCGGGGCAGCCACCCCCTCGCCCATGGGGGTTTTTGCCACCGAAACCTGCGGAACTTCTTGATGCGGACTTTGATGGAGACCCAGAAAAGTTCCCTTTCTTCCTCGTGAGGGCTGAGAGATTTATCGAAACCTGGGGCCACCTGTTTCAACGTGAAGACCGCATGGTAGATGTCATAGCATCCCATTTGAAAGGCGCGGCAGCGGACTGGTATGTCGGGCTTCACCAGGCTGATGGGTGGGAGCTGAGGGAAATCGACTCCTTCATGTGGGCCATGAAAGAGCAATTCGAGGATGTGAACGCAAATAAGACGGCCAAAGCAACAATCCGGGCCATCAAGCAAGGCGCTAGATCTGTAAGGGATTATACAGTGGAGTTTCGCAGGTGTGCAGCTAAAATCCGAGGGGTGCAAGATGGGACCTTCGTGGAGTACTACAAGTTGGGGCTCAACGTGGAGATTCGTCGGTCGGTCACAAAGACCCAAGACCCGGACACGCTGACAGGTTGGATACAAACAGCCATCACTATGGAGAACCGCTTGAAAACCATCAAACTGGATGATGTGGCAGCGATGATTAACCGGGGCCAGTCGGGCCCTACACCGGCCGTGCGGGGAAAGAACCCCACACCAAACCCGAGACCGAAAGATGGAACGAGAGAACTCTGGATGAAGCAAGGTCTGTGCCTGAAATGCGGGGAAGGGGGCCACTTCGCAGCGAGCTGCCCAGGCTCCCCTGCGTCACCTGGGGTGCCCAAGGGAGTCAAGAAAAAGTTCGAAACATCCACACCAAAGCCGGTGGCGAAGCCAAGAGGGGCAAAAGCCTTGCAAGCCAAGCCGCTCAGCGAGGCATCGGATTCATCGGATGGCGAGACCGTGCCGCCGGGAAACGAGACGGACCTGCTGTAAACAGCGCTGAACAACAGGTCCCGGACTCCCAGGCGCAAATCCCGGTGAGCAGACCTCCCTCTCTTTTCTTTCTCACGGTGACTTTAGTGGACCCGGGTCTATTGACCCACGTGAGAGTGCGAGCTCTCATTGACTCTGGGTGTGGGAGAGATCTCATCAACCCCACACTAGTAACAGGACTGGGGGCAAAAGTAGTTAAATTAAATGACCCCTTGATTTTTACGCAGATGGACGGCTCCACCATGAAAGAACCTTGCAAATACGAGACTGTCCCCTTGCGGGTGGGGATTGGGCACCACTGGGAGGAGAGACCCTTCGTTGTTACCCCATCTGCCCGCTTTCCCCTAGTACTCGGGAGCGCGTGGTTCTTCGATCACGATCCACATGTTTTATGGGGGGAGGGGAAAGTGAACTTTATTTCCAAGAAATGCCAGGCCCACCTGTGGAAGCAGGAGTGGGGGGCCACGATGGGGGGCGCCCCTAGTAACGGCGGGTGTGGCAGAGGCAGAACTGGAGAGGATTCCAGCAGAGTATCGCGACTTAGCTTCCGTCTTTGGGGAAGAGGAAGCCGATGAGCTGCCCCCCCATAGAAACTCGGACTGTGCAATTGAGATTTTGCCTAACCAGAAATTGCCTAAAGGAAAGCTATATTCCATGAGCCCTTCGGAAAAGGTGGAGCTGAGGAAATTTATTGGCAAGAACCTGAGCAGGGGGTTTATACGACCGGCATCCTCCCCGTTTGCGGCTCCCGTTCTTTTCCGGAAAAAGAAAGACGGGGGGTTGCGGTTGTGCACCGACTATCAAGGCTTGAATGCAGTCTCCAACACGAACGCTTACCCCATGCCCCTAATTAAAGACTTGTTAGCTGCGGTGGCTGGGGGGAAAATTTTCTCGAAGCTAGATCTCCGAGATGCCTACTTCAGGGTCCGAATAAGGGAGGGGGATGAATTCAAAACGGCGTTCAATACCCCCCTGGGTCAATTTGAATACTTAGTCATGCCGTTCGGGCTTCAGGGAGCGCCGGGGGTCTTCATGAACTTAATTAATGAGGTGCTCCACAAGTATTTATTCAAGGGGGTCCTTGTTTACCTTGATGACATACTTTTGTATTCCCCTGACCTGAAATCCCACGTGAAACTGGTGCGGGAAGTTTTACAAACGTTGCACAAGCATAAACTCTTTGCCAAGCTGTCCAAATGTGAATTTCACAAATCGGAGATCCCTTTCTTGGGCTACCGCATATCCCAAAAGGGGATTGAGATGGACCCTGACAAAATAAAAGATGTGGTGGGGTGGGAGCCACCCAAGACCCGGAGGCAACTCCAGGGGTTCCTCGGATTCGCGAACTTTTACAGATCATTCCTTTCGAACTTTGCTCAAGTGGCTCTCCCCTTAACTGATCTGCTTAAAACGAAAGGGAAGTCACCTGACTGCACTCGACCCGGTGCCAAGCTAGAGTGGTCTCCGGAGTGCCAACGGGCATTTGACCAATTGAAAGCCCTTTTACGTCGGAGCCTGTGTTAGCCCACCCGAATGAACTTAAGAAATTCATTGTACAAGTAGACGCTTCTGACGTTGCTATGGGAGGGGCGATCCTCCAAGAGGGGGAGGATGGTAAATTACACCCCCTTGCCTATGTTTCCAGAAAATTTAACGATACTGAACGGAATTGGTCGGTGTGGGAAAAAGAAGCGGGATCGATCCGCTTAGTGTTGGCTACCTGGCGCCATTGGCTGGAGGGGGCGCGGGTTCCCTTCGAAGTGTGGACTGATCACAAAAACCTCGAGCTTCTCCGCTCCCCCGTTCCTTAAACGCCAAACAGCTGCGTTGGGCTGATTTCTTCTCCAAGTTCAATTTTACACTGCACCACTTCCCTGGGACATCTAACTCGCTTGCCGATGCACTGTCACGCCTCCCACAGCATGACAGTAAGAGGGAGGAGATTCGTGACTCGGTCTTCACGCCTTCCCAGTTGGGAGGGGCAGTAACCACTCGGAAGCAAGCCAAACGTTCCCCTCCGTCCCCAACCCCTCCCACCAATGACTGGGTGACGAAATTCTCTACGGCTATGTCTGACGCTGATAGGGCGGAGGTGAGGGGGGAGGAGGGAGTCTCTCAAGATGCGCATGGCTGCTGGAGGAAGAATCAGAAACTGTTTGTTCCCAATTCCCTTCGGGGGAGGTGATGAGCTGGGCGCACGGCTCAAAACTGGCTGGGCACACGGGGTTTGTGAAATCTCTCCAGCTCCTGCAAAGACAATTTTGGTGGCCTGGGCTATGAAAGGACATTTCGTTATTCACGTCTGCTTGCCAAACGTGCTTGATGAGTAAGCCCAGACCCGGTAAACCCCCAGGAGCTCTACAACCCCTCCCCACGCCGGCTCGTCCATGGGAAGTGATCTCTATGGACTTTATTACTGACTTACCCCCTAGTGGGGGGAATACTGTCATCTGGGTGATAGTGGATCTGTTTACTAAGCAGGCCCACTTCGTTCTGTTTGCCTCCGTCCCCTCTGCCAAGAAACTAGCCTCAGCGTTCTTGCAACACGTCGTGAGGCTCCACACTTTACCTGCTAAAGTAATCTCGGATAGAGGGGTTCAATTTGTTTCGCATTTCTGGAGTGAATTAATGTCACTGCTTGGGGTGGAGCGGGGGTCAGCAGTGCATACCACCCGGAAACCGATGGGCAGACTGAACGTGTGAACCAAACCCTTGAACAATACTTACGGTGTTTTACAAACTTTCAGCAGGACAATTGGCACTCCCTTTTGCCTTTGGCTGAGTTCTGTTACAATAATACTCAGCACTCTTCGACGGGGATGTCCCCTTTTAAGGCGGTCCATGGATATGACGCCCCGCCATTGCCATTTTTGAATTCTCCCGACCTCCCGGCGGGAGATGCGGGAGACTGGTGCAAACAGTTGCAGGCGGCATGGTCCTCTTTAGCCAAGACTCTGGAGGATGCAAAAGAGGCCTATAAAACCCAGGCGGACAAGAAACGCAACCTATCCTGGGTTCCTAAGTGTGGGGAGTTTGCTTATTTGTCCACACAAAATTTACGTGGCATTCAACCGAGTCGCAAGCTCGGTTGGAAATTTGTTGGACCGTTTGAAATTGTGAGAGTTATTAACAATGTGACTGTGCAACTTGCCTTGCCTAAATCTCTAAAGTCTGTTCATCCTGTCTTTCATGTAAGGCTTCTACGCCGGGCGCCCGAGGAGAACAAATGGAGACCGAAGCAACCTGCCCCGCCTCCGCTGTTGGTGGGGGGGGAACCTCACTACGAAGTTTCACAAATCTTGGACTCTAAAATCTCTCGCAATCGCTTGTTTTATCTGGTGGAATGGGTTGATTTTGGGCCTGAACAGAGGGAGTGGGTACGGGCGGAAAATGTTCTGGCCCCCCGGATGATCCGGGCTTTTCACAAACTGTACCCCCACAAGCCAAAGGGGTAGATTTGTTTTTGAGGGGGCTGCATGTCAGGTAGTCCTGCCATGATGGATGGAGGGGAGGGGAGGATGGCTATGGGCGCCATGGCGGCGTGGAGGGCGGGAGGTTGGGATCGTGGGGGTGTAGATTTATGCACCTGGTGTGTGAGAATGGAATGTGACTCTGGCAGGCTCTATCTTGGGTAGACTTAACATTCTGACCTTGGAGGAGACAGGCTGCGAGCTTTCCTATCGCTTTCAAAGCTGCAGTTTTGCGGAGAATAATGGGGGCGGTGGGAACTTCATTAGCGTAGTAACTTTCGATTCCCATTCGCATGTTATTCCTGATTGGTAGAGAGGGGGGGTCCCCATTCACCCCCTTTCCTGTATAACTGCCTGCTTTGTGTAACCAAGTTATTCTGAACAATGTATCTGCTCCAGTAACCTTTCCATTGCAGCTTAACAATAAACACTATTCTTGCTTGAACAACAAGACCTGGTGTTTGGCTGACTAAGTTAGGGCTTCTGACAACAGGAGGGCCTGGCGTAATCTGGTCCATGGGGTCGCGAAGAGTCGGACTCGACTGTGTGACTGAACAACAACAACAACATTATTTTATTTCCCAGCAAGGACAATAAAATTCTTCTCCAAGCCTTGGATTATTTCTCCACAGCCTGCAAACAAGAGGATGTGTAAAGCTTGAGTAAGGCCTGGAAGCCTGGGGGGGTTGGGAAAACACATAGATGAAGTCCAGGGATCTCCAGGATCCAGCTGGAGATTGGCATTTCTGTGTATTCTTAATTTCTTAAATGCTTTTTCTTTTCCCCAACAGTTGTGGGGAAAGGAAACCTCAGACCTGCACTTTCCACTTCCTTTTCTTTCTACTTACCATCCCAAAGTACCACTAAACACTTTTCATTTCCCCTCCTTTCCCTACCCAGCCCTCCCAAACCCGGTAGCTTCCAACATATTGAAATTCATTTGCCCAACCAACATCCCAGCCACTGTCTCTATTATTTATGCCATCAGCCTAACAGTCCATTTTTCCTTCTCCTCACACCTTCCCAATTATTGTATTTTTGCAATTTAATTTTCCCCACCAACTGGTATTTGAGCAAGGTTTGGTTTACAGGAAAAATCAAAATCTTCCACTTTCCATATTTCTTTTAATTTCTGTAACCAAACATTCCAGGAGAGAATACTGTGTACAGTTCTGGTCACCACACCTTAGAAAGGGTATTATAGCTTCGGAAAAAGTGCAGAAAAGGGCAACTAAAATGATAAAAGGGTCGGAACACTTTCCCTATGAAGAAAGATTAAAACACTTGGGGCTCTTTAGTTTGGAGAAATGACGGCTGAGGGGTGACATGATCGAGGTTTATAAGATTATGCATGGGATATTGCAGGTAGAGAAAAAGGTACTTTTCTCCCTTTCTCACAATACAAGAACTCATGGGCACTCAATGAAATTGCTTAGTGGTCAGGTTAAAATGGATAAAAGGAAGTACTTTTTCACCCAAAGAGTGATTAACACATGGAATTCACTGCCACAGGAGGTGGTGGCAGCTACAAGCATGGACGGCTTCAAGAGGGAATTAGATAAACATATGGAGCAGAGGTCCATAAGTGGCTATTAGCCATAAGGACTCTGGGGCAAGTGATGTTCTGTATTCTTGGTGCTTGGGGGGAGTCAACAGTGGGAGGGCTTCTAGTGTCCTGGCCCCACTGCTGGACCTCCTGATGGCACCTGGTATTTTTAGCCACTGTGTGACACAGAGTGTTGGACTGGATGGGCCATTGACTGATCCAACATTGGCTTCTTTTATGTTCTTATGTTAACTGTTACAAATTTCCCTGTAGCTTTCACAGCCCAAAGGCGTGATTTCTCCCGCCCCTTCTGCAAAGCAACTATGTGCCTGTAATAATACGAGCTCTTTATGTGATGTTTTTATGGCAGGGTTTTCAGTCTCCCGACAGGAGAGAGACTTCCCTTAATATATATATATATATATCTTACTCAGATTCCCTTAGTACCATTTAAAGGGGGTCTCCAGGTCACACCTGGAGACTGGCATCCTGACCATTCCTATTTTATCATGTGTCACTGAGATTCCTTGATTAGGCAAACCTTTATAAAGGGGAAGATTCTACAACCACGATTCTACAACCACTTCTGCCCCATCCCCAAGGGGAAACAACCAGTTCTGCCCCATCCCCAGGGATTTCTGAATATAAATGAGGGGATTCTCCCTCCTTGTCCTCATCCTCCCTCATACTCTCAGAAGAATGTGTGTGTGTGGGGGGTAGACAGAACAGGGAATCCCATCCAGAATTTTTTTGTTCTTTTTATTTCCTTCAGTTTCTGTTCCACGCTATGGTCACCTCTAGGTTAGACTACTGTAATGCTCTCTACATGGGGCTGCCCTTGGGGCAACTCTGGAAGCTGCAGCTGGTGCAGAACATAACAGCCAGGCTGTTGATGGGCCTCCCCAGGTGGGAGCACATCCAACCTGTGCTGAAGTCATTGCACTGGCTTCCAATAGCGTTCTGGATTCGCTTCAAGGTACTGTTTTTGACCTTTAAAGCCCTTAATGGTCAGGGGGCTGCCTACCTGAGGGACCGCCTTTCCCTGTACATTCTCCTGAGAGCACTGCGGTCTGCAACACAACACCGCCTGGCCCTCTCTGGGCCTAGGAACACCAGGTTGGTAGTAACTAGGACCAGGGCGTTCTCCCTGGTGGCGCCAACACTGTGGAACAAGCTCTCCAATGAGATTAGAGCTCTATGGGACCTCCAGCAGTTCCGTAGAGCTGTGAAAATGGAGCTGTTTTGCCAACCGTTTCAATAAGAACTGACTGCACCAGCTGGGTCGCACTAGCACTTTATTACAGGATGCTGCTGTATTATGTAGCTGTACTGTGTTTATTGGAATTGTATGGAATGCATTTTATATTTTGTATTTGCTGGTTTTAAATTGTGTATTGATTTTAAATTGTCTGTAAGCCACTGTGAGCCACCTCGGTGGGAGGGCAGGGTAGAAATTTAATAAATAAATAAATAAATAACCTGGAATTCCATTAAGCCAGCCATCACACAGCCCATCTCATTAGTGTGGGGATGTTTGTCTAAAACATAACTGAAAAGTACTGAGACTGAAGTGTTGGGTAGAGTGAAATCAGCTCATACTTTTATTTCAAGATCAGGAACAAGACAAAGTAGCTAGTTTACAGGCCAGCTGATATGCCCCAAGGAAAACACACCCCACACACCCCAAACACCCATGAGTGGTCTATTTACAGTAATTGCATTAACCTCTCGGATCCTAGTTCCCCAATTGGAGGGGACTCAGGATCTGAGCGTCTATTGTCCTCAAGGTCCAAGCTCAGGCACTTCGCCTGGCTGCATGTCAGACCGGTTAGAACCAGTCGGAGCTCATGGTTGGCTTGGGTACATTACAATAACTTTTCAGTTTTCCAACAATGCTCTCATCAAAGGTACCATATTTTGGCCATTTTATCCCTTCATTCAATTTATAATTTGGCCATCCAGTCATATATAATTTGGCTCAACTTTCACAAGTCACTCCATAAGGGACTCTAGAGCCATCCCATCATCTTAAGACTTTTGCCAGAGGGCTATTTTCCAGAATACCATTAGCCCTCAATTGGCTTTCCTTGTCACCCATTATTCCCAGAATACCATCAGGAAAATTGAGTAATCACCAAAACTTGCCCTGGAATACCGTCAGGGTCCAACCCTCGACTGGACGTCTGCAGCTGCCAGAACCCAAAAACCATTTCACTGTTGTAAACTAGTGGGATCTCGATTGGCTAGAGGCACCACGCCAGAGAAGGGAGTCCACCAGCCGCAGTTGGAACACATCAACCATGGGGTGCACCCAATGGCTATCCCATATCAGCAGGCCAATGGACATCCTGGACGATTCCACCAAAACTATTGGGATCACTTCCAGTCCCTTTTTGTCACCACCAGAAACTGAGCACATTTCCTGTTATTCTATTTTGTTCTCTACAACAGTCTTCCAGAGAACCTAGGCCATGTTCCCAGAATCCAAATAGCTCCTGCTGGCACCACCAATGCAGCCAGAAGGTTCAACTCCATTATCTTCTGCTCCCATCACATTCTTCTTCCTCTGATGGGAAGGACTGAAGAGAATACCATCTGTGTCCCCATTCCTTTCAGCTTTCTCCTGAGAACTTCAATGTCAGCCTTAATGCTTGTGATGGTGTTCATGGCTGTGTCATTTGGTCCCTACAGATGGGCAATGATCTGTAGATTTGCTCAGTTTTAACATCCAGTTTGCAATATTTTGCCCCTGGCAAGCAACTTACCTCTCAGGCTAAGGAGTCCGGCCTGGATATATGGCATTCCATACCCCTCAGCAGAGAGTCACCAGTGTCTATGTACATTGCCCAGAGCCCAGCATAAGCTGGGACAGGACAATTAATAAATCTAAATAATAATAATAATAATAACAATGACCAATACTTTCCTTTTTCCCCAGTGCCATTTCTTCTTACCTTAACAGAAGCAAAATACTAAGAAAATCTTGGTTTTCAGACAAAGGATAAAAGCATATTCAAAGGCTACAATCACTTTTATTCCACTTTTTATTGCTTGTTCTCTATACCTTTTGTCCATTCAGATACCATGGTCCCCCAGCAAAACTTTGTTGCATGTTCCCTTTTTCTATAGTGGAAAAGCTGGTTGGTTCTGACCCATATACTCCAAATAGAAACTAATGATGAATTAGAAATAAATTATGAATTTCATTACACATCATAGACTGGAACATGAATGGGAAACTTTGTTTCATGATTGTGTTCAGTATTGCTGTCCTCTTTCTGCTGTCTGCCCAGAAAGTGTAACAGGAATATAAATCAATACTTCCATGCCAAATTCATAGTTAAAGAAAGCTATTTTCTATATAGTGTTATGGTTGCCAGCACTGGGTTAAGAAATTCTTGGAGATTTGGGAGCTGATCCCAGGGAAGGCAGGGTTTGTGGAGGGGAGGGACCTTGGTGAGGTATACCTGCCATAGTGTACTCCCTTCAAAGCATTTATATTCTCCAGGGGAACTTACCTCCCTCTATCATCTGGAGATCAGTTATAATTCCAGGAGAACCTTAGATAGTCTACTGATAGATACTTTTTACAGCATATATCCATCACAGCTCAAATGCCCCTTGACTTGACAAAAGCTGTTTGCCCATTCTTGCACACATAAACACAACCAATCTATTTAGTTTAGAATTTGAAAATGATTGATTTCTATTCCAAGCATTTTGTTAAATCTGTTAAAAACCAAGTAGCCATGTGCCAGATGGAGGCAATTACCCAGCTATCCTAAAGAGGGGGATGAAAACTATAAATGCATCTCCTAACAATACTAAGGAGAGGCAATTAACAAAGTGGCATTAACATTGATCCAGCCACCAAGGATCCATTAAGTCCTACAGTGGGTATTTTCACATATCCTGTTGAGTTTTTGTTTAATAATTAGTTGAGGTAACAAAGTAAATATCAATCAATACGTGTTTCCAAAGGTGTGCCTCTCTGCAACCAAAGAGGAATAAAAGGCACAGCAGAGGCCACAAGAAATGTGCTGCCAGTATGTTTCTCTCATGTTTCATAAAAATCAATATGACCTACTACAGCAGGCTAAAATAAAGTATTGTAGAGGAAAACTGAAAAATTGGACTGGATGTTGCCAGTTTCAATAAAGAAAAGCATTACATTACAGTGACACACCCCCCACTGTTCCTGTGTATCTCTACACTCTTGTGGCCTGTATGACTTTGGAAAAGATAATTCTCTGGGTCAGAAGATCTGTGCAGAGGAATAACTGGGCAGGCTAATTTGAGGTGGACACTGGGTTGAGGAGAAAATTTGCTCCTCCTCCTGCTCCTTCTGCAAGTGCAGCCATGTTGTGCCAAGGAAAGAGATACCTTCATCCCTCATTCCTTCTAATTCCAGCCCCCTAACCTCTGTGGCCATTTATTTATGTTATTTATAACCTGCCTTTCGCACTTGGACTCAAGGCAGATCGCACAGAGTCAGTCAATATAATCAACAGAATAAACAGTGCGATAGGATTAGGGTTGTAGAACCAACCAGAAGTCTAAAACAGAACTGAGTCAAAACATAAGAATGAACATTACACATTAAATGAGGCCGAAATTAAATAGTAGGATCCTAGTTTCAGCAAGCTATACACAGTAGTATAGACTCCAGTCCCTAATAATTTATCCAAGTAATTTTGTGAATCATTTTGTACAATGCAACTCTATTGCCTGCATTAAAAAGTCCTCTTGAATAATTCAGTTTTGCTACAAGTAGCACCCTGGCCCAGGTAGCCCAGGCTAGCCCAATCTTGTCAGATCTCGGCAGCTAAGCCGTGGCTAGTAAATGGATGAGAAAACTTCAAGGAATACCAGGGTTGTGATGTAGAGTCAGGCAATAGCAAACCACCTCTGAATGTCTCTTGCCCTTGAAAACCATGTGGGATCACTGTAAGTCAGCTGTGACTTAACAGCACTTTCTGCCACCACAAAAGTAGTAGTCATGCCTCTGTAGGGTCCCATGACTCTCCTGTGCACAAACAGTTGGATACAGGCCAAGCTAATGCAACAGGCAGATTCTTAGTGACACTTGTGAGTCAGGTAGGATTGAGTTTCAGTAAAGATCATTGTTGGCAGTCCTAGGGATCAACATAATCAACCAGTCTGTAAAATTGGCTCCTGTTGATACAGAAACAAAATTCATGTAGTACATCCAAAATGACACAAAATATTGTTCAAGCTTTTGAGTTCATCAGTATACTTTATCAGGCACCTTACAAAAATATAAAAGGCCCATTCTACATCTAGCATTTGCTTTGCTGTTTTACCAAACCCACACTGCAACAGAAAAAGATGCAGCTCAAAACCACATTCAAATACCCCAGTCCAATGCCATACTGACTGCAGAGTCACCCCTGAACCGCCATAAAACAGCCATAAATCTATGCAGACAGTACCATAAAACTGAGAGATCAAAGGAAGTGAAACTGGAATGCAGTGTGGAGGCTACCATAAAATCCAATAATCAAACAAAATGAAAGTGGCATGCAATGCAGAGGGGAATTTCTGTTTCAGTGTGGGTTTGGTAAAACAGTGGAGCGAATGCTAAATGCAGAATGGGACAAAGTTAAGGGAGGAAAATACAGACTCTCAAGCCAGTTCTGTTGAGGTTAGATGATGACCAACTCACAGATTAGTTTTCCGTAGGCTGCAGGCATGCTGCACACTAGTCAGAGGCAGATAGGGAAGGGAAGTCCCAGATAAATGGCCCTGGGACTGGAATAACAGCCTCCCATAAGAAGATAAGCATAAGAGAAGCCAATGTTGGATCAGGCCCATCCAGTCCAACACTCTTATCACACAGTGTTTAAAAACACCAGGGGCCATCAGGAGGTCCAGCAATGGGGCCAGGACACTAGAAGCTCTCCCACTGTTGCCCCCCCCCAAGCACCAAGAATACAGAGCATCACTTGCCCCATACTGAGAGTTCCTATCTATACCTTGTGGCTAATAGCCATTGATGAACTTCTGTTCCATATGTTTATCTAATTCCCTCTTTTTTTTTTTTTTGGCCCCCCAAAGGGGATTTTTTATTGCTTTTTTAATATACAACTAGAACTACAAAGAAAAAATAGGGAGGGGGAACTACATCTAGGGAGAAAGAAAAGTATACCCACACTACACTAAAAACCCAAGAGGAGGAAATCATATCCCAGTTAAACTAACTGTTAATATTTAAGTGTTAGTAAAACAATGCATACTGTAAGTTCTGTCTATCTCACCTAACGTATTAGTTTGTTACTCGTTATGAGAGGATTCCAGAGCATCCCCAGCAGCTCGCTTCATTTTTTAAAAAAAAATTTGTATTTTTTCCATGTTACAATCAAACACATCCCTGTTCGCATACATCTTATATACTCTACCCTCCCTCCTCCCTCCTCCAGTTTATAGCTGTTTCTGTATCTTCGGCAGTAGTCCTTTTCATAAATCCTCCTTCTGTCCTTCTTGCTTCCTCTGTTTTCTCTCATCCTTCATGCTTTACTTCTTTCTTTTTCTCTTTAATTTCGTGGCCGAAGGTTATTCCTGTCCTATAATCAGAGGTGGGGAGTTTTAGCATAACTTGGATGGTTATTTTTCTCACATATTATTTCATCTGTGCTTTCTTATTTTCTGCCCCCCCCCTTTAACTACTTAACCTTTCTAGCCAGGGGCACAAACTTAAGAACTTCCACTGAATGTCAGACCTTTGCCCTTCCATGACCCATTTCAAATACAAATGCCACTTTTTTTTAATCTTCCCTATTTTTGCTTCCCATTGTTCTTCTTGGTTAAGAATGGTTATTATATCCAATTGAATGTATTCAAATAGATAATTCTGCCAATTTGCTACTGTCCATTTAGTTTTGTCTTTCCATCCAAATGTTATTACGGCTTTTCCCGCTAACACCATTGCTTTAAATACATCCTGTCCTCCTTTTCCAATACCTTGGTTACCTAAATTGCTGCTTAGCATCAATTTCAAATCTATCTTTGGCCTTATTGTGAAGAACTTATAAAGCTGCTCTATAACTTTATCCCAAAAACTCTGGACTTCTCTGCACTCCCACCACATATGGGAGTACCACCCTCTCCCACTCCTGCAGTGCCAACAGTTTGAGCTTAGTTGTGAGAACATATTGGCTAGTGTGGCTGGGGTCCTGTACCATTTAGTATAAAATTTCAATTCCAGTTCTCTAAATTTATGTACTTTTATCTCCTGGATACCTTCTATAATTCTATTAACTATTTGATCCGCTAAGCGAGTTTCTGCACTCCATTTCCCCTGAATAAGGGTTCTTATTTGAGCCTTGTCAATCACCATTTTCCTATATATTCTGCCTACTAGTCCTCTTTTTGTATTTGTCATTGATCTTAACAACTCCTCTATTGGCTCTCCTATTGCCAAAGTTTTGTTTTCGATCAACTTTTTAAGCTTATTATATAAACCTGTAATCTTCAACCAATGTTTCCCTCCTATTTCTTCATGTACTATTGGTAATGGTTTAATTATCTGCCCGCGCATTATATCTCATAGCCTAGTATACCCTTTCTGTTTAAGTAATGACCACCATTTCACATCCTTGTCCTCTTCATCTAGAGCCTCTAGCGGAGCGTACCTCGATATCCCTTTTGACCACTTCGTTTGCCATTTCCTCCAAATCGTTAATGCAGTTCTTCTTGGTCCCCTTTCTAGTTTTCCATATTTGAATTTATCTCCCGTAAATACCCCAAATCTTCCCACCCCTTTATTTGCTTCATTCTTGACTCTGATCCATTTTTGTTCCCTTTCCTCCCCTGTTTCCATTAATCCTTTTATCTGAAATGCCTCATAATAATTACCTAATTCTGGGAGTCCCCATCCCATATCTGAAACCTTGGCATAAATAAAGTGCCAGGAGACCCTGGTTTTCTTACTACCAAAAACCCACTCTTTTATTTTCGTGTTCCAACTGTTAATTTTTTGTCTATGAATCTCTAAAGGGATCGTTTGAAACAGATATAAGAGTTTTGAAACCCAAAATATTTTCACCGTATTAATCTTGGCTGTTATGCTTAAGATCTTCCTTCCCCTTCTCTTCATTTCTTTCAGTATTGCGTTCCATACTCGATTGTAATTCGTCTCTACCATCTTATTAATATTTTTAACTATATCTAGTCCTAGATACCTGAATTTCTTAACACCTATGCCTATTTCTGTCCACTTATGTATTTCTCTTCTTTTCTCCATTTTTACATTGATATACATTATTTCTGATTTTGTCGTATTAATTTTTAATCCTGAGTTTAATTCGAAGTCTTCCAATATGACTTTTATTTCTTTAATCCTTTCTTTCGGGTTAGATAAGACTATGATCATATCATCTGCAAACAGGTTTAGTCTAACTTCTTCCTTACCTAAATGGCATCCCTCTATTCTTCCAGAATTCCTAATACGTTGGGCCAGTTGTTCTATAGCCATAATGAAAAGGGATGGGGAAAGCGGGCATCCTTGCCTAACCCCTCTCTGAATTGAGAATTGTGAGGTATGCTCCCCATTAATTCTAACTACCGCTGTTCCTCCTCTATATATCTCTTGTATTGTCTGTATAATTGGTTGACTGATCCCATATTTAGCCATAACTGTCCATAAAAATTGATGTGAAAGTGTGTTAAAAGCTTTATAAACATCTAATTTCAACAATGCTAGTTTCCTGGATTTATTGTGGCACAAAACATTAATTAAATTCCTTATTGGTTGTGCAATATTCCTGCCTTCTACAAACCCATATTGATCTTCTTTTATTATTTTTGGAATAATATTCTTAAATCTGTTTGCCATTATTTTGGCAAAAATGTTATAATCTTGATTCAATAGACTGATTGGTCTGTATGAGCCCACTTCTTGGAGATTTTTCCTGGGTTTTGGAATTACTGTTATTTCTGCCTTCCTCCATGTCCAGGACTTTTCCTCCTTCCAATATATTGTTGAACACTTCCTGTAATTCTGGGGCCAGAACCTCTTTCATTTCCCTGTAAAATTCCGCTGAGAAGCCATCCAGCCCCAGGGACCTACCTGTCTTTAGACTGTCTATCACCTGCTCAATCTCCTTTCTCGTTATATTCTTTTCAAGATCCCTTCTTTCATTTTCTGTTAACCTTATCTCTATTTCCTCCTCGAACTCCTTTACTTTTTTCCCCTCATAGTTTCTTATAAAATTTTTCAAATGCTCCCTTTATCTCTTCTGCGTCACTTTTTTATCTATCCTAATACTCCTCACCCTTTGCCTCTCTTTTTTCTTTTTCAAATAGTTTGCTAATCTTTTAACTGACTTGAGTGTGTTTCTCTGGTATTCATTTTTCACCATCACCTGCTTTTTCCATAATGCCCTGGAATCAAAAACATCTAACTTCTGCCGTAATTCCTTAATTAGCCTGTGTCTGTTGGGGCAGAATTTCTGTACTTGCTCACTTTGCAGCTTGCCCAACTCCTGTAGTCTCTCTTTTCTATCAGCGTACCATTTTTTCTTTATCTCCTTCTCTTTCATGATACATTGCCCTCTAATTACTGCTTTGGCCGCATCCCATAGTACATTTGTTTTCACTGTCCCCTTATTCTCTTGAAAGTACAGTTTTATTTGCTCCTTAATATGTCGTGTATTCTCTTCCTTGGCCATTATCAAATTGTTATATCTCCATGGTCTATTAATTTGTTTATGTGTTAGTATGATTTCAACACTTATTGGGGCATGATCAGAGATCCATATTGGGTGGGTAGTTATTTTCTTTACTTCCCAGGAGCCTGCCCTATTAATGAATACATAGTCTAGACAAGAGGTTGTTTTATGTCTAGTTGAGAAGTATGTGGGTTTAGGCACTAGTCCATGTGCTTCATGCGCTTCTATCAAATCCCATTGTTTCCAATTTATTATGTTGTCCTTGTTAAGATTCTTGTTTAGATCTCCTGCTAATATCACCTCTCCTTTGGAGAAGTTACGTGCCTTCTTTAGTACTTTTAACAAAAAAGTTTTCTGTCCTGTATTTGGAGTGTATATATTTATCAGTGTTGTTAATCTATTTTCAATCAGGCACTTAATCATTAAATATCTCCCTTCAACATCTCTTATTACTTCTGTTATTTTTATATCATTTCCTTTATGGGCCAATATTGCCACACCCCTTGCCTTTGCTGTTCCCCGTGCTTCTGCCAAGGTCGCCCAGTTAGGATCTTTGATCAAGGGTTTTTTATCTTTTTTGCCTTGTGCATTTTCTGGAGCCATGCTATATCTATGTTCTGTTGTTTAAGAAATCTGGAAAGTTTGTACCTTTTTAAATCTGAACCCAAACCATTGATGTTCAGTGTCAGCATCTGTAGTATTTTACCCATATTCAAACCTGAATTTACTCTCCCTTCATTCCCCTGGCCAGCTATTAAGTTTCTTGTTCCTTTTTATATTATCTACCAGCCTTCCCCTTCCCCTTCCCCCTCCTCCCTCCCTTTGTGTAGAGCCCCCACTTGGGGATGACTGCTCATCCCTTCTCTACACATCTGGAACAAGCGCACCCTCCACTCCTCGAGTTATGCTAATAATCATTGTACATATTAGTTCTATTTGTATACTTCTGTTAGGAGATGAATTTTGAAAATGCTTTTATTTGTTATTTTCTGACCTGCATACACACCAGGAATGGTGCCAGCAAGCGTCTTTGCATTGGGAGAATTGTATGCCTTGGGTTAATGTGACTCTCTGCCATAGAAAGGTAACACACAGCTTGCACTTTCATGCAAATGAAGTCACAGAGACACACCTTGCATATCTCTACCCATGAGACACTGGGAACAAGAAGCATCTCCATTAGCATCTCCATTATGGTTCTCCAGAAGGATGTTAAAAACAACAGCCTTTCCACCATTGAGGAATCTCTACCTCGCATGTAACCCACAGGATGCTTGACATTTGCATGTGTGAAGTCTGTCACCTGGACCAAGCCGGAGTCATCTGCATTCTTAAAGGTTTCCATGCCAACCTATCTTTGCACCTTGACCAAACGTTCCCTTGTAGTAAGGTGTAGACTTTCAGTATTGCCCCACCTTAGTAGGAGGGTACCCCCACATCCTATAGCCAATAGGTATAGGGATGGGACGGACCAGAGACACCCCAAGCCAACCCCCAATACTAGCTGATAAAATAGGGTGCAGTCTTTTGTTCACCTCAAGCAGGTTCCCCTCATCATCTTACCAGCTAGCTAGCTAAGTAACTTAAGAGTCTTCCTATGGGTAACTTTCGTGTGCTCTCTTGGAATCCGGATCAAGAGACCCTTTACAATTGTTGGCAGGTTCCAACATTGTAGAGTGAGAGTTTCCCTTAGTTAGAACTTATCCTTATTCTTCACTGGAAGGTCGAGTCTACAGGATCAGATAAGTATTATGCTTTTCCCCTCCTAAATACTTCTAGTTTAAAACCCCAAATATTGTATTTCCATTTCTACTGTAACTAAAGGAACTTGAGTGTATGTGTGTGTGAATCTGTTTTTGTATGCCTGTACATTAAAAAGATATTCAGTAAAGAGAATATTGATTCAACTTAAGAAACCTTGTCAAGTGATCTCTTTGGGGAAAAGGGTCCTTGGTGCGAAGTTCGCTTTCTCTGTATACATTGGCCAGACCTCAAATAAGTTAGTCCGCCTACTGCGTAGATAAGCAGTTCAACTAACACTTCCCTTAATATATTCTAGTCTTGAGACATCCTTGGCCTCTTCTCCTGGCGAGTTGATGGCCCTTCTTCTAATTCTGCCTGGGCCTAATGAGATTCATCCATTGGTGTCGTCTCAGCATTCCTCATCTCCACCCTCAGGGTTTCTAGTAATTCCCATGCCTCTTCTGGGTTCCTTGCACAGAGCCTCTTCCCTCCTTGGTAAATGACCAATGATGCTGGGTATCCCCAGCTGAATTTAATGTTGCTTTGATGAAGCTTCTGTGCAAAGGGCTTCATCTGGCTCCTTTGGTAAAGGGTCTCCTTGCAGAAGTCTTCCTTCACGAAGACCCTTCTGCCTTTGAATGTCATGTCTTTATTTTTCTTGAGGGTTTTGAATATTCTCTGCTGCAATTTCTCTCTCGTCAGCTTCATAATTACTGGACATGGTTCTCCTCCCGTTCTTTTTATCTGTAGTCTATGGGCCCGCTCAATGTTGTCTGCTTGTATTTCCAGCCCTTGTACTGATAGCCATTGCACTAAGGTTTGCTCTAAATCAGCTGTTGATACTTCTTCTGAAATGCCAAATAGAATAATATTCCCTCTTCTGTTCCGGTCAGACAACTCTGTTGTTTTTTCAATAAATCAATCTCCTTTCTATTTTTATTCGCCATAGTCTTAGCCTCAGAGGCGACTCCCATTGCTATTTTTATCTTTGAGCCCAGGTTTTTCATTTCTGTTGCTAATTCACTCAAAGTGTTCTGTATTTTGGTCTGGGAGTCAAGCACTAAAGCTTGGAATTGTGCCAGCTGTTCTGATAAGTTCTTCACTGTGACCACCATGTTATCTCAAGCTAGGCCCAACCTCCCTTATCCTAAATGCTGAAGAAGTTTAATTGTTTTCTCACCAAGTCCTTCTCGAACTGCTTCTTGCTGTTCTGGATGTCTCGTAAGTCAATTTCTGCAGCTCCCACTAGCAATTTACATTATTTTAAGGCTCTTTAACTTTGTTTTCCTCAGAGAGCGGGGACCTGGTGTCTAAATCATTAGCGCATGCGCATTGCTCCAGCTCGCTTCATAAAGGCAATTTTCAGAGTCCTTCTGCCTTTACCTAGGCTTTCTATCTCTGAAGTCATAAGTTGATTTGATGGCAGCGGCACCCTCTTCTGCGGTCAGGTCTTCGTCTGTCTCCAAGGGAGTAGAGCCGCTCAACCCTGTTTCTCCTTCTTCTTTAGATCCCAGGTGGCATTTCAGGAACTCTTTAGCTTTGAAAACAGAGTCAATCTTTTCTCTTTTATCGTTAATTTTAAAGATGACCCCTTCTGGCGTCGCCCATTTATATGGAATTTGGTTGGTTTGAAGAAAAAGAATTAAGTCTTATAACTTTTTCTTTTTTGACGTATTTCAAATGGAATGTCTTTTAGAGTTTTGATAGTTGAGTTCCCCAATTTCAGTGGATTTGCTGATGCCACTTTAAAATTAGATCTCTGGTTTGTCTTCTTGAGAATCTGACCGTTATCTCCCCAGGCAGGCTATTTTTTTTGGTGTAATTAGAGTACACCCTATATGCTGCTTCCATGTTGTGCATGATTTCTGTCGCTTTCAAGCCTGTTACTAGTGCAATAATTTTGCTAAGTAATTTCTTCAGATCCTCATTCGGTGATTCAGGAGCCCCCTGGAATCTGAGGACCATATTTGCTTTTTCCATTTGTAGTAGCAGTAATCTGTTTTCTTCATAATTCTGCTTATTCATTAATTCTCCCATATTTTTCTTCATACTCTTGCTTGAGGTGTACAACTCTTTCACTACTTCCTCTGTTTGCTCCATCTTTTTAACTGTTTCTGCAAGCTGGAGCTGCTGTGCTGCAAGGTTTTGGTTGAGTGTGATCAACTGCTGGTTAATACCATGGGCTTGAGCATATCTGCTAAGAGTTTCATGATGTCTAATCCCTCTTCCAGCCTTGGACTTTGGCTGCCCACTGGTTTCGGTTTCAGTACTTTCTTCCCCGTGCCCACCATCTTCACAGATTGTTTACATAACCCACCCGCTATTTCACAACCTCTGAAAATTGCTTCCAAGTTAAATCCGCTCTGGTAAGTCTCTCAAAACAAGTCAATTGTTTGTTTTCTCCCTTCCCCCCCTTCTTTTTCACTTGTCTATCATGCAAGTGGGAGGCGTCCCTCCTCTCTCTCGGCTTAGATATGGGGGGGGGATAGGGGATTCTCCGGTTATTTCAAAGTTTGCTTGTGTCTAACTCATGCTTATTGTCAGCCTCATTCGACCTCGTTTATATTCTCACAATTCCACTCGATCTCCGGCGCTTGTCCGGTCAACCCAGCTAGTACCCGGAGGCCACACAGTGGCAGGACCGTCAGGGCAGCATTACATGATCGAAGAGACTACCCCTCAAAAGCCCTATGGCTAGGAGTCCTTCCCCATGTCGCTGGTGTGTGTTGCTCCCCCGAGCGAAGGGGAGAGCGACCACCATTGTTGAGCCAAAAACTGGAAACTATCTAATTCCCTCTTGAAGCCATCCATGCTTGTAGCTGCCACCACCTCCTGTGGCAGTGAATTCCATGTGTTAATCACTCTTTGGGTGAAGAAGTACTTCCTTTTATCTGTTCTAACCCAACTGCTCAGCAATTTCATGGAGTGCCCACGAGTTCTTGTATTGTAAGAAAGGGAGAAAAGTACTTCTTTCTCTACCTGTTCTATCCAGTGCATAATCTTGTAAACCTCGATCCTGTCACCCCTCAGTTGTCATTTCTCCAAGCTACAGAGCCCCAAGCACTTTAAGCTTTCTTCATAGGGAAAGTGTGATGGGTGTATAAACATCCAAAAATAGTAGAGACTCTGTTGAAGTATATACAGAGTATTTATAGTTTATTTACACTGGAATATATATGCAGTCCTTTCTGAAGCCAACTCACAATACATTCTGACAAGGTGCTTCGCAGACAACTGATCCCACACAAGGGGCAACCTGTACTGTCCAGGTCTCAAGATATATGCACAAAGACCAATCAGATTGCAGC
Source organism: Gekko gecko (assembly GCA_029375565.1). NCBI lineage: Eukaryota > Metazoa > Chordata > Lepidosauria > Squamata > Gekkonidae > Gekko > Gekko gecko. The sequence continues at coordinate 127,920,161 of JAPDNY010000005.1, forward strand.
AATTTACATATAGCTGACTCATGGTGATAATAGCAGAGTCTGATGCAATCTGCCAGTCACCTGACTCCTGACTGTCACTTCTAGATCAGACAGATCTAAGACTGCTGCTCATGGCAGACTGACAGCTTGCCAGTACTAATACAAATGCTGACACGCCTCCCAAGCTGTTAGTTGGTCATGTGCAGCTTTTCACATAGTTTTACATATCTTTGTTCTGGCAAATTCTTGGTAAATAAGTCTGCAACATTTTCTAAAGAATCACATTGTTGTATTACAATAAACTTTTTACAAACTGCTGCCCTCACATTTTGATAGCGCACAATTATATGCTTGCTCCTGGTATGTATACCTTGGTTGTCTGCTAGTTGCCTGGCAGAAGAACTGTCACTATATACAATTATAGGCAATTTACATTGTACATTTAAATCTAACAACAATTGATGAAACCAATCAAGTTGAATTATACAATCACTTATTGATGAGTATTCTGATTCACACGAACTCATTGCGACATGGGTCTGCTTAATGGATTTCCAGGCAACCAGAGCACCAAACATATAAATTGCATACCCTGTTGTTGATTTTCCATCAAGCCTTTCACCCCAACTTGCATCTGTAAAAGCAGCAAGTGGTATGTCATTAGACACATTCAGAACTAATTGTATTGCAATGTTCCTTTCAAATATCTCAAAACACGTTTTGCTGCTAACCAGTCTCCCTCTGACGGATTGGCACATTTTTGAGTTAACCAGTGAACTGCAGTACATATATCTGGCCTGCTACAACAGCTTAAATATAATAAAGATCCTATTAAAGATTGATAGAGATCCTTTTGTGCAAACAACCTGTCTTCTCTTTCTTTGCAATAGGCTGTTGACATTGGAGTAGCAACACTGTTAGCTGCAGACATATTGAATTTTTCCAACAGTTGAACAATTTTGTCAGCTTGACTAAGTTCAAACATGCCATCAGTATTTTTAGAGATCTTAACTCCTAAATAATTTTGGATGGCACCTAGATCCTTTATTTTAAATTGTGCCTGCATTTTTACTGTAAACCAGTTAAGTTGTTTCTGATTATGGAAGAGGAAACAAATATCATCCACAAAACCCAAAACAAAGCATTGTGATTGATGAATTGTCATACCATACAACCATGGATCTGCCACACTTTGTGTGAATCCTAATTTAGCTAATGCTTCACGCAGGCACTCTCCCCAGAGATAAGCACTCTGCTTTAGCCCATACAGTCCCTTGTGTAATCTTAACACTATGTTTGGGGACTCACATTCAAATCCTGGTATTTGCTTTAAATATAACTCTTCGTGCAATGGTGTGTTTAAGTAAGCGGTTTCAAAGTCAAAGTGATTCACATTCATTTTGTTAACACTTGCAATTACTAAAGCTGCTTTTACTGATTCCATTCTGACTGTGGATGCATAACATTCATTGAAATCAGACCCTTGTGCTTGAAGGAAACCTTGGGCAACAAGACGGGCTTTGTATTTTATTTCACCAGTACTGGTGTGCTTCACTTTAAATAACCATCTGCATCCGAGTGCTTTTTTATCCTCTGGCAACTCTGTAGGAGAAAAAACCTGATGGGATACCAAAGAGTTAAACTCTGTTTTCATAGCATCCAGCCATGCCGTCCTTTGTTGTCCATCTAGAGTTAAAACATCATTGTAGCTCTGTGGGATATAAACATGATTAATTCCATAGCGCTCTGGTGGAACGCCCTTGGTAGCACGAGTAGAAACTCTTACAGGCTGCTGCTGCTGCTCGCTCTGCGCAGGCTCCATCTCAGACTGGGATCTGCTAGGGGAAGAAACCTCTTGTTTAATTTGCTTGTTAGTGTCAGCATTCTCAGCTATTTGTGTCAAAGGTAGTGATACTGTGGAAGGCAATTTTTTTTCATGTATCTTTGACCAATTTTGGTGTTCATAGAAGTTAGCAGATCTGCTATATTTTATCATGTTGTTTTTTGTGGCAAAGCGATAAGCTTTCATGCCTGTTTGATACCCGAGAAATGTAAATTTCTTGGCTCTGGTTTTCCCTTTTCACCTCTGGCTCAGCAGGATGTTGACCTACGCCTGAGTTCCAAAGGTTCTCAAATGGTTTATGCTATGCTTCTTACCGTACATCGCTATATAAGGAATATTGTCTATGCTGCTAGTCCATAAACGATTTAAACTGTAGCAACAGAATTTTATAGCCTCTGTCCAGAAAGAATACGGCAAGTTAGAATCAGCAATTACTGAGTGCATCATAGTCTGCAGGACTCCACCCCTGCTTTCTGCTATCCCATTCTCGGCTGGCGACCCAACATTGGTAAGCCTGTGTTTAATCCCTTGGGACCTAAACCAGCTTGTTAGTTCATTTGAGACAAACTCTCCACCAAAATCAGACTGAAAAGCTCATATGGGACGCTTTAGCTGTCTTTGAACATTGGCTGCCCAATGCTTTATGGTCACACACACCTCAGAGTTTTTACTTAATGGGAACACCCACCCAAATCTCGAAAAATCATCAACAATTATTAGCACAAATTTCCGTCCAGATACGCTATTTGGAAATGGTCCAATTACATCAGCGTGTACCAAAGCAAGTGGTTCATTGGTTACTCTGTTACTCACTTTGGCCACTGGGTGTGCATGCGATTTAGAACGCTTACATACATCACATTCAAGATAAGTTGTGCGCTTCTTCACATTAGTTTCCCCCAAACATGCTAAAGTTTTCTGCAATGTGTGGAAACTGGCATGAGCATATCTTCTGTGTAGAAGATGTATACATTCATAATGCAGACCCTCATTTTTTAGCACTGCCTGTGTTTGCACACTTTCATTGTTTAACACATACACTTGGTTCTCTAACTTTCCTGTAGACACAAGTTGGTGACCCTTATGAATCATACAGGTTTTGTTTTCAAAAGTTATCTTAAATCCAGCCTCATCAAGCACACTGACACCAAGCAAGTTATTTTCAAGATCTGGTACACACAAAACATTACTAAATATGTAGTTGAGGTTAGGTAAATACATACTGCCTGCACAGCTCACAGAGGCTGCACTGCCATCTGCAAGACATACAGTGTTTAGTTCAGTGGGGTGCACATCAATTAATACATTTCTGTCTCTCACAAAGACTCTGGAAGCTCCACTATCAAGGATCCAATGAATATTGTTTTTATCAGGTCCAGTAGTCACCAAGGAGACGTGCTGCTGGGGTACGGAGGTTTCAGACTTGTTATGCATGTCTTTCTGTCCTCGCCTCCATGCTAAAGCACATTCCTTAGCAAGATGCTTTGTAGAATTGCATTTAAAACAACGTTTCAGTTTTGACACTGCAGGTGTCCTGCTTGGCTGCTTGCCAGCTCCGGGCACACTGCCAGCAAAAACACTCCTCTCCTTGTTGGAACAATTCCCAGGATGGACCTTTGCCAACTCCTGATATCTTTGCTCCTCATCCAGCAATCTGCCAACCACATTCGACCACGTGAGCTGATCCACTGCAATTGACTCCAAAGCACAGATTAACCCATTAAACCTTTCTGGCAGAGAACTTAACAGAATAAAAATTCTGTCATCCTGTGCTATTTGCTTGCCCCGCAAAGACAAAGCTTGAAAGTGTTCAGACAAGGTATCCACATGAGACCGGACTGATTGATTTGGCAACATTACAGTCCTGTAAAGTCTGCAGGTTAATGTTATCAGAGATGCAGCTGACTTCTGAACATGAACAGATTTTAGACTGTCCCATGCGAACTTGGCTGTGTCCTTGTCAGTCACATGCATGAGCTGCTGATCAGATAAGCTCAGCACTATTATTGCCAAAGCTTTCTCATCTTTTTCAGTCTCTTCAGCAGTAGGTGCAGCCGGGGGTGCATTTATACATTTCCACAACCCCTCTCTTTTAAGAAAGTGCTGCATTTTGAGAGACCAGACTGAATAATTCTCATTAGTCAGTTTGTCTACAAGCAAAGTGGTTGAAGCTTGAGCCATTGTGCACTCACTGTACGACAACTGTTGTCCAGTCCTGGGCAACTCCTCTGGCTCCTCCTCGGCTTCCTCAGAGCTCTCCAAGCTTAGCTCTGACACCTCGTCCTCTTCAAAAGACTGTTATTCCAGTTTGTAAACCAGCACACCACTGTATCCAGAAAGTATCACGTCCTGGCAGGACCGACTCCCCACAGCTCAACGCAGGCGCTCTAGAACAGGGCGCAGGCTGGGCCCATAACCTTGACGGGTGTATAAAAATCCAGAAATAGTAGAGACTCTGTTGAAGTATATACAGAGTATTTACAGTTTATTTACACTGGAATATATATACAGTCCTTTCTGAAGCCAACTCACAGTACATTCCGACAAGGTGCTTCACAGACAACTGATCCCACACAAGGGGCAACCTGTACTGTCCAGGTCTCAAGATATATGCACAAAGACCAATCAGATTGCAGCAATTTACATATAGCTGACTCATGGTGATAATAGCAGAATCTGATGCAATCTGCCAGTCACCTGACTCCTGTCACTTCTAGATCAGACAGATCTAAGACTGCTGCTCATGGCAGACTGACAGCTTGCCAGTACTAATACAAATACTGACAAAGTGTTCCAACCCTTTGATCATTCTAGTTGCCCTTTTCTGCACTTTTTCCAATGCTGTAATATCCTTTTTGAGGTGTAATGACCAGAACTGTACACAGTACTCCAAATGAGGTTGCACCATTGATTTATACAGGGGCATTATGACACTGGCTGATTTGTTTTCAATTCCCTTCCTAATAATCCCCAGAATAGCACTGGCCTTTTTTATTCCAGTTACACACTGTCTTGATTTTTTCAGTGAGTTATCTACTACAGCTCCAAGATTTTGGTCAGTCTCTGCCAGTTTGGACCTCATCAACATGTATTTATATTTAGGATGTTTGGCTCCAATGTGCATCACTTTGCGCTTAGCCACATTGAACCCCATTTGCCACGTTGACGCCCACTCACCCATCCTTGACAGATCCCTTTGGAGTGCCTCACAATCCTCCTGGATTTCACCACCCTGAATAACTTTGTGTCATCTGCAAAGTTAGCCACTTCACTGCTTACTCCCAACTCCAAATCATTAATAAACAAGTTAAAAAGCATCAGACTGAGTACTGATCCCTGTGGTACCCCACTGCTTACCACCTCCCCTGAGAAAATTGCCCATAAGAACATAAAGAGAAGCCAATGTTGAATCAGGCCAATGACCCATCTAGTCCAACACTCTGTCACACAGAGGCCAAAAATACCAGGTGCCATCAGGAGGTCCAGCAGTGGGCCAGGACACTAGAAGCCCTCCCACTGCTGCCCCCTCCAGCACCAAGAATAGAGTGCATCATCTGCCCCAGACTGAGAGTTCCTATCTAAACCTTGTGGCTAATAGCCACTGGTAGACTTCTGCTCCATATGTTTATCTAATTCCCTCTTGAAACTGTCCATGCTTGTAGCTGCCACCATTTATACTCACTCCCTGTTTCCTATTAATTAGCTGGTTTTTGATCCACAAAAGGACTTGTCCTTTTATCCCATGACTATTGAGCTTACTTAGGAGCCTTTTTTTTACAGTAAAGTTTTATTGAATTTTATGAAACAATATATATTAATACCAACATTTCAACTGTAAGTGCACATGAAGTACAAAGTGATTCATAAACTAACATCTTTCAAGCGTGAGGTGTGAACTATTCAAAGGTAAGAGATATACAAAGAAACTAGACAATCTAGATATTTGACATTTGACACAGAGTCTTAAGAATAGTGCGTTAGGTATGAAATGTATAGCAAGAGAACAAACAAGGACTTACAATACTATGAGGAACAGATGTGTAAACTCTACCACTACCATAGATCATCCATTACTTTAGGTGTGTTATTTTGCTATGTCAGATATTCTAAAATGGGAAACCAAATGAAGTAGGAGCATGGATTTTGTCAAAGTGCGTAAGATTATCCGAGAGTTTTGCTATAATGTATAAATCCCACAACCTTTTTTGCCATTGTGAAAGAGTGGGTGTCACTGCTGTTTTCCAGTGAGTAGCAATAACAGTCTTAGCTGCAAAAAGCATTAAGGAGACCTGTTCAACAGTTGTTGAAGCAGAGCCATGAACTGCCCATCTGTTCAAAAATAAGTGTTCTGGTATGGGGAGGATTTCTATATCATTAAAAGATTTGATTTAGTCCAAAACCGCTTCCCAAAATGGAAGTATTTGGGGGCAATTTACCCAGCAGTGTAAGTAGTTGCCTAAGCCTCCACAATTTTTCCAACAACTTGGGTTGTAAGATGAAATCATGTGTGCCAATTTGTGTGGTGTGAGATACCAGTATGCTAGAACTTTAAAGGACTGAAGTTTCATTGAGGTAATCTTAGAACAAGGGGAGGACCATATTCTGCTCCATTCTAAATCTGATATATTGATATTGCATTCCTTGTGCCACAGAACTGGGTATGATAGGAGTGCCTCACTCTCCATAGAGGTTACTACTTTGTATAATTTGGAGATTAATCCCTTTTGTGATGCACCCGCTATAGTAATTATGGATTCTAAGGCTGTGGGGGGTTGTTTCATTATCGAGTGAAGATTGATGTGGGAGCACATATCAGATATTTGGAAGTACTGTAGCCAAGGCATTTTCTGTTGAATTTTAGCTTCAAGGGCAGTCTTTGACAAAAGCATTTGCTTCGATGTAAGGTCTTGAAGCGTGGTGATTTTGGCTGCTCTCCATATGTCAAAATTTGGGTTTTTAAGGCCAGGTAAGAACCAAAATTGATTTAAGTAGGTTTGGTGTCTAGAGATCGGTGGTAAAAGTTTGGATTGTAAGTGATCCCAAGTAATCAACAGAGTAGAGAGTATAGGGTTAGTTTTGATCATTTTTAGCCAGCTAGAAAGTGGTTGCCATATACTCTCCTGAATCTCGAAGGGAGCAGAGTAATAGTTTGCTAGGTGAGCCTGATCTGAAGTAGGATCTGAATGGAGGAGTTTAATAGTTTGCGCAAGATGAATAGCCCTATAATAGTTCTGTAAATTGGGAAACCCTATCCCCCCTGAGGTTCTATATAAGGTGTTACTTTTAATTCTATGATACTTATTTGCCCAGAAGAATTGTAGCAGCATTTTTTGCCATTTATGAAGTTGTGACTGGGTGATTGACAATGGAATTGTCCGGAATAGGGAGATAAAATTAGGGAGTACAAATTACTTAATTAAATTCAGCCTGTCTTGCCAACCTAGATTCATTTTGTGCCATCTTGAGAGATCAAGTTGTATGTTTTTCTCTAATTTATTATGATTAAATTTATAAATCTCAGAGAATTTTTGGGGGAGGTTGATTCCCAAATATGGCAAGTAATCTTTTATCCAAGTAAATGCATAGGTGGATTTAATGTCAGAAATTGTCTTGTCTTGTTATCCAGGTTGAGTGGTATGATGTGTGATTTGGTGTCATTTATTTTCAGACCAGAAACTAAACTAAACTCTGAGAAAAGCTTGTATGTGGAACTTATTGACTTAAATAGGTGGGTTAAAAAAAGCAACATATTGTCAGCAAAAAGTGAAACCTTGAAATCCTTTGTCTGCATTTTAATTCCTGTTATTGTGTTATCATTCCTCAGAAGGTTTGCTAGGGGTTCAATGCACAAAGCAAAGAGGAAGGGTGATAGGGGGCATCCTTGCCTAGTTCCACGTTTCAGGTGGAAGGAGTCAGAGAGGGTGCGATTGATTCTTAATTGTGCCATTGGTTTTGCATAAATAGCTGCAATGGCTGTCAAAAACTTCTCGCCAAAACTCATTTTATGTAGTACCATTTGTAAGTAAGGGATTTCCACCTAATCGAATGCTTTCTCTAGATCCAGGGATAGGAAAGCAGCTGGTATTTTTTGTGCAGTGCAGTGGTTCAATAAGGAGAGAGCTTTGTGTGTATTCTCAGAGATATCACAATTCAGCATGAATCCAACTTGATCAGGGTTAATATACTTAGTGACAAATGAATTAAGTCTACTGGCTAGGATTGAGGTGAAAATCTTAAAGTCAATATTAAGCAAAGAAATGTGGTGGTAGGAGGCTGGGTGTGCTGGGTCCTTCCCGTGTTTTGGGATTACTATGATAGAAGTGTCATACCACGATGGGGGTAGGTTGCCTGTGTTGATGATATGGTTGCAGGCATCAGATTAGGGTGCCGCCAGTGTTGAGGCAAAGTGTTTGTAAAACTCATGCGTAAAGCCATCAGGGCCTGGCGCCTTAGCTGGTTTTAGTCTTTTAATAGCTGTTATTACCTCTTGTGTTGTGATGGGCATATCCATTTGATTCTTGTGTGCTTCAGTTAAAGTGTTCGTCACCGGGTGTGCATTAAAAAAGTTTTCAGTAACTGAGTTATCACCTCCAGTTGAACTATATAGTTTTTTTATAGAAATTTTAAAAGATTTTGGATATTGAGTGTGTATCAAATTGCAAATTACCATGTTTGTCCTTCAAAGCTGTTATCAGTCTAGCTTGTTGTTGTTGTTTTATTCTCTTGGACAGAAATTTCAGTGATTTTGGAGTAAAAGCCCATCCTCTTTGCTTTGAGTAAAGAATATTTTTTTGGATTTGGGTCATTTCTAGTAATTCTAACTTCTTGCGTTCCTCTAGGAGTTGATTATAGATTTTGGGGTTACCAGTTTGTTTATGCTGGCTTTCCAGGGAAGAAATGTTACTTTGGATTTCTAAATGTGTTTTTTGTTTCTGTTTTTTCAGGAAGGATGCTGTGGAAATCAGCTGTCCCCTGACTACAGGTTTCATAGCATTCCATAGTATGGCTGGAGACACCTCTCTTCTGGAGTTGTCTGAAAAGAAGTTACTGATATTCTGTTCAGTTTCTGCTACCACCTTTGCATTAAGTAACAAAGAGCAGTTTAAAGTCCACACTAGTGTGGTTTTTTGATCACAGTTTATACCTACAGTGCAGTTTACCCAGCAATGGTCTGACCATAATAAATGGCCAATGTCTGAGGATTGAACTAAATTCGCTAAGGATGAAGAGATAAGAATATAATCAGTGTGGATGTATGAACCATGTCATGTGGAATAGAAAGTATAATCTTTTTCTGTAGGGTGCATATGTCTCCAAATATCAGCTAAGTTATGTTTGGCTAACACGTCTACTAATTTGGTGGTTGTTTTTTTGGCAACATTTTTTCTGGGAGGAAAGGCTGATCTATCTTTCGAATGATCCATTATTGAGTTTAAGTCCCCTCCTAGTATGAGTTCACCTATTCAGAAAGATTCCAATTCCTGTAGTGTTTGGTCTAAGAAATCAATTTGAGCTATGTTGGGAGCATATAGCGAGGCTAAAGTAATTGGCACACTGTTCAGAACACCTTTTACAAAAATAAATCTCCCATGAGGATCAGCTAATGAGGCCTGGTGCACAAAATTTAGATTGTTTGAGAGTAGTATGGCTGAGCCTCTAGATTTTGAGGAGCCTTTGGCCAAGAATTGTTGTTGGAATTCTTTTGTTTTGAACACAGGGGCTTTGTCATCTCTGATGTGGGTCTCCTGAAGAAAAATAATGTCCGGATTAAGTTTAGTAATTTGACTCTGGATTCTCTTACATTTGATGACGTTGTTCAAACCATGCACGTTATAAGAATACACTTTAATTGCTGAAGCCATGTTGTCTTCTTGGTCTTGCACACTCTATGATCATTCTTTTAAAAGAGAAAACACAGAAGAATAAGCAATGAATTAGTTTCACCTTGAATAGAAGATTATATGTAATTTTATAACAAAATATTTCTGTTTACTTTTAGGATAAGGGTTATGTATATAGTGATGAGTTCTGTTATCCCTCACACAATATATTATTACTAAACACTCTTATTTCCTTTATAAAATAAGGTAATAATGGTCAACTATAAATTATAGTGCAAGTATTTCACAAAAGGATGGTGAATCTTGACTACCTATTAAGTGTTTATTCTCACACCAGTAAGCTTTGTCTTTTCACTTAAGCTATAAAAACCTGTCTTGTAAACTGGCAGTACAAAATATGATAAGTCTAAGCTTCAATCTAACGTTTTGTTTTGTTTTTTGTTAAAAAGCAGTGCACTAACAATTGATTTTGAATTAACTTGTAGTTAGTCTATCTAAAGTTATTATAAATGAATTAATGATTATAAAAATAAAGAAGTTTGTATGTCTTTTCTTTCCTTGTGTTATTATTATAATTTTAACACTGTAACTAATAAGATATTTTCCTACCTGTAATTAACCTTTAACCAAGGTCAGAGCAGCAAATTTAATATTGTAACTTAACCAGAGGTAAGAACCCTCCCCCCCAAACGTTGTAAACGTTGTAATGCAAACATTTCCAGTGCTAAAGAAAAACAACAAGACTAACAGGAATGTGTGGCCAACAACTAGCAGGCAAAACAGAATGAATACTTATCAGTCAGCTATGTTTATCTAAGATGAGGATTCTTCCAGGCTTGGAGTTCCTGGAGGAGAAGGAGACAGAGAATGGAATTTTCTTTTAAGCAACTGGCTAGAGAGTTCCATAGGAGATATCAAGTCTATTGAGAGCAGCACTTTGAAGCCTTCTTCCTTCGACAAGATCTTCTATGTCTTGCCATGATAGCTGAAGTGTAGGATTAGAGGTGAAGCCCAGGAATATTGGATGTCTTCCTCTGTAAGGCGTGTAGTTAGTGGTTTCAGCTCTCTCCGTTTCATCAATGCCTCCTTTGGGAGATCAGGAAAGATTTCTATTTTGGCATTATGATATTTCAGGTGACCCTTTTCTCTTACAGTATTTATGATTTTCTTTTTATAGCGAAGGTCCAAGAAGATAGCTATAATGTCTCTGTATGGTCTGGTTTTTAAAAGGGAGATAGGACCTGCCCGGTATGCTTGAGTAATAATCGGTGACATGTTTCCCTCAGGAGGTATTTCACGTGTCAGCCAGGCAGTAAGGAGTGCAGTGAGGTCACCATTTTTTCCTAGTTTCTTCTCCAGCCCTCTAATTTTCAAATTATTTTGACGGAGTGCCATGTCAGTGTGGATGGCTTTTTCGGCTAAAATGTCTTCAAGTTGTTGAAGTTGCTGGATCTCAGCTTGGTTTGTGAGGCTGACATTTATTGCGCTTTCTGCAATGGATTTAGTCTCTGTCACAGATTTCTGCATCACCTCCATTTGCTCATATAATGGTTTGAAAAGGGAGGAAATGTTATCTAGGATCGATTTTTCAAGATTATTCAGCGCTGCTGTTTAAGTCTGAGGAAGAAATTTGAGTGGCAGGCTTTTTCTTTCCCTCCACAGCGCCAGATGCCATTTTGGACATGAGGATAAGTTGGAGGCCTGAATTTGTCTCAGAAAGTTTTGAAGTAAGGGTTGTTTGTACCTTTTTGATTTTAGGACGTACAGATGGTCCAGATGATTTGTCGTCTTTCTCCATATATCGATGTGGATTATCTTTGTTCAGTTTGCTATGCGGAATGAGGAAATGGGAGGGCTGGGCAGAGCTGTGGGATCAGGCAGCCATTTTCTCCTCCGCCCCCTATTGGATCAACCACTTAGGAGCCTTTATTGAAAGCTTTCTGGAAGTCAAGGTGAACAACATCTATTGGGTCCCCCTTGTCCACATGTTTGTTCACTCTCTCAAAGAACACTAACAGGTTAGTGAGACAAGATCTTCCCTTACAGAACCAATGCTGAATCTGCCTCAATAGTTTTTGTTCATCAATGTGCCTACTAATTCTTTCCTTAATAACAGTTTCCACCAATTCACCCAGTATCAACGTCAGACTGACTGGCCTGTAATTTCCTGGATCTCCTCTGGAACCCCTTTTAAAGATGGGAGTGACATTAGCTACCTTCCACTCCTTAGGAATGGAGGCAGATTTTAAAGAAAAATTACATATTTTTGTAAGGAGATCCACAAATTCACATTTGAGTTCTTTCAGAACTCTTGGATGTATGCCATCTGAGTCTGGCAATTTATCAGTTTTTAAGTTGTCTATTGGTCGTAGGACCTCCTCTCTCATCACCTCAATCTGACTCAGGTCTTTCAACACCCCTCCCGAAATCAGCAGTTCTGGAGTGGGCAAGCTGTTCTCATCTTCCACAGTGAAGACAGAGCCAAAAAATTACATTCAGCTTCTCAGCCATTTCCCTATCATCCTTCAGTACTCCTTTTACCCCTTGGTCATCCAAGGACCCCACTGCCTCCCTGGCTGGTTTCCTACTTCTAATGTATTTTAATAAAGTTTTATAGTTGGTCTTTATGTATTTTGCTATATGCTCCTCATATTCCCTTTCTGCCTGCCTGATCGCAGACTTACATTTTATTTGCCACAGCCTAGGTTCTCTTTTATCAACCTCACAGACAACCCCTGGGAGTGGCAGAAGTGTTCTAGGAGGGGATTGATAGCACCCAGAATGGAATGGTGGCCCTGGGAGTTGCAGATGTCTTCTGGGGCTGGAATGACAGCCCTCGAAGAGGACTGATTGGCTCCTGGGAGTAGCAGAAGAGTTCTGAAATAACAACCCCCCAAGTGGAATGATAACCCATGGGAGTCGCAGAAGTGTTCTGGAAGTGGAATGACAGCCCTGTGAACTGGAATGATGGCCCTTGGGAGTAGCAAAAGTATTCTGGGAGTGGAATGACAGCCCCCAGAGTAGAATGGGCCCCCCTGAGAGTAGGAGAGGTCTACTGGCACTGGAATGACAGGATGAAGAGTGGAATGACAGCACATGGGAGTAACAAAATTGTTCTGGAACTGGAATAACAGCTCCCAAAGTGGAATGAGTAGTGAAGCATTCTGAGATTGGAAGTGAATGAGTAGTGAAGTGAATAAGTAGTGAAGCATTCTGAGATTGGAAGCCCCATAACTAGAATGATGGCCCCTGGTAGTTGCAGAAGTGTTCTGGGATTGGAATGACAGCCTCCAAAGTGGATAGACAAGATGGTGGGAGTAGCATAAGTGTTCTGACCCCATGAACCTTCATGAATCTTGATTTTCCCGGTTTGTGCCCATCCCTATTTGCAGCTCCCCACCCCCACTCCCAGTTGGTATGGACATACATAATAACGAGCACAGAAACCTCATCAAAGGAAATGAAAAGTACCAAACAATCCATTCTGATTCCATGTTATGCTCTCAGAACATATTTATTTATTTATTCACATTTATAGCTCCCCTTCCCAGAAGTGGGCTCAGAGTGGGTAACAACATCATTTATACAAAAATTTTGTTAATAAAATAACATTAAAATTTAAAACATCTTCATGAATATTAAAATGATGGTCACAGCTAATAACAAAACAAACAAAAATTCCCTGGTTGTAGGAAGTTCCTGGCAATAGCCAGTAGTTGTTAACACAGTGACAAGCAGATCAGGGAGGCCATATATGGACATCTGCTGCTTCAGCCAAAGGCCTGGCAAAACAACTCCATCTTGCAGGCCCTGCAGAATTGAAGTAAATCCCTCAGGGCCCTGATCTCAATGGTCAAGGCAAGTTGGACATCTTTTGGGCCAGGGACTACTAGGAGGTGTTGATCCTTAGAGCGTAATGCTCATATCAATAGTATCAATACGTATCAATAGTAACAGTAATCTAAGAAATAACATTAATCTAGGAAGTATGTAACATTAATCTAAGAAGTAGGTACGTTTTTGTCTAGTAGATTTTATTCTATCCTTTTATCCCAAAGCATTCAGGGTAGTGTGCATGGTTCTTTCCTCAGCATATTAGCCACACATTAGTCCTCTGAGGTAGGTTAGTCTAAGAGCATGTGACTGACCGAGGCTCACCCAGGAAGCTTTCAAGACAAAGGGTAAATTTGAACCTGGCTCTCACAGATCATAGCCCAACCCTCTAAAATTGCACCACCCAGCTAGCCTCATATCATTGATGGACTCTAGCCCTGGTATTTTTTTCTTTTAATTGGTTGTTGCCTTTCTGGTGTTTATTTTGTCCCAGTTTTTTCAATCATTTCTTCAAGCAATTCATAGGTAGATGAAAAATACATTGTGGGCAAATTTTCACCAGTTGCTATTGAAATAAATACCATATATCCCACTGAGTACAACAGAACCTGATTTCTACTCTTGATTGCTGGTCTCTTTCAATCATCTGCTTCTTTTCATCCTTGTTCTTTCCCTCCCATTGGGGCTTGTTCATATCTGCTCTGCAGAATTTGGTTCACCTCTTACCATTCCTTTGGCACCACACTTCCTGGACAGACTTTTATTCATTTCCTTTATTTTTTTATAAACAACTGCATCTCAGCTTGCCTCCCTCTAATCATTGTCCACTTCCATGAAAAGGTCTGTGTTTTGATGGCAGTGTACCAGCATTTTGTAGAGGCTATAGTAGCCACCTAGAGCAGTCACAAACACATGCTGTTGAACTGAAAGGTGTAGCTATATTTCTGTCAACCCATATCTTAATGAAAGCTACAAGGTTCAAATTATCTGAATGGGACTGTATTTTCTTACCCTGGATCTGCACCCCCACACAAAGCAAATTGTAGCAGTTGGGTCAGTGGTGGGATCTCTGCCCCTAGTCAGCCATGTCTGGCTCATCTTCCTGCTGGTTGTCAGCATTGCCATTAAAACCCCCATTTATGGCCGAGGACAGACTGGCAGTTTGCCCCGGTAGCCAGTCGCAGCAAAAAAAACCCGGATTAAACCATACCGGGTTTTCCCGTCCACACAGCGGGGGCCTCTGCCAGAAGATATGGGACAGAGGCGCGAGGGAGCGTTCAGACTGCCACGCCGGAGGTGTGCTATATTCGCCGTTTCCCCATTAATTCGGGTGTGGGTGTATGGGTGTATGTGCGCATGAACGCTCATGCGCTCATGCGCATAAGTGCATTTTGCCGATTTTTTTTTTTGGCCTGCAACGCCGGCACCGCATTGGGCAGTGGAGCAGAGCGCAGCCAATCACACCGCTGCTGCCTTGTGCCCAACGTGGGTTGCTCCCGGCTTTTCGGCTGCGCATTCAGACTCCCCGGAAGCGGAGAAACGCGCGACACATGCAGACTTTCGGATTTGCGACGGCTTTTATCAGGTGTTTTTTTAATCCAGCAGTGAAGCGCAACAGCACCGGTAGGCTACGGGTGGGGGACGCCAGGCAGATGTGCCTGTGTGAATGTCCCATTTACTCTGGTATTGAATCGTCGTCGGCCCGGGTCCCTTCCCGGGGCAAATTGCCAGTCTGGACTCAGCCTTAGATTAGAATTTCCCTGATGTATACAAACACCCCTAATGATATAGTACACAATGTGTTACTATTGGACAGGGGTCCCCAACCTTTTTCAGCCTGAGGGCACTTCTGGAGTTTTGTGAAAATGTAGTGGATGCCACCATAAAATGGCTGCCATGTGAGGTGAGGCCACTCACAGCATGGCTGCCATAGGGTGTTATTATAAACCAAACATCCTCCTACAATGATGCAGATATTTCTAAATGGGTGCTCCCTATGACCCAAAAGTAATGCCTCCTGGGGACTTCCTGAAGTACCCCCTATGAGTCAGAAGAAAGCCAGGACTGGCTCTTTGCTATGGGGAAGACGGAAATTGGTGTCAGGAAACACATTGGTGGGCATGATGGGGTTTTCCACTGTACAGAAAAAATGCACTGGCTACTGCTACTGTTCACAGGCATGTATGAACAGATGTCAGAATGAAGCCTGAGCATCAGGGATGGGGTGTGTGTGTGTGTCTTAATTGTGGCGTTAAATACTGCTGCATCTCAGTGTGCAGTTGTCATAATGATAAGTAATACAGATAGGATAATCAAGAGAGGAGAACTTCTAGCCTGATCTTATAGATCTTGACAGGCTGACACACAGAATAAGGTAATCAATAAGAGGCACTGTGTATAGTCAGAGATATTTTCTTAATATATGAAATACTGGCAGTAGTCTGGATATATAAACCTCTGAATAAAGAGAGTAGCTGCAGCTAATATTTAAGGCACCCTCTTAATATGCTCTCCAGACTTAATTGAAGTCATTTGGAATTTGACTTGAAGATTGTTCTAGACTTTTGACTTCCGATCTGTAAGTTGAATGTGGCCTATAGCCAAGATCAAGGAAAGAGCCTCCAATAGCGGCACTAATCATCTTTGGATACCAGCATATGGCAGAATCCTACGATTCAAATTACAGTCATAGAGCAGATGACATTCTGCAGGAGTCTGAACTCCTACACAGTCTCAACAATCTGGGCAAGTTTCCCTGGAATTTTTCAGATGAATGTGGTCAGGAAGATGCTTGGTTTTATCCTTATTCCCCACTTACCATGTATGGATGAAACCCTGTGGCTGAGTTCAGACTGGCAGTTTGCAGCAGGAGCCAGTCATGGCAAAAAAGCCCCAGAATAAACTGTTCCAGGTTTTCCTGGTCACACAAGGCTGACAGATGCAGGAGCATACCAGGAGGAAGTGCACGGGAGCATTCAGACTGCTGGCCCAGAGGTGTGGCTGTAAATGGCTTTTTCCTCTATGTGTGTATGGGCGCATGGGTGCATATGCGCTCATGTGCATAAGCGCATCTGGCCAATTTGGGGTGGACCCCATTGCACCGGCACCACATTGGACAGTAGAGCGGAGCACAGCCCATCCGATCACTGCTGCCTTATGCGCGGAAACACCCAGCGCACACTATAGAAATGGGTTGCTCCTGGCTTTTCGGCTTCGCGTTCACACTTCCAGAAAGAAGAATAACGCGGGATAAAGGCACTCTCTGGGATTTGCTACCACTTTTGTCAGGTATCTTTTTAACATGGGAGTGAAGCAGAACAGCACAGGTTGCCTATGGGTGGGGAATGCAGGCAAATGTGCCTGTGTGAATGCCTCCTTTAATCTGCTTGGGAAACACGGCTGAAAAGTGGCTATAGCAGGGCAAATTGCCAGTCTGAACTCAGCCTGTCTCTGTGCAAGCCCTTGCAGGTCTACTGAAAGTACCCTCCTGTGTTCAGTGGTGCTTACTTCCAGGTAAGTGTGCGTACAATTGTTCCCTTTGTCTTTACTTGAACAGTTTCATTTTTTCATGCCCTGATTTCTTAAAAGGGTTCTGTTTCATGTTATAAAAGTTTTTGAATATTTACATTTGATTTATAAATAAAAGGCCTCATGGATTGTGCTCTGGTTATTTCTACAGTGATACAGAAGGCCACATTGTAATATAATGCCTTTTATTAATAAATCATATGTCAAAAATGAAAAACTTGAATGACACACAACAAAATTAAATTGCCTGCCAGTCATTACCATATAGGTTTACACAGTGTACTGGACTGCCCTTTGACACCATGAACTCATAGGCAAGGCCTATGTCTTTACCTGCTAAATTGCTATTAAAATGCAAAACACAAGCTGTCTAGGATATGCCACTGCCTTAAATCATAAAACTGTCATCGAGAGAATGTCTCTGTGTATTGACCTACTTTTATATCCTGTTACCCAGAAGCTGTCTTTCCTTTCCGCATACTAATAATCTCATAAGCAAAACACTGTCCATGAGCTGAATAAGCCTCATAAAGGATACATTGTAAAACCAGCTTTTGTTCCATGCCCCAGGACTAACCATTCTTCTCAGCAGCTGAAATACAATTTTTTTTTTCCTTGAGAAAACAAAATGGCTTCAGAACGTGAGAACTCCTGTGGGTTTTTAGCTCACAGGACAGGCGGGTTTTTAGCTCACAGGACAGGAGGTACTAAAAACAAATCTTGAACACTGATTTAAAAAAAAACCCATGGATCCATTAATTAACTCCTCTTTCCTAAAATAAAACATACCTAGCCAAAAGATCCCTGCTCAATTGCTCCTTGAGAACCTATAGAAGAGATACAACATTGTTTCATTGTTGTAAGAATTAGGATGTTTCCTAAGCTCCAAAATAGATGTGCCTGCCTGTTCCACTTTTTTTGTATCTATTTAGATATTCATACCCTGTTTATCTCCCCAGTGCGGGCCTGCAGTGGCTTACATCCCTCCTGGATAAGGTTGCTAACTTCCAGGTGGGTCCTGGAGATCTCTTGGAATTGCAACTGATCTTCAGATGACAGAGATCAGTTCCCCTGAATAAAATGTCTACTTGGAGGTGGATTCTATGGCATTATACCCTGCTAAGGTCTCTATCCTCCCCAAACCCACCAGGCTCCACACCCAAATCTCCAGGTATTTCCCAACCCAGAGCTGGCAACCCTTCCCCTCCACTATTTTATCCTGTTTTGCTGGACTCCAAGATATGACCAGTTTCCCAGTTTTATCAGGGGTGTGCATTCAGGACCTGGGCCAGTTCAGCTTCTTTTAGAGATAGGGAGGTATTTGGGTTTTTAAATTTTATATGATTTTCATGTGTAATGTTTTAATTACTGCTTGTAAGTTGCCTTGAGCTGAGAGGAAAGGTGGGGTATAAATATTTTAATACATAAATATTAACATGACATCACTAAAGCGACTGCTTTGGGTGACATCACCACTTTGGTGTCTTTTTGGGACTCTCCTTTCTACATTTGCCCAGTTCCACCCCCTGCCTAATCCTCCATTTTCATGTTTTCCAACCTTTGAGTTCCATTCTGCTCTGTAGCAACCTGTTCCCCAATTACCTCTTCACATTGTCATTTGTTATCGCTCCCAGACTACTCTCATCTTTCCTTTTAGGTGATTTTCATACTCATTTTCAAAATTAATTTGTGTTCAGGAGTTTCGGTTTTGGCGTTGCGAATGGCGGCTGCCTCTCGGGATGCTCCCGGAGGCGGTTAGCCCACGTGCAGTCAGGGGGGGTCTTCGCATGTGCGAAAGACCCTAGTGAGCCTTAGGCAAAGGCTCCGAACCGGGGGCGCTTGGGGAGTAGCCTCTTTGCCGGCAGACAGCCGGGAAATTGAGGCTTTCTCCCCGCCCCAATCGGCCCCGCTGCGTCGTGCCCGTAATGGGACTTAGCAGCGCCACCGACTTCCAGGAGTGAAGACAGCGCTATGATTTAACATAAAAAGAAGAAGTGGCATCGAATCGTGAGTTGAAGATCTATTTTGAAGCGTAAATTTGAACCCCCCTGCAAGCGTATAAGCGTATGGGAGCAGGGAGGAGTCCCCACCCCTTTTGAGAAGCAAGATCTACAAAGGGAGCGCGAAGGGGGGCAGAGAGAAAAAAAGAGTTGGTGAAAGTACCGTTGGGGTTGTACGGAAGATTACGATCCTACTAGCTTCCTGGGGGATGCAGCACAAACTTTGTAAAAGTAAACAAAAAAACAAAATGTCGACAATGGAAAAAGTCCTGCAGAAACCGGAAGAGAAGAGGGGAGGGACTTCCGGTCCAGGTAGCCCCCCCCAGAGCTTGCTGTCAATCAACAGGAAAATGAGATACTGTGCCCTCTGCTGGAGCAAATGCAGAAAATCAACGAAACTTTGCTTAAAGTGGAAAGTGTTCTCATCAGTCGACAGAAACAAATATCGTAAACAACAAGGAAGATGGCGGAAATTGAACAGAAATCGAATTTGATTCTAAGTTTTCAGGGCGTAAAAGAAGAAGTGAAAGAAGATCTCGGATTTACTTTGACAAATGTTTTGGCACCCCTAACTGGCAGTGAAGCAAAAGAATTAAAAGAAGAGGTGGACATGGCTCCCAAAGCCTATTCCGCTTTTATAAAAGAAAATACTCTGCCAGTAGAAGGGGATGTTGAGCATAGCAGGCAATATATCAGAGATCTAATCTCATGTGTGGTGGCTATGGCGCCCGGGAAATTTGAGGAAAAAGAGAAAAGAAAGAAGATAGACTACATCTTTAAAATGCAAAAACTTCTGAAGAGACACGCCAGCATGGAGGAAGAAGCAGCACTCAAAATTGGGATAAGCAGTGAAGAAGACAGCAGCCCAGGGGAAGGAGGTGATGGAACGGAAGGCATCAAGGTTAAAAAGGACTCAATCCATAATTGGAAGAGACTTAAAAAGAAGACACCTTGAGGACTGTTCGTGTAACATCTGTAAGGAGCTGTTTAATTACTAACCCCAATGGACTTTACTAACTGTATTAACAGAGTGATTTTGGACTTTGCAAAGCTAAAAAGAAGATCTTCTAACCGTGATAGATGCCAAAAACGGTATTGATTACTAATTAAAACTAACCCCTTTTAACAGAAAAAACTTCACTCCGTCTTTTTCTTTCTCCATCTGTCTACCCTACCCTTTTCTTATAAAAAGAATAAAATTCTCTCCTTTTTAGGAGAGTTTTATAAAAAAAAAATTAATTTGTGTTCATTTTTGTTATCCCAGTCATTTTTGTTTCTATGGAAATCGCTTCCTTCTTGCTTCACAACAAGTATCTTATACAAGGTGTTCTAAGTGAGTGCATGCTATAGGGCATAGAGAGATCTGGGTGATTAATGTTGGTGGGGTTTTTTTTTAAGCACTGCATTAAAAAAGTAAGACATGTGGTTTTTAATTTTTTTATCAGGTAGGGTTAGGCTCTTATTGCGCTCGTAAAAATGTAAAAGTAGCCCACAGGCTGATTTAAGCTCTGTACCTGTGCCCTCATAGAAGACATTTCTCTGCTATGGCCGCAGGGAGTCTATAAGGAGCTCTATGGCTTTGGCCTTGCCGTTGTTTTTGCAATATACCAT
Source organism: Gekko gecko (assembly GCA_029375565.1). Taxonomy (NCBI): domain Eukaryota; kingdom Metazoa; phylum Chordata; class Lepidosauria; order Squamata; family Gekkonidae; genus Gekko; species Gekko gecko. Next base: position 127,940,797 of record JAPDNY010000005.1, read on the forward strand.
TATGGATATTTAATGTATTTTCAGTTGAGTATGATACATTCACACATGCCTTTAATTATGCTCTTCTTGGCATAAGTCCAGTCTTTGTTTGTAAATAAAGCAATACACATTGGAGGGCTTGTACAAGAAATCAATAGCATCATCACAGATAAGCATTTATCAGTTTAAGTTTGTGGTTCTGCAAGCTTCAGACAGGATTCAGTACATTCTGTAATGCTGTTAATCTTCAAATGCTGTATTCTCTGGGCATAAGGAATAGCAATATATCATTACTGTGGCAATTTCTCTGAGATTCAGTGGTATGTAGGTTTGTCACACACACACACACACACACCACATGGTGGGCAAGCCTTTGCTTTGTTCCCAAACCACCACAATCAAGAATTGAGGAGCAGGAGAAAAAATGGTCTCATAATGATGTACTAGGAATTTTCCCATGTCTTTATAGTCTTTATCATAGAGATTAGGGAAAATTTCTAGGGCATCATCTGGAAGAGATGTCACATTCTTCCCAAACTCCACCTTCCACAGGCATTCCCCTCAAAGTCTCCTGTCATTTGCCAAGGCAGTGCTGGCAATCCTTGTGCTATGGTAGATGCTGGGATATCACTTTTGAACTTCCTAAAAGAGTATGGACAGTTAGCCGGGTTGAAAATTAATTTCAAGAAGACAAAAATATTGACAAAAACTGCACTAAAGAACAGATACAGCAACTACAAAATAGTTCTGGCATTGAAGTTCAGAAGGAAATAAAATACTTAGGGATAACTTTAACCAATAGGTGCAGTTCACTTTTGAAAGACAATTACATGAAACTTTTGACTGTAATCAAAAAAGATCTGGAAAATTGGAAACATCTACAATTATCTTTCATGGGAAGAATAGCTAGTGTAAAGATGAATGTTACCTAGATTTCTCTTCTTATTTCAAATAATTCAAATTTTAAAAATCAACTGTATATTAAGGAGGTTGACAAACTGATATAGAAATTCATTTGGCAATGTAAAAGGCCCAGAATTAACATGAAAGTATTACAGGATGCAAAGGAAAGAGGAGACTTTGCAGTATCACATTGACATCTCTATTATAAAGCAGCAGCCCTGACATGGATGAAAGAGTGAATTACTTTGGAAAATCTAAGACTGTTAAAGCTAGAAGGTCATGATTTGAAACTAGGTTGTCATGCCTTTGTATGGTATGAGAAAAGCAGTATTCATAAATATTTTAAAGAACACATGCTAAGAGCATCACTGCTGAAGATATGGGATGAGGTTAAAAGTACATTTTATACAAAAATACTTAAATGGATCTTACCATTGGAGGCCTTTACAAATCCCACCTTATTTAGCAAAGATCAATTATGGAAATATGAAGATCTTTTAGATAAGAAAAACAATTTAATCTTGCAAGATATTGTCCAAAGACAGGGTATTCATTTGAACTGCTTTTTATTGCTGCCATAACTTTTTAAAAGTTGCTCTTTTATTGTGTGCTAGACTGTTACTTCTGTGTGTTTACTGTTTTTCTGTAGAGTTGCTGCTCTTACAATGAATATGTTTTAACTGTTATTAGCTGTGATAGCTTAAATGTACTGCATTTTTGTAATGTTTTTACTCTAATCAGTCATGGATGCACGTTGAAATAGAAAGGCAGGGTGTAAATTATGTAAAATAAAAATGTAATGGTATCATGTAATTTGTTTGTACAATTTTCTTTTGTTAGCATCCTAATACATCCTGCCTGGAATCAACAAGTGCTGCGCTTTTCTGTGGTTACTCCCACTTTGTGGAACAGGCTTCTGGAAGAGGGGAGAGGATCCTGTTCTTGGAGTATTTTAAGAGGTGCAGTAAGGCTGTTTTGATTCACCACCGATTTTAATGTAGTGTCGGATGCAAGCATTTTATTGCATTTTATCATATTTAATTAAGTTTATTAGAAGCTTCTCTACAGAATGGTGCCTCCCAAACCCAGCCCAGATAGGAGGTTATGACGACCTAGCCCATTCCCTCCCTCAGAGGCAAGAATTTCTCTTCATTTTTCTCTCCCTTTCTGACCAAGCAGCCCTATTTATCAATTTTCTTCTTTTCCGAAGAATGATGGCTGTCCCACCCTGTCACAGTATGAAATTTTGCTGCTGGCTCAGCTCAGGATTCCGAGAGTAGGGCTGAAATCTCCCTTGAACTTAAGCCACTGAAATGGCACTTCAGGCTTTTTAAAGTTCAAAAATGACAAAATATTTTAATCAACATAGAGGGGGAAAGTCAGGTGAAATCAGGGGCAAAATTTCTGAGGTAAATCAATATAGGCACAGACTACAGTTCATATGTTTCAAGCAATTGAGAGTTTCTTAAGCTTTTCACAGTGGCTTAGAATCTTTAAAAATGAGAGGCTTTTGTTTCAGTGTTTCCCAAACACTCCAAAATACTTCCTTGAGTGTATTTGGCTTTTTTGGTTTCCAGAAGGCAGGGGTACTCTGACCAGTACCCAAACGCCTTCACTAAACATACCAGTACTCTTCTTGAGTTGTAACTGACTCCTCAGGATTTAAAAGGCAGTTTCCAAACATACCAGATCAGGGATCTCTCAACTCCTTAGAGCTATCTCCCTGTTTCAACTGGGCACATTAATTCTTCTCTCACTAGAAGATTTATCCCCTTTTCTGGCCTGAATGAGAATCTTCTCCTAACTACCCAATCCTCCTGCCAGCCTTCCAAGTACGCCATCTGTGTTTAACTGATCTCAGTTAGGGCTAAATACATACCACGTGAGTACTATACATTTCTCAGTCAGTGCTAGACTCAGACTCTGTCAGTATTAGACTCTTCTCTGTCAGGGCTAAATTCAGACTGATTCCCTTCAGCATTCAGCACTTAAGCCTTTCTTTGCTCAACTGATGCTAACCAATTGTCAGAGTCCTCAGTTAGTCAGCCAAACACCAGGCCTTATTCATTGAAACAAGAATAGTGTTTATTAAGCTGCAATACTAGGTCACTAGAACAGAAGCATTGTTAAGAATAACTTGAATACATGAAGCATTGAGATATACTCTAAGGGGGGGAAGGGCCCCCACCTTTCTACCAATAGATGTGCAGCGCGCGCGCGGGAACACCAGAAAGCAGTAAATAATAGTCTACCCTCCATCCCACCTTTCTCAAGCCTAGCTGTTGTCTTTAGAAAGCGATAGTAGACGCACAGCCTGGCATTCAAGGCCACTCTTAGCCTGGGAGATGAGATATGGCCCGGTCGCCCAGGCAACATCGGCATCTCCCCACATTCCATCCCACCAGTCCAGATACATCAATCAACACCCTACAGTCCCATCCTCCCTCCCTCCTCCATCCCTTATGGCAGGGATACCTGACACCAATCTAATTACATTGAGCAGCCTGTCACTAAGGCTATCTGGCTCTGTGAGGAATTAACCCTTCATAGTCCATTACCTGTTTACACAGCACTTCTGAGCTTCTAAAAGTGCAGTCCATCACAGAGGTCTAGAAGAATACCATGATCAATGGTATCGAAAGCTACTGAGACATCCAGGAGAATCAACAGCTGCACTCTCTCTGTCCATCTCCTGGTATAAGTCATCCACCATGGTGATCAAAGCTGTTTCATTCCCAGAACCAGGCCTAAACCCATTTATTGGAAGCCATCTTGAGCCATGGGGAAAGGTGAGATACAATATTTTAATAAATAAAGACAAATTTAAATCAAATAGCTTGAAAAATGTATTCTGTGGGATGCCCCTGGAAACCACTGGGAAGTACTGTATGCTGTCATGCAAATAACTCCCCCCCCCAAGCTCCTTTGTACTGATTTAGGACACTGGTCAACCCAGCTCAGTACTATTTATGTTAGCAAGCAGTTGTTACTGGGCAGCATCCCTTTCTCAGCTTTGCTGCCTGAAGTTCTTTAACTGGGGATGCCACCTGATGTGTTGCTGAAGACTGAGGAACTTAAAATTCAAATAATCTCTGAAATAGACTTACTGATAGGGTAATTAATAGATTCATGTCTATAGCAAAATATTTCAGGCAGTGCTATCTGTTACAATGAATGACAAAGCCCATGGAAAGCAAGCAGTTTCTAAACAATTTGCAGGAGATGTTATAGCCCACTGCTATGTTTGAACACCAGAGGGAGGTGTCTGTAAAGCACTGCAGACTCTTCAGCCTCCAGCAGAATAGACAGCATCTTAGGTAATGCTGGGGTTGTACTACCTCAGACTGCAGGCAGAGGGCACACGTGATAGAATATTCCCTCATGAAAAAAATAATCCTACGTATGGAAAAGGACCGTATGGAGAAGTCTAAGCTAGAACTTGACTCTAATATCTTGTTTCTATGTGCAGTGATTTTTTTTTAAATGGAGCAACATGAAGTGGCATGTGTGGCCTTTACTGCTGCCTTCCTGCTCAAAATTCTCAATTCCTAAAGATGTTTTCCTATCTGTGAGGCGAAGGATACAGGACCCCTTAATTCTTCCCTCATAGCTATGAAAAACAGCTGAAGTAGACAGGCAAATAGCAGGGACCTAGCTCTGCTGATTGCAGTATCTGAAGCAGGTTTTAATTTAAAAATCATGTAACTGATTATCATGTATATTTGGAGCTGGGATTAAGTAATAAAATCATGAGAAGTGGATTGGGAGATGAAAGCTTGGCATCTCTTCTCAGTGTGAGAGCCAATGGGGGGGATAGTGGTTAAGAGCATTGGACTAGTGTCTGGGAGACCCAGGGTTGAATCCTCACTTGTGCCATGCTGGGTGACCTCAGGTCAGTCACACACTCTCAGCTTAACCTGCCTCACAGGGTTGTTGTGAGGAAAAAACGGAATAGGGGGTAATGATGCAAGCTGGGGAGAAACATAGGGTACAAATGGATTTACACAAAAATAAATAAACTCCATAATTCTCCTAACTGTACATACATACCTCTACATAAAAATAGAATCCTTAAGGCTACAAGACCCGTGATACAATGTGGCTGGGAACAAAGAACACATCTCCAGAAATACCTGCACTGATTTCAGTGGCATTGTATAGCATGGCTGTGCTTGTCCTGCATAGATCCTATTGATTTAAATTGGTTTCTACATCATGATAGGGTCTGCACTGCACAGATTGGACCTTGCTAGCTACCCAGCAGTTCTGGCACCATCCTCCTCCTTTCTCTCTTTTGCCTATTGCTCAGTGGTGGCCTTTTTGCACAGGAGTGCATTGTGCCATACATACTATTTAGGGGATGGCTAGGACATTAAAATGGCCCTGGAGCAAACTAAGCTGAGGAGTTTCTGCTTAGATTTGTCCAGCAGAGGCCTGAAAGGAGGCAACAAACTGGCCAGGTGCAAAGTGAGTGGCCCCTGAACCACCATTAGTACTTGATTTGTACAGCTCCTGCCTGCCAGCAGCCTTCCAGCCAGCAGCTTGGGTTATGTGCTGCCACTTGAGAACATGGGGGAAAGATGAGGGATGGAATACATGGTGTTCTAATTCTGCAGTATCACTTCTGGCACAATGCTGGAAGTGATGTCATAATGTCAGCATGATAATCTAGTACCATAGAGTTTTGGGGAAATCCTAGGTTCTTGCACTGATGAGATGACATCCCTTATGGAGGTTACACCAGAAGTGACACTGTGGCATTGGAATGCTGCATATTTGCGTATCCTTACCCCTGCTCACCTCTAGCCAGTTGCCAACATTTGGCTGCCAAGCCTAGCAGCAGATCACTGGGATTTTCTCCCGCAAGTTAAAGGGCTTCTCTGCCTCTGATACCCTTGATACAAACATACGGTATAAATTGTGTACTTTGTGCAAAATATGTATTTGTTTTAAATTCTCTTGACCATTTAAGATGTTTCATTTAGCATTTAGTTGTTGACAGTCCTTGGCAACATTAAAATGAGTATATGTTTCTCTCAGAGGCAGATTGATTTATGCAGCACACTTCTTAAAATCTGAGATGGGAACTTTCCAGTTTAAGGACTAAACATCAGCATAATGAACTGAGCAAAGAGACTGTATTTACACAGATTCCTCTTCCCAGTTTGATGTGCACAGCCATAATTTGTATAATGAGGCAGTCACCACTTATATATGGAAGAAAGAAAGAAAATGCTTGACACAGAGGAAGTTATTTTGGAAATTTAACTGTATGTATGTCAGAAGAACTGGCAATCTGAATGAAACTATGCTCTGAACTGTGGGAAATATCAGTTACCTCTGAAGTCTGCACATGTCACAGCTTCATGCCAGAGAGATAATTTTACTAAACCTATTCAATAGGTCTTAGCCCTTAGATGACAAATGTGGATTGATCTTGCATTCTATAATACTTTTTAATGTTCAGCTACTTGTGGTGCAGTGCAGGAAATTCATAAACAAGACTGACTGCCTGATGAAAAAACTAATAGCAGCCACAAATAGGAAGCTGAGGTACCAATTTGGACTGAAATCCCTAGCTAAGGTGACCTATCTCCCAAAATGACAACTGATCTCCATGCTACAGGGACAAGTTCCCCAGAGGAAATAGCAGCTTTGGAAGGCAGACTCCATGACATCATAATACTGTTGAGACCCCTCCCTAGGCATTGCCTCCAAGTCTCCAGGAATTTGCCAAACCAGAGTTGGCAACCTTAGGATGCAGGATATTTTGCCCTTTCCCATTGTTCCAATTTATTTGACATGTCTGAGATACACTGGGGAGTGACCATGGCTCAGTGGTAGAGCTTCTGCTTTGCATTCAGGGGAACCTTGGTTCAATCACCAGCTAAAAGGATCAGGTAGAAGGTGATGTGAAAGACCTCTGCCTGACACTGCCAATCAGGGGCTGACTTGGACACCAACATGGTGTCCTCATTTCTTCCAATCCTTCCATGCTTCCCTGATGGAGGATAAGCTGGGTGTAAGAAATGAGGTGCTGTTTCATTACTCACTAGCAAAGCTATGTACAGCTCCATCCTATTCACCTGTACACCTGACTTCTTTGTACTGATTTAGGACATTGGTCAACCCAGCTCAGTACTATTTATGTTAGCAAGCAGTTGTTACTGGGCAGCATCCCTTTCTCAGCTTTGCTGCCTGAAGTTCTTTAACTGGGGATGCCACCTCATGGAACAGATAAACATATGAAGCTGCCTTCTACTGAAACAGACCATTGGTCTATCAAAGTCAGCACTGTCTATTCAGACTGGCAGTGGCTGTCTAGTAGGCTTGGCAGCCCCCTGGATGGGGAATCCTCCACTCTAGGGCTTCTCCCTCCCCAGTGCTGGTCAGCTGGCTGATGAGGGACTTAAAGCAATCAAAGGAAGCTAGGCCTGCCTCACTGGCAACATGGCACCATCAGTTCTGGCACACACCAGAAGTAACACCATCATATCACCAGTGACACAGGGATGCTTCTACCACTGAGTTTCCCCCCAAATTCCAGAGTTTCCCTGTATTGCTAGTGACATGATGACATCACTTCTGGCATGCACTACTGCATTACTAAACAGAAAACTGGAAAAAATGCACTTAAAGTTCTATTGTATTTCACAAAAGTTCAAATATAAAGCTTTTCACAGGTGGAATCAAAATAATTCTTCATAGATGTTAAGATGTTAACGAAACCTTCTGGAGTAATGTTCCATTTCATAGTCAACACTTCTTCTGAACCTTATACAATTGAAAATATATAAATCAATACATATCCAAGAGCAATGTACCAAAAATTATACAATATTTCTTATGTTGAACAATAAAGAGTTTTACATCATTTTTTATAGTGAACAATAAAGAGTTTTCGAACACATATCTCTCAGACACTACATTCTTCATCATAGATCATCTACAAACTGAATTTACAATTTGTCATATATAACCTACTACATTATTTTATTCTTTAAAAAGTTACACAAAACCTGACAATAAAACTCACCAAACTACTGTAGTTTACATACTTAGCACATCCTTTCCCAGGCAGATGGCAAAAATCGCTGAGTAGCCTTGCAGGTACATAAAAACATAAGAGAAGCCAATGTTGAATCAGGCCAATGGCCCATCTAGTCCAACACTCTGTCACACAGCTGCCCAAATATACCAGGTGCCATCAGGAGGTCCAGCAGTGGGGCCAGGACACTAGAAGCCCTCCCACTGCTGCCCCCTCCAGCACCAAGAATAGAGTGCATCACCTGCCCCAGACTGAGAATTCCCATCTATACCCTGTGGCTAATAGCCACTGATGGACTTCTGCTCCATATGTTTATCTAATTCCCTCTTTAAACTGTCCATGCTTGTAGCTGCCACCACCTCCTGTGGCAGTGAATTCCATATGTTAATCACTCTTTGGGTGAAGAAGCATTTCCTTTTATCTATTCTAACCCTACTGCTCAGCAATTTCATGGAGTGCCCACAAGTTCTTGTATTGTGAGAAAGGGAGAAAAGTACTTCTTTCTCAACCTGCTCAATCCCATCCATAATCTTATAAACCTCGATCATGTCACCCCTCAGCTGTTGTTTCTCCAAACTAAAGAGCCCCAAGCATTTTAACCTTTCTTCATAGGGAAGGTGTTCCAACTCTTTTATCATTCTAGTTGCCCTTCTCTGCACTTTTTCCAATGCTATAATATCCTTTTTGAGATGTGGTGACCAGAACTGTACACAGTATTCCAAATGAGGTCGCACCAATGATTTATACTGGGGCATTATGATACTGGCTGATTTGTTTTCAGTTCCCTTCCTAATAATCCCCAGCATAGCGTTGGCCTTCTTTATTGCAGCTACAATGAGATAAAACTCATTGAGCTCTTAATATACATTTTCACTGATCTTAAAGGTACAGATCCTCATGTTACATAAAAAACCATAAGGTACAAGAACATTTTTCTGTGACTTGAATAGGATGCATAGAACCCACAACAATCACTGTAAATTCTACTATAAAAAAAATGATAAATCTAATGATGCATTGAGACTGCTGGGGTGACGTGTTTAGCTTACAGATCCAGCATGCCTCCCTCTGTAATAACTATTTCTTAACATCAGTTCTACTATGTCTTTCTGACTGAAAAACCTCCAAGACCACGAACATAAAATCATCATGCCTATGTCTCTTTTCAATAAAGTGGGAAACAAGTGGAACTTCAAGATTTTTGCTTAATGCGGGACTTGTGTTCCAACATCCATGTTCTAACTGATCGCAAAGATTCTCCCACATATTTTAATTCACATGGACATACTAGAAGATAGACAATTCTTTGTGTTGAACAAGAAGAACAATGTTCCAATTTGATTTAAAAGCTTAGTTTAGTACCTCCTTTTGTGATTTTTCTGGCTGGTTTCCTTTCTCTGATTTGTTATCGCTTGCAAAAATGGCCTAGGCCATCCTTTCCTTCTGGTAAGTCCCCCCACCCCCTCCTGGCTTCAGGGGAGTACCTAGCAACTCTACTGTACAGGGTCTCAGGTAGGGGTCTTTCACATCTCCTACCACCCAATCCTTTTAGCTGAAGGTGCTGGAGATCGAATCTGGTGTGCGCTACCACTGAGCCACAGCACAATGCAGCAGGGCCAGATGTGAGTGCCCTCCTTGCTTGTGTAGATCAATCAGGCTGGTCTCCTCATCCTGTGAGCTGGCTGGACCTGGGGTGGGGGTTCAGGAGAGGCCACTGGCCCACCTGGGAAAATCATGGTGCCTGTAGTGGCCAATCAGCCTTCGCTGCCAGTCAGAGTAGATGACAGTGGCCTTGATAGACCAATGGTCTGATGCAGTATAAGGCAGCTTCATTTGTTCTAAACCTGTGTCACAGCTTTACCACTTTTTTCTTCATTAAAAAATCAATGAATATGGAAAACTACATATCAAGAAGGAAGCCATTCTTTCTGACACCTAATATTGTACATAGAAGCATTCGTTTTTAAAGCGGGGGGGAATTTCATGACCTAAGCTTCCACTTCCAGTCTGATGTGGTAGTTCCCAGATACAGGTTTATCACCACCTCAGTGAGAACATTTCCAAATATGATTTGAAATTCCATCACACTATATAACTCTGGAGCAGAGCCATCTAGAGCTGCCACCAGATTCAGCTGAAATAGCATTCTGAATGAAATTTAAGATCTCAGTTATGTGGAATTAGCCCCAAGCTGGAGAGTCCAGATTAGCTTGATGTCATCAGATCTCAGATGCTAAACAGGGTTGGCCATGTCATATTTGGATGGGAGACCACCAAGGAAATCCAGAGCTGTGACAGAGAAGCAGGCAATGGCCAACCACTCTTGCCTTGAAAACCCCACAGGGGTCACCATAAGTCAGCTGTATATATGTAGACATATAAATTACTTAGAAATGAGAAGCAGGCCTAACCAAATCTACATCATGTTTACTAAATTAAATCACTGGGCACTCAGAACTAGACAGATTGCAAAACCCATGATGAGTGAAATCAGCATGCATAAAACTATTGTATATTATTCCTTAAGACTACAAAACCTATGAAGGAATGCTGCTATAAGAGGTGTATTTATGAATGAAAACATGTGGGCCATATAACTGAAGCAAACAATTGTGGTGGACAAATATGTCAAAAAAGTGGGCAGATTTTTCCAAATGGTTTGCTTGGGCTATGTCAATGAAGTTCATTGTAGAACTCCTCTGGGGGTTTCAAGCTCAAGGGATCAATTCCCCTTTGACTATACTGTTCCTTCTAGGGTCATAAACCCTCCCACCAGAGGAATGGCAGACACAAGGTAGACCTAGGTCCTTTCTTCACTCTCCTTTTAATTCATGTTCACTGTAGTGTCCTCCAAGCAATTCAACCTTCTTTTTAATACAGTTTTCCCCCCACATTCTGCACTAAAATTGAGTTCTACCTTCTTTTTATTCTGGGTTTTCCCCCTATTCTGCATTACATTACATCCCTTTAGTGGTCAGCATGGTTTCAGCCTTCTGAAATGCAGAAAGAACCCTTGCATGTCTCCTAATCCCTCTAATGGAATCCTTTACTATGAAATTTCAAATGAGGGGGAGATGTCATCATGATACTGAAACACTGTGGATATGAACTGCGTTATGAACCTCCAAGGAGCAATTGGAAACATCCCTATTGCTTGTTTCTTCTCTTGAATATATTTTCAATGACTAATATTTTGCTCCATATCTAGCATCTGAAGGTCCAATTCTGGTGTAATTTACCATTTGGTTTTCCCATCGTATTGTTCAACAAACCTATAGAATCTGCTAATACCTTAGCACAATGAATAAATGGCTCCCCCCCAAATACTAAACTGTCACTTACTGGCAAGTTGTCTTTGATGGTGGCAGCACTGAAATTGTGTCTGTACTGTGGTTCTTCCTGTGACATCTGTCTTTTGCACTGGCGCCAAGGAACTGCATACATTCAGTCACTTCAAGTTATTTTCTCTTGATTTATACCTTAACATACAGGGCTGACTTTAGAAAGGTATAAATGAGTAAACATCTGAAGGTCAGGTTATTTAAAACTGGGACATGATTTGTTTAAAATGATAATACACTTATATTTTAAATACACACACATACACAGGGCCGGCTCGAGGTGGCTCTGCGCCCTAGGCGGGCGCAGATGCCAACCTCCCGGCGGGGCCTGGAGACCCCACCATGCCGCCCCTGCGGCCGCCTCCCCCCCCCAGGGCACCTGTCGCCGCCTCCCCCCCCGCCGCTGCCAAGAGCGCCCAGCTGGGGCGCAGGAGGTGATGGTGGCATGGCTCGCTCGCCTGCACACCCACCCTGGGGGGAAGAGGCGGGGGCGTCCCTCCCGAGGCTTACTCAGGACTGGTGGGGGCTGCTGGGGCGGTGGGAAGAGTCCCTGCTGGCCGCCGCCATGCGCTCCCGCCTCTTCCTCCCCCCGGGGCCGGGCGCCTCCTGTTTGCACCCCAGCCGGGTGCTCAGGACTGGCGGCGGCGGCGGGGAGAGTCCCCGCTGGCCGCCGCCATGCGCTCCTGCCTCTTCCTCCCCCCGCTTGCAGCCCGGCCGGTGCCCAGGACTGGCGGCGGTGGCGGCGGAGTCCCCGCGGCTGCCGGCCCGCCACCATGCGCTCCGCTCTTCCTCCCCCAGGCTGGGCGCCCTGTTTGCACCCAGCCGGGTGCTGGACTGGCGGCGGCGGCGGGGAGTCCCCGCTGGCCGCCGCTGCGCTCCGCCCTTCCCCCCCCAGGCGCCCCTGCACCCAGTCCCCAGCTGGGCGCCAGGACACGCCGCCCTCCGTTCCCCCCAGCCGGACGCTCTTGACAGCGGCGGCAGGGAGGCAGCCGCGGCGCCCGGTTAGGGTGGTGGGGGAGTTTTTCGGGGGGGCGCCATTTGGCGCCCCTGAGGGCCCTCGCGCCCTAGGCGAGTGCCTAGCTCGCCTAGTGAGCGAGCCGGCAGTGCACATACAGAGAAATAGGGAATTTCACATTACCGAGATTCTGCCGGATTGAAGCCGTTTCTGATTCATCTTGAAGTAAACCGGTACAGGGCTGCCATTTCACACATGGCTTTCCCTGACCGGAAAAGAGCCGAATCAGAAGCGGTTTGGCAATTCAGACTGCACCGCTTTGTTTTCCCGCCGCGCCTTTTTTTTAAAAAAATGTTCGCTTTAGAGCGCTATAGCACTATAGTGCTATAAAACAACACTGCAGGCATTCCAATGGGGTAGCTATAGCACTCTAAAGCAAACATTAAAAAAAAAAAAAAGCCGGAGATTGCCCGCGCGGGCGAAAAAGGTGGGGAAAAAGTGTATTGGATCCGGGAGAAGAAACTGACGACTACTTGGAAGCGGTTGACAGGTAAAACGCTTCAGCCCCATTTCCTGAATGGGACAGAAGCGATTCTGTGTGAAATTACAAATATATTCCGGTAGGGAACCAGTTCTAAAATGGTTCTGTCTGAAATGCCAGACCAGAAACCGTTTGGGAACCGTTCCTCTTCCGGATTATATCATCTATCTGAAATTCCCCATAAACTATACTAAATGTCAACAATAATAAAAGATTAGACTTCATATCCACTTACCAAACTGTCTTGAGTAGAATACAGCATGTCTCAAAAGGACAATGTTATGGAAAGTTGTAGAAATAGCAGAGATCTAAGGGAAAGAAAGGTAAAGGCAGAAAGAGACCAAGGAGAGAAAATGCAGGGGGAAACTGGCAAAGCCTTGCATAAGAACCATGCACATAAAAGGTTAGAAGGAAATGAATATTGAAAACTGGGGCCACTCGTGGTCAAGGAGTCAAGAAGGCCAATGTAGTTACAGGAAATGATTTCATATTTTTTGTTCTTCCATTTTATATTTTACGACATGATGTCAACTTCTTTAAGAAAACAGAGTATGCCTTTGATACACCATATGAAACTGATGATCAAGTTAGTCAGCATTAGGACTTCAGCAACTTTAACAGACACATAGAAGGAAGATTTGGCAGGTGCTCATTATTACAGATGCTCACCAAAATGTTATTCATTTTGTTTTTGAATAGTTTAATGAATTTTGTTTAGTGTAGCTATTACCTTATTGTAGTTATTATTACCACTGTTTTCTTTATTTGAGCTTATCAGCTCTGGCTGTAATTTCTTATCTGGGGAGGAGCTCTAGTTCTGGTGATAGAAAATCTGTTTTGCATGTGGAAGCTCCTAGATTCAATTCCTGGCATTTCTAGTTAAGAAGATCAGAAGTAAGTGGCATAGAAGACTCCAGCCTGTGATCCTGGACAGCTGCTGCTGGTCAGAATATGTTATGTGACATTGTCAGTGATTGTACTTACTTACATACATATTTATTTTTATACTGCCCTCCTCGCAAATGGGCTCAGGGTGATTTACATCAATCTTAATATAATACAATTAAAACAACTTTAAAATAACAATTTAAAACAGAATAGAATCATAAGATACCATGTAAAAAACAAATAGATCAGATGTCATTCAGATTGATTAAATACAATAGTGGGTACTCCAACATCTATTTGGATCCAGGCCACTGGTGGGAGATTGGCTGGAGGGGGGGGATGTCTGCAGCCTCAACCAAAAGCCTGGTGGAAGAGCTCCATCTTGCAGGCCCTGCAGAACTGTAATAAATCCTGCAGGGCCCTGATCTCATATAGGAGCTCATTCCACCAAGTGAGGGCCAGGGCTGAAAGAGCCCTGGCCCTGGTTGAGACTAGTCGGATGTTCCTGGGGCTGGAGACCACCAAAAGATTTTGATTTGTGGACCTCAGTGCTCTATGGGGCTGATATGGGTAGAGGTAGTCTTGAAGGTATGATGGTCCCTGGCCATATAAGAGTTTAAAGGTAAGCACCAGCACCTTGAAATGGATTCGGAATTCAATAGGCAGCCAGTGCAGTTCACACTGCACTGGGTGGATACATGCCTGCATAGGCACTGCCATCAACATCAGTGCTGCCGCATTCTGCACTAGCAGCAACTTCTGGAGCAGAGTCAAGGGCAGCCACACAAAGAGAGAGTTACAATAGTCCAGTCTGGAAGTGAACGTTGCATGTGTCACTGTAGCTAGGATCCAGGGGGTGAAATATGGGGCCAACTGCCTGATCTGTTTCAAACTGCCACTGCCTGGCAGTGGCAGTGACCTGGGTCTCCATAGAAAGGGAGGCATCCAGGAACACCCCCAGACTCTTCACCCTTGACGTTGGCACCAATGGAGCCCCATCGAAGCCTGACTCAGTCCCCCATGACTCAGGTGCAGTACCTCTGTCTTAGATTAATTTAATGTCAGTCAACTCTGTAGCAGCCATCCAGCCATAGATTGTAATGCCTTGTCCAGATCTTCTGAGGCCATGTCTGGGCAGCCATCCATCAGTTGATAGAGCTGGGTATCATCTGCATACTGGTGACAATCCAGCCCATACCTCCAGATAATCTGGGCAAGTGGGGCGCATATAGATATTAAACAGCATGGGGGGGAGAATTGCTCCCTGTGGCACACCACATTCCAGTGGGTGCCACTGGGATAACTCCCCTCCAGCACCACTCTCTGTCCCCAACCCTGGAGAAAGGAGGTCAGCCACTGCAAGGAAAACCCCTGTATCCTGGCATCGGCAAGGCAATGGGTTAACACCTCATGTTCAACCATATTGAATGCTGCCAATTCAAGAAGAATCAGCAGCGCTGATCTGCTTCGATCCAGGTGTCTCTGGAGATCATCCACCAGGGTGACCAGCACTGTCTCTGTCCCATGAGCAGGGTGAAAGCTGGACTGGAAGGGGTCTAGGACCTTAACCTCATCCAAGAAAGTCTGAAGTTGTCTTGCCACTGCTCTCTCTACCACCTTATCCAGGAATGGTAAGTTAGACAATGAGTGGTAGTTATTAAGGACCACCGGGTCCAAAGAAGGTTTTTAAAGGAGAGGGTGAACCACCATCTCCTTCAGTCCCCTGGGAAAGTCCCTGCTGAAAGGAACAAGTTGATAATCTCCCTCAGAGGGGTCCACACCTCAGTGCCACAGGCTTTAACCAGACACGATGGGCAGGGATCTAGGAGACACAAGGCAGGCTTCACAGCAACCAGGATCTTGTCAAATTCATCCAGGGAGAGCAGACTGAAGTGGTCTAAGACTGGACCTGAAGATGGCCAATGGGCTTCCAGTTCTCTTATTGTATCAATTGTGGTCAAGAGGTCATGGTGGAGTGTCAAGACTTTGTTTGCAAAATAGCTCACAAATGCTTCACAGCCAATAGTCAATTCCCTACCATTGGTATGCAAAGTAGTCAGTGACTGAATAATTCTAAATAATTGGACTGGGGCTAGAGCTAACAGACACAGTGGAGGTCACATAGAAATTTCTCTTTGTGGCCTTCACTGCCATCTCATAGGTTCTCATAAACAACCTATAAGATGTTTTTGTAGCTTCATCACGAGTTCACCGTCACCCTCTCTCTAGTAGTCTTAACTCTCGTTTCATCCGCTGTAGCTCTGGGGTGTACCATGGAGCTAGTTTGGTATGAGAGTAAAGAGAATGCTGGGAAGCAACCTCATCAATAGCTTCAGAAAGACGGGAATGCCAATCTTCCACCAGCACATCCAACAGGCCACCGGAGGAATTCGGATTCTGCAGACCTTCCTGGAACCTGTTGAGGTCCATTTGAGTCCACAGGTGAGCATAAATTTGCTTGCCGCCTAAACAGGGAGGGTTAGGGATACCCAGCCAAGCCTTCAGGGCAAGATGATCTGACCACGGAACTGCATCAGCAATAATCTGTTCCACCATAATCCTTGACACAAAGATAAGATCCAGCATGTGGCCTGCTTGATGTGTGGCAATCAAAACAAACTGGGAGAATCCCAGTGCTGCCATGGATGACACTAGGTCCATGGCGTGAGAGGAGGCACTCCAAGGCCCAGCTAGCTACAGTTTCCAACAGGTCTGACAGGGCACTGTCTGGTGCATTAGGTGGACAGTACATTAACCAAATGGCCAAACTCTCCTCAGTCTCCCACACCAGGCCAACACATTTAATGCTGGCAATCTTTGCCTCAGGGAATGGCCTGAAGGAGAAAGCCTCCCAGATGAGTTATGCCACTCCCCCCACCCATCAGTCCAAGACTGGTGAAGGACTGAGAAACCTTGGAGGGGGGCAGTTGACTCACTTATGGGATCCTACGGACTGATTTCTCATCTATGGGATCCTACCTACTGAAGTTCAAGCTGATATGAAAAGGTGTATCCATCCAAACATCCTCTAAGAAATTTTCCTCCAGCCTAACGATCCTTTCTCCAACTTAAGTGGTTCTCCTATTGGACAAAGAGCCACTTAGGTTTGAGGAAGTCTCCTTAGGCTGGAGGAAGGTTTCAAAGTTTGTTCGTTGGAATGGTCCAATAGAAGTAGCATCCAGCCCACCTTCGCCAATCAATAGACAATTACATTTCTCTCTTGCAGGGAGGTGTTTGCAATCCCAGAAAACAGGTAGGACAGAGTATGTGTCATGTGGTGTTTGGCACTCCAAGAAGGCAGGTACTAAATTGCAAAGCAAGAGTAATGTGAAGTAAGTGACAGAAAAGACATAAAGGCAATGTATGTCAGCAAAAGAGCTTGATATGTTGCTTGATGCCTATACAGAAATGACAACATTGCTTGACGCCGATACAGAATCCCAAAAACTACTTGACAGTGCAGTGAGTGATGAAAATGTAAAGTTCAGAATCCTGTCAGTACCATCATCTTTGGTGGCAAGATCCATCATACATCTTTGTCAATGTGTCTGTCTGTCATTCATATTATCTGCTGACACACTCTCCTGTCTCCCTCCCCAGGCCCTCATTGAACTGAAATGGCATCGACAATGGCATCCAGGATTCATAGGCTTAATTCCCTCTTGGGAATTCCCTCTTGGATATAGCTAATTTTCCAGTTCTTATTACTTGAAGTAACCTTATTAAACCAGATAGTTGTATTCAGTTCAGATTTTGATTCTTTGATTTTCACATCAGCTGTCAAACTAGATGCTACAGATCCTTTTGTTTAAACTCAAGACTTCCCCAGTTTGTATGAAAATATAGCTGGGTAAATGGAGGGTGATTTTTCAAGCTAAGGGGCACAGAATGAAAGGAAGCTGACCCCTCTCCACACTCTGCATCATTTGATTGTAGCTGTAAAGAAAAATGGTTCCTTGCTTTGCTCTGAGAAATAAAGTCTTTGGTTCAGGCTGTAGAGAGGCCTACAGAAATCTTCCCAGAGATGGTTAGAGACAGTTAGAACACAGTGACCTTGCCAGCTAAATTGTTTGCAGCTGAAGTGCTAGGGAGTACCACTTTGCCCTGGTCCTTCCAGTTAGCAAATTCCAAGCAACTGTTATGGGGCACCTGTGTGGGGGACGGGCGAGGCCTAGGTGCAGTATGGCTTTGTTTCTCTCCTCTCTGATTCATCCCTTGGCATCATGTCCCTAGTGACCTACAGAGAGATACATCATCTCTTTGATTTCTGACTGGCCTAGCAGGCCTGAGGTCAATCAGAGATTCTCTCCATAAATCTAGTTAGCCTTTTGCTATATGGCTGGGCTTTGTAACCCCTTGGCACTGAAGCATGTCAGTAATTACACAGCTCACTCTGTGCTGGCATCCATCTTGACTGCTGCTTGGAAGGGCTATGCCCTGAACATCGGGTCTTGCTGGAGTTAACTGCCTGAGCTGAACCATAGCAGTAACTTGGAACTTTGACTCTATATATTAGCTATGCTGGATATGCTTAGATTTATTTGTTTTAGTCCTTCACAGTCTTGTCTCTTTTAAAATATTTTTGTCCTTTAAATAAATAACTATATTTTTATTTTGTTGTGGTTTTTGCCTTCATTGACCTCAAAGCTTTTTTCCAGAGCCTTGGCCTTTGACCACCTACCAGCTGACTGTTTTGTGTTTTGAAATTCAGGCTGCAGTCCCACTCTGCAGGGCTGACTTTTCTTGTTAATTCCTGAGAAGCCAGAAGATTTATCCTTTCCCTCCTGGGCTGTTAGGATAGACTGAAAGGACTGGTGGCACCTACCAAGACCAGGTGCAATTTAGTCTCTCTCTGGTATTTTGTAACTTTGTTTTTCTGCAACCCCTTTATACCAAAAGACCTTACCTGGGGTTGAGACAGGGACTTTTGCCAGTAGCCCCTCCCCCATATTTTTCTTCCAGCTAAGAATACTTCTAGAACAGGTGCTGAACTGTGGAGAAAATTGTCTGAGGCATGGTCTGCAGGAGATGGGTTGGCAACGCACCCAAATGTCCCTTGTATTCTAAAAAGCAGCCCCCTATTCACTACATTGTATATTTTGGGGGGACCCAATTGGGTTTAAGCAAATGGGACTGCCATTATGCTATCTAGTTGGGTCCCATTATACTATCTGCAGAGTTCATTGGGGAAAGGGGGGGCACACCATTCATTTCTACACCAGTTTGGTATAGGGGTTAGGAGTATGGACTCTAATTTGGGAGAACCAGGTTTGATTCCTTGCTTCTCAGAGCTTTCTCAGCACCACCTACCTCACAGGGTGTCTCTTGTGTAGAGGAAAACAGAAAGGAGTTTATAAGCCTCTCTGAGACTTTGAGTGAAGGGCAGAGTATAAATCCATCTCCTCCTCCTCCTTCTCTTTCTTCTTCTACTACCACAGGTCATTACTAGATGTGCTGGTTTCATTTTAATAATACAATACTGAGTAACAAACTCTGTGCCTTGACAACTGCTGTGCATTTATGTTCTTGCTGGCCTCTATGATGGTAACTAAAATGAGTTCTGGAATAGATTGTGTAAGAGCAAGCATACAAAAGAATGTGGCAAGTATGTGACTGTAATACTGGTAAACCTGAAAAGATCTGTGTCCCTTTCTGGTCCTTTAATTTATGGACTTTAATTTATTCATTGGTACATGCTGAGGGAAATTGCAATGTACTGAGTAAAGCATCAGGGAGCTCTGTTCGGTATATACCATAAGGAAAAACTTTTTGAAAGAGTTAGGGAATGCTATACCTCTATGATATACAGTAGTACATTTTTCCATAGAGGAAGTAAAACATGTTTTACTATCTGTACAGCTTTAAAATCCTCATGGAGCATAGACCCTTTAACTCAAGTCGACAGTGACTGGCCTATGTACTGTTGGATCAAGAAGAAAAACAATTATCTGGTGATGTGGAAAAGCAAGCAACAAAGGAGGGGGGAAAGTTCAAAAGGCAGTTCATGTAATGATATAACAGAGAACAATCAGGCCAACCTAAATCCAAGAGCCATTTGATAGCTTAGTGCTCAAACAAACATAAGACAAAACCTCTGTCTTAATCCTGTCCTTAGATATATTTGAATTTTGGTTCCACCACATTCTATGCTTGCCATAATTGATTCGGCTCAAGAACTGGCAGTCAGAAGACACTGGCCAGGGCTGACTGGCTGCTTCGAAAAGTCCCGCCCATGTCAGCCCTCATCAGTGTTTTCAGCTCAGTCTGCTCCAGTCCTCCGACAGGAGAGGACCATCTAGAGTGTGAGTGCAGGGACAGGCCCTCAAGGCTGAGGCAAGTGAGAGAAACCCTTTTCCGCCTTCTATGAGGGGACTAGGCCCAGAGAAGGCCTTTTCCGTCCCCCACACCCCTTCCCCTGGGCCTTCTATGAGGGGACTAGGCCCAGAGAAGGCCTTTTCCGTCCCCCACACCCCATCCCCTGGGCCTTCTATGAGCGGACTAGGCCCAGAGAAGCCCTTTTCCGTCCCCCACACCCCATCCCCTGGGCCTTCTATGAGCGGACTAGGCCCAGAGAAGCCCTTTTCCGTCCCCCACACCCCATCCCCTGGGCCTTCTATGAGCGGACTAGGCCCAGAGAAGCCCTTTTCCGTCCCCCACACCCCATCCCCTGGGCCTTCTATGAGCGGACTAGGCCCAGAGAAGCCCTTTTCCGTCCCCCACACCCCATCCCCTGGGCCTTCTATGAGCGGACTAGGCCCAGAGAAGCCCTTTTCCGTCCCCCACACCCCATCCCCTGGGCCTTCTATGAGCGGACTAGGCCCAGAGAAGCCCTTTTCCGCCCCCCACACCCCATCCCCTGGGCCTTCTATGAGGGCACTAGGCCCAGAGAAGCCCTTTTCCGTCCCCCACACCCCATCCCCTGGGCCTTCTATGAGGGGACTAGGCCCAGAGAAGCCCTTTTCCGTCCCCCACACCCCATCCCCGGGCCTTCTATGAGGGACTGGCCCAGAGAAGCCCTTTTCCGTCCCCACACCCCATCCCCTGGGCCTTCTATGAGCGGACTAGGCCCAGAGAAGCCCTTTTCCGTCCCCCACACCCCATCGCCTGGGCCTTCTATGGGGCACTAGGCCCAGAGAAGCCCTTTTCCGTCCCCCACACCCCATCCCCTGGGCCTTCTATGAGGGGACTAGGCCCAGAGAAGCCCTTTTCCGTCCCCCACACCCCATCCCCCGGGCCTTCTATGAGGGGACTCGGCCCAGAGAAGGCCTTTTCCGTCCCCCACACCCCATCCCCTGGGCCTTCTATGGGGCACTAGGCCCAGAGAAGCCCTTTTCCGTCCCCCACACCCCATCCCCTGGGCCTTCTATGAGGGGACTAGGCCCAGAGAAGCCCTTTTCCGTCCCCCACACCCCATCCCCCGGGCCTTCTATGAGGGGACTAGGCCCAGAGAAGCCCTTTTCCGTCCCCCACACCCCATCCCCTGGGCCTTCTATGGGGCACTAGGCCCAGAGAAGCCCTTTTCCGTCCCCCACACCCCATCCCCTGGGCCTTCTATGAGGGGACTAGGCCCAGAGAAGGCCATTTCCGTCCCCCACACCCCTTCCCCTGGGCCTTCTATGGGGCACTAGGCCCAGAGAAGCCCTTTTCCGTCCCCCACACCCCATCCCCCGGGCCTTCTATGAGGGGACTAGGCCCAGAGAAGGCCATTTCCGTCCCCCACACCCCATCCCCTAGGCCTTCTATGAGGGGACTAGGCCCAGAGAAGGCCTTTTCCGTCCCCCACACCCCATCCCCTGGGCCTTCTATGGGGCACTAGGCCCAGAGAAGCACTTTTCCGTCCCCCACACCCCATCCCCCGGGTCTTCTATGAGGGGACTAGGCCCAGAGAAGGCCATTTCCGTCCCCCACACCCCTTCCCCTGGGCCTTCTATGAGGGGACTAGGCCCAGAGAAGGCCTTTTCCGTCCCCCACACCCCATCCCCTGGGCCTTCTATGGGGCACTAGGCCCAGAGAAGCCCTTTTCCGTCCCCCACACCCCATCCCCTGGGCCTTCTATGAGGGGACTAGGCCCAGAGAAGGCCTTTTCCGTCCCCCACACCCCATCCCCTGGGCCTTCTATGAGGGCACTAGGCCCAGAGAAGCCCTTTTCCGTCCCCCACACCCCATCCCCTGGGCCTTCTATGAGCGGACTAGGCCCAGAGAAGCCCTTTTCCGTCCCCCACACCCCATCCCCTGGGCCTTCTATGAGCGGACTAGGCCCAGAGAAGCCCTTTTCCGTCCCCCACACCCCATCCCCTGGGCCTTCTATGAGCGGACTAGGCCCAGAGAAGCCCTTTTCCGTCCCCCACACCCCATCCCCTGGGCCTTCTATGAGCGGACTAGGCCCAGAGAAGCCCTTTTCCGTCCCCCACACCCCATCCCCTGGGCCTTCTATGAGGGGACTAGGCCCAGAGAAGCCCTTTTCCGTCCCCCCACACCCCATCCCCTGGGCCTTCTATGAGGGGACTAGGCCCAGAGAAGCCCTTTTCCGTCCCCCACACCCCATCTCCCGGGCCTTCTATGAGGGGACTAGGCCCAGAGAAGCCCTTTTCCGTCCCCCACACCCCATCCCCCGGGCCTTCTATGAGGGGACTAGGCCCAGAGAAGCCCTTTTCCATCCCCCACACCCCATCCCCTGGGCCTTCTATGGGGCACTAGGCCCAGAGAAGGCCTTTTCTGTCCCCCACACCCCATCCCCTGGGCCTTCTATGGGGCACTAAGCCCAGAGAAGCTCTTTTCTGTCCCCCACACCCCATCCCCTCCCACTGTTACAATTGACCTCCAGATGACGGAGATCAGTTCCCCGGGAGAAAATGGTTGCTGTGGAGGGTAGACTCTATGGCATTATACTCTGCTGAGTCCTTCCACACACACCCCAAATGCTGCCCTCCACAGGATCCACCCCCCCAAATCTCCAGTTATTTCCCTAATCAGAGTTGGCACCTGTACTTTCTCCTCTGTCAGTAAAAGGCCCTTTCCACATCTATGTTGGCCTTAGGGAGAAAACTCATTGGGCCCAGTCCTGATCATGTTGCAAACTCCAGGTGGGCAATTCCTGGAGATTTGAGGGATGGAGCCTGGAGAGGGTGAGGTTTGAGGAGGGGTGGCACCTCAGACAGGTACGATGCCATAGACTCCACCTTCCAATCCAGCCATTCCCTGATGGGGAACCATTGTTGCCAATCTCCAGGTGGTGGCTGGAGATCACTCAAAATTACAACTGCTCTGTAGGAGGGATGGGGGAGGAGATGGAAAACTAAAGGTAGGTTGATGGTTGGCTGGGAGGGAGATAGGGTTGTCAACTCCAGGTTGGGAAATTCCTGGAGATCTGAGGGGTCAAACCTGGAGAAAGTTAGTGTTGAGGAGGGGTGGGACCTCAGACAGGTACAATGCCATAGACTCCACCCTCCAAACCAGCCACTCCCTCCTGAGGAACCACTGTTAACAATCTTGGGGGTGGGCTGGAGATCACTCAAAATTACTACTCTTCAGGTAGCAAAGATCAGTTCCTCTGGAGAAAATGGTGGACTCTGTCATTATACCCTGCTGAGATTGCCACAGCAAATTGTCACTGAGTGCCCAAAGCCGGGGCACTCTCCCAGAGCCTCTTTCTAGAGCCCGTTGTATTTATTTCCACAACGGGCCTTACTCCTAGTACTTTATATTCCTTTGAAGGTAGCAAAGAAAAGCCTTTTTTGCCTTGAAAGACACATGCAAGAAGAAGGAAACCCACAGCAATGCAGTTTGCACTCAGTGTAGAATACTCATCACAGAAACCCCGGATTTGCTTTTGAAGCCAGCGGGATAGTCCTGAAGCAATCCTCTTTTGTGCTGCAGACCTATTCATTCACAAAAATTAAAACTCACAGGGTCACAACTTGTACAAAGCATTTCACTCCTTCCTAATGAACATGAAAGTCAGTTTTCCCCAGCGATTTCATTACCTGAGTACTAAACCTGTATCAAGAATGCAGCTATATAGTATAAGAGACATGTAATGTGAAATTCCCCAAAGAAAACAAGCAAGGTGAAATTGCTCAGTCATCCCTCTTTCTCATAGTACTGTATTGCCATTGGCTGCCCTGCAATGCCTACAGAAGGTCCATGGATGGCTGTGATGGCTAAACAGAACTTCAATATTCAGAGCCCCCCCCCCCAATATGTGTTGTTTAAAGAGCAACAACAGGGAGAGTTTTTTGCATACAGCCTTCTGGGGCATTTGGTTGATCACTGTGGGAAACAAGATGCTGGACTAAATGGAGCATTTGGTCTGTCATCTGTTTTATTACTGTAGCACTGGTGATTTACTTCTCATCGGGGATACTCTGAAGATTAATTAGATGTTACTGTTCAAATGTTTACTGTTCTTCTAATAGCAGTGGTTTGGAGAAAAAGCATACTGATGCCTATGCAGGCTATACTGATCAAATGTCTCTTAAGGCAACATAAGCTTAATATAGTGACTCATTTGACTATCTAGAACAGATTTCTTCCTCTTGAAACAAACCACTTTAAATCACTCAGTTGTCTACAGCTGTACACTTGGATCTTTTGTCCTTTTCCTGAAATATTTCCGTTACCCTTTTGCCTAAATATTGAAACAGACTAAGAATGAAAACAGATGTAATATAAAAGGTCATTCACAGAGATGGGCATGAACTGGGAAAATTTGGTTCAGTTCAGTTCATGGTCTGTGGCATGCCCAGTTCACAAATCATGAACCATCAAGAACTTTTAGGAGCTAAACAAACTTGGTTCATGAGGTTCATGATGTGATAGAATTCCCCCCTCCCCTGGCATGCTAGAGACACCAAACTCACAGGAGATCTCCAGATGATTCTCCTCTACTTTCCCTTGAAGTTTGGTGAGGATTGGATTTATGGGGTCTGAGGTATGCCCCCCCAAAAGAAGGAACCCCCAAGAAAGTGCTTTCTTGGGACATGAGAGGTGCAGGTTCAGGAGTGTATAGAACAGATCGTTTGCAAGCTAGAGACATCAAACTCTCAGGGGATCTCTGGATGACTCTCCTCTACCTGCCCTCCAAATTTGGTAAGGATTGGATTTATGGGGTCAAAGTTACAGTCCCCCCCCAAAAAAAAGGTGTCTCCAGCCTCCATTGTTTCCAATAGAGGGGAAAAATAGCAAAATATATATATATATATATATATATTTAAAAAGCAAGGGCAATAGAAGCCCAGAAGAACAGAAAAAGTCCCCAGGAAGCTCTGCAGTAGAAACCGAAAGTGAGGGGTTTTTTTTGCAAGCCCATTAGAACCAGTACAATGTGCCCAGCAGAACCAGTGCCACTGTGGCAGTGTAAACCCAACAGGACTGAGGCCAAGCCAGGAAAAGGTTTTTTGGGGAAATGTCAGGCACAGGTTCAAAACTGTATAGAATGGACCCCCTGCAAGCTACACACACCAAACATGCACAGAGAACTTCACCCTGCCACCCATTCCTATACAATCTCTCCAAGTTGGGGATGGATTAAATTTCTGGGATCCCAGTTATGGAACCCCAAAACGGTCTCTCACATTTATATCCTTCCACCTCTTCTGAGTGTGAACACCTGTATGCCATGAGGGTGAAAGTGGGCACAAAGGGTGCCTGACATGGGGGGAAGAAGGAGGAGAAGAATTAGAATTAGAATTGGATTTATACCCCTCCCTTCACTCAGAGTGGCTTACAATCTCTTTCCCTTCATCTCCTCACAACAGATACCCTGTGAGGTAGGTGGGGCTGAGAGAGCTCTGAGAGAACTGCTCTTGAAAGAACAGCTCTGAGAGAACTGTGACTGATGCAAGGTCACCCAGCTGGCTGCATGTGGAGGATTGGGGAATCAAACCTGGTTCGCCAGATTAGAGTATGTAACTCTTAACCACTACACCAAACTGGGTCTCAGTCCTCCATCCCCTTTGTACCACAGGTCCCTGATCCTGGGCACCAATCTCATCCTGCGAAGCCAATGGACCCTGGCCCTAGGAAGGCATCACCAGGGGTCTTGGAGCCTCCTTCCCTTATCCTGTTCCTGGGGCTCTCCAAAGAGGCAAAAGAGTTGTTAGTGCTGCCCAGAAACACCAGCAGTTGCTAGTACTCTTTGGAGAGGAGGACTCTGATAGCAGTGGTTTGGGGCGGAGTCCACACTATGGAAACATTTATGCACCCACCCCAGTGACCTCTGTGTGGCAGAGTGGCAGATGTGCCACATCCATGACTGGAGGGGTGCAAACCCAACACTTGTCCTCCTTCATCCTCTGCAGGCACCTGCAGAGGTGCATCCAACTATGTTGCTACTGGAGGAAAGATTGGCAGCCAGTGGGAGGAATAAAAGCAGGGAAAAATGGAGGGGGAGTGGGAGGCCCCTCCAAGAAAAGCTTCCCGCACTTGGTCTGCCATTAGTGGGACATCAAGGTGGGCCACTCTCCATGAGGTCAAAAGGGTACATGGACAGCCCAGGAAGCAGTTATTCACCTCATTGGTGAGATGATTGCTGTTGATGGCTAACCCTTCTGCCTTGTGAAGGTTGTAGCCTTTCACCAGCTGCAGTGGCAATGGTCAGGGCTCATGTCTCCAGATTGCAATGCAGAACAATGCACTTCATGGAAAACCTCTGGAGCAGCCAGCAGGACTGTTGGGGCATGGTCCTGCCACCGAGTTACAAAGTGGTCCTACTCCACGTGCAGGGGACGGATGCAGACCACACGGTACAAAACAATGCCACCATGTGATACAGAGTAACCTGAAGAAGTGGGTGGATGGCGGTAATATCCTGTCTACATGCTCATGTATGCTAGTGCCAACATGCTGGCAGAGGTGTAGCTTGTGCCCATGGGTCTGGCTGTCAAGGCCACCTGGGATGCTACCCCTCTTGAGATGCTTGCCCAAGATGTCATCATGCTGGGGATGGCCACACCCCCTCCTGGAACACCACCCAATCCCCCCGCTGAGGAGAAGATTGGACCTGACAACCCTACCTGGATGAAAGGCAGCACTGCTCTCCTGAAAGCAGAGCTCTTGCAGTGGAACCATGAGCTCTTCAAAGAAGTTCAATGACTACAGGCCAACAGACATGGCCAGAGGGAACAGTGAGCAGAAGCACCTCTACATCAAAGAGCCCAACCAGGGAGAAGCCCCACTACTGGTTGTCAGTGGTAAACTAAGAGGTCAGCAACAGTTGGGATGCCAGGCATGCAATAGCAGAGGATTCAGCAGAGGTGACAGCGAGGGAGTACCTCACCAAGTCCCCTGAGCCCACTGATGCCAATCCCCTGGAGTACTGGTCACACAAGACTGTCATGTGGCCCAGACTCTCTTGCGTGACCATGAGCCCTGAGTCCACCTAACACCCAAACTCCTGCAGGGAAGTTCACAATTAGGAGGGTATCAAATGTGAGTCCTCAACCAAGAACCCAGTAGCTACACCCCACCACTCAGTGTGAGCAGAGAAATGGGGTGACTCTGAGCCCTGAGTCTACCAAACACCCAAACCCAAGCAAGGCAGAGGAGTTCACTATTAGGAGGGCATAGAATGTGGGTTCTCATCCAAGGCACCCAATAGCTAAGTCCCACCATTGAGCATGAGTACCCAGTGAGCAGAGAGATGAGAGCCCTGAGTCCACCTAACACTCTCTTACACAAGCACCAGAAAACTGGTTGGTACAAAAGACAAATCTGCTGTGGGCACTTTTTCATGAGCTGGGCCCAAAACAACTTGAGATAGATCCATGGTTGCCATAGCAGCCATAAATCTCCTGAGCATAGGATAACAAGAAAACATCTGAATGGCTGTTGCAGTTCCCCAGTATCTGCCATTATGGAATTTTTCAACAGAAATTATCTCCATCAATTCAGAAAGGGCATCTACTAGTGAGATAAATGGATGGTACCTCAGCAGGATACGCAGTCTGTTCCAGGTACTCAATATGGTACATACAATCAAAGGTGGCAGCCATGTACAGCAGAAATTTGACCCCTGATGAGGTGAACTGAGACAGAAAAAAACATTGTCAGGGTGCATTCAGACGTGCCATTTGAGCCGTTTTTGGCACGCCTCAGAAATGGCTTTTACGTGCGCGTTCACATGGCCAACATCTGCACACCGTCCCCAGCCGTCGCTTTCCGGAGCAAACCCCCTTTAAACTGGAGTATTTTGACACCACTTACCAAAGTGGTGTTTTCCTGATTCTCCGTTTCAAGCCACACTTTCCGCTGTCTGATCGCTCGTCTTGGTCGAGCCACTTCCGGGAGCCTCTACCCCCCTCCCCTCCGGAAAGCTGCCGCGGAAGCCTCAGGCTTCCGCTTTTCAGCCACCATTTTTTTTATGCGTCGGCGGTGTGCGCATGAGCGGAGCTCCGCTCCTACGTTAATAAAACCAGCATTTAAACAGTGCCTGGTTTTAGTGTTTAGATGATGATGAAGAAGAAGAGTTTGGATTTATACGCCGCCCTTCACTGCCCAAAGGCGTCTCAGAGCGGCTTACAAACTCCTTTCCCTTCCCCTCCCCACAACAGACACCCTGTGAGGTAGGTGGGGCTGAGAGAACTCTAACACAAACTGTCCTTGAGAGAACAGCTGCGCCAGAGCTTGTGACTGACCCAAGGTCACATCAGCAGGTGCAAGTGGAGGAGTGGGGAATCAAACCCGGTTCTTCCAGATAAGAGTCCGCACATTTAACCACTACACCAAACTGGATGAGTTTTTGGGATCTCAAAGAGGCCATTTTCGGATCAAAAGTTTAAAGGGAAGCGTTTTGTTGGAGGGGTTCGATTGAAGTAGAAATAGTGCCACAGTAACACAGGG
Organism: Gekko gecko; assembly: GCA_029375565.1. Classification (NCBI taxonomy): domain Eukaryota; kingdom Metazoa; phylum Chordata; class Lepidosauria; order Squamata; family Gekkonidae; genus Gekko; species Gekko gecko. Next base: position 127,969,290 of record JAPDNY010000005.1, read on the forward strand.
TATCTATTTTGTGCCGGAACTCATTTCACATGTTCACTGCAGGGCATGCTTTTGGAGGGAAAGCGACACTCCTCAAAAATGTCTGGCGTGAGAGGGACCTCCTGGTGGCGCGGGGAGACCTTGGAGCTCCTAGCTCTCTGGGGGGAGGCTAAAGTCCAGGAGGAGCTTAAATGTTCCTCTAGGAACATTGAGATTTTCAGGGAGATTGCAAAAGAGATGGCTGCAAAGGGGTTCAGGCGAAGTGCTGAGGAGTGCCGCACTAAGACCAAAAGCCTTCGTCTGAAATTCAAGCAGGTGGTGGCCGATAACCAACAATCTGGTGCCTCAACACACACCTGCCCCTTCTACGAGGAGCTGAGTCGCATCTTACAGGGGAGTGTCAGCGTGACAGGGTGGAGGCTGTCACACAGCTTCCAAGAGGAGACAGCTCCTAGCACCAGCCATCAGGGCCTCCCTCCCTCCCCTGAAGCCACCCTTGATCTTTTCCCCCTGGACCAAGAGGGAGCAGGCAACTCATGTGGCAAGTATATATCTGGGTCCATATACAATTGTGGGAGGGATCCACCACCAAGTCACAAAGCAGCCCACCCCACACTCTCCAGTCCTTGCCCTCTGGTGACTGAGGTAATCTCAGTGATGTGGACTGTTCTCATAATACTACAATAGGGGCATTTTGGCTACCAGAACATGTAGCTATTCTCCAAGTACAATCAGGCCTGTGGAAATTTTGAAATACCTCAGCCTGGCAGTATGCCATGGTACCCCCCCAGAAATATTACCATGGGTGCGTTCAGACAGCGTGGTGGGATTGCTCACGATTTGACTCCTCATCCTTCCTCATTCTTCCTATTGCTCCAGCCACCTGTATCTCAGGAATGGCTGTGTGGTTGCCAGTTATAACTGTGATTCCTGCGTAGCACAGCATGCAGTTCACTCAACCTGGTCAATTGACATCAGGCTCCATTTTCTCTCCATTCCAGAAGGAGACAGCCCCCTGTCACAGGCAGAGGAAGGGGCCGAAGATGATGGTGAGGTGAATATGGAGGCTTTCCCACCTCAGGAAGGTGGGTATGGTGAGACCAGCTCTCAGGGGATGACTACCGCTATGGTTTATTCCTGTCCATACCACTTCACATAATCAACCCCCTCCACCACCCAAAGATCTCACCTTGCCACTTCCCCCTGAGTGTTTACTGGCACATGTGCATTTCAGAACAGTAGAACATAAGAGAAGACAATGTTGGATCAGGCCAATGGCCCATCCAGTCTAACACTCTGTGTCACACAGTGGCCAAAAATTACCAGGTGCCATCAGGAGGTCAACCAGTGGGGCCAGGACACTAGAAGCCCTCCCACTGTTGCTCCCTCCCCCAAGCACCAAGAATACAGAGCATCACTTGCCCCAGACATGAGTCACACAGCCATTAGTGTCTTTTGCATAACACTCCTTTTCTCACCTGTACACCACAGGCACATTGGCATCCTCCCAGCCAGAGGCACGTGGGAGCCAAACCCACAGTAACCCAACAGGTAAGCCTGAACCCTTGAACCCCAGGTGGTGCGGCATAGCAGGGCATGAGAAGGTGGTGAATGGAGACTACAGCTGCTGCAGGTCAACCACTCCCCAGCATATCTTTCCCTTTTTTTCCTCCCAACCACAGATTTTCCACCTGGAGTCATCCTGGGTGAACTCTTGCCAAAATCCCGCCTGGCCTTTGTAAGGGCAAGGACCAAAAGAGTTTCAGCGGTGCAAAAGATAGGGGAGGAGATGCTCCAGCGCTCCAGACAGCACTGAAAGGTGCTGCTGGAGGCAGACAGATGAGAACATGAGGATTTCATGGCACTGATGACCGCCTCCCTTGAGCAGGAGAGGCAGTCCAGCGATGCCCTGTGTGGGATCTTACAGGGTGCACTGGTTGCACTCACTCACCTCAGTAGGACCATCAGCGGAGAGAGTGCAAGTGCCACCACACCGATGGCCAGTGTTCAAACAAATTCTGCTGCAGCAAATGTTCAAGCCGGCCAAGGGACCGGGGATGGGGGGAATGCATGCAGAGAGGGGGAGGCCAATCATCCAGGTGGCAACTCATCCACTCCTGACACTGGCCATGGATTCAGGAAGAAGCGGGACAAGATACCCAGAGAACCGTATTCCCCTTAGTGTTCCGCGTAATGCGAGATACGGTGGTGTACTCTGGATGTAATGTATCCACAGGAGAACATGGGCTCTGGACAGCCATGTGCTTGGACTGGTTCTAACCGGTCCACCATGTGGCCAGGCGAAGGGCCTGAGCTTCGCCCCGAAGGACAATGGACTAGTGGATCCTGACTCCCCTCCAATGGAGGAGCAGGAGTTAATCCAATCAATGTAAATAGCGAATCACCGTGTGTGTGTGTGTTTGGGGTGTGGGTCACTTGGGAATAAAAGCCGGCCTGCGAGCCGGCTCAGTTGTCTTGTTCTTCATCTAATAAAGTATGTGAGAGCTGAAATCACTAGTAAGTCTCAGTACTTTTCACTGGCGACGAGGATGGGATCCAACTCCCTCCATGAACAACGACCACGAGACGAGCACCACTGACCGCCCCAACGCCGAAAGCACCAAACGCCGCCGCCGAGCTTCGTGTCCGCCTCTTCGGTTCCTGGGCACCGCACCGCTCCCTAGCACCGCTGACCCCGAGAGCAGCCTCGCTTCCAACGCTGCCAACTCTACGCCTGAACCGCGACCTCCACGGGTGAGCACCATGGCCGCTAGCAACGAGAGCTTCCCCGCCTTCGACATCTCTCGTCCCGCACACTGGGAGACCTGGATCGAGACGCTGGAGCGTCACTTCGAGATCCATGGCATCACGGATGCGGGTACGAAGAAGGCCTATCTCCTGCTCTACTGCGGCATCGAGGCACACCTCCTCCTGAAGGACCTGGTAAACCCCCTCCTGCCGAAAGACGCGGCCGCCACCTACGACATGCTGGTCAAGGCGTTTACTGACCACTTGGCACCAAAGCCCACCAAGTTCGCGGAACGAATGGAGTTCTTCGCGAGAATGCAGGGCCCCGACGAAACATCTCCGGAATTCCTGGCCGGACTACGCCGCGCAGCCACAAGGTGTGCCTTCCCCAACCTCGCAGATACCCTCCTAAACCAGTTCTTGGTGGGGCTGAAGGAGGCGAAGCTGCGCCACAGGCTCGTCAGCCGGGACGACCTCACTCTGGAGGCCGCCATCCAAGAAGCGGCCGCCTACGAGAAGTCCTACGCAGATCGCCGGCCTAAGACGGTCCATCGCCTCCAGGACTCCGGCCCCTCGGATGACTCGAACGATGAGGAGGTCCTACAGGTGAACCGCCGATCACAGCCACGCACCCAACGCAACAGGGGATCCCCCGCACCACCAAACCAGCCCCACGCATCTGCCTGTGCCAGCTGTGGCGACGCTCACGAGCGCCGGACCTGCCGTTTCCGGGACGCCGTCTGCAGGACCTGCAACAAGGCCGGACACCTCGCCCGAGTCTGCCGCTCCAAGGGCAAGCGCCTGGGATCCACTGCCCAGCTGGACGCCGCAAGCCTGCACACCGTGACGACACAGCGCCGGCAGACGGTATGTAACTTGCCCCCTGAAAGCCCGGACAAGGTGCATGTGACTGTCCAAATAGAGGGGTCCCCCTGCCAAATGGAAATAGACTCAGGGTCCTCGTTCTCTATAATTTCCGCGGAGACCCTTAAAACGCTATGCCCCAAGGGGGACCCCGACTGCACAAGCCACGGGGGTTGAAACTGACGGACTTTAACAAAAACCCAGTGGCAGTCCGTGGCTGGGGCAAGTTTCAAGTCCGATTTAAAGGGTTCTCGGGCTTGCTGGACCTGCTGGTTGTGGAGGGGCGCCTCTCAAGCCTCCTGGGACTGTCGTGGTTTGGGCCTTTGGGACTCCAAATAGCAGGAGTAAACCACCTCGGGACCGCTGACTGGGAGGCAGTTTGCCGGGAGTTCCCCAAAGTATTCGATGGGACCCTGGGGAGGTACAATGGGACCCCGATTTCGCTAGATCTGGACCCTAACGTACGACCCATCCGCATAAAGGCACGGCCCCCTCCCCTAGCCATGCGGGAAAAAATAGAGGCCGAGCTCGACCGCCTGGTCGCCCAAGGCGTGCTGGAACCGGTCGCATCAGCGCGCTGGGAAACCCCCATTGTAACGCCAATTAAACCGAATGGGGCTATACGCATTTGTGCAGATTACAAATGCACCATAAATAAGGCTCTGCAGGACCACGCCTATCCGGTCCCGGTAGTGAGCCATGTCCTGGCCTCCCTGACGGGGGCCAAAGTTTTCGGCAAATTGGACCTGGCGCAGGCTTACCAGCAGCTGCCAGTGGACACGGCCGCTGCGGAAGCGCAAACCATCACCACCCACAAGGGGGCTTTCCGGGTCAATAGACTGCAGTTTGGGGTTTCAGTGGCGCCAGGGATTTTTCAATCTTTCATGGACTCCCTCCTGAAAGGAATTCCAGGGGTCCAGCCCTTTTTAGATGATGTCATCATCGCGGCACCGGACTCCACTGCCTTCACCGAACGGCTGCGTCAGGTCCTGCAGAGGTTCAACGAGGCTGGCCTCAAGGTGAAGAAGGAGAAATGCCTCCTGGGTGTGCCCCGCATCAAATTCCTGGGGTTCGCAGTCGATGCACAAGGCATCCACCCCACAGACGAGAAAATTAGAGCGATCACACAAGCCCCGGTCCCCACGTCCAAGCCGGAACTCCAGGCCTTCCTAGGCCTCTTGAATTTTTACCACGCGTTTCTGCCCCAAAAGGCAACGGTGGCTGAACCCCTCCACCGGCTGCTGGACAAGGAGGCGCCGTGGGCCTGGAAGCCGGAGCATGCGGCAGCTTTCCAGGCGGTAAAAGACTTGTTGGTCTCCAACGGGGTGCTGCACCACTTCTGCGAGGCTTTACCTGTGGTTCTGGCGTGTGATGCGTCGCCCTACGGGGTGGGGGCGGTGTTGGGGCATCGGTTGCCGGATGGCCGGGAGGTTCCGGTCGCCTACTATTCTCGGACCCTGTCTTCTGCGGAGCGTAATTACGCGCAGATAGACAAGGAGGCACTAGCGATAGTGGCGGGGGTTAAAAAATTCCACCATTATCTCTATGGCCGCCCGTTCGAGATCCTTACAGACCACAAGCCTCTCCTGGGCCTCCTTGCGCCCGATCGACAGACGCCGCAGATGGTCTCGCCCAGGGTTCTCCGCTGGTCCATATTCCTGGCGGGGTACTCTTACACCCTCACCCACCGCCCGGGAAAGGCCATGGGTCACGCGGACGCGCTCAGCCGCCTCCCACTGCCCGCAACGGACCCAGACCCGGCCCCCGCCCACGTCATCGCACTCCTAGAATCGCTGCCCGGTCGCCCAGTACATGTCAAGGAGGTGGCCCGCCTCACGGGCCGCGACAGGGTTCTCTGTCGGGTTTTGAACTGGGTGGGGAGGGGATGGCCGACAGCTAGACAAGACCCGGAGTTTGCGCCTTTTGTCACAAGGCGCGATGAGCTGTCGACCTATAAGGGGTGCCTAATGTGGGGAGGCAGGGTGGTCATTCCGAAACCACTACAGGAACGGGTACTGAGGGACCTTCATGAGCACCACCCTGGGGTAGTCAGGATGAAGGCTCTGGCGCGGGGGTATGTCTGGTGGCCAGGGTTAGACCGGGATATTGAGGACATTGTAAAAAGGTGTCAACCCTGCCAGGCCTCCCGACCCGCACCCCCGACGGCCACAGACAGGGCCTGGGAATCCTCTCACCGCCCCTGGTCGCGCCTGCACCTCGACTTTGCGGGCCCGTTCCAGGGGCAGCTGTTTTTTATACTTGTAGACGCCTACAGTAAGTGGCTAGAAGTAGAGCCGGTACCATCCACCTCCTCCCGGGCGGCCATCCGAGCGATGTGGCGGATTTTCAGCTCGCACGGACTCCCCGACACCCTGGTCACCGACAACGGGACGGCCTTCACGTCTGGGGAGTTCCAGGAGTTCACCCGCCAGCACGGGATTCGCCACATCAGGTCGGCCCCGTTCCACCCCGCCACCAATGGCCAAGCCGAACGCATGGTGCGGACGGCCAAAGAGGCGCTCCGTCGGACCGAAGGAACGGACTGGGACTTCAGGCTGGCGCACTTCCTGTTCGGCCAGAGAACGACGCCCCATGCGACAACCGGCCGGAGCCCGGCGGAACTATTGATGGGCCGACGCCTCACCACCAGGCTGGACCGGTTACATCCCGATCGAGCGCCCGAGCGGGAGCCCTGCACGGAAACGCCAGCGGCGGCGCGAGGGTTCTTCCCAGAGGACCCGGTGTACGCACGGAACTACGCGAGAGGGCCCCCGTGGATTCCCGCCCGAGTAGTCCGGGTCCGTGGCCCCCGGTCCTACGAAGTCTCGGTGGAAGACGGCCAGATCCTGCATCGCCACATCGATCAGCTACGTCGCCGGGTGCTACCCCTGGAGCCGGATGAGGGGGAGGAGTGGGACGAGCCAGCTCAACCAGACGCGGGGGCGGACGCACCAGAAGAAATCCCGGGGGACTTCAACTCCGGACTGACAGCCACCGCAAATGACACACCGGCCGAGATGGTGAGCCCAGCCCCGCCAACACCAGAGCGGCCACCAGTCCCCACAGCCGCCCGGGAGGCTGTCAGTTCCCCCATGCCAGAGCCCCGTCGCTCCACGCGAGAGTGGCGGCCCCCCAGCTATTTGAAAGACTATGTGTGCGGGTGTTTATCGGACCAAGGGGGGAGGGGTGTAATGTATCCACAGGAGAACATGGGCTCTGGACAGCCATGTGCTTGGACTGGTTCTAACCGGTCCACCATGTGGCCAGGCGAAGGGCCTGAGCTTCGCCCCGAAGGACAATGGACTAGTGGATCCTGACTCCCCTCCAATGGAGGAGCAGGAGTTAATCCAATCAATGTAAATAGCGAATCACCGTGTGTGTGTGTGTTTGGGGTGTGGGTCACTTGGGAATAAAAGCCGGCCTGCGAGCCGGCTCAGTTGTCTTGTTCTTCATCTAATAAAGTATGTGAGAGCTGAAATCACTAGTAAGTCTCAGTACTTTTCACTGGATAATCACTAACCAATGCACAGAGAGGTAGGGGGGAAATGCCCTAACCATAATGATTACTAAAGCCAAGCTCAATGTACTGCAAGACACTGGCATAAACTTGTCCACTTGTGTTACAGGGGGCAATGTCTCAGCAGAGATAACATAAATACCTGAGATCAGTGCCCTCTGTGAGTGCCCCAAGGAAACCGGTCGCAGCCACATGGGATCAGTGCTCAGAAGATTCTTCCCACTGTGCGGCTGTCAGTAGTTGACTTTAAATAGTTCTGGTATTCCAGTGTAAAAACTACATGTATTTAAGTTTATCTTCACACATGTAAGTATTGCTGTGTATAAAAACCCAGTATTGGACCCTTCCAAGTGTGTTGCTGTTTTTCTTTTTTCTTTTTTTGGTGTGTTGTCTGCCTGCTTTATCAAGCTTGCCTCTGCCCTCAGAGCTGCTGTCTTTTAGGCACTGAGTATGGGGATGCAGTGCCAGAAGCAATCCAGGCATAACAGTGACCCTGTTTGGAAAAATGAAACTTTATAAAGAACTTTATAAGTGAAATATTAACAAACCCTCAAACAGTGCAAACTCAACAGGAACACAACAACAACACAAACAAACAGACTACTCCCCCTCTTCCCCAGCTTCCTCCTCACTCTCCTCAGACTCCTGCTCCTCTGCCTGCACTGCCACCGCTGCAGTGAGCCTGATGTCTTGAAACTCCCTATGGAGTCTCACCATTGCCCGCTCCACAACTTCAATACGGCGTGTATGTCCATCCTCTGAAATGACAAGTACGTGCTCAGCATTAACACTGTTATGCACAAGGGAGTCCTAGACACCCACATGACCCCCTATCCACTATGACTGTGAACTTGGTAGGATGCTCAAAGGGACATCTGAAAGCCACCTTACAGTGTGTTCTCCCTGGCCTAGGGACTCAGTGGCCAGTTTACCTGACCCAGGACATACCCTGATTGCACAATGACCAGGATGGATCCTGCTCCTCACCTGAGCAACCTTCCCTGTGCACTATTCTAGACACTGGCACTGCCTCTTCCCTAGCCAACACCATTTTTGGCCTGCTCCCTCCAGTGCTCCCCCACTGACCCACAACAATATTGCTTCCCTCCCTCCAACAAAATACACACACTCAGTTGTCACTGAGGCCTCTTGAGGACAATGGCATTTCAAACAAACTGTGGGCGAGAAGCAGCCTCCTTTGCACTGCAGCTGGGCCATCCAAAGAGCCAGGTCTGAACTCCTAACATTTCCCACAGAGTGCTCACCAGGGGAGAAGTGATGTCCAACACTGGTGCTGGTTCTCACTACATGGGAAACCACTTAACACAAACTTACAGGATTCCAAAGGCAGGGGCAGGGGGGCTCTGACCTTCTCAGTAAACCGCAGTGTTGTGTTGTTATGGTTGTTGTTATTTCAGTTGTTGGTTTTTTAGGTTCACCACAGCAGTGGTAGTTGTTCAATAAAATATGTGCTGCTACCTGCCTGTGTGCCCTGGATGTCTCTCATATTCCTACTGTTGATCACAGGACTGGGCCCGAAAGGATACTCATGGGTCCGCCGAGTCGTATCCACACTCGCCCTGAGCAGCTCCATGCTGGCCTGGAGCTGCTCAAGGGTGGCCTGCATCAGGTCCAGCTGCTGGTCTTGAGTAGGGGGAGGGGCCTCCGCTGCAGCAGCCTGGTCCCCGTAGCTCGGCTCACCAACTGCTGCGAGAGAATGGGTAGCCCTTAGCATGTGCAAAGTTATTTCCTGGCAAGACAAGCAATGGCCCTTGCTCTTACCACTTGGGGACTCAGAGGTGGCCTCTGGTGCTGCTTCCTGCCCCCCTGACTGGGTGGAGGTCGTCTCTTCTGTGTCAACTGACCCTAAAATGAGTGGTTGAAAATCAAAGGTTAATAGGGGCAGGCAAACGTACAAACTTCCTCAGTCAGGCACTCAGGTTTACATCCCAATATAGTTACCACTCCAGGCACTGATCCTTGTGCATGGACAGATGACTTCCCAATAATACATCTAAATTTACCTCTATCGCTCACCACAGGGGATCCTGCAGTCTGCACTGCCACGCTCACACATAGTCCTGTTGAAAATTACACAGGAGGAAATATGCTTATTATATGTTTTGCTGTGTTCTCTCGGCCAGGTCCCCCCTTTTACTCACTGTATGGTGCTCTAATCTCCTGAGGACCCACTTACACTTCTCCTAGGGTGCAAGGCTAAGCCAAATACCACTTCTCCTAGGGTGCAAGGCTAAGCCAACTGTGCTTTCCCAATCTAGAGCCAGACATCCATCAAACTCCATGGTTCTGTCATGTGGGTCATGGAAAACCTCAGAAGACCACGCTACTCTGACCTTGTGGTAGGGATTCCAATTCAACCTTACCTGTAACCATTGCTCCCTCTCAGCAGAGGAATCTGTGAGCTGGAGGCCATAGAACTGCAATCCTGCTAACAGCAGTTTAGTTTAGAGGGAACACTGGCTGCAAATGGTACGGAGAAGACATAAGAACATAAGAACATAAGAGAAGCCAATGTTGAATCAGGCCAATGGCCCATCTAGTCCAACACTCTGTCACACAGCGGCCAAAAATACCACGTGCTATCAGGAGGTCCAGCAGTGGGGCCAGGACACTAGAAGCCCTCCCACTGCTGCCCCCTCCAGCACCAAGAATAGAGTGCATCACCTGCCCCAGACTGAGTTTTCCCATCTATACCCTGTGGCTAATAGCCACTGAACAGATATCCACTGGCAACAACCTCCCAGATCTGCAGTGATCTGTCAAACGGCGTGCATTGCCAGAGTACACTAGCAGACACCCCCCCCCAGAAATGTTTCCCTTCCTTTTCTGCTTGTGATTATTTTCTTAGAAAGTTGGTTCCTTTTACACAGAGAGAAAAAGGGAGTGATGCTACAGCCACTCCCCCACCTGTGCAATGTGAGCTATATTTGCTTACCGGATGCATGCCCCCTTTCAGGAGAGGATCCCGGGGAGTCCTGTAGTGTTGCCTGTCTACAGCTCCGTTTTGGCTGGTAGGATTCTATGGGAAAGGGGAAGGGAAAAGTTGGTGGGGCATGTAACTGACAACTAATGGTGCACTCCAATATAAAGGGGGGGGCAGTGTACTCACTGGCAGGTCTCCGCTTCTCCCAGCTGGGGTTGCCCGCCTGATCCCAGAGTCTGTGGAGTAGATTAAATCTGGGTGGCCAGCCGCTGACAGGGGGTATCCCCCCATAGCCCTCTAGCGCATCAAAAAATGCGGCTTTGTCTCTTTTGAACTTGGCGCAACATTGAGCCGCGCTTCTGGAGTGGCCTGCCTCAGTCAGTGCGGTGGCCACCTCCTCAAATAAGCTGTAAGTTTCCATGTGGGTGCTCGTCATCACCCAGTCACCATAGCCCTTCTCCCACAGGAAAATCAACATGAGCTCTAGCTCATCCTCTTGCCAAAAAACACCCTTTTGGGGCGAAGCAGCCATCCCTCCATGAAGTTCCAGCAAGAGTGTTGGTGCGCATGTACACTTGGGTTAGAGAAGTGCGCGAACGCCCCATCAATCGTGTGCTTCTTCTGAATGAATGCCAGGGATTGGGGGGGCGGATTTCGAAGATTTTTTTGATGTTTCCCTGGAGCCAATTGGCTACTTTGGGACTCTGGAACTCGAACTGTCCTGTGTGGGGGGGTGGAAATTTCTGGAGAGATCAGGGAGAAGTGTTTGGAGGCACAGATTAGTAATAACAATTTATGGGGTGACTTACCAAAACTTCCAGGAGTGTCCTCCATTGTCCCTGGGATAGACCACTGTACTCCTCCACAGAAGTGTCCACCCTTGGGTCGATTACTACCAAACCCCCCCTCCCCGGCGCGTTGATTACTGAGGTCTAAATTTCAAGAGTTACTTTGTTCATATGCACTTACGCCCCGCGCCCAAAATGGCAGCGAGGCGTTTGGGTGTTTTTTGGCAGGAGGAGGAAGTGGAGAGCCTCCTGGAACTCCTGCATGACATGGATGCTGGGCCGATGGTTATGCCCAGCACCCACATGCCCACAATGGCCATTTTCAAAAGGGTAGCCAGGCGCCTCACTGTGCAAGGCTACCCCAGGTCCAGCTCACAATGCCGGGCAAAATTCAAAAGGGTGAAGGGGGCATTTTTCGATGCGCTCGAAGACTGGGAGGGCTCCCCCCCCAGGAGTCACCGGCCTCCCCACTTCCATTCCATGGCACGTCTGTGGACGCAGGCAGGAAGACCGAGTTGGGCTGAAAGAAGGACCCCATGTAAGTCTTTAAGTTTCTTCCGCCTCTTCTACTCCCCCTTTTCCAGTGCACCCTTGGCAACCTCAGTGCAAGGAGGGTATGTTTTCCCTGCCTAGGAGGAAATGTATCCCAAAACCAGGTCTGCTGACAGACACTGCAGCTGTGGGGAAATAACTTTCTCTAAGGGATTTGGCCAGTGGCATATAGGGGGTAATGTTTACCTCCTTTGGTGAGATATGTTAGGTACAGTTAGCCTTTCTTGACTGTCATTAATTCCCCCAAAAACCAGGTTTTGATTTAGTGTACCTTATTCAGTTGCTTGTAACATCTTCACATGTACAAGGAAAATAAATGCATGTCTGATTGGTCCAGCAATAACTGCCATCCTCATCTTAACCAATACACTTTTCTCCCTTTAGACACACCTCGAGTACGGAGAAGGGGATGGTTCCAGAGAGCCCGGGTACTCATGCCCACCTCCTCCTCTGAGGATGCAGCCATAGAGGATCCGGGGCAAGGACCATCTGCAGGTGAGTGAGCCTTTTGTGATTACATCCTTCACACACATCCCCATTCATTTATGTGACTACTGAAGTGACAGCTAATCCCTTCTCCACCCCCCCCCGACCACTGGTAAACCATGACCTGAACAAATCTCCTCCTCCTTTTCCTGTAGCCGGACCCTCCCAGCCACCGATGGAGAACATGACCCTTTCCTCTGGGGACACTGGAGCAGGTGAGGGGACGATATGAATAACACACTGACTGCAAATCCCAAATCTGACGTTGAGCTGAAGTTAAATGTTGCCCCCTGCAGGGACCACCTCTCCTCTTCCATCAATGGAAGGTGAACCACAGCAGGCTGCGCAACCGCCTGGAGGTGTGGTGGTGGTGGTGCCTTCGGGGGACACCGGAGAGGGTGAGTGGAGAGTGTCACTCCAGTTGTTCTTGAATGGCTGCTGGATTTCCCACACCCCTTGATTTGGAGATATTTCTGCAAATTCGAAGCAGACCAAAATGCCCAGCATCTGCTATTGTAGAGGGCACACATTGCAGACAGCTGTCTGTCCACATGTCGTGCATTGGGAATAATTTGTGTTGAGCGACCACAGTGGCTGTTGTTGTTTGGAAGTGGGAGGTTACGGTGCATAAGGAGTTGCAGTGCTGATGGAAACAGCAGCTTGTGAGGCCACAGTGCCACATTTACTGTACCTCTGTGAGAACTCACACAGGTCTACTGCTGTTTGGAGAAAGCTCATTGAACTACAGCCTCAAACAAACTGTGTGCATTTCAGATCTGACGACTGAGGAGCAGGAACAGGGGCCGGGTGGCAGAGGACCCATCCGGGTTGTTTCCTCTGCAGATTCGGCTGCAGGTAAGATTATCCTCAGGCTGCCCTATGGGGAATGCCCTTCTTGCTCTGATGATGAGCTGTACCCTATTGCCCGTAGGTCAAGCGGTGTCACCCCAGGCTGCCGTGGCTGCAGAGGTAGTGAGGTCCTGCCCTGGATGCCAGGAGGTGGAGCGTCGGCTCCGTGAATTCGAGGACAGGGTGGACACCAGATGTAAGTCCACTCTGTTAGATCTTGCTGGGCACACCCTATCCAGGAGTAATCTGGACCCCGTGAGACATCCAGGCCACTGTGAATTGTGGTAGCAGCAGGGTGGCAGTCCAGGTGACCAGTCCCAGGGAAGGGCTGGGGTTTTTCAACAAGAAGAAGGAGGGCTGAAAGCTAACCCCATCTTGAGCCCCAGCATCTCCAGAGATATGGTGATGGGGGTGTGGGGACAGAGGACCTGCGTTTTAACTCCTGTTTGTTTTCTGTGCCCGGTTGTGTTAAGTGCCTGGGATTATTCCCCTTGCCTAAATTATCCATAGTCCGATTACACCTTTTTGAGTTTCAGGGCCTGGTGTGCCTTGGCCACTTAGTTCTTCCCAGCTTAGCACATTACCAGGGGCAAAAGGGAGGCCAAAGAAGCAAAACGGGCCCAAATTGGGGGTTGCCAATTCTCCAGGGGTTGCCCAAAGATTGTGGTACCAACTTCCCAAGGTTGGGGAATCAGCCAGAGGGGTCTCGCTGTCTTTCTAGGAAGGCGGTATCAATCCAGTGAGTGATGGCAGCAAGTAATGAGGAAAATAGCCCCATGAGGCAATGTGGGCAAGTGAACACATGGGCGTGCGGGGTGTGTGCCTTTGATGACATGGTTTCCCTTTCTGAAATACCAGTCCTCAGCATATGGGCCACTGTTACTGATATGTGATGATCTGACTGCCACAGCCAACTGTAATCCCAAGGTGGATTCCACAACAAGGCCATGGGTTTTATTCCCCATTGCTCTTTCACATGCACCTGCTGGTGTGACCCTGGGTCAGTCACAAGTTATTTCAGAGCTGTTCCTGAAAGAGCAGTTCTCGAAAGAGCTCTCTCAGCCCCAGCTGAGAGTGGGGAGTCCAGGAAAACACAGCTCAGCCTTTCTTTTGAATAAAGGTTTTACTGAACAACAACATCTAAGACAAACAAAGTATTTTTTTAACAAACAACAATAGCATCAACAAGAATTCATAACATATTTACATAAAGCAGGTTTTATAAATGTGGGGACATGGCGTGCTGGGGAAAGTCAGGGTTCTCAGTGCCTGTGCCGCCTCTGCAACCACTGAGTGATTGCAGCACGCACTGCCCTCCCCTCCTCATGGTGTCCCTCATTCCCTCCTGGCTGGGGTTGCTGCGAGAGAGAAGTGCTGTGTTGCACCGTGGCCTCCACAATGACCGGGTGGCCACGCTCCTCGCAGATGTTGTACAGCACTGCACAGGAGCACAGCACTGCATTGAGGTTCTGCTGTTCCACCTGCAGCGTGACCCCCAGGCACCTCCAGCGAGCCTTTAGCCGACCAAAGGCCCGCTCCACCACACACCTGGCCCTCCTGTGTGCCCTGCTGAACACCGCCTGCTGTGGGTCAGCACTCCCGTGTAGGGAGTAATCAGCCAGCGGTGCATGGGGTACACGGCATCAGCTATCACCAGGGGAGGGATCTGAACCCCCTCAATTGTCACTGTGGGGTTTCCGGGCACAAATACTCCGCGGTCCATTGCCTGAATGAGTTTGGAGCGCCTGAGTAGGTGAGCATCATGGCTCTGCCGGGTTCACCCACTGTGACGTCGATGAAGCGTCCTTGGTGGTCCACAGTCCCCTACAGGAGGACTGAGTAGAAGTGCTTCCTGTTGTAGAAGTCTGCGGCTTGCCCTGGTGGTGCCCGGATTGGGATATGACAGCCATCCAGGGCTCCTCGAACCCCAGCATGACCTGGCAAAGGTAAAGGATAACATCAGTGTTCATGGCCCGGGTTACCTTGCTCTACCTAGATTTATCAGTGACAGTCATACTTATTATCTACAGTACTTTATAATTACAGCATAACTACTGGTTTGTCCATGTTCTAAATTCCCAAGACCTTACCCTGGTGGGACAGTTATCATTTTTACTTTCAGGCCCAATACAGTCTTTTTAATGTAGACAACAGTGCCCACAGTTGCATATGAGGTTACCTGATGACAGTTAAAAAGTGGAATGCTTGCAAGCAAGATGCGTACATTGTGGCATAGTTGTGACTTATGGCATTGCTTGACACACAGATGACACAGCCAGTTTTCCCTCTACGCTGTGGCATCTTGTGAGCAAAAATGCAACTTGGTGAGCTAATGGCATTAAAGTTTTGAGCGAGCGATGTGGCTACTGCAAAAATTGCCTCACCCTTGGGGCCATCCTTCCTGAGCCAAAGTCAAAAAATGGGTGTGCTTGCTCACACGCACTCCACTGGGGGGGGGAGAGGGAGAGGGAGAGAGAAAGCACTGTACACAACCATGCCTGCATCACTGGCACCCCCCTAAGTTCCTGTTAAAAATTCTGACAATTATCAAGCTCTCCTTTCTAGTAATTGCCATCTGGACAGTACCACAGTAGTGTTCCTCCACAGATGTCACTGACTGGTCACCATTACACCCTTACATTCCCTGTGCTTCGGGGGACATGTTAGAAAACACCTAATTTCTGTCATGCATGTGCTTTATATGGGAGATGCTTACTTGTCCAGGTGATTGAAGACATATCGTTTGCCGCATCAGATGTGCCTCAGTTGTGAGGCAGACCTCTGCAACTATTCCAGCCACCGTGGATCTCGCCACACCAAACAGGGCACCAACCACCCAGTAGCAGGTGGTGTTGGCCAGCCATGCTATGGCAATGGCCACACGCTCCTCTGTTGGTATGGGGTCCCGCATGGTGGTCTCCTCATACTGGAGATGTGGCCTGAGAGCATCCAGTATCCACTGGAAGGTGGCCCTGGTCATCCAGAAGTGCTCTAGCCACTGTTCATCCTCCCAGATGATCCAAGCGTAGACGTCCCAAAGTTGTGCTGGCCGAGGATAGACCCACCACCTATGGGGGGCCCTCTGCTCTGCCAGTGTCTGCAGGAATGCCATGTTGAGGGACTCTGTCAGGACAAAGCCCCTCACTCTGGCTCTCCTGTGCATGAGGTGCCGTCTGACAGCAATCAGTCTCCTCACTCTGATGGCCTTCAACCTGCGTTGCAGGTGACAGGCCACTGTGAGAAGCACCTGAACAGTCAGGAACACCACCAGGCACTGCTCCTGAGGATTCATATTGCTCCCTCAGTGCAAGTGTCTGAAAAGAGCGGGAAAAATGGTTTTATAGGGGAATGGACAGCTCAGGCGGATTGATACAGCCATGAGAGTGAAGGCACGGCTCTCTGTGGAAGGGTAAAAAAAAGCTGTGATTTGCCTTAATCTTTGTGCGCATGTGCGAAATAAAAAAACCCCTATTCCGTGCATGGGCGCCTATGCGCATGCGCAGGTCAAGATAAAAATTTAAAAAAAACGGTGAGGCACGCTTCCCGCGCGCCAGAAGTGTAAACGCCAGGAAGCGCAGCAAAGCGGGATAAAGGAGGTAAGTATGATCAAAAATGGAGCAATTTAAACAGCTCCCACCACACCGTCTGAACGCACCCTCAGAATCCTTCAGCTAGGCTATGGTCACTCATGCCTAGTCAACCCTTACCTGAACCAATCCATTACATAACAACATCTTATTTTTTATAGACCAAACATAGCACAACCTCAGAGTTGAAATAAGGAGTTCACTGAGAGGCCTCCCACCTATGACCTGCAAAATGGGACAGAGATTAGATGAACAGTGATCCTGAACAAGTCTGTTTGCCACCACACCTGTCTGTACACTATGTTGTGTCCTTTTGTTTTATGTATTATGTCAGTCTTCAGCCTTATGTAGGCCTGTCAAAATGCACAGAGACTGCAGTCTGGAGCTTCCAAAGGTACCCCATAGGGCAGGGGTGTCAAACATGTGGCCCGGGGGACCAATGGAACTGGCTGTCTTCTGCTTCTTCTTCCAGTTCTGAGGCTGCTGCGTCATTGTAGGTTTGCAGCTTACAGATACACACCTGAACAGCATACTCAAGACTGCAACAGCACAGACATTTTGATGCAATAACTCAAAGCAAAAGATGTCAGTTTTGAGACATTGTTAAATAAACAAAATATTGCAAGAGTGCTAAAATTTTAAGCATCTTTTTATTTTAAGTAAAAAAAAACCCTTTGTGTTTGTGTTCTTTATAAAGTTTATATCTCTGCTACCTGACATTACATTTTATGACACACGTGGCCCGGCCCAACAAGGCCTCATCTATGTCAGATCTGGCCCTCATAACAAATGAGTTTGACACCCCTGCCATAGGGCAGAGTAAAGTTCATAAAGCAGTCTTCAGTTATTTTGTCTTGACACATATTCCTATGAGGGAAATAGATGGGGGGGCACCCTGGTAGCTTTCTATGGAATGATTTTGTCACCTCTGTGTTTGTGAAGGGGTTCCATTAACACATTGTAAGGTGTTTGAATTTATTAACCTTGCATACACTCTCAGGGGAGAAAATCGATGCTTTGCTAATACCATGATAAAATTTATATTTCTCCACTGAATTATCATTTTTAACTCTTCTCTCTTTTTTGGATTTTTTTTAAAATGACAAAAGAATAAAAATTTAGAACTAAACTGGGGTGAGGTTCTTTAACAGCTCTTACATCCCCTTCCCACTATATTTTTAAAATAAAAAATGTATATTGGCTAAGTAGTGGTCAAGATGATATACTTGTTAAGATTCAATTAATATGTTATTGACTGATGTCTTAGGATACTGGCAGATTGTGGAAATGTGATTATTGTTTATAAAATGTACCTGTAATTTTTGATAAGAACTGTTTGTTTAATGGAAATAGACAAAAATGTTAATGAACCTATTAATTAATCTATTTTCATGAATCTATATTAACAAATCTAAAAATTGTAGTCAAATACTAATAATAGAATAAACTAATGCACCATGCCCATATGGAAAGAATCCACATAAAACCACAATATACAATATAGGTATGTGGGCATCAGCAGATTTGATTGGATTCATTTGGAGTTGAATCTTTACTAGGGATTTGTTCCCCATGAAAAATGATACATTAACTGGGAAGAATGTAACATCACCATATTGTAAATGATCACTGTCAGAGCGATCACTCTAAGCTATGCTAGGGGGTGCTGGCATACAAAATTCTAGCTCCAGCTCAGGGAGTTTAAGCTTCTGCTCAGACTAAGGCATTTTCCCCTTAATTGGAAACAATGGAGGATGGGAGGGGGCTTCTTCTGGGGCCCATAGAATTGGATCCCCTGGTTCAATCTTTTTGAAACTGGGGGGGAGGCGGTTTGAGGAGAGGCAGCAGTAGCTATGCTACAAATCTGGTGCCTCTACCAGATACCCCTGGATTGATTCTCCCTTATACTCTATGGGGCCCATTGACTATAATGGTCCCCATAGGGTATAATGGAACTGGAAAAAGTAGAATTTTTTTTTTTTTGCACACCCCTATTATGCTTTTCTGTATGATTTGTAAGCTGCTTTGAGTCACAGGAAAAGTGGGATATAAATATTTGAATAAATAAGTTGTTTCCCCCTCACCTACCAGACCTCATGTAAGCCAGGGAGAGACTATTCATTGTTGCTTGGCAACTAATTGCTCACCATCAGGAGCCTGGCTAAGGTCATCAAGAGAACAATGGACTCGGCTCAGTAACTCATCCTGCCTACTCCCAGGTGCCAGACATGAGTTAAGCTTCTAGCCCTCAATACTGAGCACTCCTCAGCTCCCCCTCCCCTATACATTCCAACCAATAGGGTGCTTTCAGGGACGGACTAACCAGGAGGTGGGATCAGGGGTTATGACCAGCCCCCACCCTCCTGCATATAAGGGGATGCCTGACCACAGACTCTCTCTCTCTCTACTCTATGACCCCTATCAAATCTTTGACCCTCTTATGTCCAGCTTGCTATCCCCAATCCCTGCCTCCATCTTTAAACTCTAGGTCTGCAGCCTGAATTTCCATGTGTTCAGGCCACGTGGTCCCCTTTCTTCCATTCTTCCCATCGATTTTTCCAGAGGAACGTTCTACACAGCGGGACAGGTAAATATCCCTCACCAAGGACTTCCTGCTCATGCAAATATGCTGTGAATCTCTCTATATTTTTCCTAGACTTGAGTAATTGTGTGTGTAACTATGTATTGTTTGCTTGTGAAGACTTCCAGTAAAAGACTTTATTTTCAACCTTATAAAGTCTCTGTGTCTGTTGCTGATACTTCCTGGAGGGGCAAGACCTCTGTATACACTGGTGTTCGCTCCCACAGCCGATTGCCTTTTAATAACTATGCACATTCCGCCTATTATTGATAATAAAAACAAGCAATCTGGCTAACACAAGTAATAGATTTTTTCCCCCAGACAAGGTGAACGGGTATTATAAATGCTGTTTAGGCATGATGCAAATAATGGAGGTGAAGACTATAAATGTATTGATTTATGAGATTAATTTTTAGACATTCTTGTTCTAAAGATAGATGGCGTGTTCCATGTATAAAATAGCCAAAGAGGTACCAACTCAGTTTTTACAATCTTCAATGGGTGGGAGTTAGGAATGTGTACCTCAAGGGGGAAAAAATCTCAGCATTCACGGTTATCTGGGTTCCAAATACCAATTTGGTATTCAGATCCCACCCCTTTCAATATTATTCAGCTTCATTATTCCCTATGGAGAATCTTTCTGGAAGATTGGAGGGACTATTCTGAGCAAATGGCACCAAAATTGCAGTGAAGCTGCTGGTGCCGGCTCACTAAACAGCAGTTTAATAATCAGGCACCTAAATTTCAAGTGAATTGGACCCTGAACAAGGTGTCCCCAGCAGTGTTCCCTCTGTGGAGTCTTGTGAGTAAAAATTCTACTTTGTGAGCTGCTGGCATTAAAGTTGTGAATGAGCGATTTGGCTACTGCATAAATTAGTTTGCTCTGGAGACATCCTTCCTGAGCTAATGCCAAAATGTGTGAGCTGGAGGCTAAAAAACTGTGAGCCACCTCACACTAACTCATCTTAGAGGGAACATTGGTCCCCAGCCATCTTGCAATTTTCCTTTGGGGGGTAAATTCCATTCTTTCTACAGGGCAAAAGACAGCCAAAGACACAAGAACAAGCAAAAAAACTACTAGTCAAAAAGATTCTCAAAGCAGCCAGAATCAACACCCCCACCCCATGCAGAACTAGGGAATCCCAGCAGAAGTATGGGACAATGTGGCAAGCCTAACACAACAAATGTACAACCTGAGAATCCAAGCCAATGTCAAACCAGAGAATCCTCCAAGTCAAACCAAACAGGAACAGTGTTGCAAGCCCAACAAATGTGAAATTGGTGAATCCAAGCCACTATACAACCCAAGAATCCAAAGCAATGTTACACCTGAGAAGCCACCACAAATCACAAACTCAACACAAACCAACTCCAACAAAGTACACAGTGTCGCAAGACCAACCAAACCGATTTCAAACTATAGAATTAAAGCCAAACCAACATGACAAGCTGATATCAAGCCCAGGCAGACACAGACACATAGTAAAATTAAAGAAAAAACAGTCCCAGGAGGCTTAAAAACATTAGCTCCCAATATTCCTGCTTACTCCCAAATATTTCCAGGATTTTTGAGGACCCATTTCCTGGTATCCCAGAATATGTCCAGAAAATACTAATAAGATATTTTTTAAAATATATTCAGACTGAATATATTCAAACACACATCCCTAGTGGGAGTTTCTTAATGGTTATGCAGCCTCCCAAGTCTGCATTGTATGCCCTATGTTCTAACTCGGTGTACTGATGATAATAGTCATCCAGATGAAAACAAGAAACATTAGAATAGTTCATATTGAAACTAATAGGAGATGTTTGTAGTCACATTACAGACACAGAAAATTACAGACACAAGAAAATTGGAGCATCAAATGTGAACATAACTTGTTTTTTGAGAAGAAAGAGACACTGATTTCTCCCATTTTATTACTTGTCACATCAACCATTTTTAGGAACATTCCTGTGAACAACAACTGAAGTGGCCTTTAATCCAACACTTAGAACAGAGAATGATAGAAGTTAAAAACCAAACCAGTAACAGTGCAATCTTAAACAGAGTTACACTCTTCTAAGTCCATTGATGCCAGTGGGTTTATAAAGAGCTAACTCTGTTTAGGATACACTGTGATTCTTCATCAAAGCTGCTTCATGACAGCAAAATGATGCTGTGAAAGTGGAAAATAATTAGTCTTTTGCACCTCTGTTATCTCAGCATTTTGCTTTACACAACCAATGTTTTATCAAGAAACTCCAGTTCTCATTACAACTTTAATTAAGGTTGACACACAGTGACAAATACAGCTGTCTAATTCTCTTTGACAATCATCTCCTTCTGCACGATGGGACATTGCAGTCAGCCATGGCAGCCCTGGCCTACAATTTAACACCACACATTAGCATCCCCGACTTCACTAATTTGAAAAAGGCACTATCTGCTACCTAATATTTTATTTGTTTGTTTATAGTCCAGCTTTCTCACTGGGACTCAAGGTTGATTATGCAGAGTAAGTCTAACCAATAGAATGGGATATCAAATAAACACTACAATAGGATTTCAGTTCTAGAAATCTGGTTGTTGTTGTTCAGTCGCACAGTTGAGTCCAACTCTTTGTGACCCCATGGACCACATCATGCAAGGCCCTCCTGTCCTCTGTCTTACTCTGGAGTCTGCTCAGTTTCACATTCATTGCCTTGATAACACTGTCTATCTATCTCATCCTTTACCGTCCTCTTCTTCTTTTACCTTCAATCTTTCCCAGCATCAGGGTCTTCTCCAGTGGTGCTCCCTTCTCATTTGGTGGCCAAAGTATTTGAGCTTCAGCTTCAGTATCTGGCCTTCCAGGGAACAGTCAGGGTTGATTTCTTTTAGGATTGACTGATTTGATCTCCTTGCAGTCCAAGGGACTCTCAAGAGTCTTCTCCAGCACCATAATTCAAAAGCATCTATTCTTCAGTGCTCAGCCTTCCTTATGGTCCAACTCTCGCAGCCATACATTACTACTAGGAATACCATTGCTTTGACAGTATGGACTTTTGTTGGCAGAGTGATGTCTCTGCTTTCTATTAAGCTATCTAGGTTTGCCATAGCTTTTCTCCCAAGGAGCAAGTGTCTTTTAATTTCATGGCTCTCATGGATCATTGCCTTGATGTGGCAAGGGGGCTTGCATGGTTCAATGAGGCTGTAGGCTATGCCATGGAGGGCCACCCAGGATGGACAGGCCACAGCAGAGAACTCAGACAAAATGTGATCCACTGGAGAAGGAAATTGCAACCCACTCCAGTAACTCTGCCAAGAAAACCCCATGGACAGTAACAAATCTGGACCCCACCAGAAATCCAAAAACAGAACTGAAGCAAAGCATACATCTTAACATGACACGTTAAATGATGCAAAAAACTACATAATAAAATTTTACTTACAGCAGCAGGCAGTACAAGCTATACAGAGTAGTATAGAGCACAGTCACTAATCCTTTACCCAAGAAACTTTCTGAACCATTTTGTTACAGTACAATATTATTACCTATGTAGAAAAGCCCTCTTGAATACATATTGGTATTAAAATAGTCCTACCTGAAGTACAATATTTAAACAGAAGCATGAGCAAAGGATGAGATGATTAGACAGTGTCACCAATGCAATGAACATGAAATTGAGCAAACTTCAGAGGATGGCAGAAGACAGGAGGGCCTGGCATGATGTGGTCCATGAGGTCATGAAGAGTCAGACTCGACTGTGCAACTGAACAACAACAGCAACAACATAAGTTTCATCTAAGTGACATACAACATAACAAGCCATGGTTGAATGCTTAATTTGCTTTTTCTTAATAGTATAGCAAGTGACAATATTTGCATCTGTCTGAGTTCCACCCTTCAGTTGAAAATAAGAGACTGATAACTATCAATTTATATGCCTTCGAGAATTGCCTAGGTGGTCTACGGTTGGCTCTTTATCACAAGCTCAGATATACAATCATTCAATAATAATCACATACAAACCTGCATGTCAAATTCATATTCTGTCTCCATAAATACAGTTCCCTCAAGTCAAACCCAACAAAGAAGAATCTGAAGAAGCGTGCATACGCACAAGACCTCATATCTTGAATATACCTTTGTTGGTCTTTAAGATGCTATTGGACTCAAAATTTGTTCTACGACTTCAAACCAACACGGCTGCCCACCTGGATCGAACAACAAATAAGAGTTATTTTAGGCCTACTTTTCTGTTGATTTGATTTTACTGAGAACAAACTTAAGCTTTGGTGTAAGAAATCATCCCCCTTTGTTTTGTATTTTGATTATCTCCTCTCTCCTTATAAATAATTATCTTTTGGTTCCACAAGATACCATGCGCTCCCATTGGCTGTAAAATGCCCTCCCTCGGCCATTGGCCCATCAACCACCACTCAAGACTACTCGCGTGCCATTGGCCGGGTGCTGGGTCTGCTCCTCTTCCCCACCCACTCCCCCTTCAGACAGATTTTGCATGTCAGATTTACTGGCAGACAGCTCTCTCTCCTGAGGAAGACAGTTCTCTTGACTCCTGTGAGAGACTGTCCCCTCAGTGGTTGTTGGTAGGCAACCAAGCTTGGTTCTGTGAGTAAAAAAACAAAGGACTTTCAGCATAACCCCCTCCCCCGCCCATAACCCCCTCCCCAGTGGCCATTTTCCTGTCAGAATAAATGGAAAAAGGCTCTCTCTCCTGCTTAGCTTCAGCATGGCTGGCTGGCTAACGAGGTGGGTCAGCGACCATCAGACCATTTTCTTCAACTCCCTGCTGTGTGGCTGACTTTCCCCTAGGGCTGCCAATCTCCAGGTGGGACCTGGAGATCTCCCACTGTTACAATTGACCTCCAGATGACAGAGATCAGTTCCCCGGAGAAAATGGTTGCTTTGGAGGGTAGACTCTATGGCATTATACCCTGCTGAGTCCTTCCACACACACCCCAAATGCTGCCCTCCACAGGATCCACCCCCCCCAAATCTACAGGTATTTCCCTAATGAAAGTTGGCACCTGTACTTTCTCCTCTGTCAGTAAAAGGCCCTTTCCACACCTATGTTGGCCTTTGGGAGAAAACTCATTGGAACCAGTCCTGATCAGGTTGCCAACTCCAGGTGGGCAATTCCTGGAGATTTGAGGGATGGAGCCTGGAGAGGGTGAAGTTTGAGGAGGGGTGGCACCTCAGACAGGTATGATGCCATAGACTCCACCCTCCAATCCAGCCATTCCCTGATGAGGAACCATTGTTGCCAATCTCCAGGTGGGGGATGGAGATCACTCAAAATTACAACTGCTCTCTAGGAGGGAGGGGGAGGAGATGGAAAACTAAAGGTAGGTTGATGGTTGGCTGAGAGGGAGATAGGGTTGTCAACTCCAGGTTGGGAAATTCCTGGAGATTTGTGGGGTCGAACCTGGAGAGGGTGAGTGTTGAGGAGGGGTGGGACCTCAGACAGGTACAATGCCATAGACTCCACCCTCCAAACCAGCCAATCCCTCCTGGGGAACCACTGTTACCAATCTTGGGGGTGGGCTGGAGATCACTCAAAATTACTACTGCTCTTCAGGTAGCAAAGATCAGTTCCTCTGGAGAAAATGGTGGATTCTGTCATTATACCCTGCTGAGATTGCCACAGCAGATTGTCACTGAGTGCCCAAAGCCGGGGCACTCTCCCAGAGCCTCTTTCTAGAGCCCGTTGTATTTATTTCCACAACGGGCCTTATTCCTAGTCCTATTTATATATGTTTTTATTTAAAGAGGCCATTTATAATTAGGAATGCCAGACAGTTTGAGAAAATGTACAGGAATTTTTTAGCAATCATTGCTTAGGTTCCCTTTAAGCTGTGCTAGGCTGTGCTGGTGCACCAATTTACCCCACCCAGTGCAGCAATTTTTACTACAGCGCAGGAGCGGGAGGTTCCCTTTCCTATAGTCATGCTGCACGGATCCGTTTGGTCAGGCAGCAAAGAAACACGGCAGTATGATTTGTGTTTCCTAATCTGGGCTGGCCCCACCTCCCCTCAGCAGGAATTTGCTTCCCCTATGAAAGGGGGTGCTGCTGCCCTGCCCAGCAGTCCTCTGCCTCATGCTACTGGAGATACCCTGGCCCAGAAGGAGGATTGCTCTGTTGCCCAGCTTCTGCCCTTCCTGAAGGGAGTCACCTATTTTTTTGTTTTATTTTGGGGTGGGAGGAGGTCAGCTAGAGCACCCAGGCTGGGAATGTGCCCTTCCTTTCACCCTTGTGCTGTTTCTTCCCTTTTGGTGGAGGGGAGGAACTAGCAAGGTTAGTTGGCATTGGAAGAAGGGGGGAGGAGCCATCCTCAGCAGCATGCTGGAGATGGTTGGGTGACTTCTGCTGCTTTGCAAAGTGACTCTGTGTTGTCTTTGAGCTAGCAAGGTTAGTTGTTCAAGGATTTTCTTTTGCATATGATGTTGTAGTGCTTCAGATTAGAATACACAGTATTTTCTTTGCAAGTCTTGTTGACTGTTTGAATTGTGGGTCAGACTCTCATGACAGTTGGCTTTATACTTATTTTGTGATTAGGTTGTGTTTGTCCAGATTTATCTTCTAAATCCATATAAGGCAGCTTCATCTTTAACTTATAAATGATGATGTACACAGAGTTTTTACATAGAGATTTTCTTTGTGTAGGAAAACAGCCATGTGTAAAATAGTCCTTAGCTAAGCTGGTGTCCTTCAACAACAACATCAAGTAGTATGTCAGGGGTGCACATTCTCTGGATTGTTCCAACTGACGCCTGCCAAAGCTGCCTTTTAGAAAATAAGTAGCAGATAGTCTGAGAAAATGTGAGCCTAGTCAGACATAACTCTGAGTTAAACCATGACATATTCTTATTGTCACTCCAAACCAAATGTCTGCCATGAGAGAGGAAGATCCACCCTATCTTGATAGGATTGACCCAGAGTCAGATGGTGGAACATCCATTGAAATCCATGGCCTGGCAGAGGCCTGGTTCTCATCAGATGTATTGCCTGTCTGCTTCGATGAAGAATAGGAGACCACTCCAGAGCACCTTACTTGGAGAGCTATCTGGAGAGAGTACAGCACAGCTCTTTCATACTCCTTTTATCCTTGCTGGTACCCAACAGGACTTAAAATGAATGTAAAAGAGTCATCTTCATTAGCTGTTGTAGATTCTCCAGGTTATACGGCCGTGGTCTTGGCATTGTAGGACCTGACGTTTAGCC
Source organism: Gekko gecko (assembly GCA_029375565.1). NCBI lineage: Eukaryota > Metazoa > Chordata > Lepidosauria > Squamata > Gekkonidae > Gekko > Gekko gecko. The sequence continues at coordinate 127,995,397 of JAPDNY010000005.1, forward strand.
AGTAGCTGTGACTGGCATCCTCAAAGGTATAATACAGAAAGACAGAGTACTCTGTGTCAAGTCATCTTCATCTTGCTTCTTCAGAAGAGAGCGTACATGTGAGTATGTATGCATACACATGTTGTGGCATTCTTAGTGTATGGGGTGCATACTGCCTGGGTCCCCCTGAAGCTAGCCATGGATAGGTCCTGCAAATACATAAACTCAGAGTATCTTAAAGGTAGTGCCTGAGGAAGCATGAGTAACTCATGTTCCCTCACTTTCTTCTTTTGCCATTTCTCCTGAGGTGGACAAAGACATTCCTTTCTCCAAACAATTGTAGAGGCTGAAAACAATGGGTCAGAAAGTTTGAGTCATCCTTGCTTTATTTAGGACATTAATGGATGTTCTAAATGCTTTCTGTCTGCAAAACATACTGCACTGTTTAAAAGAATAACTAATAACAACATTGGGCGAAAGTACTTCTTTAGTCAAAAGAGCTTAGTTGACTATGTTTGAAAGATGAAATATGCTTGAAATTATGGGTATGTATGACACAGCAAATGATATAATTAATGTCTTGAGCTAAGTCATACCATCCCTCCCTCTTTTGCTTAGATTCCTTTCACATGACCTAATTAAGGTTGTTTGCACAGAAAAGCTCCATTGGACTTCTCCTGTGCCTCTGCTTGGAAGTAATGTTGAGCCCATTGCCGCAATGGAAACAAGGGGAACATGCATGTATGGACAGCTGCAAATATAATGTAAGTTGGCTATCACCTGTCACAAATGACAAAGATAGAGGTATTCATAGAGAGAGTAACCAATAGTGCATGGCAGGGCTCTTGCATTGCCACGTTTACCATGTGTACCATGGCTAGCCCCATGTACATATTGTGTCACTTTTTTATTGTGGTTTCTGGGAGCAGGGCCTGCCTTCCATCAATAGGTGTATCTGGTAGACACCGATGATTTCCCCAAATCAAACTGGAAACATAGATAGGTGTAATTTTTCTATAGCCTTTTTCAGATGTTTGATTTCAGTACACCAACCATGTATAATAGCAGCAAGTGCTACCCACAATCCTTCCTCAATGATCCCTCTTTCCTAACCAATGTTCTTATGTTTTATATGTATTTTAACTGTTTTTATGTATTTTATTTTATTAACTCTTGTTAAAGTTGTTTTAACAATGTATGTTTGAGGGGGGGTTGATTTTAATGGTTTTATAATGTAATTTTGACATGTAAGTTTTAAATTGTTAGCTGCTTTGGCAGCCCTTGTAAGGGCAGAATGGCAGGATAGAAATTTTGCAAATAAATAAATGTGTATGGTTGCCATTTTGTGTGATTATTGCAACACATGTCCAGGGCTATTTTTGTAGCAGGAACTCCTTTGCATATTAGGCGACACACCCCTAATGTAGCCAATCTTCCAAGAGCTTACAGTAGCCCCTGTAAGAAGAGCTCTGTAAGCTCTTGGAGGATTGGCTACATTAGGGATGTGTCGCCTAATATGCAAAGGAGTTCCTGCTACAAAAAGAGCCCTGTATGTATTTTTTTCCATGTGTCCAGTTTCAGTACATGTAAGCACATATTCCCAAAAACCCTGTGTTCTATTTATGCATACTGAACCAGGAAAATATGCACATTGCCCTATTCACACAAAATGGTAACTGCATGTATTGAGAGGATCGCAGGCAGTACACAGTCTCATTACACATGGCTAGTGTGCCAAAACTCCAAGTGTGAAAGGGACATCTTTATGGTTGTTCACATGCCCAAAACTCAAAGCCATTCACTGAGAGGAGCTGGTGGAAAGTGCCCTCAAGTTGCAACTGGCTTATGGTGAACACAAGGGATTTTCAAAACTAGGATTGAACAGAGGTGGTTTGCTTGCCATTGTCTGCTTTTGTGTACTGGACTTTCTTGGTGGTCTCCCATCCAAGTACTAATCCAGGTTAACCCTGTATAGCCTCTGTGGTCTGTTGATATCAGGCTAGCCTGAGCCATCCAGTTCTGCATCCAAAACCTAGCCCAAACCTCAAAACCATCATTCACTGGGAGGTAGGCCTCCCATTCCTCCCACCCCACAGGTTGGGGAATTGTTTACCCCAGCCCCAACATACTGCCCTTGAGGAATTGTGGAGCAGAAGAAAAAATGATCACCACATAATGCTGCTCTTAGAATGTTCTAGAGCATCACTTGGAAGTGACATCACATCTTCCCCAGATACTACCCCCCATATTTCCTAATTGGGGGTAGCTAGGTCAGTAAGTGTGAACACCAGCATGTCTCCCTAAGTATATTATTTAATTTTTCTGGTTTTAATTTTTCAGCCACAATGCAATAGAAGGGTTTTTTTCGAGCACCACCAACTTAAGCAGTCGCCTTACATAGGTATTGTTGCCAGTGTTATTAACTGCTGTCAACTAGCTTCTGACTTATGTTGACACTATGAATTAATGACCTCAAAAACATCCTATTATTAACAGCATTGCTCAGGCCTTACAAAATGAGGGCCATGGCTTCTTGATCGAGTCAATCCATTTCATGTTGGGTCTTCCTCTTTCCTTGCTGTCTTCAACTTTGCCTAACATTATTGTCTTTTCCACTGAGTCTTGTCTTGTCATAATGTGAACAAAGTACAATAGCCTCAGTTTAGTAATTTTAGCTTCTAGGGAGAGTTCTGGCTTGATTTGATCTAGAACACACTTATTTGCCTTTTTGGTGGTCCATGGAATCCATAAAACTGTTCTCCAATACCACATTTCAAATGAATCAATTTTCTTCTGAAAAATACAGAACATATTAAAGTTTAAATTCCCATTGGAAGCCAAGAGCATAGTATTAGGTTTCTGTCTAACAAATTACTAAAATTTTAGAAGAGATATTCAAATACATGGTAACAGAGGCTAGAACTATTTACACAACAAAATGGTAACTAGACATATCTCCATGTTTAGAAGAATGGGAAAATAAACTTGCTCAATATGCAGTAATGGCAAAATTGGCTATCACCTGTCACAAATGACAAAGATAGAGGTATTCATAGAGAGAGTAATCAATAGTGATTTGAAAAACAGGTCTATTACAGAATTTGAGGAGAGCTGGAGTATGTATTATGTGTATTATGCTAGCAGGAGACAAACTTAAAGTGAAAAAATATATACAAATGTATGGTAATGAAAAAGACATCAAATTAAAATTTGTTCCAGATGTAATAATTTGAATACAAATGGGTTCTCAATATGAGATTATATAATAGACTTTCTTTTACATTGTGTTTAAAGGTTCTAGTGAATATGTAGAAGTGGCAAAAATATGTTATATTGAATGTGCAGTAATGATGAAACTAATGTTGTAGTCAAAATAGATTAGTTATGAAGTTTGAAGCTTAAAATTTAAATGATGAATACAATTGTACCCCAACACAACATAAGAACTATTGTATATTATAGATAATACCTTAAAAATTATAATGGTAGATGAAAGGGAATATATTCTCTATCCTATACATTTTACTACATGATTATCTTCGATAAATGCAATTATGTTGTACAACCTCCATTTTTCTTTCCCTTTTCTTTTCTGTACCCCACTGTTTTCCTAAAATAAAAATCCTTTCCTCCTATCAGTTTTCTTCATTGTCCAACTTTCACACTCACGTATCACATGAATTAGCTTGATCTTGGTCACCAGTGACACATCCTTACTCTTAAGGATCTTTTCCAGATCCTTCATGGCTGCCCTTCCCAGTCTCAGTCTCAGTCTCCTGATTTCTTGACTGCAGTCTCCCTTTTGGTTGATGATGGAGCCAAGAACAGAAAACCTTGAATTATTTCAATTTTTTAATTGTCAGCCTGAAAATTGTGTAGTTCCCCAGTACTCCTTACTTTTGTCATTTTTATGTTCAGCTGTTGGCACTTTCTGCTTAAACCTTCATCAATAGTGGTTTTAAGTATTCAGTATTTTCTGCCAGTAATGTGGTGCTCCCCAAATTAGGATGGACAAACAAGCTGGTCACAGCGTATCTAAACTAAGGTATCTGCTAGACTTACTTTCTCGATCTATCCTGCATATTCTGGTGTTCTGATGATCTTGAGCAAACTGCTGCACACCCTCTAATAAATGCATGCACGTGTATACTTTACCTTTATAGAAGCAAGTAAGTGCAATCTTCCATTCCTGTGAAAGTCATATTGAAATTAATGGCCATTACTTCTGAGTAAATGGGTTTAGGATTGCAGAACTAATTGATTAAATTGTTTTTTAAAGAATATGCTCTTCCAGCTCACAGACATACATCAATAACCATTCTGTTCATAATCTCAGAGGTACAAAATCCTTTGACACTATCACAGTACCTGAATTTTGAAAGCATACCTTGAGTTTCCTTAAATACTGTTTGCTCTTGAAGTGCAGCTATAAATTATTTTTGTACTATAAATGTTACTGAGGCATGTAGCTGTTATAAAATGAGCCCAGAGTTTAGTGGGTCTGCCTTGAATTCCGATGTATAATTTATGTGCAAGTATATGGCAACCACATTTTCCCCAGCAATATAAGGAAACTGTAAAGGGGAAGCCACATGCCTTGTTACCCTCCAAGCTAAATTTAGCCTAGGAGTCATAAATTATGTCCCATCAGGTGCCTGACAATCCCAGGCAATGTTTTTTTTTATGTTTTCAGGAAGGCAGAAAAACCTGGCCACCGGTTTATTAATACTGTACAATGAACTAGCAAACTGGTAGGCTACTGGTGGGTTAAAAATGTTGAAGGTCTCACAAAGGGAGATCTGAGGAAACAAACTGTGGTGTTGGGAAGGTCTAACCCAGCAATACGTTATTGATGTGTTTCAGTGTATATTGTGATTTACTGAAAAGTAAATTGTTTGGGGATGGGAGATAAATATAAATTGATTGGGGGTGGGAGATAGTATAAAAATAATAAATAAATTGGTGGGTGTTTCTGTGGAGCCCTGGTTAATAACAGCTCTGTGTATAAAAAGAAATTCAGCAGTTTCAGTTTTTTCTGGCATGCAGCAGAAAAAAATGTGGGGACCTCACTCTGTCAATGGGTTCTGTCCATGGGAACTAGATAGCCTTGCTTGTGGTTCTCTAGTTTGCAGATGATTGTAGTACTTTCATTGAATATTTTCAGGATTTTATTTTCTCACTGTTTTTTCCTAAATGATACTTAAGTATAAAAAATAGCCTGGATTCAGAGGAATTCTTTTATATTCCTGACATAAGGCTAGGCATTAAAATTCATCAATTCTCGTACCCATTTGGACTACAATTCTCAGCAGACTCTTTCAGTTATAAGTTACTGTAGTGTTTAAAAAACATTTTTACTAAAAAACTCTTCCTGAAGTACCATAAATGTATACTTTGTAGTTCTCAGAGAAACATAGCAATGTGCTTGCATTTTATTTTTGCTATATGCTGTAAATGAAAACTATAGTCATTTTGCCTGTATCAAAAAATGAAACAAAAAAAAAACATTCATCTATAACTTGCAGAGAAATTGTCATGTTTTCTGTTCTGTACTCTCATTGCCAAGTAACCTGCAAAGAAGGGTGTAACAGGTCTTTACTATTGAGGGGACCAGGTTGGTTTTAAACAACAAAGCTTCCCCTCAGTTACTAGGTGTTCTAAAGGCAGTAAATGTACAGGGCTTTGGGTTCATTGCTGTGTGGTATGTTTTGTGGTGCACAAGTAGAATATGGATGTCACTGAGGCTTGTCCTTATATATATTTGAATTTTGGTTCCACAGCATTCTATGCTTGCCATAATTGATTCGGCTCAAGAACTGGAAGTCAGAAGACACTGGCCAGGGCTGACTGGCTGCTTCGCAAAGTCCCACCCACGTCAGCCCCGGTCAGTGTTTTCAGCTCAGTCAGCTCCAGTCCTCCGACAGGAGAGGACCGTCTGGAGTGTGAGCGCAGGGACAGGCCCTCAAGGCTGAGGCAAGTGAGAGAAGCCCTTTTCCGTCCCCCACACGCCATCCCCTGGGCCTTCTATGGGGCACTAGGCCCAGAGAAGGCCTTTTCCGTCCCCCACACGCCATCCCCTGGGCCTTCTTTGGGGCACTAGGCCCAGAGAAGGCTTTTTCCGCCCCCCCACCATCCCCTGGGCCTTCTATGAGGGGACTAGGCCCAGAGAAGGCCTCTTCGGTCCCCCACACGCCATCCAATGGGCCTTCTATGGGGCACTAGGCCCAGAGAAGGCCTCTTCCGTCCCCCACATGCCATCCCCTGGGCCTTCTATGGGAGCACTAGGCCCAGAGAAGGCCTCTTCTACCCCCCACACGCCATCCCCTGGGCCTTCTATGGGGAGTAGGGCTAGAAAAGGCCTCTTCCGTCCCCCACACGCCATCCCCTGGGCCTTCTATGGGGGCACTAGGCCCAGAGAAGGCCTTTTCCGCCCCCCACACGCCATCCCCTGGGCCTTCTATGGGGGCAGGAGGCCCAGAGAAGGTCTTTCCCGCCCCCACACACCATCCCCTGGGCCTTCTATGGGGGCACTAGGCCCAGAGAAGGCCTTTTCGCCCCCACACGCCATCCCCTGGGCCTTCTATGGGGGCACTAGGACCAGAGAAGGCCTTTTCCGCCCCCCACAAGCCATCCCCTGGGCCTTCTGTGGGGGTACTAGGCCCAGAGAAGGCCTTTTCCGCCCCCCACACGCCATCCTCTGGGCCTTCTATGGGGGCAGTAGGCCCAGAGGCCTTTTCCATCCCCCACATGCCATCCCCTGGGCCTTCGATGGGGCACTAGACCCAGAGAAGGCCTTTTCTGCCCACCACACGCCATCCCCTGGGCCTTCTATGGGGCACTAGGCCCAGGGTAGGCCTTTCCTGTCCCCCACACGCCAACCCCTGGGCCTTCTATGGGGGCACTACGCCCAGAGAAGGCCTTTTCCGTCCCCCACACGCCATCCCCTGGGCCTTCAATAGGGCCAGTAGGCCCAGAGAAGGCCTTTTCCGTCCCCCACATGCCATCCTCTGGGCCTTCTATGGGGCACTAGGCCCAGAGAAGGCCTTTTCCGTCCCCCACACGCCATCCTCCGGGCCTTCAATGGGGGCACTAGGCCCAGAGAAGGCCTTTTCCATCCCCCACACGCCATCCCCTGGGCCTTCGATGGGGGCAGTAGGCCCAGAGAAGGCCTTTTCCATCCCCCACACGCCATCCCCTGGGCCTCTGATGGGGGCACTAGGCCCAGAGAAGGCCTTTTCTGTCCCCCACACGCCATCCCCTGGGCCTTCGATGGGGGCAGTAGGCCCAGAGAAGGCCTCTTCTACCCCCCACACGCCATCCCCTGGGCCTTCTATGGGGAGTAGGGCTAGAAAAGGCCTCTTCCGTCCCCCACACGCCATCCCCTGGGCCTTCTATGGGGGCACTACGCCCAGAGAAGACATTTTCTGCCCCCACACGCCATCCCCTGGGCCTTCTATGAGGGGAGGAGGCCCAGAGAAGGCCTTTTCCGCCCCCACATGCCATCCCCTGGGCCTTCTATGGGGGCAGGAGGCCCAGAGAAGGTCTTTCCCGCCCCCCACACACCATCCCCTGGGCCTTCTATGGGGGCACTAGGCCCAGAGAAGGCCTTTTTCGCCCCCCACACGCCATCCCCTGGGCCTTCTATGGGGGCACTAGGACCAGAGAAGGCCTTTTCCGCCCTCCACAAGCCATCCCCTGGGCCTTCTGTGGGGGTACTAGGCCCAGAGAAGGCCTTTTCCGCCCCCCACACGCCATCCTCTGGGCCTTCTATGGGGGCAGTAGGCCCAGAGGCCTTTTCCATCCCCCACATGCCATCCCCTGGGCCTTCGATGGGGCACTAGACCCAGAGAAGGCCTTTTCTGCCCACCACACGCCATCCCCTGGGCCTTCTATGGGGCACTAGGCCCAGGGTAGGCCTTTCCTGTCCCCCACACGCCAACCCCTGGGCCTTCTATGGGGGCACTACGCCCAGAGAAGGCCTTTTCCGTCCCCCACACGCCATCCCCTGGGCCTTCAATAGGGCCAGTAGGCCCAGAGAAGGCCTTTTCCGTCCCCCACATGCCATCCTCTGGGCCTTCTATGGGGCACTAGGCCCAGAGAAGGCCTTTTCCGTCCCCCACACGCCATCCTCCGGGCCTTCAATGGGGGCACTAGGCCCAGAGAAGGCCTTTTCCATCCCCCACACGCCATCCCCTGGGCCTTCGATGGGGGCAGTAGGCCCAGAGAAGGCCTTTTCCATCCCCCACACGCCATCCCCTGGGCCTCTGATGGGGGCACTAGGCCCAGAGAAGGCCTTTTCTGTCCCCCACACGCCATCCCCTGGGCCTTCGATGGGGGCAGTAGGCCCAGAGAAGGCCTCTTCTACCCCCCACACGCCATCCCCTGGGCCTTCTATGGGGAGTAGGGCTAGAAAAGGCCTCTTCCGTCCCCCACACGCCATCCCCTGGGCCTTCTATGGGGGCACTACGCCCAGAGAAGACATTTTCTGCCCCCCACACGCCATCCCCTGGGCCTTCTATGAGGGGAGGAGGCCCAGAGAAGGCCTTTTCCGCCCCCCACATGCCATCCCCTGGGCCTTCTATGGGGGCAGGAGGCCCAGAGAAGGCCTTTTCCGCCCCCCACACGCCATCCCCTGGGCCTTCTATGGGGGCAGGAGGCCCAGAGAAGGTCTTTCCCGCCCCCCACACACCATCCCCTGGGCCTTCTATGGGGGCACTAGGCCCAGAGGAGGCCTTTTCCGCCCCCCACACGCCATCCCCTGGTCCTTCTATGGGGGCACTAGGACCAGAGAAGGCCTTTTCTGCCCTCCACAAGCCATCCCCTGGGCCTTCTATGGGGGTACTAGGCCCAGAGAAGGCCTTTTCCGCCCCCCACACGCCATCCCCTGGGCCTTCTATGGGGGCAGTAGGCCGAGAGGCCTTTTCCGTCCCCCACATGCCATCCCCTGGGCCTTCGATGGGGCACTAGACCCAGAGAAGGCCTTTTCTGCCCACCACATGCCATCCCCTGGGCCTTCTATGGGGCACTAGGCCCAGAGTAGGCCTTTTCTGTCCCCCACACGCCAACCCCTGGGCCTTCTATGGGGGCACTACGCCCAGAGAAGGCCTTTTCCGTCCCCCACACGCCATCCCCTGGGCCTTCTATGGGGGCAGTAGGCCCAGAGAATGCCTTTTTGCCCCCCACATGCCATCCCCTGGGCCTTCTATGGGGGCACTATGCCCAGAGAAGACCTTTTCCACCGTCCACACACCATCCCCTGGGCCTTCTATGGGTCACTGGGCCCAGAGAAGGCCTTTTCCGCCCCCCACATGCCATCCCCTGGGTCTTCAATGGGGTACTAGGCCCAGAGAAAGCCTTTTCTGCTCCCCATATGCCATCCCCTGGGTCATCTATGGGGGCACTAGGCCCAGAGAAGGCCTTTTCCATCCCCCACATGCCATCCCCTGGGCCTTCGATGGGGGCAGTAGGCCCAGAGATGGCCTTTTCCATCCCCCACACGCCATTCCCTGGGACTTCTATGGTGGCAGTAGGCCTAGAGGAGGCCTTTTCTGCGCCCCACATGCCATCCCCTGGGCCTTCTAGGGGGGCAGTAGGCCTGGAGAAGGCCTTTTCTGTCCCCCGCATGCCATCCCCAGGCCTTCTATGGGGGCAGTAGGCCCAGAGGAGCCCTTTTCTGTCCCCCACACATCATCCTCTGGGCCTTCTATGGGGGCAGTAGTCCGAGAGAAGCCCTTCCCCCCACACTGCCTACTGCCCCCATAGAAGGCCCAGGGGATGGTGTGTGGGGAACAGAAAAGGCCTTCTCTGGGCCCAGAGAAGCCCTTTTCTGCCCCTCTTCCCTTCCTTTCCCCCTTTTCCTTTCTTCCTCTCTCCTTTCTTTCACTCTTCCCTCTATTCCTTCCTTCCTTCCTTCCTTCCTTCCTTCCTTCCTTCCTTCCTTCCTTCCTTCCTTCCTTCCTTCCTTCCTTCCTTCCTTCCTTCCTTCCTTCCTTCCTTCCTTTCTCCAACCCTCTCTCCCTTCCACCTCCCTCCCTTCCTTTCTAGGGCCCGTTGTCTTCCACCACAACGGGCTTTGCTCCCTAGTTATATATAAACAAGTTGGTTTCAAAGAACAGACCAGCAATCCAGGTCACTTACATAGAGGAGAAACCTGGTGGAAACACATAAATTTAAAGTAGGTACGGCTTCAGAGACTACTCTGAATATTCTTTAATGCTTTCAGGCACAAAAAGGCTTTTACTGACTAGCCACTCTGTTGGATCCTCCCACATGCCCAGGATTCCATTCACAATTTATTTCATTATCAACTGGTCTCTGACATTCCTTTTTGAAGCAAGGTGCTTGAAGAGGTGGTGAATGCCAACTCCAATGCTAGACCATTTCAGTCTGGATTTTGAACCAGAGTACTTTGATTACCTGAGTGGATGACTGTTTTCTCAGAGACAGCCAAGAGAAATGTGTCTTGATGATTCTCCCAGGCCTCTATGGCTTTATATCCTCTCTGGTATATTTGATGGGGATGAATATATGACAGACTGCATTTTCCTCTAAGTTTTTTATGGGAGTTCATTTGATCTGAAGAACCTGGTTCAGTTCGTACATGAGCCGACTGGGTTTGTGGAGTTGGTTTTCCGGTTCATGGAGGAACCACAAATAGAACCACGTTTTTATGGTTCATGCCCATCCCTAATTTGCACTCTTGTTTGTTGAGGAATCATTGTTGTTATCCTGTGGTTGACTCATCCAGAAAAACTTTCAGTTGAGTTGATGGAAAATCATTTTTTTAATTTTTGAAAATATCCATGGATTTTTCCCCCTGTTCAGTACAGCTCAGTAAATCAATCTTTCACCATCAAGGTCTAAAGGAATATTACCTTTGTAAGGGTCATCATTGGATGAACACTTTGAGATCTAAGAACTCCCCTTTAGTGCCAAAAGTAGACAAGACATTGAGAAATAGCCTAAGGATTTATAGTTGTGTGAACAAATCAGACTCAGAAACACAATGAAAAATAAGGCCAAAGGGGCAGATGTGGCTATGCAATAACTCATGGAGGTTAAGAGGAAGAACAAAAGTCATTGAATGTATTCTCCAGGTCTCTGTATCAAAATGAATTTTATTAAAATTATCAACATTACAGGGAAGATGAATCCTGTCCCACTCCCAACAGAACATTGAAATGAGGTCCAAAGAGTGTGATCAGGGATAATCTTACTCTTTATTAGTGGGAAACCCTCCATCTATGCAAGACAGCTATAGACAGAAAGTAAGACTGATTTCAGATTTCTCATCCTTCTTATTTTGACCCCCGAAAGCCCCATTTTGATTTTGTTTTTCACTTGTGTAAATTGAACCCACAATGCTTTATATTTATGCCATTTTCAGTTTCCTTCCATTGCATTTTCTCCTTTAAAATGTGGGCATTTTCAACATTACTCATTTGTCAGTAAACAAGTATTCTTCATTATATGCCTAAAGTCTTGGATCCCACAAAAATTATCCATTGAGGGAAGGGATTTTCTTTAGCAGGCTGGGAATTCCTCATCTCTCTCCTCCTGCTGCAACCCCAGGCACCCCCAAAATGCTGCTTCTGCAGGAAAGGAAGGAATTGGACAAACACACCTTTTGATCAGCAGAAATTTTCCACTTGATCAGACTAACTTATGTACAAATGACATATAATGTTTATAAATTTATGCAGATACATTGCACAGGAAAAGTGAACAACCTGTTTAAATAAAACTAGGTAAAGGTAAAGGTTTCCCTTGCTTGAAAGCCAGTCGAATCTGACTCTAGGGGGCAGTGCACATCTCTGTTTCAAAGTGCCAGCACTGTCTGAAGACATCTACATGGTCATGTGGCCAGCATGACTAGACCTTGAGGTGCATGGAACACTGTTACCTTCCCACCAAAGTGGTACCTATTTATCTACTTGCAACTTCTTGCTTTCAAACTGCTAGGTTGGCAGGAGGTGGGGCCAGAGACAGGAGCTCACTCCATCATGAGGCACTTGAGTCTCGAACTGCCAAACTACTGACCTTCCGGTCTGCAGTTCAGCATCTGAGCCACCACAGCCCCTGTAAATAAAACTACAAACCGGCAAAATCCATTACATATATGTATGTATGTATAAAACCATAAAAAGAAATGAAACAGGTAACATCCACACATCCCAGATAAAGCATTTTTTCAACTGAAAAGCTATTGAAAATCTTTTCAATTTGCACTAATACAGCACAGATCATCATTTTGATTTTTTTTTCTTTTAAACCTGAGCTTAAGCCTAAACCAAAGTGAACTGTTATGCAAACTTAGCATTACTGGGTAATGTATATCTATTTGCTAGGTCGCAAAGCAAATTGTGCCGCTGCTGCATTTTGGGGTTATTGTGTCACTTTTTTCTCATGTAGGGCAAATTAATTATCAAACCACATAACTCAGAGGCCAGCACATTCATGTTAATATTAATGTGTAATTGAAAGCAACAGAACGCAGAAGGCTGATCAAACATTTTCTGTCCATGGAGAAAGAGTTTGCATGTGACTTTGGAATCCTTCTGAAAGCTAACAAGGAAGCAAACATAAAATTATAAAACAAATAATTCAACAGATGTGAAGTGAAATATCCTGCAGTGTCTTTATTTTTGGAATACAACAGCATGCTAATGAATTGATTTCTTGCCTCAATGTCCATCCAAATATACAATTTAATAAAAATTGCTGCTTTTGTCATGATAAGAAAATTCAGTCAAAGTTTGAGAACCTGGGATTGGGGGAAAAAGATGAATCAATATATTCTACAAAGACATCATTAAAGGATCAGCAACACAAAATACATGAAAACCTCTTGTTCAAGGTCCTTAGATGCAGTCAGCATATGACTAAATACACTCAGTTTCAATAGAATTTAATCACACTGATTTTGGTTGTAGTGTACACTTATACTGAGGCAGGCCACTGATTTATTAAGGTCAGCATTGTCTACTTTGATTGGCAATGGCTCTTCAAGACCTCAAGTGGCTTTCATATCACCTAGTTCCTGATTAGTTTAATAGAGGATTCCAGGGACTGAACTTGGGACCATCTGCATGCCAAGCAGATGCTTTCTCTCTGAGCTGCAGCCCCTCCCTGAGAGTGTAAATGCATTGGGAATTTCATGGCTGTGCCAGTTCAACTGACAAACATTTCAGACCACATAGAGGAGAGCAAAAAAGACAGACAGCATTCCACATGTGCCCTAGATCTTGCATTAAATGGTCAGGACACCCATTTTCTGTGCTGGAACATTTCTGTCAAGCATGGCTGTTGCCAAAGATCCTTTCTACAGCATCAGAATTATCCACGTGACTTCAAATGCTACAGACTTTTTTTGTTTTTCATCGCCATGTAGAAACCATTTTCAGCATCCTCCAGGTTGTTCTTGCAATGATAGGGATGGGGTGATAGGGTTAGTGGTGCACCAATATTTTGCTGCAATGAGGCCTAAATCAGGAACTTAAAATAAGAGATACATGTATTGATTTAGCTACAACCAATGGGGAATGGCCTGGAGGCTTGGGGAAGGGACTGGATGCAAAATGAGCATAGAAAAAGAAATATATGGATAATGCATTCTCCTTGGTTTCCTCTTTGCTTGCAAAATCTGGCTCTGCTTCTAAAAGTGCATGTGCAAGAGACACATACAGAATGCACAATACAGTGGGTGTGCCTGGCCATGGTAGCTGGTACACATTGCACACTTGATAGCACAGCAAACTGTCATGTGTTATTGATCGGTTTTGATTATCACTTATTGCACATATAGTTGGAAGAAAGAGACTGACACAGGTATTTGGTATTAACAAAAGGGACAGCTTTATTTAACTTTTACTTCAACTTGAATGCAACTGTAACTTGGCAAGGGCCACAACATAAGCCAAGCAAAAGGATCCCCTGATCCCTTTCCTGGCCCTAACGGATTGAGCCCCTGAGCCCCTGAGGCCCATGCCAAGGAATGGTTCATGCTGAGCACGCCAGCCCCCCAATCAAGGAGGGGTCTGTCAGTTGGTGTTCCCCCTTTTCAACAAAAACCAAGCCAGATTCCTGCCAGCACCCTAGTTAACAACACCTACCCGAAGCCAATTACCCAACCACAATGACAATGTGAGGTAGGCAAAAACACCCCATTTTGGGGCCTTTCTGAAAAGAGGTGAAAAACTCCTATCTGGCCCCAAAATTGGCAACCAGTAAAGCCCACATTGGCATGGGAAGGTGGGGGGGCTGACTGCAAAAAGACTGTCCCGATAGGGGAGAGCACTGTGCTAATAAGCACCAAGCTCTGCCCCCAGTGCTTACCTGTATGGGCAGGAATCACCCTAAAACAGCCTCTCTCCTTCCATTCATGCAAAGGAGGCCCTCCATTTGAATGCAACCCTGGGGTTGCTGCATGGTAGGGCCATATTATCCCCAAGGAGCTAAACCTTGGTGGAGCACCTAAGGTATGCTTATCAACTGTCATGATAGCTTCGTACTGCTATATAAATGGACATAGAGTGAAGGCACATGATACAACTATGTTGAAGCTCAGGTGACTATGGGGTCTGGTTTGGTGGGAAAACATCCAAAACTGAATGGATACTATCCCTGCATTCCATTAAATGAAACAGCACATGAGCTTAATAAAATCAAGTTTTGAAGATGAACTGCAAGAACTGAGCTTGGACACACAAAACCACAAATTCCTATCCATTTTTACCAATCTTTTAGAAGGCTTTTAAATGAAATAATTTTGTAACTCTAAGAATATTTCCAGATACAATTGGCTGAATTAATCTCACTCAAACTGGTTAATCACCCACAGTTTAATTACTCAATGCTCTCTGATTATAGCCTATTTATTTTCAAGGCCCTAGCATTTCTTTTGTTTGTTTATGTACAGTTCTTTCAGCAAGCAAGAGCAAGAATCTGTAAACAGCATTTGCAAGAGTTAGAAATTATTTGAAATGATTTTCATGGCATGTTGGTAATTTCCAGGGATGTTGGGTTGATGTCTGGGTTGATGTACGTTCATATATATGTTATGATCCTAATGAAGATCTATATGTACATAGCCTGAAAAACATTGCATTCAATGTTTGTGTGCATGCACACTTCTTCAGATACCACTGGATTCAAACTTTGTTCATTCCTAGAACTGATATTTATGGAACATGAGCCATTATGTAAACTGCATAAAGTTACTCAAAGCTTATATGTGCAAATGACAGTGAGAACAGATCTGTGCAAGCCACTCTATTGGCAGATGGGTGCCAATGTTAACAGACTATTTTTGACAAAAAGGATGCCAAGAAATTGCCTTAGCACTTGAAAACACTGAACCCATTTTGATTTTCAACTTAAAAAGAAATCTTCCCAGAGCTCTCAAATACTTCATCTTTCTGCAGCTAAAACAGTGTGAGACCTACATGCTACAATAACTTCCTGCCAGCAAGAAATCTTTGAAAAAGTTTCATAGAAGTGCCGCCTGTCTATAATGCATATTAACATTCATGGGTATTATAGATGGTAATGTACTTCTGCCTTGCTGGAAAAATAAAACACATTCTCAGTGACCTTTTTTTTGTGGAAGGATAATAAGCATAGAGATAATGGAAATGCCAACTCATTGGCCAATGTGCCTTCATTTCATGGTATAACTGCTTAAAAGGCCATATCAGGGCAGTAATAAATGCATTCCTAATGCAAGGGGTGTTGAAAGAGCTTAAAGCAAGGGAATCCAGAGCACAGAGCCCCTGTCTGTTTGGGTTGGGGGGAAAGATCAAAGTAAATGCCTATTAAGTTTATAATGCATTCAATAAAAATGTATTTGTAGCATATGAAGAAGGCATTTGCTTCTCTATAGGAAGATAATGCAATGAATTTTAAAATGGCCTGTCAGAAGAAACCAAATGGATCAGTTTCTCTGGAAAATCCTAGCATATTGTCCACCACACAACATATTATCCCTCCCGGTGTCTCAGTTTATATCTACCAGCTACTGTAAACATTGCATTCATGTTTGATTATGGACAGAAATTGCATCACCTTCTAGTAGAATGTTGGTGGGTGGATTAATGTTCTATTAACAAATTTCCCCTGTGGTAATGATCTCATCAAATAAGAAGCTGCCTTCTAGCAGAACTGTGCTGCTCCAAAGGCATAATGTGCCAGATAATATATCAATGTGTTATGCAAGTTTTAGATGATTAGGTGGTAATTGCAGTCACTGAGCCTGATTCAGAAACAGAAGTTCACAAAAATTACGAAACCAATTTAGAATGTGTATCTTTCCCTTTATATGAGACTCTATGGACTGGGATCACATGTGATGGCTTCTCTCAGATAGGAACACATTTGCAGATGTGCATATTTAAAGGATCTTGGGACTGCAGTTGATCAGAAGGCAAACATGCACAAACAATGTGATGCAGTTACAAAAGAGGCTAACATGATTGTAATAAGCAGAGGATCCAAATCACAAGAAGTTGTTCCACTGCATTCTGCACTAGTCACATTTCATCCGGAGTACTGCATCTGGTTCTGGGCATAACACTTCAAGTAGGATGTGGAAAAACTGGGACAGATTCAGAGATGGGCTACAAAGATGGTCAAGGAGCTAAAAAACAAGGACAGGTTTAGTTAACCTGGTATTTTTAGTCTAGAGAAGACAAAACTAAGGCCTGATCTGAACAATATATTTACTTTGTGAGTTGATGTGTGTCATGAGTACTCATCCCATCAGCTGATCATTGCACATATTAATATGCACTGTGAGGTGTAAAGGATTATTTTAAAAATTCTGCATTTGGATGTGTTCTCCTCCACCACCGCCAAGCTCTAGAGATTTCATATCTCATGCAAATGTTCCCATTGAGATATGTTTTCCCATACTCCATTCTTCAGAGCTATGGAGCATTTCATAACCCATATAAAACTTGTACAGGAAGTTGTAGAAGTTAGTATTTTGAAGGAGAACCATAGACACAGACATCTAGTCTCTATTCTTTCTAGGGTTGCTGACACCAGCTTGGGAAATTCCTGGAGATTAAGTGGAAGCGTGTGAGGGAGTCCAGAGTCTAGAGGAGGGAGGACGTTCGGCAGGCATGTCATGCCACAGTCTACCTTCAAAAGCTGCTATTTTCTCTAGGGGAACTGATCTCTGTAGTTTGGAGATCAGTAGTAATTGCAGGAGAACTCCAGGACCCACCATGTGGTTGGTAACCTTAACTCGATCAGATGGTTTGGAATCAGATCTCAATGGCCAGCAGATACCATAGGCTTTGTTCCCTGCAAGCATAATGTTAATATTAAAAATGTCATGCATTAAAAAGATCACATCAAATTATCACAGCATTCTAAAGGTGCATTCCTGAAGTGGCAAGCTAACAACTCAAACACTGAATACATGTGAGTAGCCTTTATAAATGAATGTTCCCAGCCAGTCCTGTGCCTTTATTGGGTCCTGGCTTGTGGGAGGAAGACCACAACAGCCATAGCTTCCTGGCCCCACCCTGTCTCAGCTGTTAGAGCTGGTTGGCCAGCAGTGGTGCAGGGCTGACATATACTACCCCACAGCCTCAGTACTCTTAGCAGATTTCAACTGAAAATTTGGAGAACAGCAGTTTGTCAAGGGCAGTTAAATGATAGAACCAATTATGTCTGGGGCAGGTTCTCCTTTGTTGATGGTTTTCAAGCAGAGGCTGCACAGCCAACTGCCAGGAATACTGTACTTCTGTATTTCCTGCATTAAGCAGGTGGTTGGGCTACATGGTCCATAATTCCTCTCTCGGATCTGTCATTCCTAGGCTGAGTTCAGACTGGCAGTTTGCCCCGCTATAGCCACGTTTCAGCCACGTTTTACAAGCGGATTAAAGGGGGTGTTCACACAGGCACATCTGCCTGGCGTTCCCCACCCGTAGTCAACCCATGCTGTTCCGCTTCGCTCCCACATTTAAAGGATACCTGGTAAAAATGGTAGCAAATCCCTGAGAGCCCATTTACCTCCCTTCATTCCACTTCTGGGAAGTGTGAATGCCAACCTTTAAAAGCCGGAGGGCAACCTGTGTTGTGCATAAGGCAGCAGCGATATGATTGGCTGTGCTCCTCTCTACCGCCCAATGTGGTGCCGGTGCAACAGGATCCTCCTCAAATTGCCCTGATGCGCATGAGCACATATGCGTTCATGCACACATGCACATAAGCACACACAGCCAAATTACCTGGAAAAAGCTGTTTACAGCCGCGCCTCCAGGCCAGCAGTCTGAACGCTCCCGCGTGCCTCCTCCCGGTATGCTCCCCCATCAGTTGGTGCAGTGTGACTGGGAAAACCCAGAACATTTTGTTCCGGGGCTTTTTTGTCACGACTGGCTCCCACTTCAAACTGCCAGTCTGAACTCAGCCCTAGTAGCACTATGTACACAGTTCTTAGGGTAGTGAGGGAATTTGCTGCCCTCAAGATTGCTTATGCCCATGGTTTTCCCTTTTTGGATCTCTGCAATTTGAGCATCAAGGTTGTCTGAGTTCCTCTTTCCAGAATTTTTAGCTGAAAACTTCACATGAAGACTCCAGCACATTAAAGTTTTGTGAATGCAGTAGTGGATTGTCATAAAAACTTGATTTTAGGCTTTCGTGTTTGCATTATCCAATGCATGAGTCTACCCTGAATTGTATATTTAAGATTCTGGTTTTTACATTGTTTCCCTGGATGTACCATCATTACTGGCACTAAATATAGCAAGCGCATGTTTTCCAATGCAGTGAAACAGCAGATTTTAGCTGTTTATCAGGTCTGGAAAACAAAATCTGCATTCTAAAGGCTCAAGCATGACAGCTGCTGAGCTACAGGAACTCTTTGGATTTTCTCCTGACACCAAAGCTTTGTGTGTGATACCAGTACTGAGAAGCTTGCTTGCTTGCTTGCTTCGTATCTGTTACAACTTGCAATGACAGACAGCTGTTGGGGGTCTTTGCAAACCAAGAGAAGCAAACTCAAGCATCAAGGCTATATGTGCACAGCAGGGAATTCTGAAAGGAGACCCCGGAACAGCTGAAGTGAGGACAAGGGGTAGCTTAGAAGGAAAAATTCTGAAGAAAGCAGCAGTATTTACAACATAGCCAGGGCCAGATTTAGGGGCAGGCAACCTATGAAATTGGCTAGATCACCAACCTGGGGGTATCTGTCAGAGGCCACATTCCAACTGGAGGAAGACTGGAGGAAGACTACTGAAAGACTACTGAAAATGCTCCTTGCATTGGGCACTGTTTGATCCCTGACCCTCATTCTCTGCTGGATTGTGGGCCATCACATACAGCAATGCATTATGGAAATATGACACTCCTGCAAGGCCATTCAAAATGATTTCTACTGAGTTTTTTTGGTGTCATTGGAATGTACTTCCAGTTTTAGCATGGACCTCTAATCATACACATTCACCAAAATTTTCTGGTTGCTGCTCTTAGTTGTACTGAATTTTATGGCTGGTCTGATTTTAATGACAGGTTCCATTTGACTGCATGGCTTTTTTAAAGAAAACATTTCACTGAGTTCTACTGATTTTATTATTGATCATGTCCTGTATATTGTTATTTTTTGTAATTGTGGAAACTGCTTTGTGAACCATGTGGCTTAAGAGTGTGGGGTATAGCTTTTATTAAATAAATAACCAAACCATACTGTTTAAATCTTGCATTTCCTATACGGGTGCATGATACAGCAAATCCCAACTGGTGGAGGCTGTATCCCTCATAATATGTTAAATGACTTTCAGACTGCTACAAATTAGTATATATGGTCCAAATTCAAGGGAAGGAAAATAATCTCACCAAGTAAGTGCCACAATGGCAGTTTGTAAATAAGAGACAGCTGAATTGGTGTTCAAGGGAGAAAATTTGCTTATGGTTCTAGGAACCAATTATAACTCAGTGTTTTAAAAGCCAGTGGCTAGGACTACCTTCTGTAATCCCATTCTTGAAATATAATATTAGGCCTTAGTAGATACCACCAAGCTAAAGCTTCTAAAGGAGAGGCATCCCCACTGGAAATCAAGATGAGCATTTAGGCCTCTTCAGAATATTCAGGGTGTTCTGTTACTCTTGTATTGGCTTGATTCCAGTGGAAAATTTCCACAGATAGAAGATGGAGGACTTTAGTTGATTCCCCTTTCCTGCTACAGACCTCTTCCCTCATGGTGTTCTTGGGAGACAGTGAGGAAGTCATGTTCCATGGGTGAAAATCCCTTCTGTCTGCAGCAATTAGTAAGCCTGATCTATCTAAGCAGTTTTTATTATGTCCTTCCTCCAAGGAGTGCATTGTTCTTCTGTCCCCATTTTGTCCTAGCAGCAACCCTGTCAGGTAAGCTGAAAAGAGTGACTGGTCCAAGGTTACTTAGTGAATTTTATGGCAGGGTGGGGATTTGAACCTGCTTCTTCCCAGTCCTAGCCAATATTTTAACCACTACATCACACTGGAATTGTGTTCTTTATTACATAACAATATTGATCACAATTTTCAGTTTCACTGAATTGTATTGCTTCACCTTGTTTGTGTGTGTTTGGTCATTTTAGAAAAATCAAAAGAACAGACTTACAGTGACTGCAGTTTGCCAAATCCTGGAACCAGCACTGATTCACCCCTTAACCAAAAGTAATGAGCCATTATCAAGAAAGAAGCCAAAAGTCAGGGATTTCTAAAAGAGAAGATATATTGTGGTTTGGAGAAATACCAGTGGATCTTCTGCTCACAATGAAGGGTTTGCAGAAAAAATCTTGTCAGGATTTTGTCCTTTAGCTTTGAAAAGATTAAAGAGGCTTTTACTAGGATTCTTCAGTCTGAGATTTTTCTTCAGTAGGATGAGATTTTTGAGGTATTGCTTTGAGCTCCTGTCATGCTGGGTTTTTCTACCACCTGAGGGAGGAACTACGGTTTGGGAAAAGATTATACTAGAAGTGAACCTGCCTCAGCTGTGAACTGTGCACATTGAGAATGAAATTAAACCATGGTCAAAGAAGCGTTTCTACTTCTTGCTCTGTTCTGGCTGGCATATTTTACATTGAATATGGAGCAATAATTTATTGTACTCAGAAGGCCAGGAATAAAAACTGAGGTCTCTTTGGAACCACAATGCTGACTTGATTGAAATGATGTCTTCCTTCACCATCAAGTGTGTTTATATGTGAATGCTTTCTGAACAGTGCAGTGGAACCTCATGGTGCAGTAAAATCAGTCATTTCACAAGATGACTATCCATTCATATTCACAGGCAGGTTCAGTTCTTCCCATCAACCCCAGTGGAAGGGGAAAAGTAGAGGTCTTGAGTTGGTCAATGGAAAGGGGTGTGTGTGAAAGGAAAATGCAGAGGTGTCTGAAGACCAATGACTTCCATTCTTGCTAACCAAGGGGAATTTCATCGTGCCAAAGGAAAGAAAAATACAGCTTCAAAACAGCTCCACAAATCCTCTATCTTTTTCTTCTTCACAAATAAAATTTAAAACACAAAAAGGGTTTATTCAGTAGCAAGGATGGGTAGTTAAATTAGGGCCCAAATGCATAAACAATATGAAATATGAATTTAGAGCTGGAACAACAGAGGTTAGTCTTTCCAGTGGCCTGGCAGGCTCTCTGTGGTGGTGATGCTCCTTGTAGGGTTGTTGTTGCTGCTGCAGATCACTGGATGGTGTTGGTGCTGCTGCAGATCTGCTTCAAGCTGCTCCATTCTCTCCACAGGACATCCCATTATCTCAGATATCATTTTCCTCAGCCATCTCCTACAGCTCCTCCACAGAAACAGTCCCCCCAAACCCTTCCCTCACAAACTCCTCCAGGGACCAAATCCACAGTATTTGCTAAATACAGATGAAAACCCTTTCAAAAGAAATTGGCAGAGTAAATCTTTCCCACCTTCTCTAAATAGCTCACTTTTTTGTCCCAAAAGATCATCTCCAGACAAAATGTATCATAATATGGGTGGTTGAAGGAATGAGGGTGAGTATGATGAAAAATAGTCTGTCTCTCTCTCCTCTGCTGACATGTCAGTGAATCCAACCTTTTTTTGTGGCAGCCCAGATAAATCCATATAATAAGCAGCACATCCACACAGGAAGAGTTAGAGACAAACCTGCAGAGTAGTCTCTATACTGGTACCCTAACCAACAGGAACTTTTGGATTTACATATCTATGACTAACATTAGAAGTGTCTCAGTGCCAAATTTCTTGTCCTAGTGCCAACCAGATTGAAATAGTGTGCTGGCATTGTTTAAACAAGAGATTTGGATTAAAAAAAATTATTTTTTACCCAGAAGTTCCAAATGCTCCTCCCACTTTTTTACCCAAAGAGTATCAATAGGAAAGTCCTGCTTGTGGGGTGGAGCTTTTGATGATGGGCTACCATAATGGTATGAGAGAAAATCTGGTATTTCTAATCAGCCGCAGACTAAAATTGCAAAGTGAAGTCCCACTGGGAAAGGAAGTTCAGAAAGTTTCCATCTAATTAGACTTAATTGTGTCAGTTTGAGGTGGTTTACTAATTCAATATAAAATGTTGTAATGGAAGAAAGTATGTTAGAATCTCAAAGGGTTCAGATTTATGAGGGTCAGGCATAGCTTGAAAAACTTAGGAAGTTAACAGAAAAGTTCAGCAAAGATAGATTTTTATTTGCTATACACTCACCTAATCATATATGAAAAGAATAATATCTTTTAAAAGTGCAAGAGAAAGCTTTCCTTGTCTCCTAAGGAGGCATTTCTGAGACTCAGACTCTTCAGATGTTCTGAAAGAACTCAAATGTGAACTTGTGGATCTCCTGACAAAAATATGTAATCTTTCTTTAAAATCTGCCTCCATTCCTGAGGACTGGAAGGTAGCTAATGTCACTCCCATCTTTAAAAAGGGCTCCAGGGGAGATCCAGGAAATTACAGGCCAGTCAGTCTGACATCGATACCGGGTAAGTTGGTGGAAACTGTTATTAAGGAAAGAATTAGTAGGCACATTGATGAACAAAAACTATTGAGGCAGACTCAGCATGGGTTCTGTAAGGGAAGATCTTGTCTCACTAACCTGTTAGTGTTTTTTGAGGAGTGAACAAACATGTGGACAAGGGGGACCCAATAGATATTATTTACCTTGACTTCCGGAAAGCTTTTGATACAGTTCCTCATCAAAGGCTCCTAAGTAAGCTCAATAGTCATGGGATAAAAGGACAAGTCCTCTTGTGGATCAAAAACTGGCTTATAAATAGGAAACAGAGAGTGAGTATAAATGGGAAACTTTCTCAGTGGAGGGTGGTAAGCAGTGGGGTACCACAGGGATCAGTACTCGGTCCGATGCTTTTTAACTTGTTTATTAACGATTTGGAATTGGGAGTAAGCAGTGATGTGGCTAAATTTGCAGATGACACAAAGTTGTGCAGGGTGGTGAAAAACAGGGAGGATTGTGAGGCACTCCAAAGGGATCTGTTGAGGATGGGTGAGTGGGCGTCAACGTGGCAAATGGGGTTCAATGTGGCCAAGTGCAAAGTGATGCACATTGGAGCCAAAAATCCTAAATATAAATACACGTTGATGGGGTCTGATCTGGCAGAGACGGACCAAGAGAGAGATCTTGGAGTCGTAGTGGATAACTCGCTGAAAATGTCTACACAATGTGTAGCTGCAATAAAGAAGGCCAACGCTATGCTGGGGATTATTAGGAAGGGAATTGATAACAAATCAGCCAGTATCATCATGCCCCTGTATAAATCATTGGTGCGACCTCATTTGGAATACTGTGTACAGTTCTGGTCACCACATCTCAAAAAGGATATTATAGCATTGGAAAAAGTGCAGAGAAGGGCAACTAGAATGATAAAAGGGTTGGAACACCTTCTCTATGAAGAAAGGTTAAAATGCTTGGGGCTCTTTAGCTTGGAGAAACGACGGCTGAGAGGTGACATGATCGAGGTTTATAAGATTATGAATGGGATTGAGCAGGTTGAGAAAGAAGTACTTTTCTCCCTTTCTCACAATACAAGAACTCGTGGGCACTCTATGAAATTGCTGAGCAGTCGGGTTAGAACAGATAAAAGGAAATACTTCTTCACCCAAAGAGTGATTAACATATGGAATTCACTGCCACAGGAGGTCGTGGCAGCTGCAAGCATGGACAGTTTCAAGAGGAAATTAGATAAACATATGGAGCAGAAGTCCACCAGTGGCTATTAGCCACAGGGTATAGATGGGAACTCTCAGTCTGGGGCAGGTGATGCACTCTATTCTTGGTGCTGGAGGGGGCAGCAGTGGGAGGGCTTCTGGTGCCCTGGCCCCACTGCTGGACCTCCTGATGGCACCTGATATATTTTGGCCGCTGTGTGACAGAGTGTTGGACTAGATGGGCCATTGGCCTGATTCAACATTGGCTTCTCTTATGTTCTTATGTTCTTATGTACTTGTCTCCTAGAACTTCTATCATTTGAGAGTTTAGCTGTGGCTCTTGGTGTTGTTCATTGCCTCCTCTGATTACCCTTACTGTCTGCAGGTCACCTCTTGGAAAGTAAAGAAGAACCTATGTTTGCATGACGACTGGATGTCTTGGTAAAACTGTTACAATAAAGTACAGTGAAGGGGGGGAGGAGAAAACCTGCTCCCACAGTCTCCATGAATAGAGGGAAGGACAAAGAAGAAGGGTCAAAATGACCATTTGAGCAGGCCAATGAGTCACCTTCCATCCTCCTCTTCCTCCTCCTCCTTTCCAGCATCTCCTTTGCAGAATTGGTATTTGTATATGCCTATAAGATGCTCCTGATGTGGGTAGCCCAAGCTAACCCAATCTCATCAGTTCTTGGAAGCTAAGGAGGATTGGCCTTGGACAGTATTTGGGTGGGAGTCCACCAAGGAATACCAGGGTTGTGACATGGAGGCAGGCAATGGCAAACCACCTCTGAACATGTCTTGCCTTGAAAACCCTACCAGGAGTCACCATAACTCAAATGCACCACCAGCACTGTCAACCATTTCACAGTTGCCCCTTTCCCCCAAAAAATGAGAGAGGAAATGCAACCAGATTGCCAAATTTGGCTCTGCTTCTTGGCTTCTTGGTGCTTGGCTAGGGTTGCCAAGTCCTGTTTGGAAAATTCCTGGAAATTTTGGGATGGTGCCTGGAGAGGGTAGAATTTGGAGAGGGAAGGGACCTGAGCATGGATAAGATGCCATTTCCTCCAGGGGAACTGATCTCTCCTGTCTGGAGATCAATTGTAACTCCAGGAGAACTCCAGGCCCCACCTTGTAGTTGGTAACCCTATGCTTGACTCAGTTTGAGGCTGCACAGTTTCCCATTGCTGACCTGTAACAACCTCCCTTTCGTCCTAGTAAGGTTATTCCCTCAACTCCCTAACAGAATCCAGATTATAAACAAATCTATTTTCAATTTTAATGATCAATAAATATCTTAACCAAACTCTCTCTATTCCAACCACCCTTAATTGTGATCCATGTACATCAGAAGCCCAGCTGCCTATTTTGTTTTTACCTCCAACACACCAAAGAACCTTTGAGTAACTTCTGGTCCCTGGTGCCATACTGAATTTTGTTTCCCTTTTTGATCATTTTCTACACTTCCTTTCTTCCTCTATTTTCCAGCAATGCAGACAGCTGGTCAAGCCATGATGTTAACAGACTACCTGGTACTCTGACAAACAATTCAGAAACAATTTAATGACAAAACAGAAGTGCTTTTTGCTTTTGTGACAAATATGCTGTTTTGCAATCTGCCTTGCACAGAATTCTTTGTGGACACATTTGTGCTATTAACAAGAATGCACATTTCAGTTAACACTAAATTAAAACACATTTTAGAAAAATGTGGTGCAAACTTGGTCTCGGTGCTACCTGACACCTCTGGTTTTTCTGCTACAATGGACTAACATGGCTACCACTTTGGAATAGCTTTGGTCTATAAAGTATCCTTCTAGGAAAAAGGTATATAATTCTCTTATCTTCATGGGCAGTGGGCAAACTCCAGGAACTGGTGGATTCTTGGAAAACTTGTGCTGAAAGTCATGATTAGATCTCTTAAGTGTGTCCATTACCATCCACAGGTGTGTGTAATTGTGATTTAAATCTGGGCTATGATACAGTGGCAAAGAGAAAACATATTGTACCTCTGGTTTTTCTGTAGCAGACTTAATAGCAGCTTTTGAGGGGAGTCTTACTGACTTCAGTGGAATCAGAAGTGTATAACTGTGCTTAAGATTACACTGTAAGCTACATTTGTCAGCATTTGATTATCCATATTGAACAGGTCATGTGCAAAGACCCTGATTGTCTCTGTTCAGTTTGTGCACATTGAAACTAATGGAGCCAGTGTGATGTAATGGTTAGAGTGTCAGGCTAGAAGAAGGGAGATCAGGGTCCAAAACTTTGTTTTGACCTGAACCTCACAGGATGACCTTGGGTTGACTATTCTTTCTCAGCCAACCCTACCATAATGTGATTGTTATGAAGGCAGAACAGAGGATGAGAGAAGTAATGTACACTGCTCAGCATATCTCTGAAGACAGCGTGAGATGAGCATATAATAAACCAGTAATAGATTAATACCAACATATCTGTAGAAAAAAGCAAATGTGTCAAATAATGGCTCAAAATAATGTTTCGGCACTTCCCTGTTATTTAAGTCAACTGTATTTCAAACTAATCTGTATATTTATTTCAATACTAAATATGAGCAGTGGAAATGGCCAATACAACTAATGTACTGCACTTAAGCAATGGGTTTCTGTACATCTCTAAATATTTTAAAATTCCAGCTTTGGGAGGTTCAAAACATTTTAGCACTTTACACTGACAAATAGAAAAACTCTGTGAGAATGACCTAGCCAAGCTTATTAAAGTAGAAACAGTCCCTGGATGTAGTTCAAAAATTAATAACAGCTGCAAATGAAGGTGCCCTAGCTAGTTATGCTTTGGGGCACATTATCAGTGCTCCAGAATGACATGACTGCTAAGGCAAGGTGCACGTGTACATTTTTTTTAAATGAAGAGAAAGAAATAACAGTTTGTGATAATCATTTTAAAATGTGACTGTAAATACTGCTGCTTCAAAGCTTTCCTCAAGCCAATCAACCAAAACAACATTCTGGGCAGTCATGTCAAAAATGTTACCACTGTGATTATGGATACAGGGTGAAAAGAAAAGATAGCATATGATGCAATGTTACCTCATAATTTGTTTTGGACACAAAATATATGCCAAGGTAATGAACCCATCTTATTGCATCCCTTCACAGATGCTTCATTGCAAAGATGCATGAAATAGGTTTTAATAAGGCAGCCATTTCTCTATTGCTTACTTTCATATCTCCTCTCTATGGCTGAGTTCAGACTGGCAGTTTGGCCCAAGATAGGCACGTTTCAGAAACGTATCACAAACGGATTAAAGGGCCGGTTCACACAGGCACAGCTGCCAGGCGTTCCCCACCCATACTCAACCCGTCTTGTAACGCTTCCCTCCCGAGTTTCAAAAATACCAGGTGAAAGTGGTAGCAAACCCTGAAGAGCTTGTTCATCCCGCATTCATCCCGCTTCCCAGAAGTGTGAACATGAACAAGCTGATCCAGTAGGGATGCTCTTATGCACATGAGCACTTATGTACATGAGTGCACAAGCACATATCATCAGATTACATTACAAAAAGCTGCTTACAGCCACGCCTCTTGTTAGCCAAATTGCCTTGAACTGTTATTTAATATGGGGATTTATGACCTTACATCAGGCAATAGGCAATACAGGGCCAAGCATCTATGTATACAGGGGTTAGTTTCTTCCAGACACACCAAATAGACGCTGAGACTGACATCAGTATAAGGTGATTCTGTTTACTGAATATATTTCAAGCATACAACAACACAAGCACACACAATTGTACAGTATCTAGGAAATATGGATAGAAGAAAATAGCACATTCACATTAGCAGGGTGTTTTGTTGATTGGCAACACTTTACCTGTTCCGTAGTTAGATGGAGCAAACCTCAGGAAAAGAAGGAGGGCTGTGGAGTGCTAGGGGAGGATCATGTCCTGAGCAGGCAGGGGCACAAGGGGACTCTGGCTGCGCATCCATGAGTCCGAAGCTTAGGGTGGGGGGGGTCAGGTAAAAGAGCAAAAGTGCAGGTAAGCAAGAGAGAGCGAGCTGGTACTGAGCACTCTCTTTTATTAGGAGGTGGAGGGGCTTGGCCACCTCTCTTGGCCCACCTCCTGTTGTCTGTCCCCCAAAATATGCTGACTGGTGCTGGGGTTGAAGGTCTGGGGAGTGGGCAATGTTAGATCTAATAGCAAACTAGGTTGGACAATAGCACCTAATGGGATTATGATCTCTGCTGGTCACAGTCATTGTTCTCTCGTTGTCTTCTGACTGCAATTTCGACTTAGTGATGTATTAGGTTGGGAGATAACAGGTTGCCTATGTGTGGGGAAGGAGACTCTGTATGGAGTTTGAATCCCCTGTCTTCTGGCCGGGCATGGCCACTGCCTGACTTCTTTATGCTATACATGGCTAGGGAGCTGGTCCATCTTGTTACAGGAAAGTGGAAATGGTGACATGCAGGAATCATACACACTCTTTCACAGGAAGGCTTTTCTTCTTCTGGATGTGTGTGCTCTAACTGGCATCTTTTGGAGTCACCTTGCAGTTCAGGCCCTGTTGCACATAGCTAGCAAAGTCCAGGTTTTCATAACTTATGCGTTCACAAGAGCACACTAGGTGCCTAGTAGGGCAACACTCTGCCGGGATGGGCCAACAGTGCAAATGCTCCCTTGCACCTCCTCCCTGGTATGTTCCCACATCAGTCAGTGCAGTGTGACCAGGAAAACCCAGAACAGATCTTTTTGCCATGACTCCCTCGCACTTCAAACTGCCTGTCTGACCTCAGCCTATGAACCTCAAATGTGCAGAGCTAGAGCAGGAGACAGATTCTGTTACCCACAACAATCAGCAGAATATGGAAACTGAAAATGGCATTAGGGCAATTCTTTGTAAATGCTAAAAGCATTGATTTCAGGAACAAGAGGTAGTAAATGGAGGTTTACCAGGGGCAAAGCTATGTAATAGAGTACTGAGGAGAAAATTGATACTGCCTGAGGCCTCATAAAGGTAAAGGTTTCCCTTGTTCAAAAGCTAGTTGAATCCGACTCTAGGTGGCAGTGCTCAACTCTGTTTCTAAGCCAAAGAGCCAGTGCTGCCCGAAGACATTTTTGTGGTCATGCTGTTACCTTCCCACCGAAGCAGTACCTATTTATCAAGAAAGCTTTTTTTTTTTTTTTTTGCTTTCGAACTGCTAGGTTGGCAGGAGCTGGGGTCACAGACAGGAGCTCAGTCCATCACACAGCACTAGGGTCTCGAACTGCTGAACTACAGACCTTCTGGTCTGGAGCTCAGCATCTTAACCTCTGAGCCACTCCAGCCTCATAAGGCATGACAAAAGATTTGGGGTTCTTGGCACTCAACCTGAGTCTGCTATGTTCTGTGTCTGCAAAGCATCTGTTGCAGTCTTTGATGTATTTTGCAAGGCAGTATGACAAAGCACAGATCCTTTGTCCAGTACAGATCCTCGTACAAAGAAGCGGAGAAATAGTTTAGAATATTATGTTGGCCACTTATGTTAAAGGAGAATGACTTCAAACTTTACAGAAGCAGAAAAAGCTGGGATGATCTTGTGAGCACCTATCTTACACAATATGTCCTATAATGGCAAAACAATAAAAAGTTTTAAAGACACATTGTGGAATAAAATTATTTATTGTTGTTTCCAGTACATTTTTATCCTACCCTTTCTCCAAGGAGTTCAAGATGCCCTACATGATTCTCTCCCCTTCTCCATTTTACCTTTAAAGCAACTCTGTGAAATAGGTTAGGTTGAGAGAAAGAGAATGACTGGCACAAGTCACTCAGCAATTTTTGTGGAAGGGTGGGGATTTGAACCAGGGTCACTCAGATCCTAGTTCAACACTACACCAAGCAGCCAGATCCATTTGTGAGCCAGATCCACTTTTTTCAGACTATGGCAATATTCAGGGGACTGGATCCTAGTCACCTTTTCCACTGATATCAAAGCACTTCTGCTTGGAAAAGGGGATGACAGTTTGCCCTGATTTTCCCCTTTCACTGCAGCCCCCATGATAGGGACACAGTTTGGGGGCCATAGATGACTATGGGGAAAGAAAGTTCCATGAGGCTTTTGGCTGAGGACAGTGACTGGCTCTATCATTCCTGGCACCCCCTCCTTTATTCCATCTTTCTTCAGCCTCCTCCCTACCTTGCCTACGAGGTAGCAACACAGTCCGGAACCAATGCTCCCTCTACGTTGTGGAGTCTTGTGAGCAAAAATTCTATTTTGTGAGCTACTGGCATTAAAGTTGTGAGTGAGTGATTTGGCTACTGCATAAATTAGTTTGCTCTGGAGCCATCCTTCCTGAGCTAAGACAAAAATGTATGAGCTGGAGGCTAAAAACTGTGAGCTAGCTCACACTAACTCAGCTAAGAGGGAACACTGTCTGGAATTGGCTTAAAATTTGATCTATGGATGCTACCTGGGACCTGGTTTGTTTTTAAGATTGTACTGAATGGCTTATTATTGTAATTATTTTTATATTGTATTTTATTTACTGCTGTACATTGCCCAGAGCCCTATGAACTCAGGGATTGGGTAATTCATAAATTTAATTTATAAATAAATGAATAAATGTATACAGTTCTGCACACAAAGTTAAAAACAAAAAAAACACAGAAGGTCCAGTATACCAAGAGAACATGGAAGTGTGTTGCATTATATTGTAGGGAACAAATGAATATGGGACCAAATTGTCCAACAAAAAATGAAAACAAACAGTGCACATAAATGAGTAAGGAGAGACAATCACATTCTGTAATGAAGTAAAAACTGACAAATATAGTATAGTGAAGTAAAACCCTCACAATTCTGTTATTATTATTGTCCAGAGAAAGCTGTGTTTGTGTATGAAAGATATTTTATGATTTTCTCTCAGTTATAGATCAGGGGTATCAGGGAGACATGCTTGAAAGAGAGTATTGAAAAGTCAGACATGGTCAGAGGGAGGACAGTGGTTGTTTCTGTCTTCTTGAGCACCATTAGAGACAAGATTTATTTATTTCAAACATTTATTAGCCAGCTTTCAACCTTGTGGAACTCAAGGTGGCTTACAAACAACAGATATAAAAATCTCAATTAGGACTGCCAATAAATAAAAAGTACGGTTCTAAATATATTCAAGCATCTCCTGAAGATTCAAGGGGGGGCAGGCACACCTCCCTGGGGAGGTTGTTCCATAAGTGTGGGGCTGCCACCAAAAAGGCCCTTGTTTGTGTGCCCATCAAACAAGTTTCTTTGTTTGGTGGGATGGTCAAGATGGCTTTCTCCTGTGATCTTAATTCCAAGGTAGGAATAGGGTTGCCATCCCCCCAGTGGTGGTGGGTGTTTCCCCACTTTTTGGGGCCCCAATCCACTGTTGCTCAGCTGGCTGGTGGGGGGAGCCCTGCCCCTGAGCAGCCCCTTCTATGCCTGGAACGATGATGTCACCCGGAGGTGACATCATCACACAGGGCACATTGTGTGTGTGTGGAGGAATGCTCTATCATTTGTGTGGGGGGGATCTCTATGGTAACCGTAGAGTTTTTTTCTCAAATGCTAGCATGTCCCTTTGCAATGTGCCCTGGGCAATGACATCATCTTTGGGTGGTGTCATCATGACATGCATGCTTTGTGCATGCTCTGAAGCCTCCAGGAAGAAGAAAGGAGCTCCCCCGCTGGAACAAAATAAGGACCTGGCAACTCAGGTAGGAATGTATGGGAGAAGATGGCTCCAAGAGATGCTTGAAATAAATTTGCTTTTCACTATGTTTGCCTCATGGGTAAATTTGGTCAGTTTGAACAGCATCGTCAGTTTGAACAGCATCACCATATTTGGGATGGGGGGAAATTACCCATCATACTGGGTACCAGTGAATCATTTAAACTTTCCCTGTAATGTATAACTTAATTTTTGTTGGGTACTGTCAGAGGGCTGAAGCTCTGTGTTATCGTTTACACTATGTTCATTGTTCATTGTTTACTATCTTGTCCCTTGCTTTTGTGCCTGCGTAGAAATGCCAGCTGCAACATGGGAGAATACTCTCCTGCCGCCTCGTCTTATCATGGTGGCCTTGAAGAATAGGCTTCGGAGCGTTCCTCAGTCTGGGGAATTTTCCAATCCTACGTGACTAGGTGGGGGGATAGTACTCCCGAGCATTAAGTAATCCTCCTGCCGGGAGTTTTCCCGCGAACACACTAAAAGTTCATTTGTTAGTTTTGGCTTTGCATCATGCTATATCAATGTCTAACTGGCCCCATGCAGCCATGCTCCATGAGTCCCATGGAGAAAGAGGAGTTGCGGAAGTTCATCGACAAGAACCTTGCACACGGTTTCATCCGGCCTGCCTCCTCCCTGTTCGCAGCCCCCGTATTGTTCTGTAAAAAGAAGGATGGGGGACTTTGACTTTGCACCGACTACCGGGGGCTGAATGCAGTGTCGGCAACTAATGCATACCCAATGCCCCTAATCAAAGACCTCCTTGCGGAGGTGGCACAGGGCAAAATCTTTTCAAAGCTAGATCTGATGGATGCTTATTTCTGGATGCGCATCAGGCAGGGAGATGAATTTAAAACTGCCTTCAATACTCCCTTGGGACAGTTTGAATACTGAGTGATGCCATTTGGGCTCCAGGGGGCTCCGGGAGTATTCATGAACTTGATCAATGAGGTCTTACACCCCTACCTGTTCAAGGGCGTGGTTGTTTACTTGGATGATATCTTACTGTACTCCCCTGATTTGGAGTCTCATGTCCAGTTGGTGAGACAGGTGCTCACAAAACTCTTGGAGCACAAACTGTTCATCAAGCTTTCTAAATGTGAGTTCCATCAGACACGCATTGACTTTCTGGGATAGCGTATATCCCCGAAGGGTCTGGAGATGGATCCCAAAAAAGTCCAAGATGTGTTAGATTGAGAACCCCCAAGAACCAGGAAACGGCTCCAGAGTTTTATCAGGTTTGCGAACTTCTACCGCCAATTTCTGCCCCACTTCGCCCAAGTGAGCCTGCCGCTCACGGACCTCCTAAAGACAAAAGGGAAAGGGGCAGGGGCCATCCAACCTGGGGCAAAACTGGACTGGACCCCTAAATGTCAAGAGGCATTTGACCAGTTAAAATGTTTATTCACCACCAAACCTGTTCTGGCACACCCCAATGAAACAAAAAAAATTGTGGTGCAGGTCGACGCCTCTGACACTGCCATGGGGGGGGCAATCTTGCAAGAGGGTCCTGATGGGCAGCTACATCACCTGGCCTATGTTTCACGTAAATGTAATGATACTGAGAGGTTCTGGCCCGTGTGGGACAAGGAAGCAGCCTCTATCCGGTTAGCCCTGGCTACTTGGCGGCATTGGCTAGAAGGGGCCCGAGTCCCATTCGAAGTCTGGATGGACCATAAGAATCTCAAGGTTTTGCATAAACCATGGAACCTTAATGCCAAGCAATTCCGTTGGGCTGAATTTTTCTCGAAGTTCCAATTCACCCTTCACCACTTTCCAGGGCGGTCCAACCCCCTGGCCGATGCTCTCTCACACCTGCCCCAGCATGACAGCAAATGGGTGGAGTTCCGAGAATCCTTCTTCACTCCCTCCCAGTTAAGCTGGGCAGTGGTTACTCAAAAGCAAAGCCAAGTAGACCTATCTCCTCCACGCCAAGGGGCCCCATGGGAAGAGTGCTTTGCAGGAGGGCGGGTGATGGCATGGTGAGACACATGTGCTTGAGCGTGGTGGCAATCTTTCAATCTTTAAAGGGGTCCTTTGATCATCAAAAGGACCCCCTGCTGTCCCAGGAAGGGGCGGGCAGCTGCAAGGGGCTTGATCCGAAACCCTATGTAAGTTGCAACTCACGGGATGGACTGGATCACCCCTGACATGGGATCGAAGTCCAGGCTTAGTTTGTCTGAGCAAAGCCAATGCTCCTGCACTGGAAGGGGGGGGGAAGAAAAACCTTGCCAACAGAGCACTTCTGTGAGTATCTGTGGAACAAACTATGTGGGTGAAAAGGGCGATTTAACATAATTAACATGGCTTGTAAGTGAAAAAGAGCTTGGCGAGGCTGGAGCAGAAAGGGCGAGAGTGAAAGTAAATACCATCTGAAAGCAATGGAGCGGTGGAGGCTGAGAGTGAAGTGATTTAGCCGTAGAATCACTTAAGCTGACTCTTAATAGCCCGGGAAGGGAACTTGGGCTTCTTTTTAAGTGGGTTTTAAAACCCGAAGTGCTGGACGAGGACCCAATAAGCAACGTGGGCAATGAGAGCTTGAGGGGAACCGTCCAGGGAGAGAGCTTTTTGGTGAAAATAAAGAGTTCTGAGAAGAAGACGGCTGGTGGGAGACCCCTTTGCAGCACGCTCAAATTTTCACCCTAATAGGGGTAGCGTAGAAAAATCGGAAAAACAGAGAAGAGGAGGCCCGCTTCATCGCATGCTAATTTTTAACCCTTGAGGGCCACGGTGGAAGAGTAAGAGAGCAAGGGAAGAAAGAGTGTTTACTGCGTTCTCAATTTTTGCTGCAATTGCTAACAGCTACTGAGGTTGGAGCGATGGGTAGACGATGTTTAAGTAAAAGTGTCAAAGTCTGGTTGGTGAAGGAATTTTAATTGACAGTAAGGTGTTTGATTACTGACTGACAGTGTGTTGGTTTGCCATTTCTCTTGGTTTCTGGATCAGTGGTGGGCCATAGAGGGAGAATAAAGGAGGGGGAAGGCAGGTAAGACAGCTAGTCTGGGAGAATTGCCAACAGAGGGATTGTTTTGGTAAATATTCGGGGAAGATAGTGGAAACAACTTCTGGGGATTTTGCCAACGAAAAAGATAATCTAAACATTGTTCCCTGTTTATAAGTCGCTGAAACTCTTTGAGATAGAAGGTCTGGGAAGGGGGCCAAGAGGCCTGGGCTGTTCCCAAACATTGGATAAGAACAAATAATAAATTTTGAATATCCTCTGTGCACGTTAAGATTGTGATTTGGAAGTTGTGTTTAAATAGTCAAATATGTCTAGCGCAGGAGGAAAAAACAATCACTGGTCTCGTCAGGGGTTCCCAGCTCCGCAACAGGGAACTTGGGGGGCTCAGGCCAGAAAGAACCCCAAAAAGAAATGCAAGCTTTAGTGCAAGCCACCATCTTAACCACAATTAACGATGTTATAGAACCGATTAAAGCCAGCAAGGAAGAAATTTGAAACTCTGTTCCACAAGCAATAGTTCCTGTCAATCAAGCCATCCAGGAAGTAAGAGATATGATCCCCCAGGTGGCTGTTCCGATACAGAATGCTATGAAAGACATCACTGAACAGTTTACCAAGGGCTTACAGTTGCTGCAAAAGCAAATAGCTGACAACACCACCAAAATTGTGATGCTAAGCAATACAGTAGAGGAAGTGGAGACGAAGACGAGACAGGTGGAAAGGAAGGTCCAAGAAAATTAAGAGAAACAGTCGCTATTGGAGCAAGATGTGATGAGATTGCAGGTGGAGAGAGTGGCGTTTGTTTTGAGGTTTCAAAATATCCTGGAGGAAAAGGAGGAAGATTTGAACTTGAAGATGGCGGAACTCCTGGCAAATCATTTACAGCTTGAGGATACAAGTGAAGTGGCAAAAGAGATAGATGTGGCTTTTAGAATGAATTCGGCCTATGCAAGAAGATTCAAGGTACCCAGGGAGGTCCAGGTGCGGTTCTACAAGCGGGCGGTAAGGGACAAGATATTGAGAGAAGTAAACGCTGTACCGCTGAAGATGGGACAAGAAGAAATTAAGGTGTTGAAAGAGATATCCTGAAGAGTGAGGGAGAAAAGAAGGGTGTATTCAGAGCTAACAGCACTATTGAGAGCCAATAATATCACCTACAGGTGGATTTTGCCAGAAGGCGGTCTTCTTTAGTTTTGAAAGAAAGAGATTCAGAATCACTTCAGTTTTTAAGGCTAAAGACTTCCTAGAGACCTATGGTGTAGAGATGTCGGATGACCAAGAAGAAAGAGAGGAGAGAGAAGAGGGAGAGGTGGAAAGGGAACTGGAACTTCAAACTCAAGGAGCAACAGCGTCAGCCCCCTCTGCTAGACCCCAAAGACCAAGAAGATTCAGATTGAGATCTCCAATTGTTACAAGACAAAAAATGAAAGGTGAAAAGGAACACAGACAGACACAGAACTTAGATGGATAAGAAGAAGCTGAAATTAATTTCGGTTAATGTAAACGGCTTAAACGGACCCCAGAAAAGAAGAAGAATATTTCATCAATTGAAGAAACACAAGGCGGACATAACCTGTATACAAGAAACCCACATTAGGAAGAATGACGAAAAATATTTGGACTATAAAGGATTAGGCAAGGTATTTGTGGCAACGAATAAAGAAATGTGGAGTGGCCACCTATATTAAGGAGTACTTGCAACCGGAACTTATACTTGCCTCAGAGGATGGGAGATTATTGATGGTGGCAATCCAGAGACAAAACAAAAGGGTTTTAATTGTGAATATTTATGCCCCAAACCAAAATCAGGAAAAGTTTTATGGAAAGCTTTTAACTTTGATAGCCAAACAGCACGAGATCTGCCTGATAGGTGACTTTAATGCGGTCTTTGACAATAAATTGGATCGGAAGGTGAACACTCAGAAGAAGAAGGCAAAAGGTAATGAATTTACCAACTCACTTCTACAGATCATAGAGGAATGGCGATTAGTGGATGTTTGGAGAATAAGAAACTTCAAAAAGCAACAATATACATTTTATTCGGCGAGACATGATTCCTGGTCTAGATTGGACATGTGTTGGATGTCATCCTCAATGGCAAGGGAATTACAGGAGGCAGAAATTGAGGCAGGTACATTTGCTGACCATAATCCGATAACCGTCGAACTACAGGGAATAAACTAAAAGGGCAGATGGACATTGACTCCTTTTTTACTGAAGGACAGTAAGGTGGTAAGAAGTCTGCAAACAGAGTTTACATTCTTTTTTAAGGAAAATATTACCCCAGGCATTCGGAGACGAACGGTATGGGATGTGTTTAAGGCCTTTGCTAGGGGGCTTCTAATGAAAGAGACGGCAAAGAAAAACAGGAAAAGAAATGAGGAATATTTCAATTTGAAGAAAGAAATACTGGAACAAGAGAAGCAAGAAATGGAGATGGGAGGAGACCGCGATAGGAGAGCTAAAATTAAGCTTCTCACGCACAGGATGAATTGCTTATTGACAGCAGAGTTAGCAAAGAAAGTGAGTTATGCTAAACAAAATTATTTTGAGAATGCCAGTAAACCAACTAGATGGCTAGCCTATCAAATAAGAAAGCAGTCTGAAAGGACATTGATAAAGTCACTGAGAGATAAAATTGTGGTGGAACAAAATGGAATTCAAGATTTGAAGAGGATTGTGGAAGACTTTTATAAAGAATTATATAAAAGCAGGAATATAACCAGGGAAAAAATATCCCAGTATTTGCAAGAGTGCACATTGCAAAAGTTCTCGGAGGGAGACCAGAAGATTTTAAATCAACCAATTACCATGATGGAGATGGTGGAGGCGCTTAAAAGACAGAATAAAGGTAATGCACCAGGGACGGATGGTCTACCGGTGGAGTTCTACATAATCTTTGAAAACATTGCTTCCCCAGTTGCATGAAGTCTACAAGAAAATTTGGGAAGGAGAGGAAGTGCTGGATACGTGGAGGGAAGCCCTGATTTCGCTGATACATAAGCAAGATACAGAAGGGAACGATGTTAAGAATTATAGACCGATCTCCTTGTTAAATGTGGATTATAAGATATTCGCCTCTATCATGGCAGATAGATTGAAGCGTATTTTGGCAAAAATAATTCATAAAGACCAGTCTGGATTTCTGCTGAAAAGACAGATAAAACACAATGTAAGGCGATTATTAAATGTGCTGGAATATTACGAAGCTCACCCAGAAAAAGAAATGGCGGTGATTTTTGTCGATGCAGAGAAGGCCTTTGATAATTTGGACTAGACGTTTATAATAGAGACACTTAAGAAGGTTAGAGCGGGAGAGCGATTCATACAAATGATCCAAGCAATTTATTCAAAGCAAAGAGCAGCAGTTATGGTAAATGGGGAACGAACTGAACAATTTCAGATACAGAAGGGCACAAGGCAGGGTTGTCCCCTTTCACTGTTGTTATACATACTTGCTTTGGAAGTGGTAACAGAGGAGATAAGACAGAATCCAGAAGTGAAGGGCCTGAAAGTGCATGGAGAACAATATAAACTACTGGCTTATGCGGATGATCTTGCACTTATATTGGAGGAACCCAGATCTTCAATTGCGGAGCTGAATAAGCTTTTGAAAGATTATGGGCAAGTGGCAGGACTGAAGATTAATTTGACTAAAACAAAAGTTTTAACTAAAAATATGACATCGGAACAAAGAGAGTACCTGCAAGAAGAATCGGGATATAAACTCTGCATGAAGGTAAAATATTTAGGAATTCAATTGAAGAATAGGTGTAGTTCGCTACAAGAAGACAATTATAGATAATTGTTAAGAGCAACGAAGCAAGATTTGGAAAAATGGAAGAATTTAAAGCTGTCATTAATTGGAAGAATTGCTCTGATAAAGATGAATATTTTACCAAGATGGATCTTCTTGTTTCAAACGATTCCAGTGCTGAAAAATCTGGCAATCCTGAAGGAGTTGGAGCAAATCACTTCTAAGTTTGTGGGGCAGGGGAAGAGAGCAAGAATCAGGCTTAAAGTATTACAAGATTCAAAAGAAAGAGGAGGATTTGCCCTATCCAATTGGACATTGTATTATAGAGCTGGAGCTTTGGCTTGGCTTAAGGAATGGGTGATGTTGGAAGATAGAAGACTCTTAAAACTCGAAGGACATGACCTTTTGGAAGGTTGGCATGCCTTTCTGTGGGATGAGAAAGTGGCAGCACGTAAATATTTCAGACAGCATTGGATATGTGACGCACTTGCTAGAGTATGGGAGACCATCTGAAGGAGGTGGTTTACCAAAACTTCGAGGCTGGTTGCCCCAGTAGAAGCAGTGACTTTACCTAGGTTGTATTGTGAAGACCCCCCCCAAAGATATCTGGACATTATAAATGTGAAGGGGGAGTTGGAACTGGATGAGGATATTAGTTGGTGGCATAGAGTTCAGATCCAATCAAGATATAAAAAAGACAAAAAAATAGGCTTTGAGAAGACATTAACAGACATGGAGAAAATACTATATGAACCGAAAGAGAAGTTTATTAAAAAAATGTATGCATTGCTGCTGGCTGATTATATGGTAGATGAAATGGTGAAAAATAACATGATTCAATGGGCAGCAAATTTTGGTTATAATATTGAGTTGGGGGGACTTCCAGTGGCGCGAAATAACATGGTCGCCTAATCCCTTTGCTCCGACTTACCCTCCCATTCTAATACTGACTACAGCGATCAAAATCACAAACCAACCTTCAAACTTATGGAGAAAGAAGACAAAACAAACGAGCTACAAAATAAGTATAAATTCAAGAAGATACAAGTGACGCTCACCTCCAAATCATCGAAAACGAAACCGGGGCTTCAGCTTGCTCTTTCAACTAAAATGGCGTCCGGAGCGGTGGAAAACGCCACAGCGTTAAACCCAATCACGGCTACTGATCTGTCAATGGCACTGAACACCTTTGAGTCCTCAATACTAGACAAAATATCAACACTGTTCAAACCAATATACGACCAGATGGAGACAATACAAAAATCAATCACTGAAACCAGAACCATAGCAGACAGAGCAATGAACACCAGCCTCTCCAATAAACAGGAGATACTTCAACTCCAACAAATGGACAATGTCCTGGCAGAAAAAGTTTTAAGATCTGAATTAACAATGAGTCAGAACAACCTGAAGATTAGAGGATGGCCAGAAAAATTGGAAAAGAATGGTAACTTAAATGCTTTGATCTCTGAATGGCTTACGAAAGAAGTGCCTCCCGAGGGAGACTTGTCCTACATCATCACAAAAGCTTTTTGTGCAGGCCCCCTGAGCATACTCAAAACCAGAGTATCTCGTGATATTATTGTCACATTTATGGATCTCAGATATAGAAAAGCAATTCTAACTGCCTCCAGACAAAGAAGATACCTTAACTTCAAAGGACACAAGATCGAAATTTTTCCAGATCTCCCAAAGGAAGCGCTGTCAAAACGGAGAGAACTTAAACCGGTCACTTCTGCTAATATGACACTACACATTACTTGGATCCCATAGTTTATTTTTAAAAATATGTCTCATTTATGAGCCTTGATTGTTGTTTTCATCTGTTCTGTTTGTTGCAATTTTAAATATAATATTTAGATGTAATTCTACTCTGCTGTATGAACTCTTCATACCCCATCAATCTGTTATTTCCCGCCTCTTTGCCGACGGGGCGCCGAACAAGATTTTACACTCATAATTTAAAAGGAAATAACATTGCATCTGCATTTATTGATGTTTAGTTTAAATTGTTGTATACGGGGCTATTCTAAATCTATTAAATTAATGCACTAAATTTAGTTGGTAAGAACTGTCATGATATTAGTAAAACTTTTCCCGCCATTTTGAGAACGAAGCGGGAAATATTACTTCAATCTTAGTGCTCGCGTTCAATTTGCATATTAGCTATATTCAATGTTCTCAGGCTTTTTTCTATTATACACGTTGTCGATTTAAGAAGTGGTAGCTTTTTATATATTGGTATATCGGGGGGAGGTCGCTCAGGGGGTTTTCTTTTGGTCCTTTCTTTATCTAAATACTCTCACCTTACGGTGCTGGGGAAAGGAGATCCAGTACCTTGTTTTTTGCAGGAGCTCAGAGAGTCTTTACTAGTTTAATAAATAAATACTAAGATCGCCTACTCAACATATATCATAATTAATTTATAAATCACATTTACTTAATCTCGTGATTGTTCCTTGCATTAATTGAAAATTTGATTTGGGGGGGGTTGTTTGGTTTTGTTTTTCTTTCTTCTTTTTAATATATAATAAAATAAAATAAAAAATACAAATCACACTCCTAAAATACACAAAAAATGAACATTAATATTATGTTTTTATTTCTTTATACAATTGAATTGATAAGAGTAACAGTGTTATTACAGAATTAATTTTATTCTAAATTAATTGGGTACACAAGAAATCTGAACTTTAATCATTACTGTTAACTATAAGAGTTTACAAGGGCTTTTTTCTTTTTATACAACAGAGGGTACCTACTGCCCCAAACAATTCACCACCCAAATTATCGTAATTGATTAATTAGCTAATTCTATAGGGCCTTACTGTTTATGTTTAAGATACAACTATTGGTTGTGGAGTAATTTCCATTTTAGAAACTCTCATTCATCTTGGGCTCTGACTTCTTAAGAAGCATATATCATGGTTTACCTCCTAATTTTTGCTTTTCATTCTCTCATTCTTACGGAATAAAGGTACAGGGAAAAGACAACATGCAGTCAACGATCAAGATCTATCCGTACAACGTGCGGGGATTGAATAACATCATCAAGCGTAAGAGAATTCAGAGTCAAATTGTAAAATTAAATCCGGACATTGTTTTTCTCCAGGAGACTCACATTAAGGATGATGTAGCACCTCTGTTCAAAACTAAAAAATTCTCACAGCAGTTCTTAGCTAAAGGCACATCCAAATCCAGGGGCACAGCCATTTTACTCTCAAAAGATTTAAATTTCACACATCAGGCAACACTAGCTGATCCCCAAGGGAGATTCATCTTTGTGAAGGGAACCCTAAACAATGTGCAGGTAACTCTTGCATCTCTATATGCGCCCAAATTAG
Organism: Gekko gecko; assembly: GCA_029375565.1. Taxonomy (NCBI): domain Eukaryota; kingdom Metazoa; phylum Chordata; class Lepidosauria; order Squamata; family Gekkonidae; genus Gekko; species Gekko gecko. Next base: position 128,037,285 of record JAPDNY010000005.1, read on the forward strand.
AGCAAATTCCTTTTCTAGAACAAACTTTAGGAAAACTAGATAACTTTCACATGGGTGAAATCATTGTAGAGGGAGATCTCAACATCATTATGGGTCACTCTAAAGACAGGTTGGCCTTTCATCCCGGCCACACCAAATCAAAACAAATACTAACCAAACTTAGTGAAACTTTGGCCTCCTTTCACCTAACAGACATATGCATCCAACTGAACGAGATTACACATTTTACTCAACACGACATTGTTCTTATACACGCATAGATTATATTTTAGTGTTGCCTTCTTTGATCAATCTGGCCCAAAGTACTCTAATAGGACCACAACTGTGGTCAGACCACTGTTTGGTGAATTGTAATCTAGCCTTAAACTGTGACAAACAACAGACTCCATCATGGACTTTAAACAGCTCTTTATTGTTGAATGACCAGGTGGTGTCCAAAATTGAAGAAAACATAAATAATTTCTTTCAAGACAATCCAGTTAGCTCGGTGTCACCAGGATTATTATGGGATGCTCTGAAACCAGTGGTAAGGGGGCAATTGATTTCCACGGCCTCCTACATTAAAAAACAGAAACAAAAATTAAGATTAGATCTTCAAAAGACAATAGCTGCTCTGGAACACCAACATAAACAGACAGGCAGTTCAAAAATCTACAAGAAACTATTGGCAGAACACAAAAAATTAGAAATCTTAGAGATGACACAAATTCAAAAAAACTTCTTATATTCAAAACAAAGGGGCTGGGCCTTTACCCCCAAATCATTAAAGTTCCTATCTAGAAGAGTGAAGCAACAGCAGCAATCCAGACTGATATCGGCATTGAAAGATACCCGGGGAGAATCCCATTATGACACAGATACCATATCTAAACTCTTTTTAAATTTCTACAAAAAACTTTATAGCTCAACAAATGTCGCTCATTCAGATTTAGAACATTTTTTTACATCACATCCAGTGGTGAAATCTCTTTCAGAGGAACATAAAAATCTAATGGATGCACCAATCACGCCTCAGGAGGTCACAACTGCGATCAAACGACTAAAATTATCCAAAGCTCCAGGCCCAGATGGATTCACGTCTGAATTTTATAAACAATTTGTAACTCTTTTGGCTCAACCACTATCTGAGGCATGCAACCACATTCTCGATACGGGATGTCTCCCACCATCCTGGAATAGTGCGACAATTATAGTTATCCCCAAACAGGGCAAAGATCCATCCTCACCAGCATCTTATCGACCCATATCTTTACTCAATACTGACTTTAAAATATTTACATCAATTTTGGCTAATCGACTTAACTCATTTGTTACACACTATGTGAATCAAGATCAGATTGGATTTATGCCTAAACATGATATTTCAGAAAATATTCACAAAGCTCTTACAATACTGAACTACTGCAAATCCCAAAATGTTATGGCAGCTTTCTTATCCCTGGATCTGGAGAAAGCCTTTGATTCAGTGGAGGTCCCTTATCTTAAAAAAGTGGTGCAACAGATGGGTTTTGGAGAGAAATTCCTGACTGCCATAGATGCTATTTATGCTGATCCCAGAGCATGTTTGAAAATTATCTGCCTTACCTCAGAATCTTTCCAGTTACGACGGGGCACCCGACAAGGATGTCCCCTATCCCCACTCCTATTTGCATTATGTATTGAACCCTAGCTAATTTAATTAGAGAAGACAAAGATGTTAAAGGTATTACTTTACATAAAAAGGAATTCAAAACCTCTTTATTTGCAGACGATATGCTGCTATTCTTATCTCAACCCGTCTCTTCTTTAAGCTGTATACAAAAACATCTATCGTATTTTAGCTCCATTTCAGGGCTCAAGGTTAATGTGGCAAAATCTTATCTACTACCAATTAATTTGGATAAACAAACCTCATCAACCATCAAAGTCTCCTACGAGTATTCTTGGGCCACTGATTGTTTATTATACTTGGGTATAAAAATACCCAAAAACTTTAATAATATTTTTAAGTTTAATCATGCACAACTAATAAAAGATATACAATCTGATCTGGAAAAGTGGCATAAATTAAATATTTCTTGGTTGGACAGACTAAATATTATCAAAGCTTTTGTGCTGCCAAAATTTATTTTCCTATTCCGTACCATACCTATACTTGTCACTACCAAACAATTACTCCAATGGCAATCATTACTTTTAGACTTTTTCTGGTCATACAAACACCATAGAATTAAAAGCAATACACTTTACAGATGCTCAGAAAAAGGAGGTATAGGCTTTCCTAATTTAATATATTATTATAGAGCCATACATCTTTCACAGGTTTTACAATTATTATATGTAGGTCCTGACTCTGATCAGAGTAAACAATACGCTGTGTACACCATTCCTTTTGATGTTCAAGAAGTCATATGGCAAGCCTCTTCAACTAGACCCAAACAGATTTGCTTCAACCCCCTGCTTTCAGCTATGTTGAACATGTGGGATTGGATGAGGTCACAATTGTTGCCTCCCATCTCCCATTATCAGACATTCTTAAACCAGTCGTGGTTTCTCCCGGGCCTCAATAACCCTGCATACAAGCATTGGAAATCTGCCAAGATTACTACTCTCCAAGACCTCACTGCAAAAAAATTACTTTTGCCCAAAATAACCCTAGAAGCTAAATTGCAAAAGTCCATTCCTTGGCTGCAATACCTCCAAATTTCTCACATGTGTACTCAAATTCAACTTGAATCCATACTGAAAACACAACTTACAGCATTTGAGTCAGTCATTGCCAATGCTAGCATAACACAAAGGGGCTTGATTTCTAAGGTACATAAGGTGCTAGCCTCAATGAAAAATGATGAAACACTATCCTACCAAAACATGTGGCATAAGACCTGCAATAGTACTCTCTCAATTGAATCTTGGGATCGTATATGGACTTCCCCACCATTCCATTCTAGAATCACATCTATGAAGCTACAAACCTTTAAAATTCTATCACACTGGTACCTAACCCCCTACAAGTTAGCTTGCATGAACCCATCATACAACCCAAAGTGTTGGAAAAATTGTAATAATATAGGAGATTACACACACTGTTGGATTCTTTGTCCTAAAATCCTCCCCTTCTGGAATGATGTGCTAGAACAGATAAAATCCTTTGTTGATGTAGACATTGCTCCTACATCTGAAGATTTGTTTTTGAACAGTTGGGCTACGGACTGTGTCAGTCTCTCCATCATAGAAAGAATCTCAATATTACTTTTTGCAGCCAAAACTGTCATTGCCACACACTGGAAAACGACAATGGCACCCACTCTTTCACAATGGTATAAAAAGTTGTGGGATTTATCTCTCATAGCCAAACTCTCGGATAATCTTACGCGTTTTGATAAATGTCCTGCCTGTGCCAATTTTACATCAATATGGTTCCCTATACTGGAGTATCTCTCTTTACAATCAGACACCCCTTCGGTGATGGATAACATGTGGCTCTGGTAAACTATGTAGCCTAAACTCTGATGTATAAATCTAGTTAAATCTACTGTACCTATACCCACATCATAGTTATTGATTTCAACTTTTAATCTAAACTCTTTAGAAACAAAATATGTTCATATCAACTTTATAGCTCATCTTAATGTTACTGTTACTATTACTGTTACTCTTTTGTGGTGATCTTGCAAACTACTGTAATTTTGCTGATTGTAACCATTTATCATTATTTAATAAAAAATATTACAAAAAAATAATATTGAGTTGGAACAGTGGGACCAAATATGGAAAATGAATGTGAAAATAACTAGGGCAGTCTCATATAGAGAAAATATGTACAAAATGTTGTATAGGTGGTATATTACACCAGATAAGTTGGCAAAGTATGATGAGAAATGCTTGAATAAGTGTTGGAAATGTAATGTTAAGGCTGGTTCATTTTATCATATGTGGTGGACCTGTGAAGTGACAAAAAAGTACTGGATATGGGTGCACAGAATGATGCAGAAAATCATAAAAGGTAATATTTTGTTTAAACCAGAGGTGTTATTGTTGGGTATACTTCCAAAAGATGTGCGGAGAGAAGAGAGATATTTGATAATATATCTAAGGACCGCAGCTAGGATTTTGTATGCAAAGTATTGGCGGTCTATGATGGTACCAACCAGACAAGAGCTGATTGAGAAGATAATGGAGGCAGCAGAAATGGACAAACTGACTCTTTTTTTTTTTTTTTGTGGTAAAACTCTCCTAAAGAGGAGAGAATTTTATTCTTTTTATAAGAAAAGGGTAGGGTAGACAGCTGGAGAAAGAAAAAGGATGGAGTGAAATTTTTCTGTTAATAAAGGTTAGTTTTAGTTAGTATTATTTTTTAGCATCCATCACGGTTAGAAGATCTTCTTTTTAACAATCCGAAGTCCAAAATAACTCTGTTAATGAAGTTAGTAAAGTCCATTGGGGTTAGTTATTAAACAGCTCCTTCCAGATGTTACACGAACAGTCACTGCTCAAAGTGTCTTCTTAAGTCTCTTCAACTAAAAGTTGAGTCCTTTTAATCTTGATGACTCCCATTCCGTCACCTCTATCCCCTGGGCTGCTGTCATCTTCGCTGCTTGCATTGATCCAAGTTTTGAGTGCTGCTTCCTCCATGCTGGCGTGTCTCTTCAGAAGTTTTGTTACTTTAAGAAAGGATTCCATCTTCTCTCGTTTCCTTTTTCCTTATATTTCCGACCATCAATTTTTACGGGCTCCATACTCACTACAGATGAAATTAGATCTCTGATGTATTGCCTGCTCGGCTCGGCCACCCCTTCTCCTGGCAGATTATTTTCCTTTATAAAAGCGGAGTAGGCTTTGGGAGCCATATCCACCTCTTCTTTTAATTCATTCGCTTCACTGCCAGTTAGTGGTGCCAAGTCATTCGTCAAAGTAAAACTGAGATCTTCTTTCTCTTCTTCTTTCTCGCCCAAAAAGATTAGCATCAGATTAGCCTTCCTTGTTGTTTCCGAGATTTGTTTTTGCCGACTGATGAGAGCACTTTCCACTTTAAGCAAAGTTTCGTTGATTTTCTGCATTTGCTCCAGCAGGGGCCGCAGTAACTCATTTTCCTGTTGATTGACAGCAAGCTCTGGGGGGGGGTTACCCGGACCGGAAGTCCCTCCCCTCTTCTCTTCCGGTTTCTGCAGGACCATTTTCAGCAGCGACATTTTCTTTTTTGTTTACTTTTTCAAAGTTCGTGCCGCATCCCCCAAGAAGCTAACAATGTCGTAATCGCCTGCAAAGCCCCAACGGTACCTTCACCAACACTTTTTTCTCTTTACCCCCCTCTTCGCACTCCCTTTATAGATCTCGCTTCTCAAAAGGGGTGGGGGCTCCTCCCTCCTCCCTTACGCTTATACGCTTGCGGGGGGGTTAAATTCTCACTTCAAATTAGATCTTCAACTCACGATTCGATGCAATTCTTCTTTTTATTTTAATTCATGCCGCTTTCTTCACTCCTGGAAGTCGGTGGTGCTGCTAAGTCCCATTACAGGCACGACGCAGCGGGGCCGATTGGGGCGGGGAGAAAGCCTCAATTTCCCGGCTGTCTGCCAGCAAAGAGGCTACTCCCCAAAGCGCCCCCGGTTCAGAACCTTTGCCTAAGGCTCACTAGGGTCTTGCATACATGCAAAGACCCCCCCAAACTGCGCGTGGGCTAACCACCTCCGGGAGCGTCCCGAAAGGTGGCTGCCATTCGCAACGCCGAAACCGAAACCTGACAAACTGACTCTGATGATGAAAGGACAGGATGAATCAGCCTTCATAAACACATGGCAATGCTTTTATGACTGGTATGACCAGGGAGGGAAAGATGGAGAGAAACAGTAAGGATTGAATATTATTAACCTATGTTAAGTTAGAAATGGATAAGACAGAAAGATATAATTTGTGGATACAAAAGTAAAGAAGCATTAGTATTAAGGACGGCAAGGTGGGAGGGAACCTAATTGGATGAATAGTTATGGGAATTGTACCCCCCGTGAATGTTAAATGTTGTGTGTGTTTATTTTTTGTGTGTAATGTAAAGGTATTGTATTGTATTTTGTGTAATTGTATTGTATGTTATGTAGTGTAATGTTGTTATGTCATTGTCTTAAAAATAATAAAAATGCCTCTTTTAGGGGCGCTTAAAAAAAAAGGTAGAGCGTTTTGCTAAGGCTATGACTGAACCAGAGACACAGGTGCTGCAGTCCCAAGGGTCTCTGGAACACCGTACAAATGGCTGCTGGTATAAGGGAGAAAAGTTATTTGTACCCGAGGCATTGCAGCAGGAGGTGTTACAGTCAGTCCATGGCACAAAGCCCGCAGGACATTTTGGCTATGTCAAATTGCTGCACTTGCCACAACGGAATTTCTGGTGGCCCCAGATGAGAAAAGACTTGTCCACCTTTATGCATTCCTGCCCAACATGTCGCCTGTGCAAGCCAAGAGGGGGGAAACCCTCTGGACTATTGCAACCATTGCCAACCCCCCAGAGACCGTGGGAAGTAATTTCTATGGACTTCATTACCGATTTGCCCCCGAGCAAGCACAGTAATTTGGGTGGTGGTGGAGCTTTTCTCCAAACAAGCTCATTTCATCCTGTTCCAGGGGTTACCCACGGTCAAATTGTTGGCGAGAGTGTTTCTTCAACACATCATGAGATTGCATACGTTGCCAGCCAAAAATAATATCTGACCGCGGCATGCAATTCGTTTCTAAATTGTGGACTGAATTAATGTCCTTAATGGGCATTGAACGCGCCCTGAGCAGCACCTACCATCCAGAGACTGACGGTCAAACCGAACGAGTTAATCAAACCTTTGAGCAATACTTACACTGTTTTACTAATTACCAACAAGACAATTGGGTCGATCTTCTCCCCCTAGCTGAGTTTGCCTACAATAACTCCTGGCATTCATCAACCAGGGTCTCCCCTTTCAAAGCCGCTTTGGGATACGACAGCCCTCCTCTACCATTTCTTAAACCAGCACCGGGAACAGTGGGGGAGGCTGCGGACTGGTGCCAGAAACTCAGTGCCTCCTTGCCGCTCATTTGTGAGGCACTAGAGGCTGCGAAGGCTGCCTACAAAGCACAGGCTGACAAGAAGAGGGTGGTGGGTTGGGATCTTCAGCCTGGAAACTTTGTGTACCTATCAACTAAGAACCTGCGCCTTCTCCAGCCCTCCAAAAAACTGGCCTGGAAATACATTGGTCCTTTTAAGATCATCAGGTGTATCAATGATGTGATTGTGGAATTGGATTTACCCAAATCCCTTAAACACATTCATCTCATCTTTCATTTCAGCCTCCTGAAACCGGGGCATCCCCTGAACAAGTGGCATCCTGAACGACCGGTGCCGCCCCCCGATTGTAAATGACAGTAAACATTGCGAATTTGCTGACATCCTGGACTCTAAACTGATACAAGGCCAGCTCCACTATTTGGTGGAATGGGTTCACTTTGGTCCCCAGCATAGAGAATGGGTGAAAGTTGGTGACATTAAGGCACCCTATCTCCTTCGTCAATTCCACCACAGGTTCCCAGCAAAACTGGGAGGTCCAGACTATGTTCCTTCTTGAGGTGTGGGGAGGGCTTTAGAGGGGGGGGAGAATGCCAGAGGGCTGAAGCTCTGTGTTATCATTTACACTATGTTCATTGTTCATTGTTTACTATCTTGTCCCTTGCTTTTGCGCCTGCGTAGAAATGCCAGCTGCAACGTGGGAATACTCTCCTGTCATCTCGTCTTATCATGGTGGCCTTGAAGAATAGGCTTTGGAGCGTTCCTCAGTCTGGGGAATTTTCCAATCCTACATGACTAGGTGGTGGTGGGGGGTAGTACTCCCGAGCATTAAGTAATCCTCCCGCCGGGAGTTCTCCCGCCCACATGCTAAAAGTTCATTTGCTAGTTTTGGCTTTGCATCATGCTATATCAATGTCTAACTGGCCCCATGTAGCCATTCCTGACAATAGCAGTATTACTGTAGGCAACAGCCTTGTATTCCAAAAAAGCATATCTTTACCTGAAGAATGCCTGGACCTACTTGCTATTGAGCCTGACAGGTACATTATTTGATCTCCAGGCCATTTGGTTCACTCCAGTTCTCAGATCATGGAAATCTATAATCTGGATTAGTTGATTTAGTTGGTTCATAGGTGGAGAATCCTTCCTTAGGGAAAGGAGATTGGATCGATAAACTTTAGATCACCAAGACTTTGATGCTCTGAGCAGTCAAGAATGACAAAGCTTGAAGAAGAGAAAATTTAAAATAGCTATCTTGAAAGGGATATAAACAGTTTTATCAAAAGCACAGACTCAGAATCAGAGGAGAAATGGAAAGTATTCTGCACTGGGCTGTTTTGAAAAATGTTCTGATCTAGTATCATGCATCTTTTAAGTTCATAAGAAAAGACCTGCTGGATTGGACCAAACTATCCATCTGTCCATCTTGTTTCAAAAAGTGACTAGTCAGATGCTTCTAGAAAGCTTACAAATAAGACATGAAATGTATCAGCCTTTCCCTGTTCTTGACTCCCAGCATTTGACATTCAAAGGGTTACTGTTCTCCAAACGTGGAGATTCTATTTGAGCATGGCATTATCAGTACCATTGTTCTAGTCAGTACCTTTTATTTATTTGTTTACATCCCCTTTTTTCCTCAATGGGGACTCAGAGTATCTTACAATGCAAGGAAAAAGTGCAACAGAAACAAAGCAAAAATTGGGGAAAGAGTTCTGTGTGCCAAGCAGGTCTTCCCTCTCTCTGCTAGCCAATCTTCTGCCCAGCTCTAGGCTACAATGTAGGCTAGATAGTACCCATTCCACCCTTCAGCAAATGTAAGCAGAACAAAGGCAAAAATTAAGGACAAGGAAGAGGAAGTTATAAACATTCTCTCCATATATGATTGCCATGAGAAAATTGTTGGCAGCTTAGTGTTTAAAATAATCTGATCTGTTAATTGGGGATGCACATGTTGTCAAAGCAAAGAAGCACTTTAGAAAACCAATTTAGCATCTTCTCTGTTCTTCTCTCTCCCCTGGCTTTGAACAATGGATTTTTTTTTTAAAAAAAAATCATTGTTGTGAGTTAGACTTTTGGAAAAATCTTGTATGGAGGGGAGAGGCCAAACGAATCCAGCAAAACTGTTCTCCCCAGAGACATTCTCTCAAACATGATGAATAATAATGTGTGAATGTGAAGCAGTGCTGTGAGTCAGCTGTAATGATGATTTTGAGTACAAGATTTGTTGACAACCGGAACGGATGGCTGCAACATCACAGCCTGGCAGCCACATCATTTAGATAAGATCAGCTTCACTTAAGCCCAGTGCTTGCACCGTTGGGGAAGGACAAATAGGCTGGTTGCCATGGCCACTGCCTCTGACAGCACTGATTCCTCTTCACCAGATGTTGATGGAACAGCATGGAATCTTTTTATCACTATGAATTTAATAGGTTCCCAAGCCTTTCTGTGGCCTTGTCAAGAGTAGGGATTACGTGCTGGGCTTAATACTGTCTGTGGTGGGGGGAGCAGTCAGGATTGTTTCCTGTTCAACTTGTAGTCACATTTTGGCACAGATTTCATAACAAATACCCTCACTAGTCCCAGAATGGAAGTTTGGATGAAAACACAGAGCCCACATAGAAACATTGGACAAGCACATGCTCAAAACCACAAAAGAGATAATCTTAGATTCAACCCAAAATATACCAGAAAAAAATGAGTCTGAGGAAATATTATTTTATAGACCCTCTTAGATACAGCCAGTCACAATGCATTCAATTAAATCAATGAACTGTGGCAATTAGTTTTATTTTGTAGTATCCCTGAAGAAAATCACAATTTTTCCCCAAATCCCAAAACCAGGTTAACATCCTTAAAAACAGTCAAAATTAAACTTTATTAAAAATGCCAAATGTGTATTAACTGAGATGATTATTAAAAGTGCTGGGATGACATGAAAAATATGTAATAAATATAGAAGCTAATCCTTCTTATACCCAGTTTGTTTTATTGCATTAGGACAAAGCCATAGCAAAACAGTACTATTATATGAAGTCTCAGAAACTCTGATAAATATGTTTCCTTAGAATTTATGGAAACCAGTACATCGTAGTTCAGTGCAAAGCAAAATTAAAATGCTTTATGAAGCTGGATTCTGCCATGCTTTCCTAGGTAATAAACTACATTCAGCATCATTTTATTAAATAGCATTTGTTCTTTTTCATAAACAGGACACATTCTCTATGTAAGCAGTTACAGTTGAATGAGATGCTGAGATTTCTCCAGGTTCAGTTAGAAGGAAGAGAGGAATATGGTTATCTTATCTATCATCTATCATCTATCTATCTATCTATCTATCTATCTATCTATCTATCTATCTATCTATCTATCTATCTATCCTCTGGGATTTAATGTGAGAATTATTGTTTCTGAATATTGTTTATGTGAAAATTATTATTTCTGAACTTTTAAAGTCCAGAGAAGTCTGTGCCTCTTCATCGTATCTCTCCCCCACTGTTCAAGGACACATCCTGCTAAGGAAATGGATCTTTGGTCTTTACGAAAATGAAAGGCACAGAGATAAAGGAAGCAAGATCACAACTAATTCCATCACACTAGCTGGCATAGGATAGTTATGCCGGGAAGAAGTCTTACCTCACCTAGTACGTGGTGTTCAGACCATTATAATGAAGGAGTCCTACTAAATGATCAATGTGCTTTTAGTCATTAGCAGAACCTGTCATAGTATCATTTTAGTTATCCAAACACAGAAGCCATGCCCATATATGTAAAAGTCTCTGTTTCATTTGCTGCCTTACATATCTGTCCTAGGCAGTTATCTATATATACTTATTTCTTAAGTGTTAGCAGATCTGCAGATGTCTAAATCAGTGGATCAGGCCCACACTGAGAGAAAGGAGATTTTTCTCCAAAGCTGGGGGATTTTCCAGGTTTGCAGAAAAATCTTAAGTTAAAAATATATATATTGGGGGGGTCCCAAAACAATAATGTTATCTGTACATGCACAGATTACTTACCCTGAGCAGCCAATGCAGTGGCTCACAGGGGCCTTGCCAGCTGCTGGGGGCCCTGCCACAAATGCTGCGGCTGAAGTGGAGGTCAAGGTAAGGAGGGGAGGGAGGGAAAGAGAGATGGGGGAATGTTAAAAGAAAAGAGGGGGTAGATTCAGAGAAGGGGAGGAGAGAGAACTAGAGGAGGGAGATCAATGGAAAATGGGGAGAGAAAGAGAAGGGGTAAAATTGTCAGGGAAGGGGACGGGAAGAAATAGAGGGAGTAAAATTGACAGAGAAGGGGAAGGGGGGAGAAAGAGAGAGAGAAAGATTGTTAGGGAAGGGGAGGGGGAGAAAGAGGGGCTGCAAGATTATTTGAGAAAGGGGAGAGCACCCCTCCTGGAATGCACCGTCCCTGCAAGTTTCTTGCAGGTCCCCAGCTGTAGTCTTCTAAATTCATCAAAGGCAATGGGTTTAAAAGAGCATGTCTGCTTAGATGGCACTGCTAGACTATTTGTCCATCAGCTTGTACAGATTAAATTGCCTGCCAAAGCCCCAGTTCAATAAGGCCAGGCCTGCTCTCTAGCACATCTCCCTCTCTGACATAAATTGCAATCATTTGTTCAGTTAGGCCTGGAACGAAAAGGAATCATTTGTTTTGGTTCTGTGTCTCCTGTTCTATAACTAGAGACTAAATTATTCCTCAAAAGCATTCTAAGTGTTTAGGGCCCTGTTTGATTGCAACTAGGTTTGGCTCTTCTTCCTTTTGGATTATGTGCAGCCTATAAATTTGGATCTATATCTAGGTATTTGATCCCCCAGCAGTTCTGTTCAAAGTTTATTTCAGAACAAGATCAGTACTAATAAGGATTAAAAATAATAAAATAAAAACATAGAATTAAATAGAGATTGAGCACTGATTGGGGGAGGACTGAGACAGGGGAATTATTATTAAGGCTCTGTCAGCTGCTTGTATATTCCACATGCCCAAAGGCAAAATTTAGCTACTTTATTTGTTATCTCCTGGGAGGAATCTGCAAGAAGGTGGGAGACATAAAGTTGTTCAGAGCTTCCTGGTAGAGTTGATAGGATTGGGGCTATGTACTGAGATCGAATGTCTTTGCAGAATGGGCAGTACTGCAGAACATGGTGGACAGACTCTACTCTCCCTGCAGGGCGTGAGCAGAGCCATTGAGGGAGTGGGATGTGATGGTATCTGCCTTCCAGGAGGGCTGAGGGTAAAATGTTAAAGCATGCAAGAGTAAAGATTAGCCAAGCATTTGGAGATCTCAAGGGATCTGAGATAATCTGCTGGTTGGAAGCATTTGATATGCATGCTGAAGAATAATTGGATATATCTGATTGGAGGACATGATCCCAGGGCTGCTGTTTAATTGTTTCTTTTGCTTTTTGGTACCCAAGATGCAGTAGGAGTTAAGGGGGGAGGCCATATTTCTGGAGTTTCCTCTCAATTGCTCTTTACCAGGTTGAATGGTGGCTATTGGCAAAGATCAGGGGTGCTAGGCCCACCGGATTGAAGGGGAGTTTTAGCCAATAGTTAGATGTGAGTAGCCACATATGAGTCTCCAAGGGGATCAGCCCAGTCTCTAATCTAAGAAGGGCATTTGGGATACATTGTGGGATGCCAAGGATCAATTGTAGGAGCTTGGATTGTACTGCTTCCAGGAAGTGTCTTTCTTTGCAAATACAGAGGAGCCCCCACTCAGGCCTTCAGGGACAAGTAGCTTATTTATCATTTTACTTTCACTTTGTTTGCAACCCACCTCCTTTCTTAAATAGAGTAACATAAGACACAATCTTAAGCAGAGTTATACCCTTCTGAACATTGCGGGAAAGAGTGATGAAGAACTGCTTGAAAGGATCAGGAGTGTTCTACAGTGTTTCAATAAGGCTGGGTTGCACGTAAAAAGGGGAAAATGTACTATTGGGGTCTCAAGTGTCGAGTTCCTAGGGTTCAAAATTGATGAACAAGGAGTACACCCAACCCCAGGAAAGGTATCTGCTATACACAATGCACCCAGATCTAAGAACAAAACAGAGTTACAAGCCTATTTAGGGCTAATCAACTTCTACCATTCATTTCTGCCCCATAAAGCTTCGGTAGCTGAGCCGTTACATCGCTTGTTAAATAAAAGTGCGAAATGGGTTTGGGGACGGCTACAGGAAGAAGCATTTAAAAATGTTAAAACATTATTAACATCTGACAGCGTTCTAACTCATTTTGATGAAAATAAAATGTTGGTTCTTGTGGCTGATGCATCACCATTCGGTATTGGGGCAGTTTTGAGCCACGTAATGGCTGACGGGTCTGAAGCACCGATTGCTTATTATTCAAGATCATTGAGTGGTGCAGAAAAGAACTATGCACAAATAGACAAAGAAGGTTTGGCGCTTGTGAGTGCGGTCAAAAAATTCCATGACTTTTTGTACGGCCGCCGTTTCCTTCTGGTAACTGACCATAAGCTGCTCCTTGGAATATTCGCCCCTGACCGCCTCACAACAAACATATTGTCACCCAGAATGCTGAGATGGGCTCTGTTTCTTGCGGCATACGAATATGATTTAGAACACAGACTGGGGAACACAGACTGATGCCCTGAGCCGCTGCCCCCTGCCTGAGACTGGTCTGGATCCGGCTCCAACTGCAGACATCTGCGCCCTGGATGAACTGTCGCAGTCTCCTAATTGGTCTGCAGACATTGCTGCTTGCACCAAAAAAGACTCAATACTGTCCCGTGTTTTAAACTGGGTGTGGAGGGGGTGGCCAAGTGTTTGTTTAGAGCCTGAGTTCAAGGCGTATTGGGGAAGAAGGACAGAACTGTCTATTTCTAAGGGATGCATCCTTTGGGGAAATAGGGTGGTGATTCCCCCCAAGCTAAGAGAAAGGGTGCTTGAGTCCCTGCATGCTGGGCACCCAGGGATTGTACATATGAAAGCCCTGGCCAGGGGATACCTGTGGTGGCCTGGACTGGATGCCAACATAGAAGAGAGGGTTCGAGGCTGTATGAGTTGTCAGCAATCCCGGCCTGATCCTCTGCACACACCACCAGCAGCTATGGAGAGAGCTGAAAAGCCTTGGTCAAGGCTGCATTTTGACTTTGCGGGGCCAATCAATGGCCAAATGCTCCTGGTGGTCATGGACTCGTATTCGAAATGGCTTGAGGTAGTCCCCATGAGGTCCACAACAGCGGCAAACCTAATAAAGGCTTCGCACCAACTTTTTGCCACCCATGGGCTACCTGAAGTGATCGTCAGTGACAACGGCCCTCAACTGACCTCTAGGGAGTTCGCCAATTTCCTAGAGGGCTATGGTATCCGGCACATCACAACGGCGCCATTCCATCCAGCTTCGAACGGCCAGGCGGAGCAGATGGTTCGGACCACAAAAGAGACACTCGCCCGTCTGCCAGGCGAAGATTGGGACCATCGAGTGGCCGATTTCCTCCTGTGGCAGCATGTAACACCGAGCTCTGCCACAGGGAAAATCCCGGCTGAGTTGCTAATGGGGAGGAAGCTCACAACCCTCCTCAACTGCCTGCACCTGGACCTGGATGGCAGCAGAACTGTAAGAGCCGAACCGGCCGTACCATCCAGGGAGTTCCAGCCCAGAGACTGGGTCTTCGCCAGGAACTACGCTGAGGGGCACCGGTGGCTTCCAGCTGAAGTCACAAATCGCTTAGGGTCTCGGATGTATGTGGTGAGGCTATCTGATGGCCGAAAGATACGCCACCACATAGATCAGCTCCGGCAACAGTGGTCTCCTGCAGAACAGGAGAGAGAGACCGGAGATACATATGGGCCCAGGGAGCAGTCCCACTCGCCTCCGGCCGAGGTGAGTGCTGCTGGTTCTCGGCAAGAACCTGAGTCAGGGCAGAACCCTGGACTCACGGACCCTGGGGAGCCTGACAGCCCAGCAATGCCTGGCGCTGAGCCTTGTACAGACTCTGAACCATCGGGAGCCCCAGTGTTAAGGCGGTCAGAGCGAAGCAGAAGAGCCCCTCCCTACTTGAAAGATTACGAGTGTGTTCCATCTAAGGGGGGAGGAGTTGTTATGTCTTCAGAGACATAAGTGCCAGCATAAGTCGAGCAGGTGCTCATTATGCAGATCAGAAATGCTGTAAAGTATTGCCCAATCAAAGGGTTTATGGAGGGAACATCTCTGATTGGTTATGTAATGAAATATGATTGGTCTTTATCTTTGAGTTGTGATTGGCTATTATGTACGGATTATTATTGGAAATTGCTGTTATTATGGGCGTGGCTATTACAGCCTTAACTGTATATAAATCGCTGTTTTTGACTGTCTTGTTGTCTAGCTGGTCTAGTCCTTAGCTGGTCTAAACCTTGGAGCTAATAAAGCTGAATCACTTTTTGAACTTACCTCCTGAGTTAAGTCTCATACTTAACAGTAACTTCCACACATCTGGACTATTTAGTGTCAATTTGGCTTGAACTGAAAAGTGAGCCATATTTGCACTAACACATTTCTAGGGGTACATATATCTTTTCACAAAACACAATAGCATAGCACTGTGAAAAACAGCACACTGTGAAGTAGAGCTATCCTCTTCTAACTCCAGTGAAGTCAATGGGCTTAAAGAATGCACTGTTAGTCTTCCACAAGGGGCAGTTCAATTGCAGTCCGTAGGTTTGTACACCTTCAAGGATGTGTCTTGCCAACAGAAATGCTGTTTTGACTTTGAAATTCCTGTTTCATTTTTACATTTCCTTTTTGTGAATCAAATCCCATGAGTCTTTATTTTGTGCCATTTTGCTGGATTTCCCTCATTAAATTTATACAGTATTGGTTTGGGGTCAGTTGTGTACAAATGGTGCATAAATAGTGTCAAAATGATATAAAGGTTCCATTAAAACGCTGTAAAAGAAATGACCAGATCAGCAAAAGAAATGAGCACATAGCAGCCTCAAAAATGGGTGAAATGGAAAGGCTCACAATAACATACTAAACATACTAAAACAAACTAAAACAAAAATAAAGAAAAGGGGCATATTCATACATTTATTTAGTAGATTATTTTCTCACTTTTTGTCCAAGGAGCTCAGGGTAGTTTACATTGTTCACCCCTTCTACATGTTATCTTCACAACAACCCTGTGAAGTAGAGGGGAGAGAGAGAGAGTGTTAGTTAGTGGCCCAAGATCACCTTGTATGCTTCCATGGCACAATGGTACTTGAGCTGGGTGGACTCATGGGACAATGAATTCTAAGTTTTGAAAGTGAGGAATACATATAGAAAGATGCCATTGTCATTGCCTGGATGACAGTCATCTTTAAAGTGTCTGCTTAAAAATGCATGATCTAGACACTAGTGTTGACACCCTTTTATAATGCAATGTTTGCACTGTACTGTTTGACAATGGACTAAAATAAAACAACCAGCTCGATTCATTGTAGAATATTAGCCTGACTTCAAGGTGAGCTTATTTAGATGAACACAGTCCTTTTGATTGTCTGCTGAGCTTGTTCAAGGACAACTATCCCCTGTTCTTCATCTCCAGAGACCAGCTGTCCAGTCAGTTAAAATGCCAAAGACTGTTTAAAAAAACGAGGAAAAAGGACAGAAATGAGAAACTAGAATATATGAGATGTGTTTGAGTTCCTTGCTTGCATTCACACTCAGGTTGCATCTGCATCTGTTGACCTATACAGCTTTTGTTCATAACTGGATTTTCCTGGGCAAACAAGACAAACCAGGCGGTGAACAACTGATATAGTGCAATCGTTTTACACTATCAAATAATATGTGGATATTATTTCTGATGAGAGGGAAGAGACTCGGGACTTGGAACCATTTCAGAATGCAGCACCCAGGATACCTTAAGAAGCCTTCATCAATATTCAGATGTTTTTTGAAGCACACACCCCTAATTCCACCCCAGCGTTTGGAACACCAACCTCTATTATCAGGCATATCCGCATTATTTCCATCAGCCACTTCCAGAAAATTAGAGTTTGAAACACACAGTCATGACAAAAGAAGGAATCCCAAAGCAACACTCACTTGAATAAATAGTTATTTAAAAGAAAGATGTAAATAAATGAAGTTCATATTCCACGTATTTTATCACTGGACAACTGAGATGAGATCTGTGGATAATTTATTTAAAATATCCAAATGATTTTCTTCTCTGAGTTATAATCAGGTTTCAGGCAGGGAGTAGCCCCAAAGTCCCAATGGGTCTCCCATAATGACTGGATAGGCTAGGCAAGGCTGAAAAGATAATACTGAGTCTTTTGGAAGAATGCAGACTCAGCTCAGTCAATGTTAGATTTCAGAGCCATTTGGTAAGTTACGCAATAGTAGGTGTAGACCCATCCTCCCAGATGCACTGGGACACTGAATCTACTCATGCTTCACCCCCTACATTGTTGCAATGGCAGATGCAATACCACTTTGAACCTCTGAAAAAGATGGTCTGCAATGGTGCCAATAGAGTGATTTCACAAACACACCTTGTAACTCAGGGCTATGATGTGTTTGCCTTTAAACAGCTAATCAGGAAGCTGGTTGCATATCTAAATAAGGTCAAACACATCACTGACAAAACTTAAGATAATTAATTAGGGGAAACATGTGAGAACATATTGTAATTATAATAGTACTAGGGAGGAAACCTGTTGTGGTGGAAGACAACGGGCCCTAGAAAGGAACGGAGGGAGGTGGAAGAGAGAGAGGGTTGGTGAAAGGAAGGAAGGAAGGAAGGAAGGAAGGAAGGAAGGAAGGAAGGAAGGAAGGAAGGAAGGAAGGAAGGAAGGAATAGGGGGAAGAGTGAAAGAAAGGAGATAGGAAGAAAGAAAAAGGGGGAAAGGAAGGGAAGAGGGGCAGAAAAGGGCTTCTCTGGGCCCAAAGAAGGCCTTTTCTGTCCCCCATACACCATCCCCTGAGCCTTCTATGGGGGCAGTAGGCAGTGTGTGGGGGAAAAGGGCTTCTCTGGGCCTACTGCCCACATAGAAGGCCCATAGGATGATGTGTGGGACACAGAAAAGGCCTTCTCTGGGCCTAGTGCCCCATAGAAGGCCCAGGGGATGGCGTGTGGGGGGGCAGAAAAGGCCTTCTCTGGGCCTAGTGCCCCATAGAAGGCCCAGGGGATGGCGTGTGGGGGCAGAAAAGGCCTTCTCTGGGCCTAGTGCCCCATAGAAGGTCCAGGGGATGGCATGGGGGGGGCAGAAAAGCCTTCTCTGGGCCTAGTGCCCCATAGAAGGTCCAGGGGATGGTGTGTGCGGGGCAGAAAAGGCCTTCTCTGAGCCTAGTGCCCCATAGAAGGCCCAAGGGATGGTGTGTGGGAGGCGGAAAAGGGCTTCTCGGGGCCTAGTGCCCCATAGAAGGCCCAGGGGATGGCGTGTGGGGGCGGAGAAGGCCTTCTCGGGGCCTAGTGCCCCATAGAAGGCCCAGGGGATGGCGTGTGGGGGCGGAAAAGGGCTTCTCGGGGCCTAGTGCCCCAGAGAAGGCCCAGGGGATGGCGTGTGGGGGACGGAAAAGGCCTTCTCTGGGCCTAGTCCCCTCATAGAAGGCCCAGGGAATGGCGTGGGGGGGAAGGCCTTCTCTGAGCCTAGTGCCCCAAAGAAGGCCCAGGGGATGGCGTTTGGGGGTGGAAAAGGCCTTCTCTGGGCCCAGTCCCCTCATAGAAGGCCCAGGGGATGGGGTGTGGGGGACGGAAAAGGCCTTCTCTGGGCCTAGTCCCCTCATAGAAGGCCCAGGGGATGGTGTGGGGGGCAGAAAAGGGCTTCTCTCGCTTGCCTCAGCCTTGAGGGCCTGTCCCTGCGCTCACACTCCAGACAGTCCTCTCCTGTCGGAGGACTGGAGCAGACTGAGCTGACAACACTGACCGGGGCTGACGTGGGCGGGACTTTGCGAAGCAGCCAGTCAGCCCTGGCCAGTGTCTTCTGACTGCCAGTTCTTGAGCCGAATCAATTATGGCAAGCATAGAATGTGGTGGAACCAAAATTCAAATATATATAAGGACAGGATTAATATTTAATCACATTATAATTAAGACATACATTTTCCTGAGTAGAGTTTTGCATTTGAAAGGATATGAACAGTCCCAAATTCCAGGAGGGGGCCTCTCCCATCAGAAAACCTGAAAAGTCTATAATTTCATAGAGTGGTCAAAACAAGATATGTTTTGAGAGAGAGAGCACATGATGGAGGATGTGTTAAAAGCAGCATGAGACAAGCCTTTGTTACCTTTTGTATAAACAGCCCATGCATCCCCCCGCCCCCGTTCTGCTGTCATTGCCAGTCAGGCAAGTCTTTGAAATACTACACCAAAAATCTGCACTACAGGTGACAGTGGAAGAGACCCCAGATAATAATGACTCTTTCAAACATCCCCAACACTTGGACAGAAAAAATGCCTTATTCATACAGTGCACTGATTTGTCATACCTTGGTAAGGGCTGAATAGACTGAAAGGATTACTCTATATATAGAGCTCAAAACTTCATTTCCAAGCAGTTTCTTAGTTCCAGTTTTTCCCCTTCTATGACAATGGATGTCTTCCTTGCTTAAATTTGAGGTGAACTTTTCCTGTCAGAAATTCAGTAAATGCACTTAGTTTAGCTGTTTTGCTGAATGATTTTGTAATGGGGAAAAGTAATGTAATGGAGCTACATCCCTCTGGCACTTTGAACATCCACAGGGGGATTTTGCCCCTTGAAACACTGAATAAAGGGTGCTCTGTGCAAAAAGGGAGCACTTTGCAACAACATGGAAGAGCTGGTAACTAAAACCTGTGTTCCACCTCAGGACATCAATATCTATCTGGATATTCCAACCACCTCACCCACAGGGATGCAAGGTCAATGCCTCTCTGCAGGTAAGTAAGGGAACAGGAGGTCCCTACACTGGGACAGTTCCACATGTTCCCTATTGTCCCACAGTAATATAAAAGCCATGTGCACTCTCACTCTCATTCAACCCAGATACGTACAGTAGCACTTCTACAGATCACAGGTATCAACCCCCTCACAACCACATTCATCCAAGGAGTGCCTACCACAAAGTAGGTGACACCAAAGGAAGGATGGGAACCCAAACAGCACCAATTATTGCCACAGTCTTAAAATGGCACCCAGAACAATGTTAGAGTGCCAGAGCCCATATGATACTGCTGAACAATACTCATGTTCACCATTGCCTCTTTCTTAGATCTTTCCAGGCAACCTTCCAACAGAGCCAACATTCCCAGTGTGGAAGTTACCACAAGAGGGATCTACAACATAATTGCAGCAAGCTGGAAATACTCTAAACATATCTCTAGTGAGAGATGGTTCACCAAGCTATGGGAACTTTTGGCGATTGATAAAATTTTCGACTCCATAATAAGGTCGAATGAACATCAATCTACTTTAAATTTACTTGAAAAATGGTCCCCATTTTTGGACTATATACATAGTGACTGGTCCACACCAACAAGCCTTATTCCAACTAAGTACAAAGAAATCCTTACTTGTTTGTAAAGACTGAGATACCTTGCTCCCAATTGCATTACTACATATCTGTACTTTGAACTCTTCGAACAAGATTTCATTGCCACACATAACCTGGAACATGTCTGTATGCATCGCACTGTTGACCACTATGTTTGTTTATTTAGGTGAGTTTGTATTTTGAATATCATTAATGTTTTATTTTGTTTACTGTTATAAAATTTAATAAAAATAATTTATATAAAAAAATTGCATTCCTGCAGAGAGCCACCACAGGCCCCCAAACAAAGATTCTCTGTGGGCCCTCTCACCCCATTCAGATTCAGCCACATGTGACTTGCCAAGTTCCATGGCCCCCATGGTGATCAAGGCCCACAGAATTTTCCCATCTAGTCACTCTCTTATAGTGGCCCTGACCACGGCAGAGGGTTCCGTGGGGAAAATGGGTTTGCTATGTGAGTGGCAGTAGCAGGGGTCATGTGACCTCATGGACAACAGAGTGCTGAGAGTGGGCAGAACCATTGTGACTGGCAATCCAAGGCAGTCAGTCAGGACAGTCAGGACAAAAGGCCACAACAGTGTTGCTAAGGGGAGTTGCTATGCTTGGTTTTTGAGCTGGTCTTTTAAAAATATGTACTTGCTTCTAAGAGAGCACAAGATGTTGACTTGCTGTGTCACCATCAGCATCACACTAGTGTCTAGAGTTTAAGACAGAATTTCCAGTCATCTAATGATATTTTACTCACCACTTTCAGGACTTCCTCTAATCATGTTTACTAGTTCCTCTAACAATACCATTTTCCAGTCACTCTTCTTTTAAGCTCCACTTCTGTGGGATTTAATAGAAAGCCTGCCAGTTATGCAGAAGCTATTAAATCTGTTCTCCTTTTATGTGCCCAACCCCCCCCCCCAACATAAAGAGAATTTGCAGGAAGCTCTGGAAAGGCTGTCAAACCTTCCACCACATTATATATTTATTTCAAGGAACTTCAGATAAAAGGAATACATTATTGTATTCAAAGTCTTATAGTGATCTTTGGGATAATGAAATATATGTGCTAGAAAGGAAAAGAGATGCCTTTCATGTCTCTATAGAGTTGAGGAATTTGATGGTTGTCAAGGTGAAGGTTTGTATCTTCACTGAAGCTTTCTTTGCCCTTTGATTTTTACACTGTTCCAGAGAAGACCCTGAAGTCAGCTGCTATCTGGTGTCTGGAGAATAAAGGTGCATTTCATATCAACTGTCAGCTCCTATGCCTTCAGCTTCCTCTGGTTTTGGTTTTCTGGTGCGTGGTTGTTTTTTTTTGTCCTGCACCAGCCATCACAAGTTTTGAAAATAATTTTGAAAACAAAGTGTGAAGTCTTATCTAAAGACAGTTGCTCTATTTCAGAACTGTGCTCCTCTATTGGTTGGTTTAGAAGACTTTTGTTGATGTACAAGCCACCCTCCCTCCATGAATCCAGGCTCTGGGTCATCAAAGATGAATAGCCTGGCCAAAACACTCAGCAGCACATACAGGTCAGTCACAGGAAGTCTCCATGGTAGAGTGTCAAGCGGACTATCAGTGATAGAGACAAGTGGCCCACAGGCAAGCCAGCCAATCAGAAAGGAGAGAGGGGACTGCTGTTCAGTAAATGGAGGACAGGTAGCATTCCATGGGCATGGTTTTAATTCTCTCAAATCCAACATGGCATTTTTATTAAAACATTTCTATTGTGCCTTTTGCAATGACCATGGAGGTTCAATGCAGTTTACAAGCCCAGCTCACCAGGTAGCAAAGCAATCAAAATCTAGACTTGTAGACAATAACATCAATCAGTAAATCATCCCAAGAATAACCTCGTATCATCATTAGTATTATCACTTCTGAAAGCCAATCTGAAGAGTCCAGACCTGGCTTGTAAAAAGCAAGATAGCATAGGGAAAGCCTTAACATTCTATGGGACAGCATTCCAAAGGGCCAGAGACACAACTGAGAAAGAATGAACCTGGAAAGTGGCAAACTAACTAACTTTATGGGAGGGCTCAGTGGTGGAGCATCTGCTATTCACACAGAAGGTCCCAGGATCAATTCCCAGCACTTTCCCAGGAAGCAGGTAATGTGAAAGACCTTTTGCTTAGACCCTGGAGAACTACTTACAATCGAGTAGACAATACTGACATTAATAGAACAATGACTTTACTTGGCATGAAGCAGCTTCCTGTGCTTATATGGTGCATGCACTCAAAATGGGAGAAAGGGTCCTTCAAGTAGGCAGGCCCTAGTTTGTCTTACTGGGTGTCATGCCTGAGAGGCAGAGAATGGATCAGGCACTCCTGTGCAGTAAGAGAGGCAACTCCAGAAGCATGAGATGTTTATGTCCCTGGGATAATGTGGAAGTGAAAGAACCATATGAAGTACTATGGAGCATTCATAGACTGTGAATTTAGGGCTCTGTTCATCTTGACTGAGGGGAGGCATGTTGTATATTGGAAATGGCCTGGAGGAAATGAGCTAAAAATCCCTGTCCCAATATCATGGCCAGGCACTTTTAAGGAGAATCAAAGACTGAGAGACATCTTAGTCTCAGTAGTCACAGACATATTGTACATTTTCTGGTGCAGTCTTGTCACCCCATGTGAACTACTGATTATAACAGAACTGCAGACATTATCTGGTGCTGCTGCCTACCTGGCATGATGTGCAGAGGATACAAGCAAAACATTTACCAATCTGCACAGTTCAGGTATTCCACCTATTGTGAGGGAGGGGAAGAAATAGCACCATTTGCTTCAGTCCATGCACAATCTCTCACATACACATGAATACATAGAAGACCTGTTCACAAATTTATAAGCATGTACAATCTGTGTCCAGTGTATACTTGATTTTTCTTTATATATGCACTAATTCTCATGTTAAGCTCAATGTATGTACAGCTGAATGTGTAGTTTAAACCCCACATTTATCCATGTATTGGTCTCTAGTTTCATGGGTTAAGTGAATGTGGGTTGGGTCTTTAGTACAAAAAGATGTATGCACATTCATGGAGGTTGTATGTGCATTCACTGTAAGATATGAATGGAGCTACAGAAAAGTTTGCAGTGCTGTCTAGAGTTATAGGGAACCAAGAAAAATGTTTGCCTCTCTCTATCCATCCCAGGACAACACTGCTTATCACTCTGTATGGGTGTCAGAGTATATCATTTAC
Organism: Gekko gecko; assembly: GCA_029375565.1. Classification (NCBI taxonomy): domain Eukaryota; kingdom Metazoa; phylum Chordata; class Lepidosauria; order Squamata; family Gekkonidae; genus Gekko; species Gekko gecko. The sequence goes on from JAPDNY010000005.1 coordinate 128,060,949, forward strand.
TGCTCTGTGTAACTGGAACAGCACAGGACAGCACTATCACTCAAGAAAATGAGAGTAATTATTCTATACAATCAAACTCTTCCCAAGCCACTAATGAGATAGGTGATGTGACTCTGCTGAGTAGAAAACATCACGGTCAGTTGTATATATATTGAGTCCCTCTCTCCTGACCTCTTTGAACTTTAAATCATATCGCCAGTCACCAGAATAATGGATAAATCTGAATTAAACGGACAAGACATTTTTGGTTCTGTTGTTGATTAGTTAATATCCAAATACATATTCCTGTACCTCATGACACATTCAGTAGATAATATACTTTTGTATCAGGACTTGTATCAATGAAAAATGTGATGGGGCAAGTATTCATTGTATCATCTGGCCATTATCTGGATAAGAGCCATGGTGGTATCAACAGAAAAATGTGATCTCTCTATTATTTCAGCAGTATGAAATATGTTTAGGCAACTGTGTTTTTATTCTCTGAGTGGATAAAGGATCCAAGCTTCAAGGAGAAAACTGTTTTCTCACTTCATAATATAGTTCTGGAAATTGGTTCAGCACTGAAATTTGCTGAAGCCAATATCCAGAGAGAATTTTGGATCCCTGATGATTTGCAAACCTGTGAAGTGTTAGTTCACTACATTTTTTTTTTCTATCCATGAACCTTGTGTCTAGCTGAAATGCGCTTTTGCAAGGACAATGTATTTTTAATGCACATGATGGTATTATGTAAATTGGTTTAGATTTGAAATCTACTAAAGGTGATTTTTTAGTCTCCTATGAACAGTCAATGATCACATAATTTTCATTATAGCTAAAATCATTTTACTTTTCATAAGTAATTCCCAAAGGCTTTGCCCTGACAACTTCAATTTCCACTAAATTGGGAACTTGATACTCATTTACAATACTCTAATGAATATAGTGAGTTTGAGGTAATGCTTCCCCCCTCCCCCAACGTATATTCCCTTGGCCACAGAATATAAATTATTTTTTTAAGAGGCAGCAAATAGAGTAGTTAATGAACCAATAGGCTGCATTCCAAAATTCTAATTCTGAGCTAGTTTAATACTTTTGGATTTAAAAAGTATTTTTAAACATGCACAAAATTTGCATAGTGTTCTAAGGGATCAACGGCCATCCATTCCTATGGTAATTAAAACTCCCTACCTTCTAAGAATGCTTTCCATATTAATGCTACCTGCAGCGGAGGATTCTGGGCATGCTCTAGTATACATACTCAGCTCACCCAGGACAAGGGTTGTAAAAGCATGGCCTTTTCATATCTTCGTCATTGTGAATCTTTACCTTTTGCCCATTTTGTTTCTTTTACACTATTTATATACCATTATGTTAGATTACATAAATGTACTATTTTTATGCAATTTGTAAACAGTGTAATTCAATGATAGGCATCAGTTTTATCGGGAGTAATTCCAATTAATTTTGTTCCCATAATTGGGGGACTGCAGTTTCACCCTGAGCAGGGAGAACCCATGTCAAAGACTGAGATTTTTGAACCAAAACGGTGTGCTTAGGAAGGTCAGAAGCAGCACTGCTCAAGACACTGGCCAGTGGCCTTGTCAATTAAGAGTCCATTTAAGAACAATGCAACTGGGCATTGCAGTTGCAAAGAGAAGACTGGAAGAAATATGCAGATGGTCTTCAAGGAAACTTGTCCACTAGACTTGTACATTTCTTTCACTATTAATTATAATAATTAAGTAAATAGGGTTTTTTCCTAATTATCATAATAAATATGAAATTGAACAAATTCTCCTTCTAAAAAGCCTATAATGGCAACCTCATTATTTTCCTTCATTTTGTTCTATTTCTTTTATTATTGCAGTCTTGCCTTTCTCCAATTCCCCGTTTCCATTTTACAAGGCAGCCAACATTTAACCTAGTAAGGACATAAACTGTCTTCCTTAAGGGAAGAACATAAGAACATAAGAGAAGCCAATGTTGAATCAGGCCAACGGCCCATCTAGTCCAACACTCTGTCACACAGCGACCAAAATATACCAGGTGCCATCAGGAGGTCCAGCAGTGGGGCCAGGGCACCAGAAGCCCTCCTACTGCTGCCCCCTCCAGCACCAAGGATAGAGTGCATCACCTGCCCCAGACTGAGAGTTCCCATCTATACCCTATAGCTAATAGCCACTGGTGGACTTCTGCTCCATATGTTTATCTAATTTCCTCTTGAAACTGTCCATGCTTGCAGCTGCCACGACCTCCTGTGGCAGTGAATTCCATATGTTAATCACTCTTTGGGTGAAGAAGTATTTCCTTTTATCTGTTCTAACCCGACTGCTCAGCAATTTCATGGAGTGCCCACAAGTTCTTGTATTGTGAGAAAGGGAGAAAAGTACTTCTTTCTCAACCTGCTCAATCCCATTCATAATCTTATAAACCTCAATCATGTCACCCCTCAGCCGTCGTTTCTCCAAGCTAAAGAGCCCCAAGCATTTTAACCTTTCTTCATAGGGAAGGTGTTCCAACCCTTTTATCATTCTAGTTGCCCTTCTCTGCACTTTTTCCAATGCTATAATATCCTTTTTGAGATGTGGTGACCAGAACTGTACACAGTATTCCAAATGAGGTCGCACCAATGATTTATACAGGGGCATGATGATACTGGCTGATTTGTTTTCAATTCCCTTCCTAATAACCCCCAGCATAGCGTTGGCCTTCTTTATTGCAGCTACACACTGTCTAGACATTTTCATTGAGTTATCCACTACGACTCCAAGATCTCTCTCTTGGTCCATCTCTGCCAGTTCAGACCCCATCAACGTGTATTTATATTTAGGATTTTTGGCTCCAATGTGCATCACTTTGCACTTGGCCACATTGAACCCCATTTGCCACGTTGACGCCCACTCACCCATCCTCAACAGATCCCTTTGGAGTGCCTCACACTCCTCCCTGGTTTTCACCACCCGGAACAACTTCGTGTCATCTGCAAATTTAGCCACTTCACTGCTTACTCCCAATTCCAGATCATTAATAAACAAGTTAAAAAGCATCAGACCGAGTACTGATCCCTGTGGTACCCCACTGCTTACCACCCTCCACTGAGAAAGTTTCCCATTTATACTCACTCTCTGTTTCCTATTTATAAGCCAGTTTTTGATCCACAAGAGGACTTGTCCTTTTATCCCATGACTATTGAGCGTATTTAGGAGCCTTTGATGAGGAACTGTATCAAAAGCTTTCCGGAAGTCAAGGTAAATAATATCTATTGGGTCCCCCTTGTCCACATGTTTGTTCACTCCCTCAAAAAACACTAACAGGTTAGTGAGACAAGATCTTCCCTTACAGAACCCATGCTGAGTCTGCCTCAATAGTTTTTGTTCATCAATGTGCCTACTAATTCTTTCCTTAATAACAGTTTCCACCAACTTACCCGGTATCAATGTCAGACTGACTGGCCTGTAATTTCCCGGATCTCCCCTGGAGCCCTTTTTAAAGATGGGAGTGACATTAGCTACCTTCCAGTCCTCAGGAATGGAGGCAGATTTTAAAGAAAGATTACATATTTTTGTCAGGAGATCCACAAGTTCACATTTGAGTTCTTTCAGAACTCTCGGATGAATGCCATCCGGGCCTGGTGATTTATTAGTTTTTAAATTGTCCATCAGTCGGAGGCCTTCCTCTCTTGTCACTGCAATCTGATTCAGGTCTTTGAAATCCCCTCCCGAAATTGGTGCTTCTGGAGTGGGCAAGCACTTCTCTTCCACAGTGAAGACAGAGGCAAAAAAATGCATTCAGCTTCTCAGCCATTTCCCTGTCATCCTTCACTACTCCTTTTATGCCTTGGTCATCCAAGGGCCCCACTGCCTCCCTGTCTGGCTTCCTACTTCTAATGTATTTGAAGAAAGTTTTATTGTTGGCCTTAATGTTTTTTGCGATATGCTCCTCATATTCCCTTTTTGCTTGCCTGATCACAGACTTGCATTTTATTTGCCATAGTCTGTGTTCCTTTTATCAACCTCACTAAGACTAGCTTTCCACCGCTTAAAGGAATACTTCTTACCTTTTACAGCTTCCATTACTTTATTTGTTAACCATGCAGGCTTTTTTCTATACCTATTTGTGCCTTTCCTAACCTGCGGTATATATTTTTTCTGAGCTTCTAGGACTGTATTTTTGAATAGTCTCCAAGCTTCCCCAATGGTTTTGACCTTCTCCACTCTTCCTTTCAATTTCTTCCTCACATGTCCCCTCATACCAGAGAAGTTACCCCTTTTAAAGTTAAAAGTGGTTGCATCTTTTTGGGCAACTCCCTATCTGTACAAATGTTAAACTCAGTGACATTATGGTCACTGTTCCCAAGTGGTGCAATCACTTTTACATCTCTCACCAGGTCTTGGGTGTTACTTAGGACCAAATCCAGGATCGCCTCTCCCCTAGTAGGATCTGTGACCATCTGTTCCATAGCACAGTCATTGAGAGTGTCTAAAAACTCAATCTCTTTTTCCCAACTAGAACTCATATTGACCCAATCAATGTGTGGGTAGTTAAAGTCACCTACTACGACACAGTTATTTCGTCTAGCCGCTATCTTTAATTCATTCATCATTTTATAATCCTCCTCTATCTTTTGATCTGGCGGGCGATACTCCCACGGTTAAGCTTCCTTTTGGACCCACTATTTCAACCCATAGCATTTCCAGAAGCGAATCCAGTTCTGGCTGGCATGCCTATCTTTGGTATGGGAAAAATAAAGTTGATTCTATGTTTAAGCATCATTATGTAAGGAGGTCGTTGTTTGATGCATAGTCCAGGTACAAGGATACAATCTTGGACGAGAGACCTTTGTGGATTGTACCAGCTGCTGTTATACATCGGTTTTCTGATCATAAAGGCCATGACTGGTTGAAATATCAGGAATTATTGCAAAAAGAAGGGAAAAAGATGTTTTAAAGCCAAACAATGAATTAGAATTCGAATACGGTTGGTTACAATATTGTCAAATAAGGGATATTTATAAAAAAGATTGTAAAGAGTTTGGCTTTAGAGCCATGTATGATGAATTTGAAAATTTATGTTTGAATAGAGAGCGGAAAATGATTTCAAAGATGTATAAAATTTTGTTGTCTGTATATACACTGGACGAGACTGTAAAAGAGCAAATGATAAAGTGGGCCATAAATATGAACAAAGAAATTTCTATGGAATCATGGGAATTTTTGTGGAAAAGATCTTTTAAAATGTCTACTTGTACCAATGTGAAAGAGAACTGTTATAAGATGATGTATAGATGGTACATGACACCAAAAAAGATTGCTAATATTAGTATGGATAAGAACTTGAGTAACAAATGTTGGAAATGTAAAAAAATAGAGGGTTCTTTTTACCATATGTGGTGGTCATGTAATAAAGCGAAAACATATTGGTCTAATATACATTGTGTGATGCAGAAAATATTAAAAATCCCAATTGAGAGAAAGCCAGAACTTCTTCTCCTCGGTTTGACAATGGAAAAAATTCCACAAGAAAAAAGGACACTGCTATGGTACATGATTACGTCGGCGAGAATGGCCTTTGCTCAGCAATGGAAAATGGAGAAGGTGCCAGATATACATGACTGGTTGAGAAAACTGCTATTTTTAGCGGAAATGGACAAAATGACAAAGAAGTTAAATGGACAAATGGCAGAACAGTATACAAAAGATTGGGAAGATTTGAAACTGTATCTAGAAAATGAATATAGAATGAAGGGGAAAATATATAACTTGGATACGGATGGTTATTGAACGAGAAGTGAAATGAATTTGGAATTGTATTATACTGTTATTTGAGAATATGTTGTAATGGTAGAGATTTTATATAATGTGTTACCTGGTTTGTCAATGCATATAAGTTTAAATTTGATTATCGTCTAACATATATTTTTGTTTGTTATTAGCAGTGTTGGAAGCCTATTAGGGGGGGTGGGGGGGAAGGGTTGGGAACTTTCTTTTTTTGAAATTGTATTGGTACCGTTATTGAAAATGTTGATTGTTTTTCCAATAAAAATTTTTGTTTAAAAAAAAAAACAGAAGCGAATCCAGTTCTCTTACCCTCTCAATCTTACTGGATGGTATACCCTCTCTGACATACAGAGCCACCCCACCTCCAACCCTTCCCCCCATCCTTCCGATATGATTTATAACCAGGAATCACCGTATCCCACTGATTTTCCTCATCCCACCAAGTTTCTGAAATACCCACAATGTCTATTTCCCCCCCAACACCAAGCATTCCAACTCCCCGATTTTACCTCGGGGACTTCTAGCATTTGTGTATAAACACTTATAGTTTCCCACGTTTGTTAAGCCCACAGACTTCCTCTTGCTGCCTCGAGACCTTGCCAGACAGTTCCTATCATTAGCCACAGTCTCAGTGGACAATTGTAATCCATTTCCTTGTACAAAAGTAATAGCTACCCCTTCATCTCTTTGAGATGAGCCATCCCGAACCAGAGACTTTTCATCTCCTGTCGGCTTTCCCCCATTATTCAGTTTAAAAACTGCTCTGCCACCTTTTTGATTTTGAGTGCCAGCAGCCTGGTTCCTTCTCGTGACAAGTGGAGACTGTCCCTTTTGTACAGCTCCCTCTTGTCCCAAAAAGCATCCCAGTGCCTAACAAACTTGAACCCTTCCCCCCTACACCACCGTCTCATCCACGCATTGAGACTCCTGATCTGTGCCTGCCTCTCCGGCCCTGCGCGTGGAACAGGTAGCACTTCCGAGAAGGCTACCTTGGAGGTCCTGGCCTTGAGTTTCCTGCCCAGCAGCCTAAATTTCTCCTCCAGGACCTCACGACTGCATTTCCCCACATCGTTGGTGCCGATGTGCACCACGACCACTGGCTCCTCCCCAGCACTATCTACCAGCCTATCTAAAACACGCGTAATGTCCGCTACCTTCGCACCAGGCAGGCAAGTCACCATACGGTCAGTATGCAGGTTCGCCACCCAGCTATCTACCTGCCTAAGGATCGAATCACCAACTACCAAGAGCCCCCCTCCCACCCTTCCCAGGGGACAGTTCCTTGGTACGAAAGGATACCCGTTCACCAGCTGAAGAAGAGGTCCCTTCTGAGGGCACATTCCTCTTATCCTCAGCATGGTGCCCCTTTTCCCCTTGACCCTCATGCTCCCTGGCAGCAGCTGGGCTACCAGATCCAGAGTGGGACATACCTAACAAGTCCCCGAGAGTCTTCCCCGTGCACCTGACTGTCTCTGGTTCTCCAGGTCAGCCACCTTGGCCTCAAGAAAGCAAACTCGCTCCCTGAGAACCAGGAGCTCCTTGCACCGAGCACACACCCAAGACTTCTTGGAAGGAGAGAGATACTTGGGCTTACAGTTCAAGCAGTAGCCTCTAAGGTTTTATACATGTGTGAGGTATTCCAATCCTGAAGGATATGGGATGGGACTTTATCTGCTGTGCCAGAATTTCCTCTTGCAGTCTGTACTCCTCTGCTTGCCTGCTGCTCTCCATACTTTATCCCCCATCCAAGCAGATTTACCTCAAGTTCCTCTTCCTGCTGCCTGCCCACCGAGATGCCTGACCATCCTTGTGCCACCAAATGCCCTTCTCTTGTCAGTCTGCCTCTTCCTTGTGCTACTGACCTTCAAGCTAACTGTGTGTTTGAAGTCTTTTCTATTAATTCTGCCATAGACTTTAATGTTAACAGGGGTGTCTTTCATTGCCTGCAAAAGGGGTGCCCTTTTATTCTTTTTGTCCGAAGTTTGGCAAGGCATGTGTCCTAGGGGAATCCTACTCCCCACCTGAGTTTTGTCCAATTTGGATGGAAAACCATAAAGTTACAGTCCCAAGAAAAGCCCCCTCATTGAAATAAATGGAAAATAATAATGAAATAGATTTATGAAAACAAAGCAAACCTTATGAAACAACCCAATAATAACACAGTCCCTTTGGGAATTAATAACAAAAATGAAAGAAACAAAACAAACTCCCTTGCACAAGTCTATCATACACCATTACTGATCTTCTAAGGTTCTTAAGATTTTCAGGATTCCAGAGAACACCACTTGAAAACCATTGATCTATTCCTATGTTATTCCCAAAGGCAAGAGCATCTGCTTACCAGTTTCCTAACATGTAAAAAAATGCCATATGTAAACATAGGGCCTTTTCATGCAACTGAACATTTAAAAATTGGTAATTAGGTCTTTCAGCAGTGGTTGCCAGCATCTGATCAGGTTGCTTTAATGGTGGCATGCACATTTAAATCAATGCCACAAAGGAAGAGTGGGCAGGAGCACACTGGCTCCATTCCTTTCATGCAATCACCTGCTCATTATCATGGATTCTGTGCTTATGTAAAACTTACATGCAAATACTCTGATCATCTCTAGCATCAATACACTGATCTATGTGCCATCTTGAGTACCACAACACTTTCACCTGGTATATACCCAGCAGGAACCTGTACAGGAATCCCAACCCTGCTACATATTTACCTGCATTCCAGTTTCATGGAATTTGGTGGCAAGTTCATGTTTTTAGGTATACTGAGGTCCAAATAATGCAGGTGGAAATGATACAGCTGAAGAAATAATGTCTGAAAAGGTCTCTGAAGCGTGAATAGAGATACATTGAAATTGCCTGTGTATATCTGCAAGTTAATTAAGAGAGCAGGGCTGACAAGAGAAGCGGACTCTTAACGTTAATCATTCTAATTTAAATTAGAATAGCTGAATTACATAGAATGTGAGGGATGTGTTTATACAGCAGGACAGCTACTATGCAGAGGCGACCTAATGTCAAATAAATAATACTTACTGCATTTAAAATTGTTGCTGGTATCATAAAAGACAAGTCCAAGCTCCCCAACAATCTTTGATTCACTCGTTATCACTGGTACTTTTCATACAAATATTGCTTAAACTTGTGTTTCCTGGGCTTAATCTATGAATATAAAGAAGAGCATTACAGCCTTGACTTTGTGTCCAGCTTGGATTGTGTATCTCAGTTACAGAAGATCTCTCCTTCCTCTTAGTTTCTGAAGTACCAGTTTTGTTTGCCTGGATACTTATGTCCTGCTTTTCTTATCAATGGGGATCCAAGGCAGCTTAAAACATAATTCTCCCCTCCTTCATTTTATCCTCCCTGTGAGGTACATTAATTCTGTATGTGCTGTCAAGTTGCAACTGACTTACAGTGATGCCGGCAACGGGCTTTCAAGGCAAGTGAGAAGCAGAGATGTTTTGCCATTGCCTTCCCCTGCAAGGCTTTTTGAGACTCTTTATGGACTGTAATAAAACAATAAACTGTTCCAGTGTATACCTAAGTGACTGAACCACATGGTAACCCCACCAAGATGCCAGAAGAGACTGCACCCAGGCAAGAGACGTTCTCCTGACCTCCCCAGCAGCTCCAGTGCCCAGCATAGGTTACCAGCCTGTTCCTCATGAAGGAAAATGGGACAGACCCAGTATGCACTAAACACAGCAACATGCCTTAATAAAAGACAAGGACTAGGAACTCCAAAACCGCCATTAAGAGTTCCTTCTAAATCAGGCAGGCAGCCTCTTTCCCTCCCCCCTCACCTGCAAGACCTCACGTAGCCCTGGCAGAGTCTATTCATCATTGCCTGGTAACTAATTGATGGCCATCAGCAGCCTGGCTAATGCCATCAAGAAGACAATGGAATCCGCCTGGTGACTCATCCTAGCTGCTACCAGGTGTCAGACATGAGTAAGTTTCTAGCTCTCAGTACTGACCACCCCTCAGGTACACCTCCCCTAGACCTTCCAACCAATAGGGTATTTTCAGGGACGGACTTACCAGGAGGTGGAACCAGAGGCTGGGACCAGCCCCCTACCCTCCTGCTTATAAGGAGATGCCTGACCACCGGCTCTCTCTCTGCTCTTCGACCCCATCGAACCTTTGACCCTCTTATGTCCAGCTTGCTATCCCCAACCCCTGCCTCCATCTTTAAACTCTGGTCTGCAGGCCGAGTTCCCACGTGTTACCTGCTGGCCAGGCTGCGTGGTCCCCAATTTTCTTAGTTTCTTTCCCCTCCATTTTTCCTGAGGAACTCTCTACACGACAGGACCGGTAGGTATTGCCCAACAACGATTTACCTGCTAATACAAATGTGCTTTGCCTCTCTCTGTATTTCCTAGACTTGATTAATTGTGTGTGAGCCTGTGTATTGTTTGCTTGTGAAGAACTTCAGTAAAAGACTTCATTTTTCAACCTTATAAAGTCTCCTGGTCTGTTACCAACACCTCCCGGCGGGGCTGACCTCTGTATACACAGGTGTTCGCTCTCGCAGCCGATTGCCTATTGATAATCAATCATATTCCCCTCATTATTATTCATAATAACGTGCAATCAGGCTAACAATAGTCTTCCTGGGTGGTCTCTTACCCAAGTACCAAGCCTGCTGAGCTTCAGAGATCAGATGAGATCAGGCTATACCATGCCACCTTCTCTCCCATGAGGTACATTAGGCTGAAGAAAATTAATAATTGAAAGTAACCCAATGATAGACTTACAAGTTGTCCAGCCTTGATGGGCAACCTCCCACCCCTGTACTCATTCACATTCTCTGTGCTCATTCAATGGATGATGAGAGGAAAATGGAAGAGGGGGTGACAGTGTGGATGCTGTGACATCTTTGCCATAGAGAATGGGTGAACCCCTAAAGCATCATTTCTGGGTGTTCATGATGTTCCATCTCTCCAGGCTCTGACCCCCCAAACACTCCTGGTGGTTGCCAGCAGAGTTGGCAACTCTCCCCTTGAGCTTCCATGGCAGGGTGGGGATTCAAACTCAGACCCTATTCCAACACTTTATCCACTACACCATGCAGACCCTTGAAACAATTATGTTTTCCGGAGTGCTGTTGAGGCACCAGGGGACTGATGGAGTGGGCTTGGGGAAGAAAAGAGATGTAGATGACAGGCCTGCTCACTCACCAATCAGCTGCCCAGCTACTACTAGCCACCCTGCCTTGTAAAGCAGACAAGCAGGAGAAACTAATGTGGTAAGATAGGTAGGGTCGGGATAAGGGAACCTGATACATGGGAGTCACCTTAGGGAATGAAGAAGGTAGTTGGAGGCAATCACTAATTTTAGATATTTGCTGTTACGCCCTACCTCCCCTACTGGCATTCTCCCACCGGTGGTCATCACCTTGGGACTCACACCCACTTACTAGGAGGGTGGTCAGAATGGGCTGGGAGCTGGGTTGCCACCACCCAAAGCTTCCCTTGGCCCAGCCAGTGTCTTCTCCCTATCTCTGGGCTCTCTCAGGATGCCAGCCAACACTCCTCCTTGACCATCTGCCAGTCTCTCTGTTATACCCCTTCCAGCACCCTAGCCCTCCCCCCATTGGCCAGCCTTCTGTCACTCCCACTTGGCCCCACCCCCGGATATAAGGTGTCAGGCCATTGGGTGTGGCCTGGTCACATTTGCCAGCCTTCAGTGAGGGTGTCTGGGCTGGGAGCGGGCTATTGTCCTGCCGCTCTGGCTTGAGCCTGCTTGCTGCCCCAGGGCTCAGCAGTGGAGGCCTACCTGGGCTGATGTGACTCCTGCGATCTAATGGCCTTGCCTGTCAGGGCCTGCTCATCACCACCATCACTCTGTTGGGCAGAGGGGTCCTTCCCCCTCTTCTGCCTCATGGCCCATGCCTGGTTCCTGCTGGCTGACTGGAGCTCTTTCAGTGGTCACCTGGCTCTCCCTTTCAGTGCCATCTTCGAAGAGGGTTGACTGATGCAAGTGAGGCTTGGCGACTGGGTGTGGGTGCCACGGGGGGGGGGGCAGAGGGTCCCATCTGAGTCCCACCTGTGTCATGTTGGGACATTTACATACTGCCTGATTGCTTTGATGCATGGACATCCCATTTATACAACAAAAGGATACCATATATTTTTACTTTCTTGTGGCAGTTGACAGCATTTATGCAAACTTTCTCTACTTCAGTAGTAACAATTTAAGAATAATGGGTGAAATTCAGGTCAGTGTTGGCACAGCCCAGCTATTCATTTTTATCATATTAAAAAGGAGTTTGTCCTTGGTGAAGAATCTTCTCAATAGCGTGCCATGCGCTTTGACCACAGCATGCCCTCTGTTGAAAACCAGCAAAGGCCCTTTGGCCTATTAAAACTGTCAATTCTTTAGTCCATCTATGTAGCACTTTGAATGTGATCAACCTTACCTAATAGAAAGGGACAGGCTTTTAGGAGGTATATCAATATTTACAGGCTAAGAAGTGCTTTTCCTGCAGTGGTGTCTTGTTTACATGCCACTTAGTCATTATTCCTGCAAGCAGAGTTGACTATTTTACACCTTCATGGTGCTAATAGTATTCATTTTGACAGCAAAAGTAAACACTTCATTCAGGTATAAGTAACTGACCCGAAAGGCTTAACTCTGCTATCTTACTCAATATATGCAAAGTCATATATACATATCTTTGGGTAAAGACTTAGGGACCAGATAACTTTTTCCATACAATCTGAAATGCAGGCACACATTTTGAATACATTTTCTTTATCCACAAATGTGCATCCTCTTTTCTCATCAAATAGCAAAATCTGATTGGCTATACAGTGCCATGATGTCATCACACCTCACAATCAGAAAGCAGGAAATAATGTTTTAAGTAAATTAGATGCCTTGAGCAAATAAGCCAAGCTATAGGCCACAGATCTAGTCAACCACAATATGCAATGTATGATCAAGAAATTAAGCATATTGAAGACTTCCTGGAAAACCTTTAGCCTGTTTCTCTCTGCTCAGTGTCTAGGAAGTTGGCTCCAGTCAGTGTAGACAGCAATAAGCTAGAGGGACTTTTGGTCTGATGCAGTATAAGGCAGTACCTAACCTGTTTCCTTTTTAAAAGCCATCCAGAGGGGTGAAGAAAAAACTAGATAAAACTGCCAACCCTTTATTACATGGGAACATTTTCCACAGTGATGCACAGGGCCCTGAACAAACATTCAGAATTCATCCATTGGGATCTTCCAATGTATCTGTTGCTGGTTTGCACAATATATCATACTTCCATGAAAGAAAACAATTATCCAAAAGGGAGTATGAGGAACTGGCAAGTGTATATAGAGTTATCTGCTTGTTGAGCATTGCAGGAGGCCTACCAGAAAATAGTCAATAGACTGCAATTAAATTGGTTGAATAAGCTGGACTAACACAAGCACTTTTTGTGCTCCCATCTGCCTGGGCAGGGAGCTTGGCTCTTGTATAATGTAAGTAAGCAGGGAATTTCATTTCTGGGCTGGAAGCTTTTTAACTTAGATATTAATGGAGCACATAAACCCTGGTGAATTCTGCTATTAAAGCATGCTCTCCTCCAGTGTCCAGGATGCCCCACTTTCTTCTCAGGATAAAAAAAATGAACCACTGTAAAATGAAGTGCTACTGAGTGGTCAGAACTGGTTCTATATCTCCTTCTTTGTAATGGGGGTGGATAGATTTTATGACATTTGCTGAGAACACACAGCTCTTTCTCCCTGTTTCAGAAAAACTCAGGGAGGAAGCAGAAGTTAAGGAGATGGAAAAGCAGGAGTGATGGAAACTTAACACAGACAAGATAGGAATGATCTGGGCAGGGAAGAAAGGTCATCCAAGAATGGAAAGTTAGTTTACAGTTTGGGTGCAATTTTAGTCTCAGAGGTTGTTTGGTTCACCTTTTAGCATTGGAAAATAATTTGCCAGCTGCAGCCATTCCTGGAGAAAACAGATGTAACCTGTTACACATCCCTTGGTAGGATCTGGACTAATCTGGGACTGTGCATTTGGCTAAGCCGAATTGAATAAATTTCTGATAAATACCTCATTGGTATTTGGGGGGTATTTATTCACCTGTATCAGACCCTCAAATCTGCTTTGGCAAAATGATGTGATCCTGAATAAAAGCCAAACTTATTCAGCTTTTATTCCAGTGCATTCACCATACCAGAGCTGCTGGCCATTTAAACCTAACAGTTGATAGGCAGTACACCTGTCAGCTGTTAGGTTTAAATGGCCGACAAGGGGACTGATCTTTCCTCCCTTCCCAAGACTGTCCACAGCTGGTAGCAGGTTGGGGAAGGGACAGGAGGCATGTTTAAATGCTCCCCTCCCATTTTGCTTCCTTTCCCGGATGGTTTGCCAGCTGTGGCCACAGGCCAGCAGAAAAAGAAATGGGAAGGCAGGTTTAAATGCCTCCCTGATCTCTCTAGCCCTCCCCAGCCTGCCCACTGTAGCAGGCAGTCTGGAGAAGGTGCAGGGAGGCACCTAAACATGCCTGTCTGTTCTTTTCTCCCTTCCCTAGTTGGCCAGCAGCTGCAGGCCATCTGGAGAAGGGATAAATAATCATGGAGGCATTTAATCCCCCCTTTCTGGAGCTGCACCACAGCAGGGGCACACTCCCTTCATTGAAGGGAAAGGAAATCCCCATAGGGTATAATTGAGCTAAATAAATTCAGCAATACCAATCTTTTCCTGAACCCCAGTATCATACCGATACTGGGATTCGGGGATACTGGCAAATACCGATACTTTTTTGTGTTTGATGTATCTGAACCTGAAAAATACCAAATCTTTTTTTGGTACAAACCCCTAGACTAATCTACCATAGTACATTTTACATGGGGCTGCCCTTGAATATAGTTCACAGTCTTCAGTTAGTCCAAAATGCAGCAACAAGGGCTGTTAGGGGGGCACACCACAATGACCATATCAAACCCACATTATTACAACTACACTCACTTCTATTTTGTTTCCAAGCCCAAAACCCTAAACATCCTGGGTTTGAGATAGCTGAACAGTTGCCTCCTTTGGTGTCAGACTGGTCAAACACTGAGATCTGCCAATAATGCCTTCCTGTTGGAACTGTAACACACTCTACACAGGACTGCCCTTGAAGAGAGTTCAGAAACTTCTGCAGGCTCAAAATGCAGCAGCATGGATTATTACATGCAAATTATACCCCAATAACAATGCAAATTACACACAGAAATTACACCAAATCAGGAAGTGATTTCCAGGACTGGTGCCAGGAAATTCCAAATTTTAGCTGGGTTCAAAGAAGGGGTCCAAATCACTAGTAAAAACTAGGACAAAAACTGGACTTCTGATTTTTGGTGACTTGCGAGCAGGTACACTCCATCACAACTCTGATGTGAGCGACCTGCAAATTGTGCCAATGGGGAAGGGTCTGAGTTGATCTTGGACCCTCTCAACTCTTTGTAGGGAACTCGTAGCCTGGAGCACGTGGGAGACCTCTCCTAAGGTGGCAGTCAAGAGATTGAGGCTCCTTTTTGCCCTGATAGGCTCCCGCAGCACAGAGCTAGCAATGGTACCAAGAGGCACACACCGGACTGAGTGTGCAAGCGATCCAAAGAAAAATGATCTTCCCTACCTTTTGGAAAAACATGAGTAAAAACATGAATCGACTCATGTACTAGCAAACAACTGCCCAAACAATAGCAGTAAAGCTGCACCAAAGCCCCAAACAAGCAGATTCCCTCCCCTAAAAAGACTGAGTTTAAAGCGGGGTCTGAGAAGGCAGCTTGAAGTGAGCGAATATTTGACTGTGTGGCATAATGAGCAAGAAAGCGATAAATCTGCAGGTTTTCAGACACTTTTTAAAACTTTTCTCTTAACATAAGCAATGACGCAGAGAACAGAAAAAATGGCGGCTAAATGGAAACTTGCAGCAGGAACTGCCAGCACATCATCTCCGGTTGCTAAACCGGAAGTAACCACAGACTTTCTTAAAATGATTGCTGCTGCTTTGCGCCCTCTGCTGGACCAGATGACTAACCTCAACGACAACTTTGACACGTTGCACAAAGAGCTTAAAGAAAATTCAACAAAAACAGAGAAGATAGTAAAGAAGCTGAAAAAAGTTGATGTTAAATCCAAAGAATTTGGACAAAGATTGGAGGCAGTGGAAAAAGAAAAAATCTCTGGACAACAGCAACTGCTTCTCCTCCATATGGAAAAATCAGCATACGTCCTGAGACTTCAAGGCATCCCAGCGCAGAAAGGTGAGAATTTAAAAAAGATTTTAAGCAAGGAAGTATATTTGAAATTCTCAAAAAGATCAACAAGAGATACAACTTTGAAAGTGAGAAACAGAATAACCCTGAAAATTAAAGGAGAACAAATTAAAGTACTAAAAGACATTCCATTTGAGATTAGAAAAAAGAGGAGACAATACAGAGATTTGGCATTGTTCTTACAGCAAAATAACACACCATACGGATGGATAATACCTGAAGGGCTTATCTTCAACTTCAACAGGAAAAAAAAGAAAAGATTAACTCTGTTTGTAAAGCGAAAAGGTTCTTAGAGCAACAACAGAAAGCAATGGAGGGATCTGAGACAGTGGAGGATAACAAAGATACAGAAGCTGAAGAAGAGAAAGAGGAGGAAAGTTCTGACAACACCTTGACCAGCTCGGCAGAATCATCTGACTTGGAAGCAGAATTAGGGGCAGCAGCCCCATAACCTCTAAAAATTAAAATGGATTTTGATAAAAAGAAGCTTAGAGGAAAGAAAAAAGCAAAATAGATTAATTCTTGATAGCCTGATGTTTATCTTTAATACATAAATTTAAAGCTAAGATGTACACACTACGGTGGAATAAGAATGTGATTGTTTGCTTTATACTTTTTTATAAGTATTTTTCACTTTTTACTATGGGGGCAAAAGGGAAGTATCAAAAAAAATTAAATAATTGTATTATGATCCTTGCTACTCTTTCTTTTAGTTTGTATCCATTCCCCTGACCCTGTAGGTTTGTAGTCTAGAAAAGCAAAATAAATTTAAAAAACTAGTAAAAACTAGGACAAAACTCTTTATTGATAAGATCATGATCAAGGAAAGCATCTATTCCTAAGAAAGTTTGGGACACTGACAATTTTACAGAGAAAAGCAAACCTTTATAGGCAAATTGACATCCGGATCTTGCAAAACTTTTACACCAATTACACAATGGCAGCTCAATACTGCACCAAGTTGTAACCAATAGAAAAGCAACCTATACTCCCTTTTTAACATACTTTTAAGAATTCTACTACCTTATATTGAAAACAAATCAGCCAGTATCATAATGCCCCTGTATAAATCGATGGTGGGACCTCATTTGGGATACTGTGTGCAATTCTGATCACCACACCTCAGAAAGGATATTATAGCATTGGAAAAAGTGCAGAAAAGGGCAACTAGAATGATAAAAGGGTTGAAATACCTTCCCTATGAAGAAAGGTTAAAGTGCTCGGGGCTCTTTAGCTTGGAGAAACAACAACTTAGGGGTGACATGATGGAGGTTTACAAGATTATGTATGGGATAGAGCAGGTAGAGAAAGAAGTACTTTTCTTTGTTTCTCACAATACAAGAACTCGTGGGCACTCAAATGAAATTGCTGAGCAGTTGGGTTAGAACAGATAAAAGGAAGTACTTCTTCACCCAAAGGGTGATTAACGCATGGAATTCACTGCCACAGGAGGTTGTGGTGGCTACAAGCATGGATGGCTTCAAGAGGGAATTGGATAAACGTATGGAGCAGAGGTTCATCAGTGGCTATTAGCCACAGGATATAGATGGGATCATCACTGGGTCATATGTTCTCCTCAGTTCTTTACATGGCCTTCACAGACATGGCTGCACTATAGCTCATTCACATGTCACCTTTTTTCTTTTTCACTAGAAAGGGATATTCCTCAGTTCCTTCCTCCCATGGCAGGCCTCTGACTGCTTCTCTTATGATGCTCTTGAGGCCTCCTGTCCCCTAAGAGCAGCATTTCAGGGAACATTTTGAGTTAGAAAATAAGTGGGAACTGAGGAAGTCATGCTCTGTGACAGAAATTTTTCTTGCTGTGGAAATATCCATTGGATCCAGAGGCCAAATTGACTGGGACTTGCAGTAGGGCCTTTTTAGCTGCCAGCTCTGGTCTGTGGAGTTGCTTCAGCTTAGAGGTAAGATTGGCACAACCCCTCCAGAGCTTCCAAGGGAAGGTTATTTTTACCTTAGCCCTAATTTTAGTGAGGGTTGTTTTTTTAGTTTTTTTAATTTTAATTTTAGTTAGGGTTGTTTTTTTTTAGTTTTGCATAATCATTATTGACTTCATTGTATACTGCCTTGAGCATCTTTTAAAAATGGAAAGGCAGTCAAAAAAGTATCCAAAAGAATTTTTTTGCTTAGACTGTATTAGGAGTTTTTTTTAAATGTCCAACAGACTAGTTTTAAATTATCATGGTGATGCTTAATAATCCAAGGGAGAATCACACACCATTTGAAAGATGCTAGTTTGACTACTTAAAGTTCATTTGCAAAGTTCAGCAATTTGGGATTAATTACTGGCAATTGTCTTTGAACTCCCCCATAGCTCACCAACAGTCTTTTCTTGATACAGACAGAATGTCCTGGACAGAATTTCAGATCCAATGTGGGAAATGTACTGCATTACCAAAATGAAATATTAACTTGAACAGCACAGCCTGTTTGTTACAGTGATTTTATCTTGGCATCTCTGGCTCAGCTCTCATTTTTAATATCATTTTTATAAGTAGAAAAAATTGACTGCTTTGACTCAAAAGGCACATTTTTTCTTTTTCTGCATTTGAAGAAAATTACTTGCAGTGTGCCAGACTAACAAATCACATGAGGTTTGGTTTCTCTACCTCTTTAGCAGTGCTATTGTAGACATGATGGTACCATTGCAATTCCTATTTTTGAATTAGTTCTCCCTGCAGACACAAAGAACTGTATTCTTCTGACTCATGCCCCACTCCATGATGTGGGGGAAAGCCAGGGCTGGTTCTTTGCTTTGTCAAAGAAGCAATGGGCTCCAGAAAACCCATCAGCAGGCATCATGTTAGAGATTCCTTGCGGCTGACTACCTGCCAGTACTCTGGAATTTCGGTATCTACAAATAACAATCCCAACAGGCCTGTAAGATTTTTCTCTCATTAATGCTGCACAAATACCTAAGCTGTATCTCAAAAGTAGGTTGTGGTTATTGTACTAATTTCACAATATTACTGAAGATCCGTACTAATAGTTTTGCAACCAATCAGTTTTCAAATGGGAAGAGCAAGATCTTGCACAAGGTATTATTAGGTGTGATAATATACTTACTTCAATTGTCATGGGCAAGGATCCAATGCAGAAGCCACATCCTGTGCACACTGGCTTTTGAAGCCTCACTTGTAATTGTTTTGCCTCTTGAAAAACAGAGATTAACTGCACAGGCAGGCTTGGGAGAAAACAACAACAACAACAATACTTCTCAGCAAGTTAGCTCAGTAGACAGCAAGCCTTCTTTATTTGCATCTAAATTTAATTAAGAGCTGTTGTTGATTTATACTTGAAATGAATTGTATTTTTCTCAGAGAATACAATTTAATCTATGCCAACAGACTCTGGACTCCACTAGTATCTGTTAGCTTGGGCACAATTGTCCTTTTTTGAAGAAAAAAATCAGCAAGATAGAATACCCCTTTGAGTTCCAATTATATTGAGGGCTGTGTAAAATTTTGTCTCCTACAATACCACTGGTAATGCTAAAAAATACTTTCCCTAAGCATCAATGAGTACAATGGGACCTTTCTGGGCAGACCTGCTTACAATGGCTGCCTCATTGTCTCAGCCAAAACCCAAAGACTCATTTAAGCTCCTGGCAGAAAAAGATTTTTTTTTAATTAAGCTAACGGCTTAACCAAACTGGGAGATACTTTCTGCCCTATATCCACTACTTCACATGTACCCTAAGGCAGATTTTCTGAGACCACCATTCTGTCAAATATACTCCCTCCCCAATCCCCACCAATTTAACTTCTTTTGTGGTGGATTAGAGGTTATTAGCTTTATGCAGCCTGTGGTCAGCTGACTTTCCCTTGTTCAACTGACACTAGTTCAGGAATCCCCAAACTTTTAGAGCCTGTGGGCACCTTTGGAATTCTGACACAGTGTGTTTGGCTCTAACACAGAATGGATGCCTCAGGAGGAGGAGCCAGCCAACAAATGGCTTATCTTCAGTCACACAGTGAAGATGCTTGTGCTGTGGTGGAAGGTGCTACCAAAGCAACAATATTAATGTTGGAGAAGTGACAACCTGCTAGGAGTCTAGTTAATGGCAATACTGCTGAAAGAGTGGTTTAGTCCACTTGTACCCTTGGGGGAGCTGTATGCTCTAGTGTTCAGAGTTTATTGAATGTTTTCTCTTGCAGTTCAGCCTACCTCTTGTCATTTTCTCTCTCTGCTGTGTGTTAGTATGTGTTAGTGCTTGTGCTCTGAAGGCCTCTCTGTTGTATTAGGGGCCTGCAGTCAGTTATTGTCTTTTTGCAAAACCCTGTTGCAGTAAATTCATTGAAAGCAAATTCCAAAGTCTGGATTGGATTATTTCCTGAACTCTGCTAACAGGCTATGGGCCCAGCCCCCAGGGCAAATTGCAAGAAAGCTATCACTGTGAGTCAGTAAGAGAATGGAGGGGCACACCCAATCCAGAGGAAGATGGCAAACAGTGCAGATATTAAATTGCAATGGCCAAACTAAATAATAGCAATTATCAGTTGTCGAAGTTCAAACTGGAAATGCTGCTGTACAAAGATAACCTCTGGGATGTTTTAAGCACTGACAGATCAGCCAATGATCCTGCAGAGTGGAAGCAGAAAAACAGGCAAGCAAAGGGAACTATAAGCCTGTTAGGGGAAGATGACATACATGGGGAAAGACGAAACAGCTAAAGGTATGTAGAATGCACTCCAGAAAGAACATGAGCATTCAAACCTAAACAGCAAGCTATATCTGCTGTGTGAATTGTATAAAATGAGACTTGGCAGACAGCAAGATATGCATGAATGTGTAAATGCCATGGTAGAAATTGTGGAAGAGCGATGTGGGTTTGGAGAAGATATGAAAGACAATCAGATAGTAATAACTGTGCTGTCTTCCAGAGTCCTATGGTCCATTCATCAATGCCCTTGAGACTAGACCAGAAGCAGATCTAACACTTGGATATGTTAAAGGCAAATTAGTGGATGAGTATAATTACAGAAAAGAACTAGAAACAGCTCTCCAAGTAAATGAGGTGATAAAGGACATGACAGAAAACAGGGTGTGATACTGCTGCAAAAGGGCAGGACATCTGAAAAAGAATTGTTCAATCAGGAGAGCTAAACAGAGAAAACAAATCACTGAATTACCAAAAGAAAAGGCTAAGAAAGCTGCAAATGGATTTGTAGACGAAGAATGGCATTGATGTCTAAAAACTATTCAGAGCAACGTGTCAAATGGATGATTCAGGTGCCACCAGTCACATGTCAAGCAACCAGGAATTCTCCACAGATCTTGATCTCAATGCAAAGGAGAAGATCTCCCTTGCCGATGGAAAAAGCATCACTGCAGAAGGAACTGGGTATGGATTCTTAAATTGCTGTGGGCCATCTAAAGGAACACATAAACACCTTGTGAAAAATCTCCTATATGTTCCAGAACTGGAAGGAAGCCTTCTGTCTGTGAAGCACCCCACTAGTAATGGTCTGACAGTAAAATTTCAGTGAAACCAATGTTCAATTAAGAAGGGGAAAGAGGTTATACTCAGAGGAATTATGACAGAGCATCTGTATAAGTATACCTTACCTAATGTGGAAGCTAGAATCGCTACATAAGTTTGTCACAGCAACTGTATCCACCTGTGGTACAGATATCTAGGACACAGACATCCACAATCCATAAAAGAGCTTGAAAATTGAGGCTTAACCAAGAACATGAAGATGTCATGTCAAACATATATGAAGTGTACATGCTGCATAAAGTTAAAAGCTACATGTGCCTCACTTTCTAAAGGCAGTGAAAGCAAATCTACACATCCCCTACAGACAGGGGTCTGTTGGAGCCGGAGCTCACAGGAGTGCTGCTCCGCCAGTGAGGAGCCCAGCAGCCATCAGTCAGACCACGAGGAGACAGAAGGAAGGTAAGTTGCCTGCTAGTGCTCGCCCCCTCCTCCTCTCCTTTCCCAAGCTGTGCAGAACTGCAGCACCCCGGGAAAGGCCTGGCCGCCCCACCTTCGGCTTCCCCGAGCCACGCAGAGCCGCAGCGCCCCAGAGAAGGCCTGTCTGCCCTATCCTCAGCTTCCCTGGGGAAAATAGAGGTCCCTCATGGTGACCCCCAACCCACCAGTCTGAGAGAGAGGAGGGTGCCTTTCACCATCCAAGGCACTGCAGGAAGTGTTTGGCTTGCCGTTCTGCAGGGAGCGAGGCACATTGGAAACTCCGAACACGCCTCATGTGAGAGAAAGGGGCGTTCTGTGGAAGAATCTTGAGGGATGCAGCCTGAGGTCATGGATAGGTTAAGGTCTGGATGCCTTGAGCAACCCCAGCCAGCCCCCTCCCACTCCTGAAGTTAACAGAGGAGACTTTCCTGGCTGGCCAAAAAGAGTGGGCATGTTAATTCCCCCCCTTTATTTAAAGGGGGTGAATCCTTAAAGGAAGAGGACTTTATCCTGGCCACCAATGGCTAGTAAAGGGTTAAGAAGAGTTCTGATTCCCAGACCAGATGCGAAAGGGGGAGGAGTGACGGCAGTGTGGGTGGACGAAGGTCGGTGATATATCTCCTGTTCACACAGTGAGTGTAGCAGAGTTGTAGAAAACTTGAACACACCAGCCAGGTTGGTGCTATTTACACTTTTATTTACATTATATACACAGTCCTTATAGCGAAGTATTCACAGTTTCGACTGACAAACTGCTTCGCCAAGCAACCCGATACCATACTGGCATACAGTGGTATATACAGCACAGACTTATATACACATGGATCAGTCCAAACATCCAAACAGCACAGAGATGCTGAGTCACTGAAGCACCTGCTGTAGGCTGATGCAACATGTCCAGTCATGTGAACTCTGACTGCCATTTAGATCACCATGATCTGTCTAGCAGGCTGCAGTCTTGTTAAGGCATTTCTTGTGCACATGCCGACAAGGAGACACCCTGAAGTCCTCCTCCAGTTGGGACCAAGTTTTCCTTTTGGAAGAGCTGCAGGACGGAGGCTGCTGGGAAGGGTGAAAATCTGTGTTGTGTGGATATGGGGGGCAGGGAGGGAGAAGCTCCTGGAGGCTGGGCAGCCCTGCAAGGGGGTCTCTCTGGGTCCCACATGTGGGGGGGATTGTCAGGCTGGCCTCTGCTCCCGAGGAGGGTTGCCGGCTCTGGCCCCTTAAACTGGGGAGGGACTTGTAGCAAGGAGCCTGGAAGAGATTCCCTTCCTGATCTCTGCAGGTGAAACCTCTGCTAGAGGGGATGGGGAAAATAGAGGTCCCCTGTGGTGACCCCCAACCCGCCAGTCTGAGAGAGTGAAGGGTGCCTTTCGCCTCTGTCTCCCTTAGCTGAGCTCCTTCAGGGGTCTCCAAGAGTCCCACCCGCAGTCCTGCTCTCCTCAAAAGAATCTTTTCACTTGGACACAGAGTGCTCTCTTTCTGTGGTATACCTCTGAGGATGCCAGTTACAGATGCTGTTGAAACATCAGGTCCTACAATGCCAAGACCATGGATATACAGCCTGGAAAATCTACAACAGCTAATCTTTACCTTGTTATGGAAAGAGGGATCGCTTTGGAGCAGGACGAAGTCTGCAAGTGCAACTCGGGTGCAGGAAATACAGAGACCATTCATTTGGCTTGTGGGGGTTGCATAGTGTGTGGGGGTTACATGATCCCCCCTTCCAGAATCGTATCTCACTCCAGTCTCTGAGCATGAACAGAGTGCCTTGCATTGACTTAGAGAGACATGGGATGCATTGGGCACATGGAAGGGGAGCAAGGCGTTTCTATGATAAGGGAGAGGCTGTAGCTCAGTGACAGATCTGATCCTTTGCATAGAGAAGATCCCTGGTTCTGTCCTTGGTATCTCCTCCCAAACCTGCAGTCCATAGGGAACAGGCCTTGAAAACAAGTTCTAAGTTCAGGAATTGCAGACACACCACCATAACTCAATTTCTATCTGGAGTTAGGCAAAGTGAGAATGCTATGTTACACCTCTTGAAATTGTTCCCTTGCCTTCCCATTAGTTTCCAGGTTCAGTTCAAGAGGCTGGGTATTACCAGGAAACCCACAGTCCTGCAGGGCAGCCAGTCCCATTGCTCTGTATGTGTGCAGAGGGTCTGTCAAGGCCATTTTTTTCTACTTTGACTGAGCTCTCCTGGATAAGAGCATAAGAAGAGTCCTGCTGGATCAGACTAATAGTCCATCTAGTCCAGTATCCTGTCTCACACAGTGGCCAACCAGTTCCTGGGCATAGAGGCTGAGGCCTTCCCCTGATGTTGCCTCCTGGTTCTCAGATTCAGAGCTATAGTGCTTCTGAACATGGAGGTTTCCCTCAGTCCCCATGGCAAGTAGCCACTGATAGATCTATCCTCCATGAATTTATCGAATTCCCCTTTAAAGCTGTCTATTCCTGCGTCCATCACAAAATCCTCTGGCAATGAATTCCAGATTTTAATCTCTGTGGGAAGAGGTATTTCCTTTTGTCCATCCTGAACCTACTGCCCATCAACTTTTTTTTTAAAAACCATTTATTATAGAGTATGTTTCACATATTTAAAATTACATCTTATAGATATCGCATACCTTTTTCTTTCCTCCCCACCCTCCCCAGTACAAGGCTTCCCGCAATGCTCTTACCCCCTTATAAACTCTATTATCTAATTACCATTAACAAAATGTCTCACTTTCATTGTCAAATTAGGTAACATTCTAACAATCTTATTCTTTTTCTTGTTTTCTCCTTAATAACTATCGAAGCAAATCAATTTGTTTTTAACGTCCCAGTTTTTCTCAAGATAGTCTTTGAAATCTTTCCATTATTCATAAAACGCTTCGTCTTCTTCATTATTAAGCTTTCTTGTCATTTTGTCCATTTCTACTATAAAATAGATCTTCTTAATCCATTCCCATGTTTCAGGTATCTTTTCTTGTTTCCAGAATTGTGCATAAGTCATTCTAGCTGTTGCAACCAAGTACCATAGCAATGTTCTTTTGGTTACATTTAATTCTTCCATTTTAAGACCTAACAACAAGATTTGTGGATCTTTCTTAAAAGTACATTTCAAAATTTTCTGTATTTCATTATGAATCTCTGACCAGTAACTCATGGCTTTATCGCATGTCCACCACATATGGTAAAATGAGCCTTCTTTCTTTCTACATTTCCAACATTTGCTAGACATACTCTCATTTATATTAGCAATTTTCTTTGGAGTCATATACCATCTATACATCATTTTATAGCAATTCTCTTTGACATTAACACAAGTTGAAATTTTCATTGACTTTTTCCACAAACATTCCCATGATGCCATAGTTATTTCAGTATTTACATTTACAGCCCATTTTATCATTTGTTCTTTTACAATTTCATCCTCTGTATACCACTTCAGTAAAACCTTATACATTTGAGATCATTTTTTTTCCCTTTTCCACCCATATAGTTTCAATTTCATTGTTCTTTGCCCTAAAGCCATATTTTCTCTTATCAGTTATAAACAAATCATAAATCTGTCTATAATTCAACCAATCATAATCAAACTCCACATCATCTCTGTCTCTCATAACAAAGCTTTCCCCTTCAGATTTTAAAAGATTTCTGTAAGGTAACCAATCTAATCCTTCGTGTCTCGAATATGGTTTAATCACTTCTGCCGGCACTATCCAAAGTGGTCGTTCTTCATAAAAGAATTTTTTATATCTCATCCAGGTCTCGAACAGTGATCGCCTAATAAAGTGATGTTTAAAAAATTTATCGCTTTTTGATTTTTCATACCACAAATACGCATGCCATCCAAACTTGTTATCATGACTTTCTGATGCCAACAGCTTCATATTTTCAAGGTTAATCCATTGTTCTATCCACGTTAAACAGACCGCATCGTAATAAAGTCTGAGATTTGGTAGTTGAAGTCCTCCTCTTTCCTTGGCGTCACATAAAATTTTCATTTTAATTCTTGGTTTCCTTCCTGCCCACACAAATTTTGATATTTCTTTCTGCCATCCATCCAATATCTTGCTTTGTCGTAGTATCGGGATAGTCTGGAACAAAAACATTAACCGAGGCAAAATATTCATTTTAACTGTTGCAATCCTTCCCATTAGTGATAAATTCAAAGTGTTCCATTTTTTCATGTCTTGTTGAATCTTATACCAAATTTTTTCATAATTATTTTTGAATAAATCTATATTTTTCATAGTCAATTCAATCCCTAAATACTTTGTCTTTGTAACCACTTCACACTGGATTTTCTCCTGAAGTTCCATTTGCTTCTGTTTCGCCTACTGCCCATCAACTTCATTGGATGCCCTCAAGTTCTAATGTTTTGAGAGAGGGTGAGGAAGTTCTCTTTGTCAACTCTGCCTACCCCAAGCATAATTTTGTGAACCCCTAACGTCCCCCCTTAGGCCTCTCTCTTCAAAACTGAAAAGTCCCAGACTTCAGCTTTTCCTCATAAGGAAAGTGCTCCAACCCCCTAATCATCTTGGTTGCCCTCTGTACTTTTTCCGGCTCTCCAATGTCCTTTTTGAGATACAGTAACCAGAACTGGACACAGTATTCCAAATGAGTCTGCACCATAGATCTATACAGGGGCATTGCAATATCAGCCATTTTATTCTCAATCCTTTTCCTAAAAATCCCTAACATACTGTTTGCCTATTTATTTATTTATTTATTTATACTTTCGATTTCAATTTTTCACTGCTGCAGCACACCGGGTTGACACTTTCATTGAGCTATCCACTATGACCCCAAGATCTTTTCCCCTCTCAGTTTTAGCAACTTGAAACCCAATTAGCCTACAGTTAAAGCTGAGGGTTTTTGTCCCAATGTGCATCCCCTTAAGCTTATCTCTAGCAGAGGCCTTCACTTCACTTCCTACTTGGTCGCTTTAACTGGAGATGCTGGGGATTGAACCAGGAACCTTCATGTGTCTTTGGCATATCCTCTCTGGTAGAACAATCTTCTTGACATTTCCCCACTGTGGAAGAAATTTTTTAGAAGGACATTTTCTTCCTGGCCTCACTTCCTTGGTTAGTACAGATTAGGCACATGCACATACTTACCCCCCCCCCCCAGGTTAGAATGTAATGAAACAAAATTGCATTTGAAAAGTTATGAGAAGAGCTTACTATACATTAAAAGGTTATTCTGTGGGGAATCATTCATCACTGCAGATTCACTTAGATTCATTCAAATGTGTAACAGGAGGTGTTGCCTCCTCTACATAGCAAGACAATTTGTGTATTAAGACAACATTACAGTGACTTGAAAAAGAACTTATGCCTCCTAATTATAGGTGTAGAACAACTGAGTACATTTTGGCAGAATAACTGAGTTTTTTTAAAAAAATAAGCAGGAAGAATTTTTATTCCTTCAACTCTTAAAAAACCAAAAAAGGACAGGTTTGTGCATTTGTAATTTGAATGTCTGAATGCTGATAGATAATCTCAGAGTCATTGACATTCAATGATATGTGCATTGCACACATGCCCACTGACATTCTGTCATGCCTAGTCTACTAAATTTGATTAGATTAGTGAAAGGTGGTCCAGTTACTTGGCAAAGTATGGCAGAACAGCAGAAATTGGAAGTGCTTTTTGTGATAACACACATACCCATTTTGGCTCACCACTACCCAATATCTCTTGCTTAGCACAGAGTTCAATTGTGCTTTTCTGTCTCTATAATCTTTCTTTGCTACCATACAAACTAAACTTGTTATTCCTGTTTAGTCCTTGAATCTGTTCTATGCTAATTTACTGTTCACTCTCTACATATATTTATGGACTTCCATTTAATTGTATTTAATTGTATTTTCTTTGTGCTTTTAAAGCAATTTTTCTCCAGGTAGGCTTGCCAGCTTTGAGTTGGGAAATACCTGGAGATTTTTGAGGTGGAGCCTGAGCAGTGGGTGTTGTCTTCTGACACACTTCCGGTGATGTCAGAGGGTGTGGTATATGCTAATAAATTATGCTAATGAGTTATGCAAATTAACTCCTGCACCCTCTTTTTCTACAAAATGACCCCTGCCTACAGATAGTGCACAGTGACATTCGTGGACCGATGAGAGCTGTTACACCAGGAGGAAACAAATACCTGATGACTTTTGTTGATGACTATTCCAGGTGTACTGTCACGTATCTCATGAAACAAAAGAGTGAAGTGCTTGGGAAATTCCAAGATTTCTGGCAGTATGTTCCAAAAGAAACCACAAACACTCTGCACAGACAATATGGGGGAGCATACAACTAAAGAAGTGGAACAATACCTAAAGGAACAGGGTATAGAGCACCAGACATAGCTGAACAAAATGGAGCACACCTGAACAAAATGGAATAGCAGAAAGGAATGGCCAGATGCATGCATCTGGATGC
Organism: Gekko gecko; assembly: GCA_029375565.1. Classification (NCBI taxonomy): domain Eukaryota; kingdom Metazoa; phylum Chordata; class Lepidosauria; order Squamata; family Gekkonidae; genus Gekko; species Gekko gecko. The sequence continues at coordinate 128,089,345 of JAPDNY010000005.1, forward strand.
TGGATTGCTAAATAAGTATTGGTTCAAAGCAATTATGATGGCAACATATCTATTACCATCAAAAGCAATTGACAGCATTACATATGTATTATGGCATGGATCAAAGCCAAACATCAAGCATATCAGAGTGTTCGGATGCATTTATAGTCCCTCTTTCTCACTGAGACTCACACAGATTACACAGAGTTAGTCAATACAATCAACAGGATGGGATGTTCAATAAACAGTGAAATAAGGATTTGGGTTATGGTTCCAACCAGAAATCTAAACAACAGAACTAAAGCAAAGCGTAAGTATTAACATGGCACATTAAATGCATAGCAGGATCCTAGTTTCTTCAAGCTAGACACAGTAGTATAGACCGCAGTTCCCAATAATTTATCCAAGCAACTTTGTGACTCATTTAGTACAGTGCAACCCTATTGCCTACATAGAAAAGCCCTCTTGAATAATTCATTTTTGCATAGTTTTCAGAAAGCTAGGAAAGTGGGAGCATTCCAGAACTCCTCAGGCAGACCATCCCACAACTCCTCCCTAAAAAATTAGCCTCCACTCTGGTTTAAGAAAGAAAAGAAAGATCTTTCTCTTTGAAATGTTAAGGCTGCTTTCCTAAACATGCTTACTTTAATATGTGCCATTGGAATCAATTGAATGTTTCTCAAGAAGCATGGTTAGGAGATGGCTGCGAGCATCAAACAAAAATGAGAAAACATCCATGCACTCTCCATGCAATATCTTAAGTTTAGTTGCAGGCAACGGGTGATCACCAAGAGACAAAGGCTTCTCCCCACAGGGCAAATGTTTTAGCAGGTTGCCTCAATGCAACCAGTAGGCTGCATAGTTTCCATAGTCAGACCCTGCAATAACCTATTTAAGGCAATGTTTGCCCCACCATCAGGCATTAGTGTCGGTGATATAAACCTTGCTGTGAGGGTCACGGGGACTCTGTCTAGGGTGGAACGGCCCAGCACCTCCCCATAGCCGTGCCACCCATTCAGCTGCTGACAAATTCCAACCCACTTCCCCTGCACCCAGCCACATCTAGTGTGCTCTGATCCCAATGGGCATACTCACTAACCATGCCAACTTGTCACTGATATATTGTACCAACTGAAGATCTCTCACTTGGTGGCACTGTTGCTGCTGCTCCCTTTCCTTCAGCTGAGTCATGTTGATGGTTGCCATCATCCTTGTTTGCATCCAGGCATGACCCTCCCTGACGTACTGGTCAACAGACTTGCTTCCAAGGCTGCCACTCTATCTGCTCAAGAAGAAGACAATGATTTAGTAGAACTCAGGGATACTATTGCTGGCAGGGGGGGCACTCCCACTGTCTAGCTGACAGAAACCCTTGGTTGGCAGGCATTATCTTCCAAAATCTCAGTTGTGGCCACCAACTCCAGGACACTAGCCATATCTTCTTCATCTGAAGACACTTGAGCCAGTGTTCTCCAAGAAGGCAGTTGCCTTGCCAGGCTGCTTTTCTTCTGGTGGGCCTTCTTTGGAGCTATTCTTGTCAAAAAACACTTTCCAAAAAACACTGTAAGAATGTGCCCTGTAACTGTTAACAAAAGTGTATGGGCAATGGAGGGATCCCACCACAACTTCTCAGATCCTAGTCCAACATTCTAACCACTAGACTTCACTACTGTTGAAATTTGACCCTACTAATATCACCCATATGATCTATTAATGTTGCTGTCTTCTCTCTCTCTCTTTCTCTCTCTCTCACACACACACATATGTGTATGCATGTATATATACACAAACACACACATATACACACACACCTACGAACCCCACTAATGATTAACATTCCCCAGACCTTGTAGGTTTGTAGTTTAGAAAAGTAAAATAAAAAATTAAAAAATAGATTCAATGTGCAGCAAAACCAGTTGGCCCGCTTATCTGCCACTCACCCCGGGTCCTATCAATTGGCTGCCTTGCCTTCCACCATTGCATCAGTCCCTCCCACAGACCTGCCGGCCAGCATCTTGCCCTCACTCTGCACGGAGCTGTCGGCTAGGATGGATACTCTGGCAGCCACTCTGGCAATGAGCCAGGAGGACAGGCCCACCTGGCCTCTGTGCAGCCTGGTCGCTCCCTCCGGCCCTAGCCCTGAGGCTTCTGGGAGGTCTCCGGAAGGGGAGGGTGCCATGGGGTATCTTAGCCCAACCCTCCTTGGCTTCTGAGGCCACTGGGAGGCCTCCAGGAGGAGCCATGGGACCTCTCCACTGCCTGCGTGCTAGCTGCCACCGGCCCATCTTCACCTAATCCCGTTGCCTTCTAAGGCTGCTTGGAGGCCTCCAAGAGGGGGAGAGTGGCGTGGGGCCTCTTCACCAGCAGTGTGCTCACTGCTGCTGGCCTGTCTGTGCCTGACCCTGCACACCTGGCTTCTGAGGCTGCTCAGAGGCCTCTGGGAGGGGAGGGTGGCATGGGGCCTCTCCACTGGCAGTGCGCTCACTGCCGCTGACCCATTTTTACCCAACCCCCCATCTGGATTCTGAGGCTGCTGGGAGGGAGGGTGCCCTGGGGCCTCTCCGCCGGTGGCACTCACCACCGCTGGACCATCTTCGCCCCTCCCTCAGCCACTTGGGAGGGGCGAGTGCCACAGGGCCTCTCCGCCAGAGGGGAGTTGACTGCCGCTGGCCCGGACACATGGTACGGACCACTGTGCCCCCCCACCCTTCTTCCTAGTTGTTTTCTTCTTTTTTTAATTTATAAAAAACACGCTCCCAAATTGCACCAGCAGCCCACAGTCCCCTTTCCAGCTTGGAGTAGTGGTTAAGAGTGGTGGACTCTGATCTGGAGAATCAGGTTTGATTCCCCACCCCTCTACATGAAGCCAGCTGGGTGACCCTGGGTCAGTCATGTTTCTCTCAGAGCTCTCTCAGTCCCACCTACCTCATAGGGTGTCTGTTGTGGGGAGGGGGAAGGGAAGGGGGTTGTAAACCACTCTGAGACTTCTTCAGGTAGTGAAAAGTACGGTATAAAAAACAACTCTTTTTCTTCTTTCCAATCACATGCCCACAAATTCAGTTCCCAGAGCACACAGACAAAGCCTCCCTGCTAAGGCTCTCCCATGTTTGCCTCCTGTCTCTTTACCTCTCTCTTGTTCTCTCGTTTTGTTCAGTGCCAGCAGCTTCAGCCACTAGGGGAATACTCTGAAAGCTCACCATGTCCTTAAACCAAACCCCCAGCTAATACACACTCAATCATTCTTAGACTTGATCACCCACTCTCACACCAAATGAGGCTCATTCCCAGAAGCTAGATCACCAAGGCTCACCCTTGCAGTTTCAACAGGCTCTTCTACCTCTTTTGGCCACAGACACCAAAAGCTGGAACATGAGGGTGAGTCGTCAATATATAGCCTCATCTGTCATGGGCCAGTCTGCTTTAACTGAAGAGTACTCAGCTGATGCTGATAACAGCCCCATCAGCATCTGAGACTCAGCCAGCTGATGCTTCTAATGACCCTGAGACAGCAGAGGCAGGTCCTAGTGCTCCAGTGGATGAAGACAGCAGGCACTCCAGCCCCATGAACACTGGGAACACAGAAGAAACAACCCAAGATCATGGGAAAACTTCACAGGCTGCCTCGCCTCCTCTGTCCCCAGAGTCAGGGGAACACAGGAGGAGGTGGACATGCTTGGAACTCCTTGAGAGGAGGCAGAGCACACACCTCACTGTCCGGCGACTGCCAGATCAAGAGGAACACCTGGAGTTAATGGTCAGTGCTCTCGCAAGCAATGAGACCCAGCTGTGAGCTGCTGATAAAGGATAGGGTTTCAGAGGAAGAAGGCATGGGAGCAACTTATTATCTTCCTGAAGACATGCAACTACACCACCTGGATCTGTTTCTGGCTACTATTCCTGAAACTTTGGCTTTGACCCTGGACCTGCTTGACAACACCTCTTGGACCCTCGGCTGGCTTCTCTTGTGTATGACTCTTGGACTGAACTCTTGACTTATGCTTCTGGTTAGTGATTCTGTCTTGTCTCCTTGGTCTTGGCTGAGTCTGCTCTGACCCAGACGTAATCCTTCTGTCCTCCCATTGGCTGCCTTCCCATTGGCCTACTTTGCTAGGTCCCCTTGTCATGCAAGTGGGGGAATTTGGAGGTTGTTCTGGAGGTGGGCAGGGCTGTAGTGTGATGTGTTGATGTTACCTGGAAGTTACTTTAGTGCATCAGTGACATTGGGGTTGATGCTCTGCTATTTGGGCAAATTATATGGTAAAAATGGCCTCAAACCATAGAGTTTTGCCGAAAAAGCAGAGTGCCACCCCTGGATGTCACCAAAGTGCTGACATCACTTCCAAGTGTTGTCAGTGCATCATGCATGGCATCAGGGAGGGGGGAATTTCCTCCCACTGGCCAGCTGGCCGCAAGCAGGCAGAATCCTGTGAAAGTGAGATCCTCCACCTGGGGAATGTGAATGCTATTTTAGCCAATCTAGCCTTGTGCTTCATTTGAAGAGGGATTGGGGCAAATCAATCCCCAGCTCAACAGCTGTGAATGCCTCTTTCAAGTAGTTTTGCCAGCATTATCAATTCCATCTTGCAAGCAGTAAATAGGTAATTCTATGCCACAGGAAGCTTCACTTGCTCATTTCTGAAAACCAAGAGATTGTTAAAGTCAGAAGAGCAGGCTTAGTTGTTGTTGTTTTTTAATGTTAGTTGGCATCTCTCAATACCTTCTCAGCCTCATCCAAGCCAAAGTTGTTTGGATAGCTGTTCAAAAAAGATGGTGATCAGAGCACTTGCTAATAATCTATGTTTGATTGGTTGCTGCTGTTGCTTTTAACTGATAATTTCCCTCCTATAGCTCACTGAAGGTGTGGATGAGGAGGAGAAAGTTATTTATGAGCACCATAAAGGCACCAAAGTTATTTATGACCACCATAAAGGCACCAGAGGACTTCATAACAGTTGCCAGCAGAGTTTTCCACCTGGAGTCAGGGAGGAGAATGAATGAACCTTCTTTCATGGGTTGATTTTTTGGGCTAAATTGTGAAGGATTTTTTCCTTCCAAGGTATTTACAAGTGGTTAGTCTTTTATTGTGTGCATGTGTTTGCTTCATGTTCTGTTCTTAGATGTTTGGTTCAGATTTGCTCCAATATAAATATAAAAGTTTGGTTCAATAGAAATACAATTTAAAACTGACTTAAGGGAGCTAGCTAATGTTAAAATATGAGCTCAATAGTGGTTTAAGAAACTAGGATTTAATTATGCATATGGATTTTCCTTACATATGTGGCATCATGGTTAGAGTGTTCAGCTATGATCTAGGAGACCCAGGTTCAAATCCCTGCTCTGCCATGAAAGCTTCCCGTGTGGCCTTGGGCCAGTCACTCTCTCTCAGCCTAGCCTACCACACAGGACAGTTGTGAGAATAAAATGGAGGAATAGAGGATGACATTGTAAGCTACTTTCAGTCTCCCTTGGGAGTAAAGCAGAGTGTAAATGAAATAGTTGTAGAACTATTGCTTAAGTAGCAGGGGCTGTGGCTCGTCGCTTGACAAAATGGTCAAATGTTATAAAGATGCATCAAGAAACTGCTGGAGATGTAAGAATAATATAGGTACTTTTTTCCATATATGGTGGCGGTGTAAGAAGATTCATAAATTTTGGAAAGATGTTAAACAGTTAATAACAGAGATTATGGGCATAGAGTTACAATTGTTACCAGAAATTTACTTGCTTAACATAATACCAGATGGGTTCAGACGTGATGATGTATGTATTTTATCATATATCCTCATTGTATCTAGAATACTTGTTGCTAAATGTTGGAAAACCGATAGCTTACCTACTAGAGAAGAGTTGATCATAAAAATTTGTGATGTGGCAGAAATGGATAAATTGAATATGATACTTTTAGGAAGAGATGAAAAAGCTTTCCAAAAAAGATGGCACAAAGTTAACAAATGGTTTAGAAATAATGTTTAATGTGTACTCCAAAGTTTGATTTATATACTACAATTGTGTTTTTCTCTTTTGTAATGTAAAAATTATAAATAAATCTTTAAAAAAAGTATCAGGGGCTGTGGCTGAGCTTCTGTTCTGCATGTGGAAGGTCCCAGGTTCAATTCTCATCATCTCCAGTTAAAAAAGGACCAGGTAGCAGATGATGGAAAAGACTTTGTTTAAGACCGACGGGGAGAGGATATTGGATGGCCTTGCCTTGGCGGGACCAATGCCCAGGTCCTCGGGCTGGTGCGGGCCCCCTGACAGGACTGGAGCTGTGGACAGCAGCTTTATGAACCTTGCGCTGCCAGTGTGGCCGCCATTTTGGGGCGACTATCAGGATTGCTGGGACCAGTCTGCTTCGACCTGGCCGGCAGCAAGGGTGCCTGTGGTTGAGCGCCAGCCTGGGAGTTTGGGGGGAATGGCAACTTTCAGAGGTCCCCCCTGCCCGAGTCAAGTACCATCAGGCGTGGGATGGCTGGATGATCACACCGACCACAGCATCTGCCCTGGGCCGGGTTGACTCCCTCTTTAGAATTTCAGTGTGTGGTTCGGGAGCTGCAGCATTCCGTCTTCTCCCCTTGACTGGCTGGCATTGGGATAGAAGGACTATAGCTCTACTGGAACTCAGTGGCCAACTGCAGCAGCAGGAGTGGGCTAAGCAGGGGACTAGTGGAATGATAACCAACATTGAGAAGATGCCAGAACAACGAAGAGTTGAAGTCCTGGAGCTGTTTGGAACTGCTCTCGACCAGCCTGAAGAGCTGGAAAAGAACTGGGGGTGTCTCTGGACGAGGGACACAGGGCCCCAGAGTGAAAGCCAACCCACCTGGACCCAGTGAGGATGAACAGGCCTGAGGAAGATCAAACAGAATTGGGTTGCTGCTGCCACATGTAAACAATCATCGATCAGAACTGGCTGTTTAAATTTATAGGGACTTAGGTTTTAGACTTAATTAATTGGGGGTAGTTACTATTAACTGTTGTTTTACCAATTAATTGAGGGGTTGGTTTATAGAAGGATTGATTGAATTGTCCAGTTAATTGGGGGGTTGGATCTAATTTTTTTTAACCATTTTTTGGGGGGTCTAATTGTATAGCTGGTCAATAGTTTTCTAATTAATTAATTGCGCTTCACTGTAATTGATTATATGTATTAACTGCCCTATACATCAGATTGATTATTTAATTGATTGATTGTAAATTGATTAATAGGAGTATAGCTTTTAGTGTAGGTGCCATTGACTTCTCAGCCTTTATGTAATTTACTGGCAGGAAAAAAGGGGATAGGAAATATAGAAAATAGAAAAATAGAAAAAGGCAATTATAGGCTATCAGATTAAAGTGTTTGGGCTGTAAGAGCACCATCAGAGTAAATTCAATATTGAGATCGAATTTTAAAATTAGGAATAGGTGGCAATAAGCAAACAGGGTACTTATCTAATATCAGCAGTTCGCAGTGGATCTTGGACAACTAAGCTGGTCGGTCTGTTGCTCGAGTCGAATGTGGCTGGCGAAGACCATCAGGTGTAGTAATGGCCGGGCAAGGAATTCCAGTGCTCCTGGGGAGCGGAAGGTATAGTAGTGGGATCAGGCAGAGATGGAAGGGAAGGGGCAGAGAAATAGAGAAGCTCAACCACCTTCCAGCCTGTGTCCCATCCCAAAGGTGGCAGGTAGTGGGGCAAGGACCCCCCCCACTCCGACATTGGTGCTGTGCAACGCCAGGTCCATAAATAATAAGACCTCAGTCCTTTGGGTCTTCCTGCTGGAGCAGGATGCGGATCTGGTGTGTGTGACCAAGACCTGGGTACGAGATGGGGAGATGGTTGCTCTCTCCCAGCTAGCTCCAACTGGGTTCTTGGTCCTCCGCCAATCTCAGACTATGGGGCCAGGGGGGATGAGTGGCTTTGTTCATTCGGGAGACTTACTCCTTTAGGGTGCTCCTGGTGATGAGGCTCACAGGCATGGAGTGTGCCGGCTTCATGTGGGAAGCCAAGGAGAGTTTGGCTGTTTGGCTGGTGTACCGACCGCCAAATCCACCAGCTGACAGCCTGCCATCTCTGGTGGAGGCTGTGTTGGGCTGGGTATTGGAGCACTCTAGGCTGATAGTCTTGGGTGACTTCAACATCCATGCTGATGATGCAGCTTCCTCACAGGCAGTGGACCTGGCATTATCCATGGCAGCGCTGGAACTTTCCCAATATATAGTGGCCCCCACTCATCGAGCCGGTCACATACTTGATTTTATCTTCACAGCGGGGGTTACAGTGGACCAGATTACTGCTATGGCAGTTCTGTGGTCAGACCACCACTCCCTGAGGGCCTGAGTGAATATGTCACCCCAACCCTGTTTGGGTGGCAAGTGCATTCTATCTCACCCGCAGAGCCAAATGGACCCACTGCAGCTTCAGATGGCTCTTTGGGATCCATTGCCCCCTGGCAGCCCATTAGATGAGCTAGTCAAGGAATGGCATGGCCGACTCTCAGCAGCCATCAGCGAGATCACTCCCAGATGCCCTCTGCACCCTTGTTCAAGGTTGGCTCCTTGGTATATGCAGGAGCTGAGGCTGATGAAATGAAGGCTCAGTCGGCTAGAGAGACAGTGGTGGCATGCTCGTGATGAGGCAACAAGAGCATCCTATAGGACATTTATGAGGGCCTATGAGATGGCAATCAAGGCTGTGAAGAGGGAGTTCTACGCAGCCACAATTGTGTTTGCAAGCTCATGCCTGGCACAATTGTATAGAATGATTTGGTCTTTAACAACTCTGCCACAGGGCAGACAAAATACTAGGGAACTGGACATAGGCTGTGAGGCTTTCGTGAGCTACTTTGCGGATAAAGTCTTGTTGCTCCACCGTGACCTTCCGACCATATTTGAGACAGTGAGCGAACTCAAGGTTCTGTGCACGTCTTCTGGTCCCATTCTGGATTACTTCAATCCACTCAGCCTAGAGGAAGTTGATAGATTGATCTCAACAGTATGCCCAACAACATGCAACCTTGATCTGTGCCCCTCTTAGCTAATTAAAGCAGGCCACGAGGGGTTTTGAGGCACCCTTAGGGACTTTATCAATAAGTCCCTCTCTGAGAGGCTGTTCCCAGGGGCTCTCAAGGAAGCGATGGTCCGCTGTCTCCTAAAAAAAAATCTCTGGACCTAGTCAAATTGACCAACTATGAGCTGGTTTCCAATTTGCCCTATTTGGGCAAATTAATAGAGAGGGCGGTGGGGATACAGTTGCAGAGCTTTCTGGATGACACTTCCACACTAGATCCCTTCCAGTCCGGCTTCTGCCACAGCCACGGAATGGAGACAGCACTGGTCGCCCTCACAGATGACCTCTGGAGGCATCTGGATCAGGGCAGGATGGCAGTGCTGCTGCTGTTGGATTTGTCAGCAGCATTCGACACCATCTATCATCAGTTGCTCACCCACCACCTCACTGACATAGGGATTCAGGGGCTTGCCTTGCAATGGCTTGTCTCCTTTCTCCAGGGTCAGGGACAAAGGGTGGTACTTGGAGAGCAGCTGTCCCAAAGGGACCCACTAATTTATGGAGTGCCTTAAGGGGTGGCACTCTCCCTGATGCTATTTAACATCTATATGCGCCCCCTTGCCCAGATTGCCCGGAGGCATGGGCTAGGGTGTCACCAATATGTGGATGACACCCAGCTATATCTGTTGTTGGGCAGTCAGTCTGGCTTTACACCGGAAGATCTGGACCGGGCGCTGCAGGACGTGGTGGGATGGCTTAGACTGAGCCGATTGAAATTGAATCCGATGAAGACAGAGGTCCTGTGCCTGCATCGGAGTGGTTTGGGGATAGGGATCCCATTACCGGCTTTCGGTGGGGCACTGCTGGTACCAGCACCATGGGTCAGGAGTCTGGGAGTGCTCCTGGATGCTTCCTTGACAATGGAGGCCCAGGTAGCAGCCGCTGCCAAGGCAGCCTTTTACCATATCCGGCTGATTAGGCAGTTGGTTCCCTTCCTCGAATGCAAAGATCTGGCTTCAGTGATCCATGCAATGGTCACCTCGAGGTTGGACTACTGCAATGCTCTCTACATGAGGCTGCCCTTGGGACAACTCCGGAAGCTGCAGCTGGTGCAAAATGCGGCAGCCAGGCTGTTGATGGGCCTTCCTATGCAGGAGCACATCCAGCCTGTGCTAAAGTTGCTGCACTGGCTGCCAATAGTATTCTGGATCCACTTCAAGGTGTTGGTTTTGACATTTAAAGCCCTTTATGGTTAGTGGCCTGTCTACCTGAGGGACCGCCTTTCCCTGCATGTTCCTCAGAGAGCACTGTGATCAGGAACTCAAAACTGCCTGGCCCTCCCTGGACCTAGGGATGCTAGGCTGGCGTCAACTAGGACCAGGGCATTCTCCCTGGTGGCGCCGACGCTCTGGAATGAGCTCCCCAGCGAGATCGGGGCCCTGTGGGACCTTCAGCAATTCTGCAGGGCCATGGAAATGGAGCTTTTTTGCCAGGTGTTCTAGTAGGAGCAACATTACATCAGCAGAGCTGCACTTGCACTTTATCATATGACATTGCCATACACAAATGGTTTTAACTGTATTTATGTGGAAATGAATCTAGGTATTTTATGTATGTATTTATGCTGGTTTTGTGGTTTTATGTAAGCCACCCTTGAGCTGCCTCGGCAGGAGGGCGAGATAAAAGTTAATCTAATAAAGAAATAAAATAAAGATCCTGAAAAGCTGTTGCCAGTCTGTACAGACAATACTGACCTTGATGGACCAGGGGTTTGATTCAGTTTAAGGCAGATTCATGTGTACAATACCTTCAACTGTGCCAGGGCAAATAGCATATGTTAACCAGATTAGCAGTAGTTTGTGTATTGGCACTACCAGTGTTCCCTCTAAGGTGAGTTAGTGTGAGCTAGCTCAGAGTTTTTTAGCCTCTGGCTCACACATTTTTGTCTTAGCTCAGGAAGGATGGCTCCAGAGCAAATTTATTTATGTAGTAGCCAAATCGCTTGCTCACAACTTTAATGTCAGTAGCTCACAAAGTCGAATTTTTGCTCACAAGGCTCCACAGCTTAGAGGGAACATTGGGCACTACCCTTTTGATCAGCAGCTATACTTGTAGGACTTTCTGTCAGTAAAATGGATGACCACCTGATTCACATGTTCCATTTGTCTTCTCTAATGTCTAGCCAGGGACAGTCAGGATTCTATTAACAAAACAAAAAAGAAACCTACATAATGTGAATTACCTGTTAGAGATGATCACAGTAATTTATGGGGCATGTAACAGCCCAGGCTGTGAAAGACTGTATCAGTCAAATTAGCAATTTGAATTGTGTCCAGAACATCACATAGAATGAATAACATGGGAATGATTTATTTGCTACCATATTCCTCTCCCAGGTTTTTCAAGACGAGGGAGCAACCCTTGCTACTTTAGCAAGGAATCAGGAAATTCTGGTGCTTTTTATGAACCAGCAGAATGACCATTATTATGATGGGTGGAATCTGTGTCTGTACATGGAAAGAAGTTGTGCATATATTGCTAGGGCCAGTGAAGTAAGCAGAGTATATCTCTGCAGACAGAAACACATTCTCTACTGAGATTCTAATCACTGAAGACCAGGCTACCCGGTGTCAGAGATGGTAGACAGTTTATACCATTGTGGGGCCATGCCTGCTCATCCTGTGGGGGCTTACGCTCTGCCATCTTGCCCCCCATCTTCAGAGGGAAGTTCCCCAGGCCTCAGAATGAGAGGGAATGGGGTTGCATCTCCATTCCTTCTCCACTCAGCTTGACTCAACTCCCTCACAGCATGGAGTTGTCAGCCACTGTTTTCCACCCTGGTCTATTTCCGGGAACTTCCTTTTATTCCCCCATCCATGCCTCTCCCTCTTCCCTCGCCTATCCTCAGCAGCCACTTCCCCTGGTCTTCAATGGCCATTGGGCACATCCTGTGCCTTTCCATGGGGCTGTTTGCCCATTAGCCCACTAGTCTCTGCCCCCCACAACCAACTATCCCCCATGTTGCCCATCCCCATCCACCTCTGCCATGGGTAACCCACTGTCTCTTGTATGGGTGGGGGTCGATGCCATCTCCCCCCAGCACCATCGCTGTCTTAGAGAGGCCAATGTCTTTCTTTGCAGGCATCTCTTTGGGCAGCCTGGGGTCAGGGAGCCTTCCAGACAGCAGTGTTGCCATGACGCTGAAGGCTGCCTCTGCCCAGCTTCCCCAACCCAGCTGTTGCAGTGCTGGCCTCCAAGTCTGCATCAGCTGGGGTCTCTGAGAGTGGGCCCTCCCTGATCCTTGCTGCTGGTAGGTATGTCCTGGGCATTGGTGGGGGTTCCAGGAGCTGGTGGGTGCATCAAGGTTTGTTTGTTTTGCTGCTCCCTGGAGGTTCTGGGGGCTCCACGACTGGCTTGGTGGGACCAGGGTTCACTCCCAACCCCGGACAATCTTCAACACATCAATATTCCCATGAACAGCATTTTACTTCCACTACATGAGGGTGAATAGCAACCATTCACTTACATGGCAAGATGGTAAGAAGGTGCAGTGGTCCCCTTTGGGGAGAGAATGAACTGGCAGGAATCCCTGCAAAAGGAGTTACACAGTGAGGATACTGACACTGAGAAGGACTTCAGCATTATGCTTGTTTTACTTGTTGGAGCACTTGTTGAATTACACAGAGGAACCCATATGCTCTACTCCATGAGCCCCACCATTTTCATCCCTTAAAGCTTTTTTTAAGAAGTAGCTAATGGGGTCATCACAAAAGAAAGGGGACCTGTTTGGAGTCTTCTGCCATTTAAATCTTGGGTGGGGCACTAGGATCAGAGCATCTTCAGAAGACTTAGTTTACATGGGGAGGATAGGAGAACATGTTCCATTAAGACATACACCAGCATTCATATTCCCATACTGTAGGAGCTTCAATGGCTTGTAATTGAGGCCGAGGCTGAGCATTACACTCCTGAATTTGTGTAAACCTAATTAACTCTTTCTCCCCTCTCTCTTCCTTTCCTCTTCTCTCCCTCATCTAGCTTAGCTCCTACTGTTACCAAAGCTGTGGATAATGAGGTAGGGAAGAGAGTCTCTGAAGCTATTCAGAATTGTAAATACTTTTTCATATCTAATCAGATAACTAGCATATCAAGAAATAATTCATGCTCTTGAAAAAGACACAGGTGAAACGGATTAAAAGTTTTTGTGAAGAGGCCAAAGGGGAGGTTATCTTGTCTAAGATAACAATCCCCCATTTCACTGTGACCGTAATGGGCCTAATTAATCCCCAGGCACGTTTTCCAACAATTCCCCAGATACAATGTAAAAATGCTATATATTATTGTCTCTCAATAATCCTTTCTTGGTTTTTTAAAACTTTGCATTTGTTGCCATAGCTACAACCCCAATTAATACAATTTCTGCATGATCAAAGCACCTTAGCATACCAACTGTGAATAAAAGTAAAACTTTTTTTGAAATGAAAAACATCTCATAATCATTTTGGGTTTCTATGGATAGCTAAAGAAAACATTCTATTTTTTTAATTCTTCCTTTCCATAGTGCACATGGTACAACCATGGGATTTCTTCCACTGAATATTTTTTTCCTCAGGTGTGTCTCTGCTTCATGACATGGGGGCACATTTGTCAGGTAAATAACCATAGCTCACCACCTAGTGGTGCCAAAAAAGAGCTACAGCTTCAAGCAGCCAAACAATCCTTTGGGATCTCCTGGCTATTCCACACACAATGCCATACAATAATTTTTTTTGGTCAGGTAAAAGTAAAACACAAAAAGGATTTCTCACCTTTCCATGAGATTCAAAGTATAAAGCCAATAGGACAAACTTAGCAGACACAGGAATGAAATACCTTAGAAAAGTCACTTTAGCAAAAAGTGATACTTCAAGTTCAGTATAGCATGAAGTGTAACTTTGCTGGATAAAATCAGAAAGTTTAATTCTGAGAGGCACTTAGCTGAATACAGAGACTTACTAAATTTACATCTTTAAGTAAAGTGACATTCTTCAAGTTAACATATTATTTCATAACAATAAATGGCAGAGCTACAACCTGGGCTGTTTGTGGTATTTTGTTATGGTACTAATTCCTCTACCACACCATGTCAGTTATGTGGAGCAAAAGAGCTTGTCTCCCAATGTTCCCTCTAAGCTGAGTTAGTGTGAGCTAGCTCACAGATTTTTAGCCTCCAGCTCACACATTTTTGTTTTAACTCAGGAAGGATGGCCAAGTAGCTTGTTGTAGCCAAATAGCTTGCTCACAACTTTAAAGCCAGTAGCTCACAAAGTAGATTTTTTCCCTCACAGGCAGGGCTATTTTGGGGCTGAAATGCAGCAGAATGGCATTCCGGCTGCATTCCTGCCATGCCCCCTGTTCCCAAAAGTCCTCCAATGGCCCGACTGAGCAGTCCTCAGTTGGGCCACTGGAGCAAGAAGTAAGGTAAGGTAAGGCCCGATGGAGGTGGGCCATCAAGGGTGGCTGGGGCTTGATTGGGGATGGTGGTGGGCAGTGGGGGGTGGCCCATTCCCGCCAGCTCCTTGCACTTAAAGGGAGCCCCTTTAAGTGCAGGGAGCTGGAACTCCCCGCGTGCCCTTTCCCCAGGCACCCTGCACTTAAAAGGAGCCCCATTAAGTGCAGGGAGCTGGAATACTCCATGCACACTTTCCCATTGGCTCCCTGCACTTAAAGGGAGCCCTTTTAAGTGCAGGGAGCCAGAATGCCCCACGTGCCCTTTCCCCTGGCTCTCTGCACTTACAGGGAGCCCCTTTAAGTGCAGGGAGCTGGAACGCCCTGTGCGCCCTTTCCCACCAGCTCCCTGCACTTAAAGGGGCTCCCTGTAAGTGCAGAGAGCCAGGGGAAAGGGCATGTGGGGCCCCACATGCTGGATATCCAAGCTGAGATCAGGCACGCAGGGCCCTTTCCCTCCAAAAAGAAAGTGAAGGTGGCCCGGCAGTGATGGCTATGGCGATAGGCAGCCTGGTGGCTGGGAGCATCCACCCCTGGCATGCTGCCTCCTCCCGCTCCACTCCCCCTGCCGCCAGCACAGGGATATCACAAGGGGGGGGATGCAAATGGCAGTGGTGGCAGCGGGTGATGGTGAGTGAGTGAGCATGGGCGGTTTGGCTGTGGCTGTTCTTGACGCGAACGGCTGTTTCTGCTTGTCTGCAGAGCAGGCAGCGCCTGCTTCCCGCCTTGCCTCGCCTCTTTCCTTCTCTCTCTCTTTCTTTCACTCCTTCCTTCCTTTTGCTAGAGAAATAAGTAACTTTAACCTGAAGAACTAAAATAGGAAGTAGATAAGAGAAGACTGATGGAGGTTAAAAATAGTAGAAACACTCTGGCTCTGATGCAGTAAGCATTTTCAAGAACGTTGCACCTTCTTTGTGCAAATGGCTGTGGCAAGGGTGGGGGGGAATTCCTAGTCTCTCAGCTGGGAAGTGTCTGTTCCAGGCACAGCCCCTATGCACCTTGTCACTCATGAAGAACAGACAAAAGCCAATAGCCAGCTTTTCCTTTTCTTAAAACTAATGAATAGGAGACGTGAAAACCTAGCCAGCAACATAAACACATCTAACAATTCTTCAGCAATACTGCATGACTCAAATGCAGGCTTAAATTTCAGTTGGCCTAAACAAGAAATGCCTTCCTATCTAAAAAAATATTTTGCAGGTATTGATGGTAGTTATCAAGCAACCACTGCCCAAAACTTTTGTATTATGGCAGGTGGCCTATTCATAAGAGGGCAGTTTCAAGGGAAATCTCACATACATTAACACCACATGAAACAATAGTAAACTGGTTATGTAAATTCATTTAATGGGAGCAGAGAGCTCCTGGCATACAGCTACTCCTTCCATGGTTCACAACTGTTTTTTGCCACCTGCTGCATACTTTCAGTCTTCCTGGGCAAATTGTTTTGTACAGCTATAGATTCACTAATAATTCTGACCCCTCTCTCTTTCTGTTACAAAATGCCTCTGAATTTGCTCCTGTGTTTCAGGAAAAAAGCTCATCCTAAGTTCACTCCTTCCAATCCCTGATTCACAAGCACACTGACATTCTGTAAAACACCTTTATTGCAGTTCAGTATAAGAGCAGCCAGGGCAGATTCCAGCATGTATTTTGATAAATGTCACAGGACACATCAAGGCCCCACTGAACGGCTTGGACAAGCCTTTTATTGTAAATGTAGATGATGTATCTGTTTTGACCCAGGGCCACAAGTTGGGCACAATTGATTTCTAAAACACCCATGATTTACAGGATGACAGTAATATGAAGACAGTTTTCCTTATACTTAGAAGAGTTAGAACCCAATTACAAAGAATGATTAGCAAGTGAGATGCTCTTAGGAACATCCCATGCAGATCCCAAGATCAGAACTGACAATTAAATGCCAAAAAAGTATAGAAATGTTATATGGTCTTTTATATCAATGCATGGGAGCCTCTGGCACGAGCCGAAGGGCGAGAGCAAAAGGGTGAGGCTCTTGGCTTGTGGCTCTTAGCCTAGGGGCTCTATAAGAAGCCCAGGAAGAGCCAGAAAGCCAGGACTTTGGCTCCTTGGTAAGGTAAGGTAAGTAGACTCCTACAACAGGAGCCATATAAATACAAAGGGTTTTAAAAGGGGGGTTATAGAAAAGTATTTGTTTAAAAAATTATGAAGCCAGAATGCCAGCAGGGGGTTGGGGGCTATCCAGTGTTTTGCATGGAGTGTCACATGTATGACTATCTTCCCACTGGTCAGAAGTCTTGGGTGTGTGCTCGGTGCAAGGAGCTCCTGGTTCTCAGGGAGCGAGTTTGCTTCCTTGAGGCCAAGGTGGCTGACCTGGAGAAGCAGGGACAGTCAGGTGCACGGGGAAGACTCTCGGGGACTTGTTAGGTATGTCCCACTCTGGATCTGGCAGCCTGGCTGCTGCCAGGGAGCATGAGGGTCAAGGGGAAAAGGGGCACGATGCTGAGGATAAGGGGAATGTGCCCTCAGAAGGGACCTCTTCTTCAGCTGGTGAACGGGTATCCTTTCGTACCAAGGAACCGTCCCTGGGAAGGGTGGGTGGGGGGCTCTTGGTAGTTGGTGATTCGATCCTTAGGCAGGTAGACAGCTGGGTGGCAAACCCGCGTACTGACCGTATGGTGACTTGCCTGCCTGGTGCGAAGGTAGCGGACATTACGCGTGTTTTAGATAGGCTGGTAGATAGTGCTGGGGAGGAGCCAGTGGTCGTGGTGCACGACGGCACCAACGATGTGGGGAAATGCAGTCGTGAGGTCCTGGAGGAGAAATTTAGGCTGCTGGGCAGGAAACTCAAGGCCAGGACTTCCAAGGTAGCCTTCTCGGAAGTGCTACCTGTTCCACGCGCAGGGCCGGAGAGACAGGCACAGATCAGGAGTCTCAATGCGTGGATGAGACGGTGGTGTAGGGGGAAGGGTTCAAGTTTGTTAGGCACTGGGATGCTTTTTGGGACAAGAGGGAGCTGTACAAAAGGGACAGTCTCCACTTGTCCCGAGAAGGAACCAGGCTGCTGGCGCTCAAAATCAAAAAGGTGGCAGAGCAGTTTTTAAACTGAATAATGGGGGAAAGCCGACAGGAGATGAAAAGTCTCTGGTTCGGGATGGCTCATCTCAAAGAGATGAAGGGGTAGCTATTACTTTTGTACAAGGAAATGGATTACAATTGTCCACTGAGACTGTGGCTAATGATAGGAACTGCCTGGCAAGGTCTCGAGGCAGCAAGAGGAAGGCTGTGGGTTTAACAAACTTGGGAAACTATAAGTGTTTATACACAAATGCTAGAAGTCTCCGAGGTAAAATCGGGGAGTTGGAATGCTTGGTGCTGGGGGGGAAATAGACATTGTGGGTATTTCAGAAACTTGGTGGGATGAGGAAAATCAGTGGGATACGGTGATTCCTGGTTATAAATTATATCGGAAGGATGGGGGGAAGGGTTGGAGGTGGGGTGGCTCTGTATGTCAGAGAGGGTATACCGTCCAGTAAGATTGAGAGGGTAAGAGAATTGGATTCACTTCTGGAAATGCTATGGGTTGAAATAGTGGGTCCAAAAGGAGGCTTAACAGTGGGAGTTTGTTATCGCCCACCAGATCAAAAGATAGAGGAGGATTATAAAATGATGAATGAATTAAAGATAGCGGCTAGACGAAATAACTGTGTTGTAATAGGCGACTTTAACTACCCACACATTGATTGGGTCAATATGAGTTCTAGTCAGGAAAAAGAGATTGCGTTCTTAGACACTCTCAATGACTGTGCTGTGGAACAGATGGTCACAGATCCTACCAGGGGAGAGGCGATCCTGGATTTGGTCCTAAGTAACACCCAAGACCTGGTGAGAGATGTAAAAGTGATTGCACCACTTGGGAACAGTGACCATAATGTCATTGAGTTTAACATTTGTACAGATAGGGAGTTGCCCAAAAAGATGCAACCACTTTTAACTTTAAAAGGGGTAACTTCTCTGGTATGAGGGGACATGTGAGGAAGAAATTGAAAGGAAGAGTGGAGAAGGTCAAAACCATTGGGGAAGCTTGGAGACTATTTAAAAAGACAATCCTAGAAGCTCAGAAAAAATATATACCGCAGGTTAGGAAAGGTACAAATAGGTATAGAAAAAGCCTGCATGGTTAGCAAATAAAGTAATGGAAGCTGTAAAAGGTAAGAAGGATTCCTTTAAGCGGTGGAAATCTAGTCTTAGTGAGGTTGATAAAAGGGAACACAGACTATGGCAAATAAAATGCAAGTCTGTGATCAGGCAAGCAAAAAGGGAATATGAGGAGCATATCGCAAAAAACATAAAGACCAACAATAAAACTTTCTTCAAATACATTAGAAGTAGGAAGCCAGCCAGGGAGGCAATGGGGCCCTTGGATGACCAAGGGGTAAAAGGAGTAGTGAAGGATGATAGGGAAATGGCTGAGAAGCTGAATGCATTTTTTGCCTCTGTCTTCACTGTGGAAGAGGAGAAGTGTTTGCCCACTCCAGAAGCACCGATTTTGGGAGAGGGTTTGAAAGACCTGAATCAGATTGCGGTAACAAGAGAGGAAGTCCTCCGACTGATGGACAATTTAAAAACTAATAAATCACCAGGCCCGGATGGCATTCATCCGAGAGTTCTGAAAGAACTCAAATGTGAACTTGTGGATCTCCTGACAAAAATATGTAATCTTTCTTTAAAATCTGCCTCCATTCCTGAGGACTGGAAGGTAGCTAATGTCACTCCCATCTTTAAAAAGGGCTCCAGGGGAGATCCGGGAAATTACAGGCCAGTCAGTCTGACATTGATACCGGGTAAGTTGGTGGAAACTGTTATTAAGGAAAGAATTAGTAGGCACATTGATGAACAAAAACTATTTTTTTAAAAAAAATTTTTAATAAAACTCTCCTAAAAAGGAGAGAATTTTATTCTTTTTATAAGAAAAGGGTAGGGTAGACAGATGGAGAAAGAAAAAGATGGAGTGAAGTTTTTTCTGTTAAAAAGGGTTAGTTTTAATTAGTAATCAATACCGTTTTTGGCATCTGTCACGATTAGAAGATCTTCTTTTTAACTTTGCAAAGTCCAAAATCACTCTGTTAATACAGTTAGTAAAGTCCATTGGGGTTAGTAATTAAACAGCTCCTTACAGATGTTACACGAACAGTCCTCAAGGTGTCTTCTTTTTAAGTCTCTTCCAATTATGGATTGAGTCCTTTTTAACCTTGATGCCTTCCGTTCCATCACCTCCTTCTCCTGGGCTGCTGTCTTCTTCACTGCTTGTCCCAATTTTGAGTGCTGCGTCTTCCTCCATGACATTGATACTGGGTAAGTTGGTGGAAACTGTTATTAAGGAAAGAATTAGTAGGCACATTGATGAACAAAAACTATTGAGGCAGACTCAGCATGGGTTCTGTAAGGGAAGATCTTGTCTCACTAACCTGTTAGTGTTTTTTGAAGGAGTGAACAAACATGTGGACAAGGGGGACCCAATAGATATTATTTACCTTGACTTCTGGAAAGCTTTTGATACAGTTCCTCATCAAAGGCTCCTAAGTAAGCTCAATAGTCTTCGATTTCAGGGCATTAAAGAAGAAGAGAAGGAAGATCTCAGATCTATACTTGCGAATGCCTTGGCACCCGTAACTGGCAGAGATCAGCGTGAGTTAAAAGAAGAAATGGATAAGGTCTATAGGGCCTACTCCACATTTACAAAAAAATAATCTGCCAGCAGAAGTGGTTGTCAAGTTTGTTAAGCAAAGTACCAGAGATCAAATCTTGCGTGCAGTTGCAGTGGTGCCCTTGAAAATTGGGGAGCAGACCATCAGAATATTGAAAGATGTGCCTTATGAAATCCGGATGAAAAGGAAAGCTTATAAAGGATTGACCACTTTTCTACAAAGAAGACAGGTCATATACAGATGGACCTTCCCCGAAGGCCTTTTCTTCAAGTACAAGGATAAAAGAGAGACGATTGACTCCATCTTCAAGGCGCAGGAATTTCTGAAGAGACACGCCAGTCCAGAGGAAGAGGCAGCACTCGCAACGTGGACAGATTTGAGTAGTGAAGATGACAGCGGCCCAGAGGAGGGAGGTGCCGGAGTGGGAGAAGTGAAAACCAAAGGTGGCCCATCCTATAACTTGAGGGATACCAAAGGAAGACAACCTAAGAAATAACTGTTCGGGAAACGTCAAAAAGGAGATGACTAATAATTAACCCCAAAGGACATTACTAACCTCTTTAACAGAGTTATTTTGAATTTTTGTTAGATGAAAAGAAGACTCTCAAATCACGGAGATTGCCAAAAACTGTATCTATATTGATTTAAATTAACCTTTATTAACAGAATACTCACTCCGCTCTTTTCTTTATCCCTCTATATACCCTACCTTTTTCTATTTATAAAAAGAATAAATTCCTCTCCTTTTTAGGAGGGTTTTGACAAAAAAAAAAAAAACAAATACTAGTCAGAGCTGACTCTGCTTAGCTTCCAAAATCTGATGACATCAGGCTAACCTGAGCCATCTGGGTCCATGGCATGGTGCTGTGTGGGGGCTTCCCAGGCAATAATCTTCAACCTATTCTTGGAAGCCACAATCATTAGGAAAGAGTCATGTGATAGAAGTGTAATAATAATTTGCTCATAGTTGCAAGAGCCAATAAGATTTGAGTTTGATGGGGGATTGGGCAAATTGATCTAAGGAACTGAAAGAAGAGAAAGTATTAGCAAGCTCAGTGGTTAAGGATTTGAATAGAGCTCTTTATAGTCCAATCCTGAGGACACTGAGAAAGAATGTCTGAAAATGTCATACAGGTTTCTGTGGACCTTGCAATAGCATTGTAGCTAACCCCAACTAAGAAACTTCCATGCTGTTTCTATAATTTCTCAAATGTATTTCACACCAACTGTGCATCTCCATTCCTTTCTAATTCCTCTCAACTATGTACAGCTTTCTATGTTATGCTTCATTTGGACTGCTTTGCTTTCTCAGTTCCTAGCCCCCTTCTTTTCTATAACCATGGATCTACATCCCCTTCCTCAAGCCTTGCTGCTTGTCCCAACTCTCTAAAGTCAGACCAGTTTGGCCAGTGGCAACCGAAAATACATCTGTCTGTCCAGGAAGTTCAACTAAATGCCACTAGAGGTTTTGTCACCACTGCTACATCACTTAATGCATTACAATATAGGTTCATGTTCAGGCTATAATTTATGATGTTTTAGTTTGGGAAGATCTGTGTTCTTGGTCACATCAGTTGGTGCTATTTTTTCCTGTAAAATCCTCTTCCATCCCAATGGACTCTGCTGCTCACATGTTGTCTGTCAATCCCCTCTTTATTCCACCCTTCCTCCAGTCTCCCTTCCCTTATATTGACCTCACAACAATGGCAATATCACCCAGCCTGATGAAGGGGGCTTTGACTCTTGGAAGCTTATTCCCTGAAACTCTTGTTGGTCTCTAATCTGCTCCTGGACTCAAATCTAACTGTCCCAGTATCACCGAGTAAGTGTCATGCAAAATGTAGATCTGAACATGGGTCTCCTCAGTCCACACTGGTCTTCATGCCATTGGTCCATCTACTTCAGCATGGTCTGCTCTGATGCAGGTGAGCTCTACAGGCTCAGACAGAGAAAGATCCTTTCCAACAGCTGTTCTCTCCTCGGTTTAAACCTTTATCCTTTGGCACGCAAAGCATGGTCTCTCTACCATCAGTCCATCAGTGTAATCATTGTCTGCTCAGACTGGCAGTGGTTCTCCAGGGTTCTTTGCAGAGGATTTTGCCCATGCCGTGCTTTGTTTCTGAGCCATTGGGGCTGGGGGGGGGGAGGATGCAGGTGGGCTGCTTTTATTTGTAATGCAAAAGTATATTACCTCTTTCTAACAACATATGTCCATGCAAGATGTACATATGTTCACTGTAATATGTAAACAGGGCTTTTGTTTCTCCGAGTGGTGAGCAGGAAGAGAGGGAAATGGCAACAGATATGTTCTTGGTATGTACACCATCCAGGGAGAACACCTAACACTTAACTCATGTTTATGCCACACATCATTATCCTTGATTGGCATGCAGATCAGAGGCCTTTTAAAATTTCCTTTTGCCCTGTGTGCAGTCCAGAAGGAACATTGGCAAGGAATGTACACTCTATACGTGTGGTACAGTTTCAAAGGGACAACTAACTGGGATGTATAAAAGAAATGACAGGATTGCCCATTACAAACAATGGGAGAGACTTGAAGGTCCACTGGAGATAATAGGAGCCAGGAATGCCACATGGCTCCGCCTCCATAAATAGTGACAATGGCCTGTGATGTCACTGGCTCCTCCCTATGATGTCACTGGGCCTCAGTTCTTTTAAGGACCTAGCACAGCAATGCCTCTGGCCCAGCCCCAGCCCCAGCCCCCCCTGGGAAATTGGAAAGTCTACGCCCTTGACCACAGGAATGCAAAACAAAGTTATTTTTCTGCCTTTTTTTCGGTTTAGAAGACTTCTTTTTAGTTTCAAACCAAGCGGATTATTTCACTAAAGCTTTGTACGCTTTTCCGTTCGTTTTAAATTTCGCTACGTCTTCAATCCGGTAAGCAAAAGTTCATTGTTACCTTACTTGTAATCCCGGGGCTTCGCATTGCTTCTTTTAAAAATTGTTGATGATCTTGATGTTGAAGAGGCCGGTAGATGACGGATTTATGCTGAATTCTCAGCCCGGCTGGTAACTGTAGTGCTGTTTTGCAAACTGCCCGCTTCACGAGAGGGGATCAAAGTGTAAACAAGCTTCTTCCGAAGCTTATCCACACCAATCTCAACTCTCATTTGGGCTATGCTGCTTGCTGGTCACTCCCCCGCCTGGGGAGTGCTGCGTTGGGCCAGATAAAGCCCAAACTGTCAGCAGATAACGCCGTACACCCTGCACAGGTCGCAAGGCGCATCAACTCGCCATTTTAACTCCGACCGGAAGCCTGTTCTTCAGTAGTTTTCTCATTTGTTCAAACTGTCATCTGTTGTAATTTTTTTTACTTTGAGCTTGTGTTGTTGGGGTTTTTTGCTTTTGTTTTAAAGTTGTTTACAGCTTTATAAATAAAATAATCTAGCAGACTGTCCATTCAAAAATGGGCCCCTGGAGACTATAATCCTATAAAACTGAAAAAAATGACTCATGGCAACCCTCATCCATGGGACATTCCAGACAAGAGCTGAACAGAGCAGAAGCTGTATGTCATTGCCTTCTGCTGCACAGCAACCCCATTGTTCCTTGGTAGACATATGGAGCCAGGGCCGGCTCGCTCACTAGGTGAGCTAGGCACTCGCCTAGAACACCGGCCCTCAGGGGCGCCAAACTGGCACCCCTGAAAATCCCCCCCACCTCCCTAACCGGGCGCCCCTGACTCTCCCCGCCGCCCCCACCAGTCTGAGTGCCCATCTGGGGCACTTCACAAGCCCGGGGGGGAGAGAGGTGGGGCGGCATGGTGGCGGCCGGCCAGTGGGGACTCTCCCCGCCACCGCTGCCACCGCCAGTCTGAGCACGAATCCTGGATGCTTCACAAGCCCGGGGGGGAGAGGTGGGGCGGCATGGTGGCGGTCGGCCAGCGGGGACTCTCCCTACCGCCACTGCTAGTCTGAGTGCCCGTCCGGGGCACTTCACAAGCCCGGGGGAGAGGTGGGGCTGCATGGCAGCAGCTGGCCAGCGGGGACTCTCCCCGCCGCTGCCGCTGCTGCCGCCACCGCTGCCGCCGCTAGTCTGAGCGCCCGTCTGGGGTGCTTCACAAGCCCTGGGGGGGAGAGGTGGGGCAGCATGCGGCTGGCCAGTGGGGACTCTCCCCGCCGCCGCTGCCACCGCTGCCACTGCCGCTGCCACCACCAGTCTGACCGCCCGTCCGGAGCGTTTCACAAGCCCGGGGGAGAGGTGGGGCAGCATGCAGCTGGCCAGCGGGGACTCTGCCCGCTGCTGCTGCTGCCGCCAGTCTGAGCACCCATTCGGGGCACTTCACAAGTCCGGGGGAGAGGTGGGGTGGAATGTGGCTGGCCAGCGGGGACTCTCCCCAGCGTTGCTGCCACTGCCAGTCTGAGTGCCCGTCTGGGGCGCTTCACAAGCCCTGAGGGGGGAGAGGGGGGGCGGTATGCGGCTGGCCAGTGGGGACTCTCCCCGCCCCTGCCAATCTAAGTGCCCTTCCAGGGCACTTCCCAAGCCCCGCCCCACCCTTGCCTGCACATGCACCCACCTACCCCACCCACCGAGGCATGCTGCCCTTCCTGCGCCCCCGCAGCCATGCCCCGGTGCCTTCTCCTCCTTCTCTTCCTCCTGGAGACCCCGCTGCTACTGCTTGTCATCTGCCTCGACGGTAAGCCAGGCGCCCCCTGGTCCGGGGGAGGGAGGGCGTGTGGGGAGCCCCTCCGTAGAAGGGGTGGGTGTGCGGGGAGCCCAGCAGCCAGAGGGGGGTGAGGCTAGCTTGTGGCCCCTGGCGTGTTTCTGGAAGGTTTGCAGGCCCCACCGGGAGGTTGGCATCCCCTGGGGGCGCCACAAGCTGGCCTCATCTAGGGTGCAGGAACATCTTGGGCTGGCCCTGTATGGAGCAGAGGTCCATCAGTGGCTATTAGCCACAAGGTATAGATAGGAACTCTCAAGCTGGGGCAAGTGATGCACTCTATTCTTGGTGCTGGGGAGGGCAACAGTGGGAGAGCTTCTAGTGTCCTGGCCCCACTGCTGGACCTCCTGATGGCACCTGGTATTTTTGGCCACTGTGTGGCACAGAGTGTTGGACTGGATGGGCCACTGGCCTGATCCAACATGGCTTTTCTTATATTCTTATGTCTGGGGCAGTGATGCTCTGTCTTCTTCGTGCTTGGGGGAGCAACAGTGGGAGAGCTTCTGGAGTTCTGGCCCCACTGATGGACTTCCTGATGGCACCTGGGTTTTGGCCACTGTGTGACACAGAGTGTGGGACTGGAAGGGTCACTGGCCTGATCCAACATGGCTTCTCTTATGTTCTTATGAGAATAGGGCCAGGGCTTTCTCGGTAAATGTGTTTCTCTGCATGGTGTGGAGGTGGCTCTCCTCTTTTGAGCTCTTAAAACACGGATGAAAATGCTCTCTTTTAGGGCTGGAAGATAAGGAATATTCTTTGTGAGTACCAATGATCACAGCTTAAATAGTAGGGTATTTAAAATGAGATCTGCTATACTGATCACTTGTTTGAAGTAGTCAGTCAGGAGATATGTCCTCTTTTTTGCTTTTCAAAATATGGCAAACCTAGAGGAGAATATTTGGTGTGGGAGTGCATCAGGTACAACATGGCTGTGTGTGAGGCAATGACCAAACTTCTGGTAACATGGGGGTGTGGCCTAATATGCTAATTAGTTGTGCTGTCAGGGGTGTGGCCTAATAATGAGTTTCTGCTGTTTGGTGTGGCCTGTTATGCTAATGAGTTCCTGCTGGGCTTTTTCTACAAAAAGAGCCCTCCGAGTCACAGGACTCCACTGTGTAGAGGGAGTATTGTTCTCTCCCCCAACATATCTTGAATTTTCAAAAATTGGGGCCAAGTATGAAAGAAGAAACATCAAGAGGGAAGAAACAAAAACAGTGATAAAGAGTCTGAATGCTAAGAGCATAGAAACAAAACTCTATTGACTTCCCTGTCTAGCAGGCAGAAAATGATTGCATTGCTCATTAGATCCCCCAAAGCATCATTTCCACTTGCTTTTTGTTCATTTTATCTATCATACTAAAAGCTGCTGGGGAAAGAAAATAAAGACAAAATATACTATGCTCAAAGAACCTTTTTTAAAAAAAGAAAGAAGGGAAAACTCAGTTTTAATAGACCATTAAAAAAGACATTTTGGCTTTGGTGTTTGAATGTCATCCATTTAAATGATATCTGATGATTGTTTAAACATATTATATAGGCATAACAGAACAATTGGAAAATTGTGGTTTTTGGCGTGTGATGTCATGTGCAGAAAGCAAAAGAGATTAGCACATGAGGAAAGGAGTGGGGAGAAGAATCTATTATTCAGAAAAATCAGTCACATGCAATCAATGGAATTTAAATTGGGCTGCATCCACACATAATTGGTTATTGTGCTATTGTTGTGCTACAGCAACTATTCACAAGTGGATGAACCTGTATGGGCAAGCCCACTGACAGTTATAGTGCAACACTGACAACAATATCCAGGACCATGTGGATGCATTCAAGGTCCTGGTGGGTCTGGCAGTGGATTAGCTTCAGTGATGGCTAAACTCAGGAGCTCATCATATTCTGAAGCCAGATTAAGAGTACTTTTATGGAGAACTATCAGCCCAAAGTAGTCCCTAAATGATAAAAAATTGTGTGCCAACTACCTGTTTTTCACAAAGGCATGGAGACGGTCACAGCACCAGATAAGAAGATTAAGTTGGACCTAGCAGCTGCCTGAGAACAGCTGTTGCAGCCCTACCAAGCTCTCTTCCCACTTCTTCATCATTTCAAACATTCCAAATGCCTTTCAGACATTTCATAGAAAGCCACAGCAATCGTCATTTCTCATGCTTGATCCTGGAGATCATTAGTCATTTTATTCCTGTTCTTTTTAGAACCACCTGCAACAACTTGATCTGCTTTTCAATCATTACATTTCCATAGGGTCCATACAAGCTGCAGTCCCAGTGTCACATTATAACTTAACAAACCTCTCACTTAGGCTCAGATCTATATCCAACTTCTGTGAAACTGAAAAGAACCTTCAGCTCTATCCTTCTTCTTGCCAGAACTAATGATACTCATATGTCATGAGTTTCACCTGACCTCACATTTTAATATTTTTCATAGTAGGTTTCTATCTTTAGCTATCATTTTCATTGAAATTTACAGTGCAATCTTTTGTAGATTTACTCCATTCTAAGTCCATTGATTACAGGGGGATTGGACTGGGTAAATTCTGCATATGATTGAACTGTTAGCCTCTTACAGACTTGACATATGGTTTAGGGATGGGCATGAACTGGCTCACAAGCCAAAATTCAGCATGAACTTGGGTTGGTTTGGAGCCCCCAAACCAAAGTCCAGGGAAGGTGCCTTTCCTAAACAGTTACCAGACTTTTGTCTAGTTTGGTTCAGCTGTTTGGGACCATTTAAACCTACCAGCTGAGTGGTGTGGGGTCCGCAGCTGAGCTGTTAGGTTGAAATGTCTTCAAAGTGGGGGGAAGCAAAACCAACCAGCCATTACACCTGTCAGTTTTGCTCCACCTGCTTCAAAGTGGGGGGAAGTGAAACAGATGGGTTCAATGGCTGCTAGCCATTTAACTCTTCCCAGGTGATCCTCACCTTTCTCCCAGTTGTGACAAGCCATGGCCTGGAGAAAGGGGGAACTGAGCTAGCTGGATTGGCTCAGTTTGGGTGGGGGCCTTTTGACTCAGCTAAATTTGGTGTTTGGGGGCCACCCCAAACCAAACCAGTTTTTTTAGGTTCATGCCAATCCCTAATATGGTTTCTTATGCATGCTGTTCCATCTTTGCTTCCTATACTTCATCAACCAAATGTCAATCTAACTCTGGTTATTTGGATTGATGGGTTAGTATAGTTTTGAATACACTATATTTTTCTAGAATATGAATCCCACTGTTTCAATAACTATAGCAATACATAGAATTTCTAGTGGGCATTTCCCTGTGCATTGTCATCCTCTATCCTCTCTGCTAAGTTCAAGGTTGTGTTTATATAGCACAATAGCTTCACACTCATTACAAGCAAGGTATGGAACATAAGTATATGGCTATAGCAGTCCACAGTATTGTATCAGGGATCTTCATTCTTATGCCTTCATTTGATGTCAAGACATATTTGCAGCATACTTTAACTGATTAACAGGGAGTGGGCATGGCTCTGTGGTGGTCTGCATGCAAAAATCTCATGGGCAATGCCTGGCATTTCCAGTTATAAGGAATAGGTAGTGAATGATTTGAAAGACCCCTAACTGAGACCCTGGAGAACTGCTGCTTGCCAGAGTAAACACTACTGACCTTACTAGACCAGTGGTCTTACTCTGTATGATGCTGCTTCATGTGCATACATTATTTGGGGTAGGGTTGTGGCTCAGTAGTACATTATCTGGGGGATACAAAAGACCTCTGCTTGGGACCATAGAGAGGCATTGCCAGTCAGCATATACAATACTGACCTTGATAGAACAATGCTCTCACTCAGTCTGGAGCAACTTCATGTGTTCAACTGACTGATGTTCAGGTTTGTTGTGCAACCCTCAAGAGCAAAGGCAATGTATCAAAGAAGTGTTGAGAGGCTGGAAGAACAAAGCTAGATATATCTTTTATGCAAGTGCTGAGAACAACAAAAATAGGGGACAGGATTATGCAGCTGTCCATAAGCATTAATAAAAATTAGTTCATACAGTACAGGGTATTTGATCTCCTGTTTCCTCCCATCCAAACCTGCCCCTGTATTAAGATTCTCTGAAAAAGTCCTTCTACAAAGTCCCTGAAGTGAGAGGTGACAGGGATTATTCCCTTCCCTAGATATACACTTGGTCTTTTCCTTAATGGCATTTAACTGTTGTGGCTGTGCTTTGAGATCATCTAAGATGGCCTCTCTTAAGTTTTTACTGATTTTTATCATTTTGGTTGGCATGGTTTTTATGAATCACTGATCAATAGAAAAGTGGGGTTAGGTGTGTGTTTTTTTTAAGCATTATGAATAAAAAAACCTCATTTATTTGGATGGTGTGTCCATTTTTTTGTTTGCCCTATGAAACTAGCTTTGTGAGGAAGTCAGAAGGCAGGGTGACAATGGAACTAAGAGCCGTGTATTAGTATAAAGCAAGGCTCTGAAGTGGATCCTTGCAGTGTCATGCTGCATCTCTCTTTACCTTTGTACATTCAGTAGAATCTCTGTTCCTGATAGGGGCTCTTAAGAGACTATTGTAAGCCAAGCTCTACAGCTTTTACCTTTTTGAAATTCACTGGTTCTACTGGCTACGGCATTCTGGATCTTTTGATTGACTGCCAAGGCTGTAAGGGGAGAAAGGCAAGTCAATCACATTACAAGGTGAATAAAAAGGCTAGACAGTCAATACATTGTCTTTCAGAGAATGAATAAACACTCATAAACTAATTTATGCAACAAAGATTGCATTTGATATGGGAAAAAAGCACAAGGCCCATTTCATTTCAAAAAGGTATACTAATGAAACCCAGAGACACTGGATAACTTCCTGTTTCAAATTGTATCCTACTCGCATTGTGATCAGTTCGGATGTATTCCATTTGCATGATTATAAACTGTTTTCTTCTAGCTGCCAGCCCTCCTGTGCCAGTGTCACCACCTCCAATTGCACATAGTTATAGCAGAAAAACAAACTCAGTTTCTTTTTTAGTTGAGACTTACTCTTTTGGTGTTTCTCTGTGCTTTCTGACATCATTACCTTATAGCTGGATGTAAGCCTGAAGGGTTAGTTTTGCACTCTGTTCCTGTGCTCACTTCACAACCAATGCTGCTGACTGCATTCGTACAAAAGGCAGGCATATGAACAAAGTGGTTGTAAACTCTGATTCTGTGCTCAACCAAAAAGTGCCATGTCCCCATCCACTGAGCCAGGCACTGACACAGATAAGCAGTTGTCGAGTCCAGCCCTGAAGGAATCACACAAGACACAGTCTTTGAGGGTGGAAGCCCGGTCTGTCCTGGAGACAGCCGGCAGCTTTTTTTTAAACACTCAGTTCTCAGCATCAGAGGGGGCCGTGCTTACACCACACAAAGGGAGAGCACATGCTCAAGCAGAATGCCTGGAATGTTTGCACAGCATAATTAACAGTGATAACGCTACTCCTGGCGTCGAAGAGACCTGCATAAGAGGAGCAAAGTTCAGGATCAGTGTACCAAGTCGCTGATTCACCGACAGAGGCAGAATGTAAAGAAATTAAGATTGGGCTTCCGGTCGGAGTTAAAATGGTGAGTTAACGCACTTTGCGATCTGTGCAAGGTGAACGGCGGTATCTGACGACAGTTTGGGCTCTACTTGGCCCAACGCAGCACTCCCCAGTCGGGGGGGTGACGAGCAAGCAGCCAAGCCTGAGGGGGAGTTGAGATCGGTGTGGATAAGCTTCGGAGGAAGCTTGTTTACACTTTGATCTCCTTCCGTGAAGAGGGCAGTTGTGAGACAGCACTACAGACACCAGCCGGGCTGAGAATTCAGCATAAATTCACCATCTACCAACCTCTTTAACATCAAGATTAAAAGTGATTGCAGAAGAAGCACTGCGAAACCCCGAGATTACAAGTAAGGTAACAATGAACGTTTGCTTACCGGATTGAAGAAGTATTCAAATTTTAAATGCACGGATAAGCGTATAAAGCTTTAAAGAAGTAATCCACTTGGTTTGAAAGTAAAAAGAAGGCTTTTTCATTGAAAAAACGGCAGAAAAGTAACTTTGTTTTGCATTCCTGTGGTTAACTAAGACTAAACTATGCCTAGCTAAAACGAAACTGATGTGATTCCATGGTACAGGAAAGAGGCTAGAGAGGACGTTTTAAAAGTTGTTTTACCGGAAGTAGATGGACGTCTTAAAGTGTGACACCGGAAGTTGGATTATTGAGACGGACAACTAAGCAGGAAGTTCCAAAAGAGCCTACTCTAGCCAGAAAATCATAGAAAAATTGCGCCCGCCATTTTGAGGAGGACTAAATTTTAAAAAGTTATTTTTTTGCAGAAAATCAACGGAAAAAATTTATGAAGGTGGCGATTTGACTTTATGGCTGATAATAAAAAGACTGGTTAGTTATTTGATTGATTTCAAGATGGATTTGAGGTCAAGACCAAGGGCCGCCTCATCACCAAGCCCAAGAATGACTGCAAAGGAAAAAAAGACTGGCAGGCTGCCATGGAGGTGATGGAGAAAAGGATGACAGAAGTGGTGCAGAATTTAGGAAAACAAATGGAATCACAGTTGCAACAACAGATGCAAATGCAATTGGAACAAATAGAACAAGTGCAAGTTCAAGTACAAGAAAGAAATATGGCAGCATTGAAAGAACTGGTACTAACAGAAGTGGCAGGGATTAAAAAAGATACGGAAGAAGTTAAGAAAGAAGTTCAAAGTCTGGTGACAAAATCAACAGAGATGGAACAAAAATTGAAAAGAACTCTTCAAGAGAATATAAGGCTGGAATCCATGATGGAATACAGGGCTACCCAAAATCATTTGAGACTGAGAGGGATAGAAGAGGAGGAAGATCAGGATATACGTATGCTAGTAATAAACACGCTGACAACATATATAGGAGAGGATCAAGGAGATTTGGACTCAGACTTTGACCTAATCTACAGAGTAAACTCAGCTTATGCCAAGAGAAAGAAATTACCTAGAGATGTGATTGTACAATTTGTGACAAAAAAAATGAAAGAAGATATCTTCAAGAAGCAATTTACACAACCGTTGGAAATTAATGGGAAGAAAATAATAATTCTAAGGGAAATTCCGAGAGTGATTCTACAAGACAGAAAGAAGTTCAAGAAATTAACGGATAAGTTAAAAGAAATGGATATTAGGTTCAGATGGGAGATACCATTCTCATACAACTCGGTGAAAATTACAATTAAAACAGAGGGAGATTTGTGTAGATTCAAAGAAAACAACTTTGATGTTTTTAAAGATATATAACCCAAAATACTTATGGATTACAAATTTTTATCTTGGAATGTTAACGGACTAAATTCACCAAATTAGTGAATCATTGGCTAGAGAAACAAAAATGTAATATAATTTGTTTGCAAGAAACACATATCAGAAAACAAGATAACAAATATCTGATTAATAAAAAATTGGGAGAAGAATTTTTTTCATCGGCAATCAAGAAGAAGAAAGGAACAGTGATCTATATTTCAAAAGAACTGGAACCCAAACAATTTTTTTCAGATAATGAAGGGAGATACGTTGGTGTGGAAATAACGATGTACAGAAAAAAGACATTGCTTGTAAACTTATATGCACCCAATGGAACAAAGGAGGTTTTCTTTAAAGACTTGTCAAAAGAGTTGGACTGTTTAAATTATGATCAAATAGTTTTTGCAGGAGACTTTAACGGTACGGTGAATAATGCATTGGATAGAAAGTCTAATGCAATTGGAGAAGGGACTGGAAAATTGCCAAAAACCTTCTTTCAGTTGATGAGACAAGAGAAACTAGAAGATGTCTGGAGGAAATGGAATCCTAAAACCAAGGATTATACTTTTTATTCGAACAGACATAATTCCTTTTCTAGAATTGATATGATTTGGATGTCAGAAGAGATGGCTTTAAAAACTCAAAAAATTGAAATTTTGCCAAAAAATAATTCAGACCACAACCCTTTACTCTGGTTGTCAAAAGAAAAACCAAAACGATTACATTGGAGAATTAATGAAGATTTATTGGACAAAAAATTAGTTAATGAGACATTAAAAAAAAAAAACGAATTTTTTTTTTGAAATGAACCTAAATAAAGGTACTGACATACAGATTGTATGGGATGCATACAAAGCAGTAATGAGAGGTTTGCTTATTTCACTGAATACTAAAGACAGAAAGCAAAGGATGCAACAACAAAATGATCTTCAAGAAAAAATTCGACAAAAGGAAAAGGAATTAATGAAAAGACCAGGGAAGAAAAAAATTATTAGAGAGATCCATCTTTTACAGGATCAACTGAATGTCTTATCTAACAGAGAACTATATTGGAATTTGAAAAAGTTACAGCAAAAACTTTTGAGGGTGCAAATAAGCCAGGAAAATTTTTAGCATGGCAGTTGAAAAACAGAAAAGAAAGAAATTTTATAAATAAAATAACAGAAGATGGAAAAGATATTGTGGATTTGAAAGGTATAAAAAGAGCTTTTTAAAAATATTATGCAAATTTGTTTAAAAAGAAAGGAATTGACCAACAGAGACGTAAGAATTATTTGGAGAAAATTGATATACCAGAGCTGGGACAACAAACTAAAGAATTACTTAATGGTCCAATTAAAAAGGAAGAAATAATAATGGCGATAGAAGATGCAAAGTTGGGCAAAGCTCCAGGTCCAGATGGTTTTACAGCAAAATTTTATAAGAAATTCAAGGAAGAGCTAACCCCAATTCTGGTACTTCTGTCAAATGACATAAGAATGGCCAAACGAATCCCAGACTCATGGAAAGAAGCAAATATCTCACTTATACCCAAAGAAGGTTTGGATTTAACTAATGTGAAGAATTACAGACCAATATCGCTATTGAATAATGATTATAAATTATTTGCAAAAATAATTTCTGAAAGGTTGAAAAAACACTTGAAAGATGTCATAGCGGAAGAGCAAGCTGGTTTTTTACCAAATAGACAAATAAGAGACAATTTGAGAGTGGTGATTGATGCAATTGAGTATTATGACAAACATCCAGAGAAAGAAGTTGGGTTCCTCTTCTTAGACGCGGAAAAAGCTTTTGATAATTTGAATTGGGATTTTATGCTGCAAGTAATTGAAAAATTGGATATAGGACAGTTTTTTTCAAATATGATTGTGGCAATATACTCAGAGCAAAAAGCAGCTTTGAACATAAATAAGGAGAAAACAGAATTCTTTAAAGTTCAAAAGGGAACACGTCAAGGCTGCCCATTGTCTCCGTTATTGTTCATCTGGATATTGGAAATATTACTGGCAGAAATAAGAAAAGACAATGATATTAAAGGACTTACAGTAAAAGGCTTTACGTACAAATATAGAGCATTTGCAGATGATGTAATGTTTATGATTCAAGATCCAATTGAGAACATACCACAATTGATGAAAAAAATTGAAGAATTTGGAACAATTGCTGGGTTTTATGTTAATAAAAATAAGAGGAAGGTGATGTGTAAAAATATGACGAAACAGAGACAAGTTGAACTCCAGGAGAAAATTCAATGTGAAGTAGTAACAAAGACCAAATATTTAGGAATTGAATTGACTATGAAAAATATTGACTTGTTTAAAAATAATTATGAAAAAGTCTGGTATAAGATTCAGCAAGACATCAAAAAATGGGATACCTTGAATTTATCATTATTGGGAAGAATTGCAACTGTAAAAATGAACATTTTGCCTTGTTTGATGTTTCTATTTCAGACTATTCCAATATTAAAACAAAGTAAAATATTGTATACATGGCAGAAAGAAATAACGAAGTTTGTATGGGCAGGAAGAAAACCAAGGATTAAAATGAAAATTTTATGTGATGCAAAAGAAAGAGGAGGATTACAATTACCGAATTTTAGACTTTATTATGATGCCGTCTGCTTAACATGGCTAGAGCAGTGGATTAATCTTGAAAATATGAAGTTGTTGGCTTTGGAAGGTCACGACAATAAGTTTGGATGGCATGCATATTTATGGTATGGAAAGTCAAAAATGGATAAATTTTTTAAACATCATTTTATAAGACGATCACTGTTCGAGACGTGGACGAGATACAAAAAATTCTTCTCGGAAGAACGACCACTTTGGATAGTGCTGGCAGAAGTGATTAATCCATATTCAAGGAATCAAGGTTTAGATTGGTTACCTTATAAAAGGCTTTTAAAATTAGAAGGGAAAAACTTTGTCTTAAAAGATAGAAATGATGTTGAATATGATTATGA
The DNA here is from genome assembly GCA_029375565.1 of Gekko gecko. Lineage (NCBI taxonomy): Eukaryota > Metazoa > Chordata > Lepidosauria > Squamata > Gekkonidae > Gekko > Gekko gecko. The sequence goes on from JAPDNY010000005.1 coordinate 128,124,424, forward strand.
TTGGTTGAAGTATAGACAGATTTATGACTTATTTAAGACCGATAAAAGAGAACATTGTTTTAGAGAAAATAATAATGAAATTGAAATTGTATGGGCTGAAAAGGGTAAAAAAATGATTTCAAAACTGTATAAGGTCTTATTGAAATGGTATACGGAGGATGAAACAGTAAAAGAGCAAATGATAAAGTGGGCCGTAAATATAAATAATGAAATAACTATGTCATCTTGGGAATATTTGTGGAAAAAGTCAATGAAAATTTCAACTTGTATAAATGTGAAAGAAAACTACTATAAAATGATGTATAGATGGTATATGACCCCTAAAAAAATTGCTATTATAAATGATAGCATGTCTAACAAATGTTGGAAGTGCAAGAAAAAAGAAGGGTCATTTTATCATATGTGGTGGACTTGTGATAAGGCAGCAAGATATTGGACTGAGATCCACAATGAGATACAAAAAAATTTGAAATGTACTTTTAAGAAAGACCCACAGATGTTACTGTTAGGTCTTAAAATGGAAGAAATAAATGTAACCAAGAGAACTTTGCTATGGTACTTGGTGACAACAGCCAGAATGACTTTTGCACAATTCTGGAAGCAAGAAAAAATACCGGAAACATGGGAATGGATTAAGAAGATGCTGTTTATGGCAGAAATGGACAAGCTAACAAGAAAATTAAACAATGAGGAAGATGAAAACTTTTTTGAAGAATGGAAAGACTTTCAAGAATATTTGTTGAAAAGTTGGGATGTTAAACATGGTTTGATCTGTTTTGATAGTTGTTAAGGGGAAACTTTAAAGTGATTAGACTTTTAAATTGTTACCATTAGTAAAGAAAGTAAAATTAGTAGTTAATGTAACTGAATGAGAGAGATATTAACGGGGTTGGAGCATTGCGGGAAGCCTTGTTTGGGGAGGGGAGGGAAAAAAATGGAAGGGATATGTATTTACTTGTTTAAGTTGTATGAGCATGTGGAAAATATCCAATAAAAATTGTATTCAAAAAAAAGAAAAAGAAATTAAGATTGATGTGCCATGATCGTTAATCTCCTACACAGCTCTTGATGCAGATCCCTATAATTCGTTCTGTCTAGGGAAGGATAGGTTGGGAAGGAAGCAGGACATCTGGTCCTGAACTCCAGTGCCAATGCTGCCCCCCCCCGCACCCCAATACACAGCCAGAACTCCTGGAATACCTGCTCTCTCAACAGCCTCTTATGTCAGTGTCATCAGGACACACTCACTGGAGACAACTGAGGACCCACCAAGACCTTGCAAAATGATGCAGACTTAAAATGTGAGAACAGGCTGTTTATGGAGCATTTGACGCAGAAGCACAGTTAGAGCTATCCAAGGTACTGAAGCTCTTTTCCAAGAAAGTCTAATCCCTCCTTCATGGTGATGACTCCATTCTTTGGGGTTCTTTCATGAACTTGCCTCCTTCCTGTGTTCACCCAACAAAGTTCACTTTAATGACCCAACCATGACCCTGGGGAACATGTGCTCCTTGTTCAGTGAGTGAGAAAATTTAGGACTATGTGAGTGCAGAAAGGGATAGTATTTTCAACTTTTCCAACACTTTCTGTGCTTCACTAACCACAAAACCATTATTCCTGAGGGTCACCTTTGAATGGCCCCTCTGGCACAGCCTGCTGTTTCATTGTTTGTTCCTGTATCTGCTGACCCAAGCTTCCCAATGCTTCAGTTTCTCTTGCTGCTGCTGGTACCTGCTTCTGCAGGATGAAAGCAATGTACGTCACATCACCTGATTAGCAATTGAAAGATGCAGAGGAATGATAGTAGTCCCTAACAGGCCTTGGCAGAAATACTTGGACCTCTACTGTGACAGTCACAGGTGTCTTGGACTGAGCATGTTGCCAAACAATAACTCATCAGTACAAGAAGTAATCATCAAATCATAAGGCCTGGATAGGTGCAGATAATACTTTGTGCTGAAGTGCTTATGTAGAAAATGGTGTGGCAACAGGTACTGGCCTAGGAGTCTAAAATGAGATCACGTAAACAGAATTAATGACTTGCAATACCGAACAATTTATGCTACCTATTTCACCACTTACATAAGGTTGAATACACATGAAAACCACACTCCAGGGTAGATATTGCTTGGGGGGGGAATGGGCAAATTATCACCACAGAGCTGGGGAAGCTGGAAATAAATTAGAAGTCAAACCATTTAGAAAAATATAAACTTAAAACATTTCAGCAAGATTACATTTTCAATTAAATTCCCCTAAATAGTAATTGAAGCTTGGATATTAAAATAGCTGAGGGCTGATTCTCACTTTACACTTTAGTACATAGAGATGCAGAACAGTGTATGAGAAAGTATGTAAGACAATATGAAAAGGCTGGTTAAGTATACATTTTGCCTGATGTACTTTTCATTTATTTGTGCAATGTTTCTGCTCCCTGTGCAGAAACCCACTCAAAGTGTCTTACAAGTAAAAGCAATACCATAAAAATCATCACACATCATTAACCTAAAAACAAAACAAACCATTAAAAATAAGCCAGGGGCATAAACATAATTAAAATACCCATAAAACAGACCTCAGGCCATAAAATGGCTAAAAAAATAAAACTCCTTAGCCTGGTTAAAAATAAATGTTTTAGCCTAGTGCCTGAAAGACAGCATGATAGGCATGACATGAGCCTCAATGGGAAGGCCATTCCAAAGGCAAGGTGCCACCACTGAAAATGCCCTGTCTCTATTCAGAAACTGATCTGGATACAGATTTATGAACTATGAATAAACTTGTCCATATGAAGGTCCATTCTTACTCTGCTGTATGTATGCACTAGAAATAATGCCCGTTGTGGAAATAAATACAACGAGCTCTAGAAAGAGGCTCTGGGAGAGTGCCAAGGCCTTGGCACTCAGCGTCAATGTGCTGTGGTAACCTCAGCAGGGTATAATGACACAGAGTCCACCATTTTCTCCAGAGGAACTGATCTCTGCTACCTGAAGAGAAGTTGTAATTTTCAGTGATCTCCAGCCCTCAGCTGGAGATTGGCAACAATTGTTACCTAGGAGGAAATGGCTGGTTTAGAGGGTGGAGTCTATGGCATTGTGCCTGTCTGAGGTCCCAGTCCTCCTCAAACCTCACCCTTTCCAGGTTCCACCCCCGAAATCTCCATGAATTTCCCAACCTGGAGTTGGCGACCCTATCTCCTTCCCAGCCAAGCATCAACCTGCCATTATCTGCCCCTCTGATTTCAGCTTTGCATCTCTTCTCCCCTCCCTCCTGGAGATCAGTTGTAATTCTGAGTGATTTCCACCCCTCTCCTGGGATTGGGAACAGTGGTTCCCCAGAAGTTACTGGCTGGTTGGGAGGGTGGAGTCTATGACATTGTACCTGTCTGAGGTCCCACCCCTCATCAAACCTCACCCTCTCCAAGTTCCATCCCTCAAATCTCCAGGAATTTCCCACCTGGAGTTGGCAATCCTATCTCCTTCCCAGGCAAGCATCAACCTACCTTTATTTCCCCCTCTCTCTTCAGCTTTCCATTTCCCCCCATACACACACACACCTGCAGCCTCTCCTGTGCTCTGAAGCCCTGACTGCCACTGAGTCCACCATTTTCTCAGAGGAAATGGATGTCTGCTATCTGGAGAGCAGTTGTAATTCTGAGTGATCTCCAGTCCTCACCTGGAGATTGGCAACAATGGTTTCACATGAAGAAAAGTAGTCTTTCTCTGCAATGGGGACCAAAGCAGTTTACATCATTCTCCTCTCCTCCTTTTGACTTGCAGAACAACCCTGTGAGGTAGGTTAGGCTGAAAGTCTGTGACCGGTCCAAAATCACCCACTCAGCTTTTACAGCAAGAACCTGGATCTAGCAGACCCTGCTCTGAAGCACTGACTGCTATGCCTAGGGCAACCAACCTCCAGGTGGAGCCTGAAGATCAGCAGATATCACAACTGAACTCCAGATGACAGATCTCTCCCCCCGGCAAAATAAGTGCTTTAGAAGGTGGGCTGTATGGCATTCTGTTAAGCTGAGATCTCTCCCCTCCCCAAACCCTGGCTTCCATAGACTCTACCAGAAAATCTCCAGGAATCTCCCTACCTGGAGCTGGGAACTCTAGACTCAGGACTGGCCCCAATGAGTTTCTCACAAAGGCCTGCAAAGGGTTTCCTTCCTTTGTCTGAACCAAGCTTGGTTGCCTACTGTAGCGAAATGGGCTCCAGTTTACCACTCAGCTGTTTGCCTCCCACCCTCATCCCGTGTGTGTATCTCACTCCTTAAATTCGCTGCCATGACTCACTGAATCATCACTGCCTTTTTAGAGGGACAGTGAGACCCCTCTGGCTGAATCTCTGTATTTGGAGATAGAATCCCCAATCTTTGGGGGATCCCTGGAAAGTTGGCAACCCAAGGGTCTGGCCTTTCCTTGCTTCCTTGAGCTACCCCCTCCCTTTGTTATTGTGCAGAGTGGGGGAGACTATGTGGTCAGAGCACAAGACAGATTAGTAGCCCAAATAAAAGAATTTATCTAACTATTTACACATTTATGAGGCGCACACACACTGTAGGAGTAAGCACACACTATGAACCAACATGGCATAAATCCACAGGGATTAAACACCATTCTCTTTCCCTCTCTCTCTCTGGCCCAAGAGAGCAGGGAAACTTCCATTCATTCCCCAGTCCAGCCAACTGTGGAGTGGCTGAATTTCCACTGCCTCCCAGGGTTCCCCCACATCTCTGGCTTGTGGCCTGGACAGCCTGCTCAGCAGCCTTTCCTAACCTCCTGTAGGACGAAGACAGCCTCCTCCCTGGATAGGCTGCAGTCTATATTGATGCCACCTCGCATGTTGGGACAGTCCCTGTTTTCCTGCCCTTTTCTGCCTTGGGGCAGCTGGGAACTGTAGTCCAGCAGATGGGGAAGCCCCATTCAGCCCAGTGAGTGATACCCCTACAGGCCACTCTCCGGAACTACAGCTCAATTAAACCTTATGGTGGAACATTTTAAACAAATAACCACAGATAGCAGCCATTTTACAAACACAGGTAACTGCCATTTCGTTACACCTACCAACAGCCACTGAGGGAAAGGTTACTCCCACACAGGATGCAAGCAGTAGAAGTGTCTGCGTCAAGAGAGAAAGCCATTTGCCAGGAATTCTGACAGGGCAGAGTGGCTGAAGGGGAAGTGGGCAGGGAAGAGGAGCAGACCCAGCACCCGGCCAATGGCACACGAGTGGCTGATGGGCCAATGGCTGAGGGAGGGCATTGCACAGCCAATGTGAGTGCATGGAATGTTGCCAATTTAAAAGAGCATTATTATATAGAGAGATGTTGTGTGGCAAAACCTACCTACAAGGAAGTAGCATGAGAAGCCATGTTATTCCATAGTATAACTGGTCCTGTAAGACATAAGGAAAACCAGGGAAGAAATAAAGTGTCACTGCTGGTGTCCTGGTAGATATTGCCAGAATTTTTAAAGGCCATCCTATGATGAGCCAAGGAAAAGGTTCAGGAAAATGGGGAGAGCAGGTGGCCCTTTCATGGCCAACACAGGATGCCTCAGCAATTGATGTAGCAACCTCAGATACATCCAGATCTGAATTTTATGAATGCTGCCAGATCTGTGTTTTGCCATCTTCAGCAGATCAGGCAACTGGTTCCCTATCTCTCTCCCCATGACTTAGCCACAGTGATCTATGCAATGGTCACCTCCAGGCTGGACTACTGTAACCCACTTTATGCAGGGCTGCCCTTGAAATTAACCCAGAAACTTCAATAGGTTCAAAATGCGGTAGCATGGGTCCTTACTGGGACACTTCAAAGAGCATACATACAACCAGTGCTCTGCCAGCTACATTGGCTTCCAATGGAATACCAGGTCATGTTCAAGGTTATGATTAACCTTTAAAGCCCTGTGCAGTATGAGACCAACATATCTGCAGGACCATCTCTTACAGTATGCCCCTCAAAGAGCATTATGCTGGTGGTCTACTGGTAGTTCCCAGCCCAAAGGACATTCACGTAGCCTTGACCAGAACCAGAGCTTTCTCAGCTTGGCTCTGACCTGGTTGAACTCTCTTCCAAGTGAGACTGGGGCCATGTGGGACTTATTACAGTTCCATAGGGCCTGTAAAATGGAGATGTTCCACCTATTAAATCAGCCTTCCCTGCTCTGCCTAATACTATCTATTCTGTGCTGCTGTCTGCAGTTCTGCCCACTTGCCCAGGATTTGGTTCTTGGTGTCCAGTCATATAGAAGTCCTTTAGGAAGTTGTAAATTTACTGGTCACCATCTGGTCTCTTGTAGTTTTTTTACATTTTATAATTATGTTATAACTGTTAAATTATTGTTGAATTGTGTTGTATAGCTCTTGACGTAACCTGCCCCAAGTCCTGCTATGCAGGGGGAGAGCAGGATAGAAATTCAATAATTAATTAATAAATAAATAAATAAATAAGCAAACTCAAGTAACAGTACATGCTAAATATACAACATGGACTGCCCCACAGCCAAACAATAGCTCTGAGAGAGCAAGGACCCCTTCAATGGAAGCTAGGTCTTACTAAGAAATCACTTTATCATTTAACAAAGCAGGATTTAACAAATTATGAGATTAATCTTCTCCCTTTAAGAAGGAATTTATAGGTGCCTTGCTGAACATTGGTTAAATTCCTGGTATAGCCTTGCCTGTGGTGAGTGCCGTGTAGCCCTCACAGTACTTCTATGGTTTCCCCATTTTACAGTCCTTTACAATGCTCATTGATCAGAGGAAGGTTAGAAAACGTTAGGGGAATTAACTCTCCGACAGAAGCAATATGAGTGGAAATACTTGGCCCTAAGAGTTACTTCAAAGCGGAGAAGTACTATCGGCCACTGATCAAATCCTTGAGGCTGATCTTGAGATGGAAAAGGAAATAAGGGAGGTGACTAAAGCAGATAATGTTACTATATTGTGAGACTTCAACTATCCTCATATTGATTGAGTAAATGTACGCTCGAGGCATGCTGTAGAAACAAGATTTCTAGACATCATAAATGACAGCGCACTGGAACAACCGGTCACAGAGGCAACCAAAGAGGTAATGATCTTGGACTTGGTGAGAGATGTAGAGGTTGTTACACCAGTTGGGAACAGTGACCAAAATTCTATTAAGTTCAGCATTCAGGTCAATGGAATGTTACCCCATAAGTCCTAATCCTCTAAAGTAACCCCTAAAGAAGATGGGGAGATGGCAGAAGTCAGTGACTTTTTTTGCTTTTATGTTCACTGTGGAAAGTGTGGGGCATGTACCATGCCACAGCCCCTATTTTCAGGAAGGGAGTCTGAAGAACTGAGCCAAATTGAGGTGACCAAAGATGAAATTCTAGATCTACTAGGGAATTTAAAAACTGAAAAGTCTCCAGGTCCTGATAGAATACACCCATGGGTTCTTAAGGAACTCAGATGTGAGATCATTGATCTACTAACCTGTGTATTTAGCTTATCACTAAATTCAGCCACTGTACCAGAAGACTGGAGAGTAGCCAATGCGCCACCAATTTTTAAAAAGAGATCCAGAGGGGAACCAGGAAATTACAGGCCAGTCAGCCTAACATCTGTCCCAGGCAAATTAGTAGCAACTGTAATCAAAGATAGAGGGACAATGCCTGCTGAGGAAAAATCAGCATGGCTTCTGCAAAGGGAAGTCCTGTCTCACCAACCTTTTGGAATTCTTTGAGAAAATGATCAAGCATGTAGACAATGGTGATCCAGTAGACATTATATACCTGGACTTTCAAAAGGCTTTTGACAAGGTACCTCACCAAAGACTCCTGAGTAAACTTAGCAGTCATGGGATAAGAGGACCAGTTCTCTTATGAATTAAAAACTGATTAAATGACAGGAAGCAAAGAGTAGGAATCAATGGACAGTTCTCACAATGGGGGGAAGTGAGGAGTGGGGTTCCACAAGGATCAGTATTGGGGCCAGTACTATTTAATTTATTCATAAATGATCTGGAACTAGGGGTGAGTAGTTTTGCCAGGTTTGCAGATGACACCAAATGATTCAGGATGGTGAAGAGCTCCAAGAGGACTCACAAACTGGGTGAGTGGGCAGCAATGTGCAAATGAAACTCAGTGTTGTTAAGTGTAAGGTAATGAACATTGGGACAAAAAATCCCACCCTGACCTCGATAGCCCAGGCTAGCCTGATCTCATCAGATCTCAAAACTAGGCAGGACCAATGCTGGCAAGTATTTGGAAGAGAGACCTCCAAAGAATACCAGGGCTAGGAGACCAGAAGCAGGCTATCAAGCCACTTCTCTGAATGTCCTCCATGCACCAGTAGGAGTCACCAGAGGTTTCCATGACTTCTAGGCACAGGCACACATGTGCACACGTGCACACACACACACACATACACACAAATACAAAAATACAAAAATAAAATAAAATCCTGACTTCAAGTATAGGCTAACAGGGTCTGAACTTACTGAGAGGGGAAAAGATCTTGGGGTTGGAGTGGATAGCTCAATGTAAGTGTCAACCCAGTGTGCAGCAGTGGTGAAAAAGGCAAATGCTATGTTAGGGATTATTAGGAAAGGGATGGAGAATAAAATGGCCAATATTGTAATGCCCCTGTATAGATCTATGGTGTGGCCTCATTTGGAATACTGCATACAGTTCTGGCCACTGTATCTCCAAAAGAAGAAGAAGAGAAGAGATTGGATTTATACCCCACCCTTCACTACCCAAAGGAGTCTCAGAGCGGCTTACAATCTCCTTTTCCTTCCCCTCCCCACAGCAGACACTCTGTGAGGTAGGTGGGGCTGAGAGAGCTCTGACAGAAACTGCTCTTTTTCAAGGACAGCTATGCCAGAACTATGGCTTGCCCAAGGTCATCCAGCTGGTGCAAGTGGAGGAGTCCCCAGTTTCAAACCCAGTTTTCCCAGATTAGAGTCCACACACTTAACCAGTACCCGCCACTGCCATCAGGACATTGTAGAGCTGGAAAAAGTACAGAGGAGGGCAACCAAGATGATTAGGGTGTTGGAGCACCTTCCCTACGAGGAAAGGCTGAAGAGTCTGGGAATTTCCAGTTTAGAAAAGAGACAACTAAGGGGGAAACATGATAGAAGTTTATAAAATTATGCATGGGGTGGAGAGAGTTGACAAAAAGAATTTTTTCTCCCAAAATACTAAAATTAGAGGGCATCCAATGAAACTGATAGGCAGTAAGTTTAGGATGGACAAAAGGAAATATTACTTTACACAGACAGTGATTAAAATGTAGAATTTGCTGCCAGAGGATGTAGTGATGGCCACAGGAATAAACAGCTTTAAAAGGGGATTAGATAGATTCATGGAGGATAAGTCTGTCAGTGGTTATGAGCCATGGTGACTGAGGGGAGCCTCCACATTCAGAGATACTAATCCTCTGAATCCCAGTGCCAGGAGGCAACATCAGGGGAAGGCCTCAGCCTCTATGCCCTGTTGTTGGCTGTCCAGAGGAACTGGCTGGCCACTGTGTGGGACAGGATGCTGGACTGAGCCTGCTCGCGCAGAGGGCAGGGTATAAATTGAAGTAATAAATAAATAAAATAAGTAGATGGACCATTTGTCTGATCCAGCAGGGCTCTTCATATGTTCTTATGTTCTTAAGTGGTCACAGAGCTACGAAACTTCCACAATGATGCCTTACTATTTACTCATGTTGGATACTCAAGGTATTGGATAGCTGTAATGTTGCACTAATCACATCTCATGGAGGAGGCAGCTCAAGAAGTATACAAAACTCAAGCTATTTAGGGAAATAATGGGCTGTAAAATACATGAAATGAGCTGTTTTGGGTCAACATGGGGACACCCAAAATGAAATAAAACACTCATGAAAGTCCAGGATTAATTAAAATGTCTTTCCTGAAATTTGGGGAGTGTTTCATGGATTGAGGGAGGTACAGGAATAGGGAGGGAAAGAGGGGAAACTGGCCAGGAAACAACTGTTAGTGTCTCCCTTTCCTTGAGAAGAAAGATGCCAGCTAAAAGCTGGTGGTGAGGTAAACCTGGCCTCCACCCTTGGCCCCTTACATTTTAAAATGGAAAAAACTGAACTGAACAGTCCTGGACTTATCATGCTGGCATTGTCTCTCCTGGAGGCTTCTCCCCGCCACTGTCATCAGAGACAAAAGAGCCCACCTCATAATTGGAAAATTATGCAAGGGCTGGTTGGCTCCCGGACCCCTGTGAGGCCTGGCTGTTGCAGTGGCTGTTTCCTACCCTGCCACTGGGGGTGTTATTTTTTAAATCAGTAATTGGATAGCATTAAATGGACATAACAGTACAGCAATATGTGTACTAAGTTCTCTGAATCCCCAGCCTTCATTCAAAAAGCAAATCTCTCTAGGCCCTTCCATTGGAGAAATATCCCTTTTCCTTTACTTTCTGGTTAGGGAACAAACTCTGCTGCTTCTGATGCTGGAGGCAGGGAGAAGCCTACAGTGGGGACAATGCTCACATGGTAGGTCCAGGACTTGATTCCTCCCTTTCCCCCTGTGTTCCTACTGCCTCAGGGAAACAGATGACAAAAATGATAAAAATAATGGTCCCAAATTTCAAGGAAAATATTTGGAAAAGAAATTTGGGCTGGTAACAACACTTCTGAAAAATCAGGATAAATCAGTGTCCTACCTGAAATCTGGTTCTGAAATTATTATGAACATTTTTGAAACACAAATGCCTAACACTTATCTCCAATGGGCCTTCAAGCCTCTCCCATTGTTTCCAGTGGGCAATCCTGTTATTCCTTTTTGTACATCCCCCAAAATTATTATTTCAAATCACTTAGTAAAAAAAACCCCTGAAACTCTGGAGAGCCACAGCCACTGCCACTCTGAGTAGACCTGGGGGGAGGGGAAAGAAGCTTACAATGCCCAGCCATTTCGTGTTTTCCTAGGCTTACAGCAGTTTATATTTTCAGTTTATATTTTTAGTTTCTGCTATGATCCTTGTTATTTTTCTTGATGTTTTATTTTAAAAATCTCATTGCCAAATCCCACTATCCCTCCACCTTTCCATTTCTGGAAGGCATTTTTTAAGGGTAAAGGGGAGGTTTCAGTTATCAAAGACTGTTAAATAAGCAAAATGTTTTAAGCATGTTTGTATTTTAAGTTAAAAAAGTAATATCTTTAATTGTGTTTGTCTGTGTTCTTTATGAAGTTTATATTTCTGCTACCTAGCATTACATTTTATGACACACATGGTCCGGCCCCCAAAAAGTCCCATTTATGTCAGATCCAGCCCTCATAACAAATGAGTTCGACACCCCCTATCTAACTCATCTGTAGAAAAAGAATTTGCTTTCAGCCATCTGGTATTTGCAGAGCTGGGACCCTCGTTTAAAAATTTTTACACTTTATAAATCCATGTTATCTAGCCATGTCAGACTTGGCTAAGATTAATACAATGCTGGAGAGGCTAAAATTGATAACATTTTGGATGCTTTCCTTCAAAACTGAGTGAAGGGACAGAGACCAAGATAACAGCCAATGGGCAGATGCTATTCAAGCTGAAAATACCAATGTCAGTGGAATGCTGTGAAATTGAATTGATCACCTAGAAAATAAAGTTAAGAATAAGCAATATCATGTGTGGGAAAAGTTGAAGCTAAATGAATCATTTCAGAGGACACTATGGAGGAGGAAGGGAGAAATGTCTGATATTATGGACTACCATCTAATGCAAGATATATGCTGTGTATCAAGTCCCTCAAGATATCCATAATATGCTGTTCTGCCCCATAAAAAATTGAGTGCAGTTTGCTTGCCTTTACACTGGAAACTGAGGATTTAGAATATCTGTCAATTATAAATCAGAGCTTTTAAAATCATTTTTAAGCCGTTATGGATTCATCTAGAAGAGGACAAGCTGCCAAATGTAAATAGTGTTAAATCAATACAGAGCATGTTTTAAAGAAGGCCTTGGCATTCTGTGTTGATTCTAGTTATGCTTATGTTGGTACAAGAAACAATTCCAGAATATCATCTCTGATAATGTAGTATTTTTGGACCTAAGATATATGCCTGTGGAAACCTCATAAGCAGATTTTATTTATTTATTTATATCCTGCTTTTCATCCCAGTGGGGACCCAAAGCAGTTTACAATACCAAAAAATACAGCCAAAACAGGAAAGGAGGGGAAGGCTTCTGAATGAACCCTACTCCCCACCCCCCAGGTCTTCCACCCAGTTCTGGGCTGTGACTATCAGGCTAAGAATCTTTTGTCCTGTGACCAAGGGCTTGCACCTTTAGGTATGCACAGTGCTTAGATATGTGTAAGCAGGGGAGAGATAAACTCAACCAGATCTTATTCATCTGCTGTTAGCCAGTTAGCAGTCTCTTCTTCACTTCCTATACTGCCAGAAGTACTGTGCATGAACCAATAAAAATGGATTATTATGATTCTGGATATAACATGTCCTTACGGGGATGCCACGCACAGCACATATCCATCCGGTGCTGCATGAGCTGCATTGGCTTCTGGTGGAGTACTGGATCAGATTCAAGGTTATGCTTTTGACCTTTAAGGCCCTTAACAGCCAGGGACCTACGTAGGTGTTATTTATTGGGGCTGAATCATTCCAGGTATGTCACACCAGAAACTGGCTGAGCTTGGAACACAAGAACAATAGCCCACCAGGACTCTGGAAGTAACCAGTCAAGTAGTAATGTTATGTAAATAGCCTATCATTGGGAGTGGGATGTGTTTGGGTGTGGCAACTCTATGCTATTTAACAGAGCTGAGGCTCTGGAGTCTTGTCTTTGCTCTTGCTGAAATCACAAATAAAGTCAAGCTGATCTCTAGACTAGAATGTGCTCATCCATGGAACCCACTATTATACAGTGGCGACGAAGGTGGGATCCTGTTGAGCGAGCCTAGAGCGGCTCAAGTACTTTGTACTGTTCCAGGACATTGAGGGCAAAGAGAAGAAGGCTCTCCTGCTCATTTCCTGTGGAATTGCAACCCTGAGGATTGCCCAGGGCCTCATCGCACCACCATCCTTGATGCAGCCACTTACAACATCATGGTGCTCACCAGCCATTTCGCACCTTTCGTTGGGAAATTCCTGGGGATTTCAGGGGTAGAGCCTGGAGACAGTGGGGTTTGAGGAGGTCACTACAGCAAATTGACGCTGAGTGCTCAAGGCCTTGGCACTCTCCCAGAGCCTCTTTCTAGAGCTCATTGTATTTATTTCCACAATGGGCCTTATTCCTAGTCAAATATAACATAGAAATGCTAAGCATAAAAACAACATTTAAAAGCCTCAAACAGATTTGTAAAACATATGCAGACCATAAAAACAACTGAAAAAAACATGAAAACCATGGGGGAGGAAGTGGCAGGAGGGTGTTGAGGAAGCAGCAAGGACCTGGTGGACACAAGAGGGGCGGGGCCTCAATCTGGCAAGGCTGCAGCCACAGAAATGGACACAGATGGGTGGGAAGGTAAGGTATTCTGCCAGCCACAGCCACACAGCACACATGCATGATTGATGGGTCAGCCAACTCACCTTGTGGAAGGATGTTCTGAGGGGGAAGTGCCATGGGTGGTTGCTTCTGGAGCAGCCCTGGGGGAGGTGGCTAGCCCCACTGGGCTGGCATGGCCTAACAAAATGAGGCCCTTAAGCTCCTGCCTCACAGAAGCCCTGGTAATAGCAATGGGGTCCCGTACCTCAGCCCACAGACCCTCCACATCAGCCCCACTAAGGGGAGACAGGAGGCGCTGCCACATGGTGATGTTGTGGAGCATGGCACAAACTGCAAACAGCTTCACTACTGCCAGAGGCTGCATATCTCTATGACCCCCTGTATGGTGGAAGTATCAGAATCACATCTTCAACCTCAGGGAGAACAGCAACCTCAGGGAGAGCAGTATCTTCTGCTAGATGGGGATAGCACAAGGAGTGGGAGGTAGGCCCTAGAGGACTAGTCTAAGCTCCTTGAGCAAGGCCTGGATGCTCTTTGAAAGATGGAGAGTGCTGATGTGAGCCCAGTTCCAGTGGACATGGTGTCTCCTCTGCCATCACTGTGCCATCCAGTCATAGATCACTAGTAGCAAGTGAATTTGGTGCACCCTGAGCATGGAGAGATAAGGGCAGGAAGGGGCACCATCCCACCTGCAGCTGGTCTGGCCCTGTGGAAAAAGGGGACAGCATTCGCGAAAGTGTGGGAGTCACCAGAGCCACAGTCATCCATGTGGCCAGCATGCTTCCCCCCCAAAGCAACCTACCCCTTCTGTGACCAGCTTGTTGCCCACCATCTGCAGCCACCTCCTGGCGGATGATGGCCATGGTGGGAGCATGTGTGTGGTGAGTGCCATGGTTGCCACTACCACCTGGCCCCAGCTGTGGTACCAGGTCTTGCCACCTGCTGCCTCCAACTGTCCCCCCATTGTCCTGACAAACGTCCCTCCACCCCACAGTAGGCTTGTAGGGTGGGGATGCTGTTGCAGGCCCATCCTCTGAGGTTGGCAAGGAGAGCCAAGGATGTAGTAGCAGCCAGAGCAGTTGGGTACTGTCTCCCACCCCCACAGAGGAGGGTGACTCCACCATTGTCATGCCCCTTCTACAACACCCTTGGGATTTCTCACCAAGTACCCTGCCCCCATGTGTCTATTGAGGAGGAGAGACAGCTGAGTGACAGGGAGGAGGACCAAGATGGCCAGGCTCCCAGACCAGGGGCTGGGAGAGGTGAGGCACTACCAGAGGGGCCAGGGTTCAAGGGATCAGTGCCTGCCTTGGAACTCCCATGGATGGACTGCTGTATTTTCGCCTTGTGCCCAGGTCCCTATTTCCTGATGTCCACTGCTGATGTCATGGACCAACTATGCAACCTGACCCCAAGGAGGCACACAGCAACAGCAGCCTCCATTGTCCTGTGGTCACTTGGCATAACAGAGCTCCCAGTCCTTGTGCCTGTGAGAAGGAGGTGATGCAGAGGGTGAACTCAATGTCTTTGGATGGCAGCAGCTCTGCCCTGGCAGACACAGGGGGCAGGGGGCAGTGGTGGGGCAGCTGCCCCTGGCCATGTGTCATGGCTGCTAGTGGCCCAAAAGAGGAAGGGGATTCTGGCCCCCTTGCCAGTTCCCTGACAATGGGGCCCACAACCCGTTCCTCCGTGTGGGCAGCAATTGAGTGGGAGCAGCTGGAGCATCTTGAGTGGCAGGAAGCCTTTTCCAGGGGACAGCAATGGATGAAGATGCTGACGGCAACTGTAGTGGTGGCTGTCGGGCAGCTGGAAGGGCTTCTTGCCATGGCAAGGGACATGGGTGAGGGACAGGGGCAGATGCTGCTGGGGAACCTGCCTGAGTCTCTCCAGGGGGCCCAGCCTCTACCCCTCCTCCTGTTGTGCCTTCAGTGGGGGTGGCACTTGGGTTGGCATGGGGATGCCCTCAAGAGTGTGGCCACCCTGCTGGTTTTCCTCTTGTCAGGTATGTATCCCCTGGTTACTCACAAGGTAGCGCTTTTTGCGCTTGCAGCCAGAAAAGTTAGATCCAGGGCTGTTTCCTAGAGCTACAAAACTGGTAGCATAGGTTTTATGATTTCAAAACTTTGATTGTTTTATTTGTTCAAATGCTATAAAGTCTTATTCTGAAGGCTTTGTTTTTAGAACAGTACTTTTGAACCCTAAATTTATATTTTGTATTTATATTTTATATTGTAATGGCCAGTGTCCATATACAATAAACTTACTTACTACTACTACACCCTGCTGGATGCTGCAGCCGGTGGTGAGTGGGGGGCATCCTCTCATCTACATTCTTGTCCATCATCACATTCTGGGGCCCTATGTGCTCTGTCTGTGGAGGGTCACTGTGGGGGCTTGGAGGGCTGACAGGTGACGCCTCTCTCCCCATTGACAGGGAGCCGGGGCTTGTAACAGGAGCTGATCTCTTTAAGGGGGGTGGCAGAGGAGGAGCATTGCTCCTGTGGCCTACCCCTCTACACCCCCTGCCAGTGAGGCTCAGCCTCCTCTACTCATGACTCCCTTTGGTCTATCATGCCACCCCCGCTTAAGAACAACACCAGAATGGAATGCTGCAGCAGGGTTTCCACAGACACTGCCATGGCACAACATAGCATTTCTATGTAAAGAGCAGTATGGTAGACACCATGTAAGCCTTGAGGGAAAGGACATTGAAAAGGCAAGGTGAGGCATTACCACTGGGAAAGCATTGTCTCAGGTCACCATCTTCAACCTTCTGCAAGCAAGGGCACAGAAAAGAGGACTGCAGAAGAGGATATTCACTGTGGACTGGACAGTACAGAAGAAAAAGGTCACCAAGCCATGCAGGGTCTTTAAAGTAAGAACCAACCCTTCAAAGTGTGCTTGGAAACGTCTGTCAGATATTTTTGGAACTGACCGTGGTCTGCTCCAGAAGTATTTCTGTCCAATAGATTCCATACAGATTTGGGTTAGTAGTGATCCATACTATTAAATGTATATCTAATAAGGATTCAATAGTTATAATAGGTCCATCTCTTCCATGACCAGGAGTCCTGCCTCAGAATAATTCTGAAGATGAAAGCCAAGCTCTTTATTCCAGGCCTTTGTACTTCAGTATAATGGAAAGGAAGAAATACAAATGGAATAAATTTCCATGCCTATTGTCTATTGGCTTCTATAGCATTTGTATGTGTGCCTGTATACAAAAGTGTTAACAGTACCCTCTCTGTTTGGACTGTATGGCCAATGCAGTATTGGACATTGAAAATGGACAGATCAGTATGGCCTACATTGGTTTCAGACTTAGAATCACAGAATGGTACATCCAGTTCTGTGTACCCCAAAGAAAATTTGTGCTTTTCTTCCTCCTGCTTTAAGCCTTCAGTGGAACTGTGTGTCCCATCTGACATTTGAGAGGAACTGGAATGGACTTTTGCCGGCTCTTGTATTTTCAGTGAGTGGACTCCATGAGTTGCTTCTTCCCAGAGAATATACTATAACCTGATGTTACAGCAGGAAGGGGGAAATGGTGTCTTCCCTTGCAGGGACGCTCCCTCAGACCAAGGATTCCCTGGAAAATACGCCCATCGCCACCACTCAGGACTTCCTGAGAAAATCTAGACTGACCTGCTGAGAAGGTACCCTTCCAATACAGTAATATCATAATAGCAAAGTAATAGGGTAGAAATCCTAAAAAATACCTTATAATCAACCAGGTAGCACCTGTGCAGTCTAGTACATGGAAAAGAGATTAAGAAAAATATTCCAGAGATATAAACTGTACCAAGCAAAGCCAAAAAAAAAGTTTCTATATAAAAAGGGTTTGTTATAAAAGAGAGAGAAAGGTAAAAGGTGGCTGGATTCCAAAAGGGGTTGGAAAGGGGGCAAAAACATAATACAACGAAAGGCACACAGCAACAACGTCACAGAGATGTTCAAATGAAAAGCAATATCATTGGACTAGCTAAGCTAGGCATGCATTACCTAATCTGTAGTAGGTTCCTCAGAGGATGTGCAGAGTTCCTTACAGTAACAAGAGGTGGAAGGAGTCCTTAACCCCTACTGAACTTCCTGTGGGTCTGGTTTTTGCTGAAGACTGAAAACTGAGGACAAGTGAAAATCCCAAATGTCCAGATATTTATGGTACATGGCTTTAGATCTAAGCCAGCCTCCTTTCTAAGAGTGAAAAACTATTTTCTCCAATCCTGCACAAATCCCCATCTCTGATGTCAGAGGCTACTATTAACAATGAAAGCCATATAAAATATAGTCCCATCTCCATCAAACATCTGGTAATGGCTCTGCACTTCCATGTCAAATAGGTGGTCTGGACCAAACCAGGTTGTCCTTTGTCCAAAAAGGATTAAGTCTGCCAGCATGGTTCAATGTGTAATGGAAATAAATGGGTCATTCTAATGGAATTTTCATGGGTTCAAGATCCCAGAAACTCTAGGTGGTGCTCTTGCCCTAGTAAGGTGCTAAAAGTTCTGTCACATCTGAAAGCAGCTCTAAAATGAATCTACATGCCTGCTTAGCATTTTACAGAAAATGACAGTAAGGCGAGGATTTCTCATCATAAACTGCTTCTCCCTGCTCCCTCCACCACTGTTTTTTTTTTTAAAACAAAAACAAAAACAAAAACAAACCAGTAATATTTAGACAGATAAAAAGCTCTGGCACAATGCTCTGTGTGTCAGTTCAGTTGGTCCTAATGGATTTTGTTCTTGCTTTCGTATTTTATTTTTTGTGTGGACCAATATGACTTTTTACAACATTGCAAGAAGTTGGGGACAAAAATAAGATCATGAACCAGTAGAAGGAGATAAAGAGAACATGTTTTGCAATAGCTTAAATCAAATGAGAGAGCACTGTATCTTCCTGGAAGAGGAAGGGCAAAACCTGAAAACACATCTCCAAAACATATTCAAGTGAAAATGAAGCTTGTAGTATAAAACCTGGTCTAGACTTGCAGCAAATTGTGTGTGGGGCTACAGAAGGCTAAATTGGTAGAATAGGCCATACAACTTCAGACTGCAGGTAAGAACCTTACATAAATCATTCCTTATATGTAGAAAATAAGCACAACATGCCAAGGGCTAGGTAAGAACCTTTCTCTCTGATGTGTTAATTTTTCTATTTGCAGAGTGTTTTTACTTGGGGAATCATTCATGTGACTTTCCTTACCAACAGTCTGAAGTGCTACAAACCATTCCTCCACCACCACAGAACTCTACCACTTCTCTCTGCTGCATGTGTAGAGCAGACTACCACATTGCTGAGGACCCCCAAACTTTCTCCATAAATTCAGCAAATGCTGGGAGGAGGGTTATGTCTCTATGCATTCAGCTGAAAATGTGCATGGAAGCCAACCCCCATATCTGCACTCAGATTCTGGCTATATGATGGGAACTCTCAGAATGGCAGAAGCTCCAATTATTTTTATGGAACTTATGCATGTGTGGTTGTGTAGGTGCAGAGCTCTAAGCAGGACTGAATATGAATTTCTGGAGGTTAGGAGCAGAACCTGTTGTGGGATCCTGCCTCCTTCTCCAGTGTCTCCTGTTACACAAGGAGAAGGTGTGAATGGAACACCAATCATTTCTAGTTGGCAAGATAAAGCATACAATTGAGAACAGTGCCTCTGAATGATGCCCTGAAAATCTTCAGGAAGTACCAAATTGTCAGCCACATACTGGTCAGTTTTATGTCTCCTAGACTGTGATTCTAGGTAAAGTTGCTCCCTTCTAAGCCCAATGACTTAGAAAAGTGTGCTTAGGACTGCACAGTTGATTCGTGAGCATTCAGAAATTAATGCAATAACTGCAAGACACTTTCATGTAACTGTGGAGTAATGCTTAGCCATTCACTGCTTCCTTGTCATATTAGAATGACACACTGAACCTGTAAAGAATACTATCTTAAAAATGTAAAATTCCTCATATTGAAGTTTAGAAACCATCAACCATGCAAAGACTGGGTCTTTGCATGGTTGATGGTTGATTTTTAGATATATATATCTACTACCACAATACTTTCTTGCAGAAGGACAGAGTTACTGCTCACTGTCAAGCAAGTGCTATAAAACTCTGTGATGTACCTTTAGAATTTAGCACCTGTACATAATATGGTGAGGTATCAAGTTAGAAATATTTTTTTGGAGAGACTGGACACCTTGTACCAGGATGCCAAAGTCGTGAACTTCGTCTCTACCGAGGTGAAGTTCCTAGATGCATACGCAATGACCCGGTGAGTTCCATTCTGTATTTGCGTAAGAGTGGCCCCTATACTCTTCTCTGCGGAGGCCAGCTGGACGTAAAATGGTTTACTGGAGTCGGGGTGCACAAGTGCTGGAGCAGAAGCAAGGCTCTGTTTTAAAACAGCAAATGCCTGCTGCTGTTCAGGTCCCCAGTGCCACTTGGTGTGTTTTTGAAGAAGGGCATAAAGAGGTCTAGCTTTGTCTGAAAAATTTTCAATAAAGTCCCTGGAGAAGTTGAATGTCCCTAAGAGTGCTTGCAGAGAATGAAGGTCCGTAGGTGCCGGCAGCTTTGCTATGGTCTCTAGCCTTTGGGCGTCAGGTGTCCTGCCCTCGAGTCCTAATACTAGTCCCAAATATTTTACATTGGTTTGAGCCAACTGTGCTTTTTTCCTGCTGGCCTTGAAGCCGGTTTCCTTCAAAACGGTAAGTATCTCTCTAGTGATATCTTGAACCTGTTCCAGGGTGGGGGCCTGGACTAAAATATCGTCCACATACGAGAGCACATGCTCCCGCGAGGTTGGCAGCAAGCGCTCCCACATCTGCACCATGTGGGTGTGGCAGATGGCGGGGGAGGAATGGAATCCTTGTGGGGTCCTCATGAAGGCATACTGTTGGCCCCGGAAGGTGAAGGCAAACTTATACCAGCATGATTCATGCAGTCTAATGGAATGAAATGCATTGGCTAAGTCAATCACGCTGTAGTATCGAGAGCCTGCAGCAATGGTGGCACCTATCTCGTATTTTGCAACCACTGGCGCTACTGGGGGTGTGGTGGCGTTTAGAGCCCTGAAATCCACAGTCATCCACCATGTAACTCCATCCACTTTTAAAACTGGCCACAAGGGGGCATTACAAATGGACTGCATAGGGCGGATAACATTCCACCTCAGGAGCCCTTCTATAGTCTTAGCAATTCCGATTTCAGCCTTGGCTGGATATTTGTACTTTCGTTGGGGCGGAGGGTCTTTACCTTCTATGAGAATGCATGCATTTGTCACTGTGCCACATTCCGCTTTATCCTGGATCCAAACCTCAGGAAATTCTTGGACCCATGGGTCGGTGCTGACCGGATTTACAGGAAGTGGGGGTTTTAAGGCTGTGCACCTATGGGTAACATTGATGAATGCCGGGCCTCCTGGAACTTTCCACAGGAGCCCGTTGGCTAAATCAATGGTTATGCCATGGTTGCGAAAAAATGAAGCTCCCAAAATCCCATCATCTTGGTTGTCCTTGGTTGTCCTTGGTTGTCGCAGGCACTCACCTTGGTGGAAAAGGTTCCCACTGTGAGGTGAACTTCATTCCACATCTTAGCAGTATGGTTGCCTCTGGCAAAGCCTTGGAGTGAAATGGTAGCCGTAGTAGGTTGCCCTTCTTTGGCTAGCTGCGGGTGCAAGACAGTTGTGGATGCACCCATGTCCACTAGAAGGGTTGCAGGCTTCATTTTCCTTCCCAGAGCCCCTATGCCTGCGGAGACCATCGGTCGTCCCCAGGTGTCGGGCTTAAGTTTGGCCATGACTCCTTTGGGGAGAGCGTGGGGCTCCGGACACCTCTATTGAGGTGCGTTCGGGTCTACAATGATGACTCGCCTGGATGTTAGTACTGGAGCCATGCCTGCGGTGGGTGACTTAATCCACCTGCTGATTGTGGTTGGAAGTTAGTGGGTTGGAAGGGCAGAGCTGAAGGCTGGAGATTGTACGGCTGGGACGCCGAAGTCTGGGGAGGTGGAGGTTGCCATTTCGTCTGTGCAGGGGCCTGATTGTGATAGGATCCCTTGTTCTTGCCCTTGTAACTGCCTCGACCACGGTTATTGTACTGTCCCCTATTGTGCTGATTGTACTGGGGTGGTGCCACACTAGATGGATTGTTATCCAGCTGGGCTACATTAAATTGCGAGTGAGGACCATTGTTTGCATAAGTAATGCTCTGGATGGGCTCCTCCTCGTCTTTGTATTTTTCCTTATTCTTCTTGCTTGCCTTGGTGAGTTTTACAGTACCCATGCTGTGGAGCAGTGTGGTGACTCTTCTTATTTTAACTAGTAATTGGTTCCAGTCCATGTCGGCCAGCAGTTCAATATTTAGAGATAATTGGGTTTGATCATTGAACCTGCGGACTAAGGTATCTTTGAAAACTACATCATCATAGTCCGGAAAGCCTTCCTCATCCAAGTCCACCTTTTCAGCTAATATCCCTAATAGCTGTTTTCTGGTTAAATAAATTTCAAGATCCTCTGTTGCTCCCTGGCATTCAAGAACAAAGGCGGCTTCAAGGGACCTTTCTGGGATTAGGTATTCCATGATCCCTTTCATCCAGGTATATTGGTCCTCATCGCTTAAGGATTTGGCGGAAATGGCCGCATTAATGGCCACCAAGTCGGACCCAGTGGCGCACCTTCGAGCTAATAAAGAAAAGTCCTCTCCATTTACATTGCCGTATGCTGTGCTGATGGTAGTAAGCCAGGCAATGACATTGTCCCTAGTAAGGGAGCCAACCTGCTCAGCTATCGCCTTTACCTCATCTGGCTTCCATGTCCTTGCTTCTGTGATTGTGTGTACTGTCTTAGTGTCCCCTGTTTTTGTTGTTTGCTCCCTCGTATGAACGGGGCGCATTGGTTTCTTAGAAAGGGGCTCCACGTGTTCCTCCGAGGAATGACTATTAGAGTCATCTTCCAAGTCGGAAATGTCTGAATCTTTAAACCTTCCGGGGTGGATTGTGCAGATTACTGCGTCCTGGATCCCCAATTTCTCCTTTAAGGATCGAATTTCTTTCTGACAAGCCTCGTGGTTTGCCTGAACCCAGTTTTCTTTTGCCTGCTCAGCCAGGAAACGAGCGGCCTTTTGGGCGGTGGCAAGGTCCTCTGTGAGTTTGGCAACCTCTGCCTCCGCTTTCCGGGCTTTCTCATTAGCCTGACTAGCAGCGAGCTTTGCTTCCTGGGCGGTATTAGCTAGCCCAGACTTCTCTAGCATGAGGTTCATCTTTTCTGTCCATAAATGACTGATTTCCTCCTCATGCTGGTCCCACAATTCATTTATCTCCTTCTGGTGCTCTTGTTTTAAGTGAGCAATGTCAGCTGTTGCCGCTGCTAGCTCAGAGCCTTGTTTTTCCAAGATCATTCCTTAGCTGTTGGTTTACTACAATGGACTCTTGCAATGCTAGAAATAGAGCCCATGCTCCAGCCCCATCTTTAGTGGCTGTGTTCCATTTCTTTTTGTCACAGAATTCTTGGAAGGCCTCCTGGACAGCTTGGAGGGGATTCTTGGTTTTAAATGACCCCTGTGCCCATGGGGAAAGGCCTTTCTTGGTGAGCCATCTTTCTAGACGAGGCATATCCTTGAGAATGCAAAACTTGAGGGAATCAGTAGATTTTCCGTCTGCCATCTTAGATGCTTTCCTAACCACGTTTCTTACTCCTCCTAATTCTTTTGCTCATGGGCGAGGTGAGCTTGGCTCCACTCCTCGTGTTCAGTGAGTTATGGTTTTTAAGGCTAGAATTCACTCCCCTGACTGGTTTACCAAAAACCCTTAGACATGAGGTTTTTAAGGCTAGACTTGTGTCCCCACCGGGTTATTCCCTCAGAGAACCCTTTATTGGTTTTTCTAGGCTAGACCTCTGTCCCCACCAGGATTACCAGCAACCCTTGGAGTTTTGAGAGTGGGTTTGGCCTGGACCTCACTTCTCTAACCGGATTACTCCTAAAAACCAGTCAGATAAGGTTTTTGAACATCCCGTCCACCGGGAATACCTTTTTAATAACCCGGGAAGGTTTCAGGGTAACCTACAACACTGGATCCTCGGGACAATATGCCCCAGTGAGTGGACCTCTTACTCACCTTAACCTTTTCGCGCTCTGCTCGTGAGTCAAAGCAAAAGAAAACGGCTTCCAGAAAAACTGGAGGAGTGGTGGAACCCTAGCGTGGCTCCGCTTGTTTTTTTTTTTTTTGAAACAAAATTTTTATTGGGATACATTCAACATTTCCAATCACGTTACCAATACAATTTCAGAAAAGAAGATCCCCGTCCCAATCCCCCCACCCCCCTAATAGGCTTCCAACACTGCTAATAACAAACAGAAAAATTATAAGGCAATCAAGCTTAGACTTAAGTACATCGACAAACCAGGTAACACATTTGAATTATATATAACCTCTACAATTTCAGCATATTGTATATAACAGTACATACAGTTCAAAATTCATTTCATTTCTCATTCAATATCCATACGTATCCAAGTTATATATTTTCCCCTTCATTCTATATTCAGTTTCTAGATACAATTTCAATCCTTCCCAGTCTTTTAGGTATTGTTCTGCCATTTGTCCATTTAATTTCTTTGTCATTTTGTCCATTTCCGCTAAAAATAACAGTTTTCTCAACCAGTCATGTACATCTGGCACCTTCTCCATTTTCCAATGCTGAGCAAAGGCCATTCTCGCCGACGTAATCATGTACCATAACAATGTCCTTTTTTCTTGTGGAATTTTTTCCATTGTCAAACCGAGGAGAAGAAGTTCTGGCTTTCTCTCAATTGGGATTTTCAGTATTTTCTGCATCACACAATGTATATTAGACCAGTATGCTTTCACTTTATCACATGACCACCACATATGGTAAAAAGAACCCTCTACTTTTTTACATTTCCAGCATTTATTACTCAAGTTCTTATCCATACTAATATTGGCAATCTTTTTTGGTGTCATGTACCATCTATACATCATCTTATAACAATTTTCTTTTACATTGATACAGGTAGACATTTTAAAGATCTTTTCACAAAATTCCCATGATTCCATAGAAATTTCTTTGTTCATATTTATGGCCCACTTTATCATTTGTTCTTTAACAGTTTCATCCAAAGTATATACAGTCAACAAAGTTTTATACATTTTTGATATCATTTTCCGTTCTTTTTCAACCATATATTTCAATATCATCATTCATAGCTCTAAACCAAACTCTTTACAGTCTTTTTATAGATGTCCCTTATTTGACAATATTGTAGCCAACCATACTCAAATTCTAATTCGTTATTTGGTTTTAAAACATATTTTTTCCCTTCTTTTTGCAACAATTCCGCGTGGCTCCGCTTGTTGATATTGTTATGTTGCCTAGACGAAGGGGAATGGCGTGTAATGGAGTGCAATGTGATGCAAACCCTAGCGCCCTACACTAGCACTCTGTGATCCCGACCCTCAGGAAAGACCGAGAGATGGCTCGTACATAGCCTTTAGGACTTCGTGTGGGAGGCCCCTTGCGTTTGGTACACCGCCGGTCACAGGCTAGTCCTAGCAGTTGGGTCTGGTGCGGCTGGCCTCCATGACTCTCTAGTGCTTATGGCACAGAGTCTCACACTGAAGGATAGAAAAGGGGGAAAAAACCTCCCAGAACACATACACTCTGAGATGCAGCTTTCTGTGTTTCTATTCCTTTTTCCTGAGCTATTACTTCTTCACGGAAATGCTGTGCGGCAGTTTATCCTCTACGGCTGGTCGGCTGAATGAGACATGCGTTGACTGCGCACGCACTCTTATTTCTTAGAAATCAGAGCAGACAGAACAGGTATTTTAATTATCAGGATACTGGTCTATGTATACGAAGGATGGGCTGCCCCAGCACATTCCCAATGAAGGAACAGAGTCTAAATTAAATAAATCTTTCGTTTACTAAAATGTTGAAAGGCAATTCATACAACACAGTGTTTGCGATCACACACACAAGAACTAAGAACAAAATAGAGAGAAATATAAGCACTTTCGCATTAGCAGGAATCTGTAGATGGTTGATGAGGGCAATATTTACCTCAGGTTGATGCGCGGCTCCTAAAGCTTCTAGCAGTGTGGGAACGGGACGGGGAGGAATAGTAGGAAATTGAGGAACACATGCACCAGACCGGCTGAGAACACGTGCGCTGCTTTGGCTGCAGACCAAAACCTTAAAGTGAGGTAGGGTTTGGGTAAAGCAAGCTGGACATAAGAGGTAAAGTGGACAAACAGAGGTCGTAGATGGAAGAAGGCTGCTGCTATCAGAGGTACTAGGTTTTAAGACCTCTGGCTAGAGGGGCAGGCAGGGCGTCAGGCGGCTTACACCAGGGGCACTCCCCACGGGCCATGGATTGGCTGACAAGGTCAATTTCAAATGCGATAGGCTAACCTGACCGGTGGTATCTGGGCGCGGGAAAGCAAAGCTCGAGACAATGGAGGGTGACTCATCAGGGGTCCGCGCTGTCCTTCTCGTTGGCATTTGTGCAGTATATCACATAGGGGTCATTTAGGGCGATTAACGTTTCTTTTGTCCCGGGGGCCGGGTGCTTGTCGGGCTGTGAATGAGTTTGTCAGCTAATGTAACACCTGTGATTGTGTAACCCTGATATGCAGTCGTCACTGGAATACCTCGGGAGTGAAACCTGGTCAGTATGTCTTTGTTCTATGCTGGTGTTTCGTTCCTCTCTGGGTGACCTTCCAACATGGCAATTTTCTTTATGGCACACTTCATCAGGTTCTATACACTAGCATAAGTACAGTCCAAAAAATGGCCCAATATAGTGCAGCTGGGCTAACAGCTGTGACAATGTTGCCATATTATTGAAGTCCAAAGTTAGTCTACAAGATTCATCTTGGTCAGAAGAAGACTTTTGTAGTCAAAACAGGAAAAGCATTCCGGAGTTCACCGTCTCCTTGTTGGTCCTGTTAAATTCTGGACGATCATCTGAAACTACACAATATTGTATATTTTGTGTTGTTAATGTTTTGAAGTTATAATAACATATACAAATTGTGTAAGCACTTTGTGTTTGATAGTTATTTTGATGTTATCAGTTCTATTCTGTTACTGTCACCCATTTTGAATCAGTCCTCCAGGAAGACCTACAGCTGTTCTGTCACCACTTGTTCAACCACCTTGCTCAGGAATGGTATGTTTGAAACTGGGCAGTAGTTAGTGAGATCAACAGGATCTAGTGATGTTTATTTCAGCAGTGGCCTCACCATCACTTCCTTCAGCATTCCCGGGAAGACCCCCAAACTCAGGACAGATTAATAATGTCTTCTAGAGAAGTTTGTACCCTCCTTGCACCAGCCCTAATTAGCCAGGAAGGGCACAGCTCAAGGGGACAAGTGGTTGGTTTAACAGCTGACAGGACCCAGAATTGTAAAACAAAGTGAAGAAGAAAAGGATCTTCATATTGCAACTTTGATTTTAATAAACATTGGGGTGAACCCTATCCTTATATTACCACTCCAGTGAACAAACTTTGGAGGAAGAGCTGCTCAAGTTGGAGGAAGACTCCTTAGGCTGAAGGGAAATCCCTTGGAGGATGGTTGGATCACCCCATCAGTAAGTCATCCATGTGATGGGTGTTTAGGGTCAGCACAAGGCATTTTATCACCCCAAACAATGTCATCAGTCACATCTGAGCTGTGATAAATCAGGTCCAGGAGTAAATGCCCATTGCCTCCCTCACAGCTGCTGGCCAGGAGCAAGTTGAGTTTCAGTGGTGTGTAGACATCCTCTTCACTCTGTCTCCCCAAGCAGTTGCATGGGCTGCTGGGCCAGAGAACTAGTCTTGTAGGCATTGTCATATGTCTACATGAGATTATTTATATAGAATTGAGATTTTTGCAGTGCAATCCTCTACAGAGTTACTGAAGTCTAAGCTTATTGATTTCAATAGACTTAGACTGGAACAAATTTACAGACAATCGCACTGTAGGTAGTTCATTTATTAAGAATTTTGCTGCACCATCAATATAGGTGGGGACAGAGTATCTAACTATTTCAAACTTTCATAGGGTCTTTCCTTTTCTGTTGTTTTTCAAGAGACACAGAAACTTGAGTTAGGCGACTTCAACAAAAACAAACCTTCAAACTGCAAAAATCTCCTTTATCAATGAGAAAAGCCTGCAAGCTTCTTAAACTTCTTTGTAGGCAAAAACAAACAAAGAAAGTAAAAACATTCTGCCCACGAAAACTATTTTCTTCCACCAATAACTTCCCAACATGCTTTATCATCGAGGCAGCATAAAGTGTTGAAAACACCCACGCAATAAAGATGCAAATCATAAATTTGATGGCACAAAATTTGTTGAAGCTCTTTTATCCTTTTTCTGAAGTGACTTTGGTCTTTGTTAGCTTTTGGCTTCACAAACATATATTTTACTTTCAGGAGGTAGGACAGCCTGATTGTAAACGCAGAGTTTTCTTTGAAGCAATCACCAGAAACAAATTAAGTAAATGCAGGGAAATGACTGGGGCTTTATTCAGTTATTACTTTCCAGAGAGAAATCTCAACTCAGTATGAATCTTGAGCTCTGTCAACAGACAACTGTGAACTGCAAGTTTACCTCATTTCCAGTTTGCATAGTACCCGATGAGGGCTGGGACTACAGGGCACAT
Source organism: Gekko gecko (assembly GCA_029375565.1). Classification (NCBI taxonomy): domain Eukaryota; kingdom Metazoa; phylum Chordata; class Lepidosauria; order Squamata; family Gekkonidae; genus Gekko; species Gekko gecko. The sequence continues at coordinate 128,152,548 of JAPDNY010000005.1, forward strand.
CGAGAAGAGGCTTCAGCTTTCTTCCCGGTACCATTTCCCCACTGGAAAATATATGTATCCCAGGGAACACCTGGGTTTCTCTAACAGGTCAAACCATGCCTCCTGGGAACTGTTTCAGGTCAGGAAAACAGCAAGGCAAGAGGCAGAAGCTTGTGGTCCTCTTCTGCATCGGGCACCACAGGTATGGGAACTGAGTAGAATCTGTGATTCATGGCTGATTGTTAGACAGGGTATGGAACCCATTTTGAAACAATGTGCTCCATAATGTGTTCAGGCAATAGGATTGCCAAACTCCAGGTGGATCCTGGAAACCTTCTGCTATTATAATCGATCTCCAGATGATAAAGATCAGTGCCCCAGGAGAAAATGGCTGCTTGGGAGGATGGACTCTGTGGCATTGTACTCTGCTGAGGTCCCTCCCCTTCCTAAACCCACCCTCCCCAGGTTCCACCTCCCAAAATCTCTGGGGATTTCCCAGCCCAGAGCCAGCAACCGTAATGGACAAGTAGTTTTTCTACAGAGTTAAGGGGTTAGGGCTCAGAGTATGAAAAGTTTAGTCCTATACCAGGATAAGATTTCTCATTGGAAAGCAATGAATGACTACTATAGGTCCTGGTTTGAGGACAGCCATGGAGAATAGACCCACCTATATCCAACTTTCCTTGCCAGGCAGGGTTGTCACAATCCCAGCTGTGGCTTCAAAGTAGCCAAAAGAGAACCAGTAATTTCCTCATAATCAACAAGATTTCTACAATCCCCTTCTGAGCAGTGTGTATGAATCAACTGAATAGCAATAATTATTTGGAACTTTGGAAACATCTACCAGCCTATAGTAATGAAGTTCTTCCTTAAATAAACAGCCTGAGAGAAAAGGAATATACCAGTTTTACACATATTATATGAAAGTTCAGTATAACAGAAAGTTGATTAGTTCAGAAACATCTAGAACCAGGAAGAACAGGGAGGAACTGATACTGCTGTAGTATCTGTCTAAGACAGAGAGGGGCACGTCTGAAATAATTCCGAGGACAACCTTTACATGTATTTATTAATGTTCTGTCCTGGCTCAAGGCAGCTTCCAATTCCTAAAATAAAAACCCTAAACCACAGTAAACCCCATCAGTCCCCTCAAGAAAATGCTTGCAAGAAATAAAATGCCTCCTACAAACCCCTTGCACCTCGACATGGAGCCCATTTCACAGAGTGGGAGCATCCATAAAGAAAGAAGGAGCTAGAGTAGATGCCATGTGGGCTGCCTTAAGGAGGAAAACATTAATTACTCTAATTCAAGAGGACCATGTCAGGACGCAGATAAGCACTTTCAACACATTACTGATACAGGCATTGCTTTTAAATCTCCCTTGTTTATTTTGTAATCCTCAGCACACTTTCATCTTCCCTTGCAACAGGTCTCTGTCCAACACCTTCCTCCAAAATCTTCTCTGCAAATGCAAGACTGATCTTTCTCAGGCAGTTTAAAAAAAAAACTTTTAGCAACTCACTTACTGTGAGTTTTGGCAAAGTACTTACAGAGGATTGGGAGGAAGTAACTTAAAATGGAGAGATTTTGAAGTTAGACAAAACACCAGCCCTTTGAAATGCCCTATTATGACCACAGTCAGAGTTGATAACAGATTATTTGGTTATTTACAGGATCATTTAAGCATTATTAAGGTGACAGTGAACTTGGGAAATCCACAAGGAGTCAAGAATAAAGACTTTGGTGGGAGGAACAGTTGTGTAGTTCAGTATGGTGGAATCTGAAGCTTTGCCACTTGGTAGGGTTGCCAGGTCTCTTCAAGAAGCCAGCGGGGGGATGGGGGATGCTCTGGGAGCTGGAAGAGTCATCCCCAGCATGCCGACATCACCAGACGTGGTGTCTCTTGTCACCTGGAAGTGACAAACACATCAGAGTGACGCTCTGGTTTTTGGGCAAAACTCTATGGTAAAATTGCCCTCAAACAATACAGTTTTAATCAAAACTCAAAGAGCCGCCCCTGATGTCATCAGCGTGCATACATCACTTCTGGGTGACATTGGAATGTTGTCCAAAGTTGCTTTGGGGGGGGGGGCAGGGAAAACAGAATCCCCCACCCCAAACTGGGGGATGGTAGCCCGACCACTTGGGGAAGATAGAAGTCACCTAAGCCAAAAATTTGCCTATTCAGATTAAATTTTAAAAAATTAAAATATCCTGGGGGGTTGAATCAGGGTTTCAGGTGGAGTTGCACTTCCACTAGTCCCACCCTTGATATGGCCCAGATAGAATAAAATATTTTAAAATATGTGTTGCTTTATTGATTTCTTGGTAAAGAGGAGGTACATACTTAGCTAAAAAGAAAAGGCATTACTTGTATTAAAGATGATCAAGGAGGCTGTTGTGGGTACAAATGTTACTTTCTATCTCTTATGCTACTGTCTCTTGAATAACTAATAATAATAATAATAATAATAATAGTGCCTATTTTAAATAAAGATAGCTATGTTTAATTTCCCTTTGATCTTTCTGCATGGATCACCTCTTTCTAGTAAATCCAGCTTCTAAGTTTAATTGAATTACTTTTAGGGTATACTAGCCTTCCTTATACACATGTGGAAATAGCTCTTACAGGTTTCCAGCAACTAGCAGAATAGATTTGTTAAGTAATGATAGTTTCCCTTGGAGAATTCAACTTGACAATACATGAGGTAATAAATTGCCACAGCAACTCTATGTTGCAAAGCCTTTGTGCATAGAAATCCCACTGGTGTCAGCAGGAGTTCAGCACAAGAAGGAATTATAGGCTAGAGTCTCTGCTTGATTCAGCTTGCGGACAGGACACCCTGTTAAAGACTTCTTTCTCTCAGTAAAGTGCCTGTTCCTTCCTAAAAACCTCCTAAGATTTCTTGATGGAAAACAGCAATTTTTTAAAAATCCCTCTTGTTTTGGTAGTTCATTTTCATAGATTTGCGCCATTCAAAAACATTGCAACGTAATGTTATTTATTTAATGTTTCTATTTCTATAATATATTTTATATAACATCATTTATATACATGGCCCAGCCACTGCTGCCAATCGGCTGGCCAGCAGGGGAGGGATGACAGCCATGTCCTGGTACAATGAGAGTTTATCATAGAGCTTTGCCCAAATACAAGAGCATCCCCAGTGGTACCACTGACACACTGACATCTTAGTCCAATGTGGTCTTTGACTGGCAGCAGCTTTCCAAGGCCTTAAATGGAGAACCTCCTGCTACTTGATATCCTTGTAACTTGAGATGGGATGGACTGAACGGTTATGCCAAATTGTGTGTGTGTGAGTGTGTGAAAGAAACAGGACTCTAAAGGCACCTTAAGGACTAACAATTAACAAGTGCCACGAGACTCTGCTATATTTCCCCTGAAACAGCATAACTTGGCTATCCAACGGGATTTTCATGATTCAAAGTTCCTTTCTTTAAACGTTTTCAGTGCTGTCATTGCAAATGTGGAAAACAGAAAGGAAAGCACATCCAAATGTATTAGCAGTTGGGACAGTTTACAATGTCCATCTAAATGAACATTGAGCTGCAGCTATTTGTGTAAGCTTCTCCTCTCCCCTGTCCTGGAGATGACATGAACTCCATGTCCCAAGAAACAGATTGGTTTCAGAGCTAGATTCAAGTTCAGTAGCATCTTAGAAACCAACAAGATTTTTGGAATATGAGTGTCCAAGAGTCAAAGCTCCCTTCAATGGATGGTAGGGTTGACAGGTCCCCCCTGGCCACTGACAGGGGATAGGGGGCTAGGGTTACTAGATCCAGATTGGGAAACTCCTGGAGATTTAGGGATGGATCCTGGGGCTGACAGGGACCTCAATGAGATAAAATGCCACTGAGTCCAAACAAAAAACAAATGTTAGAATGAACACCATATAACTAAGGTATAACTAGTTTCCAAAGTACCCAGGGCTTCTTAAAAATATGTTGTCAAAAGTAACAGTGCCCTGACCTGAACTTCAAGCTGAATTCCTGTCAGGATTCATGTCATTTATATCCATCAGGGCTCCAGGGCACACCACAACAGGCTACCATCCTAAGCAGCACAATATGCTTAGCAGCCACTGTTTACAGTCAGAAAGAGTCAGCAAGGGCCTTGGTTCCCATTTAGAGTGTTAAATTTTCAATAAAAGTTCTTGATGTTCCACAGTTATCACTGCCAGCCTATCTTTCTCAAGTGGGTGACTCACAGAATTGCTGTGTAGACACTTTGCCAACAGAACAAACCAACCAGTGTTTGCCAAGTGCTACTGTGTAAACTGGCTTTGCTTTGGTGCCCAGGCATATTGTCCTCACGTCAGTGACTGCTTTGCTCCCAGCTGTACTTTGCACATGGATCTGTCAGAGGGAACATATTTTCTTACTGGTACTTGCACAATTGAGATTTCAAAGGATCTTTGTGAACCATGATTACCAAAGACAGATCCCATCTGTAGCCTTTCCAATTCTCCAGCAAGATTTTCTTCAAATGTTCTTTTTCATGCCTCTGCTTATAAAATGGAAAATGGAACATTGTTTTCCCATTTGCTAACAAACTATATCTGCAAATGCTGCACCAGAGGTTTACCTTTTTTTTTAGGTAGAAAGAATATACAGGAATGCATATATAAACAATATGAAGTACAATTTAATATGATACAGATATCATCACGATTCATGTAACACAGGATCAGACTGAAGGTCTATTTAGCACAATGGCCAGCTGCATTTTTCTAGGCATATAAATAGTGCATGAAAACAGCAGCCCATCTATCTGTCTAACTTCTAAAAATGCTGCTGAGAATTATCTGAATTCCTCTTTAGCCAGTTTCTCCCTGAAACCCAGCAATCCATTTCTTTCCCTCTTTTTAGTCATTTGGAGTCTATTTTGAATCAATTCCACTTTGCTCAAAAAAGAAATTCAAAGACAGGAGGAGCAGGAAGGGGGGTTCTGCAAAGTTTCAGGGTTTCCTTCTGTTGATACGCAGAGGCAAGCAATGTTTATCCCTGTGTTCAGGTATATTGACAATGGAGGCTATCAGAAGCTAAATATCTGATCACATGGATCATTGCAAATACTTTGAGACTGCGCTAACTGACTTGACCAAATACACTTCACAAAATACAAAACCAATATTTTCCTTCCTCTTGACCATGCTGCAGGTCTCATCTGACAGAAGCTCACGTCAGCTCTTAAGGCATACGTGTTCATTTACAAGACAAACGTGCAATTCTTTGCAAACGAAGGGACACAAAGATCACTGGCACTGTATGGCTCTAGCAGGCTGCTTTCCTCTCTCTCTCCTTTTCATCCTTTTCTTGTATCACAGCCTTTTATACGAAAGGGACACAAAGCTATGTTTGTTAAGAGCTGCCAGTTAGCATCAAATTATTGTGGCATTCTATTTTAACTATCAACTCTCCCTGGACAGTAGCAAAATAGAGAATTGTGCTCACTTTACCAACTGGGGAGGGAGCTCAGGGAAACTGCAATGGAGATTCATGCTACAGTAATAAAATTAAGAAATTTCAGACCTTCACATAGGAAATTCACTCCCAGGGAGATTCCTCTGCCCCCCTACATCATTGCCTTTGACAGTAGGTGCACACTTTTCTGTTTAGGTTGGTGTTCCCTCATTGACCCATCTTCCCATTTACATGTTTTGCTTAATTGCTGGTTTTAATTGCTTTGTATATATGTATTTTAAAACTAGTCTTAATATTTTCAATTGTTTGCTTGGAGATCCTAAATTGGGTCGAAAGGTGCTATAAAAATGTTTAAAATTAATAAAATAAAGAAACAGAGCAAAGGGGGCATTTGTTAAATTTCGGTCTGCCATGCAATTCTATGAAAAATGTGGCAAGTCTAAATGCAGTATAATTGAATTTATTGGATATTTATTTGCTTCATTTATATCCTGTTTTTCTCTCCAATGGGGACCCCAAATGGTTGACATTATTTTCCTCTCCTCCATTTAGTCAAACTTAGGCCGAGGACAGACTGGCAATTTGCCGCGGGATGGGACCCGGGCTGACAACGACTCAATATCGGATTAAATGGAATGTTCACACAGGCACATCTGCCTGGCGTCCCCCACCCGTAGCCTACCGGTGCTCTCGCGTTTCACTGCCGGATTAAAAAAAACCTGATAAAAGCCAGCGCAAATCTTGAAAGCCTGCATTCGTCGCGCGTTTCTCCGCTTCCGGGGAGTCTGAACGCGCAGCCGAAAAGCCGGGAGCAACCCGCGTTGGGCATGAGGCAGCAGCGGTGTGATTGGCCGCGCTCCGCTCCACCGCCCAATGCGGTGCCGGCATTACAGGGCAAAAAAAAAAAAATCGGCAAAATGCGCTCATGTGCACATACACCCACAGCCGAATTAATGGGGAAACGGTGAATATAGCACGCCTCTGGTGCGGCAGTCTGAACGCTCCCACGCGCCTCCATCCCGTATCTTCCGGCAGAGGCCCCCGCTGTGTGGACGGGAAAACCCGGTATCATGGATCTAAAGGGAATGATCAGACAGTATCATCTGGGAAGCATCCCACAGTCATCAGCAAACCATGCTGCTCCACCACGGAAGCAGAGTTAAAAGACACCAGGGAAAGTCCGGTAGTAAACGGGTTCTGATGGGCCACGGATGGACTTTCCCCTCGCTGATCATGCAAGCACACTGTTATGCTGTCAGGATGGTCTGATCAGGCCATCCCAGCTTGGTGCTGTTCCCCCCCCCCTTTGCAGTATGTGCATCATCGCATATTCCATAGGGGGCCCTCAGTGCAGAGGTGCAATTCCTCATTTATGCGCATGGGAAACAAATGGCCCCAAAACCCCTGACTCACCTGCAATTGTGTCTGATCACACAGTGATGGGTTGCACCCACAGCTACAAAGGGAGGTGTGGTCTCACAACTGCATGTCAAATTCCTCTGGAGGAAATAGCCTCACTTCACCTCTGCTTCAACTGAAGTGTGTGACTGCTGCCTTATCCCCTGTTCAGAGGGATCTGCAGGACCAAATCGCATCCCACTGGAAACACCATGGTGGCAGCCCCCAGGCCTGGCAAGAACTTTCCTCTTTCCCCCGAGCCACAGAACCATTCTGTGCTGCAGGGAGACAAGTGAGCAATCTGTCTGGGAGTCCTCCAGCAGAGTTGGCGCCTGATAGCTTGAGGCAGGCTGAGGATAAAGGAGGCACCTGAGGATGATGTCAGCTGGCAGCACTAGCTGGCAGAAGCCTAGCCATGGCTGGAGGCATCAAGCTGACCAGCTGGAGAGGCAGAAGTGGGGTAAGCATTCACCCATAGATGTAGTATAGTGACGGAGGGAGAGTCTGTTGTCTGAGCAGTGCTGGTTAACACAGTATACTGGATAATCAAGTTCTGGACAATAGAGCTTTACTGTACTTGTATCTTGTAGCATGATGTATGAAGTTTGATATTGTGATTTTAATTCAAACTTAATAATGTTAGTGTGTCCTGCAAAGAAGGCATTTGGAAACATGGCTTATGAGAGACTCACAGTATGATTAATAATTATAGTGCATGATTGAAAAGAAATGTGTAAATGTAAAAGTCAGCAGGCATTGTCAGTTCCACCATAGACCTTCCACAAGCACTGGGGGGGGGGATGGGAATTCTCTTGGCAGTTCTAATTCCAGGAGATCTCTGCCCACCATGAAATGGGCAGCCCTAAGTGTGCAGGACACGGAGTCTTGCCTGCTCTGTGCCCCAAGCTGCTGATGCTGGCTTGGAAGAGAAAGTCCACTAAGGTACATGTAGAATTATCCTCTCAGCTGAAATTAATGGGCAGCCCTTGGAGTACACAATCGAGCTGTATTAGGATACATGAACTTGCCCCAATTGACAATGGTACTGTGAGCTGCCAGATCCCCTAATGAGAGAATGGTGCTTTGATTGTATGTGATTTGCACAGCTTGATTCTGTTCACTGATCAACAAAATAATATCAGTTGTCAGTAACAGTGAAAAATTACTACACAGCGCACTGGCAATCATATACAAATGATTTAATAAGCAGCCCTATTTTAATTTTTTAGAAGAAATCACAATAGCAAACTAAAGGAAGATTTATCAGGGTCGGTATGAAGTAAAAGCAAATCAAAATAATTAATCCGGTATAATTATATTAATTTATTGCAAATGAAGATTGCCCTGAAGTTAGTCTAGGTGATTGATTAAAGCACTTAATGGATTTGCAGTTAAGGAAGGGAGCAATCCGATACAGGCCTGTTCAGAGGTAAGTCTCATTTTATTCAATGGAGCTAATTCCCAGGAAAGTGTTTTTAGGACTGCAGCCTAATTATCTAGAGAAAAACTAAACATGATAGTGAACTTGTGGCTGCCATGAGTTCACCAGTGCCATTTTACAGTGATGTTTAAATGCTGTCACGCCCCAATCCAGTACAGACCCATGGCACAGGGTTCTTTCCCCCCAACCCTGTGCTGTTTCAAGTGCTTTGGGAAGAGCTCTGTGCTGCAGACCTATGCCAGGTTGGGTACTGGCAGTATTTAAAAGGTATTGTAAAATGGTGGCAGTGAACTCATGGTGGCCATGAGTTTGCTGTCATATTTAAGTTTCTTGAGATTCCAAGGAATACCTCCAGTAGTATTACAGAGAAGATGTCCAGGCTGGAAAATACCAGGAGACTTTGGGAGTGGATCCGGGAGAGGGTGGGGTTTGGAGAGGGGAGGGGCCTCAGCATGGTACAATGCTATGGAGTCCACCCTTCAAAGCAGCCATTTTCTCCAGGGAAGCTGATCTCTGTAGCTGGAGATCAGTTAACATAAGAAATTAAGAATATAAGAGAAGCCAATGTTGAATCAGGCCAATGGCCCATCTAGCCCAACACTCTGTCACAAAGCAGTCAAAAATACCACGTGCTATCAGGAGGTCCACCAGTGGGGCCAGGACATTAGAAGCCCTCCCACTGCTGCCCCCTCCAGCACCAAGAATAGAGTGTATCACCTGCCCCAGACTGAGAATTCCCATCTATACCCTGTGGCTAATAGCCACTGATGGATTTCTGCTCCATATGTTTATCTAATTCCCTCTTGAAACTGTCCATGCTTGTAGCTGCCACCACCTCCTGTGGCAGTGAATTCCATATGTTAATGACTCTTTGGGTGAAGAAGTACTTCCTTTTATCTGTTCTAACCCGACTGCTCAGCAATTTCATGGAGTGCCCACGAGTTCTTGTATTGTGAGAAAGGGAGAAAAGTACTTCTTTCTCAACCTGCTCAGTTCCATCCATAATCTTATAAACCTCGATCATGTCACCCCCTCAGCCATCGTTTCTCCAAGCTGAAGAGCCCCAAGCGTTTTAACCTTTCTTCATAGGGAAGGTGTTCCAACTCTTTTATCATTCTAGTTGCCCTTCTCTGCACTTTTTCCAATGCTATAATATCCTTTTTGAGATGTGGTGACCAGAACTGCACACAGTATTCCAAATGAGGTTGCACCAATGATTTATACAGGGGCATTATGATACTGGCTGATTTGTTTTCAGTTCCCTTCCTAATAATCCCCAGCATAGCGTTGGCCTTCTTTATTGCAGCTACACAATGTCTAGACATTTTCATTGAGTTATCCACTATGACTCCAAGATCTCTCTCTTGGTCCGTCTCTGCCAGTTCAGACCCCATCAACATGTATTTATATTTAGGATTTTTGGCTCCAATGTGCATCACTTTGCACTTGGCCACATTGAACCCCATTTGCCACGTTGACACCCCCCCCATCCTCGACAGATCCCTTTGGAGTGCCTCACAATCCTCCCTGGTTTTCACCACCCTGAACAACTTCGTGTCATCTGCAAATTTAGCCACTTCACTGCTTACTCCGAATTCCAAATCATTTATAAACAAGTTAAAAGGCATCAGACCAAGTACTGATCCCTGCGGTACCCCATTGCTTACCACCCTCCACTGAGAAAGTTTCCCATTTATACTCACTCTCTGTTTCCTATTTAGAGAGTGAGTATAAATGGGAAACTTTCTCAGTTGTAAAAGCGGGAGATCCCTAGGCCCCACCTGGAGGCTGGCAACCCTCAAATGCCAGACTATGGGTTGGATCCAGACTAAATTTTAGCTCTGTTCACAAATTACAATGAATGCATGTAAAATCCATGTGCAGTGTACACTTGATTTTTCTTTATATATGATGAGTAAGTCTCCTGTAACAAATATTACAGGGGAGATTTTTGTCATATTCCATATTCAGATTGTCTTTGCTCTTGCTGCTAGGGTAAAATTGATACTCTGTCTCACAAAATATTGGAATGTCATTTTTTTACTGATTTTAGGAACCATTGGATCTCACTGCTTTTAACATGCTCTCCTTTTAATAAACGCCTAGAGGATAATATTCCCTACCTGATGCTAGACAGTGACCCGAACATAACCTACTTGGGCGCCAAATTTCTGTCTAACATATTTTCTTTTAGTAAATAATATATTATTCTTTTAGTCATTGCTCAAGATCATCTGATCATAGGAGCTCTGGAAAGGAAAGGTTACAATCAATGCATGTTGGGCTGAACAGGTGATTGAAACTACACATTTATACTAGTCCCCAGTTTCATTTGTAATGTGAACACATAACCTCAGTTTGTGGGTTCTGTGAGGCAGAATTGGAATAAATCTTGCAATAATTAAAAAGAAATGAAACATTTTTACTTTTCACTTAACATCATGTAACAAAAACATAGATCTTATTAACACAATAGAACAGTGATTTTTAAAGTCCAAACAAGTAACTTTCCCCTCCTTCACAGCTTGTCATCCCTGAAGTCCATCTCTTTTCTCTTGTTGATGGCCAGAGAAGTCACCAGCTGAACACTCTGTGCACCAGCTTCCAAGATGGAGGTCCCAAATGAACTCCCCATTAGATAACACAGCCCTGAAACAATAAATTCTAAAATGTAGAACAAAAGTCTCTCTCCCTTATCAGTGTCCATCTATAAATCATAGTTACCTTAAACAAGGTGTTAAGAGCCTATGATTAAGTTCAAGCTCCTCAGCAGGGCAGTCTTGCTTCCCTCCTTTGCTTTCCACAGTCTGCACACTTCTGCATCTAGAGGCTCAACCTCTTCCTGGCTCATTCCATTCCTAGCTAGGGGTTATAAACACATGTTGGCTCTTTCTTACAAATAAATGTACACAGGGGTCATTTCGTAGAGATGCAGGAGCTCATTAGCATAACTTATTTGCATATGCTATACCCCCTGACATCACCGGAAGTGTGTCAGAAGGCAACACCCACTGCTCAGGCTCCACCCCAAAAATCTCCAGGTATTTCCCAACTCATATTCAAACCTGGGTCTCCCAAATCCTTGTCTGGAACACTAACCACTACACAACACTTCATGGGGCAGCAGCTGCTGAGCAG